>CM038673.1:799780037-802181498 GCA_021605145.1 Aegilops bicornis
TGAAGAAGATGAAGATGAAGATGAAGAAGAAGATGATGAAGAAGATGAAGAAAGAGGAGGGGACGAGATGAAGAAGAAGAAGATGAAGAAGAAGACGAAAGAGGAGGGGACGAGAAGAAGAAGAAGAAGAAGAAAGAGGAGAGGAGGAGAAGAAAAAGAAGAGAAGAAGAAAAGGAAAAAAGAGACCCCGACCCCCGACACCCCGACACCCCGGCAGGACACCCCAACCCTGACCCCTGACAGCCTGACACCACACCCCGACCCCGACCCCTGACCAACCGACACCCTGACACCACACCCCGACCCACACCCCGACCCCGACCCCGACCCTGACACCCCGACCCCGACACGACACCCCAGCACAACACCCCGAGCACCGACACACTGACACCACACCCACCCTTACCCCCGACACCCGACACCCTGACACCACACCCCGACCCACACCCCGACCATGACACCTGACACCCCACACACAACACCTCAAGACGACACCACCCCTCGACACCTCGGCTATTACACACGACACCACACCCCGACCCCAACCACCGACCATCGACACCCCCACACCTGACACCCCGACTGTCGGTGTCAAAACCGGCGGATCTCGCGCAGGGGGTCCCGAACTGTGCGTCTAAGGCTAATGGTAACAGGAGACTGGGGACACGATGTTTACCCAGGTTCTAGCCCTCTCGATGGAGGTAATACCCTACTTCCTGCTTGATTGATCTTGATGATATGAGTATTACAACAGTTGATCTACCACGAGAGCAGAGAGGCTAAACCCTAGAAGCTAGCCTATGGTTGATTGTTGTTGTGTCCTACGAACTAAGCCCTCCGGTTTATATAGACACTGGAGGGGGCTAGGGTTACACAGAGTCGGTTTACAGAGAAGGAGATCTACATCCGAATCGCCAAGCTTGCCTTCCATGCCAAGGAGAGTCCCATCCGGACATGGGACGAAGTCTTCAATCTTGTATCTTCATAGTCTAACAGTCCGGCCAAAGTACATAGTCCGGCCGTCCGGATACCCCCTTATCCAGGACTCCCTCAATAGCCCCTGAACCAGGCTTCAATGACGATGAGTCCGGCACGTAGATTGTCTTCGGTATTGCGAGGCGGGTTCCATCTCCGAACACTTTAAGTCAAATTCCGAACACAAGGACCGTGTACGGTTCTGCAAGATAAATTCCATATACCACCACAATGAGAATAATAATCCACGAATCTAATCTGCTGACAACTCTTTGAAACGTTTCATCACGCCACGGTCCGGCTTTTATTCGAACCGTTTTTTATAACCAGCTACCGCACACATTACGAGGTGGTTCCTTTGGCACGTCTTCTCAAAGCAGAGATCGTGTCCCTCTTATCGTGGGATCCTCATCAATACGGGTATGGGTAATCCAACTGTGCATGTTGGCATGACTCCGTGTTTTTAGGCAAGTCCCGAACGGTTACGTCGGGGACGCTTGGTATTCTTCCCCCTTCATAGAGGGGTCAAGGCCTATCCCTTTACCTCCACGCTTGCGCCTTTCCGCACTTCGAGTTCCAACACCCAAAGCTAAAGCTCAAGCACCTCGGATCTTTGATCATGTCCGGATCCGACCATCAAGGCCGGTGGATGGCTCCCTCTGTCGCAAAGGAGGATATCGCGAAGCTCCAGGGGGGGGGCGGGTATTTGACTGCTAATGTTAAGCACAAGCTCCCCGCCCCTGGACAGGTTATCCCTACTCCTGAGCCCAACGAGAGCGTCGTATTTGTCTCTCACTTCCTCCGGGGCTTGGGCTTGACTCTCGATCCCTTCGTGAGAGGGCTCATGTTCTATATGGGATAGATTTTCATGATCTAGCTCCGTACTCCATTCTTCACATCTCGTCGTTTATCGTCGTGTGCGAAGCCTTCCTCCATGTCACCCCACACTTTGGCCTATGGCTCAAGACTTTCAATATGAAGCCGAGGGTGATCGAGGGGCGGCACACAGAGTGCGGGGGCGCCGCAATAAGCAGGAATGCTGATGCCCTATGGCCCGAAGGCTCCTTCCCGGAGGTATCCGATCTATGGCAATGGAGGTGGTTCTATGTCACAGCTCCTCGATGCTCAAAGTGGGCGGCCACCCCCGCCTTCCGCCGGGCCTCCGCCAACCGGGCGTTGTAGGCTAACGTGGGATCGAATCGGGGCCCGTAAACGATGTTCCGACGTTGCAGAGCCGCATTCGAGAGCTTCTCGAGAGGGACATTAGTCTTGTCAAAATAGTCCAGGTAATGCTAGTTCGGCGGGCCTTGCCATGTAAACGTCGACCTCTCGGGATGTGGGAGTTCAATCCAGAAGGTCCGCAAACCATTCAACACTTCTTCGGCACAACACCTGAAGGAATGTATAAGATGTTCTTCGTACCACGAATAAAGTGTCCGGACACCACCGAGGATGTGGGCCTGAGCTGCAACCGCTCAGATACCCAAGTAAGTAACCCTGTGACGGAACACTTCGTTTATATTTGACATAGCATTGTTCTGAAAAACTGTGCGCGACCAGGATTGGCTCAGTAAGGCGGAGAGAATCAGGTGTCCGACCCCGCTTCCCGAAGGCTCGCCTGGTCCGGCAATAGCCAGGATGCTTAAACGGGCGATAAGTCAAGTGCCATCGGAGAAAGGTGAAGGGAAGAGTGGAGAAGCCAAGAGTGAGCCTCACACACTGTGCATCCGAACCGGCGGAATTAATGTCTCCACGGAGGAGGAGAATCAGGGAGGTGAATATGTGGTTTCCTCCCCCCGCAGGAAGAAGAGGGCTGCTAACGAAGACTTGGAAACGGGGGCTCCTAAACAAGGGAAGAAAACTTCACCAAAGGGCCTTGCCCCGAAGGGCGCTCCTACC
Source organism: Aegilops bicornis (assembly GCA_021605145.1). Taxonomy (NCBI): domain Eukaryota; kingdom Viridiplantae; phylum Streptophyta; class Magnoliopsida; order Poales; family Poaceae; genus Aegilops; species Aegilops bicornis. Next base: position 799,782,912 of record CM038673.1, read on the forward strand.
GCACCGCGCCCGCTAACGGGCCAACCCTCCACCGAGCTGTAAGTTTGATAAACAAGAAGCTTATCGTTTTTTCCTCTGAGATCAATAACCAGGACCTATTTTTTTGCAGTCCGGCTAGCAGTTCGTCTCAACAGGGTTCGTCCTCGGGGGATCTTCTTCCAGAGATGATGAGAGTGAAACCCCACCTACCTCTCTACCCTATGAGGCAGGCGACCCTGAGGTGTCGTCACGGAGGAGTCCAGATTCACCGAGGCCAAGTTAATACTTGCCGCCTGAGCCCAAAGACGCTGCCTCGTGGGGAGAATGAGAAGGGTCTGGATGAGTCCGGTGTCCGTCCGAACACACTTTTTTTTGAGCATCAGTACAGACACAAGCGCTCATATACACGCGCATACACTCATCCCTATGAATGCACACACGCACACCCTACCCCTATGAGCACCTCCGAGAGACTGAGCCGACATATCATCTTGAGATTTACGGCAATCAGATTTCGTCAGTCGACAGAACGCCTCCTCCCACCGAAAAGATATTGCCGGAAATCCTGAAATAAATTCAGGATAATGCGAGCACCAGGATTTGAACCCTGGTGGGTTGGGGATACCAGGGTCCACCTAACCAAGTCAACCACAGGTTGATTCGCCCGTCCGAACATACTGACGGGAAGTCAACCACAAGTTGATTCGCCCGTCCGAACATACTGACGGGCTTTGAGTAGGCCTGGGCGTTCGGTATAAACCGAAAGTTCAGTTTCTACCATTCGGTATTTTTGTAAACTCGGTTTGCAAAGAAGAAAATCAAAAAATACATCACAAAATAGAAAACCAAAAATTCGGTTAACCAAGTTTTTCGGTTTGGTAATCAGTTTATACCGTACACCGTATATATGCCAAAGAATAAGCTGCGCGGCTCGCTTCCTTTCCACCTGCGCTCTTAAATAGACTAGATATCCACCTCCTTGTGCGTGGCTGGCCGAGGTGGGACTAATGGACCAAACGGCAGCGCCTCGTACAAACGTACAAATGGACTGCAATCAGCCTCACACAAGCCACGACAACTTGCCAGCTTGGGCCTTACCTGCACGTCCTCGCTTGTTGGCTTGGCCCATGGATTTTTTATGTCGCGGACGCAGGCGCTCGAGGCCCTAGCGCGGGATTAGCTCGGTGTTGGCTGCACGTCCACGCGTCTCGCCTAAGTTTGGTTTTTCTGTTCGGTTACCATGCTAAAACCGAACCGAACGAATTAAGTTCGGTTAGTAGAAATACAAACCGAATTTTTCTGTAATAACACTAAAAAAACTGAAATTTCGGTTTTTTCGGTTTCGGTATCGGTTCGGTCTTCGGTTCATCGGTTTTTATGCCCACCCCTAGCTTTGAGGTAAGCAACGAAATACGCAGTTTTTTGGTTGGACCGCACGCGATGGATGTGCTCTGTATAGATAGTAGCCCCTGAGACTGTGCTTGCCAGCCCATGGCGGCAAACGGAGGATCACACTCCCAGGTAATCATCGCACTTGTATTGATGTGCAGGTTGCTAAGGGCCCGACGAGAATGCGCCAAATTGAGGCGACAGATTGACGTGGTGGATGCCGACATCACGCTTATAAACAAGCGATTCGAGGAGTTGTAGAGTATGCGCTCTTTCATCCATATTTGCTTTGGGAAATTGTAAGAAGGTTGTAATATTAATATGATGTGATGTGGCTACAGGCGGAGCTGATGCCATTGAGGCCCTGAGGGCGGAACTTGCCCTAGCCAAGGAACAAGCCCGGGTCAGAAATGCGGCTGCCCATAAGGCAACCGAAGACTTGAAAGCCGAACATGATGCTCATGTCCGAAGCGAAGAAATGATAGACGAGATGGCTGTGGAGCTGAGGGATGCCACCGGCCGGTATGAGCTTCTCGAGAAGGATAATCAGGCAAAGGCGGCTGACCTGAAGATGGCGTTGGATTCGGCTAAGGAGATGCGCTCTGATATTAGAGACGCGTGGGAGTAACTTCGACCATCATCCGGCTAAGGAGATGCCCCAGCGCGCTCATTACCCTTGAGTGAGAAGATGGCCGCTATAGCCGAGCTCCATAGGTTGTCCGGCCTTGCAATGAGGTATGTAATAGACCATCAGTGGCCAAGGGGACCGAAGCCGGACAGTTACTTTGGTTTGGTGCAACAATTATTTGGCGCCAGAGCGCGAATAGATGCCGAGAAGAGGTCGGCGTGCATAGAGGGTGCGCGGATGGCCCTTGCCCATGTGAAGACATATTGGGCGGATATAGAGGCCACCAGCATTGCAACCTAGGGTCCGGCAGGAAGCCAAGACCCAGCTGAGCACTATTTTGAGCAGGTCACTGAAGGTGCTCGTAGAATAGAGGCTCAGTGCTCGAAGAATGTCATGTTCGAGTGATGAATCTATTAATAGTAAACAATTATGTGTTTAATTATAGAGGCTGTTTTTTATACTTTTGCCTGAAAGTATTATAATGTCTCCTGTGTGGCTGTTTATGTATGCATATAACGTGAAAGTTAGCAGTCGTTGGCTTTAGCCCCCACGCATATAATGTGGGGGTGTTTGAAAAAATAGGCGTAAACACACTTGATCCAACGTCTTGGTCCATTAAGGAGGTCATCGCACGTCGAACCAGGCAACCGGACTATATAGTTGTAACATTTTCACTTAGCCATAGGAGTTGAAAAGGTGGGGCTACTATGTAGCCCCTGGTACTTCCGCGTGCATCCGGATATGGTGCGCGTACTTGACCGGAAAACCGGTCCTTCGTTGATGCGGAGGAATCCTATAGATTTCGATGAGTCCTCGAGTGCTTGACCAGTCTCTCGCTGTATCATGACAGTCAATTTTTGGCTTTCTCTATGATGACCCACAAGTATAGGGGATCTATCGTAGTCCTTTCGATAAGTAAGAGTGTCGAACCCAATGAGGAGGAGAAGGAAATGATAAGCAGTTTTCAGCAAGGTATTCTCTGCAAGTACTGAAATAAGTGGTAACAGATAGTTTTGTGATAAGGTAAATTGTAACGAGCAACAAGTAACAAAAGTAAATACGGTGCAACAAGGTGGCCCAATCCTTTTTGTAGCAAAGGACAAGCCGGAACAAACTCTTATAATAGGAAAAGCGCTCCCGAGGACATGGGAATATCGTCAAGCTAGTTTTCATCACGCTCATATGATTCGCGTTCGGTACTTTGATAATTTGATATGTGGGTGGACTGGTGCTTGGGTGCTCTTCTTACTTGAACAAGCATCCCACTTATGATTAACCTCTATTGCAAGCATCCGCAACAACAACAAAAGTATTAAGGTAAACCTAACCATAGCATAAAACATATGGATCCAAATCAGCACCTTACGAAGCAACGCATAAACTAGGGTTCAAGCTTCTGTCACTCTAGCAACCCATCATCTACTTATTACTTCCCAATGCCTTCCTCTAGGCCCAAATAATGGTGAAGTGTTATGTAGTCGACGTTCACATAACACCACTAGAGATTAGACAACATACATCTCATCAAAATATCGAACGAATACCAAATTCACATGACTACTAATAGCAAGACTTCTCCCGTGTCCTCAGGAACAAACGTAACTACACACAAAGCATATTCATGTTCATAATCAGAGGGGTAATAATGTGCATAAAGGATCTGAACATATAATCTTCCACCAAATAAACCAACTAGCATCAACTACAAGGAGTAATCAACACTACTAGCGACCTACTAGCACCAATCGCGGACTTGGAGACAAGAATTGGATACAAGAGATGAACTAGGGTTTGGATATGAGATGGTGCTGGTGAAGATGTTGATGGAGATTGCCCTCTCCCTATGAGAGGAGCGTTGGTGATGACGATGGTGATGATTTCACCCTCCCGGAGGGAAGTGTCCCCGGCAGAATAGCTCTGCCGGAGCCCTAGATTGGTTCCGCCAAGGTTCCACCTCGTGGCGGCGGAGTCTCGTCCCGAAAGGTTGCTTATGATTTTTTTCCCATCGAAAGACTTCATATAGGAGAAGATGGATGACGAAGAGCCACCAGGGGGCCCACGAGGTAGGGGGCGCGCCTGTGGGAGGGGCGCGCCTCACCCTCGTGACTGTGGTGTGGGCCCCGGCCTTCATCTTCGCATTTATTTTTCTTATTTTTTTAAGGTATTCCGTGGAGTTTCGGGACTTTTGGAGTTGCAATGAATAGGCCTTCAATATTTGCTCCTATTCCATCCTGCATTCCAGCTGCCGGCATTCTCCCTCTTCATGTAAACCTTGTAAAATAAGAGAGAATAGCCATAAGTATTGTGACATAACGTGAAATAATAGCCCATAATGTGATAAATATCAATATAAAAGCATGATGCAAAATGGACGTATCAACTCCCCCAAGCTTAGACCTCGCTTGTCCCGGTTTAAAAGCCGATAATAATAAGTATGTCCTCATGTTTAGAGGTAGAGGCGTCGATAAAAATAAAATACGGACATGAAGGCATCATGATTATTCTCATAACAGCAACGTAAATAGATTTGTCATATGGTTACTTATGTTCAAGTGATGATATTTTCACAAAGCCAAAGTATGAATCAGAAACCTTATTGAGCATCAACAATTTATAACCTCAGTCATTGAAGCAATTGCAATTTATCATAACATCGGAAAGAGTCTATGTCAGAGCAGAAAAGCAAGTCCACATACTCAACTATCACTTAGTCCTTCATAATTGCTAACACTCACGCAATACTTGTGGTTACGGAGTTTTAATCAAACACAGAGAAACATAGGGGCTTATAGTTTTGCCCCACAACTTTACCTCAAGGGTAATGTCAACAATAATAATTCATGCTCCCCTACATCCAATTAGATATATATATATATATATCATGTCCTTTCCAACATGCTGAGCTTGCCAAAGGATAAAAATAAAAAGGGAAAGGTGAAGATCACCGTGACTCTTGCATAAGGTAGAGGATAATAATAAAAGATAGGCCCTTCGCAGAGGGAAGCAGAGGTTGCCATGCGCTTTTATGGTTGGATGCACAAAATCTTAATGCAAAAGAACGTCACTTTATATTGCCCCTTGTATGTGGAACTTTATTATGCAGTCCGTCGCTTTTATTACTTCCACAACAAGTTCATACAAAGCTTATTTCTCTGCACTAATAAGTCATGCATATTAAGAGAGCAATATTTTTTGCTTGCACCGATGACAACTTACTTGAAGGATCTTACTCAATCCATAGGTAGATATGGTGGACTCTCATGGCTAAACTGGTTTAAGGGTATTTGGAAGCACAAGTAGTATTTCTACTTGGTGCTGAGAATTTGGCTAGCATGAGGGGGAAAGGCAAGCTCAACATGTTAGGAGATCCATGACAATATACTTTATCTCAGATATAAGAAAACATAACTCATTATGTTGTCTTCCTTGTCCAACATCAACTCTTTAGCATGTCATATTCTAATGAGTGTTCCCAATCATAAAATATGTCAATGATAATATATCTATATGTGAAACCTCTCTCTCCTTATTACTTCTTATTAATTGCAACGATGACCAAAACTATATTTGCCAACTCCCAACAACTTTTAATCATCATACTCTTTCTATGTGAAGTCATTACTTTCAATAAGACCAATCTGAACTCTTTGTTTCTTTTTATTATTTTCTTTTATTCACTCAAGATCATGGCAAAGTAATCAAGCCCTTGACTCAACACTAATCTTTATTATATATAGCTCACGGACTCGATTGCATAGAGGGATCATAAAGCAAAACTTCAAAACTAGATCATGCCATGACTTTATTCTACTATATCAAGATACTACTAATAGTATCAAACTAAGAAAAATGGTAAAGATAGGAGTTGTGATGGTGATACGATACCGGGGCACCTCCCCCAAGCTTAGCAGTTGCCAAGGGGAGTGCCCATACCCATGTGATTATGTCTCCTTCTTTGTTGTTGGCGGTGGAGGTGTTGTTGATGATGCAAGCTTGTCGTCCACCTTCCATGGCATATGCTCACCCTCATAGAAGGATGATCGAGTCTCCGGAATCCTCGAATCTACTACGGAAACGGCTCGAAACGAAAACAGAAGATACTTGCGTGATACGGTCATCAAAACCTTCGGGAGAATATATAATGAATTTTTACCGACCAAAATACGTATAATGCAAGAAAACGGAGTCCGGAGGGCGCACGAGGTGCTCACGAGGTAGGGGGGCGCGCCCAGGGGGGTAGGGCGCGCCCTCCACCCTCGTGGAGGCCTCGTGTCCTCCCCGGACTGCTACTTATTTTTCTATTTTTCTAGATATTCCAAAACGGAGAGATATTGCCTTAAAAATTGTTTTGGAGTCGGTTTACTTACCGTACCACATACCTATTCCTTTTCGGAGTCTGGAACGTTCTGGAAAGTGTCCCTTATGTATTCTTCCGGGGTTACGGTTTCAATAATATTGGTTTCAACATTTATAGGATTACCTGAAATATAATGTTTGATTCTTTGACCGTTTACCACCTTCTGATTTGTGCCTTTGAAGTTGTTGATTTTTATGGCACCGGAGCGGTAGACCTCCTCGATAACGTAGGGACCTTCCCATTTAGAGAGAAGTTTTCCTGCAAAAAATCCTAAACGAGAGTTGTATAGCAATACATAATCACCTACATTAAACTCACGATTTTGTATCCTTTTGTCATGCCATCTTTTAACTTTTTCTTTAAATAACTTGGCATTTTCATAGGCTTGGGTTCTCCATTCATCAAGTGAGCTAATATCAAATAACCTCTTCTCACCGGCAAGTTTGAAATCATAGTTGAGCTCTTTAATAGCTCAATATGCCTTATGTTCTAGTTCGAGAGGTAAGTGACATGCTTTTCCATAAACCATTATATACGGAGACATACCCATAGGATTCTTATATGCATTTATATAGGCCCATAATGCATCATCAAGTTTCTTGGACCAATTCTTTCTAGACCTATTAATGCCTTTTGCAAAATTAATTTGAGCTCTCTATTACTCAATTCTACTTGACCACTAGATCATGGGTGATATGGAGATGCAATTCTATGATTAACATCATATTTTGCAAGCATTTTACGGAAAGCACCATGAATAAAGTGTGAACCACCATCAGTCATTAAATATCTAGGGACTCCAAACCTTGGAAAAATAACTTCCTTAAGCATTTTAATAGAAGTGTTATGATCAGCACTACTAGTTGGAATAGCTTCTACCCACTTAGTAACGTAATCAACAGCAACTAAAATATGAGTGTATCCATTAGAGGCAGTAAAAGGCCCCATATAATCAAAGCCCCAAACATCAAATGGTTCAATAACAAGTGAATAATTCATGGGCATTTCTTGACGTCTACTAATATTACCAATTCTTTGACATTCATCACAAGATAAAACAAACTTACGGGCATCTTTGAAGAGAGTAGGCTAATAAAAACCAGATTGCAATACCTTATGTGCAGTTCTATCTCCAGCGTGGTGTCCTCCATAAGCTTCGGAGTGACACTTGCATAGGATCTGTTCATGTTCATGCTCAGGCACACAACGTCTAATAACACCATATACTCCTTCTTTATAAAGATGTGGGTCATCCCAAAAGTAATGTCGCAAATCATAAAAGAACTTTTTCTTTTGTTGGTATGTTAAGCTAGGTGGTATAAATTTAGCAATAATATAATTAGCATAATCAGCATACCATGGAGTGCTACGAGAAGTGCTTACGACATTTAATTGTTCATCAGGAAAGCTATCATCAATAGGTAGTGGGTCATCAAGAACATTCTCTAACCTAGATAAGTTGTCCTGCAACGGGGTTCTCAGCTCCTTTTCTATCAACAATATGCAAATCAAATTCTTGCAGCAAGAGAACCCATCTAATAAGTCTAGGTTTAGCATCTTTCTTTTCCATAAGATATTTAATAGCAGCATGATCAGTCTGAATTTATCACAAGCAAATACAACTGCTAAAAGTTCCTTTTAGGTAGTAGCATAATTTCTTTGAGCATTGTCTAGAGTCTTACTAGCATAATGGATAACATTTAATTTCTTATCAACTCTTTGCCCTAGAACAACACCTACAGCATAATCACTAGCATCACACATAATTTCAAAGGTAAATTCCAATCAGGTGGCTGAACAATAGGTGCAGAGACTAATGCTTTCTTAAGTATTTCAAATGGTTCTACACAACCATCATCAAAGACAAATGATACATCTTTTTGTAATAAATTAGTCAGAGGCCGAGAAATTTTTGAGAAGTCCTTAATGAACCTCCTATAAAATCCGGCGTGACCAAGGAAACTTCTTATACCTTTGATGTCCTTGGGACATGGCATCTTTTCAATAGCATCAACCTTGGCTTTATCAACTTCAATACCTCTTTCAGAAACTTTGTGCCCCAAGACAATACCTTCATTAACGATAAAGTGGCACTTTTCCCAATTCAAGACAAGATTAGTTTCTTCAGATCTCTGCAAAACTTGATCAAGATTGCTCAAGCAATCATCAATAGAGGAACCATAGACGGAAAAGTCGTCCATGAAAACCTCACAAATCTTTTCACAAAAGTCAGAGAATATAGCCATCATGCATCTTTGAAAGGTAGCAGGTGCATTACATAAACCAAAAGGCATACGTCTGTAAGCAAAAGTACCAAAAGGGCATGTAAAAGTAGTCTTTGATTGATCTTTAGCCGACACAGGTATTTGAGAGAAACCAGAACAACCATCTAGAAAGCAATAATGTGTATGTTTGCATAATCTTTCTAGCATTTGATCAATAAAAGGTAAGGGGTAATGATCTTTCTTAGTAGCTTTATTTAATTTGCGGAAATCAATTACCATCCTATAACCTGTGATAATTCTTTGCTGCATTAATTCATCTTTATCATTAGGGACAACAGTAATACCTCCCTCCTTAGGGACACAATGGACAGGACTTACCCACTGACTATCAGCAACGGGATAAATTATACCTGCCTCCAGGAGCTTGAGTATTTCTTTTCTTAACAGTTCTTTCATTTTAGGATTCAAACGTCGTTGAGGATCACGAATTGGTATGGCATCCGCTTCCAAATTTATTTTATGCTGACATAGAGTGGGACTAATGCCCTTAAGATCATCAAGAGTATATCCAATAGCGGCACGGTGCTTCTTCAGAGTTTTCAATAATCTTTCTTCTTCATGCTCTGAAAGATTAGCACTAATAATAAAAGGATATATTTTCTTTTCATCGAGATAAGCATATTTAAGATTATCAGGCAACGGTTTAAGCTCAAATATGGGATCACCCTTGGGTGGAGGAGGATCACCTAGGATTTCAACAGGCAAATTGTGTTTCAAAATAGGTTCTTGTTTAAAGAATACTTCATCTATTTCCCTTCTTTCATTCATGAACATCTCATTTTCATGGTCTAGCAAATAGTGTTCCAAAGGATCACTAGGAGGTACGGCAATAGAAGCAAGACCAATAATTTCATCCTTACTAGGCAATTCTTCTTCTCGATGTTGTTTACTAAATTTAGAGAAATTAAACTCATGAACCATATCATCCAAGCCAATAGTAACAACATTCTTTTCACAGTCTATCTTAGCATTAACAGTATTCAAAAAGGGTCTACCAAATATAATAGGACAAAAGCTATATTGTGGAGATCCAAGAACAAGAAAATCAGCAGGATATTTAGTTTTCCCACACAAGACTTCAACATCTCTAACAATTCCCACTGGTGAAATAGTATCTCTATTGGCAAGTTTAATTGTAACATCAATATCTTCTATCTCAGCAGGTGCAATTTCATGCTTAATTTCTTCATACAAGGTAATAGGTATAACGCTAGCACTAGCACCCATATCACATAAGCCATGATAACAGTGATCTCCTATTTTAACAGAAATAACAGGCATGCCTACCACAGGTCTATGTTTATCTCTATCACAGGGTTTAGCAATTCTAGCAATTTCACCAGAGAATTGAATGACATGCCCATCAATATTATCGACAAGAGATCTTTAACAATAGCAATATTAGGTTCTACTTTGACTTGCTCAGAGGTTTATAAGTTCTAATATTGCTTTTACGAACAACAGTTGAAGCTTTAGCATGATCCTTTACTCTAACAGGGAAAGGTGGTTTCTCAACATAAGAGGTAGGAACAATAGGATCATTATAAGTGACAGTCTTTTCGTCAACTTTAATAGGTGCAGCTACTTTTACTTCTATGGGAGGATGATATTTAAACCACTTCTCCTTAGGAAGATCAACATAAGTAGCAAAATATTCACAGAAAGAAGCTACTATCTCAGAGTCAAGTCCATATTTAGTGCTAAACTTACGTAAAATATTGGTATCCATAAAAGATTTAACACAATCAAACTTAGGTGTCATACCTGACTCCTTACCTTCGTCGAGGTCCCAATCTTTAGAGTTGCGTTTAATTCTATCCAATAAATTCCATCTGAATTCAATAGTCTTCATCATAAAAGAGCCAACACAAGAAGTATCAAGCATGGTGCAATTGTTATCAGAAAGCCGAGCATAAAAATTCTGAAGAATTGTTTCTCTTGAGAGGTCATGATTGGGGCATGAATATAACATTGATTTAAGCCTCCTCCAAGCTTGAGCGATGCTTTCTCCTTCGAGAGGCCAAAAATTATATATATAATTGCGATCACGATGAACAAGATGCATAGATTAATACTTTTGATGAAATTCCAATTTCACTCTTTATAATTCCATGATCTCGTATCATCACATAGCCTATGCCATGTCAATGCGTCTCCCTCCAAAGATAAAGGGAAAGCCTTCTTCTTAACAACATCATCGGGTATACCTGCAAGCTTAAATAGTCCACAAATATCATCCACATAGCGTAGATGCTCATCAGGATGCTTTGTTCCATCTCCTGTAAAAGTATTAGCCAGCAGTTTTTCCATGATACCCGAAGGAAATTCAAAAGGAGTTTCATATTCAATAGCTTCAGTAGGTTGAGGAGCAACTCTTTGCTCTACTGGAAGGGGTGAAGATACCCCGAACAAGCCCCTCATAGAATTACTTTCCATAGTAACAAGTGATGTAAAATTTCAGCACACTATATAAATTTTTCCTTACCAAATTTCACCTACCAAAGGCGCTACACTCCCGGCAGCGGCGCCAGAAAAGAGTCTTGATGACCCACAAGTATAGGGGATCTATCGTAGTCCTTTTCGATAAGTAAGAGTGTCGAACCCAACGAGGAGCGTAAGGAAATGATAAGCAGTTTTCAGCAAGGTATTCTCTGCAGAAATCGAAATAAGTGGTAACGAGATAGTTTTGTGATAAGGTAAATTGTAACGAGCAACAAGTAACAAAAGTAAATACGGTGCAGCAAGGTGGCCCAATCCTTTTTGTAGCAAAGGACAAGCGGAACAATCTCGTAGAATAGGAAAAGCGCTCCCGAGGACACATGGGAATATCGTCAAGCTAGTTTTCATCACGCTCATATGATTCGCGTTCGGTACTTTGATAATTTGATATCTGGGTGGACTGGTGCTTGGGTGCTCTTCTTACTTGAACAAGCATCCCACTTATGATTAACCTCTATTGCAAGCATCCGCAACAACAACAAAAGTATTAAGGTAAAACCTAACCATAGCATGAAACATATGGATCCAAATCAGCCCCTTACGAAGCAACGCATAAACTAGGGTTCAAGCTTCTGTCACTCTAGCAACCCATCATCTACTTATTACTTCCCAATGCCTTCCTCTAGGCCCAAATAATGGTGAATTGTTATGTAGTCGACGTTCACATAACACCACTAGAGATTAGACAACATACATCTCATCAAAATATCGAACGAATACCAAATTCACATGACTACTAATAGCAAGACTTCTCCCTTGTCCTCAGGAACAAACGTAACTACTCACAAAGCATATTCATGTTCATAATCAGAGGGCTAATAATGTGCATAAAGGATCTGAACATATAATCTTCCACCAAATAAACCAACTAGCATCAACTACAAGGAGTAATCAACACTACTAGCGACCTACTAGCACCAATCGCGGACTTGGAGACAAGAATTGGATACAAGAGATGAACTAGGGTTTGGAGATGAGATGGTGCTGGTGAAGATGTTGATGGAGATTGCCCTCTCCCTATGAGAGGAGCGTTGGTGATGACGATGGTGATGATTTCCCCCTCCTGGAGGGAAGTGTTCCCGGCAGAGCAGCTCTGCCGGAGCCCTAGATTGGTTCCGCCAAGGTTCCGCCTCGTGGCGGCGGAGTCTCGTGCCGAAAGGTTGCTTATGATTTTTTCCCATCGAAAGACTTCATATAGGAGAAGATGGATGTCGGAGAGCCACCAGGGGGCCCACGAGGTAGGGGGGCGCGCCTAGGGGGAGGGGGCGCGCCCCCCACCCTTGTGAGCAGGGTGTGGGCCCCCTGGCCTTCATCTTCGGCGATGATTTTTCTTTATTTATTTTAAGGTATTCCGTGGAGTTTCAGGACTTTTGGAGTTGCGCAGAATAGGCCTTCAATATTTGCTCCTTTTCCAGCCCAGAATTCCAGCTGCCGGCATTCTCCCTCTTCATGTAAACCTTGTAAAATAAGAGAGAATAGCCATAAGTATTGTGACATAACGTGAAATAATAGCCCATAATGCGATAAATATCAATATAAAAGCATGATGCAAAATGGACGTATCACTCTACTGAGGTGCTCATCCGGAATAACCAGGGCACAATCGCAGTAGTTCTCCTTTGGCTGCCTTAGCCGATAGAACGGAACGTAAGGCAACAAACCCAGGAGCCGGGCTAACCCAACATTTTTTATTTTATTTTTTTGACCTTGAAGACTGCAGGGCTTACACCCCACAGCATTTTATTAATAAAGAACAAAGAATAAATACAAAGTTCCTCAAGAGGGGGAACAGACAAAAAGAAAAGCTATACATGAAAAGCTAAAGTACTCTAAGAACACTCCTGAAGGTATTCGGACTTTATAACATATACTGGGCTGAATAACGCCCTTGACCCTGTAATTCCAGGTACGGGCATTGATCTATCATGGCGAAAAGCCTATGACACCAGTATCCACTGTGGGTGTATTGAATACCCACGAGATGTCAAACAACAAAAGACAGTAAAGAAGGTTTACACAGGGGCTTAATCTAAAGAGTAACCTTTGAGCGGGGCCCTGTTGCACGTCTGCGCCTTTGTCTCCGTTGTGGTGTATCCTGGAAGGGTGTCGCACGAATAATGTCTGTGAAAACAAAAACTCATGTAAAAGAGTAAGCGTGCTAAAAGTTAGTTATTCTCGATGGATTTTAGAGATACGGGATGTGTGCCTATTATCGGGGCAAGCCGAATTCTAGGCTTTATTACATGTTTGCAGCCCCAGGTGTCATTTGTGGGGATACATGTACAGCACCTAGCTCAGGTTTATCCAGGCTATTGTGAAAAATGGTGTACTGGACTCGTCTATCCGTGTCCCTGGTCTGAACGACCGGTCATGCGTTCTAATGGGAGAGGCCGCCTAGAGTCCGGCAGCAGGAGCTGCCACATACTGCTCTGTATTTCCACTGACCGTTATGACGCTACTTGGACCGAGCATCTTAAGTTTGAGGCAAGCGTAGTTCGGTATTGCGTTAAAGCAAGCGAAGGCCGTTCTTCCAAGTAATGCATGATAACCGCTACTGAAGGGAGAGATGTTGAAGAGTAGTTCCTCGCTTCTGAAGTTGTCGGGAGAACCGAATGTCACTCCTGGATGGCTCTATCCCCATCTTGCGGATGGTGTCTTGATATATCAGATTAAGACTCCTGCCGCCGTCCATTAGGACTCGAGTGAGATGGTATCCATCAATTATTGGGTCGAGCACCAAGGCAGCCGATCCTCCTTGCTGGATATTTGCCGGGTAGTCCCTGTGATCAAAAGTGATCGGGCAGGCCGTCCTGGGATTGAATTTGGGGGCGACGAACTCTGCGTGAGTTGCGTGTACCATGTTTACCGTTTTGACTTCTGGTGGGAATTTTTTCTAGCACCCCGTGTTCGGCTGGCGAGGCTCATCCTCGTCTTCGCTTGGTGTGTCCCTTCCCTTGTGTTGGGCGTTTAATTTGCCGGCCTGCTTGAAGACCCAACATTCTCTATGGGTATGATTTGCAGGTTTTTCGAAAGTGCCATGGATTTGGCACAATCTGTCCCGAACTTTATTCAGGTCGGACGGTCCCTCTTTGCTACCTTTGAATGGCTTCTTTCCTTGACCGGGTCGAGAGCCCCTAAATCCGGCGTTGACCGCCGTGTTGTCCGGACTATCGTCATTTCGACGTTTGTGCTTAGCGCGCTGTGGCTTCCCGTTGCCATCTCGAATTTCGGATGTTCCTGGGTCACTGGTGCCTCTACGGGCCAACCAGCTGTCTTCGCCCACACAAAAGCGGGTCATGAGGCTTGTTAAGGATGCCATCGTCCTTGGCTTTTCCTGGCCGAGGTGTCTGGCGAGCCACTCGTCTCGCATACTGTGTTTGAAGGCTGCTAAGGCTTCGGCATCCGGACAGTCGACAATTTGATTCTTCTTAGTGAGGAATCTGTTCCAAAGCTTGCAGGCTGACTCTTCGGGCTGTTGTACTATGTGACTTAAATCGTCTGCATCCGGAGGTCGGACATAAGTTCCTTGAAAGTTGGCTCTGAAAGCGTCCTCAAGTTCCTCCCAACTTCGGATTGAGTTTTCAGGGAGGCTCTTCAGCCAGTGCCGAGTTGGTCCTTTCAAATTGAGGGGAAGGTATTTGATAGCGTGGAGCTCATCCCCACGAGCCATGTGTATGTGAAGGATAAAATCTTCAATCTAGACCCCAGGGTTTGTCGTTCCATCGTATGCCTCTATATTCACGGGTTTGAATCCTTGTGGAAATTCATGATCCAGCACCTCATTGGTGAAGCACAGGGGGTGCGCAGCCCCTTTGTATCTGGCCGTGTCGCGGCATGCTGTCGGCTGTTGTTGCGCCCGGTGTTGATTCCAGACTGGTATTCGATCAGTATGATCGTTGAGGTGACCATAATCCCGCGTTGGAGCATGTCCTCTGGACCCGTAGATGGACCTGGCCGCACTGGCCTTTTTGTCCAGGAGCTCATGTAAATTGTGTGGGGGTATCAGTGGTTGCTCTATCGCGGCCATGAGGTGGTTGGTCCGGCCGAGTGGCCGTATTGTTCTTTCGCGGAAGGGGCGTTGCGGCCTCGACATCAAATTCAGGTAGCAGTTTGCGCTTTGGGTAGCTCTTTGTGTGGCGATCATTGCCACATTTTCTCTCGGTGTCTAGCACCTTGTTCCATTTTCGGTTGAGTGTATCCTGTGCGGCTTTAAGCCTTTGCTTCTGCTTCTTCAGGCTCCTCGCCGTGGCCAGAAGCTTTTTGCGGAGGTTATCTTGCTTCACACGTTTTTCCGGGATGATGAATGCATCGTCAACCGAACTGTCCTCCCCTCCGTGGGTAGTTTGATGATTTCGGCCCTCGGGGTCGCTGTGATCGGGCGTTTGTTCGGCGTGGCCTGTCTCGTCTTTCTCTGTTGCTGGGTTCGAATTGTCGCCTTTGGAGTCAACCGGAGTGTCGTTCTTTCTCGCGCTGTTATCGCTAGTTTTACTGTGACTGGACTTAGAGCGGCGCCTGCACCGTCGTTTTTTTTTTGTCCGGGGGGTTTATCCTCCGTCGTGTCTGTCTTGTCACCGTTGTCTTCCTTGGGCGTGTCCACCATGTAGATATCATATGATGAAGTGGCTGTCCAGCGCCCCGTGGGCGGTGGTTCCAGATTGTCCCCTGCATCGGCATCCATACCGCCGATGTCGTCGGAGTCGAAATCAAGCATGTCTGTTAGGTCATCAACAGTGGCTATGAAGTGGCTGGTGGGTGGGAGGCAATTTTCTTCGTCATCCGTGCCCCACTTAGGTCGGATATAGTTTGGCCAGGAGTCTCCTGACAGAGAGAGAGAGACTTTAACGAATTTAGCGCATCACCAAAGGGGGAGTGCTGGAAGGTATCCGCGGCGGTGAATTCCATGACTGGAGCCCAATCAGATTCGATGGGCATGGATGCACGCGGTCCGGGACCTACGACCGAGAAAAAGTCCGGGGGTCCACAGACACAGATTTCCTTAGAAGCGGAGTCTGCGTTCGGCTTCAACACCGATAGGTGTGGGGCCTCCGTGGCGGGGTCCATCCACCCGTCCTTGGATGGCACGATTTTCTCTGGATCAAAGTCTGGAGCCATGGCAGGGGCGATATGCCGAATACTGTCCGACGGCAGATCTAAGTCATGCGCGTGGCGATCGTTCGGCGCTCCTGACATGGGCTCGAATCCGTCAAAGATCAAGTCTCCGCGGATGTCGGCAATATAGTTTAGGTTCCCGAACCTGACCTGACGGCCAGGGGCGTAGCTGTCGATCTGCTCTAGATGGCCAAGCGAGTTGGCCCGCAGTGCGAAGCTGCAGAACACAAAAATCTGTCCGGGGAGAAAAGTCTCACCCCGAACGGAGTTGTTGAAGGTTGGGGAAGCCATCGAGCCTTACAGCGACGACACAGAGGAACTCTCAATGAAAGCACCAATGTCGGTGTCAAAACCGGTGGATCTCGGGTAGGGGGTCCCGAACTGTGCGTCTAAGGCTAATGGTAACAAGAGACTGGGTACACGATGTTTACCCAGGTCCGGTCCCTCTCGATGGAGGTAATACCCTACTTCCTGCTTGATTGATCTTGATGATATGAGTATTACAAGAGTTGATCTACCACGAGATCAGAGAGGCTAAACCCTAGAAGCTAGCCTATGGTATGATTGTTGTTGTGCCCTACGAACTAAACCCTCCGGTTTATATAGACATTGGAGGGGGCTAGGGTTACACAGAGTCGGTTTACAGAGAAAGAGATCTACATCCGAATCGCCAAGCTTGCTTTCCACGCCAAGGAGAGTCCCATCCGGACACGGGACGAAGTCTTCAATCTTGTATCTTCATAGTCCAACAGTCCGGCCAAAATACATAGTCCGGTCGTCCGGATACCCCCTTATCCAGGACTCCCTCACCGACCATCGACACCCCGACCCCGACCCCGACCACCGACAGCCCGACCCCGATCCCGACACCCCGACACCCTGAGATCCCGACAATCGACACCCCGACCCCCCACCCCGACCCCAACCCCTGATACCCTGACACCACACCCCGACACCTCGACAAAGACACCCCAATTCCCACCCCGACAATTCTCGACACCTCGACACCCCGATCGACCCCGAACATGATGATGATACAAAAATAACATATATATTTGTGTTGATCGGGTGTAGTTTTATTATGTTCATGATGATGATACTCTTAAATTATATACATATTATTATGTTCATGTCAGGTATCCAATTTGTTTTTATGTTGTACTAATTTTGTTTACTTTTTGTCATTGCAGGTGTTGACAGGATGGTGGGCAAGGGTCCAGAGCACCCCGAGCCTCCTGCGAGCCCTACAGGGAGGGGTGGTTCCATTATTGCACCCCAGCCCCTCCGGAGAGCGCTGCTAGAAAGTATGCAGACAACTGCGGCGGGCACTTCTACTTTGGCTGGGACAGGTCAGGGGTGAACGAAGAAGGCTGGTAGAGGTGGATGTGGCAGTGGGAGAGGTAGGAAGGCTGCTACGCCTTCCTCGCCGCTGCCATTTGCTGAATCACCCGACCACAGGACTGCTCCATCTGACGTGGACCCATCTTGGACTCCGGTCCATGAGCCTCCGGTCGCTGATCCTTCGCCCCACCAGACTCGGTTCGCCGATTCTTCACCCCACGTGAGTCCGGTGCCAGAGTCTGGCCAGAAGACTCCGGTCACGGGGTCTTTGTCCCAGAAGACTTCGGTCATGGGGTCTTCGTCCCAGAAGACTCTGGTCCCGCTGTCTTCTTCCCACGAGACTCCGGTCCTGCCGTCTTCTTCCCACGAGACTACGGTCCCGCCGTCCTGAGACTTCGGTCATGGGGTCTTTGTCCCAGAAGACTTCGGTCACGGGGTCTTCGTCCCAGAAGACTTTGGTCCCGCTGTCTTCTTCCCATGAGAATCCGGTCCCGCCGTCTTCTTCCCACGAGACTACGGTCCCGCCGTCTTCTTCCCACGACACCCCGACACCCTCAGACCCCGACAATCGACACCCCGACCCCCGACCCCGACCCCGACCCCTGACACCTTGACACCAAACCCCGACACCCTAACAGCACACCCCGACCCCGACCCCGACACCCCGACACCCTGACACCCCGATCGACCCCGGACATGATGATGATACAAAAACAACGTATATATTTGTGTTGATCGGGTGTAGTTTTATTATGTTTATGATGATGATACTCTTAAATTATATACATATTATTATGTTCATGTGAGGTATCCAATTTTTTCTATGGTGTACTAATTTTGTTTACTTTCTGTCATTGCAGGTGTTGACAGGATGGTGGGCAAGGGTCCAGAGCGCCCCGAGCCTCCTGCGAGCCCTATAGGGAGGGGTGGTTCCATTATTGCACCCTAGCCCCTCCGGAGAGCGCTGCTAGACAGTATGCAGACAACTGCGGCGGGCACTTCTACTTTGGCTGGGAGAGGTCGAGGGAGGACGAAGAAGGCTGGTAGAAGTGGACGTGGCAGCGGGAGAGGTAGGAAGGCTGCTACGCCTTCCTCGCCGCCACCATTTGCTGAATCACCCGACCATAGGACTGCTCCATCTGACGTGGACCCATCTTGGACTCTGGTCCATGAGCCTCCGGTCGCTGATCCTTCGCCCCGCCAGACTCGGGTCGCCGATCCTTCGCCCCACGTGAGTCCAGTCCCAAAGTCTGACCAGAAGACTCCGGTCACGGGGTCTTTGTCCCAGAAGACTTTGGTCACGGGGTCTTCGTCCCAGAAGACTCTGGTCCCGCCGTCTTCTTCCCACGAGACTCCGGTCCCGCCATCTTCTTCCCACGAGACTCCAGTCCCACCATCTTCTTCCCACGAGACTAAGGTCCCACCGTCTTCTTCCCACGAGACTCCGGAGGCTAGTGGCCCGGAGGATGGTAGCAAGGACACCTTTTCAGATTATAGCTACAACGACGACGAGCTGGCTGAGAAGGGCAGGAAGGTCTAGAACCGTGGCTGTACAAAGCTCCCGCCCGTGCCGACGACCCCCGACCAGAGGTGGTTGATTGCGCCTAAAGGGTTGAAGTAAGTGCATTTACTAGTTTTTAACCTTTTGCCTTCATGTTCCTTCAAATTAATATCTAATGCGTTGGCCTTGTCATACTGCAGGGGCTGGGTATACCCCCGTGGCCGTGGTGTCTGCATGCCCAACCAGGTCCTTGGCACGCTTTGCCGGCAACACTTCCCTGGGTGGGTCACGATACTCGGTGAGTGTCAGGTTCCACAGCTAGCACTCAGCTGGGAGCTGTACTCTGTTGCCCCGGCCCCTCCGGGGGATATGGTCGCCGGTGTCGCGTGCAAGACGGTGGCCGACATTGTGTTCCGTCGGTTTTGGGTAATTTCTCCTTTACATAATTAAAAATGAACACCACCTAGCTAGTGATTGTACTAATCATTGTTGTCTACTTTGATTGCAGACCTTCTACAGGTTTCAGAGGGAGAACAGGAGGCTGCGGCAATGGTTGTCGAAGTCGAGTGCAAGCGCCTACTTCAGAACTTACGGCACGAGGTTCGGGTGCAGGCCGGTCGAGACTACTACGCCTCACAGGGTAATAGGAGGGCCAAGAAGAAGTGTCGCGGCAAGTTTCTGAGTAGGGAGAAGTACTTGCCGGTAATTATACCTATTCTTAAGGCCTTGAACTTAGTTTTCTTGATTTGATTCGTAGCGCTGAAATTTCTCTTGACTCACTTAGGTGCCCCCGAGATGGTGTGTCGATAAGATGGACTGGTGGGAGGCGTTGGTGGATGCGTGGTGCTCTCCCCAATGGCTACTCGAACACCAAAGGGCCAAGGATAAGCGCGACCAAATGGAAGGTGTGCCACACCATTAAGGAAGCTCAAACATGTTTGAGTACGGGGATAACTGGGTATGTGGTTTGCTACATGATTCATGCAA
Organism: Aegilops bicornis; assembly: GCA_021605145.1. Classification (NCBI taxonomy): domain Eukaryota; kingdom Viridiplantae; phylum Streptophyta; class Magnoliopsida; order Poales; family Poaceae; genus Aegilops; species Aegilops bicornis. Next base: position 799,802,987 of record CM038673.1, read on the forward strand.
TTTCATTCTTCATGGTAGCATTTATCCTTTCCAAAATGACTTAATATGCTTAGTTAGTTAAAAAAAGGCATAACTACATTGGATAGTTCATTTATGACATATTTAGCTCTAAAATGACATAATAACCTTTAGATAGCTCTATGAAATGGCTAAATATGCCTTAGTTAGATAAAAAATGGCATAACGACCTTTGATAGCTCAATAACGACCTAAACTAATCTTAGCTAGTTCATTCATGACATAATTAGCTCTAAAATGACATAATAACCTTAGATAGCTCTATAGAATGCCTAAATATGATATAGTTAGCTAAAAAATAGCATAACTACCTTGGATAGCTCAATAATGACATAATTAGTATACATTGGTCAAAAATGGCACAATAATCTTGGTTACCTAAAAAATGACCTAAACTTAGCTTATTTTCCTCGAAAATGACATAATAACCTTTCTTAGCTCCAAAATGACCTATTTACATAGCAATATCATTATTAATGCTAGCTTGAGCCCATAAATAATATTTTGTTCCTCTCTCTCAGGCGCAGTACAACAAGAAGCCTATGCCAAGTCTGTTCGACCTCTATGGCATGGCCCATATGGCCCCGTACAAGAAGGCCAAGGCATTCATGGATTCTGACCTAGATCATCCAGAGAGCTTCAACCACATGTCCTCCCACCACAAGCTTGTGAAGTACAGAGACGAGGAGAAGACGAGGAAAGGGAAGGACTTTAACCAGAGCCAGGATCCTTTTAATACAGAGCTGGTGATGATATCTGGTGGCGAGAGGTCCCATGGCTCTCAAGCCATTGCTGATGGACTGATACATTGTCCTAAGACTCTCCCGCAGATCAAGAAGCACCTGAATAGCTCTGATCCGGAGATAACGCCTCGTAAACGGCCCGCGGGGCTCGCCGTGGCGGTTAGTTGTACGGACTCTCTGACCTTTCCTCCATTACATTGTGTGTGCGTCCATCGATGATTACAATGCTAACGAGGAGTGCTGTGTTGCAGGCAGCGGTTGAGAAAGAGAGATTAAAGACCCAGGCGCTTTGGGAGGAGGCAAAAAGGGAGGCGGTGGAGAGGAAGAGGGAGAGGGAGGAGAGGACGGCTAAGCTGTTGGAGGAGGAGAGGAACCAGAACGATGCGTCTCACCGGGCCCTATACGAGCTCATCATGGTACGTTTCTTGTGCATATTAGCCCAATCATGCATGTAATGTTCGCATTACTAACTAATATGACTGACTCGTGAGAACCAAATATGCAGACCATGTGCGATAAAAACGGTTAGGCCCCTCCGTTGATGCCCCAGATTGCTCCGGCGGCTACGGTGAGTTTTATTTGAATGGTACTTAGTTACTACTATTCACTTTTCAGTTTGCATCATGCTAACGAGACATTATTGGAAATGATCTTTGATTCAACTTCGCTCCCAACAAGCATCGACCAATCCTTCCGCGTCTGCCAATGCCGGAACCCCGACCGGTCCTTCACCTCCGTCTGCCACTGGCGCAGCCCCGACCATTCCTACACCTCCGTGATAACGGTATTTTTCTTCTTATTTAGCCTGTTTAGTCCATTTATGACATAATTTAGCCTATTTAGTCCACAAATGACATAATAAGATTAAGAGAATCAAGGAAGAGGAAGGAAAGAAGGAATAGGAAGAAAAGAAGAAGAAGAAGAAGAAGAAGAAGAAGAAGAAGAAGAAGAAGAAGAAGAAGAAGAAGAAGAAGACTAGAAGAAGACGAAGAAGAAATAGCTTCTTCTTCTTATTCTTATTATTCTTCTTCTTCTTCTTCTTTTCCTCCTCTTACTTGTTTTTATTCGTAAATGGCAGCATAACCTTGCTAACCTCATAAATGTCATATACTTAGCTTGTTGTCCTCTAAAATGACACAATAAGCTTAGTTAGGTCAAAAATGGCATAATTTGCTATGTTAGCTAAAAAATGGCATTTTTCTTCTTATTTAGCCTATTTAGTCCATTTATGACATAATTTAGCCTATTTTGTCCACAAATGACATAATAAGAAGAAGAAAATCAAGGAAGAGTAAGAAAAGAAGGAATAGGAAGAAAATAAGAAGAAGAAGAAGAAGTTTGTCTTCTTCTTCTTCTTTTCCTCCTCTTACTTTTTTTTATTTGTAAATGGCATCATAACCATGCTAACCTCATAAATGTCATATACTTAGCTTGTTGTCCTCTAAAATGACACAATAAGCTTAGTTAGGTCAAAATGGCATAATTTGCTACGTTAGCTTAAAAATGACATTTTTCTTCTTATTTACCCTATTTCGTACATTTATGACATAATTTAGCCTATTTTGTCCACAAATAACATAATAAGATGAAGAAAATCAAGGAAGAGGAAGAAAAGACGGAATAGGAAGAAAAGAAGAAGAAGAAGAAGAAGAAGAAGAAGAAGGAGAAGAAGAAGAAGAAGGAGAAGAAGAAGAAGAAGAAGACGTTCTACTTCTTATTCTTCCCTTCTAGTCTTCTTCTAGTCTTCTTCTCCTTCTTCTTATTCTTCTTCTTCTTCTTCTTCTTCTTTTCCTCCTCTTACTTGTTTTGTTTCGTAAATGGCATGCATCATAACCTTGCTAACCTCATAAATGTCATATACTTAGCTTGTTGCCCTCTAAAATGACACAATAAGCTCAGTTAGGTCAAAAATGGCATAATTTGCTACATTAGCACAAAAATGGCATTTTTCTTCTTATTTAGCCTATTTAGTCCATTTATGACATAATTTAGCCTATTTTGTCCACAAATGACAAAATACGATGAAGAAAATCAAGGAAGAGGAAGAAAACTGGAAGAAGAAGAAGAAGAAGAAGAAGAAGAAGAAGAAGAAGAAGGAGAAGAAGACTAGAAGAAGAAGAGGTTCTACTACTACTACTTCTTCTTCTTTTCTTCCTATTCCTTCTTTTCTTCTTCTTATTCTAACTTTCTTGTTTCCCATTTTGCAGATTTAATTCACTATATGGAAGCTTACATGGATGGAGTGCTTGTTTCTCTGTTCTTCTTTTCGTTTGTATCGAAGAATAATGTGGAACGTTTTATATGGATGCATGGAACAATGTGTTGGATGAACATTGTGATATTAGTGTAAGATGTATGGATGAAACTGTGTTTCTTATGTATGTATGTTGTCATGGATGGAGCTATGTGTTGGATACATCATATGCCTGTTGTGCCTCTGGAAAAAAAATATGTATATCTGTGTGTGAATTCCAGTGAAATTAAATGGATATAAATAAAAACAGGGATATATAGCCTCTTTGTCGTCTGCTAGCAGACGGCAAAGAGGACACGTGGTAGCTACCTATAGACACTGGGAACACTGGCTGCCTATTTGGTCAGCTATGCCGTCTGCCAGCGGACGACAAAGACCTTTGAATCTTTGCCGTCAGCTGGCGGACGGCATAGCTGGCCACGTGGCAGCTTCCCAGTGCTGGCCTAACTGAGCTCTTTGCCGTCCGTCAGCAGACGGCAAAGAGCTTCGACTCAGTGCCGTCCGCTGGCGGACGGCAACGAGCGCCATTAACCCCCTAACGGCTCTGATGCTACCCCACTGCCACCCGCTGTCTTTGCCGTTTTATGGCCTCAGATGACGGACGACACAATGCCGTCCGTTTCTAGGAAGCAGACAGCACAGAAGGCCTTTGCTGGCACCTGTTCAGACGAACATTTTGCCGTCTGCTGGCGGACGGCAAAGAAGTTTGCCGTCCGGGATCTATGCCTTTGGCGTCTGGCATGGAGGACGGCAAAGAAGCTGATTCCAGTAGTGTACCGGGATAATTTGACCATTTTATGTTGTCTATTATAACATATAGGATTTGTTTAATAAAAGAAGAATAGGGCATATAACAATTTTCCTATTTTATGTGGCGTGTGATACCTTATATAGATCTAGACTACTATTGTTCCGATGGACTTTGTCCGGTCTCCAATTTGTGAAAGGAAAAGCCAAAAAAAGGCTAATTGTCGCGTTGTTTGCCGATAGCGGTGCACCCAACATATATGATTTGTCAAATATGTTGTGTTTGACAAAAAGATAACATCTAGTTACGTGCAAGCCATGTACTTGTTCTACTTTCAGTATAACATTTGATAGGGAGTTAGTCATGACGGGGTATACCCACTTGTTCTTGATGATTATGAACACGTCAAATGTAACATGAGAGCATCATCACACCATAGCCCTGAGAATTTGAGGACGGTTGTGCGTCAACATGTTGTGTTTCACAATAATGCATCATGTAGTCACATGCAACGATGTGCATGTCTATTTTTACTACAATGTTTGAGAGCGACGCACGGTCGGCCGACCGAAGCTGGAGCTAGTTACCATACTTTTTTTCTGAAGGAGGGAAAGACCCTCTGCATATCGGCATACAAAGAGGACTTGCGGGGTTAATATGTCAATTTTTTGTTGTCTTTTTCAGCATATAGGATTTTTTTAGAAAAGGGAGATAGGGTATTTAACAAGTTATTGTTTTTATGTGGCATGTCCTACCTTATTTCCGCCTAGCCTATTATTCTTTCGATGGAGTTGGTACGGTCATGAATTTGAGCAAGGAAAAGCCAAAAAAATGGCCAATTGGCGTGTAGCATGGCGATAGCGGTGGAGGAAGATGACAGGGCGCTTGAGGCAGGCAAGCATTGAAGGTGGCCACGTGAGCAACGGCGACACCCTGATGGCGCCGGGTAGCTAGATAGAGAGATAAAGATATGGTAGAGGATTCGATCGAGTGTGGATTGTCGAGACGTATGTACTAGGCAATTGAGCAGGCATGTCGCCATGGCAGCAATGGATGGCAAGCTGGCAAGCGAACAAATGGCTCTCGCTAGAGACGAAGCACGGTGCGCATTAGCTGCCCCAGCCGGTCGGCTCTCGCTAGAGATGAACAACCTGATTGCCAGCTTTTTGTGGAAAAGAAAATGATGATATGATCCGCTGCATCCACAAAAGAAGAAAATGGAAAATGATGCGCTCCCGCTCATGGTGGGGAGGAGAGGCAGCCGGCACTCCTGTCGCTCATGATTCCAGTGGCTTCCACGCACGCACACAATCCGGCCCAGCCTGATTCTGGTGGCAATGTAGCTAGCTTGTCCCGTCCCCCAGTTGATACTCTCGTCACCGTGCTATGTGTATACTGCATCAGTCTCATACAGTGGACAAGGACTTGATTAATTTTCCAGCTAATCGAAAATGACATCCATAATATTGTGCAGCTCGATGGTACATAGATCACCATCTATAAACAGCAACATATAGCCATCGCATGTATGGGCAGCTACTGTTGATCAATCGTTCGCTAGCTGCTATCAATTATACAATGTGACCCACACCGCACGTACGCACGCTCGTGTCTCCGGCTGTCACTGTCACATAATGGGCCTATCGATAGTCCTCGTATTACCGTGTCCATCCCTGGACTAATTAAGTAGTTCATGTACTTGCAGCCCCGCTGATCATGTAAGTAAAGCTAGCTAATTCTTTCGTGGTTTCACGGACTGATCAATTCTCCTAGCTTGGAAAAGATTTAAAGCTAGCTAGTACGCATACCATGGACAAACCAGACAAGCCCCGCTGATCGACGGACGGCAGACTGTACCATGCATCCTCGTGATCGATGCAAACGAGACCATGCATGTGTTAGATTTAATCTTGTTACAAATTTATGTTTAGATTATTTTCCATACACTGTCACGTTAGATTTGTTTCAGCTAGAGTCCAAGTCACGTAAGAGTGGTCTGCATGTATCCTGATTGTAGTGCATGGAAACTGCATGGGCCAGACGCGTGCTATGTTCACGCTGCCGGGTCGTGTTGTTAGCATTTGTACCGAGTCATCCGGCACCTTTCATTGTACGTGGGATGGCACGCACTCTAAGTGGATCGTGGCGGAATTAAGCGCCATTAGTCGATGGAATAAAAGAGAAAGAGGCAGAAAAAGGCGAACTGATTGCGCGTCGCAAAAGCATCTCTCCATGTGACTGCGTTTTCCCTCTGTTTTCATCTACCTCGGTGTGTGTAGTTTCTTCAGAGAGAAAAGATTCAGAGAGGGAGCTACTAGATCACAGCCGCAAAACCAACAGCATGCAGTGCAAGCCATGGCGCAGTACGTACGTACGTACGTACCTCTTGTGTAGGAGAGCTAGCTGGCTAGCGTGTGTCTGCTCGACAACGAGCTGCCTCAAGACAAAAATAGGAGTAGACAGTACTGCATGTAAGTACCCTATTTTTGTAGAGTGTTTGCTTGTGTGTCTACGTACAGATAGGAGTAGGTCGCTGCTTTCTCCGGCTAAATGCCAATGGATCGACGTACGTGTAGGTACACACAGGGGCTACTGCACTAGCCACGGCGGTGGTGGTGGTTATGTTGAAGTGATCGAACAAGGTATGGTCGTTTCACATGGTGTTGGTTAATTGGCAGGCACACACACACGTCCAATCATCATCTTCTCATACGTGTTTCAATGTATCCTTCTGCCACTTGGCACCATGTTCATTGCATATAGCTAGGTCACTAACAAGCATGTATGTCCTGTTGCCCGATTTGCATGCATCCACCATGCTAGATGCTACCAGATATATCGGTGTGGCTTGTCATGGAAAATTACACTTTTTTACCCGTGAGAGATTAGGAGACAAACGATGGCGTCCTCGGGAGAAAGTTACATTTGAGGTGCTCACTTGATATGACACCCCACGCTAGTTAGTTTCTAGTGCCAAACAATCAAACATGTTGAGTGCCTTCCACGTACGTCGACCGACCAGCATGAAAGTTAATTACATCCAAGTCATGCCCGTGCATGCTTATGATCTTGGCTTTATATGTTCCATCCACACGTACCACACAAGCCATGCATGCATGTCTAACAAATGCACACTTGTGGACTAAATACAGGAGATCCGTCAAATCAACCGTACAATTAGCAAGCTAGGATATAAGTTTAGTGGATCACACATGCATGCATATGGAGGTTAATTGGCATATTGGACTTCTGATCGACCAACGACATGACCGCGTGTCATGTGGATTAGAGCCCGGCTCCTATGTATTTTCTCTCAAGTCTTTCGATTCTCGACGGCATGCATACATCCAAGTGACAGATGGAGAACAATCAAGCACACGAGGGGTGCTCCATAGCTTTTGTGTTGTATACTTCGCCACGGTTGGCAAAACATTGACGTGTATCATGGCATGATGCCACTATCCTAGATTCATCCTCAGCAAAATCTATTTCAATTGTTTATCAATAACCATTTCAACTGCGCGGTTCTTTCATTCCCAAGCCATGGAGACTACTCCCTCCATAAAAAAATATAAGAGTGTTTAGATCACCACAAAATATAAGGTGCGCTCTTATATATTTTTTTACGGAGGGAGTACTCCAGAGTCTGGATTTCTCCCTTTTGAAAAAAAAAATGCTTGCTCTATAACTCTACGGTTTCATTAATGTCTGGGTTTGGGTCCTTTCATCAAAAAGAACAAGAGATCATTAACTTAAAAGGGTGAGTGCACAATCTAAAATGGCATCATCGTTGCATCAATTGCTTAAAGATTAATCAATACAGCTAACTGTCATGATTACATAAATAAGAAGCTCTGATCAGGTTGTCTTTCATGTGTGCTATTGGTTGGCTCCGAAATTTTTTTGTCAGATAAGTGTATCTCAGAATCAGAAGATTATAAAAAAGAAATGTCGCCACCGTTCCAATTATTTTGGCGCACGCAGCGCCAACTAGCCCCTGATAATCATAATTAACGCAACTCCGTCGCCGAAGACACCACACCACTCTAGCTCTAGCTCGTACGATCACACATTTTTAATCTTCCCTGCTTAATTCTTCCTTCCTGTTCCTCTCAGGACATGCATGTAGCAATTTGATTAATTATGTGCTAGTGTTAATCAAGTTTACGTCAGCACAAAGCAAGCTAGACGACAGATTAATCGATCTAGATCCTTCTCTCATATCTGCAAAGTTGCACTGTGCTACCGTGCTTTTCTTCTGCCCATACATACATGACGAAACAACACTGCAAAAATCATCCAAAGAAAAATTAAATTTTACTTTGTTTTCTGAATAAAGCATGAAGATGGGTACACAAATACATACTCCGCATCGCAAATTGATGTCACCACTGACGGCAGACGCATTATTACTATTCATTTACTATACTTAATTACCTGGTGATGAGGAGGACGATGATGATGTTCTTGTCGGGTTAATTAGCAAGATCTACTTGCCTATTTTTGATCTGTACTAGCTAGCTACGTTTCAGTTTTGATCTGTATAGTTAGCCAATAGAATCAAATTAAGGCATCAATCATCTCATCCAGTGACAAGCTTGCAGGTGTATATGTGTGGTTTGGATGTTTGTGGTAACTAAACTACTGATGCAACCTTCTTCATCTGCCTGATAATTACGTAATTAACCATATGGATTGGCACATCTCAATAGTTAACGATATAACGTAGATAAGTCTAGCTGTCTACACTTAGGGCCTCTTTGATTCATAGGATTTTGAAACGTAGGAATAGGAAAAGTATAGGGTTGGAGTGGTATGCACACTTGAATCCTATAGGACTAGTCCGTTTCGAAAAAAAAATCCTATAGGACTAGCAATGAAGGTTTGATGCCACAGGAAAAACAAATAAATAATAAAAAAGGTTGAAGTGGATATTAGATTTCCCATGAAATGTAGTACAAAAGATTCCGTAGGAAAAATGCCTATGGAATCCAATACTATCAATCAAAGGACCAAGATAGCAAAAATCCTAAGGATTCCAATTCTCCAGAAATCCTATAAAATTCCTTTGAATCAAAGGAGCCCTTAGCACACATGCCAGCTGCACATCTACCAATTTCAAGATGCACATAATTATGTCGGGTAATGGATAGAGATAATACAGTACAATATCTTGACAAAGAGGGACAAAATGTTGGGTAATGGAGGGGTTGCGTTTGCATGCAGAATAGCAGCATGAGCAAGAGTAACAAACAATAGTACCCCTTCCTTTCTTCCAATCACAAACAAATCTTCTCAATAAACCGACAGGAGTTCCTCCTATTTCTATTAAGATGAAAATAATTTGCTACCAACACCATGATTCGCTTAGGGGTATGAGAAAAAAAAGTGTGGGACAGGCTGAGTAGCTACTCCCAGATTGACAAGCAATGTTAGTTCATCCAGGAAAAATAAACTTAGAAAACACTCGCGATGCGTGGTCCGGACACGTTTTCTCCCGCAAACCAAGGATAAAAGTACGAAAACTTTTCGGGAGTCTAGACACTAGAAAGGACTCATGATACCCCCGGCCCATCCAAAACCCATCCCGGACCCCGTGCCTCCATCCTCCCCATTTTCTCTTCTTCCTACTTTCTCTTCTGTCTTCGCCGCCGCTCCACCATCCCGGCCGCCACGCCACTGTTGAAAATATATTCTAGATGCAATAATAAATTGGTTATTATCATATTTCCTTGTTGATAATAAATGTTTATTATTCATGCTACAATTGTATTGACCGAAAACTTAAATACATGTGTGAACAAACAAATACTATCTCCCTAGTGATCCTCTACTAGACTAGCTCGTTAATCGAATATGGTTAAGGTTTCCTAACCATAGACATGAGTTGTCATTTGATAACAGGATCACATCATTAGGATAATGATGTGATGGACAAGACCCAACCGTAAGCTTAGCATTCGGTCGTATCACTTGAGTTTATTGCTATAGCTTTCTTCATGTCAAGTATCTATTCCTAAGATCATGAGATCATGCAACTTCCGGATACCAGAGGAATAACTTGTGTGCTATCAAACGTCACTTCGTAACGGGATGATTATAAAGATGCTCTACAGGTATCTCCGAAGGTGTCTGTTGGGTTGGCATGGATCGAGACTGGGATTTGTCACTCCGTGTGACGGAGAGATATCTCTGGGCCCTCTCGGTAATACAACATCGTAAAGAGCTTGCAAGCAATGTGGCTAATGAGTTAGTCACGAGATCTTGTATTGCATAATGATTAAAGAGACTTGTCGGTAACGATATTGAACTAGGTATGGAGATACCGATAATCAAATCTCAGGCAAGTAACATATCGCCGGATAAAGCGAATTGCATACAGGATTAACTGAATCCTTGACATCATGGTTCAACCTATTAAAGATATTCATGGAATATGTAGGAACCAATATGGGTATTCAGGTTCAGCTATTTGTTATTGACCAGACAAGTGTCTCAGTCATGTCTACATGATTCTCAAACCCGTAGGGTACGCAGGCTTGACGCTAGGATATGCATGTTGTGGACCGAATGTTGTTCGGAGTCCCGGATGAGATCCCGGACGTCACCAGAGCTTCGGAATGGTCTGGAGGTAAAGATTTATATATGGAAAGTTGCTTTCAGGGTTCCGGAAAAAGTTACAGTTTTTTCGGTATTGTACCGGGAAGCTTCCAGAATGTTCTGGAAACTTTAGGAGGAGTCCGTAAGTCCACCAAGGGTTCCACCACGTCCCAAGGGTCAACATAGGCTGAGGGGAGGCGCCCTGGCCTTATTGGGCCAGGCACACAAGTCCCTCAAGGCACATGTTGCTGGGAAAGGTGGAAAGTCCAGCTGTGTATGGAAAGGAGGGAATTGGACTAGGAGTCCAACACCTCCCCCTTGGTGCGGCAGCCCTAGGGCTTGGAGGGCTGGCCACCACGCCCCTCCACCTATATATAGAGGAGAAGGGGCGCCCCCAAGAGCAGACACAAGCCCTTGGCCTCTCCCTCTCTCTCTCTCTCTCTCTCTCTCTCTCTCTCTCTCTCTCTCTCTCTCGTTCCTTCGTAACTCCTCCGTATTTGTTGTTTTGGTAGCGCTCGGCATAGCCCTGTCGGAATCACTCCACCACCATCACCGTCACGCTGTCGTGCTGTCGGCGATCCCATCTACTTCTCCTCGCTCACTTGCTGGATCAAGGAGGAGGAGACTTTATCGAGACATACATGTGCTGAAAGTCCGTTCATAACTTCATTGGTTTGGATCACGATTGGATTGTGATGAGTACGACTACATCAACCCCGTTATATACTCTTCCTCTTAACGGTCTATGAAGGTAAGTAGACACACTCTCCTCTCTAGTTGCGATGCTTCTCCTAGATAGATCTTGGGTGTTCATAGGATTTTTTATTTTCATGCTTTGTTCCCCAATAGCCACACCCCTGTCGGAACTCTACGTCTCCGTCACCTCCAGCGCTCGGCTCCACCCCGCTTCTCCTCCATTGCCTTTCAACCCCTGTCCTCGGACGCCCCGCCAGGTACCATCCACTACTGCTATACTTACCATGCCCGGCAACAGTTCGAGAAATCGCCTAAGCTAAAAACAGTTTTCCCTTCATGTTCTAGCAATGGATTCCGATTTGGAGTACATATACAAACACTATGTGCAGTCGTCCAATGGCTCGTCGGACGAGGAGGAGTACTCTGATGAGATTGTGATGATGCAGGTGGTCCTTGAAGACACGGAGCGTGCGGGGGAACATGTTCTCAGTTTCAAGGGCTCGATCAAGGTGTTGGGGATCGTTGCAGAATTTTAAAAAAATTCTACGCATCACCAAGATCAATCTATGGAGTAACTAGCAATGAGAGAGAGGGGAGTGCATCTTCATACCCTTGAAGATTGCGAGATGGAAGCGTTGCAAGAACGCGGATGAAGGAGTCGTACTCGTAGAGATTCAGATCGCGGTGGATTCCGATCTAAGCGCCGTACAACGGCACCTCCGCATTCAACACACATGCAGCCCGGTGACGTCTCCCGCACCTTGATCCAGCAAGGAGGAGGGAGAGGTTGAGGAAGATGGCTCCAGCAGTAGTACGATGGCGTGGTGGTGATGGAGTGGCAGTTCTCCGGCAGGGCTTCGCCAAGCTCACGTGGAGGAGGAGAGGTGTTGGGGAGGGGAGGGGCTGCGCCTTGGATGTGGTGCTGCAGCCCTCCCTCCACCCCTCTAGTTATAGGGAGAAGGGGAAGGGCCGGCCCCTCTAGATGAGGTTTAGAGGGGGCGGCGACCAAGGGGAGGGACTTGCCCCCAAGCCAAGGCGCCCCTTAGCTCCCCCAACCCTAGGCGCATGGGACCTAGGGGGGATGGCGCCCAGCCCACTTAGGGGCTGGTTCCCTTCCACCTACAGCCCATAAGGCCCTCCGGGGCAGGTGGACCCTCCCAGTGGACTCCCGGAACCCCTCCGGTGGTCCCGGTACAATACCGGTATACCTCCGAATATTTTCGGTGACTGTAAGATGACTTCCCATATATAAATCTTCACCTCCGGACCATTCTAGAACTCCTCGTGATGTCTGGGATCTCATCCGGGACTCCGAACAACATTCGGTAATCACACACAAATCTTCCCTATAACCCTAGCGTCATCGAACCTTAAGTGTGTAGACCCTACGGGTTCGAATCACCTTGAACATGACCGAGACAACTCTCCGGCCAATAACCAACAGCGGGATACGGATACCCATGTTGGCTCCCACATGTTCCACGATGATCCCATCGGATGAACCATGATGTCGAGGATTCGAGCAATCCTGTATACAATTCCCTTTGTCAATCGGTACGTTACTTGCCCGAGATTCGATCGTCGGTATCCCAATACCTCGTTCAATCTCGCAAGCAAGTCACTTTACTCGTTCCACAATGCATGATCCCGTGACTAACTACTTAGTCACATTGAGCTCATTATGATGATGCATTTCTGAGTGGGACCAGAGATCCCTCTCCGTCGTACGGAGTGACAAATCCCAGTCCCGATTCGTGCCAACCCAACAGATACTTTCGGAGATACCTCTAGAGCACCTTTATAGTCACCTAGTTACATTGTGATGTTTGGTACACCCAAAGAACTCCTACGGTATCCGGGAGTTACACAATCTCATGGTCTAATGAAATGATACTTGACATTAGAAAAGCTTTAGCAAACGAACTACAAGATCTTTTGCTATGATTAGGATTGGGTCTTGTCCATCACATCATTCTCCTAATGATGTGATCCCGTTATCAGTGACATCTAATGTCCATAGTCAGGAAACCATGACCATCTATTGATCAATGAGCTAGTAAACTAGAGGCTCACTAGGGACATGTTGTGGTCTATGTATTCACACATGTATTATGGTTTCCAGTCAATACAATTATAGCATGCATATTAGAGCATTATCATGAACAAGGAAATATAATAATAACTGTTTTATTATTGCCTCTAGGGTATATTTCCAACAGTCTTCCACTTGCACTAGAGTCAATAATCTAGTTACACTGTGATGAATCGAACACCCATAGAGTTCTGGTGTTGATCATGTTTTGCTTTCATGGAAGAGGTTTAGTCGACAGATCTGCGACATTCAGATCCGTATGCACTTTGCAAATATCTATGTCTCCATCTTGAACATTTTCACGAATGGAGTTGAAGCGATGCTTGATGTGCCTGGTCTTCTTGTGAAACCTGGGCTCCTTAGCAAGGGCAATAGCTACAGTGTTGTCACAGAAGAGAGTCATCGGCCCCGACGCATTGGGAATAACTCCTAGGTCGGTAATGAACTCCTTCATCCAGATTGCTTCATGTGCTGCCTCCGAGGCTGCCATGTATTCCGCTTCACATGTAGATCCCGCCACGACGCTTTGCTGGCTACTGCACCAGCTGACTGCCCCACCATTAAAAATATACACGTATCCGGTTTGTGACTTGGAGTCATCTAAATCTGTGTCGAAGCTAGCATCGACGTAACCCTTTACGACGAGCCCTTCGTCACCTCCATAAACGAGAAACATATCCTTAGTCCTTTTCAGGTACTTAAGGATATTCTTGACCGTTGTTCAGTGTTCCATGCCAGGATTACTTTGTTACCTTGCTACCAAACTTACGGCAAGGTTTACATCAGGTCTTGTACACACTATGGCATACATAATAGACCCTATGGCCGAGGCATAGGGGATGACACTCATCTTTTCTGTATCTTCTACCGTGGTCGAGCATTGAGCCGAGCTCAATTTCACACCTTGCAATACAGGCAAGAACCCCTTCTTAGACTGATCCATATTGAACTTCTTCAATATCTTATGAAGTTATGTGCTTTGTGAAAGACCTATGAGGCATCTCGATCTATTTCTATAGATCTTGATGCCTAATATGTAAGCAGCTTCTCCAAGGTCCTTCATTGAAAAACACTTATTCAAGTAGGGATTTATGATGTCCAAAACTTCTATATCATTTCCCATTAATAGTATGTCATCTACATATAATATGAGAAATGCTATAGAGCTCCCACTCACTTTCTTGTAAACGCAGGCTTCTCCATAAGTTTGCATAAACCCAAACACTTTGATCATCTCATCAGAACAAATGTTCCAACTCTGAGATGCTTGCGCTAGCCCATAGATGGAGCGCTGGAGCTTGCATACCTTGTTAGCATTCTTAGGATCGACAAAACCTTACGGTTGCATCATATACAATTTTACCTTAACATAGCCCTTAAGGAAAGCCGTTTTGACGTCCATTTGCCATATCTCATAATCATAGAATGCGGCAATTGCTAACATGATTCGGACGGACTTTAGCTTCGCTATGGGTGAGAAGGTCTCATCGTAGTCAACCCCTTGAACTTGTCGGTAACCCTTAGCGACAAGTTCATCTTTATAGATGGTAACATTACCATCCGCGTCCGTCTTCTTCTTAAAGATCCATTTATTTTCTATCGCTCGCCGGTCATCGGGAAAGTCTTTCAAAGTCCATACTTTGTTTTCATACATGGATCCTATCTCGGATTGCATGGCTTCAAGCCATTTGTTGGAGTCTGGGCCCTCCATCGCTTCTTCATAGTTCGAAGGTTCACCATTGTCTAACAACATGATTTCCAGGACAGGGTTGCCATACCATTCTGGTGTGGAACGTGTCCTTGTGGACCTACGAAGTTTAGTAGCAACTTGATCTGAAGTACCTTGATCATCATCATTAACTTCCTCTCTAGTCGGCGCAGGCACCACAGAAACATCTCCCTGAGCTGCGCTACTTTACGGTTCAAGAGGTAGTACATCATCAAGTTCCACTTTCCTCCCACTTACTTCTTTCGAGAGAAACTCTTTCTCCAGAAAGGACCCATTCTTGGCAACAAAGATTTTGCCTTCGGATCTGAGGTAGAAGGTATACCCAAGGGTTTCTTTAGGGTATCCTATGAAGACGCATTTTTCCGACTTGGGTTCGAGCTTTTCAGGTTGAAGTTTCTTGACATAAGCATCGCATCCCCAAACTTTCAGAGACAACAGCTTAGGTTTCTTTCCAAACCATAATTCATACGGTGTCATCTCAACGGATTTAGATGGTGCCCTATTTAAAGTGAATGTAGCTGTCTCTAAAGCGTATCCCTAAAATGATAGCGGTAAATCGGTAAGAGACATCATAGATCGCACCATATCCAATAGAGTGCGATTACGACGTTCAGACACAATGTTACACTGAGGTGTTCCAGGCGGCTTGAGTTGTGAAACAATTCCACATTTCCTTAAGTGCATACCTAACTCGTGACTCAAATATTCTCCCCCACGATCTGATCGTAAGAATTTTATTTTTCTGTCACATTGATTCTCCACCTAACTCTGAAATTCCTTGAACTTTTCAAAGGTCTCAGACTTGTGTTTCATTAAGTAGACATACCCATATCTACTTAAGTCATCAGTGAGGGTGAGAACATAGCGATAGCCACCGCCAGCCTCAACGCTCATTGGACCGCACACATCAGTATGTATGATTTCCAATAAGTTGGTTGCTCGCTCCATTGTTCCTAAGAACGGAGTCTTGGTCATTTTGCCCATGAGGCATGGTTCGCACGTGTCAAATGATTCGTAATCAAGAGACTCCAAAAGTCCATCAGCATGGAGCTTCTTCATGCGTTTGACACCAATGTGACCAAGGCGGCAGTGCCACAAGTATGTGGGACTATTATTATCAACCTTACATCTTTTGGTATTCCCACTATGAATATGTGTAACATCATGTTCGAGATTCATCAAGAATAAACCATTGACCAGCGGGGCATGACCATAAAACATATCTCTCATATAAATGGAACAACCATTATTCTTGGATTTAAATGAGTAGCCATCTCGCATTAAACGAGATCCAGATACAATGTTCATTCTCCAAGCTGGCACTAAATAACAATTATTGAGGTTTAAAACTAATCACGTAGGTAAATGTAGAGGTAGTGTGCCGACGGCGATCACATCGACCTTGGAACCATTCCCGACGCGCATCGTCACCTCGTCCTTCACCAGTCCCCTTATTCCACAGCTCCTTTGGTGTTGTCGGCCTTCTTGCCCGCTAAGTACTTGGGGCAGTTTCGCTTCCAATGACCGTTTCCCTTGCAATAAAAGCACTCAGTCTCATGTTTGGGTCCGTGCTTTGGCTTCTTCCCGGCAACTGGCTTACCTGGAGCGGCAACTCCCTTGCCGTCCTTCCTGAAGTTCTTCTTACCCCTGCGTTTCTTGAAACTAGTGGTTTTATTGACGATCAACACTTGATGTTCCTTTTTTATCTCCACCTCCACTGATTTCAGCATTGAAAATACCTCAGGACTGGTTTTCACCATCCCCTGCATATTGTAGTTCATCACAAAGCTCTCCTAGCTAGGTGGGAGCGACTGAAGGATTCTGTCAATGACCGTGTCATCTGGGAGGTTAACTCCTAGCTGAGACAAGCGATTGTGCAACCCAGACATTTTGAGTATGTGCTCACTGGCAGAACTATTCTCCTCCATCTTACAACTATAGAACTGGTCGGAGACTTCGTATCTCTCGACCCGGGCATGAGCTTGGAAAACCATTTTCAGCTCTTGGAACATGTCATATGCTCCGTGCTGCTCAAAACGCTTTTGGATCCCCGGTTCTATCCTCTAAAGCATGCCGCATTGAACCAGGGAGTACTCATCAATACGCGACTGCCGGGCGTTCATAACATCTTGAGTTGCTGGGAAAACGGGTGCTTCACCTAGCGGTGCATCTAGGACATATGCTCTTTTCGCAGCTATGAGGACGATCCTCAAGTTCCGGACCCAGTCTGTATAGTTGCTACCATCGTGTTTCAGCTTGGTTTCTCTAGGAACGCGTTGAAGTTGAGGGCAATATTAGCGTGGGCCATTTGATCTACAAGATATATTGTAAAGATTTTAGACTAAGTTCATGATAATTAAGTTCATCTAATCAAATTATTTAATGAACTCCCACTCAGATAGACATCCCTCTAGTCATCTAAGTGATACATGATCCGAGTCAACTAGGCCGTGTCCGATCATCATGTGACACGGACTAGTCATCATTGGTGAACATCTTCATGTTGATCGTATCTTCTATACGACTCATGTTCGACCTTCGGTCTCTTGTGTTACGAGGCCATGTCTGTACATGCTAGGCTCGTCAAGTCAACCTAAGTGTTTTGCATGTGTAAATCTCTCTTACACCCGTTGTATGCGAACGTTAGAATCTATCACACCCGATCATCACGTGGTGCTTTGAAACAACGAACTTTCGCAATGGCGCAAAGTTAGGGGAAACACTTTCTTGAAATTTTATGAGGGATCATCTTATTTATGCTACCGTCGTTCTAAGCAAATAAGATGCAAAAACATGATAAACATCACATGCAATCAAATAGTGACATGATATGGCCAATATCATTTTGCTCCTTTTGATCTCCATCTTCAGGGCGCCATGATCATCATCGTCACCGGCATGACACCATGATCTCCATCATCATGATCTCCATCATCATGTCTCCATGAAGTTGTCTCGCAAACTATTACTTCTACTATTATGGCTAACGGTTTAGAAATAAAGTAAACTAATTACATGGCGTTATTCAATGACACACATGTCATACAATAAATAAAGACAACTCCTATGGCTCCTGCCGGTTGTCATACTCATCGACATGCAAGTCGTGATTCCTATTACAAGAACATGATCAATCTCATACATCACATATATTTCATTCATCACATCCTTTTCGGTCATATCACATCACACGGCATATGCTGCAAAAACAAGTTAGACGTCCTCTAATTGTTGTTGCAAGTTTTTACGTGGCCGCTATAAGTTTGTACCAAGAACGTTCCTTACCTACGCCAAAAACCACAACGTGATATGCCAATTTCTATTTACCCTTCATAAGGACCATTTTGATCGAATCTGATCCGACTAAAGTTGGAGAGACAGACACCCGCTAGCCATCCTTTTGCAACTAGTGCATGTCAGTCGGTGGAACCTGTCTCACGTAAGCGTACATGTAAGGTCGGTCCGGGCCGCTTCATCCCACGATGCCGCCAAAACAAGATAAGACTAGTAGTGGCAACTAAATTGACAAAATCGATGCCCACAACAAACTTGTGTTCTACTCGTGCATAGAAACTACGCATAGACCTAGCTCCGATGCCATTGTTGGGGATCGTTGCAGAAATTAATATTTTTTACGCATCACCAAGATCAATCTATGGAGTAATTAGCAACGAGAGAGAGAGGGGAGTGCATCTTCATACCCTTGAAGATCGCAAGACGGAAGCATTGCAAGAACGCGGACGAAGGAGTCGTACTCGTAGCGATTCAGATCGCGGTGGATTCCGGTCTAAGCGTCGAACAACAACACCTTCGCGTTCAACACACGTGCAGCCCGATGACGTCTCCCGCACCTTGATACAGCAAGGAGGAGGGAGAGGTTGAGGAAGATGGCTCCAGCAGCAGCACGACGGCATGGTGGTGATGGAGTGACAGTTCTCTGGCAGGGCTTCGCCAAGCTCACGCAGAGAAGGAGAGGTGTTGGGGAGGGGAGGGGTTGCGCCTTGGATGTGGTGCTGCAGCCCTCCCTCCACCCCTCTATTTATAGGGAGAAGAGGGAAGGGGGCCGCCCCTCTACATGAGATCTAGAGGGGGGCGGCGGCCAAGGGGGAGGGGACTTCCCCCCCAAGCCAAGGGGGCGCCCCCCTTAGGGTCCCCCCCAGCCCTAGGCGCATGGGCCCTATGGGGGATGGCGCCCAGCCCACTTAGGGGCTGGTTCCCTTCCACCTACAGCCCATACGGCCCTCCGGGGCAGGTGGACCCCTGGAACCCCTCCGGTGGTCCCGGTACAATACCGGTATACCCCCGAATATTTTCGGTGACCGTATGATGACTTCCCATACATAAATCTTCACCTCCGACCATTCTGGAACTCCTCGTGACGTTCAGGATCTCATCCGGGACTCCGAACAACATTTGGTAATCACACACAAATCTTCCCTATAACCCTAGCATCATCGAACCTTAAGTGTGTAGATCCTACGGGTTCGGGAACCACGCAGACATGACCGAGACAGCTCTCCGGCCAATAACCAATAGCGGGATCTGTATACCCATGTTGGCTCCCACATGGTCCACGATCATATCATCGGATGAACCGTGATGTCGAGGATTCAAGCAATCCTGTATACAATTCCCTTTGTCAATCGGTACGTTACATGCCCGACATTCGATCGTCGGTATCCCAATACCTCGTTCAATCTTGTTACCGGCAAGTCATTTTACTCGTTCCGCAATGCATGATCCCGTGACTAACTACTTAGTCACATTGAGCTCATTATGATGATGCACTACTGAGTGGGCCGAGAGATACCTCTCCGTCATATGGAGTGACAAATCCCAGTCTCGGTTCGTGTCAACCCAACAGATACTTTCGGAGATACCTGTGGAGCACCTTTATAGTCACCCAGTTACGTTGTGATGTTTGGTACACCCAAAGCACTCCTACGGTATCCGGGAGTTACACAATCTCATGGTCTAAGGAAATGATACTTGACATTAGAAAAGCTTTAGCAAACGAACTACACGATCTTGTGCTATGCTTAGAATTGGGTCTTGTCCATCACATCATTCTCCTAATGATGTGATCCCGTTATCAATGACATCTAATGTCCATAGTCAGGAAACCATGACCATCTGTTGATCAACGAGCTAGTCAACTAGAGGCTCACTAGGGACATGTTGTGGCCTATGTATTCACACATGTATTACGGTTTCCGGTCATACAATTATAGCATGAATATTAGACAATTATCATGAACAAGGAAATATAATAATAACCATTTTATTATTGCCTCTAGGGCATATTTCCAACACAAGGATCATTGAGTGCTCAACTGCAACAGGGCGCACGGCCATTTTACACTGATGGCTGAATACTTTGCCCCGGTTGCACTCTTCGTTGGCCATTTTTTACAGTGTTTTCATATGCGCAAGAGTGTATTCGATTGTTTATACCATGGCGTCTGGTCGTATGATGACTACTTCATCCTGGAGAAGGATGTCGTGGGAACGATTGGCTTTTCTTGTTACTAAAACTGCACGGCCGCACTCCGGATGCTCGCATATGGCATGGCCACTGATTCATGGGACGAGTATCTACGGATGTCTAGGATCACATGCGGAGATGCCATGGTCAGGTTTGCAACTGCCATGGTCGAGGTGTTTGGACCTCAGTAACTGAGTGAACCAACTATGGCAGACACCGAGAGGCTCTTGGTAATCTCAGGAGCAAGAGATTGGCCAGATTTGCTTGGATCTCTTGACTGCATGCATTGGAAATGGAAGAAGTGCCCTAAGGCTTTACAAGGGCAATGTTAAGAAGAGCCCACCTTCATTCTTCAAGTAGTTGCACCACAAGATCTTTGGATTTGGCACGCTTTCTTTGGCAATGACCGGGTCTCACAATGACATCAATGTGCTGCAGTGATCGCCATTGTTTGCGAGGCTGACTCAAAGAAAAGCTCCTCCTTGCCACTATACTGTCAATGGACATGCGTACAACAAGGACTACTAGCTGGTTGACGGCATCTATCCTCTGTGGGCTACCTTTGTCAGCACCATCTCTAACCCAGTTGGCTAGAAAAAGTCTCACTTTGCCCAAAGACTAGAAGCAGCTACAAAGGATGTCGAGAGGGCATTTGAAGTTTTGCAGGCCCGTTTTGTAGTTGCTCGTGGACCTGCTAAACAATTGGATCCGGAGACCTTGTGAGAGGTGATGACATCTTGTGTGATCATGCACAACATGATCATCGAGGATGATGGTGACGATGATGTCGCAACTCTAGAATTTGAGAATAGGGTGATTCTATCCAACTTCCAGACCAGAATTTGGCCAAATTTGAAGAGTTTATTCAAATGCATCAATAAATTCTGCATCGACCAACTCACGAGCAGCTGAAGGATGATCTGATTGAGCATCAATGGACGGTTAAAGGGAAAACAACGTTGGGATGTCACATTTGAACTTTTTAAAATGTGAACTACTACTGCATGCGATTATTTGAACGTTTATACCCTTTGTATCCGGCTATTTGATCGTGCGGACACAAAAAAAACTAAGAAAAGCCGGATGTATGCGGCTACGGTTGGATGACGTCCTTCCGCATTGTGTTCATAGATTGGTCCCCTTGTCCACGGACGAATGTCGTTGAAATTTGTGGGTCGCCATAGGAGCTGCCCTTCTTTTACCTAACCGGTGGCCGAACTATGTTTGGGTGCATGCATATAGCGTGCGTGAGGAGTCATGTGCTATTTTTTGTTTAAGGTAAAGCAAATGTCTAATCATTAGGTCACTTCATGCCATTGAAAGATTTTGTGAAAGTTCAGGTGGTTAATCTTTTCTTCATTTATGTGAAGAAATCTCCAGAGCCACACGTTAGTGTTAAGATATCCCTATAACGATCCACAATCAAGTCATGTCGATGCACGTGACTGTTACGTTACGTCCTTGCTTGCCAGTGTATATAACACAAGCTTGCCTAATTAATTAGGCAAGTAGCTAATTTCTATATATATGCATGCACGGCATGGCTAGCTACGGAGATAGGCCCAACAACACAATCCCTTATCGAGTATCCTTGACAACCACACGCGATTTGGCCCGTGTCTAATCTAATCGGCACTGAGTAGGTGTTAGGTCCTGGTTAGCTAGGAGACCAGGTTGTGTGGTTGTGCTGTATGTACGGCGTGCATGAAAACTAAAAGTCCAAAGCTAGGTAGCCGGACATGGACGATACATCCAAATCAAGATGGACGGATGTACGTATATTCTACCGCGTACACGCGAAGCACGAGTCGCGTTGTATAGCATGCGTTTAATTTCCATAAACAAACGCAGCAGGCAACCAACAAGCAAGTAACGACTGTGTTAGGCGTGCATGCATGCCGAATCAACGGCCATATATCTGGCCAGGCATTGCATTCATGCATGCCCTGCTTGAAGACATCGACCGAATATACGTGTGTAGGCAGGCACGCAGATAATCGATCGAGTGAGTGTCATGCGTGCAATGCACGCATGCAAGAAGAACAATCGAATGCATTAGGGCACGTGTACTACGTAGCAGCTAGAGTATTTATTAGGGCACGTGTCCATTAGTTATGGCCAAGACTAGATGACAAGACCAACCGAACAATCCAATGCATGCATGCGGGCATTCGCATGCTTATATACGAATGGTGCAAGGAGCACCACGTATGTACTTCAAATACGTGCAATCTTACCAGTAGCTTTTCTCCACACAAAATAAATAAATAATTGCCAGTACTTTTTTTTGCGGAGAATCCTACCAGTAGTTAAATTACGTCTCATTAGCACAGCATATAATACACGGTGTTCAACATGTTATTGTCTCTTAGAAGTATTACCTACTCCCTCCGTCCCGAAATACTTGTTAGAGAGATGGATAAAATTGAATGTATCTATAATTAAAATACGTCTAGATACATTCATTTCTTCGACAAATATTTCTAGACAGTGGAAGTATTTCTTAACACAGTATAAATATATATACAAACGCTTATATACCTACACAGGTACAATCAGTGACGAATCTAGGAAGCAAATGAAGGGTAGGCAAAACTTTTGGTGAGCCACCTTGGAGGTCCGTAAAGCTGCATATCAGCGATGGAGCCGCGTCGAGCTCGGGTGAGGTGGTGATTCGTCATTTTTTTCTTCAATGGCTGCTGTGGTGGTGCCGGAGGCAGTTGACGAGCGTTGGTGTCAAGCTCCGAGATGTTCTGCTATCTTTTCAGTTTTGTCATGTCGGTCTTTACGTGATTTGTACTTTGTTTTTTATGATATGAATGAAACACGTATTACCATGCAAAAAAAAATGAAGGGTAGTCAAAACTTCACAGAAGCTAGATTTTTTGGAGATAGGGAGCGTGATGCGATAAAATGGGCCCGAAATTGATATTTCTATGCTAGGCCTAACTAGTTCGCTTATTAGTAATTTATTTGGTGATTTTTTAGGGCAGGTTTGAGCTGTTGAAGCCTGTCGAGTAGAATCGCCCCAGCACACAATCACCCATATGAATGCATGTCAGCAAGTCATCTTAAGATTGACAAAAATGTCATAGACGCCTACATAGTCTATTTATTAACCTACCAAAAACTTCTTATAATTTGGGACAAGGAATTAGATGTTAAAATATGTCACTTCAAATAATCGTATATTCTAAAAAGTATCACTCACAATTGCTGTTGCTAATTTGTTATCACTAACTCAAGCTCAAGAGATCAATTATTATCACTAACTAGAGAACTAAAGAAAGGTAAAAAATAAAAGTAAACTTTATTAAAGAAGGGTTTCGCTGCAAATAAGCAAATAAAGAAAGGCAAAATTAACAAGTACACATGATCATTTTAAGTTTTTAAAGTCTGCAAAATAAATTACATTAGGGCATGTCCAACGGCGACCCGCAACTTTCCTCCCACATCCGTCCGCGGACAGGGAGGCCAGTCCACGGACATAGATGTGGGAGGCCGCCATCCAAGCGCATACATATTGATAACAGTTCGAACTAACCGGACGAAAATCGTGCAAACTAGGCAAATTTTGATATAAACACGGGCAGATTTCATATAAACATGACGGATTTCATTACCTGTATATCAAACCTGTGCTAGTCCGTCTCTGGAGGATTAATTAATAAATAATCTAAATATTCGCCGACGCCCGTTCCCTGTGTCCGACAATGAGCACCGAGAACTGAAACTTCTCCTTCTCCAGCTCCGAATCGGCCCTCTCCCGCTCTGCCTCCGTAACCTACACCTCCAAAGACCTGGGAAGCGAAGTTGTCCTCCTTCACGTCGCCGCCAAGCGGCTAATAGGCCGCCAATCTTGAGGCCACCAAGCTTGGCGTTGATGGGAGGGGACGAGCGGTGGCCTTCCTCGGACAACAGCAGCGGCGACCTATCGTGCACTATTCTTCATCACAACCATCGGCGCCCGCGGACGTGCCGGCTTCGTGGTTTCGGCGGCGGGGCGCGGCCTCGTCGATGTCCTTCTCCTCATCGTAGGTCTCGCCGAACATTGCCTCGCCCACATCATCGCACTCCTTGTAGGCGGCCGCCACCTCCGCCTCCTGCTGGCGGTACCGCCAGCGAGCGAGGAGGATCTGTTGGGGAACGTAGCATGCAATTTAACAAAATTCCTACGATCATGCAAGATCTATGTAGGAGATGCATAGCAACGAGAGGGGAAGAATGCGTCTACGTACCCTCTGTTGGAAATATGCCCTAGAGGCAAGAATAAAAGGATTATTATTATATTTCCTTGTTCATGATAATTGTCTTTTATTCATGCTATAATTGTATTATCCAGAAATCGCAATACAGGTGTGAATACATAGACCACAACATGTCCCTAGTGAGCCTCTAGTTGACTAGGTCGTTGATCAACAGATAGTCATGGTTTCCTGACTATGGACATTGGATGTCATTGATAACGGGATCACATCATTAGGAGAATGATGTGATGGACAAGACCCAATCCTACGCATAGCACAAGATCGTGTGGTTCGTTTGCTAGAGCTTTTCCAATGTCAAGTATCTTTTCCTTAGACCATGAGATCGTTTAACTCCCGGATACCGTAGGAGTGCTTTGGGTGTACCAAACGTCACAACATAACTGGGTGACTATAAAGGTATACTACGGGTACCTCTGAAAGTATCATTGGGTTGACACGGATCGAGACTGGAATTTGTCACTCCGTATGACGGAGAGGTATCTCTGGGCCCACTCGGTAATGCATCATCATAATGAGCTCAAAGTGACCAAGTTTCTGGTCACGGGATCATGCATTACGGTACGAGTAAAGTGACTTGCCGATAGCGAGATTGAGCGAGGTATTGGGATACCGACGATCGAATCTCGGGCAAGTAACGCACTAATCGACAAAGGGAATTGTATACGGGCTTGCTTGAATCCTCGACATCGTGGTTCATCCGATGAGATCATCGAGGAGCATGTGGGAGCCAACATGGGTATCCAGATCCCGCTGTTGGTTATTGATCGGAGAGTCGTCTCGGTCATGTCTACGTGTCTCCCGAACCCGTAGGGTCTACACACTTAAGGTTCGGTGACGCTAGGGTTATTAGGAAGACTTGTATGTGATTACAAAATGTTGTTCGGAGTCCCGGATAAGATCTCGGACGTCACGAGGAGTTCCGGAATGGTCCGGAGGTGAAGATTTATATATGGGAACTTGTCATACAGTCACCGGAAAGGTTCGGGGGCATATCGGTATTGTACCGGGCCACGGAGGGGTTCCGGGTCCACCGAGGGGCCACCTCTCGGAGGGCCTCATGGGCGTAGTGGGCAGGGAACCAGCCTCGGAGGTCTGGGCGCATCCCCCTTGGGCCCATACGCCTAGGGTTGGGAAACCCTAGTGGGGCGCCCCTTCCTTGGGGGCAAGCCCTCCCTTGCCCCCTCTAGATCTCATCTAGATGGGGCCGGCCCCTTCCCCTTCCCCTATAAATAGAGGCGGGGAGGGCTGCACACAACATCCAAGGCGCAGCCCTCCCTCCCAACACCTCTCCTCCGTTAAGAGCTTGGCGAAGCCCTGAGAATCTTGCCTCTCCACCACCACCACCACGCCGTCGTGCTGCTGCTGGAGCTCTCTTCCTCAACCTCTCCCTCCACCTTGCTGGATCAAGGCGCGGGAGACGTCTTCGCTCCGTACGTGTGTTGAACGCGGAGGTGCTGTCCGTTCAGCAGTAGGATTATCGGTGATTTGGATCACAATGAGTACGACTCCCTCAACCCCGTTCTCTTGAACGCTTCCGCTCGCGATCTACAAAGGTATATAGATGCACTCCTTTCTCTCGTTGCTAGATGAACTCATAGATTGATCTTGGTGAAAGCGTAGAAAAATTTGATTTTCTGCAACATTCCCCAACAGTGGCATCATGAGCTAGGTCTATGCGTAGTTCTCTTTGCACGAGTAGAACACAAATCTGGTGTGGGCGTAGATGTTGTCAACTTTCTTGCCACTACTAGTCTTATTTTGCTTCAGCGGTATTGTGGGATGAAGCGGCCCGGACCGACCTTACACGTACGCTTACGTGAGACAGGTTCCACCGACTGACATGCACTAGTTGCATAAGGTGGCTAGCGTGTGTCTGTCTCTCCCACTTTAGTTGGAGCGGATTCGATGAAAAGGGTCCTTATGAAGGGTAATAGAAGTTGACAAATCATGTTGTGGCTTTTTCGTAGGTAAGAAAACATTCTTGCTAGAACCCTATTGCAGCCACGTAAAAGATGCAACAACAATTAGAGGACGTCTAACTTGTTTTTGCAGCAATTGCTTTGTGATGTGATATGGCCAAAAGTTGTGATGAATGATGAATGATATATTGTGATGTATGAGATCATGTTCTTGTAATAGGAATCACGACTTGCATGTCGATGAGTATGAAAACCGGCAGGAGCCATAGGAGCTGTCTTAATTATTGTATGACCTGCGTGTCAATGATTTAACGCCATGTAATTACTTTACTTTATTGCTAAACCGTTAGCTATAGTAGTAGAAGTAATAGTTGGCGAAACAACTTCATGGAGACATGATGATGGAGATCATGGTGTCATGCCGGTGACGAAGATGATCATGGAGCCCCGAAGATGGAGATCAAAGGAGCTATATGATATTGGCCATATCATGTCACTACTATTTGATTGCATGTGATGTTTATCGTGTTTATGCATCTTCTTTACTTAGACCGAAGGTAGTAAATAAGATGATCCCTCATTATAATTTCAAGAAAATGTTCCCCCCTAACTGTGCGCCGTTGCGACAGTTCGTTGTTTCGAAGCACCACGTGATGATCGGGTGTGATAGATTCTAACGTTCACATACAACGGGTGTAAGACAGATTTACACATGCAAAACACTTAGGTTAACTTGACGAGCCTAGCATGTACAGACATTGCCTCGGAACACAGAGACCGAAAGGTCGAACATGAGTCGTATGGAAGATACGATCAACATGGAGATGTTCACCGATGATGACTAGTCCGTCTCACCTGATGATCGAACACGGCCTAGTCGACTCGGATCATGTAACACTTAGATGACTAGAGGGATGTCTAATCTGAGTGGGAGTTCATTAAATAATTTGATTAGATGAACTTAATTATCATGAACTTAATCTAAAATGTTTGCAAAAAATGTCTTGTAGATCAAATGGCCAACGCTCATGTCAACATGAACTTCAACGCGTTCCTAGAGAAAACCAAGCTGAAAGATGATGGCAGCAACTATACGGACTGGGTCCGGAACCTGAGGATCATCCTCATAGCTGCCAAAAAAGCATATGTCCTAGAAGGACCGCTAGGTGAAGCACCCGTCCCAAAGAACAAGACGTTATGAACGCTTGGCAGTCGCGTGCTGATGATTACTCCCTCGTTCAGTGCGGCATGCTTTACAGCTTAGAACCGGGGCTCCAAAAGCGTTTTGAGCAACACGGAGCATATGAGATGTTCGAGGAGCTGAAAATGGTTTTCCAAGCTCACGCCCGGGTCGAGAGATATGAAGTCTCCGACAAGTTCTATAGTTGTAAGATGGAGGAAAATAGTTCTGTCAGTGAGCACATACTCAAAATGTCTTGGTTGCACAACCGCCTGTCCCAGCTGGATATTAACCTCCCGGACGAGGCGGTCATTGACAGAATCCTTCAGTCGCTCCCACTGAGCTACAAGAGCTTTGTGATGAACTACAATATGCAAGGGATGGTGAAAACTATTCCTGAAGTATTTTCAATGCTGAAGTCAGCAGAGGTAGAAATCAAAAAGGAACATCAAGTGTTGATGGTCAATAAAACCACCAAGTTCAAGAAAGGCAAGGGTAAGAAGAACTTCAAGAAGGACGGCAAGGATGTTGCCGCGCCAGGTAAGCCAGTTGCCGGGAAGAAGTCAAAGAATGGACCCAAGCCTGAGACTGAGTGCTTTTATTGCAAAGGGAAGGGTCACTGGAAGCGGAACTGCCCCAAATACTTAGCGGACAAGAAGGTCGGCAACACTAAAGGTATATGTGATATACATGTAATTGATGTGTACCTTACCAATGCTCGTAGTAGCTCCTGGGTATTTGATACCGGTGCCGTTGCTCATATTTGTAACTCAAAGCAGGAGCTGCGGAAAATAAGCGGAGACTGGCGAAGGAGGAGGTGACGATGCGCGTCGGGAATGGTTCCAAGGTCGATGTGATCGCCGCCGGCACGGTACCTCTACATTTACCTACGGGATTAGTTTTAAACCTCAATAATTGTTATTTAGTGCCAAGTTTAAGCATGAACATTGTATCTGGATATTAAACGAGATGGCTACTCATTTAAATCCGAGAATAATGGTTGTTCTATTTATATGAGAGATATGTTTTATGGTCATGCCCCGATGGTCAATGGTTTATTCTTAATGAATCTCGAACGTGATGTTACACATATTCATAGTGTGAATACCAAAAGATGTAAAGTTGATAACGATAGTCCCACATACTTGTGGCACTGCCGCCTTGGTCACATTGGTGTCAAGTGCATGAAGAAGCTCCATGCTGATGGACTTTTAGAGTCTCTCGATTATGAATCATTTGACACATACGAACCATGCCTCATGGGCAAAATGACCAAGACTCCGTTCTCCGGAACAATGGAGCGAGCAACCAACTTATTGGAAATCATACATACTGATGTGTGCGGTCCATTGAGCGTTGAGGCTCGCGGAGGATATCGTTATGTTCTCACTCTCACGGCGACTTGAGTAGATATGGGTATGTCTACTTGATGAAACACAAGTCTGAGACCTTTGAAAAGTTCAAGGAATTTCAGAATGAGGTAGAGAATCAACGCGACCGAAGATAAAGTTTCTACGATCAGATCGTGGAGGAGAATATTTAAGTCACGAATTTGGTACGCACTTAAGGAAATGTGGAATCGTTTCACAACTCACGCCGCTGGAACACCTCAACAGAACGGTGTGTCCAAACGTCGTAATCGCACTCTATTGGATATGGTGCAATCTATGATGTCTCTTACCGATTTACCGCTATCATTTTGGGGATACGCACTAAAGACAGCTACATTCACTTTAAATAGGGCTCCGTCTAAATCCTTGAGATGACACCGTATGAATTATGGTTTGGGAAGAAACCTAAGCTGTCGTTTCTAAAAGTTTGGGGATGCGATGCTTATGTCAAGAAACTTCAACCTCAAAAGCTCGAACCCAAGTCGGAAAAATGCGTCTTCATAGGATACCCTAAGGAAACCATTGGGTATACCTTCTATCTTAGATCCGAAGGCAAGATCTTTGTTGCCAAGAACGGATCCTTTCTGGAAAAAGAGTTTCTCTCGAAAGGAGTAAGTGAGAGGAAAGTAGAACTCGATGAAGTACTACCTCTTGAACCGGAAAGTAGTGCAGCTCAGGAAAATGTTCCTGTGGTGCCTACACTGACTGGAGAGGAAATTAATGATGATGATCAAGGTACTTCGGATCAAGTTGCTACTGAACTTCGTAGGTCTACAAGGACACGTTCCACGCTAGAGTGGTATGGCAACCCTGTCCGGGAAATCATGTTGTTAGACAACGGTGAACCTTCGAACTATGAAGAAGCGATGGCGGGCCTAGGTTCCAACAAGTGTCTTGAAGCCATGCAATCCGAGATAGAATCCATCTATGAAAACAAAGTATGGACTTTGACAGACTTGCCCGATGATCGGCGAGCGATAGAAAACAAATGGATCTTTAAGAAGAAGACGGACGCGGATGGTAATGTTACCATCTATAAAGCTCAACTTGTCGCTAAGGCTTATCAGCAAGTTCAAAGGGTTGACTACGATGAAACTTTCTCTCCCTTAGCAAAGCTGAAGTCCGTCCGAATCATGTTAGCAATTGCCGCATACTATGATTATGAGATATGGCAGATGGACGTCAAAACGGCATTCCTTAACGGCTATCTTAAGGAAGAACTATATATGATGCAACCGGAAGGTTTTGTCGACCCCAAGAATGCTAACAAGGTATGCAAGCTCCAACGGTCCATTTATGGACTGATGCAAGCATCTCGGAGTTGGAACATTCGCTTTGATGAGATGATCAAAGCGTTTGGGTTTATGCAGACTTATGGAGAAGCCTGCGTTTACAACAAAGTGAGTGGGAGCGCTGTAGCATTTCTCATATTATATGTAGATGACATCCTCTTGATGGGAAATGATATAGAACTCTTGGACAACATTAAGGCCTACTTGAATAAGTGTTTTTCAATGAAGGACCTTGGAGAAGCTGCTTACATATTACGCATCAAGATCTATAGGGATAGATCGAGACGCCTCATAGGTCTTTCACAAAGCACATACCTTGATAAGATATTGAAGAAGTTCAATATGGATCAGTCCAAGAAAGGGTTCTTGCCTATATTATAAGGTGTGAGATTGAGCTCGGCTCAATGCCCGACCACGCGTAAGATAAAGAAGAGATGAGTGTCATCCCCTATGCCTCAGCCATAGGGTCTATTATGTATGCCATGCTGTGTACCAGACCTGATGTAAACCTTGCCGTAAGTTTGGTAGGAAGGTACCAAAGTAATCCCGACATGGAACACTGGACAACGGTCAAGAATATCCTGAAGTACCTGAAAAGGACTAAGGATATGTTTCTCGTTTATGGAGGTGACGAAGAGCTCGTTGTAAAGGGTTACGTCGACGCTAGCTTCGACACAGATCTGGATGACTCTAAATCACAAACCGGATACGTGTATATGTTGAATCGTGGAGCAGGCAGCTGGTGCAGTTGCAAGCAGAGCGTCGTGGCGGGATCTACATGTGAAGCGGAGTACATGGCAGCCTCGGAGGCACCGCATGAAGCAATATGGATGAAGGAGTTCATCACCGACCTAGGAGTCATACCCAATGCGTCGGGGCCAATCACTCTCTTCTCTGACAACACTGGAGCTATTGCCCTTGCCAAGGAGCCCAGGTTTCACAAGAAGACCAGACACATCAAGCGTCGTTTCAACTCCATCCGTGAAAATGTTCAAGATGGAGACATAGATATTTGCAAAGTACATACGGATCTGAATGTCGCAGATCCGTTGACTAAACCTCTTCCATGAGCAAAACATGATCAACACGGAACTCTATGGGTGTTCGATTCATCACAATGTAACTAGATTATTGACTCTAGTGCAAGTGGGAGACTGTTGGAAATATGCCCTAGAGGCAATAATAAAAGGATTATTATTATATTTCCTTCTTCATGATAATTGTCTTTTACTCATGCTATAATTGTATTATCCGGAAATTGTAATACACGTGTGAATACATAGAACACAACATGTCCCTAGTGAGCCTCTAGTTGACTAGCTCGTTGATCAACAGATAGTCATGGTTTCCTAACTATGGACATTGGATGTCATTGATAACGGGATCACATCATTAGGATAATGATGAGATGGACAAGACCCAATCCTAAGCATAGCACAAGATCGTGTAGTTCGTTTGCTAGAGCTTTTCCAATGTCAAGTATCTTTTCCTTACACCATGAGATCGTGTAACTCCCGGATACCGTAGGAGTGCTTTGGGTGTACCAAACGTCACAACGTAACTGGGTGACTATAAAGGTATACTACGGGTATCTCCGAAAGTATCTGTTGGGTTGACACGGATCGAGACTGGAATTTGTCACTCCGTATGACGGAGAGGTATCTCTGGGCCCACTCGGTAACGCATCATCATAATGAGCTCAAAGTGACCAAGTTTCTGGTCACGGGATAATGCATTACGGTACGAGTAAAGTGACTTGCCGGTAACAAGATTGAACGAGGTATTGGGATACCGACGATCGAATCTCGGGCAAGTAACGCATCAATCGACAAAGGGAATTGTATACGGGCTTGCTTGAATCCTCGACATCGTGGTTCATCCGATGAGATCATCGAGGAGCATGTGGGAGCCAACATGGGTATCCAGATCCCGCTGTTGGTTATTGACCGGAGAGTCGTCTCGGTCATGTCTACGTGTCTCCGGAACCCGTAGGGTCTACACACTTAAGGTTCGGTGACGCTAGGGTTATTAGGAAGACTTGCATGTGATTACCGAATGTTGTTCGGAGTCCCGGATAAGATCCCGAACGTCACGAGGAGTTCTGAAATGGTCCAGAGGTGAAGATTTATATATGGGAAGTTGTCATACGGTCACTGGAAAGGTTCGGGGGCATATCAGTATTGTACCGGGGCCACCGGAGGGGGTCCGGGGGTCCACTGGGAGGCGCCACCTCTCTCGGAGGGCCTCATGGGCCGTAGTGGGCAGGGAACCAACGGCTGGAGGGCTGGGCGCATCCCCCCTTGGGCCCATGCGCCTAGGGTTGGGGGGGAAACCCTAGTGGGGGCGCCCCCCTTCCTTGGGGGGCAAGCCCTCCCTTGCCCCCCACTAGATCTCATCTAGAGGGGGCCGGCCCCCTTCCCCTTCCCCTATAAATAGAGGGGCGAGGGGAGGGCTGCACACAACATCCAAGGCGCAGCCCCTCCCCTCCCCAACACCTCTCCTCCTCCGTTAAGAGCTTGGCGAAGCCCTGCCGGAGTACTGCCTCTCCACCACCACCACGCCGTCGTGCTGCTGCTGGAGCTTTCTTCCTCAACCTCTCCCTCCACCTTGCTGGATCAAGGCGCGGGAGACGTCTCCGCTCCGTACGTGTGTTGAACGCAGAGGTGCTGTCCGTTCAACACTAGGATCATCGGTGATTTGGATCACGACGAGTACGACTCCCTCAACCCCGTTCTCTTGAACGCTTCCGCTCGCGATCTACATTGGATGTAGATGCACTCCTTTCTCTTGTTGCTAGATGAACTCATAGATTGATCTTGGTGAAAGCGTAGAAATTTTTTATTTTCTGCAACGTTCCCCAACACCCTCGTAGACCGAAAGCGGAAGCATTTGAGAACGTAGTTGAGGTAGTCGAACTTCTTCTCGTTCTGAACAATTAAGCACCGAACGTATGGCAGCTCCGAGTTCTGCACACGTTCAGCTCGATGACGTCCCTCGAACTCTTGATCCAGCAAAGTGTCGAGGAAGTAGATGAGTTCCGTCAGCCCGACGGCATGGTGACAGTGATGGTGAAGTGATCCGCACAGGGCTTCGCCTAAGCACTACGAGAATATGGTCGAGGGTGTAATCTGTGGAGGGAGGTGCCGCACACGGCTAACGATTCTTGGTGTGTGTTCTAGGCGCTCCCTCCCCAAGTATATATAGGTGGGATGGGGAGGGGAGCACCCTTGGCGCGCCCCAAGTTGGAGGAATCCTACTTGGGGTTCCTATTCAAATTTGGCCCCCCTCTTCCTTATTTCACCGGAGGGGAAAAGGGAAGAGGGAAGGGAGGAAGGAAAGGGGGGGCGAACCCCCTCCTCCTTCTCCTATTTGGCCTCCTTCCTTAGGAGGGGGGGGGCACCCCTTGTGTGCTGGTGTGCTCCCATCCTATGGCCCATGTGGCCCATTATTCCCACTGGGGGTTCCGGTAACCCCCCGGTACTCCGATAAATACTCGATACTACCCAGAACACTTCCGTTGTCCGAATACTGTCATCTTGTATATCAGTATTTACCTATCGACCATTTCGAGACTCCTCTTCATGTCCGTGATCTCATCTGGGACACCGAACAACACTTGGTAACCCAATTAAATAACTCATATAATAAAAAATCGTCATCGAACGTTAAGCGTGCAGACTCTACGGATTTGAGAACTATGTAGACATGACCGAGACACCTTCTGGTCAATAACCAATAGCGGAACCTGCATGCTCATATTGGATCCTACATATCCTATGAAGATCGTTATCGGTCGAACCGTAATGACAATACGTTATTCCCTTTGTCATTGGTATGTTACTTGCCCGAGATTCGATCATCGGTATTATCGTACCTAGTTCCATCTCGTTACCTTCAAGTCTCTTTACTCGTTCTGTAATACATCATCCCATAACTAACTCATTAGTCACTTTGCTTGCAAGGCTTCTTATGATGTGTATTACCGAGAGGGCCCAAAGATACCTCTCCGATATTCGGAGTGATAAATCCTAATCTCAATCTATGCCAACCCAACAAACACCTTCGGAGATACCTGTAGAGCATCTTTGTAATCACCCAGTTACGTTGTGATGTTTGATAGCACACGAGGCATTCCTTCGGTATCCAGGAGTTGCATAATCTCATAGTCGAAGGAATATGTATTTGACATCAAGAAAACAATAGCAATAAACTGAATGATCAATATGCTAAGCTAACGGATGGGTCTTGTCCATCACATCATTCTCCTAATAATGTGATCCCGTTCATCAAATGACAACACATGTCTATGGTTAGGAAACTTAACCATCTTTAATTAACGAGCTAGTCTAGTAGAGGCTCACTAGGGACACGGTGTTTTCTCTATGTATCCACACATGTATCAAGTTTCCGGTTAATACAACTCTAGCATGAATAATAAAAATTTATCATGAATAAGGAATATAAAATAACAACTTTATTATTGCCTCTAGGGCATATTTCCTCCAAGATCCTCGCGGGCGGACTAGTAGGACTCGAGCAGCACCTCCTGCTTTGCATGGTCTGGATGCGTCTCCAACGTATCTATAATTTATGAAGTATTCATGCTAATACATTATCATTCTTGGATGTTTTACAATCATTTTATGGCAACTCTATATCATTTTTTGGGACTAACCTATTGACCCAGTGCCTAGTGCCAGTTGCTGTTTTTTTTGCTTGTTTTGGGCCAAAAGAAGCCAGTGTGCCAAGTAAGCACATGGGGGCTGCTCCACGGGAGCTGCATCCACCAGGGCGCGCCAGGAGGCCCAGGCGCGCCCTGGTGGATGCTGCCCACTCGGGTGCCCCCGGACCGCCTCTTTACCCTATAAAATCCCAAATATTCCAAAACCCTTCTGGGTAGCCCTAGATCAGAAGTTTCGCCGCCGCAAGGCCTCTGTATCCAGAAGATCCAATCTAGACCCTGTCGGCACACTGCCAGACGGGGGAATCATAACCGGTGGCCATCTTCATCATCCCGACGGCTACCACAATGAGGAGGGAGTAGTCCACCCTCAGGGTTGATGGTTTGTACCAGTAGTTATGTGTTTAATCTCTCTCTCTCTCTCTCTCTCTCTCTCTCTCTCTCACTCGTGTTCTTGAGATGTCACGATCTTGATGTACCGCGAGCTCTAGGATAGATCGAATGGAAAGAATAGCTTTCTGTTATTTTAGTATGAACTCTTGAATAGATCAAACGGAAAGAATAGCTTTGTGGTGGTTTCGTACCCTACAAAAAATTTATTATTATGCTCTCTACTAGATAGAAACTTTGGAGTGATTCTTCATCGCACTTTGAGAGATGGTTATATGATCCAACTATGTTAGAATTGTTGAGAGATTGCACTAGTGAAAGTATGCACCCTAGGCCTCATTTTCCATCATTTCAATATCGTTTTTGTGCCTGTTTACTATTGGTTACCTTGCTGTTTTTATATTGCAGACTACAAAAACTCACATCTACTATCAATATTACACTTTTATCACCATCTCTTCTCCGAACTAGTGCACCTATACAATTTGCCATTGTATTGGGTGTGTTGGGGACACAAGAGATTTCTTGTATTTGGTTGCAGGGTCGTTTGAGAGATACCATCTTCATCCTACACTTCTTACGGATTGATAAACCTTAGGTCATCCACTTGAGGGAAAATTGCGTAGTAGACATGTCCTACATAACTCTGCGCTTGGAGTCCCACACGTGTCTACAGGAATAAAGTTGCGTAGTAGACATGAAGCTCTTTTCTGGCGCCGTTGCCAGGGAGGTGAGTGCTTGAAGGTATATCTTTAGATCTTGCAATTTAATCTTTTAGTTTCTTATTTATCACTAGTTTGGTTTATAAAAGAAAAATACATAAGAAAAATGGAATTGGAATTGAGGTTGCATCATATTATTGATCATCTTTATAATATCTTTCTTGAAAATGATGGATCAGAAAATTGTGCTCAATTGTTCGAAGAAGAAGTCAATAAAATGTTTGGAACAAAATATTTGAATGATGAGCATGATTTCAATGTTGCTGATATGAAGTCTTTGAATATCCACGATGTTAATGATATGCAAAGCCACAAGATTGGGGATGCTATGTTTGATGAAGATGATATTTTTAGTCCCCCAAGTTTTGATGAGAAAATTTATTATGATGAAAGCATGCCTTCTATCTATGATGATTATGGTGATGACATGTATGCTATAAAGAATAATGATAACCATGAAGCTTGTCATCATGATTTTAATTTCCAATCACATCATAGTTATTTCGTTGAGTTTGATCCCACCATTATTGATGAGAATAAATTTGCTTACGTGGAGAGTAGTAAAATTTCTATGCTTGTGGATCATGAAAATAATGCTTTATTTGATGGCTTTATTGTTGAATTCATTCATGATGCTACTGAAAATTATTATGAGAGAGGAAAATATGCTTCTACATATTTCAATAATATCAAGTTTCCTCTCTGTGTGTTGAAAGTTTTGAAGTTATGCATGTTTTGCCTTCCTATGCTAGTTGATTCTTGCTCCCATAAATTGTTTGCTCATAAAATCCCTATGCATGGGAAGTGGGTTAGACTTAAATGTGCTTGTCGTGTGATTCATGATGCTCTCTTTATGTTTCAACTTTTATCGTTTATGCGAGCATCATTGAAATCATCATGCCTAGGTAAAAAGGCATAAAAGAAAAGCGCTTGTTGGGAGACAACCCAAAATTTCTACCTACTGTTTTTGTGTGTTCACATGATTATGCTACTGTAGTAATAATGTTTTCTTTTCTTTGTTTCAATAAAGTGCCAAGTAAAGCCTTTGGGATCATGTTGGGTGATAGTTGATTTGATCTTGCCGAAAAACAGAAACTTTTGCGCTCACGGAAACAACTCTCATTTTTAGCATAAGAGTGCTTTTGAGCTGATTCTTTTTGAAGAAGATTAATATACAAATTTCTCACGTGGTCATATGTTTTTAAGAATTTTTGGTGTAGCAGAAGTATGATTGGAGTACAGATTACTACAGACTGTTCTGTTTTTGACAGATTTTGTTTTCAATGCATAGTTTTCTTGTTTTCTAGTTTCTATGGCTTATATTGCTCAATATAAATTGTAGAAATGATATGCTACAGTAGGCATTGTGTGGAAACAATTATGAATCTTGTCTTTGACAGTACCAAAGTGAAACGGTTTGCTCTTTATCATACTAACTTATCTCACAAAGTTCCGTTAAGTTTTGTGTGATTGAAGTTTTCAAGTTTTGCGTGAGATGTCGATATGACACTAGTAGAAAAAGGGCCTATTGTCCCGGTTGGTAAGGGCCTTTAGTCCCGGTTGGTGAACCGGGACTAAAGGGTCGGTACTAATGCCTCCCCCCTTTAGTCCCTGTTCAATCCAGAACCGGGACTAAAGGTCGCGGCCACGTGGAGCTCCACCTTTAGTCCCGGTTGGTGTTACTAATGGAAATTTTACGATTTTTTTTTTTGAAATTATTTTTTGAATTTTTTTTTGAAATTTTATTTGAATAATTTTTTTTCAAATTTCTGAATTATTTTAACCCCTAATCTCTGATCAGCACCCCTCATCACTGCTCAATTTATCCTCTTCTCTAATCATCCTCATCATTCCAAATCACCTAACTTCCCGAACGGTCACCCATCCTCCCACTCACCCAGCCTGAGCACGCTTAACTTCCAGGTTCTATTCTCCCTTGTTTCCAAGTCTGCACTTGTTGTTTTCCTGACAATAGTAAGATGTCAATCCTATTAACCCTCGTGAATTTTGCTTGAGCATGAATTGACACATTTAACTGTTTGAGTTTCAAACTATTGTTTTCAAAAACAATAATTATTTAGAAAACAATAATTATTTTGAATAATTAGTTTGACCATGGTTTGACCATGGTTTGACCATAGTTTGACCACAGTTTGACCAGATTTGACCAAAATTCAAAATAACTGAACAAATTAGTTAGTAACACTAATATTCTAGAATAATTAGTTTGACCATGGTTTGACCATTGTTTGACCACAGTTTGAAATTTTTTCGATTTTTCCACTCTAGATATTAAAAGCTCCGTAACTTTTTTTTTCTGTTAGGTTTTTGAGGATTTTGAATTTGTTTAACGGGTGTCCCCAGTTAAATTTGGATGTAACTTTTCGAGTAGATGATTTTTCATATAAAAAACTTTTTCATCCGAGTTAGTATGCAAAAGTTATGCCCATATTTACAAATTCCAGAGAAATTTTGCAAATAAAGTCAAAATTCACATTTGCAAATTTTCCCTACAACTAGACCACATATCACATGGGAAACTTAATTTCTTTTATTTTTTTGACATTTCCATCATTTTCTTTTATTTTTTTTAAAATTGAAAAGGCGATCCAGGGGGGTAGAGTTTGAAAATGGGACCTTTAGTACCGGTTAAATGGCACGAACCGACTAAAGGTCTCAACTCCATTAGTCCCGATTCGTGCCTCAAACCGGGATTAAAGGTCTACTCTTTAGTCCCGGTTTGAGGCACTAACCGACTAATCGGCATCGCCTTTAGTCCCGGTTTGAGGCACAAACCGGGACTAAAGGGCACAGGTGAACCGGGACTAATGCCTTAGCCGCACGAACCGGGATAAATGCTCACATTAGTCCCGGTTCTGGATTGAACCGGGACTAATGGGCTAAACTGGCCTGGACGAAAGCCCTGTTTTCTACTAGTGTGAGGAGAATAAGGAGTGACAAGACCCTAAGATTGGGGATTCCCAAGGCACTCCCAAGGTGATATTCAAGGAAGATCCAAGCAACTAAGATTGTGGATGCCCGGAAGGCATCCCCTCTTTCGTCTCCAACATTATCGGTAACCTCACTTGGAGCTATGTTTTCATTCCTCACATGATATGTGTTTTGCTTGAAGCATCAATTTATTTTGTTAAGATTTGCTTGTTCTTATTTATAATAATGTTTTGCATCTTTTATTTCAATAAAAGTGGCAATGATAGCCTTTGCCATGCTTATTTTGCAAGTATACATGTTGCTGTTTCAAAACAGAAAGTTTATCGCTGTTGCAAAAATTCCCTAGAAAAGTCATAATATGATAAAATGTTCAAACTTTTTTCAAAATAAGATCTGATAAATTTTCTACTGTGTGTAGTTTGTTTCATAATTTTTTGGCTTAGGGAAGTATGATGAATATTGCATTCTTAACAGACTGTACTATTTTGGCAGTTTGCTGTTATGTTTGCATATGTTTGCTTGTTTAATGATTAATTCTATTTGAGGATTGGAGTATTAAATATGCAGATGCATTTAGTATGAAATGTTGAATAATAATTTTAGTAATTTGCTACAGTAGAGAATGATAAGGTTATTGCACTGTTTTATACTAACTTATCTCACGGGTTCTTGTGAGTTTTGTGTGGATGAAGCTTTTGAGATTTAGGAAAACCGTGATATAAGAGGAATTAAGGAGACACAAAAGCTCAAGCTTGGGGATGCCCAAGGCATCCCAAGTTAATATTCCAAGAAGTATCAAGCATCAAAGATTGGGGATGCCCCGGTAGGCATCCCACCTTTCTTCTTCAACAATTATCGGTTAGTATCGGTTGAGCCTAAGTGTTTGCTTCTTCACATGAGTTTTTCTATTCTTGAAATGTCATATTATTTTCATTGTGCTTCCTGTTTTAATAGAATACTTAGATCTGAAAGTTTTTAAATAAAATAGAGTCCTCAAATAGTTGCCATGGAGGCTAAGTAAGCGGCACTCACATCCCGTCAACGAAGCTCTTCTCTATGGAATTGCTCTAGTGCTTCACTTATATCCTATGAGTAATTTGTTGAATGAATTGAATATCATGAAGTTCAAATTACATGTTCATATCATGCCTAGTAGTGGCTTCACATTGGGTTTAGAAAGTGAAAGCTTTTGAATCTTGACAATCACTATATTGGTTGTACAAGCAATTCACGAATAATT
Source organism: Aegilops bicornis (assembly GCA_021605145.1). Classification (NCBI taxonomy): domain Eukaryota; kingdom Viridiplantae; phylum Streptophyta; class Magnoliopsida; order Poales; family Poaceae; genus Aegilops; species Aegilops bicornis. The sequence goes on from CM038673.1 coordinate 799,843,387, forward strand.
AGTATAAGGAAGATAACTTCAACATGCAAATACACTTCTTGGAAATCTTTTGTGATTGTGAGCCCCCATCAAAATATTATATGTCAAAATTGTTGACGTTGGACAAGGAAGACAACGTAATGATTTATGTTTGTTCATATTCACATAGAAGTTATATTGTCATAGATCCTTCACATGTGGTGCTTGCCCCCTATCTTTGCTGGCCAAAAATTCCGCACCAAGTAGAGATCCACTTGTGCATCCAAAAACCCTTAAACCCAAATCTTATTTTCAAGAGTCCACCATACCTGCCTATGGATTGAGCAAGATCCTTCAAGTAAGTTGTCATCAGTGCAATAAGGCAATAAAAATTGCTTCTAAAAGTGTTAAATCATTTAGTGTAAGAGAAAATTGAGCATTGTACGAACTTGTGATGGCAAAGAATAAAAGCGACAGACTGCATAATAAAGGTTGCTATCATAAGGGGTAATGTAACGTGACGTTCTTTTGCACTAAGGGGTTGAGCATACAAACAAATAAGCGCATGGCAACCTCTGCTTCCCTGTGCAAAGGGCCTATCTTTTACTTTTATGTATTTACTTTCATGCAAGAGTCAAAGTTTTTCTCTCTATTCCTTTTTTATTTTTCTCCTTTGGCAAGCATCACGTGGTGAGGAAAGATCTAGGCACATATATCCAGTTGGATATGGGTAGTATGAGTTGTTATTGCTGACATCACCCAAAGGTGAATACGTTGGGAGGCGAAATTATAAGCCCATATCTTTCTATGTGTCCGGTTGAAACGTTTTGCTCAACGTTTTGCTCATGTGTATGTGGTGAGTGTTAGCAATCATAGAAGACTATACGATGGTTGAGTATGTGAAGCTCTTACTTAGACTCTATTGAATAAGTTGAATTGCAATTCCTTGGTGACTGAGAACATAGATTGTTGAGTTTCAAGAGAATTCATTATTTGAACCTTAACATGTGAATTGGTGGGTACTATAACATGAGAAGTTTTATAAGAAACAAATTGCTATTATGATGCTAGGAAAAGTGATTGAAATTATCATGGATCAAACTTATGCACTTTGCTAGCATTCACACTTCATAAATTATTTCTTTTATCATTTACGTACTCGAGGACGAGTAGGAATTAAGCTTGGGGATGCTGATATGTCTCCAACGTATCTATAATTTATGAAGTATTCATGCTAATATATTATCATTCTTGGATGTTTTACAATCATTTTATAGCAACTTTATATCATTTTTCGGGACTAACCTATTGACCCAGTGCCCAGTGCCAGTTGCTGTTTTTTTGCTTCTTTTATACATCGCAGGAAATCAATATCAAATGGAGTACAAATGCAACGAAACTCCTGAAGGATTTTTTTGGGCCAAAAGAAAGCAAGTGGGCCAAAGAAGCACCTGGGGGCTGCTCGAGGGGAGCAGCACCCAACAGGGCGCGCCAGGAGGCCCAGGCGCGCCCTGGTGGGTGCTGCCCACCTTGGGTGGCCCCCGGACCGCCTCTTTACCCTATATCCCAAATATTCCAAAACCCTTCGGGGTAGACCTAGATCAGAAGTTCCGCCACCGCAAGGCCTCTGTATCCACGAGATCCAATCTAAACCCCGTTCCGGCACCCTGCCGGAGGGGGGAATCATCACCGGTGGCCATCTTCATCATCCCGGCGGCCACCACGACGAGGAGGGAGTAGTCCACCCTCGGGGTTGAGGGTTTGTACCAGTAGCTATGTGTTTAATCTATCTCTCTCTCGTGTTCTTGAGATGTCACGATCTTGATGTATCAAGGGCTTTGTTAATATAGTCGTGTCATATGGTGTTTTCCCCTCTCTATCTTGTTGTGATGAATTGAGTTTTTCCCTTTGAGATTTTGTTGTTATCAGATTGAATACTTTTATGGATTTGAGAACACTTGATATATGTCTTGCAATTGAATACTCGTGGTGACAATGGGGTATCATATTGATTCACTTGATACATGTTTTGGCACTCAACTCGCGGATTCCCGAGGTGACATTGGGGTAATCTATGCATAGGGGTTCATGCACGTTCTTGTCTTTGTTTCTCCGGTAGAAATCTTGGGGCACTCTTTGAAGTTCTTTGTGTTGGATTGAGTATTATGAATATGAATTTGCTTTGGTGTTATCTTAGTATGAACTCTAGGATAGATCGAACGGAAAGAATAGCTTTGTGTTATTTCAGTACGAACTCTTGAATAGATCGAACGGAAAGAATAGCTTTGAGGTGGTTTCGTACCCTACAAACAATTTATTCTTATGCTCTCCGCTAGATAGACACTTTGGAGTGATTCTTCATCGCACTTTGAGGGATGGTTATATGATCCAACTATGTTAGCATTGTTGGGAGATTGCACTAGTGAAAGTATGCACCCTAGGCCACATTTTTCATCATTGCAATACCGTTTTTGTGCCCATTTACTATTGGTTACCTTGCTGTTTTTATAATTTCAGATTACAAAAACTCACATCTACTATCAGTATTACACTTTTATCACCATATCTTCGCCAAACTAGTGCACCTATACAATTTGCCATTGTATTGGGTGTGTTGGGAACACAAGAGATTTCTTGTATTTGGTTGCAGGGTTGTTTGAGAGACCATCTTCATCCTACACCTCTCACGGATTGATAAACCTTAGGTCATTCACTTGAGAGAAAATTGCTACTGTCCTACAAAACACTACGCTTTGAGTTCCAGCACGTGTCTACAAGAATAAAGTTGCATAGTAGACATCAGGTCCGCGTCCGGTGTGACGGCCATGCAGGCAACAAGCTGCTCCTGCTCCTATGGGTGCCCCTGGAGGAGGTCGTGGTTGTAGGCGGTGTCGGTCTGCGCCTCCGAGAACTGCTCGTCGCTTCTCCCGCACCATGTCCATGTGTTGGGAACGGGCCTCGCCGATGGTCATGGTGCGCTGCACCGGCAAGAGTGGTGCGGAGAAGGAAGAGGGTGGGGCGGAGGAGGAGGTTGGCGACGACTCATCGTCGACAGCGTCCTCCATTGGGACGTCATCATCATCCAGCTACCTACCGGCTAGCCAGCCGACAGCAATGGGGCCCTTCTCCATCTTCTGGACTGGCGTTAGCTTGTCCCAGAAATCTTTGGCGTGGGAGGAATCCATGATGGAAGTGGTGCAGAGAGGGATCGGAGGTGGATGACTGCGGCTATGACCGAGGCAGTGGTTTACATAGCAATGGCGGGCGGCAAAGGGACGGACGGGTGGCGCCCAAGTAGATGCCTCGGCAATGGCGTACCATCAATGTGGGCGGCAGATGGACGGACAGACGACCGTCGTGTCGTTTGAACGCGTAGCAGTCGCCTGCACCGGAAAGCGGCGTGGGCGGCGCTCTCTCGGCCGGCATGCCGCGTCAATGCCAGCGCCAGTGAGCGGTCGCGTCCGCTCTGGGCAGGGCATGAATGCGGGAACTATCGCTCTAGAGCGACGCTGGTCGTTTCGGGCGGGAAGAGCACGCGGGAGGGAGAAGGGCTTTTTGGTGGGCTAGGGCGGTTAGTAGCGTGCTTGGTAGTGGTCCAAACTCCCGCCAAGCCCCCACATTTGTTTCCGATTTGTGAAAGAAAATATGTCCGAACCGCGCCACAGAAAAATACACGATCGCGTGGGAATGCTTTCACAGTCCGTACAGCACAGTCGAAATGAATGCCGGAGGTTTTAGGTGCGCCGTCGGAGATGCACTTACCAACATCTGACATGGTTTCGTTATGGTTTTACTCATCTTAGTTAGTTGTCTGGCAAACAAAAAGCACCATGTTGCACAACCGCACAACACGCGGCCGCTAGCACATATCAAAACAAGGGCCCACTTGTCATCGATACAATGGAGTGCGCTAGGTAGCCAGGTTCCAGTAAGGTCCAAACTACTTGCTGTCGTTTGTGTCATTACAAAAATCCATGGCTTGTCCTTTCATCTCCAGCAAGCCGTGGGCACTGCGACGCTAGGATCGTGTGAGCTAGTGTTAATTAATCAGGATGATTAAAAATGCTGAGTGAGTGTGCGCTAATTTGCAGGGATATGGTTGTCGTTATTGCACTGCCCAACATATGTACACCCATGTACATGTTCTCATCAGAGGATAATTAATTATTTAACGGGTTTGATCAGCTAGCTAGATGCATGAGGACAAGGACTGATCAGCTCACTATACGCGAGAGATCAACACGTACGGAATTTTCCAGACTTGATGATCTCTATGTTTGCTAGCTGCCTGTCGGTCATGTCCAACTGGATCAGCATTATGCTTATGTAAACCAACTGAATTATTGAACTATATATACTTACATCTTTAGAAAAAAATATGTAGCTATCTCGCAAAACAAAGAAATAAAATATGTAGATTGCTGAAGTTTCAAGAGGCCTTTTAGTTCAAATTAATGTGGGTCTATGCCCATGTAAACTAAAGTACTAATATCTTTGGGTTATATATCCCTTTTGGAGTATATGATACTTATTCAAGAACTACTTTTCGAGGCAATCTACACATAAGAATTCAGAATTTTCTAACCTAAATACTCTATATGATATTGATGTTCAAGGTTTTGAAAGTTTGGCTAAGTAATACCCAAAATATCCCCCATTGTTTAACTAAGAGATTAGCTAATTTGCTGCTACCTCCCGGCGTTAAGTGCAAATTACAATGCCGGCCTTCAGATTCCTCTGGCTTTTCCCCCTAAATATATTCCTTTGGCTTTCGGTGGACACACGCTAAGTACGGGGATGGACCAGCTAGCCGCAAATCATAGCATTTGTGGATTAAGCATGCATGATCAGTACACAGTCACATGCAGTCCAACTTGTTTAAGACCCAATTGGAGGATTGAACCCTAACTAGACGGTATGCCAGCTAACTAATTAAGGTGCAAAACTATGTGCTTCATGCATGCTTAAAGTGGTTAAGCCATTGTAGGTGTGAAAGGTTACTGAAATAAGATTTTTTGCTATCGGGCTTACCACATTTAGTGTTATATTTGTACAGGACCACATTAAAAACATCATGTGCTTTGTTCATGTGGCAGGGGGGCAGTTCCCTTTGTCTACACACAAAAACATAAAATCACACAGGACCACACAAGTACTGATTGTGGCTAATTTTATTTCCTCCTTGCTAATGAACTTGGTGATTAATTAATCTACTAGTGTACTAGCAATTGCTCCTCTAGTAGGCACGCAACAGGTTGTCCATGATCTGGACTTATATGTAGCACTTCATCGTCACACATCTCATCTTTAACTGGCATCCCATGTGTGCACATATATATTTTGTCACCATGCATATAATTATTGAGAATTTGTTGTACTAACACTGTACATTCTATGTACATGGTAGATCTCTTCCTTGCAAGGATGTTCATATATAAATTTGAATCTGTTGAGGAATACGACAAGTAGTAAGACGACGCAGGTTATAAGGGCCGATCTGGTGGTTGTTTAGCATATGAGGTCTACATGTAGACATATAGAGCTCCATCTCATGTTCTACTGGACTACGTTGGATCCTCCCCTGCTAATAATTGGATCCGCAGGAGGAACTGGACAAGGGAACGAAATACCATTGGGGGATCTTATGTTTGGAGCAAGCACATGCATCATTTATGTATGGATGCAAGGAGCCTTGTTTGCAGGACATAATTTGTTTCTTCATGGGCATGTGCCTGCTTGGCACGGTACCCTTCAAACAACAAAATTTTGTGCCAAGTTGGCGATGGTGCCCTTTCGAAAGAACAAAACTTGCGCCTGCTTGGCATATATCCACCCATCTACAAAATAAATAATGAACTGCACATTAGGAAGTGATGGGGACCGAGAGCTTACTTCCACCTTAAAGGGCACATAAATATAAGTGTGGTGTTCTTCTCCATTTTGGGGGTATTGGTCTTCTGATGGTATAAGTGCACTAAACATTGTTTCTAAATCAAACTTGTCTTAGAACAGGAAACTTATTACCCATGTTCCCACATGGATCTGTAAATAAATTAAAGAAAAATAATTTGATTTCCCCTAGAATGAAGAAATTTCCCGCATTTCAAACAAGTCAATAAAATTTCCCATTTCTCCCCTATACAAGGAACATCATGCCTCTGGATTAAGCCCGTGCCTTTGTGTCGCCTGACATGGCTCCGGTATACATCTCACACACGGGTGCTGAACAGAAACATTCACCGCATGGGTGGTGTGGAGGCTGGCCAATGGTGTGCATGGTGCTAGGGTCTAGGTGACGGCTTTTCGGCCGTTACAACGGAGGAGGTGATTTCACTAAAAGTCTTGCCTGAAATGGCCGAAACTGATAGTTTTGACGCTTCTGTGCAACATGTTCTTCCCGAGGGCGTCGTTGCAATTTCTCTTCCCCTCTTATACTCCTGGTGAAAAACCTTGATCCGCTCTGGGTCGGACGATGGTGTTGCTCGAGGTTCCTGACCATCCTGAATGTATATTTTTTTATTACACAGTCCTCTACTCTTTGGGTGGAAGTGTACTTGTGGTGGTGGTGTTTGGCAGAGGCTGAGTTTGATGTGTTTTATGAAGATGGAATCGTAAGGCTGGCCATAGTGGTAGTATCATAGCCGGTACCATGCACCCAGGAATAGCAAGCATATTGATGTGACAAAGAATTAAAAAACAGAGAGGGTTAGAATAATATAGATAGATTCTGTATCATGTTAAATACTATTCTACTTTGTGTCATGCATGGTAGTAATTATGATCATCTATGATACTATTCTATGATACTATGCATTATGGATAGTACCGTACACAAATATCATATGCATGATACTAATATGTGATACTCCCACTATGTGTAGTCTAAAGCTATCGTATTGGACTAACACTAACGAATGTAATACCTTACGGACAGAAATATTGTCATTACTAATATCTTTAATTTTTTTGTTTATTGAGATCCCTCGACTTATATATCTCTAAAAAATTAGGCAGTGTCCAAAACGGTAACTTCTGAAGTACCCGCGAAGAAATTGAACTTTTTATAAAGGGCAAGAAGGGGTTGTAGTACGTACGTACGTACGTGCGTGCGTGCATGAGGAAAATCATGCATGGGTCGAACTGACGCGGCAGATCGTCGATGCAAGTAAGCATAACATCCTGCCGTGATGGGATATGATCGATCCGCTCGATCTTTAAGCATAGTACGCTTGTACCTAAGTTTGTTTTTCCTTTTTACTATAGATCGTACAGAGTACTGCCCCATGAATGACCGCGTGAAATATTTTGCTACGTCATGCATTATATGCGGTGCAATGGATGTGCAAGACGGCGATGTGTGTACGTGGTAGCATCACCAAAGCATGCATGCATGGTCCATGTTTACCATTATTTTGCATGTAGTACATTGTACATGCTAGGACCAGCACGTGTAAATCATGAACAGCTTCTTTACCGGAGGAACTTTCAGAGTTTGTTGCGGTGCAACTAAGCATGAATGCATGCACCTGCAAACAGGAAGGCTGTTTCGAGCATCGCATAAGCAGTCGTTGTTAATATATACATTTCCAGAGATTTTCTTCCCGGCAGTAGGCAGACAAATATTACTGGTTAAGAAGCTAGACTAAAGTTAGACTTACGGCTAAATCATGCATTTACGCACTGATGGATGCGCCAACGTAAAAATATGCTCACGTGTACAAAGAGAAGTCCGGCAGTGACTGATAGATAGCTCATAGTACATATTATATGCTCATCCATCTATCGTACTAATTTTCTTTGCATCTTGAGAGTACACCCAACTTGACATTATTCGTTTATTTATCTTAGTTATTAGTTCTTTATTTTTCCTTCCCGTCTCTCTCTCTCTCTCTCTCTCTCTCTCTCTCTCTCTCTCTCTCTCTTTTTCTCTCTCTCTCTCGGGCACTAAAATGTTTTCTTTTAGACAATGTTTTTCTTTTGGATTGCTCACAAGCTTGCGCGTTTTTTTCGTAAAGGGGGTTTACCCCGGCCTCTGCATCAGAACGATGCATACGGCCATATTATTAGAACGCAAAAGGTTCAACAAAGGTCTCGTAGTCTCATACAAAAAAAACAAAACCTCAACAAGGAGCATGAAAGGAAAGAAAAGGGGATAGCCACAACCGGCAGGCAAAAACAGATAGGAAACTAAACACCTATCCTATTACATGACTGCCATCCAAACCGGTTGAAGATATCCCAAGCTACCGTCTCCCATCGGATAGAACCAGTAACCAAATGCTCCCTGGCCTCCGTCGGAGTGAGTAGCGACCACTTACGGATGAGTGTAGTGGCCCTGAAGATAACCTGCAAGAAATGAACATTTGTCGTTCTGTTAAAAACCAAATCGTTTCTGCAATTCCAGATTGCCCAGAGTAAAGCACATACTCCTACTCGGATATGTCTTGCTGTTACTATGTCAATCCCGTCTAACCACGTCCTAAATAACGTGTTAATGGAATTCGGGGGCAATATATTAAAAGCTATGTGGATAGTTCTCCACAAATTTTTTGCCAACGGGCAATCAAGAAAGAGGTGCCTGATTGATTCATCACTATCACAAAAACTACATCTTTTAGAGCCCCTCCAGCTGCGTTTTGCCAAATTGTCCTTAGTTAGGATGACTTGTCTGTGGACAAACCAAATGAACACCTTGATTTTTAAAGGCACTTTGACTTTCCAAACATGTTTCGATCAAGGTATGACGCTAGCGTTAATAATATCCAAATACATGGATTTAACTGAAAACTCCCCATTTTTAGTTAGTTTCCAGCGAATCTGGTCAGCCTGTTGAGAGAGTTGGACATCCATTAAGCGTCTCACAAGATGGAGCCAAGCCTACCAACGATTTCCTACTAGCGTCCTCCTGAATTGAATATAAAGAGGATTTGACTGTAATACTGTTGCAACGTAAGCGTCTCTCCGCTGAACAATATTATAGAGAGAAGGATATTGGATCGCAAGGGGAGCCTCCCCTGGCCATGTATCCTCCCAGAATCTTGTGGAAGTACCATTTCGAACTACGGACTTTGTCCTATTGAAGAAAGCTGATTTCACTCGGATGAGTCCCTTCCAGAAAGGTGAATCAGTCGGTCTTACCGTCAGCTGGGACACAGTTTTGTACTGAAGATACTTAGCACGAAGAAACTGTGCCCAAGTGGCATCCGTCTCTACAGATAACTTATACAACCATTTACCGAGGAGACATATGTTCTTTACCTCCAAATTTTCAATGCCAAGACACCCCTGGTCTTTCGGCCTGCAAATGACATCCCATTTAGCGAGTCTGTATTTTCTTTTTAACTCATGGCTCTGCCAGAAGAAGCGAGATCGATAAAAGTCTAGCCTTTTCCATACTCCAACTGGTACTTCGAAGAAAGACAAAAGAAACATAAGCATACTCGTGAGAACCGAATTGATCAGAATCAGTCGTCCTCCGTATGACAGAAGCTTGCCCTTCCAGCAGCTAAGTTTTTTCTCAAAACGATCTTCAATGCTCTTCCACTCTTTGTTAGAAAGCTTGAGATGGTGAATTGGTATACCCAAATACGTGAAGGGTAAAGATCCCAATTCACACCCGAACAATTCTTTGTATGCTTGTTGTTCTTCTTTAGCTCTTCCAAAGCAGAACAATTCACTTTTGTGAAAGTTAATCTTCAACCCCGATAATTGTTCGAACAAGCATAACACTAGCTTCATATTTCTAGCTTTAGCCAAATCATGCTCCATAAAGATAATAGTATCATCAGCGTACTGTAGGATAGACACTCCCCCGTCAACTGAATGAGGGACGAGGTCACCTACCTGACCAGCATCCTTGGCCCTTCCAATTAAAATTGTCAACATATCTATGACAATGTTAAATAGAATCGGCGACATCGGATCTCCTTATCGCAGGTCATTCTGTGTCTGGAAATAATGACCTATATCATCATTAACCTTGATTCCAACACTTCCTTTTTGCGTGAATGAATCTACCTGGTCTCCAGGCCTGATCAAAACCTTTCATACGCAAAGCTTGCTGCAGAAACGGCCATTTGACCTTGTCGTACGCTTTCTCAAAATCCACTTTGAAAACCACCCCATCAAGTTTTTTCGTATGGATTTCATGGAGCGTTTCATGCAAACCACAACCCCTTCTAGGATGTTTCTGTTTGGCATGAAAGTAGTTTGGGACGGCTTAACCACCGAATGTGCAATCTGAGTAAGCCTATTAGTCCCAACCTTGGTAAAGATCTTGAAGCTAACATTCAGAAGGCAGATCGGCCTAAATTGCTCAATCCTCACAGCCTCTATTTTCTTTGGCAAAAGCGTGACAGTGCCGAAGTTCAAGTGAAATAACTGCAACTGCCCCAAAAAAAGGTCCTGGAACATCGGGAGCAGCTCCCCCTTAATAATGTGCCAGCATTTCTTATAAAACTCCACCGGAAAGCCATCCAGTCCTGGAGCTTTATTATTTTTCATTTGGGAAATTGCTTCGAACACCTCTTTCTCCGTAAACGGGGCCGTCAAAATATCATTCTCCTCAACTGCGAGCTGAGGAACATCCTCAACCCTCGACTCGTCCAAAGAGATAGAATTGTCCTTAGGAGGCCCAAACAGCAGTTTCTAATAGTCGGTGATATAAGCCTTTAGGTTATCCTGCCCTAAGATCGTTCCCTCGTCTTGCTCAAGCTGAAAGATTCTCTTCTTTCGGTGCTTGCCATTCGCAATCATGTGGAAGAATTTTGTGTTATCATCCCCTTGGACGATTTTGCGAACCTTGGCACGCAGAGCCCACTTCAATTCCTCCTCGCGAAGCAGTTCTTTCAATCTTAACTCCGCCTCCACTTTAGTCGCCAGTTCTCTGGTGTCTAGTGTATGGAAGACTCCGCCTTTAAATACAGGGATTGGAGCCTTTCCTTCTCAGCCTTATAAATCCCACCTATATGCTTGGCCCAACCCCGCAAGAATTGACGCAAATGACGGATCTTATTTTTCCAACGCTCAACATTCGTTCTCCCACCTGAATCTTTAGCCCATTCTCTTGCTATTAGATCCAGAAACTCTTCTCTTTCAAACCACGCTAATTCGAAAGAAAAAGTACTCTTGTTCCCCACATGCGTAGCCTCACCCGAGTCAACCAACAAAGGGGTATGATCGGAGATACCGCGTGAGAGCGCTTGAACCGTCACAATGGGAAACTTCTGTCCCCAGTCGACGCTCGCAAGGACCCGGTCCAGCTTCTCAATGGTCGGGACTGGTAGTGTGTTAGCCCAAGTCAACTTTCTACCAGAAAGCTCAATCTCTCGAAGGTCTAAGCTTTAAATAATTGTATTAAACATAAACGACCATCTGCCGTCAAAGTTATCATTGTTTTTCTCATCCCGCCTACGGATAATATTAAAATCCCCCCAATAAGAATTGGGAGCTGCTCGTTACCACAAATACGGACTAAATCTGCCAAAAAGTCGGGTTTGAGTTCTGGTTGAGCGGCCCCATATACCGCCACCAAGGCCCAATTAAACCCATCAACTTTTGACCTAACTTAAAACTTGACCGCAAAATCTCCCATAACCACACTCCTAACATCCAAATATTCGCACTTAACCCCAAGTAAGATCCCTCCGGATCGTCCTCTTGGAGGTAGACAATGCCAATCGAAGTCAACCCCTCCTGACAGAGTACTAAGAAACTGAAGGGTAAAATTGTCCCTTCCCGTTTCGGACAGAGCAATGAAATCCAAACTGTGCTCAATAGAAGCATCCATTAGAAACCTTCTTTTAGCCAAGTCTTTAAGACCTCTACTATTCCAAAAGATTCCCTTCATATCTCATCATGAATTTTTTTGGTTGTTCGGATCCTAGCACTTCTACGCACGGCCTACATCGGATAAATCTTACGACTCCATTTGCGTTTAGGACTGTGTTGATCCTCTACCTGGTTCTCACCCCCGAGCTCAGTGGACATATCCACTTGGGAATCACCAATAATGGAGTCCCCTGGGGAACTAGAAGAAGAATCCTCCCCATACTCCTGAGGGTAGGGTGCCAGATCAGCACAAAGTCTATCAAGCACATTGACCCCCAAAGCATCAACATCAGCATCATTCATAGGTTTAACGGCTGCAAGGTTTCTAATCATCTCTAAAGCACGGTCCGCTTCGAGATCCAAGAGCCATTAACTGACTTATCGACTTCAACATCATTTCTACCCAGAGAAACACCCAACTAGTTTGCGTTATTAATAATCTCAGCATTTGAAAAATGCAGAATAGAATTGGAAGTGTTAATGGACATACCAGTAGTGACCTCTATATCACGAAGCTTGGCCGCCCTCATGGCGCACCGTCGCTGCATGTCATCAACATCCGGCCGATCCTGGAGACGACAGCTCATCCGTCGACCATCAAAGACCGGGTCCGGAATTCCTCCAAAGGCGATGACGTCGTACCGGTAACCACGTTCGGTGTAGGGCCTCCTGCCCGACCCCCAACAGGGCTCAACTGATCTGAACCCGTTGGAGAGCTGCCTCAAGGCCGAAGCGCGCACTGACAGAGCACCCTCGGCCACCGCCACACTGCTCGCTGCGCTGGCGAGCCCCGAGCAAAGTCTCCCCCCCTCCGAGGGGCCGGGGGAATTTGGAAGGCGGGGACCACCTGTCCGCACCCCTCCCGGGCCAAGAACTCCTCCAGCGTGGCGCGGCAGCGAGGAGAGATAAGGGCGGGGGCCTCCTGCCCACACCCCCCCTCCCGGAGAGTCACCTCCAGGACCGTGAAGACCATCCACAACGCCGCCCAGCGTTAGCAGACTCCTCATCCGCAGAGAAGCATCCTCCCGATGAAGGAGAGCGGGGGATCGGAGGGCCTCCTGCCCATGATCCTCCCCATCCTCACAACGAGGCTCAGAAATCCGATCAAACTCCATCTCCGAGCCAACCAATGTCCCGAAGTATGTCCCGGAAGATAGATGAACGGTCGGAGCCACACTACCAGAAGCCAACACCGGTGCTAACTCGTGCTCCGCCGGCTCGTCCAGCTCCACACGAACACTCCATAGACGACTAGGCGCAGAGTGCGCATCAAAAGACCCAAAGCGAAGAGCGTTTGTCGGAGTGGAAGATCTAGCCGGTCTCGTGGCAGACTTATCCGCCTTATCCGATTGCGAATCCGGACCCTTGGCCGTCTCCCGAGAAGCGCTCTCGTGCTTTTTATTCTGATCTCCGGATGCTCCATCCCCCTTTGTCGTATCCATGTCCTGGATGTCATCCCCCCCCCCACCCTCGTGAGGGATGGGAGTGTCCTCAATCTCAATCTCAAGCATATAGCTAATGTCGTCATGTGTCCACTTGACCACATCCGGAACAAACTCCAAGCTGAGAACACCGACCAGAAGCCTCGCAGCACCATGTGCCCGAGTGAAAGGCATGTCCACCTGTTCCATTTTCCCAATGAGAGAACCCAAACTCCAAGCTACCAGGAAGTGATTGATATATTTTCGTGGTGCACCGTAGAAGCGAACCCAAATCTTCTCCAAAGGTGTGCCCTCGGGCTCTTTCTCCTGCCACTCATCAAACGTAAGGACAATGCTAGTACTCTGAACTCTGCACATGCCCCATTTGAGAATATGTAGCTGGTCCTCCTTAGTGGGAAACTCAACCTTGAAAGTCTGGTTCTCCAACTTAACAAGGTCCCACTGGTGATTACCTGGAACAAGATCATGCAGCTGCCGCACAATCTGTGCCTCCGTCAAACTCCCATTGGTCACTTTAACAACTACAAGAAAGGAACTCTCATGCACATGTGTCAAAGGAGCCACATCAGGTGACCCAAAAAACATAAGCTCCTGACAACAAACCCCATAAATGGTAACCACCGGCTTGGGGCCAGAAAGAAGAGGACAGTCCGTGGACTTATGCTGCGACCTATAGCAGTAATCGCACAGTTCTGTCGTACACTCCGCACAAAATGACCTGGCTCTCCACATCTATAGCATGGAAGTTTATTTTTCTTTATAGCCCACTTTGATAATTTTTCACCATTGCGCTTGTCCGGTGCCTTTTCAGAACCAACATCATCAGCTTTAGCCACCGGAACACTGACAGCAGCTAAAGCTCGGACAGCCACCTCGGGGAGCGAAGGAGAGGGTGCCTGCCCAGTCTCAAGAGGCGCGGCCGAAGCCACCACGGTCGTAGCCGCCGGCGCAGGAGGCCGCGGTGGAGGTTGGCATCGCCCCCCACCTCTACCACCACGGAAAGCACGGTGAGCACCCCGGTTTGGCCGGTTGGTTGGGCCGGCCACCCCTTCGACAAAGTTGCCAGGAGGCCCTTCAAACCCGCGTCCCGGACCATTGCCATTGTTCCACCCTCCGCCACGACCACCACCAGAAGAAGAACCATGGTGCTGACCCTCGCCATAGGCATCATATCCATCATCACCCCACTGGCCATATCGACTATATCTGAAACCACCATTGTTGTCCTTGGCAGCCCCACCGCCGTGACCATCCCGGGCCGGACCTCCACCCCGCCCGACGGCATGGGCACCCCCACGGCCAACACTAGGAGTACCAGCGCGGCCGAGAGCAGAGTTACCCGCACGCCCGGCGGCCTGGGCACCACCCCGCCCTGCAGCAAGCGCGCCACCCGCCCGGCGACTTGGCCGGCAGGCGGCGGTTCCTGCTGCGCCACAGCTGCAGCTGACGGTGGTGGCTTAGCCGGCAGCGGCTGGCCTCTTCCCGCCATGCCTGCCGCACCGGGAGAGCAAACAGGACCAGCAGCAGCCGGTTGAACTCGTTGAGCCCTACCAGACCCGATCGACTCAAAGTACGGCCGAAAACTCACGGTAGCCCTAGGAACAACACGAACGGGAGAGAAACCCTCGATCAAATCACGTAACTGATCGTCAGACGGTTTCGATGCGGTGGCCTGGATCCCTACATGGGCCTCTTGCCAAGTATCAGATGCGTCCAGGTCCACACTCGCCGCGTCAGGCCCACCCTGGCCCAACAACAAATTCAAACGGGCAAGTCGCATCGCCCGGATCTCATCTCGATCACTCGCCCGGATCTCATCCGGATCGCTCGCCGGCAACACCGCCGCCGGCGGCCTAGATCTCCTCCGGCGATCTTTCACAACCTTCCAAGAACCAAAGAAATCACCAAGCGTCAGGGATGGAAGACTCACCTTTGGTAGAGGACCCTTCCAAGGCCGTGTCGACGTCGGCGCCGTCCGGCGGTGTGCCACTCGCCGGACGACCTCCACCTTGTCCTTCAAGCCCACCCCGACCCAAGCAGGATCCTCCGGCGGGGCGACCTCATCAACGAAGCCGGCCACAACCTCCTCCGAGTAGCCAGCCCCCAACACCTCGCACACCTTGTCACTCGAAGACGGAGAGTACGCCGCCACAGCAGATCCGCCGCCGGCGGTCTCCTCCTCATCAGAGTCATCGGAGTCTGAGGCCGCAAGGGCCCAGAAACAACTCCCATCGTGAAGGGAAGGCACCTCCAGCAGAAGCTTCTTGACGCGATCGGCACCGTGGTTGGCTCCGTGGTTGCTGTCGGTGTCAAAACCAGCGGATCTCGGGTAGGGGGTCCCAAACTGTGCGTCTAAGGCTAATGGTAACAGGAGACTGGGGACACGATGTTTACCCAGGTTCGGGCCCTCTTGATGGAGGTAATACCCTACTTCCTGCTTTATTGATCTTGACGATATGAGTATTAAAAAAGTGGATCTACCATGAGATCAGAGAGGCTAAACCCTGGAAGCTAGCCTATGGTATTATTGTTGATGATAATGATGACGATGAGTCCTACGGACTAAACCCTCCGGTTTATATAGACACCGGAGGGGCTAGGGTTACACAGGGTCGGTTTACAGAGGAGGAGATCTATATCCGAATCGCCAAGCTTGCCTTCCACGCCAAGGAGAGTCCCATCCGGACATGGGACGAAGTCTTCTATCTTGTATCTTCATAGTCCAACAGTCCGGCCAAAGCACATAGTCCGGCTGTCCGGATACCCCCTTATCCATGACTCCCTCAGTAGCCCCTGAACCAGGCTTCAATGATGATGAGTACGGCGCGTAGATTGTCTTCGGCATTGCGAGGCGGGTTCCATCTCTGAATACACCAAGATAAATTCAAACACAAGGACCGTGTCCGGCTCTGCAAGACAACATTCCATATACCACCGTAGAGAGAATAATAATAATCCATGAATCTAATCTGCTGAAGATTCTTCGAAAAGTGACATCACGCCACGGTCCGGTTTTTATTCGAACCGTTTTCTACAACCTGCATCCGCACACATCGCGAGGCGGTTTCTTTGGCATGTCTTGTTAAAGCAAAGATCGTGTCCCCATATCACGGGATCTCCATCAATGCGGGTATGGGTAACACAGCGCCATTAATCGAGGCGCCTGGAAAAATAAGAGATTTCGAGAGGCAAGTGGGGAGGCGCACATTCACATCGCCTTTATAAAGGGGCAGAAATCTCCCATTTTCACCCACGCCTTCTTCTTCCTTCGCTCATTCGTTCTCGCACCCTCGAGCTCCAGCGCCCAAGTTCTCACCTTCTCCTTAAGACTGCAGCATGTCCGGAGCGGGAGGCAAGTGGATGGCCTCCTCTGTTACAGAGGAGAACATTACCAAGCTTCGGGAAGCCGGATACCTGGCCGCTAACATCGCGCACAGGTTCCAACAGAGGGACAGATTACCCCTACGCCGAAGTCTCGGGAGAGAGTGGTATTTCTCCCTCATTTCGTCCGTGGACTAGGGTTTCCACTCCACCCTTTCGTCCGCGGGCTCATGTACTACTACGGACTAGATTTTCACGATCTGGACCCGAATTTCGTCCTCAACATCTCGGCGTTCACCGTCGTGTGCGCGGCCTTCCTCTGCATCAAGCTTCACTTTGGCCTGTGGCTGAAAACCTTCTGCGTGAAGCCGAAGATCATGAGCGGCCAACAGGCGGAGTGCGGAGGTGCCATGGTGGGCAAAATGCCCAATGTTATATGGCTCGAGGGCTCTTTCATAGAGTCCATAAAGGGGTGGCAATTAGGGTGGTTCTACATCACCGAGCCGCGCAACGCGAACTGGGTGGCGGCCCCCAAATTTAGATCCGGAATCCCCACGCGGCTCACCTCTTGGGAGAAGAAGGGCCTAGCCTGGGGCGAACCCACAGAGCTGACCGGACTCGAGACCTGCCTCAGAAGTATGAGGAACAAGAAGATCATGCTTGTCAACGTGGTCCAGGTCATGCTCATTCGCCGGATTCTCCCATGTCAAAGACGGGCATTTGATATGTGGGAGTTCGACCCGACCGAACACCAGATGCTGCTAGAGCTCTTTGGCACCACACACAAAGAAATCTGGAAGGTTCTGTTCAAGACCGGCAAAGTCCCTCCTTCCCTTTCCGAGGACCAGGGGCTCAGCGCAACGCGTCTTGCCAGTCCGGTAAGTCCCTTGACTATTTACGAGACGTTCCCTTAGTATATTCGGGGGAGGATTTTTAAGTCACCTTGCTGACCGAACAGGAGTGGGTGGAGACGGCGGAGCGGATCGACTGTCCAGCTCCATTGCCTGAGGACCCAGTAAGCGCACTCCTGGCGAAGATGTTGGTTCCGGCGCCTTACAAGGTGCCGGAGAAAAAGGCCGAAAAGAAGGCCACGGGGACCCGAAGGGGTCTTCGGAATGAGGCCGCACCCGACGCCTCGCCAGAAGAGGACGAGGCATACTCCTCCCACGAAGGGGAGGAGAGGAAGAAGAAGAAGAAGGCCGCCTCAACTGAGGGGGGCGAAGGGTCCAAGAAGGTGGCCACGGGGACCAGGAAAGGTCACCGGCGGCCGTGATAGAGTCGTCATCCGAAGACGATGATGAAGATTCTCCCCCCGAGGACGGGGGAGAACATGAAGAGATGCCTCCTCCCCGCGCTAGGAAGGAGAAGAAAAGGAAGGCCGCCCTGTCGGGGGAGGCCGGGACACCGAAGAAGGGCAAGGCGTCCCTTCCAGATCAAACCACTACCGCCGCTTTTAGTGACGAGGAGTGGCTGCCCAGGGGGAAACCCCGGGCGAGGTCGTAAGTATCCGCATTCCATGATATTTTTTGTACGACTTTTGACCTGATGGTTTGTAATGACGCCGAACACGTATATGCAGTCCGGCCGGGTCTGATCTCGAGGAGTCCTCTTCGGAGGAGTCTCTGAATGAGTCGGAGATGAATTCGCTCCCGACGGCGACCTCTCCACGACCCGCGGATGACACCGAGGTGTTGTTTCGGAGGATGCCCGAGCAGGGGGTGACGGTTCCGGGGACACCCCAAGGCAAAATCTCGGGCGCCGGACACATGGGGGATGAGAACCCCATGGATTATGCTGACGGGGGCCACAGTAAGTCTGGCTCTCGGCCGGTCACTGCACCGGAGCTTACAAAGGTTCCGGATTCCGGTAAGCAGTCCCTCGCGAAGGAGGGCGAGCCAGCCATGCCGATGACCTCCGCCCAGCCAGAGGCATCGGATAATTTGTTGGAAGTGCTTCGAGGCGCTTCCATCGAGGACGAACACCGTACACTTATGGGTACGGTGATTGAGAAGGTGCGGTCCACTAAGAGCGGATTGACCGAAGCCTGCACCAGCCTGCTTACAGGCTTTGAGGTAAAGAAAGTGTGAGGAAATATCACCCGATAGATAGTAGCCCCTGATGCTTTGGTCGGTGTTCGGAAAGAAAAGACAAACAGAGGGTCAACTAAAAAACCGCAGGAAGCTAATAGTATTTGTCTGTATGAATCAAACAGGCACTACTGCTGACCGCCACTGCGTGCACCGCCGAAGTTGCCGGACTCAAGCGCGAACTGGGGCAGACCGAAGAAGAGCTCGGACACGTGAAGAAGTAGCTCGAGGCGAACAGAGGTGAGAAACCCCGTCCATATGTTGTATAGAGGATAACAAGTTGGTGATGCTAAGAAAAAACATCATGGCTTTTGATAGGGACCGCGACCGAAGTGGAGGCCCTGAAGGAAGCGCTGTCCGCGGCCGAAGCCAAGGCAGATACTGAGCGCACCGAGCAAGAGAAGCAAGATGCTCGGGTGGGAGAGGTATAGCAGGAGCTCCAGGAGCTCGGCCAGAAGTTCGGCTCCCTGGAGCATGACTACAAGACGCAAGCGTCTGAGCTTGCAAAGGCCCTCCAGAGCGCGGCCGACGCCAAGGCCGAAGCCCAAAAGGCCCTCCAGGAAATCTAGGCGGCCAAGAAGATAGCTGAGGGTAAGGCATTCTTTATGCAAAGCAAGCATGTGGAGGAGTCATTTCTTTTACTTACATGAATCCGGAGCTCTCCAGGGGCATTCAAAGATCTGCCACACAGCATTTCGGATGCTGCGGAGTTCTATCGCGCCGAAGAGGGGAGCTCTACGGAGAAGCTGTTTTGGTCCCAATATACTTGGGCCGAACACCCGATGCCTCTGAGTGTCCAACTAATGCAGCTGGTCGAACTCCACAATGCGGCCGAACAGGCCATGGGGGACCTCATAGTCCGGATGTGGCCTGGCGAGCCCCTGCCCGGCAACTACTTTGGCCTGGTGAAGCGGATGGTGCATGCCTGTCCACGCCTAGAAGGTATCAAGCAGTCCGCATGTATTGAGGGTGCCCGACGGGCCTTTGCCCGCACGAAGGTGCATTGGGGCAAGCTGGATGCTGAGAAGCTCGTGAAGAATGGACCCTCGGAGGGCAAGGAGCATCGCTGCCCCGAGAAATATTATGATGGCGTTATGAAAGGCGCTCGTCTTGTGGCGAATGAATGTCCTAAGAACATAATTTTTGAGTGAATGTACTCATGTCGTCCGTGTAATATGAGAACGGGTTTATTTGTGCTATGCAACACTTTGTTTGATTTAAAATATTACCTTCTCTGCGGTCGTTTATCAAAATCTGAAAGTAGGCCAGTCGTCGGCTTCCGCCCCCTTGTAACTAGTACTGGGGTGTTCGTGGAAACCCAAACACTCTTTATCCAAAGTTTTGGTCCTTTAAGGAGGTGTTTGGCGCAGCGAACAAGGCAATCGGACTTTTCGGCTTTATAACTCTCACTTGACCATAGAAGTCTACAATTTTATATTTCGGCGAAGCCCCTAGTATTCGGAAAGCCGAACTGGGGCGCTATACACGCCTAAATCGGACGAAGCCGATTCCTCGCCTTAAGCGGAAAAAATCTTTAGTGATTTTGGTACCTCATGAACAGCGGTCAGATTTCGGCTTTCTCTACTGAGGTGCTCGTCCGGAAGAACCAGGACACAATAGCAGTAGTTCTCCCTGCGCTACCTTAGCCGATATAACGGAACGTAAGGTACCAAAACAAGGGAGCCGGGCTAACCCTACTATTTACCCAAGACATGATTCGGAGCTGATGCATATAATCCTATAAGTTCGGGGTGCCGCACTGTTGAAAGTGTTCGGACTTTCCTTGCCATAGTATGGGGCTCGATAAGAAGCCCCTTGCAAAATGACCGTACCAAAACGTACGGATGTAATATTGAATAAAGATTTAACAGAAAATATGAGGATAGTAATAAGAAGCTAACGCTACATACTACTTCCAATTTATATGGACAATACGACAAGACGTAGGTGTACAATTATTGCATTAAGCAGAAAAAAATAGGAGTATTTGACATATCCTATCCAAGGGCCCGCTACATGCGGGTATGTAAGAACAGGTATAACGATCATTGAAGAAGACCACCTGAGTATTCCCTTGTGTGCAAAAGCCTCTTGCCTCCTTGGTGCCCCCTCCATAATAAGTCCGGTTATCCGATCTCTTCTGAAGGGGCTGCCCGAAAGTGGGGTCCTGAAAAAGGAAAAAAACAGTATGCGGGCCTCCTGGCGGATGAACTGTACTCTGGCCGCATTGTCATCTCGCCTCCACCTATGCCCATGGTATTTTGAGCGCGTAATTGTGCTCCGGACTCGCTTGTCAGTATTTGGAGATGTCGTTGCCGGATTGGCTGTTTGTCGGAGGAGGCTGCTTTGTACTTCTGCCGCGAGGGCCGCAGTATGTTCTTCCGTACGGAGGGAGCGGTCTATATTTCCATTAACTGTTATGACCCCACGAGGTCCTAGCATCTTGATCTTGAGGTATGCGTAGTGCGGTAC
The DNA here is from genome assembly GCA_021605145.1 of Aegilops bicornis. NCBI lineage: Eukaryota > Viridiplantae > Streptophyta > Magnoliopsida > Poales > Poaceae > Aegilops > Aegilops bicornis. The sequence goes on from CM038673.1 coordinate 799,864,496, forward strand.
CGCGTTGAAACGAGCGAACGCTGTTCATCCGAGTAGTGCGTGATAGCCACTACGGAAAGGGACGATATCGAAGATTAACTCCTCGCTTAGGAAGTTATCCGGAGATCTGAAGACCACTTCCTGTGTTATTGAGCCCGTGCATCGGGCCTCTACCCCTGGAATTACACCTTTGAAGGTGGTTTTGGTGGGTTTGATCCGTGACGGATCGATGCCCATTTTGCGCTTTGTATCCTGATAAAGCAGGTTCAGGCTGCTGCCGCCGTCTATGAGGACTCGCATGAGGTGGAATCCATCGACGATTGGGTCAAGGACCAATGCGGCTGAGCCGCCATGGCGGATGCTGGTGGGATGGTCCCTCCGATCAAAGGCGATCGGGCAAGATGACCATGGGTTGAATTTCGGGGCGACGGGCTCCATCGCATAGACGTCCCTGAGTGCACGCTTTCACTACTGTTTGGGGTTGTGAGTGGCATAGATCATGTTCACCGTTTTTACCTAGGGGGGGGGGGGATTTCTTCTGCCCTCCAGTGTTCGGACGCCGGGGTTCCTCGTCATCATCGCTATGTAGCCCCTTGTCCTTGTTCTCGGCATTTATCTTGCCGGCCTGTTTGAACACCCAACAATCTCTGTTAGTGTGATTGCCTGGTGTATCGGGGGTGCCATGAATCTGGCACGAGCGGTCGAGTATGCGGTCCAGACTGGACGATCCTGGATTGTTTCTTTTGAACGGCTTCTTCCACTGACCGGATTTGGAGTTGCTGAATCCGGCATTGACTGTCGTATCCTCCGAATTGTCGCCATTATTTCGACGCTTGTGTGTGTTGCGCCGTGGCTTTCTGTTACTGTCACGGATGTCTGACGTACCAGGGTTTCTAGGCGCGGTGTTGCTACGAGCCAGCCAACTGTCCTCACCCGCACAAAAGCGGGTCATTAGTGTCGTGAGGGCCGCCATGGTCTTCGGCTTTTCTTGGCCGAGGTGTCGGGCAAGCCACTCGTCGCGGATATTATGCTTAAAGGCCGCCAGGGCCTCAGCGTCCGGACAGTCGACAATTTGGTTCTTTTTAGTGAGAACCCGAATCCAGAATTTCCTGGCTGACTCTCCGGGCTGTTGGGTAATATGACTTAGGTCATCAGCATCCGTTGGTCGCACATAGGTGCCCTCGAAGTTATCGAGGAATGCGCCCTCAACATTTTCCCAACTGCCAATGGAGTTTGCTGGCAGGCTATTCAGCCAGTGTCTAGCTGGCCCTTTAATCTTTAGTGGGAGATACTTGATGGCATGTAGGTCATCACCGCAGGCCATGTGAATGTGGAGAAGAAAATCCTCGATCCACACCGCTGGGTCTGTTGTGCCATCGTATGAATCAATGTTGACGGGTTTAAACCCTTCTGGGAATTCATGTTCCATTACTTCATCAGTAAAGCAGAGGGGGTGTGCGGCGCCTCTATGCCGGGCTATGTCGCGGCGTATTCCGATTGGGTCTGGTCGGTAATGTCCGGCCTGACCAGATTTATCCGTATTGTATCCGGCATGACGATCGGTGTCATGAGCTGTGGCGCGCCCCCGTGATCCGTATATCGATCTTAGTTGTCCTGCGTTGTTTTCCAATATGTCTTGCAGGTCCTGCGTATTCCCCCTGGCCGTGGTAAACCGGCGTGGGGGTGCGGGCTGGTGTCCGGCATGATAGCCTGTTTTATCCCGGCCACGAGGTGGCCGGTCAGCCTCATCTTGTGCTGGAAGTTCAGGCTCTTCGGCCTCTTCGTCTAGCGGTTTGTGCTTTGGGTATCCCCTGCTCGGGGGCTCGAGTCCGTATTCCTCGGCCGCCAAGACTACGGTCCATCTGTCTGCGAGCAGGTCTTGGTCAGCTTGAAGCTGCTGCTGCTTCTTCTTCAGGCTTCTTGCAATGGCTATAAGCCTGCGCTTGAAGCGCTCCTGCTCTATGGGATCCTCTGGTACGCCGAATTCGTCATCACCGAGGCTCACCTCGTCTTCGGAGGGAGGCATATAGTTATCGTCCTCCAAGTATCCGTCCATCGTCTGTTCGTCTGGGCTAGCCAGCCCGTGTTCCTGTTCAGCTTGCTCGAAGGTGGGTTGATCAGGATCGAATTCCTCTTCGGCACCGTTTGGCTTTTCTTCTCCAGTGACGGTATTGTTGTGGCGAGGCTTGGAGCGGCGCCGATGACGCCCATGTTTTCCTTTCTTCCTCGAGGGGTTTTCTCCCGTGGCCTCATCGCCATTGGTTTCTTTGGGAGTGTCCACCATGTATATGTCATATGAAGAGGTGGCAGTCCAGCGCCCTGTGGGCGGTGGTTCCAGTTCTTCTCCTGCATCGTCGTCTATACCTTCGATGTATTCGGAGTCGAAGTTAAGCACGTCGGTCAAGTCATCGACCGTGGCTACTAAGTGGGTGGTGGGTGGGGAACGAATTTCGTCGTCGCCAGCTCCCCACTCGAGCCGGACATAGTTCGGCCAGGAGTCTCCGGACAGAGAGAGAGACCTTAAAGAATCTAGCACGTCTTCGAAGGGTGAGTGATGAAAGATATCCGCGGCGGTGAACTCCATGACTGGAGACCAGTTAGATTCAATGGGCATGGGCGCGCGCGGCCCGGAACACATGGCCGGAGGTGGGTCCGGGGGTCCGGAGACACAGATCCCTTTAGGAGAGGAGTCTGTGTTCGGCTCCAACGCCGAGGAGCGTGCGGCCTCCGGGGTGGGGTCCATCCACCCGTCCTTGGAAGGCACGACCCGCTCTGGAGCGAAGTCCGGAGCGGTAGCAGGTGCGATGTTCCGAATACTGTCCGACTGCCGATCTAGGTCGTGCACGTCGTGATTGTTCGGCGCTCCTGACACAGGCCCGAATCTGTCGAAGATCAAGTCTCCGCGGATGTCGGCGGTGTTGTTTAGGTTTCCAAACCTAACCTGATGGCCGGGGGCGTAGCTATCGATCTGCTCCAGATGGCCAAACGAATTGGCCCGCAGTGCGAAGCCGCCGAACACGAAGATCTGTCCAGGGAGAAAAGTCTCACCCCGGATAGTGTGATTGAAGGATAGAGGAGCCATCTAGCCTTGTAGCGACGACACAGAGGAACTCTCAATGAAAGCACCAATGTCGGTGTCAAAACCGACGGATCTCAGGTAGGGGGTCCGGAACTGTGCGTCTAAGGCTAATGGTAACAGGACACTGGGGACACGATGTTTACCCAGGTTCGGGCCCTCTCGATGGAGGTAATACCCTACTTCCTGCTTGATTGATCTTGATGATATGAGTATTACAAGAGTGGATCTACCACGAGATCAGAGAGGCTAAACCCTAGAAGCTAGCCTATGGTATGATTGTTGATGATAATGATGATGATGAGTCCTACGGACTAAACCCTCCGATTTATATAGACACGGAGGGGGCTAGGGTTACACAGGGTCGGTTTACAGAGGAGATGATCTACATCTGAATCGCCAAGCTTGCCTTTCACGCTAAGGAGAGTCACATCCGGACACGAGACGAAGTCTTCTATCTTGTGTCTTCATAGTCCAACAGTCCGGCCAAAGCACATAGTCTGGTTGTCCGGATACCCCCTTATCCAGGACTCCCTCAATCGCCACCACGGTCGCCATCACAAGCTTGCGCGTACATGGGCCTAAGCAACTTGAAATGAAGGGATCCATCTACCGTACCTCTGGGCCATGGACTACATGCGACCTGGCCGAATCTCTATTGATTCTGTTCTTGCGGCTATGTCTTTTCCTTTCTTTTAACAAAAAAAATAGAAGGTGTCCCTAAAAAGACAGAAATGGAAGGTTTCCCTCAAAAAAAATTGTCTTTTCCTTTCTTTTAACAGAAATAGAAGGTATCCCTAAAAACCCAGAAATGGAAGGTTTGATATTCAATACTGTTTTTTATTGCGGGGAGAGATCTGACATAGTACTTTTCATTTATTCATTTACAAAATACTGTTTACACTAATGCTTTGAGCTCCATTATTTGTTGGATTGTAATCCCGAGAATGAATTTACCTCAAAAGCAGGGGCGGAGGCAGTGTACAGCCATTGGATTCAACTGAAACCAATGATTTTTGGGCAACGCTAGGCGCCGGTGCGCCGGCCCAACTTTGGGCCGGTCAGCCCCTAGCCGTTAGATGTATTTCACGTGAGCCGTCTGATCTTTATCTTCGTCCCATCCAATCGTCTTCTACCTTCGTCCAAATACAGAGAGACACAATGCGTTGATTTTGAGCCCCCGCCGGCTGCCCCCGCTCGGCTGTGCTATAGGTGGCTCGTCGTCCGTGTCCTGCGACTCAAGGCGCCTCGCCGCGCTCCCGCGGTTGCAGCACCCCGACCAGGCCGCACCCTCGCAGTGCATCGTTCCGCCGCCCCGAGGTTGTAGCTCGCTGCGGCCGCCATTGTTGCTCCATCCCGACCTGTTGGCTACAGCTCTCCCCATGCTGATTGCAACACCGCGCCGCCCGTCCGGTACACACAAGATTTTCGTTGTTCGTAGTACCTCCAGCAACCTCGCCATGCTTCTCAGTTTGCTTGTAGCACCATGGCAGCTATGAAAATGGGTTGTAGCAAATTACAACGCCGGTTGTAGCAAAAAATGAAGACATTTGAAGCAAAACGTTGTCAACGTCATCGTGGGTAGCAACTAAGACATCAATGTTGAAGCTTTTTCCATTGCCGGATGTAGCTTTTGTTACAGCCGGTTGCAGCTTTTCATAGTAGTCCATAGCTTCTGTCATCTATAGTTGAAACTTTTTCCATCGTGTGTTGAAGCTTTTTTCGTCACTAGATGAAGCTTTTTTCGTCACTAGATGAAGCTTTTTTGTCACCGGTTGTAACTTTTCTTCCTCGCCCATAGCTTCCGTTGTATACGGGTTGAAGCTTTTTTCATAGCCGGTTGAAGCGTTTGTCGTCACCGATTGTAGCTTTTTTGGGCTCGGTTGTAGCACCGGGCATCTCTCTGATTCCAGCACACAAAAATTAGCTTCGCCGTCGCCGTCCCGCAGCAGCCCCCATGGCCACCAACGCCTCCGCCTGCAGCACCAACTCGAGGGCCTCCCGCGATGCAGCACCACCGGCGGAACCATGCAGCATCCGCTGGTGTGAGGCAGAGCAAGTGACATCATCTCTCCACGGCGGCGATGAGCAGCTTGGCTGGGAGACAAGATGATCGTAGAAGCACAGGGGGAAGAAAGTTGCTCGCAGCATCTGGTGGGCGTCCTCAACGACGGCGGCCGGTGGGCACCCTCCATGAATGAGAGAGGGAGAGGGGAAGGAGGAGGTCGCTCGGGGGAGAGAAGAAATCTCGCATGTGGCCAGAAACTCCTGCAAGGGGATAAGGATGTGAGACGTGATGCGAGCCACTTGATCTAGTCGCATCAGACGGCGCGGGATGGACCGGCAGAGTGTTCGGCCGGTCTGCCGTACGCAAACGTTTCCCATGATTTTTCCCTGCCACGTAATATGCCCCACGTACAAACTAGTCTGAACCCATTAGTTTTTTAAGGCTGAACCATCAAAAAGTTTTTTTTTTGAAGGTAACTAGGGAATTTTATTCAAAGTTCATCACATCCGGAATACAAGCAATATCAGGAAGGATCCCTAGCCACACGTGGCGACCCACCGGCAGAGACGCAGCTCCTTTTGCAACCGAATGGGCCTCGAAATTATTTTCTCTACGTTCAAAACGGAAACTAACTGAAGAGAACATGTTCATACTAGTTTGAATATCATGCAGAATCGGAGCATACACTGGTGATGCTCGTGTATTGATATTTGTAACCACTTCTAAACAATCCGACGCGATCACCAGCTCCTCCACATTCAGGTCGCGAGCAAGGGCAAGGGCCTCACTGCACGCGTGCGCCTCCAAACTCGCCGGGTTGATCAAACCATCAAAAGCAAGTGCTGATGCTCCAAGGAACTTTCCTGACTTGTCTCGACAGGTCACAGCCGCCGCTCCCTTGTCCCCGAGGGTGGACAAAGCACCATCACAGTTGAACTTCACCGCTTCACCGTCAGGCGGCAACAATGCACGTGCTCTCAGAATAGTAGGTGACGGCGCTGGTATCGTTTTTTGGGATTCTACTATATCCAGATCCTCCAAGAAACTCTTAATAAAGCTCATGGTAAACAACGGGCTTTGATACTCATTCTCGCGAATTGCTTTTCGGCGCGCCCACCAAATGGCCCAAATTGTGACTAGAACACGAGTTAGGTCACGCTGGCTTGTGGATTCGAACAGCGAAAATAACCATAGACGTGCATCAGAGTTCTGGTTTGAAATCACATGCTCGAGGAGCTCTTCGTCACCCAAAGCCCAGACGCACCTGGCCATGCAGCAGTTTAACAGGGAATGACGCCAATTGTCCTCACCCGCCTCGCAAATCGAGCAAGCTGGTGAATCTGCCATGTTCCTCTCATGTCGCACCAGCCCCGTCGGGATCGAGGTATGTGCTAATCTCCACACAAAAACCTTGATCTTGGAGGGAACCGGTACTTTCCACAGTTGCGACCAAGAATTCCTGTCGGCTGCAATATTTGAATGTCCCGGCCGATGATCAAGCCAATCCTCTCTCTGGGTCTTGACTGCAGAAATCATGCGGTATGCAGATCGAACCAAAAAAACTCCCTTCTTGTCATAGTGCCAGGCCCAAAAATCATCCAGTACCCGGGTGCTTAGAGGTATATTCTGAATGACTTCGACATCCGGAGCGATAAAAAGTTCAGAGAGCAACTGCTGGTTCCAGGATCTAGTTGTGGAGTCAATTAGATCCGAAACTAAAGCTGGCGGGTTGGCCGACCGAGAGCATATTGGTCTGAGTTTGTAGTCCCTCGGTAGCCAATTATCATGCTAAATATTGGTGTTCATGCCAGAGCCAATGCGTTTGATAAGCCCCTGAACTAGCACATTTCTTCCTTCCAGAATGGAACGCCAAACCTGAGACGGGCCCGTACCCAAGGTGGCATCCAACGAGGTTGCGCCTGGGTAGTATCTCGGCTCTCGACGCGAGCACTTAGCGACTCCGGATCCTGCAATAACCTCCAAGCTTGGCGAGCAAGTAGAGCTAGATTAAACAGCTCCACATCCCTAAAGCCCAGCCCCCCCCCCATGAACTTAGGCTTTGACATAGTTTTCCACGAAACCCACGCTGTTTTCCGCTGACCATCATTGCTTCCCCACCAGAACTTCCGGATAGTACGATTGATATGCGCACACAGGCCCCGCGGCAGTTTGAAACATGACATAGAATACGTGTGAATAGATTGAGCGACAGATTTTATCAGTACCTCTTTCCCGCCAGCTGATAAGCACTTCTCCATCCACCCTTGCACCTTCTTCCAGATCGATCTTTTAAGTATTTAAAAGATCCCTCTTTGGCCCTCCCAACATCCGAAGGTAAGCCCAAATATTTCTCTGTCAACGATTCAGTATGGGCATTGAGGATATCTTTGATGGAATCGCGAACAGGATTCGGAACTCCTTTACTGAAAAAAATGGATGATTTCTCCATATTTATCCTTTGTCCAGATGCGTTGCAGTAAATCCTCAATAACTCATCAATCCGAGTGGCACTAGCATCTTCTGCTTCAAAGAAAAGTAGGCTATCATCAGCAAAAAGTAGATGATTAACAGATGGTGCATTCGGTGCTACTGTGATCCCCCGAACTCCTGCACCAGCTTTCAGCAAGCACGAAAGCCCCTCAGCTGCTAGTAAGAACAGATATGGCGAGCTCGGATCGCCCTGGCGCAAGCCTCGAGAAGGCTTAAAATCATCCAAACATCTTCCATTAAACAGGACTGAAAAAGACACGGAACTCACACATCTCATAACTGTATCAGTGAAGCGGGGGCTAAAACCCATCTTGAGCATAACAGCACGCAAATACGGCCACTCCAAGCGATCATACACTTTCATCATATCCAATTTTAGAGCACAGTATATGTTTCCCTTCACCCTCTTAGTTTTCATATAATGTAAACACTCATAGGCTGTGATGAAATTGTCTGTGATGAGACGTCCAGGGACAAACGCAGACTGCTCTTCAGATATGATCTCGGGGAGGATTACTTTCAGCCTGTTAGCTAAAACCTTCAAAGCGATCTTGTAGATCACATTACAAAGGCTTATCGGCCGAAATTGTCCTAAAACCTTTGGACTTGCTATCTTTGGAATTAAAACGATGAACGTATGATTTATCTCCTCCGGTGAGTCCACACCATCAAGCACTCTAATTATCATCCTTGTAACTTCACCACCACATAAATCCTAATGTTTCTGAAAAAAATGAGCAGGGAGCCGTCCGGCCCTGGTGCCTTAGTTGGAAACATCTGATATAGGGCTTCCTTGACTTCCTCATTACTGTATGTTGCATTCAGACGGGCGTTCATATTACCATCCACCCGTACAGGTATGTGCGAAAGAACCTCTTCCATGCCTATTGTTCCTTCGGACGTGTAGAGGTTTGAATAAAAATCAGTAGCCATGTTTGCTAGCTCCGCTGGGTCCGTGCAAGTTGTCCCCTCAGCGCGATCAAGTTGGGTTATGCTGTTTTTAGCCCGTCTGGCACTCGCCTTCCTCTGGAAGAACTTGGTGTTGCTATCAAAAAGTAGCTACAACGCACAAGCAAAGCCTTTTAGTCCATTCATTAAAAATATTCTAACCTTATTAGCCCAGCGAGAAGCCCATTTATAACCTTAATTAATAACCTGATTAGTCCAGTAGGCCGCCGCAACACTCCACCATCTCGCCAACGCCACCATCGATCTGGTATCTCATCTCTCTGGCGTCCCGTTTGTTTGATCGCCAGAGCCACCGCTGGCAACGGCAGGTCCCGGTCCAAATTTGAGGTATGGAAGATTAGATCACCACGTCTTCTCTCTTCTTTGCACATGTCTAATCTAATCTAATCTAGTAGCTTAGTTTGGTACTGGATTTTGCCCTAATTTTTTTAATTGCCTTTTTCCTGAACTTTGATTAATTTAGGTCATGGAGCGATACTCCATAAAAGAATAATAGTTCACCAAATTCAGATAATGGTGTTGGCACTTGAAGGGCACCTGTAAGCAAAGTCCATCAAATGTTGTTGTTCAAGGTAGTCTCCCAAACTTTCTATCCAGGGACAAACTATTCTATATAATTTTTATTTACAAAAAAAGGATGATCTTGATCTTGAACTTCACACTTATATCAGCAATGTGTGAATATATGACAAGTTCACCAATTTGTAATGGACTGCTAATCTTGCTTGTACGCAAAAAAACTTCTTCTGTGGTGTATCAACCTCTGAAACTAGTACTAATACTTTTTCGTTAAAGAAAACTTTTTCGTTAAACTAGTACTAATATTGCTTGTTGACACAACATATGCGGACATATGATTTTCAGTTAAGAATGGTATTAAGAAAAAAATGCACAATAAAATTGTTGATTAACTCACGAGTGATCATTTAATTTGTCATGTGAAGAAACATATGCTTTCTAGCTACCATTAACAAGGATGATATGTTTTTTCAGAAATGTGAGTGACTTTACATGCCTCTTTAATTTTTATGGTATTTATTTTATAATTGTCAAAGTGACTTGTCATTTTTTTCAGCGTTTTCAGGAAGATTAGAAGTTGCACCAGAATCTATAAAACTATTTTGGTACTACACTATATACAATATGTAAACAAGTGATTTTTGTGACTTTGTCTAACAGATATGTCTCGCACTCTTCAGTTTTTAATGCACCAACTATATGTGATATTGTTTTTTTTTTGTTCACTATGTTGTCTCTCAGTGTTATACTCTAGTAGTAAAATGATAAGAACTTAGACTTTACACTCAGTTAATTCATACCAAATTCTGACAATGACTGAAGGAGTGAACCCATTGACCAAAATTTCTGGCTCCGCCCCTGCTCAGGGATCAGAACAAAATGAAATAAGAGGACGAAGGGCCAGTCCCAGTGTATCTTCGAGTGACAAGACCAGTAGAGTAAGTGTTGCATTATCCTAAAACATGGGGTCTGCCAGACAGCAATGCCGGTGCTGTTGTACTACTTGTCTTCTTATTATCGACATAGTTATGTTGCTTGTACTTCCTTCGTTTTTGTTTAGTCAAATAATTCTGAAGTCAAATTTTGTGAAGTTTGACCAACTTAATAAAAAAAACTATCAAGATTCACAATATAAAATAAATATCATTACATACATTATAAAATTATTTTTGATACTATATTACTTTAGTATTGTAGATGTTGATAAATTTTTAAAATAAAATTTGTCAAACTTTGTGTAGTCATATCAGATAAATGTTCTTGCACGACAATATCATATCTAAATAAACTGTGTCTATCTCGGTCGAACCTAGTGTAGTCCTATTTAGTTTAGTACATCTAGTTGCTCATCAATGCATACGAACTATCATCAGAATACTGTAGTTCTCTTCTTGATGAACAAAACATATCGGGAATTCAAGTTAAAATTGTTGTATGATATGATTAATAAAAGCCTATAGTTGTCCAAAACATTTACAGGTTCAATACTAATTCATTTTCGACCACCAAGAGGAAAGAAACATATATAACTAGCTTGGTCCCTTTGGTAAGGATGTTTTCCTCATCCTCGGCTCCAACCAGTGACCTGAGCCAACTAGTCCTCCTCTTCTCAGCTATGCCTCGTCAGCAGTGGCGTCGTCTTGAACGTCGTTCCCCTCTTTAGGACACCGTCTTGAAGACTTTGATCCGTTTGGTGCTTCCTACAACTGGACATGCACGGTGGTTACTGTGGCAACTATGACGGTGATAAGCAATGTCGGAAGCGTGGCCTTGGTCGTGGTAGTCGGATCCTTCTCCAGCGTGTCTGTGGGTTTGTCTCGACTGCCTGTTGCTGTGAAGCCGAAGCCGCGGTGGGGGGGCGGTGGTATACGATGACGCGTGACAAATGGCTTGTTTAGTGATCCTCCGTGACGCCACCCCTCCCTAGTCTTCTTAGTAGTTCACCGTCGCAGTCGGAGCTACACTGCCTTAGTATAGATTGTTTGGAGTGTTGGGCTGCAGCTATTAGGGCTGTTTTTTTTTCTTTTCTCTTTCTTTGATCTTGGGATCTGGTCCTAGAACCTTCACCACCATGTTGTTTTTCGCTGCTTCCTGCTATTATCAATGAAATGCCAGAGATGCTGGATCTTTCAAAAAAAAGTTCTTCACCTGTTATTTGTCATCACTCCTATAGATGGTTACACACCATGATTAAAGTTTAGTGACCGGATAAGAACATGACAAGTTTCAAAGTTCTGTTTCATAGGAAATTAACATGAAAAATATTCCTCTCAAAACAAACATGTTAGGGGCTTGAAAACCAAGGATGAGAATAGTACCTATTAGCCAAAGCCTTTAAGGTTTCCACCATCACTTGTACTTATGTCGACAACAGCAAGGATCATTTATTATCTGAGACGAAACCATATGTTCTGAAAATCATATATTAGAAAAAGGAAATTAAGAACTTTTAGATTAGTGGAAACAATATAAAAAGGGAAAATTAATATGAAAAATCATGCAATTAAGAAATCATTTATTTATTTGAAAATGTCTTTGTGAAGTACTCCCTCTGTCTCAAAATATAATATGTTTTTTGATACTCCCTTGTATCAATATAGGCATCTTACATTTTAATACATAGGGAGTAAAACTGAAGGAACACATATAAAGATGTTTATGCAAATTTATCCTTGCTACTGTCATCCATTTTATTTCTAACATTTAACACCAATCATGCATGAACTACATGGTTTGGTGGTTGGATAGCATTCCAACGGCATGAGACATAAATGAAATGTGCCCAAAGGAAAATGACATGCATTCAAGTTTTTTTAGGGCCGATCCCATGAAGGCACTCTGTCTATTTCTATTTTAGAGGATGGGTCGATCTGTTTTACTCTCAACAGACGCTGCCTCCCTCAACCGCCCATGAGTCGTGAGTCGTGTTTGTGCACACTCGCTACGTGTAAAGTGGCACCGACTGGATCATGCAAAAGCTAACAAAAATAGGGAGGTCCCAGGAGTGTTGACCCAACCTACATATCGTATTGGCATCCAGCTAATTTATATATCGTCCGATCGACCTGATGGAGATGGAGGCAGAAGAAAGAGATGGGCGTGGCAGTCAGTGTACGTGCGTATAGAGCTAAAAGCAAATAAGATTCAGAAAACAAGATATATGTACAGGGCCACGCAATATCATGGAGGAACCCTATGCTATGCTCTGCGGATTGCGGATGGATCATTGAAGACGACACACGGCCGGGGACATGCATGGTGCTGGTGGCGCTACTGTTGCCGGTGCGTGCGTGCGTGAGCACCCGGCACCATGTCCGGTAATGACCCCTTTAACTGTGGGTAAGTGGCCAGGAGTATATTTTTAAAGGGTGCCAGGAGTATGTCCAGGTACTATTGATCGATCGAGCCCATCGGCCTTGCCTTCCTGTTCCATCTCCGATCTCTGCAGTGCCACTTGTTGGAGGAGCATGACGTCCCAACGAACCATGATGCATGCATATATACCTATCCAAGCTTCCATTTTATTAACCAAACTCGTATAACAAGGTCGTTTGTTGTTTTTAGAACTGTACATGCTCCTTGCCTCAGGGGATTCTGTCTCTAGGGAATAGGGATTCAGATTTAACTAATCTTGATCTGCTTCCTTTTCTTGTCAAACATTATTAGCCTCCCAAAAGAAGGCTACCCTGCTTTAGATTTCAAGGTTAGTGGGATTAAACCTCACACACCACCAGCAAAGATAGAAACAACAGTGACATTAGAATAAAGGGGAGCAACTAATTAATGAGCGCTCCTTCGGGAGCCTCGCAACGAATCAGCGCCACTTGGCGCGCTCACAGCCATTCGCCACGTGTCGCGCTCTGGACACTTCCTCCGGATTTTGTCTTTTTATTTTTACGCACACGTTTTCGGCTTTTTAAAAGGTTTTTTCCCTTTTTTTGACGTTTTGGTTTTTTACCGGTCTTCCCTAGCTTTTCGACCAAAAAAATTCTGAAAACGGTTTTGTTTTTTTGTTTTCACGATTTTGTTTTCACGAGAGGCACGGTTGTGCTTTCGCGAGAGGCACAGCCGTACCTCTTGGAAACGGAAAAAAACGTGTTTTTTGTTTTTTTTTCTTTCGCGAGAGGCACGGTTTTGCTTCCGCGAGAGACACGGGCGTGCCTCTTTCGAAAAGGGAAAAAAACGTGTTTTCTATTTTTTTTTCTTTCACGAGAGGCACGGTTTTGCTTCCGCCAGAGTCACGGTTGTGCTTTCACGAGAGGCACGGGCGTGCCTCTTTCGGAAAGGGAAAAAACGCGTTTTCTGTTTTTTTTTCTTTCGCGAGAGGCACGGTTTTGCTTCCGCCAGAGGCACGGTTGTGCTTTCGCGAGAGGCACGGGCGTGCCTCTTTCGGAGGAAAAAAACGCGGTTTCTGTTTTTTTTCTTTCGAGAGGCACGGTTTTGCTTCCGCCAGAGGCACGGTTGTGCTTTCGCGAGAGGCACGGGCGTGCCTCTTTCGGAAAGGAAAAAAACGCGTTTTCTGTTTTTTTTTCTTTCGCGAGAGGCACGGTTTTGTTTCCACGAGAGGCATGGTTATGATTTCGTCAGAGGCACGAGCGTGCCTCTTTCGGAAAGGGAAAAAACCCGTGTTCCCGGTTCAGTTCTTTCATCTGTTTTCTTCATCCGGATTTTTCGTGAAAAAAAGTTCGTCAAAACCTATTAACAGGGTTCTAGTTTTAAAGATCTCGATGCGAGGAATCCAATGGCGAAAGCGGTTCGAGATTTGGACGCACGGTTTGAGAGATAAAACATTTTGAATAAACGGATCTATGAAAAAAGGGAAAACTACCAGGTTGCGACAAGTGGCGCACATGCATCGCGCCACTTGTCGCGACCTGGGGAAGTTGGAGTGATCTCCGCATGGAGTATTCCTTAATTAGTGATTTCGGGAATAAAGTTGCATACATACTGGACACCTGCTGGATGCCACAACCTGGAACAAGCCATGGATTTCTGAAAGGAGAGGCCCAAGGCCCGCACCTGCCCATCAAGGAGCACACAACATAAATATACGGAAATATTAACGCCCACACGTGTGGGCGTTGACTATCTCGACCATACGCATCCATCATCGTCCAGTACTATATGCACGAATCTTGGCTTAATCTGGCTGATTTTCTGTGCCACGTAGGACAAAGCGTGTGTGTGGTGTGTGACATAGTTCGTCCACACATCTGTTTTACCACACGGAGGGGCCGGTGTGTGGGCGTTTAGCAGTTCACCCACACACCAGTTTTCAGTCACGCACAAGGGCTGGTGTGTGGGCATTTGCCATCTCGCCCACATGCCCGTCTCCTCTCCCACACCCAAGCTGCTAGTTGCCATGTGTTTTTGCAGCGCACATGACAACTGCTCCTAGTGTGCTTTATAAGCAGGTGGCAACTCTCTTTTTTACCCGAGTTGCCATGTGTTTTTGTAGGGTACACGACAATTGCCTAGTGTGCACGTAAGCAGATGCAACTCTCTTTTAACGAGTTGCCATGTGTTTTTGCATGGTACATGGCAACTGCCCCAACGTGCACGTACATGGCAACCGCCCTAACGTGCACGTAAGCAGATGGCAACTCTTCCTTTTTACATGGCAACTGCCCTAGCATGCTTGTGAGCACATGGCAACTCTCTCAACTGCCTAGTGTTAGTATGTGGCAACTTCTAAAGTTATGAAATCATGGCAACTACATTAGATCAGACCATACATGGCAACTGCAGTTGAGCAACCATGACAACTGCAATTGTTCGACATGGCAACCGTAGTTCAGCGACATGGCAATGCATATAAACGAACATGGACGAGGGTCTGGACCATGGCAACTGCGGGCGCGCGGTGGGCGTCACGCGTCGCGTGCAGGACCAGGAGGTACGAGACCTGACATACGAACGTGTGGGCGTTATCAACTTCGTCCACACACACGCGTGAGAGAGGGTTCGGGAGGGAAAAAAGATGTGTGTGAGCATTAGTTGTTTTGCCCACACACCTACACACGTAGGTGTGTTGGTTGGTTGCTGTCCATGCCACATGAAGCGTGTGGCACAACTACCCGATACACCACACGTGTGGCAGTTATCGGGACCCTAAATATAACTGTCACATCCCCTTTGGAAAGGAGATCGATGCATTGTACTCTAAAACCCTGGCCTGATCTATCTATCTCCCCTTTATTAGGATGAGCCTTCAGTTCATTAGGATTCCATGCTCTTCGCATGACATTGGGCATACACGTTGAACACGCAGCATTAGGGATCACTAGTTGGCCATCGACCATCGGCACATGTCTTGGAGAGGATCGACACCGACTAAGGACAACCGACACCGTACACCGCCCTACGAGCCAACAATCAATGGCACGGACACCACCCTAACAGCCTTTGAGTGAACAAAATGAAGAAGCACACACAGACACCATGAGAGAAGTTGATGTACTAAGTTTTCCTCACTTATCTTCATTTCTCATCCCCCGTCCCGAATTACTTGTCATAGAAATGGATAAAAATGGATGTATCTAGAACTAAATTTGTCTAGATACATCAATCTCTCCGACAAGTATTTTCAGATGGAGGGAGTATTTCTTGCTTTCTCTGTAAATATTCAATTCAATTTTCTGGGTTTCTGTATATTCCTCCAGTCAATTTTTTAAATTTGTATTCCTTTTTTGTTCTAAATCTCCTGAAAATTTCCATTTCATGTTTTCTCCTTTTATTTTTCTAACTTTTGGAAGTAAAACTTTGAAATTTATATTTTCATTTTTTTCTCATTTCTCTAATTTTCATGTTCCTTAACTTTTTGGTGCTAATTGTGCTATCATTTGTTCAAAACCGCCACAATATCAATGTCGAAACCTCTTTAGTTGGGTAAGAAAAGAAAGGACCATAACAACTGGGGAACGATCCTCACGGGAGGAGGCACCAGCGAAACGGATCATAACCTAGGGGGTTTGATCGAGCGAATGATTTTGTTCCCTGGAAGGAGACCCCCCGCCCTCTGAGAGAACCCCCTCCATACCTACAAGTAAACTTGATTCTCTCTTATACCTGCCCCAGTTGGGTAAAAAAACACAGTTTGCTATGAATTTCTACGAATACGACTTTGAATGGCCGAACAATATAAAGCAAGCTTCCATGAAATATATAATAAAAATACCATCATGTTCAAAAGGATTAGATAGAAAATGTCTTCAAATAGTCAAGGAAAATACATCTAGGGACAACTACTTCAAAAAAGAAAGTTGTCATCATCTAGTGAATAAAACTACCACATAACTATAAAAAGAACAAACTATTTATCACTAGAAATTCGGAAAAAAAATGTCGTTTTGAAAATTAGAATAATTGTGGAACTTCTCGTTCTCAGTGGTACAAAAAATTACTAAAAATTATATAATTTTCAATGCGTATTGTAACTAAAAATGACATCAAATAAAGTCATACATGGCAAATTTGGAAAAATGTATAAAAGTAGAAGAAAAATGCCATGATCAAGAATGATTCAAAATTGAAATGTATGAAAAAAAAGGAAAATGCCATGATCAGCATAATAGAAATGCTATGGCATTAAAAATAAAAATGCCATGATACAAAATTTAGAAGTGCCATGCTCTATATATTCTTTGTCAAAAACAAATATTAAAATTGCCATGCTCTATATTGAAAATGCCATGATTCAAAAATTAAAATTATGATAAATTAAAAAAAATTGTATGGTATAGATAAAATGTTCCCATACTCTTAATAATAACAATGCCATGCTATTCAAAATAACAATGCCATGTGAACATAATAGTTTTTCTCTTGAACTTGCCATGTTAACTTGCTATGTTACCTTTACAAAAACGCCACGGAAAAATACACAATATTGTCAGGCGTTTCGCATGTTTCGAGTACACAAAAAGTTATGTATTTCGCCATGTTACTATTACAAAAATCATGACAGAAATATAAAAATTGCCAAGAGGTTTTCTCTGGCGAGCAAGAGGCGTATACACGCATGTAGAGAAGAAATCATAGAGCCAAACCCTTCTCCCAAACTGCTGGAAAGTTGAAGCTGAAATCACCACAGTGAATCGTGGAATTAACTGCGGACACCACATGATCCTGATCCCCTTCCCGAGAACCAAACTTTTCCTTTCCTTTTTCAACAACTGGCACGGATGTTGGTCTCATCACCTCTGCAATAGACGCCCTAACCCTGTTCTTCAACACCAAATCACCCCTAACATCACCCAAATTATAAAAAAGAAAGCCCAACATTTTCTCTCTCATTCGGGCCAAATAATGCGTCGGATCCTTCGAACAACGGAGAAGGTCCTGGCCCTCTTATTCAGAGTGCTCGAGACAACAAAGTCAAGACCATCATGCTCAGTCCGCACCCCCAGAGGACCCGTCTGGCCGATCGTGCCCAGCGCCTCTGCCATCAACACAATGTGATCTCTCCACTGGCAGGTCGCCAAAGCAGCAAAACACACAAACACCACACTCGAGTATAGAAAAGACCAGGGAAGAAGAGATTTATGATTGAGGGAGAGGGAGGATTGAAGGAATGATGGGGAAGAAATCGAAATCAAGAGGGAGACGATAATTCAACAGAATGGGAGAACGGCATGCATGACATCCATTCATAGAAGGGGAAAGTTCAATTTTTGTGCATAAAACAGAAGGTTTATTCTTCATATCCTCCTAGAGTTTCCGACAATAGCCAGCGCAGATGAATATGGCCGCGGGGAGGTGACTCCGCCGGAACTATCTACCTCCTCACAAGAACTATCAACATTTAACTTTGTCCACCTTGTGCAAGAGGACTATCTACTTATGTGGTGCATCCACATGAGTGGTCATGTATCAGATCATTACAAATATGCAAATGTGCCATGAGGGCATCTCCAACATGGACCGTCAAACCACCCGCAACTTTCCGGACCGAGCGGTTCGGACACATTTTGCCATCCATGAAGGTACCTCATAGGTCCCGGACCGGTATAATTTTCGTTCTCAACCAAAACGGATGCAAGCCAAGAGGGCTTTGCGGCCCTCTGGACCGCAAGCATACACGTGTCTGACACTCCAGTAACACCCAAAAACCTCTCTGTCCGAAAAACCCTCATCGCACGAAGGAGTTGCTCTGCATTCATAATGCTTAGCGCCGCTTGAGATCGGACATGACTCAATGCAATTGATGCCGGCTAGAGCTACACCATTGGATGAATTGGTGGTACCGCTTCAATGGTGATGCATCGACCGAGAAACCTAACTACTCCGCAAGTGAAACACATTGAAGCCAGCTTCCCGTCCCCTCACATGGTCGCGCCTATTTAAGCAAGTCTATGGCATCATCGAACCGCACTGCATCAATGTCCTACCTCTCTATCCCCGCCTCTTCGATCCTCTCCGCTCCGGCGCCGTCCAGATGACCATGTCGAAGTCCTGGTCCTCCGCGCCACTAGGAGGCACTGGTTCCGAAACTTAGCGCCACCATTGTTGTTCTTCTGGTCCCTCAAAGTCATGGCTGTTGATTCCTTAAAGAAGGAAGAGATCATTATGTCCTTTGGTGATGAGGAGCAACTGCACATCCTCACAGAGGCGACAACAATGGATGAGGAGTCCTAGCGTCAATTCAACCTCATGATAAAAATTTCACTACACTACCGTCGTCTGGCCCAACCGTACCATGCAAAGGAGGAGTGGTCCTCGTCGCGTCTTCATAGAGTGATGGCAGAGCCTGCGCCCCCCCTCCGGCCCCCATCCAAATCGGATGCCGCATGAAGGATGAGCCAACATCACAACCTGTATGTCCGCATCTACTATCCACTGTGCTGCATGTGGCGTGGCAAGACTGTCAAGGAGGAGGCGCCACCAGTTGGCTTGAAGTCATGCGGGCATCTGCTCCACTACCTCAGTGGCTGCGGCTGTGGCGGCTCCTCGTCTTCTCATAGCTTCATGTTATCCAAGGAGATGACGACTAGGGAGGCGACGCGGCGGGAGCGACATAACTCGATGTGCCGCTCGGCGTTCACCACGTCCGAGAGGCGACAGCCAGGGTCAACGTGAACCCTGGCCTGGTAGAGGAATGGCCCCTCGACTGGTCGCTGACCACCGCAGAGATGGCCGCATGACGAGGACAGCGCCTCGATGGGGAGCTCTCCAAAATCGGTGAGGACTTGTCTCACAGCGAGACTGCCACCGCCTGGCAAACCTCCCCAGCCAGGATTGGCATTGGCTGCAGCAGCCCTCCGCACGTCGTAGGAGGAAGCGGAGTGGCTCCTCCGTTAGCGTCAGGCAATGGGTGGGCAGCGCTATCGTGCCCCCCCCCCCCCCCCCACACACACACACACCCTTCCGCTGCTGGAAGGACCACTCCGACAATGACGACGCGAAAGGTGACGGAGGTGCTGCCGGCCAGGTGTACGAGGTCGCCGTCCGCTACAAAGCTAGGTTCTGTTTTTTTTTTAGATTTTAGTTTAGTGGAAGGAATATTGTGCAGTGAATTCCATCGTGTTTGCATCAAGCTCTTCTGGTTTGTTGTGGGCACAATTGGATGGCCGGCTCTCGGACAAACTTGTCCGTTCTAGGGGACCTTGTTGGAGATGCCATAAAATCATCATCTCACAATAACCCTCGGAATATGAGGCAAGTTATGTATAATTTTGTTGTGTTTGACAGGAATACATCCTCTAGTCACGTGAAACTCTTTAAATGTTTATCTTTACTAGCACAACACTTGGTCTCGTGAGTGACGCGAGGTTGGCGCTTTGAAGATGGAACTAGTTACCAGAGTAATATGTTCAATTTTTTTCGTCAGCTATTTCGGCATATTGGATTTTTCTAGAGAAGAAGAATAGGGCATTTAACAAGTTACTTTTTTATGTGGTATGTCATACCTTATTTTGGACGGAGTTCGTACTATCTTGAATTTGAGTAAGGAGAGAGCAAACAAATGCCAATTGGCATGTAGCTTGGCCATAGCTATATTGGAAGAGGACAGGGCGCTTGAGGCAGGTAGGCATTGATGGTGGCCACGTGAGCAACAGCGACACCCCGGTGGATAACCAGATAGAGAGATAAAGATATGGTAGAAGATTCGATCGGCAGTCGGCGATCGTCCACGTGCATACTAGGCAATATTGAGCGGGCAGGCAGACAGGTCGCCATGGGAGCGCTCGATGGCAAAGCTAGCAAGCGAACAAAGAGCTCTCCCTAGAGACGAAACAGGGTGCACTAGAACATGTATGCCCCCCTTAACGCACACATAATTAGCTAATGAAATTTACCATGTTGCTCTTTTATGTGGCATACCATACCTCATTTACCATCGGTTTTTTGTCTCGGTTATTGGATGGAGATCCAGCGGTCGGGAATTTGAGCAACATAAGGCCAAAAATGAGCCAATATTCACTTAGAAGCTAGGACCAACATAGAGGGGATGGCGCTGGGAGGAATCTGACATGGTGAGTGTGGTTGAAATAGGCCACGTGAGCAACAACGACGTCTTGATGGGTCGCTAGATAGAGAGATAAAGTTATGGTAAGATATTTGATTAGTGGTGAGTGTCGATGTACTAGGCAATTAAGCAGATATGTCACTTTGCAAGCAAGATGCGAGAAACAGTGCACACCAGATAACTACATCTTATATGGGAGGGTGCAGGAGCTTTATGTTGGTTGATCATTTTTATGGAAGGAAGATCTTTTATTGGATAAAAGAAAGTTTAAATCTTTTCTACAGATCTGACTCAGCCAAAACCATCTACCTCCACACAAGAACTATCAATATTTAACTTTGTTCACCATGTGCTAGTACGCTCTAGTCAGGCGATGCATTCAGATGAGAGGTCATGTATCAGATCATTATGAACATGCCAAATGTGGCATAGGATCATCGTCACACCATATCCCTCGGAATATGATGCGGCTTGTGCATAAACATGTCATGTCTGACAAAAATACATCATCTAGTCACATGAAACCATGTACATGTTTGCTTTTACTAAAGAAATTGGTCTCACGAGTGACGCGGGGTTGGTGCTTTGAAGCTGGAGTTAGTTACCGGGGTAATATATTTTGTTAGCTATTTCAGCATGTTGGATATGTTTTAGAAAAGAAGAATAGGGTACTATTTAACAAGTTATTTTTTTATGTGGTATGTCATAGCTTATTTCCAGTTCGCATGCTGGTGTGGAATTTGAGCAAGGAAAGACCAAGCAAGGGCCAATTGGCACGTAGCTTGGCGATAGCGGTGGAGGAAGAGGACGGACAGGCGCTTGAGGCAGGCAGGCATTGATGGTGGCCACGTGCGCAACGGCGACACCCCGATGGATAGCCAGATACAGAGATAAGATATTCGATCGGCAGTCAGCGATCGTCAACGTGCGTACTAGGCAATTAAGCAAACAATCTCCATCCCCCGCAAAAAAAAAAAAAAAAAAAAAAAAAAAAAACAAACAATCTCCATGGGAGCGCCGGATGGCAAAGCTAGCAAGCGAACAAAGAGCTCTCCGTAGAGACGAAACAGGGTGCACATCAGCTACCCCAGCCAGCTGATCGGTTGCTTTTACGGCGATGGCAACCTACCCGTCCAACCATGTATCTACACAACACAAGAGAGCTGGCCGGCATCCTCAGAAAAAGAAAAAGGAAAATGATGTGCTCGCATCCTCATGGACGGGAGGAAAGACAGCCGGCACTGTGATCGCCCATGATTTCAGTTGCGTCCACGCACAACCCGGCCGGTCGGATGGGCGTACTACCATGCAGCTGCCATGACGTCTACCGCTACGGCGTAACCTAGGGGAACACGGGCTAGCTCCTTGTTAATTAATTCTAAGCATAGGGATGATCAGTCTCTAGTACGGCAGACATGGACTTGATTAATTTCCAGCTAAACGAAAACGATGGCCACAATATTGTGTACATAGATCACCATCTATAAACAGCAACATATATCCATCGCATGTATGGGCAGCTACTGTTGATCAATCCTTCCCTAGCTGCTATCAACTAATCTAACCCACACCGCACCTACGCTCGTGTCTCCCTGGCCCTAATTCTCATATTATGGCTGTTAGCTACATGTACTTGCATCCTTCCATCCTGATAACACTGACCAAGGAGAGGATTTGTAGCACCAAGGTGTGGGCTGTGGGGTACCAGATTTGCAGCCACTTTTTTCATGATTAAAAAACTATTTTGGTCTTTGCATGTGCTTTATCCCATAAATAAATTAGATCCAGACCATGTGTGCCATGCTTTCTCTTTTGACTTTTAAATTTAAATTGATTATATCTTTAAAACCGAAACTCCAATTTATATTTCCTTAACATATTGTGTTTCTTATTACAAGGGCTTTCCGGTAAGATCCAATTTTTTAAATAAGTTTTTATGAGTTTTTAAAACTTTGTTAAGTTTCAACTCCTGAAACTTGGTGCAATCAAACGACAAAATCGCAAGTTCCAGAAAATGAAACTTAAGACTTGGTGTGGCCTCTTGCGGAAACCAACAACTCTGTGGATAATGAGGCAAATCAGGCGGCTGGGCAAGTTTCAACTACTAAAACATGATAGAACGATTGTAAATTTAGAAAGTTTTAATAAATAAATAAATCCCTGAACCGTAAACCCTAAGGTCTGATACCTTAAGCCTTAGGCCCGGAACTCTTTTTTTTTAGCATCAGTACAGACGCAAGCGCTCATATACACACGCATACACTCATCCTTATGAACGCACACACGCACACCCTACCCCTATGAGCACCTCCGAGAGACTGAGCCGGCATATCATCTTGAGATTTACGAAGTCACCGTAGGCGCCTCGTCGTCGACGGGAACGTCTCCTCCCACTGAAAGCGCATCGCCGGAAATCCTGAAATAAATCCAGGAATAATGCGAGCACCAGGATTTGAACCCTGATGGGTTGGGGATACCATTGTCCACCTAACCAACTCAACCGCAGGTTGATTCGCTTAGGCCCGGAACTCTAAAACCATAAAAAAAACTTGGTAAAACTTCATGAAACTTGGTAAGTTTTAATGTTATGATATTACAATATTTGAAACTTCAATCTTCTTTTCTAAAAGTGTTGAAAATATGCAAACTAAATATAAAATGGACTTTTGGGCCAAAATATATAGTAGATCAAATTTATAAAATAAAATGAAAAAGGCGTGGGAGGTGGGATAGATGATGACGCAAGCAACTCTAGAGAAAGTGGCCCAAAGCATGAATGGATCACAGTGTGCAGTAATCAAAGACCTAAGTCCAGTCAGAAAATGCTTACCCCTGTGATTTTCTGACACTAACTAGCTAGTTGATGCCAACATACGAAATTGCTTTATGTTGATTCTTTTTGGATTTGACTAAGTCTACGGAACATGTGCCAATATCTAGAACGCCAAATATATATTGTATAGTATGAAAACATATTTTATATTATGATGTTGTAGAGCATTGGTATATTGTTTCTACTGTATTTGGTTGATGGTCCATGTACATCAGTACATGTATACATCTACCCTTATTAGCCAACTGATTCATCCATAATACCATTTCTTGTTAGCTACTTCACCCGATCTAAATTATTATTTTTGATAAAGGACATTACATTGAATTGATATATCGGTGATACAGTCGCATCGAAAGAATGCCCGGCCTCTGCATCGCTCGATGCACACAGCCAGAAAGTCCAACCGACCCAAAAAATAAAAATCGTTTTACAGCTTAAAAAAAATCAGTCCAGCCTATGATGTGGCAGATCCTATCCGGAGATCACACCGCCATCCATGAGGGGAAAAAACCTCCCTGGCCGTACGCTCCAGCCGCGTACACGCCATCATAAATAGGTCCCTGTCGTCCGGACTCTGCAGAATAGACCAAGCACAGAGCCATCACGTACATACATGAATAACCTGCATAGGAGATGAAACATATTTTTTATTAAAACCCCACATCATTCCTGGTAAGCCACAATGCACAGCATAAGGTAGCCACCCCACAAGAATGTGTGCAGAGAATTGTTTATCAATACCCTCAACCAGTTGCGAACATGTTACGTGCACTACGTGGGGGTATAAATTTAAGCTACTTGGACTATGGCCCAAACCGATCGAGCGAACTTACAATAAAAAATAAGTGTTTAATAGACTCGTCATGTTGGCAAAATACACATGTTTTGGTACCTTGCCAGTTGCGTCGTGCCAGATTATCTCGAGTTAAGATGACCCCTCTTTTAGGGAGCAGCGGAATATCTCCACTCTGAGAGGGATTTTAAGCTTCCACAATTTCTTGTTAACCGGAACATCACAACGAACCATTGCATCATGCATGGATTTGACTGTAAACTTGCCATTCTGATGCAAATTCCATCGTAAAATGTCTGGTTAAATCGACAGCTAAATAGCCTACAGACGTATGAGTAACTCATTCTAGGCTGCCAGGCAAGGTCCTAAAAGGTTCCTACGGAAAGAAATATTCGGGTTTTCTTGTCCCAAACTTGTTTGATGGTGAAAAATTTATGTCTCACAATCCTATACAAGCTCGGGTATTGCACCATGAGTGGGGTGGCCCAAGCCAAGTGTCTTCCCAGAATTGAACCTGGGAACCGTCTCGAACCGAGAAAGTTCCAAATTGTAAAAAGAATTCCTTGGCCTTCATGACACCACACCAAAAATGTGAGTCACCAGGTTTCCAATGGACTTGAGAAACGGCTTTGGATCCCACGTGCTTGTTACGGATGATGTCCTGCCATACTCCATTCTCAGTGAGTAGTTTATAAACCCATTTGCTGAGAAGAGAAATATTTTTAATCTCAAGGTCTTGAATTTAAAGTCCCCCTTGACTTTTAGGTCGACATAATACAATCCACCTAACCAGTCGATATTTCTTTGATTCATTATCACACTGCCAAAAAAACTGGATCTAAAGTAATCGAGGGCTGAAGAACCCTTTTGGGAGATGGAAGAATGACAATGTATACAAAACCATGTTGTTGAGGACGGAATTGATCAAGATCAATTGCCCCCCATTTGACAAGTGTTTGGCTTTCCAACTGGCTAGCATTTTCTCAAGTCTCTCTTCCACGTGCTTCCACTCAGTGATAGTTAAACACCAATAGTGTATGGAATACCCAGATACCGGATTGGGAATTGCCTGAGCTGGCATCCAAAAATGTTAGCATACTCAGTTGCAGATTCTGCAGCATCTCCGAAGCAAAAAAGTTCGCTCTTATGAAAATTAATTTTGAGGCCAGAAAGTTCCTCAAAAGCACATAAAAGCAGCTTGAGGTTTCTTGCTTTATCTAGATCATGATCCATGAAAAGTATAGTGTCATCCGCGTATTGTAGGATAGATAAAACCTCTTCTACCAAAAGAGGAATGACGCCGCTAACTTGACCGGCCACCTTAGCCCGCTCAACAAGGGTAGCTAACATGTCGGCCACAATGTTAAACAAAATGGGTGATGCGGGGTCCCCTCGGCGAAGCCCCTTCCTTGTCTGAAAATAGTTACCAACCACATCGTTAACTTTGATGGCCACACTACCTCCAGAAACAAAACTCTACCCATCGACACCATTTTGGTGAAAACCCTTCATGCGTAAAGTTTTCAACAGAAATGGCCATTTAACTTTATCATAGGCTTTTTCGAAATCTATTATAAAGATCACTCCATTCAACTTTTTACGGTGAAGCTCATGTACAGTTTCACGCAGCGCAACAACTCCATCTAGTATGTTGCGTCCTTGCATAAATGTTGTTTGAGTGGGCTTGACGACATGGTCAGCCGCCCCGTTCAACCGGTTAGTTGCGACCTTCGTAAAGATTTTGAAGCTTACATTAAGAAGCCAAAACGGACGATATTGTTGAATATGATTGGCCTCCTTAATCTTAGGCAGTAGGATAATCTCCCGAAAGTTTAAGCGGTAAATATAAAGGTCTTCGGTATGCAGTTAGTTAAACAACTGAACCAAGTTTGCCTTGATCACGTCCCAAAAGCATTGATAAAACTCAGCTGGAAAACCATCCGGTCCCGGAGCCTTGTTGTGTTCCTTTTGAAACACCGCGGCTCGAGTTTCCTCCTCAAAGAACGGAGAGGTTAAGAATTCACTTTCCGCTTCGGAACTTGAGGGATGTCATGAGTGATAGACTCGTCCAGCTCAACAAGTGTTTCAGTGGAAGGACCAAAAAGATCTTTGTAATACATATTAATAAAGTCTCTAAGTTGTGTGTCTCCCTTGATAGGCCTTCCTCCTGGTCCAGAGCAAAGATATGTTTCTTTCTATGTCTGCCATTGGCCAGCATTTGAAAATACGTATTATCATCACCATGAACGATCGAGTCGGCCTTGCAACGTTGGTACCATTTAATCTCTTCCTCGTGAAGCAGGCGGGAAATCTGCTCATTTAGATGGCTTTTTTGCTCAATCTCAGCAGCAGAAAGAGGCCTCACCTCTGCAATCTTATTGAGGGTATTGATTAAAATAGATAGTCGCAATTTTTCGCTTTTGTAAATGCCACCGGTGTGCTTAGCCCATCCACGAAGGAATCTGCGCAAGGCGCCAATTCGATTGTTCCATCATTGAATGGGTGTGTTACCGCGAGGTTGTGGCATATACTTTCTTGACCAGGTCGAGGAAACCCTCTGTGGTGAGCCATCCCATTTCAAATTTAAACTGGTGACGGTTAGAACTTGGAGTTGTTTGTCCAAAATTGGTTAGCAATGGAGCGTGGTCCGATAAGGCCTCAATTCTTTCTAGTGCCCAAACCAACGCTTAGGGCGTTTATATTCCCGATCGGTGGTAACCCATAACTGGTCAAGTTTTCCAAAATTTGGAACTGGTCGGTTATTGGCCCAGGTATACTAACGGCCAGATATAGTGAGCTCCCGCAGGTCCAGGCTGTTAATAACAATATTGAAGAGGAAAGGCCATCTAGTATCAAATCGGTCATTTTTTTTCCTGCTGATATCGAAGGATATTGAAATCCCTCCCCGATTAACATGGGATGGGGATTGTCTCGGCAAGTATTAACATGTACCTTTAGAAAAGCAGACTTAAACTCCTCCTAAGCGGCGCCATATACAGCCACCGGGCTCCAAAGAAAGTGGTCAGACTTGTTTCGAAGGTGAAATTTGATATTATATTCCCCCTTTGACATGGACAAAAGTTCCAAGTACGTGGAATGGATGCCTAGCAAGATTCCACCAGACCTCCGGGACGGGGGTAATACGTGCCAATCATAATCGTAACCACATGAAAAGTGGTCAAGATCACGTGTTGGGAAGACACGTTTGCTACGACTCGATGATAGACACAAAGTCCAACGCATGATCCTTTGCACAATCGGCAATATGTTTGTGTTTAGCCAAGTCACCAAGTCCTCTGCTATTCTAAAACATGCCTCTCATGATGAACCATTTTGTTGTTGTTTAGAACCCTTTGCCCTCTTAGATGGGTGCCCTCTTTTCTATGCTGAGTTAGAATTGTTCTTTCATCTTGTGCGACAAGGACACATAGCATAGTGTCACGTACAATATCATCGGAGTCTACCTCAGTTGTGTCTTTAACCAGATGGGAGAGAAGCTTGCCTTCATGATTGGCATCAGCATCCTCATCCTCCTCATCTGACACAAAGGGTCCACAAACATCGACAACTTAGGAGCAACCGTAAGCCGGTCGAACTCCACTTGTTTAAGAGCCCTAACAGAGAAATCTACCTCTTTGTCATTAAGTCCTAATGAAACTCCAAGGCTAGAAATATTCAAGATACTTTGGAATTATCAAAACACAAAAAGATTGACGAGAGCAGTTACCTTCAAAGTTGAGGTTGCGGGCAGCCGTCCTGCACATGGCCTTCACGAGTCCTCGTCGGTGGCTGTTGTACCATCAGCACCGATGGTGTGACGACCGTCGCGCCTCAGCGATGATGGAGTGAGGTCGGCAACAGTGGCAGTCCCGGTGACCCCGAGTGGTGGAGTAGACGGGTGCGGCGACAATGAAGAAGATCGTGAGGGCTCCATGTCCGCCTCCGGCTCATGAGAGCCCTAGATGCGGACGCACCTCCCGGCGTCGAGGCGTGAGGACAAAGCACGCAGCCCTAACAGATGGGGAGAAAATCACTTCCCGTCGGGTAGGTGAAGTAGGTGCAGGAGATGGTGGCGCGAAGCGGCGCACAGGAGCCTCCGCAGGTGCCAAGCCCTGAAGCTGAGTCTGCCCTTGCTCCCCTCATAGGCGAGGAGGTGCCGCTAGCTTAGTCGGAGTCAGCGGCGTCGAAGTCTGTGGTGCCACTCGCATCAAAAGATTCGGAGAATTGAACGCCGAGGCCGCCATAGACGAAGGTTCCGAAGATGTGATGGCCGACCGGTGAAGATCCCTGTAATGACGAAGAAGCGGCTTTGTTATGCAGACATCGATTAGGGTTGGGTGGTGTCACAGCAATGAAGATCTTACCCGGTGTCGAAGACCCACCCGAGAGAGGAGTGGACGAGGTCAACTACATGGGCAACACTCCACCCGAGATAGAAGGAACCAAAGAGCCGTTGGACGATGAAGTGGGTTTGGGCCTCTTACTTGAATCGTTGGCCCTCATTGTATACTCCCTGTCATGTCCTTTGTCGCCTCCTGGATCATCTCCGTGCTCCCACACACGAGGCACGAAATCAGCATCAACACGGAAATCTGATTTTTCTAGGCTATATCGTAGCTCATAATCCTTCCTTTGAACAACGATGTCAGAAGAAAAAGATTCAATTGTGCTCCTCTTGAAAGCATCGAGGTTCAGCACCGCTACCTGAATACGAACAATTCCTCTTCGACACAAACAGAGAAGGTCAACATCCAGAGTAGCGCCAATCACCGAGCCGACCGCCCAAAGACCCAAGAAGTGACGAAGAGCGTGAGGCACCCCATGCACATGCACCAAAATAGGTAGTAGCTCGAAGCGATGTGGTATCTCCTCCGGCTTCCAAGGCTTGAACTCAATAGTGACATTGTGAGACTTGATGAAAACTGCAAACCGAGTCACCCTTGAAGAACTTCCTCGCTTGGGAAGGACATGAGAAAAGCGTCCTGGCCATGGGGTATAGCCTCCTAAGTCCACTGCTGCTGAAACTGAGCAATCTTAGCAATCTCCGCCTCCACAATACTGGGATTCATAGAGCCGCCAGAAATTGATTCCAAGGCTGTTGGTGAATCCTTTGGTGAAGATCCTCCCTATAGATATTGCCGGGCATAAGAAAGAAGGCCATATTTTCAGTTCCATATCTGCAAAGCATCGCCACCGGCTTCGACATCTTGAGAGCAGGACATCGACGCATTTTCATCAGGTGATTATACTTGTTGCAAATGAAACAATATTGTTGTGTCTCGCAGTCATGAAATATGTGTCCTGCAGATTGGCACTTAGAACACCACAATTTTTTTGGCACTGCTGCAACTTCGGCTGCCCCTGAAGATTGAGTCGTATGTGGTGGTTGATGTTGTATGGGATCCAACTGCATTGGCATGAACAGCCCATGACCCGCTACCATTGTTGACATAGAGGCTGAGACGGGCACATGTGTCGGTGGCGGCATCACCCCAACGCCGAAACTTGCCTGCGGCAGAAGATCGCCGAGAGTCCTCAGCAGCGACCTCCAAGGTGGTGGGATCGGGCCGATCCAAGGCTTGACCAAAGGCCTAGACTGGCCGAGCACACCAAAGCCGCGGAGGGTGGACGAAGCAGGTGTCCTCGGTGGATCCTCCGAAACGGCACGACTAGGATTGTATCTGAGGTGGAAACTGTGGCGACCTCCACCGAATCCAAAGCCGATGGTTCACCGAGCTCCTCCGACCTGCAAGCACGATCAACCTCACCTGCACGTCGAGATGACGGTCTCTCCCACACCCTAGATGATGGAGTAGAGTAGCCAATGTCTGCCCAAAACTCATCGGCCAACTCCTTGTCAGTCTTCCTCCGATGAACCGCAGAAGGAAACAAGGAAGACGTGAGGGGCCTTCATCTTCCTGTCCGGCATCCTCCGTGCCTAGGCAGGAGTACCTAGATCCGGAGTCCGCCGGCGTCACCGGCGACCAGGAAGGCGCCAGTGTCGGTAGTCGCCTAGAGGCGGTCCGCATCCTCCTGCATCCTCATCTAAATTATTTGAATTCAAACTTTACATGTTTCATCTTAGAACCCCATATGGCTTGATGCATGGCACGAACCAAGATCGCGGGTGCATCTTGAAAACTGCACTAACTATATTAATGTGAGATTCTATACTAGTCTCCCCCGGAATAGCATCGACGGGCTTCTCTTATGAGCTCATTGCCATGATGGACCATGCTTATAGCCCGTTAGTTGTATTGGCCCATCACTAGAATTACATCACTACTAATTCTTGATTTCTGGAGGCAGTTAGTTGCATGGAGGCTCCTCGAGTCCCCAGAATCGTTGAGTGCAAGGATACTGAAAGCGGTATATTTTCCAAATGCTGACTTTCTAGAGGCAGAATTGGGTACCCAACCTTCGCAGATATGGCGAGCTATACTGGATGGTAGGGATATACTGAAACAGGGCATTATTTGGAGGATTGGGAATGGCCAAGGTACGAATATCTGGGAGACAAACTGGCTTCCCAGAATAGGCCCTCTGCGACCGATCGTTTCACTATCAGCGAACCCATCAACGCTAGTAGCTGAACTAATAGATCACACATCAGCAACTTGGCGGGAGGAGCTGATTCGGGCCACATTCTTACCCATCGACGCAGAAGTGATCATGGGCCTCCCACTCTGTACAAGGGCGGTGGAGGATTTATGGGCTTGGTCAGGTGAGCGGAATAGTATTTTCTCGGTCAGATCGGCTTATAAAATGATCCTAAACAAGAAGGAGCACCGAGAGAATTGGCTATATGAGCATGCAGGAGCGTCAGACTTGTCAGAAAGTTCTAAGGCGTGGACGTCGCTGTGGCATACTAGGGTTCCATCAAAAGTAAATGTCTTTTTATGGCGGCTAGCAAGGCATTCGAAGCGGACAGCGGATCTTCTCCAACACCGCAATATGTCCACAACTCCCTTATGCGCCCTGTGTGGGTGTGAGGATTCATGGAGGCATGCCCTGCTGAATTGCACTATGTCAAGATGCATATTGACCTTAGTTGAAAATTCCCTGACAGAAGCAATGAGCTAGAACAAGGATCCTAATGCAAAAATCTGGATCTTTGCAATGAATGAGGTACTATCCCAGAAGGATTTTGTGCTGCTGGTAGTAACGTTATGGGTTGTATGGAAAGCAAGACGAAAGGCAATATATGAAGGAGTTTTTCAAAGTCCACAAGCAACATACCAGTTCATTCAGTCCTACTTAGCGGACTTGAAAACTATCAAGGAACCAGTTACAGAGAGAGCAAGAACTCAGTTGGCCAGCCGAGCACAATGGATTCCTCCTCCTGAGAATTTTCAAAAATAAATGTTGATGTTGCAGTTGCAAACAACTGGGGAAGAGGAGTTGCTGCTGCTATCTGCCGAGATCATGATGGCACTTTTCAGGGGGCATCGGCTATAATTTTCAAGGGAATATGTGATCCTCAAACTGTAGAAGCTCTGGCTGTACGGGAAGCTTTAGTCTTGCTGACGATCTCAATCTTCGACGAGTACATGTTGCGTCAGGCTGTATGATGGTTTTGGATGATCTCAAGCAAGACCTAATAAGGTTGAAACGTATTACAGGTAACCATATAAGAGCATTGTTTGTCAAGAGGAAGAAACCAGAACATGGAAGTAAACTGAAACATCAACTAAGAAAGCAAGATGGTAAAGCCATTCACTGCATCAGAAAGCAGCATCCACCAAAACTTCATTTTCCTGCATATTAGCCATTGGTGATCCAAAGCAGTTCAGGGTGCCATCCTCACGTTGAATCGGAAACTTCACTTGTAAGCGTTTACCCCACATCAGTTCCCTTTGACTTTGCTTTTCCATATGCAAAATCGACCACGAGTTGATAAGAGAGTAGGTTTTATGAAGAATCATGAAAGGGTCAATCATCCTCCTGCGTTCAAAACAAATGGCATTTCTACTACTCCAGATAGACCACAGAAAAGTTGAGATTTTTTTTATCAAAAGAGGGGTATCCCTCCAATTTCATTAACGAAATCATCAAGAAGAAAAAACTAGCAAGTTCCCGGCTTCACCCTACCGGATCTACAACTACTAAAAACTGGTTCAGGAAGTACAAAAGAACTAACAAGTCACGGATATTGCCGGCATGCAACCCGCAACTAGAGAACAGCTGCGAAGTCTTCTTGAGAATAACAGAGAGATGCGATGTAGCCATGCCATGATCGTCTTGACGACGAACTGGAAGACGAAGGAAGGGCCACCCGGAGAGCTTCTTATTTTCCAGCCTTTGTACCCCTGGTCTCCCCACCCCTGTGACACATGATAAATATCACTTGCCACCACTCAATTAGTTTTGCCCCCAGCATGAGCAACTTTTGTTCTGGGTTTTTCATTTGTATCTACGAACCGTCTCCAAACCCTACGAGGCAAAGAAAATTAAATGAACAAGAGAGTTATTAGTTACTTGATATTAGAAAATGAACGAAATAGGCCGATCGATATAGAGCGCAAATGAATGAAAATAATTACTTCTGCAGCATTCTTCTCATGTCGGCCCAAAGCTTTGGATCCATATTCAGAGAGTCGTGGACGAGACATTCTGAGGTGTTAACTTTAATTACTAGCAGAATCCAGTGGAACCTGCGGACACGATACATGCACAATACGTCATGCATAACTCATCGATTAGCCGGCCACATACCATGCATGGAGTAAACAAAAGAGAATTAATGTGCTCAAGACAGAGACACTCACCCAAAATGGTAAGGAAATAGAATATCACTTTTGAGTTCCTGCTTTGTAAGAAACTGCCACAGGTCTGCCTCCACGTCGTGAGGTGGACGCTCCAACACATGTCCATTAACGATGTGTGGGTCAATGAACCCAACATCATGGATGTTCCTTACTCTGCATTCCTTAATCTTCATTCTGCATGTATAATAGCGGACACAACAATATAGTTAGGACATATATATAGTGCAGGCAATATGAGCGAGTTGGGGTAGAATTTAATAAATCACGTACCGCCCGTAGCAACTGATGATAGATTTGTCGAGCTCGCGCAGATTGAAAAGCTGGAACACTTCACTCAGTGCACTTTGTACATAGTAATGTTTGAATTGATGCTCATGTCTAACTTCCGCATAAATATATTCTTTAGGCGTTTTATTTTTTATGTAACCCTTGTACCAATTCAGCAGACCTTTCATTTGGTCAGGTAGATCATTTTCCTGCGCAGGCTCGACGAGAGGCCCATTCTTGACATATGGAATTACTACCTCCTTCACTTTAGCGCCTCATCAAGGCCTAACAGTTCCACGAAGAGTAATACCTAAGTTGGCCGCTTGTTCTCTGGCACTCGTTACAGTCAATCCATGTGCTGTCGCAGCTTGTATGATCTCGGGGGCATCCGGGGCTTCCACTATAAGCGGGGCAATCGATTGTTTACTTTGTTCCCCGAGCTGGGCAACTTGTTTCCCGCTTATTTTACTTACGGCCTTCTCCGCTCTTTGTTCTCGTTGAACATGAGTGCCTGCCTGCAGTTCACGTGCATAGTCGTTAAGCAGATTCTTGGCGGCTTGGGACGGTGTGCTCAAAATGACTTAGCCCACTTCTTTTGCTCATCGAATATACTGGCTTGGGCTCGGGCTCTCTTTTCTTCTTGCAGTCCGCCTTCCATTTCTCCAAATGAGCAGCAGCGGCAGCGTCGACTTCCTCGGCACTACGTTCCCAAGGCCTTGTGGGGAGAGGCTTGATGATGGCTCCGGTACCTTTGTGGTCTTAGGTACATAAGGGTCCGGGTTAATAATCCAGGACTATACGCTTCTTTGTCGGAGGTGGATTAGGCGGCGTCGATCACCCGCCGGACGAGGAGGCTGAGGCGGCTGATCACCCGTCGGACGTTGTGGATCGGGGCGGCGTCGGGTGGCGTGGCGGAGGTGTAGGTGAACCGCCACCACCACCACCACCACCACCACCGCCACCGCCACCACCACCACCGTAGGGGGTGGACTTGTTGTCCTTGGCGCCTCGCTCGAAACTTGATAAACTTCTTTTGCCATAGAATGAAATGGCGCTTGACATCTCCAAGTCTTTTCTCCCTTCGTGTAGCAATGTCAATCTCCGTGTCCTCAAACCCTTGGACTATGTCCTCCACCGTGACACGAGCATAGCCATCTTGAATGGGGTTGTTGTGGTGGAGTGCTCCTTAAACATGGTAAAGCACTGCCGATGGCTACCTTCATGGACATGTTCCCGATAGGATAATACAGATGACATTCTTTAATCTCCTTTATATCGTCCACGGGGTAGCGAGGAGGCTCCGGTGCAGTAATTTCGACCACCAGAGGCTCCGGTGCAGTAATTTCGACCACCGGAGGCTCCGGTGCAGTAATTTCGATCGTCGGTGCATCTGCACCAGCCGGTGGGGCCTCCGTGGAAGCCACGCTGCTTCTCCGCTGGCTTCCGAGATCCGTTGGATGATCTTCATGCTGCACCGAGCTGCATCTCTTTCGACTACTAGTACACTCATGGTTTTCTTCATCACATCCATTTCCGATGCCAACCGCGCCACAACATCTGCTTCCCGATCCATCTTTCTCTTACGGCTTCAGTAACGTCACGGGTCATCGCTCGGGGAACCCTATTTTCCACGGAATGTGCCCCATGCCTCGTCACGTCCTCCGTGTTCAGGATTCCCGAGGGCTTTTGTCGGTAGCGTCGTTCTCTCTGTTGAACTTGATCTTCCCTGTTGAGCATCCTTCATTGCGTCAATAAGGGCTTGGGTGGGTTTAATTAATTTGCCGGGTAAACACACTCCCCTGTCTCCGGGTTCAGCATTCCCCATGCCCGTACCACCAGCTTTTGGCCCTTGGGTCCCATCCTCCGTGCACTGGACGGATTCCTCGCGCCCTCATCTCGTTCTCCATCTTCTCCAACCTAGGCACCAAAATGCGATACCCTCCTGGCCCCATAACATGATTGTACTCCTTCTTAGCCGCATTTTCCTTTTTTTTTTTGATATTTCAATGAACTTCTCCGATTTCTTTTGCTTCACAAATTCTGGCAAATCATGTTTCAGTTTCTCATATTGTCCTTTGAAATCCGAGTCTTGTTCTGCTTGACAAAGTCACGGGCTAGATTTTGCTTGAATTTCCGGAATCGTCGGCCATCTTATGAAGAGCGAACTGTTTGACTAGCCTCCTCCTCTCCTTGTTTTCCTCAATCTTGTTACCCTCCTCATCGAATTTGTTGTATTCCGGAGGTAGAACGAAATGTTCCATAAGCTTCTTGAAGCAATCTTTTTTGTTCTCTTATCGACAAAAGTGAAACCATCAATTCGTGCCTTCTTTGGCTCATTCCACTCTGGGCGGTGATCGAGGACGTTGTCTCTAACAATGGCTCCGCATTGGCTGACAAACTTGGTGGCGTTCTTGCGGGGCTCCAGCGGCCTGCCGGTTGCCTTGTCGACAACCTCGATGGTGCATGTTTCTCCTTGTTTCATCGTCTTGGTTGCGCCCACGCTTTGACGGCGTACTCGATTGTTTGACGATCCGGCGAGGGCTAAAATAAGAAAGAGAGTCGCCGCTGCGTTAGTACACACATATTTATTCAAATCAGTTAGTTTGTATCACCAGAGGCTCAATGTATATATATACCTCGGCGCGGAGGTGGTTGCTACTTCCATTTGAAGATAAATGCGTTTATCGACGTTTCTTGACATCATCTTCTTGTGGCGCCCTTCATCTTCACCGTCAAGGTTCAGATAAGAAGAGATATCATCTTCTTCTTCTCCGGTCGGCACATATTGAATATCGCCGTTTATGATGCCGAACATATGTGCTTCACCGTCCGGATCATAGTTGTCCATAATCGGGTCAGCTCTATCGTCCGCCATTATGTCATCCTGAAAACATGTAGTAAAAACAAATTAATTAAGTGAAGAAGGCGGTGGCGGTGGCGGTGGCGAAAGGCGGTGGCAAAAGGAGGCGAGGAAGGGGTGGGAGAGGTGTCGCGGTAGAGCGCGAGACAGGTGCTCCATAGTCGAACTTGGGGTCGCCAGCAGTCTCGGGTCTCTAGGAAAGAAATAACGGAGGGGAACACAATAAATAACAGAGCAATCAAAGCATCACAAAGCGTAACCTGGCAATACGCGGTGCTAGGTGTGCCCTAACGCGGCAGTAGGTCGCATGTGAAAGGGGAAACATCCGGAAAGTATCCCGGTGATTCGCGTTTTCAGACGAGATGAACCGGAGGAAAGTTACGTGTTTGCTATGCTAGGGATGTGTGGCGGACGAGCGGGCTGCGTATCCGGATCCGCCTCATCGTTACGAGCAACTTTCATGTACAAAGTATTTTCATCCGAATTACGGATTATTTTATATTAATTTTTAAAGTTTTATATCATTTTAGAATTAACAGAATTAATTAAATTGTCTGTTAACTAATTAACCAAGTTAATTAGATTAATTAACAGATTAGTTATATTAGTTATTTAATTAGGTTTACTAAACACAATTAATTAAGTTAATTAATTTAATTAACTGATTAATTAATTAATATATTTATTTATTTATTTTCTAAATTCTCTTCTCTCCTTTTTTAAATCGTTTGGGCGTGGGCCCCAATTGTCATTGGGCCAGGGGCCTTAACGGCGCCAGCTTAGCGGGCAGCGGTGTGGTGCCCATGCCGAGGCCGTAGCCTGCCCGGGCGAGGGGGAGCCGCACGAGCTCCGGCGAAGGGTCATGGCGCCGCCGGAACAGGCGGCAGGCGGAGAAGTGGCGGTCCGGCGAAAAGAATCGACGCAGGGAGTTGCGACGCGCGCCGCCATGCAGAGGCGGGCGCGGCGACGGGACGGGCGGGTGCAGCGTTCGGAGGGGGCCGGGGAGACGGCTGGACGAGGCCCGATGGGGAGCTCACCAAGGAGAGGGCGGCGATGCCCGGGGAGGACCGACGAAGGAGAGGCGGGACGGGCAGTCCGGGCGCGATGGCGAGGGCGACGGCGGGCGGCGCGCCGAGGGCGAGGGCGACGCGGGCGGCGTCGAGGGCGAGGGCGACGGCGGGCGGCGTCGAGGGCGAGGGCGACGAACAGGCGAGAATCGGAGAAGACGAGAATCGGAATCGGAGCCTTGTATTTATAGCCCCCCCCCTTTAGTCGCGGTTGGCGACGAGACCCGCGACTAAAGGTACCCTGTAGTCGCGGTCACCTGCCCAACCGCGACTAAAGGGTTTTTGGCGGGTTTTTTGCGTTCCCGTGCCCCCCCCCTTTAGTCGCGGTTGGCGACGAGACCCGCGACTAAAGGTACCCTTTAGTCGCGGGTCGCCTGCCCAACCGCGACTAAAGGCCTTGTGCTGCCTCACGCCTAAAAGTTTAGTCCCACCTCGCTAGTTGAGAGAGCTCGAGAGTGGTTTATAAGCGCTGCGCCCACCCTCTCGAGCTCCTCTCAACTGCAGGCTTTCGGCCTAATCATCACTAGCTATGTGCTTGTGGGCCTACTTGGCCTCCTGCGGGCCTGAATCCTGGCCCATGTAGGGTTTCTAGTCGTATTCAGGCCGTGGGGGTCCAGTAGGCGGCACTATTTTTTCCAGTTTTTTTGTTTTGTTTTCTGCATTATTATTTATTTTTTGTTGTTTTTGCTTTATTTTTCAATTCTTTTTGCTTTTAGTTTTAGAAAAATTATAAACTTTCTGTTAGTGCCATTAGTTTTCAAATTTGAAAACACTTTTTTTGTGTTCTTTGTTGCTTTATTTATTTTATTTTGTTTCTACTTACAACAAAATACTTATTGTTGCTATTTTAGTCGCGGGTCGCCTGCCCAACCGCGCCTAAACGCCGCCGCAGGTTTAGGGTTTTCCGCCATTTCTTCCCTGTCTTCCCGCCTCTTTCTTCCCGCCACTTTCTTCCCGCCTCCTGTCTTCCCGCTCCCATTTTTCCCGCCATTTCTCACTACATATATGTAGCCCGGCTTGGCCAGCATTATCACATCTCTACAATCTCTCATCACTCTCTCATGGCTTCCACCACACCCACTCTAACCTACCAGCAGGTGGAGGAGCTTTGCGCCTCGAACTACCCTTGTCCACCGGGTTATCAAGGCCCCCACCGGGCTGGAGCTTTGGCCACGGCCGGCCGGGTCCCTCCTGGCCCTCGTGGTACTCAGGCTACGGGCGGCTATCACGAACCACTACTACCTCGACCTCACGCCGGAGCAGCGGATGAATCCCCTCCGCATCCCGATAACCAGCATACTTGGGACGCCTTCTTCATCAATCGGCGTGAGAGGGCGCCGCCAGTATGAGGAGGACGGTCTGCCTCACAGGAACTTCCACGAGGCCGGCCGTCGGCTATGGTGGTATGGCGGACTCTGCAGAGCGTCATGGACTACATCACGGCCGGCGATATCCCCGCCGCGCTACCCTCGATTCGAGCCAAGCGCCGCCCGAACGACGACAAAGAAGCGATGACAGCAGCGACGCATTTACGGCGGCAACTTAGAAGGCGACTACTACCAAGATAACGACGACGGCGGCTATGCAGATCATTTAGTATGCATATTATACGCCTAGGCAGGAGTATGACTAAATCACTCCAAATTTCATGTATCATCAGTGGTATCTCCAATCATTCGAAAATGGACACCAAACACATCACGGGTAATATAATTCACATGATCCATTCAACAAAGTTTGGTACAATAAATTATTACACATCATTTTTCTTCCCTTCTGTCCCTGCTTGCTTACGATTGTGCCGTATCCATGGAGCATCCTCATCATTTAACTTAATGCTTGGGTCGGTGTTCACTTTGAAGGGCGGAATTTCAGTAAACATATTATAATCTTCTGACATGTCTGTCTTGTCCTCCACTCCCACGATGTTTCTTTTCCTGAAAAGAACAATGTGGCGCTTTGGATCATCGCATGATGTACTGATCGCTTTCTTATCTTTCCGCTTTCCTCGGTTTGCTACTCATGTCCTTCACATAGAAAACCTGAGCGACATCTTTCGCTAGGACGAATGGTTCGTCAAGGTAACCAAGATTGTTGAAATCCACCATTGTCATTCCGTATTGCTGGTCCACCTTTACCCCACCTCCTGTTAGCTTGAACCATTTGCACCGGAACAAAGGGACCTTAAAGGAGGGTCCATAGTCAAGTTCCCATATCTCCTCTATGTAACCATAATATGTGACCTCTTGCCCATTCTCGGTTGCTGCATCAAAGCGGACACCACTGTTTTGGTTGGTGCTCTTTTATCTTGGGAGATCGTGTAAAATGTATTCCCATTTATCTCGTACCCTTGGAAAGTCGTTATAGTCGAAGATGGTGTCTTGGCCAACATGTACAGCTGATCTACAACATCATTGTCATTCATTAAATGTTTTCTCAACCAACTGCCGAAAGTCTCCATGTGGGCCTTCCTAATCCAGGATTCAGGCTTCCCCGGTTGTCGAACGTAAAATATTCTTGTGTTTCTCAAAGCACGGAGCCACCAAGCTGGAATTGGTCAAGACTGGTGTGGTGTGCTTCAATCGAGAGAATGGCCGTCCATACATATCGTTGATTTCATTCCGATCGTGCCTTTTCCACTTAGTCTTCCCTCGTGCGCGATCGAGGAAGACCAATCGGCTTAAGGTCAGGAACAAAGTCAACACAAAACTCAATTACCTCCTCATTTCCATAGCCCTTGGCGATGCTTCCTTCTGGCCTAGCACGATTCTGAACATATTTCTTTAATACTCCCATGAACCTCTCAAGGGGAACATATTGTGTAGAAATACAGGACCGAGAACGAAAATCTCTTCGACTAGGTGAACCAGGAGGTGCGTCATAATATTGAAGAAGGATGGCGGGAACACCAACTCGAAACTGACAAGACATTGGATCACATCGCTCAGTAACCGTGGTAGAACTTCTGGATTGATTACCTTCCGAGAGATTGCATTGAGGAATGCACATAGCTTCACAATGGCTACTCGAACATTTTCCGGCAGGAGCCCCTCAAAGCAATCGGAAGCAATTGCGTCATAATCACGTGGCGATCGTGAGACTTCAGGTTTTGGAACTTTTTCTCCGCCATGTTTATTATTCCCTTTATATTGGACGAGAATCCAGACGGAACCTTCATACTGCTCGAGGCATTCAAAAAGATGACCTTCTCTTCTTTGGTCGAGCGTAGGCTGCACGACCTTGAAACCATTCCGGATGCCGGTCATCGTGGTCTTTCAAACGTTGCTGGTCCTGCCGTGCTTCCTTTGTATCATTTGTCTTCCCATACACGCCCAAGAAGCTTAGGAGGTTCACGCAAATATTCTTCGTAACGTGCATCACGCCGATTGCGCAGAGCGGACATCTAGGACTTTCCAATATTCTAGCTCCTGAATATAGATTTCTTCTTCCACATGGCTGCGTGCCCGTCAGCTCCTTCGAACTGATTGTCCGCCAGACCCTTTCCAAAGATGACTTTCAAATCCTTGACCATATCAAATACCTCAGCACCGGTCGTTCGCAGGCTTCGCCGGTGATCTGCCTTGCCGTTGTAATGCTTGCCTTTCTTTCTTCTTTGGATGAATTTTCGGAAGAAATCGACGATGCCCAAGGTACACGTTCTTCTTACAATTTGGCAAATGTACACTTTCAGTCTCATGTAAGCAGTGCGTGCATGCATTGTATCCCTTATTTGACAGTCCGAAAGGTTACTAAGAGCAGGCCAATCGTTGATGGTTACGAAAAGCAACGCTCAGAGGTCAAATTCCTCTTGTTTGTGCTCATCCCACACACGGACACCACCCCACAGCTGTAAAAGTTCATCAACTAATGGCCTTAGGTACACATCGATGTCGTTGCCGGGTTGCTTCGGACCTTGGATGAGCACCGCATCATAATGAACTTCCGCTTCATGCACAACCAAGGAGGAAGGTTGTAGATGCATAGAGTCACGGGCAGTGCTATGGCTGGAGCTCTGCTGCCAAAAGGATTCATGACATCCGTACTTAGAGCAAGTCTTATGTTCCTTGCGCTACCTGCAAAATCTTTGAACCATCTGTCGATCTTTCTCCATTGCGTTCCATCTGCGGTGTGTCTCAACTCCCGTCCGACTTACGGTCCTCTTTGTGCCATCGCAACAACTTGGCATGCTCTTTGTTCCTGAACAGACGTTTCAACCGTGGTATTATAGGAGCATACCACATCACCTTGGCGGGAACCCTCTTCCTGGGTTTCGCCCTCAACATCGTCACCGTGGTCATCGCCTCGATCTTATAACGCAATGCAAAGGCATACCGGGCATTCATTCAAATTCTCGTATTCACCGCGGTAGAGGATGCGATCGTTGATGCATGCATGTATCTTCGTAACCTCTAAACCTAGAGGGCAGACAACCTTCTTTGCTTCAGACGTCTTGGCGGGCAACTCGTTATCCTTTGGAAACATATTCTTCAACATTTTCAGCAAGTTTTCAAATGCCGAGTCAGCTACACCTGCCTCTGCCTTCCATTTCAGCAAATCCGATTGTGCAGCCCAGCTTTTTCAGACCAT
Organism: Aegilops bicornis; assembly: GCA_021605145.1. NCBI lineage: Eukaryota > Viridiplantae > Streptophyta > Magnoliopsida > Poales > Poaceae > Aegilops > Aegilops bicornis. The sequence continues at coordinate 799,906,182 of CM038673.1, forward strand.
CATCGCATCCGGGTACAGCGCCTTTCATGATCCTCTAACGTGCGATCCAAATTCTCCCTCTCCTTTTCAGTTTTGCAGCGTCTCCGTGCATCATCTATGGTCCGACCTAGATCATGAACGGGATCATCCCGTGCCTCATATTCACCTTCCACTTCACCTTGAGCATACTCCTTGAAAGTATCAACGAAATGAGCAAGATAGCTTTCATCGTTGAAATCTTCCCCTTCTTCATCTTCTTCCATTATAACCCCTCTTTCTCCATGCTTGGTCCAACAATTATAGCTTGGCATGAAACCCTTCTCAAGCGGATGCATGTGAACAACTCTTGAGGAAGAGTAACCCTTCTCATTCTTACAGATAACACATGGACAGATAACAAAACCCCGCTTGTTCGCATTAGCCACTACGAGGAAATCTTTCAAACCCGTAGTGAACTCGCCGGAGAGTCGGTTACCGTACATCCATTGCCGATTCATCTGCATTATTATAATATAAAATATATAATTAACCATCATGCATTTGTTAAACTAACTAGCTACAAACAATATAAATTAAACAATGAACTACACACATGCATATTGACACATCAAAGGTTCATCAAGTTGCTAACCGCGATCAAGAGTGTGGCTCCAACACTTCATGTCATGTTTGTTTCATGCTCTTGGGGCATTTCATCAAACACCTTATGTGCATAAGAGGAACCAAAAGCAAACCTACACCCACTTGTGAAGAGAATGGCTCCAAATGGCTAAGTGTTGGCTGCTGGATGGGTATATATAGGGAGGGCTTTAGTTGCGGTTGGCCTGGCAAACCGTGACTAAAGGTGCCGAAAACCTTTAGTCGCGGTTGTCCTGGCCAACATGACTAAAGCCCCTCACGTGCACCAGCTGGCCACCGAGCGCCCTGGGCCCAGGCCTTTGGTCGCGGTTCACCTCCAGAACCGCGACTAAAGGTCCCATTAGTCGCGGTTCCTACAGCTTCGCGACTTATGGGGCTGGACGGAAGCCTGTTTTTCCACTAGTGTGTGATTTTCTGACACTAACTAGCTAGTTGATGCCAACATACGAAATTGCTTTATGTTGATTCTTTTTGGATTTGACTAAGTCTACGGAACATGTGCCAATATCTAGAACGCCAAATATATATTGTATAGTATGAAAACATATTTTATATTATGATGTTGTAGAGCATTGGTATATTGTTTCTACTGTATTTGGTTGATGGTCCATGTACATCAGTACATGTATACATCTACCCTTATTAGCCAACTGATTCATCCATAATACCATTTCTTGTTAGCTACTTCACCCGATCTAAATTATTATTTTTTGATAAAGGACATTACATTGAATTGATATATCGAAGTGATACAGTCGCATCGAAAGAATGCCCGGCCTCTGCATCGCTCGATGCACACAGCCAGAAAGTCCAACCGACCCAAAAAATAAAAATCGTTTTACAGCTTAAAAAAATCAGTCCAGCCTATGATGTGGCAGATCCTATCCGTAGATCACACCGCCATCCATGAGGGGAAACCTCCTGGCCAGACGCTCCAGCCGCGTACACGCCATCATAAATAGGTCCCTGTCGTCCGGACTCTGCAGAATAGACCAAGCACAGAGACATCACGTACATACATGAATAACCTGCATAGGAGATGAAACATATTTTTTATTAAAACCCCACATCATTCCTGGTAAGCCACAATGCACAGCATAAGGTAGCCACCCCCACAAGAATGTGTGCAGAGAATTGTTTATCAATACCCCTCAACCAGTTGCCGAACATGTTACGTGCACTACGTGGGGGGTATAAATTTGAAGCTACTTGGACTATGGCCCAAACCGATCGAGCGAACTTACAATAAAAAATAAGTGTTTAATAGACTCGTCATGTTGGCAAAATACACATGTTTTGGTACCTTGCCAGTTGCGTCGTGCCAGATTATCTCGAGTTAAGATGACCCCTCTTTTTAGGGAGCAGCGGAATATCTCCACTCTTAGAGGGATTTTAAGCTTCCACAATTTCTTGTTAACCGGAACATCACAACGAACCATTGCATCATGCATGGATTTGACTGTAAACTTGCCATTCTGATGCAAATTCCATCGTAAAATGTCTGGTTCGTCTGACAGCTAAATAGCCTACAGACGTATGAGTAACTCATTCTAGGCTGCCAGGCAAGGTCCTAAAAGGTTCCTACGGAAAGAAATATTCGGGTTTTCTTGTCCCAAACTTGTTTGATGGTGACAAATTTATGTCTCACAATCCTATACAAGCTCGGGTATTGCACCATGAGTGGGGTGGCCCAAGCCAAGTGTCTTCCCAGAATTGAACACAGGAACCGTCTCGAACCGAGAAAGTTCCAAATTGTAAAAAGAATTCCTTGGCCTTCATGACACCACACCAAAAATGTGAGTCACCAGGTTTCCAATGGACTTGAGAAACGGCTTTGGATCCCACGTACTTGTTACGGATGATGTCCTGCCATACTCCATTCTCAGTGAGTAGTTTATAAACCCATTTGCTGAGAAGAGAAATATTTTTAATCTCAAGGTCTTGAATTTAAAGTCCCCCTTGACTTTTAGGTCGACATAATACAATCCACCTAACCAGTCGATATTTCTTTGATTCATTATCACACTGCCAAAAAAACTGGATCTAAAGTAATCGAGACGCTGAAGAACCCCTTTTGGGAGATGGAAGAATGACAATGTATACAAAACCATGTTGTTGAGGACGGAATTGATCAAGATCAATTGCCCCCCATTTGACAAGTGTTTGGCTTTCCAACTGGCTAGCATTTTCTCAAGTCTCTCTTCCACGTGCTTCCACTCAGTGATAGTTAAACACCAATAGTGTATGGAATACCCAGATACCGGATTGGGAATTGCCTGAGCTGGCATCCAAAAATGTTAGCATACTCAGGTGCAGATTCTGCAGCATCTCCGAAGCAAAAAAGTTCGCTCTTATGAAAATTAATTTTGAGGCCAGAAAGTTCCTCAAAAGCACATAAAAGCAGCTTGAGGTTTCTTGCTTTATCTAGATCATGATCCATGAAAAGTATAGTGTCATCCGCGTATTGTAGGATAGATAAAACCTCTTCTACCAAAAGAGGAATGACGCCGCTAACTTGACCGCCACCTTAGCCCGCTCAACAAGGGTAGCTAACATGTCGGCCACAATGTTAAACAAAATGGGTGATGCGGGTCCCCTCGTGAAGCCCCTTCCTTGTCTGAAAATAGTTACCAACCACATCGTTAACTTTGATGGCCACACTACCTCCAGAAACAAAACTCTACCCATCGACACCATTTTGGTGAAAACCCTTCATGCGTAAAGTTTTCAACAGAAATGGCCATTTAACTTTATCATAGGCTTTTTCGAAATCTATTATAAAGATCACTCCATTCAACTTTTTACGGTGAAGCTCATGTACAGTTTCACGCAGCGCAACAACTCCATCTAGTATGTTGCGTCCTTGCATAAATGTTGTTTGAGTGGGCTTGACGACATGGTCAGCCGCCCCGTTCAACCGGTTAGTTGCGACCTTCAGAAGATTTTGAAGCTTACATTAAGAAGCCAAAACGGACGATATTGTTGAATATGATTGGCCTCCTTAATCTTAGGCAGTAGGATAATCTCCCGAAAGTTTAAGCGGTAAATATAAAGGTCTTCGGTATGCAGTTAGTTAAACAACTGAACCAAGTTTGCCTTGATCACGTCCCAAAAGCATTGATAAAACTCAGCTGGAAAACCATCCGGTCCCGGAGCCTTGTTGTGTTCCTTTTGAAACACCGCGGCTCGAGTTTCCTCCTCAAAGAACGGAGAGGTTAAGAATTCACTTTCCGCTTCCGGAACTTGAGGGATGTCATGAGTGATAGACTCGTCCAGCTCAACAAGTGTTTCAGTGGAAGGACCAAAAAGATCTTTGTAATACATATTAATAAAGTCTCTAAGTTGTGTGTCTCCCTTGATAGGCCTTCCTCCTGGTCCAGAGCAAAGATATGTTTCTTTCTATGTCTGCCATTGGCCAGCATTTGAAAATACGTATTATCATCACCATGAACGATCGAGTCGGCCTTGCAACGTTGGTACCATTTAATCTCTTCCTCGTGAAGCAGGCGGGAAATCTGCTCATTTAGATGGCTTTTTTGCTCAATCTCAGCAGCAGAAAGAGGCCTCACCTCTGCAATCTTATTGAGGGTATTGATTAAAATAGATAGTCGCAATTTTTCGTTTTTGTAAATGCCACCAGTGTGCTTAGCCCATCCACGAAGGAATCTGCGCAAGGCGCGAATTCGATTGTTCCATCGTTGAATGGGTGTGTTACCGCGAGGTTGACGCGCCCATACTTTCTTGACCAGGTCGAGGAAACCCTCTGTGGTGAGCCATCCCATTTCAAATTTAAACTGGTGACGGTTAGAACTTGGAGTTGTTTGTCCAAAATTGGTTAGCGATGGAGCGTGGTCCGATAAGGCCTCAATTCTTTCTAGTGCCCAAACCAACGCTAGGGGACGTTTATATTCCCAGTCAGTGGTAACCCGCAACTGGTCAAGTTTTCCAAAATTTGGAACTGGTCGGTTATTGGCCCAGGTATACTAACGGCCAGATATAGTGAGCTCCCGCAGGTCCAGGCTGTTAATAACAATATTGAAGAGGAAAGGCCATCTAGTATCAAATCAGTCATTTTTTTTCCTGCTGATATCGAAGGATATTGAAATCCCTCCCCGATTAACATGGCATGGGGATTGTCTCGGCAAGTATTAACCTGTACCTTTAGAAAAGCAGACTTAAACTCCTCCTAAGCGGCGCCATATACAGCCACCGGGCTCCAAAGAAAGTGGTCAGACTTGTTTCGAAGGTGAAATTTGATATTATATTCCCCCTTTGACATGGACAAAAGTTCCAAGTACGTGGAATGGATGCCTAGCAAGATTCCACCAGACCTCCGGGACGGGGGTAATACGTGCCAATCATAATCGTAACCACATGAAAAGTGGTCAAGATCACGTGTTGGGAAGACACGTTTGCTCAACTCAGTGATAGACACAAAGTCCAACGCATGATCCTTTGCACAATCGGCAATATGTTTGTGTTTAGCCAAGTCACCAAGTCCTCTGCTATTCTAAAACATGCCTCTCATGATGAACCATTTTGTTGTTGTTTAGAACCCTTTGCCCTCTTAGATGGGTGCCCTCTTTTCTATGCTGAGTTAGAATTGTTCTTTCATACTGACGCGACAAGGACACATAGCATAGTGTCACGTACAATATCATCGGAGTCTACCTCAGTTGTGTCTTTAACCAGATGGGAGAGAAGCTTGCCTTCATGATTGGCATCAGCATCCTCATCCTCCTCATCTGACACAAAGGGTCCACAAACATCGACAACTTAGGAGCAACCGTAAGCCGGTCGAACTCCACTTGTTTAAGAGCCCTAACAGAGAAATCTACCTCTTTGTCATTAAGTCCTAATGAAACTCCAAGGCTAGAAATATTCGAAGATACTTTGGAATTATCAAAACACAAAAAAGATTGACGAGAGCAGTTACCTTCAAAGTTGAGGTTGCGGGCAGCCGTCCTGCGCATGGCCTTCACCAGAGTCCTCGTCGGTGGCTGTTGTACCATCAGCACCGATGGTGTGACGACCGTCGCGCCTCAGCGATGATGGAGTGAGGTCGGCAACAGTGGCAGTCCCGGTGACCCCGAGTGGTGGAGTAGACGGGTGCGGCGACAATGAAGAAGATCGTGAGGGCTCCATGTCCGCCTCCGGCTCCGCGAGAGCCCTAGATGCGGACGCACCTCCCGGCGTCAGAGGCGTAGAGGACAAAGCACGCAGCCCTAACAGATGGGGAGAAAATCACTTCCCGTCGGGTAGGTGAAGTAGGTGCAGGAGATGGTGGCGCCGAAGCCGCGCACACAGGAGCCTCCGCAGGTGCCAAGCCCTGAAGCTGAGTCTGCCCCTTGCTCCCCTCATAGAGGCGAGGAGGTGCCGCTAGCTTAGTCGGAGTCAGCGGCGTCGAAGTCTGTGGTGCCACTCGCATCAAAAGATTCGGAGAATTGAACGCCGAGGCCGCCATAGACGAAGGTTCCGAAGATGTGATGGCCGACCGGTGAAGATCCCTGTAATGACGAAGAAGCGGCTTTGTTATGCAGACATCGATTAGGGTTGGGTGGTGTCACAGCAATGAAGATCTTACCCGGTGTCGAAGACCCACCCGAGAGAGGAGTGGACGAGGTCAACTACATGGGCAACACTCCACCCGAGGTAGAAGGAACCAAAGAGCCGTTGGACGATGAAGTGGGTTTGGGCCTCTTACTTGAATCGTTGGCCCTCATTGTATACTCCCTGTCATGTCCTTTGTCGCCTCCTGGATCATCTCCGTGCTCCCACACACGAGGCACGAAATCAGCATCAACACGGAAATCTGATTTTTCTAGGCTATATCGTAGCTCATAATCCTTCCTTTGAACAACGATGTCAGAAGAAAAAGATTCAATTGTGCTCCTCTTGAAAGCATCGAGGTTCAGCACCGCTACCTGAATCCGAACAATTCCTCTTCGACACAAACAGAGAAGGTCAACATCCAGAGTAGCGCCAATCACCGAGCCGACCGCCCAAAGACCCAAGAAGTGACGAAGAGCGTGAGGCACCCCATGCACATGCACCAAAATAGGTAGTAGCTCGAAACGATGTGGTATCTCCTCCGGCTTCCAAGGCTTGAACTCAATAGTGACATTGTGAGACTTGATGAAAACTGCAAACCGAGTCACCCCTTGAAGAACTTCCTCGCTTGGGAAGGACATGAGAAAAGCGTCCTGGCCATGGGGTATAGCCTCCTAAGTCCACTGCTGCTGAAACTGAGCAATCTTAGCAATCTCCGCCTCCACAATACTGGGATTCATAGAGCCGCCAGAAATTGATTCCAAGGCTGTTGGTGAATCCTTTGGTGAGAGATCCTCCCTATAGATATTGCCGGGCATAAGAAAGAAGGCCATATTTTCAGTTCCATATCTGCAAAGCATCGCCACCGGCTTCGACATCTTGAGAGCAGGACATCGACGCATTTTCATCAGGTGATTATACTTGTTGCAAATGAAACAATATTGTTGTGTCTCGCAGTCATGAAATATGTGTCCTGCAGATTGGCACTTAGAACACCACAATTTTTTTGGCACTGCTGCAACTTCGGCTGCCCCTGAAGATTGAGTCGTATGTGGTGGTTGATGTTGTATGGGATCCAACTGCATTGGCATGAACAGCCCATGACCCGCTACCATTGTTGACATAGAGGCTGAGACGGGCACATGTGTCGGTGGCGGCATCACCCCAACGCCGAAACTTGCCTGCGGCAGAAGATCGCCGAGAGTCCTCAGCAGCGACCTCCAAGGTGGTGGGATCGGGCCGATCCAAGGCTTGACCAAAGGCCTAGACTGGCCGAGCACACCAAAGCCGCGGAGGGTGGACGAAGCAGGTGTCCTCGGTGGATCCTCCGAAACGGCACGACTAGGATTGTATCTGAGGTGGAAACTGTGGCGACCTCCACCGAATCCAAAGCCGATGGTTCACCGAGCTCCTCCGACCTGCAAGCACGATCAACCTCACCTGCACGTCGAGATGACGGTCTCTCCCACACCCTAGATGATGGAGTAGAGTAGCCAATGTCTGCCCAAAACTCATCGGCCAACTCCTTGTCAGTCTTCCTCCGATGAACCGCAGAAGGAAACAAGGAAGACGTGAGGGGCCTTCATCTTCCTGTCCGGCATCCTCCGTGCCTAGGCAGGAGTACCTAGATCCGAGTCCGCCGGCGTCACCGGCGACCAGGAAGGCGCCAGTGTCGGTAGTCGCCTAGAGGCGGTCCGCATCCTCCTGCATCCTCATCTAAATTATTTGAATTCAAACTTTACATGTTTCATCTTAGAACCCCATATGGCTTGATGCATGGCACGAACCAAGATCGCGGGTGCATCTTGAAAACTGCACTAACTATATTAATGTGAGATTCTATACTAGTCTCCCCCGAAATAGCATCGACGGGCTTCTCTTATGAGCTCATTGCCATGATGGACCATGCTTATAGCCCGTTAGTTGTATTGGCCCATCACTAGAATTACATCACTACTAATTCTTGATTTCTGGAGGCAGTTAGTTGCATGGAGGCTCCTCGAGTCCCCAGAATCGTTGAGTGCAAGGATACTGAAAGCGGTATATTTTCCAAATGCTGACTTTCTAGAGGCAGAATTGGGTACCCAACCTTCGCAGATATGGCGAGCTATACTGGATGGTAGGGATATACTGAAACAGGGCATTATTTGGAGGATTGGGAATGGCCAAGGTACGAATATCTGGGAGACAAACTGGCTTCCCAGAATAGGCCCTCTGCGACCGATCGTTTCACTATCAGCGAACCCATCAACGCTAGTAGCTGAACTAATAGATCACACATCAGCAACTTGGCGGGAGGAGCTGATTCGGGCCACATTCTTACCCATCGACGCAGAAGTGATCATGGGCCTCCCACTCTGTACAAGGGCGGTGGAGGATTTATGGGCTTGGTCAGGTGAGCGGAATAGTATTTTCTCGGTCAGATCGGCTTATAAAATGATCCTAAACAAGAAGGAGCACCGAGAGAATTGGCTATATGAGCATGCAGGAGCGTCAGACTTGTCAGAAAGTTCTAAGGCGTGGACGTCGCTGTGGCATACTAGGGTTCCATCAAAAGTAAATGTCTTTTTATGGCGGCTAGCAAGGCATTCGAAGCCGACAGCGGATCTTCTCCAACACCGCAATATGTCCACAACTCCCTTATGCGCCCTGTGTGGGTGTGAGGATTCATGGAGGCATGCCCTGCTGAATTGCACTATGTCAAGATGCATATTGACCTTAGTTGAAAATTCCCTGACAGAAGCAATGAGCTAGAACAAGGATCCTAATGCAAAAATCTGGATCTTTGCAATGAATGAGGTACTATCCCAGAAGGATTTTGTGCTGCTGGTAGTAACGTTATGGGTTGTATGGAAAGCAAGACGAAAGGCAATATATGAAGGAGTTTTTCAAAGTCCACAAGCAACATACCAGTTCATTCAGTCCTACTTAGCGGACTTGAAAACTATCAAGGAACCAGTTACAGAGAGAGCAAGAACTCAGTTGGCCAGCCGAGCACAATGGATTCCTCCTCCTGAGAATTTTCAAAAAATAAATGTTGATGTTGCAGTTGCAAACAACTGGGGAAGAGGAGTTGCTGCTGCTATCTGCCGAGATCATGATGGCACTTTTCAGGGGGCATCGGCTATAATTTTCAAGGGAATATGTGATCCTCAAACTGTAGAAGCTCTGGCTGTACGGGAAGCTTTAGTCTTGCTGACGATCTCAATCTTCGACGAGTACATGTTGCGTCAGGCTGTATGATGGTTTTGGATGATCTCAAGCAAGACCTAATAAGGTTGAAACGTATTACAGGTAACCATATAAGAGCATTGTTTGTCAAGAGGAAGAAACCAGAACATGGAAGTAAACTGAAACATCAACTAAGAAAGCAAGATGGTAAAGCCATTCACTGCATCAGAAAGCAGCATCCACCAAAACTTCATTTTCCTGCATATTAGCCATTGGTGATCCAAAGCAGTTCAGGGTGCCATCCTCACGTTGAATCGGAAACTTCACTTGTAAGCGTTTACCCCCACATCAGTTCCCTTTGACTTTGCTTTTCCATATGCAAAATCGACCACGAGTTGATAAGAGAGTATGTTTTATGAAGAATCATGAAAGGGTCAATCATCCTCCTGCGTTCAAAACAAATGGCATTTCTACTACTCCAGATAGACCACAGAAAAGTTGAGATTTTTTTTATCAAAAGAGGGGTATCCCTCCAATTTCATTAACGAAATCATCAAGAAGAAAAAACTAGCAAGTTCCCGGCTTCACCCTACCGGATCTACAACTACTAAAAACTGGTTCAGGAAGTACAAAAGAACTAACAAGTCACGGATATTGCCGGCATGCAACCCGCAACTAGAGAACAGCTGCGAAGTCTTCTTGAGAATAACAGAGAGATGCGATGTAGCCATGCCATGATCGTCTTGACGACGAACTGGAAGACGAAGGAAGGGCCACCCGGAGAGCTTCTTATTTTCCAGCCTTTGTACCCCTGGTCTCCCCACCCCTGTGACACATGATAAATATCACTTGCCACCACTCAATTAGTTTTGCCCCCAGCATGAGCAACTTTTGTTCTGGGTTTTTCATTTGTAGCTTAGCCAATGATCCAATTGCACATTAATCTCACAAGAATCTTGAGATCATGAATTCATTTTGATTTAAAAATAATATTATTCCTGCACTTCCAGATGGACCAAAACATTGCTGAAATCCCAACTAAGATTAAATTTTTGTCACTTCTCTAAAAGGTTTTCAACCAAACATTTAAAAATCATCTAACCCACTTGGGGTTGACCTTAAGTCAAAAGCAGACTTCATTAGGCTCCATATCAGCCTAGCAACAGAATAACCATAAAGTAAGTGATCAATATTCGCATCTTGCCCACAATAGACACATCTTTTTCTCCCCTTCCACCATTTTCTAATCAAATTGTCTTTAGTTAATATGCTTTTATGAGCAATCAACCCAAAAACATCTTAATTTTGGCAGGAATTTTTATTTTTCAAAGAATTTTGTGTGGAAATCCCACATCAAATTTGACTAAAAACATGTAAAGAGATTTCACAGTGAAGTTTATGTCATTAGTAAGCATCCCCTTGGGTTTATCTTTACCCCCATACATTCTGACCTCCTTACATCTAGCTTTAAGACTAGACCACAGTTCAACACTATCTCGAATCATAAAAGAGAAATTATGCCACCCCTTTTCGATGGCTCTGCCATAGGGATGTTATTGTCAAAGCTAACATTAAGATTCAGATTTGTGATGCTCGAGTATCCTCCTCTTTAGTTCAACCAAATGAACTATTGTTTCAAAAATTATGTGACTTCTAAATATTTAGTCCATTTAGTTGAAATAAAAGGGTCAGAGAATATGTACCCAGTAGCAAATAAAGTGTACAAGGCGAACCAACCTATGATTGGATGGTTAAAAGGACATTGGTATCCGCAGCCCACCAGAGTTCAAATCCTGGTGGTAGGAGACATTCCCATCGACTACGAGGCGCCTGTGGTGGCTTCGTCAATCTCAAGATTATATGTTGGGTCAGTCTTCCGAAGGTGCTCCTACGGGTACAGTCTGCGTGTGTATTCATAGAAATGAGTGTATGTACGTATATATATAAAGTGTACACTGCAATACACCGTTTGAAGAAGAATTTAGATAACTATTCTATATGTGCACCCATCGTTTGTACTTCTACGTAGGTAAGTATGCGCACGCACGTGAAGTGTGGCCCGGCAAATTAAAAGGGTCCGCTCTCCGTGTGTAGAAACAGGACAGGTGTGCCTCCTAGCTTGGAAAAGATGTAAAGCTAAACTAGTACTACCATGGGACAAATAAGCTGATCTAGGGCATCTCCAACAACGACAGTAAATCTTCTAATGCATCCGTCAATGAACAGGGGATCAGTCTACGAACACAGATGCGGGATATCGCTATCCAAAGCTGCCCGCATATCTGGCCAACAATTCATACTATCCGGACGAAATTCGTTCAAACACAGTCGGAATTTATATAAACATGATGAATTTCGTTATATTTACATCAACTAAGCGGTACTAGTCCGGCTTTGGGGTTATAATTAATACCTAATTTAAATGGTTGCTGACGCCCGTTCCCCGTGTCCGGCCATGAGCGTCGAGAACTGAAGCTTCGCCTTTTCCAGCTCCGCCTCGGCACTTCCAACTCTGCCTCTGTAACCTCCGCCTTCGAAACCCTGGGAAGCTAAGCTTCCCGTCTCCACAACGCCGCCAAGCGGCTAGTCGGCCAACGATGTTCAGCCTACCAAGCTTGGCATCAACAGGAGGGGAGGAACGGTGGCTTTCTTGGGACCCGAGCGGTTGTGACATTCGCCTCCCGGAACTGCTCCTCCGACACCAATACCCATGTAATGTGCACGGGCCTCCCCGTTGGTCATGGTGTAGTGCATCGGCCTGGGTGGATGGTGAACGAGGATGGTGGCGCCGGCTCGTCGTCGGATGTGTCCTCCATTGGGACATCGTTGTTGTCCGGTTGCCTACCGGCCAGCCAGCCGGCAGCAGTGGCGACCATCTCCTTCTTCTGGTCTGGCATCAACCCATCCTAGAGAGTTTTGGTGGGGGAGGAATCCATGATGGGAGTGGTGCTGAGAGGGATCCGAGGTGGATGACTGCGACTATGGTCGGGACAGCGGTTTATATAATAATGGCGGCCGACAGAGGGAAGGACGGGTTGCGCCGGAGGAGAGGCCTCGGCAGCAGATGGACGGTTGGACGACCTCTGTATCATTTGAACGTGCAGCAGTCGCCTGCACCGGGAAGCACCATGGACAGTGCTTTCTCGATGGGCGCGCCGCTTCAATGCCGGCGCCAGTGAGCGGCCGGTCCACTCTGACCGGGCATCAATGCATGCCTAGACGTTTTGTGCGCTCGAGAGGTAGGAAGTGCTATTGGTGGGCCAATGCAGTCAGAAGCGGGCTAGTAGCAGTCTGGACTCTTGTAAAGCCCTTCATATTTGTCTTCTGTTTACGGATGAAAGTATATCCGAACCATGTCATAGACCAATATAGAACCGTGTTGGACAACTTTTATGATTCAAACGGATGTGGGGATTTAAGGGTTGGGGTTGGAGACATCTTTATCACTGGTCGGTGGACGGCCGAAAGTGTACCATAGTCGCCATGAAAACGAGACCATGCTGGCAGAGCATGGTGCACACCGTACGCACTATCTGTGTAGGAGAGCTGACTCAAAACAAAAATATATATTCCTCACAGCCTTGCACTACATGTTGAGTTTTTATGTGTCTATGTATACATAGGAGTAGATAGATCTCTAGCTGATTTCGAAGGTTAAATGCCACATACAGGCATGGGCTAGAGAGCTAAGGGTGTGTTTGGTAGCATGCATGGACCTAGGCTAATTGTTCTCCTCTCATACATGTTAAGTGTAGACATGCTGAGTTTATGTAGTTGTTGTTGTTTGGCAGCGATGTATGCACTGAGACATGTTGAGCTGAGACTTTATTTGGCAGCCTGCATGTGTTTAGACATGCTGAACAATTTTGAATTTTAAACAATTGTTTTTGAATGATGAACAAAACTGGAAAAATATGAACACACATTTAAACATATTTTGAAAATTTAATTTTTTTTAAATTCTAAACATTTTTGGAAAATTAAAATATATTTTGAAATTCTAAACTTTTTTGAAAATTTGAACATATTTGAAATTCCGAGATTTTTTGAAAATTTAAACAAATTTTGAATATTTTATAAAAAATTAAATAAAATTAGAATTTCTGATATTTTTTTCGAAATTCAAACAATTTTTTATTTTGTTTCGAAATTACAAACATTGTTGATTTTTAAAAAAATTGAAATCCTGAACAGTTATTGAAAATTCAAATAAAATTTGAAATTATGAACATTTTTTGAAAATTTAAACAATTTTGAAATCCTAAACTTTCTCAAAAATTTAAAGAAATTTTAAATTCTAAACTTTTTCAAAAATTTAAACAAATTTTTAAATTCTGAACATTTTTGGAAAATATAAACATATCCTCTGAGCGTGGTGCGGTGGGTGGGGGCCAGTGTCGAGGCCAAGATGGCTGCCTCCATGCACCCTGTCTGGGGTGCATAAGATGAGCATAGCTGAGGGCCCTTTTATGCATCAGATGAGCATAGCCCATGTGAGCTCATGCACTCTACCAAGCAAGCAAAAGTGGGTCGGATTGGAAACTTTTGCCCTCATGCACCCTCCATGCACCCTACCAAACATACCCTAAAAGAATTATGGTGTCCGGATCATTTATATTAATATTTGTTATTCAATGAAGACCTCGTAGGCCCATAAAATGATCTGGATGTCCGTTTTCGGGCAAATCTGAGATAAAAGCGGAGGAATTTCATCGAAGTCTGGACATACACTTGACCAATATAAAGCCTCCGTGTGATCCTTCTTTTTTTTCTTTCTTTTCACATGCATGCATAGTCCTCATCTCCTTCTAATCAGACATCATACCATAAGTTTAGACATCATGCCATAATATCACACCAAATGCATGGTCCCTATCTACTTTCTCTCCTCTCAGCCAAATTACTTTATAAATAGTATTGACAGTTCCATCCCGCATCATGTCCGCGAACTAGATCCTCTCATAATATGAGACATTTATCATGTTTATTGGCCGGTCAATGTTAGAGATGCCCTCGAAGGGAGTACATAGTATGGGAACACATGGCTCGCTGCTTTCTCCGGCTGGCTAAATGCGAATCGACTGACGTTCAGGCATGGGCTAAAACTAAACTCAGTTGTGGCAGTTCAGTGGCAGTTGATGGTTAGAGCATCTATAGCCGGACTTGACAAATTCGGCCCCTCAAAAACTCAGCGGACATGCTTGAACGAGTCCCTTGGCGCTGATCGGACACCCTCAAATGTTGCGCCACACATCCACATACCACAAATTCTGATCCTCAAATTCATGCAGTTCATGTACGTCGATCATACGATACACACTGTATCGTATGCCCATGTTCAAAACAAAGCAAAGCAAATCATAGTTCAACAAACCGGACATGGCAAAATGAAATCAATGTCCAAGCATGATGGATGGCTTTGGATCACAGGCTGGGCGCTTGCTCCGAGCGGAATGCGTCCTGCTCGTCCTGCTCCGCCTGCATCCAAGTTGCCTGCTCCAACTGCATTCAGGCCGCCTCCTCTGCCTGCATCCGAGCCACAGCCGCCCTCGCTGCCTCGTAGTCCCTCCAGTCATTGATCTCCTTCTTCTTGTCCGCAAAACCACTTCTTTGCATGCTCATTCAAGACGGTCTCATCCGCCAACATGATCTTCGCATCTTCTGCGTCCCGTGTTTGCAACCTCTCCTTCTCAACCTATATGTCGTCAAATGTCTTGGCCTTCTCGAGCTCCCGTTTGATCGCCGCTTGTTGCTTCTTCAACTCGATCTTCTCCCTCTCAATTTCCAGCTTCTTCTCCGTCCTTTTTCGGTCTCACTCGATCCTTTCATTTTGCACATCCAACATGAGCTTGTACCCCTCCTTCTTGTTCTTCCCCCACCAAAAAAATGCCCGTCCATGTTGACGACATTTTGGTAGCCGCGGCATCACTGGTAGCACGTGTCTTCTCTCACTTGTTTCGCATGACTTGACGGTTGTCCTTTGGCATTGTAGCTCTTCCATTCCCCATGACAACCATCGTCCTCTTTTCATCATCCAATCCAATTGATTGGTTGGAGCTTGAGCCAGCATTCCTCTTCTTGCCAGACTAGGGGTCGTCAACAATTTGGTTCCACTTCGGCTTGCCATTCAATATGACCCATTATAGTAATGGCTAAAAGCAAATGACTTCTTCTCCACCTCGTGATACAAAGTGGCTGCCACTGCCGTCTCGCAAACAACATATGTATGAGCACGAGAATGCAAACACAAGAAGCATATGAAATGGACGACAAGAAGGGCCAATCGATCTTACGTGAGTTGCGACTCCCATCCCACTTTGAGGGCGTTTGGGCACTTGTGAGTAGTAGCCGATGTACTTGTTCACTTCCCCTTGAATGATCCCCCAACGATGTTGGAGAGATGCCACATTGCGAGTGGTCATGATAGGATGCGGCTCCACATATTCCTTTTGCTCGTGATACTTCTTCCAAATCTTCGTCCAATAGGTGTTCCTCTTTTGCTCGGTGTTGCATATTGGATTCATCGTTGTGGCCAACCAAGCTTTGACCAACAAGATGTCCGCAAATCTTGAGAATGTCGGACCTCTTGCCTTGGGTGTCTTGGTCTTCTTCTTCTTCTTGCTCGGATTGGGATCGGATGTTGTCCCAACTTCAAATGCGGTGGTGGTCTACAATGCATACTCCATTTCGGTCGGTTCTTCATTGTCATTGATCATGTTCGACATGAAGTCAAGAACGCCTCCTACATGATTAAGATTTGCAAGCATTCATCATGAGCGAAATGAACTAGTGATCTATGCTAAAATATGATTGGACAAGAGTAAAGAAAAGGTAACGAATCTTGTTCGGTCATTTCGGCGAACCTGTTGAGGGCAGCCCGGGCACTGCTGGAGCCCGTGCTCATCCGCGCACGAAAGAGCTGCGGCGAGTCACACACGTCGACCGCCAGCATCTGCGTGGGCGGAAAGCTGTCCAGAATGGCCCAGCCGGCGGTCGGATCATCCTGTGTCCCAAGGGGGTCGGACAACGTAATCCGCGTAGGCGCTCATAGGGAAGAGGTGTGGGGATCCGGGCACGATTGAGGAGACAGTTGCTCCACCATGATCGAACCTTGATGTGTGTCGCCGCCTCCCTCTCTCGCTGCCGGCGTCGCCGCAACTTGTGGGTGACGTTCTCCGCCTTGCGAGTCGTCGTCGACGAAATCACGCCCCCGACGGGCGAGGCGGACTGCGCATCTGTCGCGGCGGTGTGGGTCCGACTGGATGACATCTTCGACGGTGGATCGGGACCGGAGTTGAGGATTGGGAGCAAGCGTGGAGGCCGGTAAGGGTCCGAGCGTGGGAATGGTTGGAGGGCGGCGGGAGGACAAGGAAGGGTTTGCTGGATTTGGCGCAATTTGGGATGGGGTCGGGCTGTTGGGTCCGACGTGACGGACGTGTCCGGACACCCCATACCCGTCCCATATTTGGGCTGGATATGGGGGTGCCAGTCAGTCCGGGCGTTTGAGGGCAGTTTGAGAGGCCCGGCTAGGTCAAAAAATCGTGACCGGGCAGCGACAGGCCGGCTTATCCGGAACGTATGAGGCGGGTTTGAGAGGTCCGGTTATATAGCTACTTCTATGGTTCAATTAGAGTACTCCACTTGGAGAGAGGTTAAAGGGCCGGTGCCTTTTCTAGTAGCTCCCTGATGAATCCATCTCTATGTCGATAGTTAGAGCGAGGCATCGACACGTCCACAATCCAATCATTTTGTTTGTGCGACAAAGTTGGGACTGTACGTGTCTCCTACTTTTTTTCCTTATCGGCTTACGGCTAATTGCCACGCATGCACACACGTCCAATCACCTTTGTACGTCTTATTTTGTGTTCTAGTAATGTGTCCTTCATTTGTCGGGTTGTCCTTTCCTTACGTCACTAGGCACCATGCACAGAGGTGAGCAACATGCATGTATGTCCTGTTACCCGATTTGCATCCATCCACTAAGCTAGATATTACTAGATATAATCCCTGCAAAAAAAGAGATGTTACTACATATATTCGTGTGAGTCTGCCATGGAAAAGTTATCCATCTTGATTTGCCTCCCCACAATTTCCTCTTTTGCCGGTGCAAGATTAGGAGACAAACAATTGTGTTGTCGGGAGAAAGAGTTAGATATGAGGTGCTCGCCTCTGCTTGATATGACAGGCGTACCAAGCTAGCTAGCTAGCTCTGCCAGTGCTTCCCACGCACGTAGATTAGATCGACCGACATGAATTTAAGTTAATTACATCCAAGTCATACTCATGCATGCATATCGTCTTTGCTTTATTTCTTTTTCCATCTACACGTGCCACACTAGCTAGTCATGCATGATGTCAAATCGACCGGAGAATTAGCTTGCTAGGATATATGTTCAGTCGTTCACACATGCATGCATATGACGATTTTAATTGGCATATTAATTTGACTACTGATGGACGAACTAACGACATGTCATGTGGATGGGAGCCACGCAGGCTTCTACATACTCCCTCAGTTTCGAATTACATGTCTTACATTTATCTAGTTACAGATGTACCAAAACATGTTTTAATGTTAGATCAATCGTATCTAAATAAATCTAAGACAAGCAATTTAGAACAATGGTAAAAAGAGATTCTTTGAGTACATTGGGTTCTCCACGCCATGTATATATGCTAGCTATAGTGACAGATGGAGTGTCACGCAACAAGCAAAGCACACGAGGGATGATGCATAGCTTTTGTACGTGTTGCATAGCCGCCGATAGACACGTACACTTCGTCACGTATGGTTGCCACAACATTGACGTCCGTTTATCATGAAGAGTAGTAATCACTGCACACACACACTCTATGTTTTTCTCTTGTGTTGTACGGTAAACATGGCTCGAGCTTGCCTCTGTCGTCGACTCATTCCTGCCAAAATATGTACAAATGGGTCATCTATCAAGTTAAGCTGAGAGACATCCGTACGTACTTGGAAGATGCCGTGGCCACACAAGATAGTACTCACTGATACGCATGCTCCCTCCATCCTTCTCATTCAAGGTCTAATGAAAGGGCAAACACATGCGTGGCTGCCGGCCGCTGGTATCTCGACACGTGAAAAATCGGAACCTATCGTACATCCGACCGAGATGCATGGTCACGTATCATGGCTATATATTCACCCTGCACTAAAGTACCTACGGATCTGACCATTTCAAATAGCTGGGACAATAAATAGTTAGACCAGCCGAGCAATGTGCGTGCATGCACGACATGCATATCCGACCACGTACCATCTTCCTCTAGATAATCTAGCTAGTTAGCCACATAGCCTGCGTGACGAGTATCCTATTCCTACATATACAGTGTTCTAAAAAAAGAAAAAACACTCCACGTCCACTTCACCCAGAAATTAGCTTTTACGTACTACTCCCTCTGTCCGAAAATACTTGTCCTCGAAATGGTTGTATCCAGACTCCATTTCGAGGACAAGTATTTCCGGACGGAGGGAGTACATAGATGATAGGCACCTAGCATGCATGATGATAATCGTTTTAGTTAGCATCATGTAGATGAGTCATTGCATCAACGTACACGCAGTCATGCACGGTCATGTGTACGAAGATAAGCCCAATCACAATAGACCAGTTCAGAGCACACCAACTAAGACCACAGGTATATGCTCATCTATCGTAGGACTCCTTGCATCCTCAGTTCAGAGCACACCAAATTGACGCTGAAATTGTTCTGTTTTAGGCAGGAGTATTTATGTTTTAGGCAGGAGTATTTATCTCTCTTCCATATCTTCATCACAGCATGCTGTGGGTGTGTACATGGGCTGATGAGCCCAATTGTTTGGCATGGAGTAGATCCTGGGCCTCCAACAAACCAAGCGAGGAATTCGGTGCGCAGAGCATAGGCCCTAACCAGAATTCATCTTCTTCTAAAAAAAACTAGAATTCATCTAAACAGGGACTACGGTGCTGCAGTAGCCGCCGCCACCAAGGATCTTTCGGTCCTCTCGCCTCCGGCTGGCATCTTGGTGCTAGCGGGTCACATCTTCAAGATTGTTATGATTTTCATCAACGTCTAATGATCTTCGTATATTGTGAGAATAAAAGTACTCGTTACTTTTGCGGTGCCATGAGATTAGAGATTTTTCTGTCCTTACGGATCTGATAAGTTTATATAGGTGTGTCAAGCTATTTTTTTTGTTTGTTTGATTCTTTATGAAGGTGAAATCTTTTATCGACACCATGGTAAAGATATCGTGATTCGACGCTCCACAGTTCTAAGGAATCATCCCCGGCACAAGTACATTCATCGATCAAGGCTTCCCGTCTTTTTGGACGGGTGACTCAAGGCGCTTTCAAAAATCGTTGTTGGTAATGTTTATGCGGGTGAAAGAGGGACAACATCATTGCTCCAGTCCAATTGCAGACTCTTTACCAATGTGTTTGGAGTATTTTTTTTTCTCTAGCAGAGATTGTTACCGCGAAGAAGATGTTTCCAAGCGATTTCATTGCAATTCTTAATTTAATAAGTTACCTAGTATTTTCTTGGATCTTAGAATCAAATCAGTCTACCTGTAATTATTATAAGTATGAATTCATCGAACTGACATGCCTATGTACAGATGGACACGATAACAGACCCACACATGGCATTCCCACAGTCTGGCTATTACTCTGCTCCATGCGGTCGAGATTTCATCTTCATTCCTAGACTAAAGCCGAACGCTTCCTCTCTCACATGGCTTCTTACTTATCTATCTTCAAACTAATTGTGCACTGGTTTCTTTGAAATTTTTAATCACATAAATTGCCGTATCTTGAGCATTTTAACCCTTTGGATGGTTACAAAACATAAAAAGATTGAAAATGGAAAAATGTACAGTATTTAGGTTGTTGGGTTGGAGTGTTAACATGTATACTTTGATTTCAAAACATTATAATGTATAGATTCTAGTTTTAATATAATTTCAAACTGAATGTCACCCACAAATGATTAGTCTCGTAAGCAATATCTATGATAAAAAGAATATCATGAAGGCACGGACTTACTTCTGGTGGAAGTACGGATTTGCTTCAGCGAGTGCCTCTTCCGAATAGGGAAAACAACGTGCTCCCGGTTTGGTTTTTTCCGTGAATTTTTTTTTGTTGAAACTTATCAACATGAGATCTAGTTTTGAAGATCTCGACGTGAGGAATCTAGCAGTGAAAAGGTTTGACATTTGTACGCACGGTTTAAGTAAAACATTTTGAATAAAGAACCTATGAAAAAAGGGAGAACTCTCAGGTTGCAACAAGTGGCATGCACGTAGTGCGCCACTTGTCATAATCTGGGAGGTGGGAGTGATATTTGCAAAGAGTACTCTTTAATTAGTGATTTCGTAACTTGACTCTACATTTTATTCATTTTGGATATATTGAGAGGATGTGCTGCAAGTGGGCTAGGAATTGCGCACAAGGGCTATCAGGATCCAGGCAATTCTACAAGCGCGCACAGACACAACCCAATCTCCATAGAGAGGTTTTTCCCCTCCATTTCAGAGGTTTTAGATGACATTGCTAGCCAATACGGTCAAAAGTATTTATTACAAATTTCATAACAACTAACTAAAATTTGGTAATAATTTTGGGATGATTAAAAGTTCAAAGAAGATTAAATATAAACTAAAGCTGAAACTTCAGAAAAATTTGAAACCATATAGAGGCACGGGAGTAAATTTGCAAATGATGGAGCAGCAAAATCATTTGTTTATTATTTCAAAATACCAATAAGAATATAAAGATGTATTTTTCTTATTTACTATAAATTATATTATATTAGCATTTTTTTAATGACCTTGAAAAGAAACCTATTGTAAATTTTGAAAGAACTACTTCCAATTTTTCGAGAATGGTTTTAAGATTATTATTTTATTTTATTTGGCATTTTGTAAATATACTTTGCCCTTTTTCTTGAGTTAAAATAATTCCGTAGAAAATTTTCAAATATTTTTTTCTTTGAATGTTTTGATTAATTTTCTTATTATCAAAACTCAATATTATTGCTCACTTTTTATTTCACTAAAAAATTTATGATGTTCAACCTATGACATAAAGGTGTACATTTTTATGAACAGATGAATTGTATAATATATAAACATTTTATCTATGCACATGTTCCGTGCGCAAGTATGAAAGGATCCACTAGAACACCCAAAATGTACTCCCTCCGTCCGTAAATACTTGTCATCAAAATGGACAAAAAGGGATGTATCTAGAACTACAATACATCTAGATACATCCCCTTTTATTCATTTTGACGACAAGTATTTTCGGACGGAGGGAGTATATTGGGAACGGAGTCGAAACGTATATTGAAGACACCATGCAGACTTCAAGATTTTTCCTTTCCTTAGATCGGCACCTTCTAGAAGCCCAACTTGGAGAGGATCTAGCCTATGTAGTCTCGAAATTGCACCTTATAAGAAGCCGAAGACCATGACATGGAGGACCGGTGATAAAAGCCATACACTACACACACCCATCACGAGAAGAGTTGGCACCGAGACTATTTTAGACCTTATCTAGATTAGTTCCACTCCCCATTGTTTTCCTTGAGATAATAAACTATAAAAAGGTATGATGTACAATTCTTACTTACTCCGGAGACTCAAACCTGGTTACATCATGTTTCATGTCTCTCTGACCACGTAGAAGTCACTCAACAGGGTCCTATGTTGGCTACCGATGACAGTTTCAATTTATGTATTCATATATATGGAACCGTCTCATCATAGTCGACACTATGAATCAACAATATGCAAGGTAAAAGAGTATATGGTTGTAAGCCACTGTCAACCCTAAGCCACTTTGATCTCATTACTGGGTTGGATACTACTTTGGGAAGAAATAGGGCCTTCATACTCCTCCCAAAAGGACTAACTACCAAACTATCCTCCCATGCCCCTAAAAAAAACTATCCTCCCATGACCATATGTATGCCCAACTGTCGTTGAGCACCACCTCCATACGCTATCACCCGCTCTTTATTGTTTATTTTATGGGAAAATAGAAGGAAAAAGGACATACATTCCTTACAAACCTTTAAAAAATCAAATTGTAAAATACAATTTTGAGATGCATTTCTTATAAATCGAATGATATCTGGGGGGGGGGGGGGGGTCCGTAGTTCTGAATAAAGGGGAAATGTCATGTTTGAGACATACAAAGTTGTTTTGTAATTTATTTGACCTTCACTTTTTTTTATAAATCTTATACAGACAATTTATATTTCGTGTATAATTTTAATATTTAATAGGGGAAGTTTGCAATTTTAATATACTTACTAGCAGCAAGCATACTCTGCATACGCCATTACCATGTATAGAAATGGTGGCTGGTCACTGCCTACACACCGCTAGAAGTGAGAGGTGGAGGTGTTTAAAAGTTTTTGATCAATAGTTGTAATTTAGGTTAGTTCCAAATGGAAAAGTGTAAACCAAATTTCTGAAACTGATCTAGCTAGCATGAACGATACATATGCAAAAGTGTTCAATGAGCTTATCTTGAGTAGGTGCATAACAAGAAGAAGAACTTAATATTTGAAGAAATAAACAATAAATGGCAACTTTTCCTGTAACTTAATTCCTAAACAAAAATATCATCAGTGCAATGGTTGCCACCATAATAAATGCTACTATTGATCTACCTGGAGTACGGACCTAATCATCATAGCAACTAGCTAGGAGTGCATATCAAAGCTTCTTAAAGTTCTTTATTTGGGCTCACATCTCCTTGCTTTGGGTGTGCATAACATTATGTTGGACTTGTTTTTCATCCATATTTACTTGCTTCTCTCATGCATCTGCCGACACACCATCCATGTGCCCTCTAAGTGATCAAGTGTGGTATGGTACTCCACCAACTGGTTTACGTAAGCCATTAAGAGATCGATTTATATTGTTATACCTATGTGGCAATTAAGAGAATTGTTTTTGCATGTGTGTGTAAATAATGATGTGAGAAACGAGAGTTGCAGGCAAAACTGCTAGTTGATTAATTACAAAAGAGAAATGTTCTAGTATACCTCGGTTCCCTTGCCTTCTCACATGAGAAATTCTCGATTTCCATTCCTTCATATGTACGAGGTTCTCTTCATGACAGGGCATTTGTGGTTGTAAAGGAGCACGGGTGGGCTCCCAGAATTGGAGGGGGCGGCTTTATCGTCGGTGGCGTATAATGTGCCGCTGGATTCGAAGGACGGTGCATTGTTGCAAACTGATTATTTGGCCGAAACTGTTGGCTGCATAGGCTACAACACAGAGCTCTACGAGACAACAGGACCACTGACGGGAAGCTCAGCCACGACGGTGAATTAGGGAGGAGGGACGTGGAAAGAGAGAGCTAGGGTGGAGGGTAAGATGAGAGGAGGGACATGAAAAGAGACATATTGGCGCCCTTGGCCGATGCGGGCTAGTGCGCAGGGGGAGGAAGAAATTAATAAGGAAAGGAAAATCAAGCTATATATAGTACTGATCTCTAGGGGGGAGGGGCGTGAAAAGAGATAGCTAGGGTGGAGGGTAAGATGGGAGGAGGGGAGGAAAAAGAGCATGAAGTGAGAGGAACTCGGTTCAATAACTGAGCTCACATATTAGCGTTGTGCCCTTAGGGCAAACGCCGCTAATAGCAACTACCATCAGTGGCATGCAATTTCACCACTTGGCACTAACAGCATATGGTTAGCACTCTCCAGGTGCTTGGCTGCACTAGTGGCGTTCGTGTTGATTGCATGTTGCTAATATCCACTACCATCAGTGCCGATTAGCATTACCACACGCCAGTCATAATAGTATATGGTTGGCATTCTTCAGGTGGAGGTTGCACTAGTGGCATTCTTGTTTTTTTTTTTGACAGAAAGACTGTAAGGGAACCCCTTACAGTATAATTGATGCAACAAACCCAAATTGCAAGTACCATGCCTTGAACCTGGGTGGGTGGGAAGGCATCAGCCCCTTCCCACCACTAGGCTATGCCTTAGTCTGCCTAGTGGCATTCATTGGTGCCTCACGCTGCTGATATCTTTCTTATTAGTGGTGTGCCGTCCAAAAGCGCATGCCACTGGTATGTTGGCTACTTACCTATGGTGTTCCACTTTCTAGTCACACCGCTAACAACAAAACTCTATAGGGCGTTTCTGCATTAGTGTGGTAGTCTCGAAGTTGGGTCCACTTGGTCCAAGGGACTGGTTGGGGACACATGCATTGACACCTCCTATGGTGGAGGTGTGGAGTCAAACCTGGGGGCTGATACCGAGCTAGGGGTAGACAGAGGGCCCTCTGCTCTCTGCGGGGGTTGTTGTGTTGTGATGTGGGATGGGTGGCAGTGTCTTGAGACATGGATGGCGAGGCGGCGTCCCTAGATATTGGTCTGGATGGTTGGCTCTCCGACGGGGATCATGGCGGCGGCGGTGGCCATGCTTGTTGGTCGTGTGGCAACAACGAGCATAGTGGCGGGTGGCTTGATCTTCATGTCTATCGTTGGCACTAGTGACACCTAGACCCGGGTCTGGAGGCGTGTGCTCGTCGTGGTTGTCCGGGTTGCCAAGTCATAAGAGGGTAGAGCTGCCGAGCGAAAGCTCCGCTCATTGGTTCCGTGTAGTTCCCGCGGGTGCCGCTCTCCTCTTCGGGATATTTTGTGGTTCTCCTCCCCCTATCAGGGTTAGGTGAGGCCCTTGTCCGTGTTGAACTCGGTAGCAGCGACGTATTGCGGCATCCCCCTCCGGACGGCCTGTCTTGGAGCTTAGGTGTCTTAGGGCGTGTTGTGGCATTCTATTCGGGTCTACATGTGTTATTTTCCGGCGAGGTAGTCACGTGCTTTTATGTTTCCCGGTTACCTGGGTCTGCTTTGTAGGAGGGCTTCCTAACTTCCTTGTATGGTTCTACCGTAGTTTCCTATAAAGTGTAGCGAGAGCCTGTTTGGAGAGTTGGAGTGCCACCCGGAAAAAAGGAAGGGCCTCAAAGTAGAGAGACCTCCTAAATGGTGATTCGGGGGTAAAAATAATGGAACAGAGTTGGAGTTACTCTAATGAATGGTTGGAGCTATAAGGTGCGAAGTGTTAATTAGATCTGTTCTTCGTGGAGTGATTGGATGACAATCCAACGGTTCAGAACATCAAGGAGAAGTCAAACGGAAAAAAAGACATGTGTGCGCCCATTATGGCATATTGCGTGTTTCTTTCTACTTTAGGAAGATATATGGATCGCTTTTGTCTACAGAGATGGATGATGCCCCAGCTGCTCATGAGCAGTGTTGTGCACTTGTTTCTAAAGTAGTGGCGCTGACCCAACGACCTATAGGCGGACAGCAATTACGGAGTATATATCCCCCGATCGGTCTGATGGGGAGGCATGCAGCAGAAAGAGATGAGTGGGAAGTGGAAACAAGATTATTCAGACAAGGGGCACATGATCGATATATCATGGAGGAACCCTATGCGGATTGCATGCGGACGGAGGCGATCACGACCGTCACTATTCGACGAAAGGGGGGATTGGCGGCTGTTCCGGCTGCGTGCCCGCTTACGTATGCATGCGTGTTGTATCATTTTAGTGATTCCATCCAGCGCCCTAGCCGGCCACTTGGAGGAGCATAACGTCTCAGCTAACCATAAATAATACTATGCCTCTGCAACCTTAGTTAATTTGTGACCCAAGTTATATGTCCTGCTTACCTGCGGTGACTTTATTCGCTTGACATTTAGGTTAGACCTTCAATGGTATAAAAGAAACATCGTCATTTGATTTTTTTTCTTTATACTTTCTGTTTTGCTTTTCATTTGGCATGTATTGTTTCCAATATTTCCACCACACTGTAACATTTTTGCACTAGTTTTAAAACCTAAATTGAGCCCCTCAGCTCTACCTCTATAGCATATATTTATGGTCCCCCAAGCATAAAAAAATTGATCGTTCGGTGGTCTAGAAACCCCGATGTAATTTTTATTATGTTTGAGATGTTTCGTACTTTTGATGATTGTTTCCATCAAGCATAGAAAAAGTGATCATTCTGTGGTCTAGAAATCCTGATGTAATTTTTATTATGTTTGAGATGTAATCCGGTGAAGGGGAGCCTTGACGTAGTGGTAAAGCTGCTGCCATGTAGGGAAAGGCTGCGTACTATAGAAATGTAGGGAAAGGCTGCGTATTATAGACCCAAAGTGGTCGGACCCTTCCCCGGACCCTGCGCAAGCGGGAGCTACATGCACCGGGCTGCCTTTTTTTAGATGTTTTGTACTTTTGATGATTGTTTTAATAGATCTTTTCGCAAAAAGGAATAAATAAAGTTACAAATAGAAATAAAAATATACTTAGCAAAATACACCAAAATTTAGTAACTTTAGAAAAATGCAAAACCAATACCATATACGTTTTGGCCTCTTGACCTAGCCAGCCGCCGCCTCCAAAAAGCAAGGGTACTCTGCCTCCTATCGGCGCTGGCACCGGTCCATCCCGTCTCCGGTGGTCTTAGGGCCATGGAGGCGGAGTGTGTCTCGCCCATTGCCGGTGGGAGGGCTCTGTTTTTAGATCTTTTTCGAGCTTTGTTATGGTTTGTGTCCTGCTCAGGAAGGCGAGACGGCGGTGGCTCCCTGAAGATGGAATAAAGGTCTTGCCACCTAGCCCCCGTTCCGGTGATGCGTCTAGCATCATTGGTGGGCATGTGGAGATTTGTCTCCGGCGGATTTGTCTTTGGTGGATTTGCCTGGATCTGTTTGTCGTTCGTCTTCGGTCGTGCGTCTTCAGGTTGGATCATTTTGATCTACACTCTTCATCTGCGGCGGTTGCTATTCTGGTGCGTTGGTTCTATGGAGCCTTAGCACGACGACTTCCCGACTGTCTACTACAACAAGGTTTGCCTGACTCCAGCGAGGGAGGGGCGATGATAGCGGCACGCCTTCGGCTCGCTTCAGTGCTTGTAGTCGTCGCTAGGTGGTCTATGGATCTGGATGTAATTTTTATTATTTCTAGTGTTCGTTGTATTATCATGATTGAAGATGAATAGATTGAAAGTTTTTCCCGCAAAAAGAAAAGGTAAAAAAAATTGTGAATACCCTAAAACAAGGTTTTGAATATAACTCGTAAGAAGGCTGTGAGTGTTTTTTTATCTTTCAAGTTATCCATCTCCATGATCATTTAGTAAGGTTTAAAAAAAACTTTGCTTTGGTAATAGTCGACGGACAGAAAAGATGAATTTTTCATCCATGAAATTGGCTACAACGTCTCGAGAAAATGCAACAATGAGCCTATATATCGTCATTTAGCACATTACCATATTTACATCTACCTTCTCATTGTTTAAATGGAGATCGTAGAGTCATGAACTCGAGCAGCAAAATGTCGAAAATTGGCACGTAGCTTAGCAAGGTGATAGAGGTGGAAGAAGACGACAGGGCGCGTGTGGTTGAAGGTGGCCACGTGAGCAACGGCGACACCCCGGTGGCCAGGTAGCTAGATAGAGAGATAATGATATGGTACAAGATTCGGTACATGGGCAGACAACGAGTGTGGATGTGCAAGGCAATTAAACGGGCAGGAGGCAGCTGGTAGCCATGGCTCGCTCGCTAGAGACGAGGCACGGTACACATCGGCAACCCCGGCCGGTCGGCCCAGCCAGCTGATCAATTGCTTTTCCGACGATGGCAACGTCCACACAATTAAGGTCGATTATCGATGTGCTCTCATGAAATTATTGATTTCTAGGTGAATCTACCTTTAGTTAGTGTGCAGCTCGCGTGTGTACAACATCACGATCCGTATATAGCAACCTGTATCCATCGGGTGTATGGGCAGCTACTGTAGTTGATCAGCGTCTGTCCATTCGGCATCTCGTTGGTAACGTGATCTAGCTGACCCACACCGGTGGAACGCTCATGTACAACACGTATGGCCATCTCCATCTGCCTTGGTCTCTGTCACCGTCACGTCGGCCGGCCGGCCGGATTGTTTCGTCCTCAATCGGATTATCGATCTATACCTGGACCAATTAACCGCATGCATACGTCCATCCTACCCCACAAATGGATACTCCATTATCCAAAATCCTACTTACTTGTCACTAGCTAGCTAGATCTCGCCCATTCTTTGTCATGGCAGCCATACCCTCTGCACCGGCTTCTTCTATTGAATTCATGCACCAGCCAACTCATTCAAAAGTCTGAACTGATGGACTGAGGCAGGCAATATATTTCAACACTCCCCCTCACGTCTAGACTATTTTAGTTCTTAGACGGGGGATCAATGTAGGTCGCAGAATCATTTTATTTGATACTGGTTGGCAGATATTATATTGAATTCATGCACTAGCCAACTCATCCAAAAGTCCGAACTGATGGAGGGAGGCGGGCAATATATTTCAACACTCCCCCTCACGTCTAGACTATCTTAGTTCTTAGACGGGGGATCGATGTAGACCGAAGAATCATTTTATTTGATACTGCGTTGGCAGATATTATATTGAATTCATGCACCAGCCAACTCATCCAAAAGTCCGAACTGATGAAGGGAGGCGGGCAATATATTTCAACACTCCCCCTCACGTCTAGACTATTTTAGTTCTTAGATGGGGGATCGATGTAGACCGCAGAATCATTTTACAGGGTTTTGAACTCAACACCTCTTGGATCCGATACTATATTAAATTCATGCACCAACTAAATCATCCAAAAATCTGTACTGATGAAGAAATACGGGCAATATATTTTAACATCTTCATTTTCCAACTACGGGCACTCGAACAGCTCGACGTACATCTCGCGAGAAACAGGAGTTTTCTCTTCTTTTTCCGGGCGGCAGTAAGGAATATATGGCACATGAAGTTATTCGCAAAAAAAAAAGGGACATGAAGTGTACTGGGCCCGGCAAAAGAGCTCTCTCTTTGTCTCTCTCTCCAAGCTAGAAACTCGACAGGTGGACGAGTCCTCGCAAATGATATAAAGTTGGCCAACAAGCAAAGAGTTGGACAAGCTCGACCAGGCACAACCCGGCTGATGGAATATGGATGATGGACAGACGGAGGACTACTAGCTAGCTATCTTGTATACGCACGTCCACTCGTGGTATGGTACTTGACCAAGATGGTCGCCGTGTGTTTGCTCGACACGACGGCAAGGGCCAGCTGCCTGTGGTAAGGAGACGAAATAGCTTCGATCGAGGATAGTGGGCAGGATGCTCTGACAAAGCAAATATCCCAGATTCTCCACCTGCATGCAAAGTCCAGGAGTACGTACTTCATTTGGAGCTATATATACCCTCCTAACATCTTCGTCTTCATGCTCCATGCATGGCGGTCCTATCATTCAGTCCTACTGCAAATCATGCATTTCTTGTCCTTCCTTTGTCGGCTTCTCCTTCTGTCATTGCCTAGGTCGTGCACTCGTGCATGCATGGTACGTGGCACGTCTACGCACATGCATGTCCTATCTCCTATGTATTGTACGTGCACATATGTGAACGTATATGCATGCATGAGTATCGTTAGAAATGTACATACATTACATATATGCCGTGCACGGAGGTGAGGAATGCAAATGCATACGTGTCATGTCCAGTGGCCGATTTGCGTATCATCCACTAAGCTAATTAAGCTAGACAGATAACTAGATATGTGTGGCTACCTAGCTTGTCATGGAAAAGATGTGCAAGATTAGGAGACAAACAATAGGGACAAAGTTATATATATGCGGTGCTCCTCGCGCTTGACATGACACACCAAGCTAGCAAGCCAAGTGGCTGCTAGAGTGCTAGTGCCAAACATACTGAATGCCCGGCCACTGCTGTGCTTGCCACGTAGCTCGTGAGACGTAGATCGACCAACATGAAAGTTACTTACATCCAAGTTATACTCATGCATGCCTATGATCTTTGAATTATTTCTTGTTCCATCCACACATACCACACTAGCTAGCCATGCATTCATGTCGAACAATGCACACTGTCAACTAAGTACAGAAGATCGATCAAATCAACCGGACAATTAGCAAGGACAATGTGGACACCAAACCAGTCGGTAGGGAACAACCCTCCCCCCTCCCTCCCGTGACGCTCCCGCGCGCGCCGGTGGGGGGGGGGGGGGGGGGAACCCTAGCGCCGCCTCCAGCTCCCTCTCCTCCTTCTCCCTCCCCCTCGCCGCCGCCTCGACGTACTGGCGGGCAAAACCCGGTCAGTGCTGGCGGCGGGGGGGCACTTTCCTTCCCCTGCTCGGCCCGGCGGGTGGGGGTCTCCTGGTCGGGCGGCGGCGCAACGTTGGCTCGGGGCGTGGCGGCGCGGCAAGCAATACGGCGAGACGCTGGCTGTAAGCGGCGGCGTGAAGGGCTGTAGCAGCGGTGGTGCGCGGTGGGCTCCGGCGGCGACGGACGGCCAGATCTAGGCCCAGGCGGCGCGGGCCGAGGGCGGCG
This sequence comes from Aegilops bicornis, assembly GCA_021605145.1. Taxonomy (NCBI): domain Eukaryota; kingdom Viridiplantae; phylum Streptophyta; class Magnoliopsida; order Poales; family Poaceae; genus Aegilops; species Aegilops bicornis. Next base: position 799,936,947 of record CM038673.1, read on the forward strand.
TGGGCTGCGGGCGTCCGCTTCTTCCGTGGACTTGGCTGGTGGTGGTGGAGGCGCAACAGCGGTGGCTGGTGGGCATGCTGATCGGGATCCAGGCGTCCCACCGGCCGAACGACGGCGGCAGCGCAGATGGGCTCCCCGGTGAGTTTTCTTGGTGGTCAGTGGCGGCCCTTGGGGGTCCTCCTCACCGGTGGCTGGATCTGCGACGGTGGCTTTGCGCTGTTCTGTGACGGCTGCTGAGATGGGACAGCACGGGGGTGTGTCCGGTGGGGAGGTTGGCTGGAGGGATGGGCGGCGCCGACGTGCTCGGGTCACCCGTCACTGGCACAGGGGTGTGCCGGTCCGGATGCGTCCGCTCCCTCACCTCCCCCTTTCCCCAGCCTCGTGCAGGTTGTCGCAACTCTGGCGATGCTCAAGGCGGGTCGTCTGCCGCGGGACATCGGTTGGGGGTGTCCCTCGGGTACAAAGCTGCCCTTTTTGGATGGTCTTGGGGGTGCCTGGATGTTGGGCGGCGGCCCTAGTGGAGGGAGGCGTGGTGTTCGAGGGCGGAACCTGCGTCTCAAAGTGTGCGGGTAGCCATGGCTTCGTGGGGGCTTGGATGCGGGTGGTGGGCGGGCGGGTGTCGGAGGGTGTGATCGCCGGGTCCATCACTTGCCCGATCCTCATCTTGGCCGGCGGCGGCGGCGTCCACGGACGTCGTATCCTTCTTGAAGGCTCCGTCGCGGTGCTCCCACTTCTCCGCGTGGCTCCTGGTGAAAACGTGATCTTTGGATCGGACGGTGGCGGCTATCCATGGTCGTACCCTTCTGGGAGGCACCGTCCTGGAGTCCTTGCTCCGTTATTGTCCGTCTCACCCCTCCTCGGTGGCTTCAAGTAGTTCTTCTTCGTTCATATCTAGTTTGATTGGTTGTCGTCTGAGTGGTGTGTCGGTGCCCGGCACCTTTGTATCTTGCCTTGGGTGTGTGCTGTGTATCGTGGTGGGTGTGTTTGTATCGATTCGTTCGGATGCTTGTGACGATGTTTGCTTTATAATATAAAGCGGGGCAACCCTTTTTGGGTAACCAGTCAGTAACATTAGATGTAAACTAAGCGGCATCTTCTTATTTCATTTTTTCTCTTTTTGCGGTGGAACTAAATCATGTGATGGGCTTATGTCCTCGATGTGTCCCAACCAAAAGAAGTGTCAAAGCTAAGAGACAGACACCGTGGTACCTGGCATCATATTCTACATACAGTACGTGTCGGTTTTTACGTGACTTGTATTTTGTTTTTATGATATGAATGAGACATATATTATCATGAAAAAAAAGCAGCGTACGATGAAGATACATGGACTGATTGATTCATCGGGCGGAGGAAACAAAAGTTGCCGCATCACTGACCAGACACCGCACGTACACTTATCTTTTTTTTTTTGTACGTGCGTGGCTGGCAGATTGAAGAGAAAAAACTTATGCCCCATGGGCTTCAGATGAACATAATGGACCTTACGAGGACACTGACATAAATGTACTTTATTTTTATTTATTTTGAGCAACATATAAATGCCGAAATCAGTAATTAAGTACTACTCCTTACAAAGATCACTCCCACCTTCGCATGTGCGCCACTTATCGCAACCTGGAGTTTTCCCTTTTTTTTTGTAATCCGTTTATTCAGAACGTTTTATCTCTTAAAACGAGGGCCCAAATTTCGAACCGTTTTCACCGTTGGATTCCTCGCGCCGAGATCTTAAAAACTCGATACCATGTTGATAGGTTTTGACGGATTTTGTTTCACGAAAAAAACTGCACGAAAAAACCAAACTAGGAGCAGGGTTATTTTTTCCTTTCCGAAGAAAGCACAACCGTGCCCCTCGCGGAAGCAAAACCGTGCCCCTCACGGAAGAAAAACAACAGAAAAGGTGTTCTTTGGTCCAAAAGCTAAGCAAGACCGGTGGAAAATCGAAAAGTCAATAAAAGTGGGAAAACCCCTCTTAAAAAGCCACAAATGCATGCAGAAAATTAAAATAAATAAATCCGTAAGGGGTGCCCAGAGCACGTCACGTGGCGCGCTCTCAGCCAACCTGTAAGTGATCGTTGCGAGGCTCACAATGGAGCACCCATTAACTAGTTGCTCCCCATAAGTGTACTTTATTGCCACAGCTATGTGGGTGCTCCTATAGAAGGGTATCTGCGCCCATTTTCGGGGCTCGACACCTTTTTTCTTTTTTTTGTTTTCTTATTTCTATTATTCTTTTTCAAGTAATCCAAGATTGCAAAAAGGTTCCCAAATTCAAAAATATTGTGAATTTTGACAAAATCGTTCAAGAAAAAAAAAGTTCATGGATTCGAAAAATATTAGTGATTTTAGAAACAAATGTTAACATATTAAAAAATTATACGCGAGTATCAAAACAATATTCATGAGTTTGACAAATAAATCATTAATTTGCAAAAAATATTAATGAAATTTAAAAACTTTGTGAATTGTAAAAAATGTTCACATATTCAAAAAATGTTCATTATTTCCTAGAAAATTTAGGAAACAAAAATAGTTCGTAGATTTGAAATTATACACGAATTTACTTTAAATGAATAAAACACATTTTGTCACGCAAATTTTTTTCCACGGAAGCAAAAATAAGATTGCAAAACCATGCCTGTCATGAAAGCAAAATCGTGCCTTTCGCAGAAGCAAAAATAAAAAATAAAATGCATTTTTTCACGCAAATAAAAAAATTCGAAAATTTTCTTTGGTCCAAAAGCTAAGGAAGACCGTTGGAAAACCGAAAAGTCATAAAAAAAAGGGAAAACCCTCTTAAAACGCTGCAAACGCGTGCAAAAAACTAAAACTGAAACAAAATCCGTAGAGAGCGCCCAGAGCGCGACACGTGGCGTGCTCACAGACAACCTGCGACTGATCGTTGCGAGGCTCCCGAAGGAGCGCTTGTTAACTAGTTGCTTCCTATTAATATACTTTATTGCCACGGCTGTGTGGGCGCTCCTATAGAAGGGTATCTGCGCCCATTTTCGAGGTTCGACGCCTTTTTCGTTTTTTTTTATTTTTTTTCTATTATTATTCTTCAAGTAATCCAGGATTGCAAAAAGGTTCCCAAATTCAAAAATATGTGCACGGATTCGAAAAATATTAGCGATTCTAGAAACAAATGTTCACATATTTATAAATTATTCACGAGTATCAAAACAATATTCATGAGTTTGAAAATAAATCATTAATTTGTAAAAATTATTAACGAATTTGAAAAACTTGTGAATTTTATAAAATGTTTGCATATTCAAAAAATGTTCATTATTTCCTAGAACAACTTTAGGAAACAAAAATAATTCGTATATAAAATTGTTGTAAATTTGAAAATATATACACGAACTTCCAAAAACTTATTCCCCAATTTGAAAATAAAAATCATACATTCAAAAATGTTAGATGATTCAAAAATTATTCATGAATTTGCAAAATAATGTTTAAAATTTCAAAAACAGGTTCATGAATTTCAAACATGCTCATGGCTTCCAATTACAAAACATTTCATGATTTAATAAAATATTCGTTAATTCGAAAAATTTTCATAAAGTAACAAAGAAAAGATAAAAAGATAAAGAGAAAGGGGAAAAAAGAAAAAAGAAAGGAAAATGAAAGGAAATACAAAAGTGAAACAGGAGGACAAATCGAAAGAAAAAACAAGAAAGAAAAAGATAAATCAGTGTCCTTCCCCAAACAGAAATGAACTAGTTGGGTTATCCCAATCTTACGCAGCATGAAGCGGGTGGTGCGCGCACGGTCGCTAACCAGCAACCCGTGCGCCAATTAGTATCCCCACTCTCCTGACTGGCCGGCACAACGGCGGCGCAACCAGCAGGGGAGAGCTTACCTCAATTCAGGGGCAATCAGTTTGATACCAATTATTTATCTCATAAAACTAGGTATATATAGTGGAAATCATATGTGTATACGAGAATAACCAATACTTTCTTTAGACAAAGAATAAACAAGACTGGTACAATAGAATGTGCTAGCTGAGTATTTTAGCCCAAAAACGAAGGCTAGCCCAACTGGTTACTCTCCCTCATCACCCATGATATGGCGCATAGGTCCAATTCGCTTCAGGTTGCACCGTGCGCACGCATGAGCCATGCAAAACAATGGCCTTTCAAATTTTGAATACATAATCTCGAAATCCTGGACCCGCTCTTGGTGAGCAAGCGACTGTAGGGGGTGATTCTTCCTATTATTGTCCATTTAGTTTTTTGACAAAACACAGGAAAAAAAATATTTTTTGAAGTGCGATCTCCTTCAAAATTGTGAAGATATTTTAAAATTTTCTACGGCTTTTCATAAAATTTGTGTTTTCGAAAATGTGCAACATTATTTCGCAATTTTATGGACTTTTTATACGTGAATGCTTATGAAAAACTTCTTATTTTCACATATTTTAAAAATTGCAAACTATTTCTAAAAGGGCGAAGATTTGTTAAAATTTGAAACTTAGTTTTGAAAATATAAATAATTTATGAAAATATGAAACTTTTTGAAATTTTGAACCAAATTCTATAAATGTTAATAATTTTTATTTTTAGGAACGTAATAAAACTAAATATAAAAAGGAAACAAAAACCAGATACCTAATAGCTAAATGAGCCAGCCTAATTGAGTCCTGTTGTTCATTACCTGAAAAAAAAGACTAACATTTTGCCATACAAGGCGACAAATAGGAATTGCCGGCCTATGGCTCGTTTTCTGCAAGACCAACGCTCGTCTCACATTGTGAAGCTGATTTGTGAAGCATCTATGGACCGAATCTGACCTGGTTTTAGACGCATGTATGCGTTTTTCTTCTTGTGTCATTCATTTGTGTTTTATCAGTTTTAATCATTTTTTCATTCATTATTTTTTCTCTGTTTTTCTTATACATGCTGACTTTTTCCAAATACATGCTGAGGTATATAAGTTTAAAAAAATCATGTACACGTTTAATATTTTTGAAATCCCGGTTCAACATTTTGACAAAATGCAGGTTGAGCCTTTGTCAAATGCACAATGATTGTTTTTTGAATACACTGTGAACATTTTTAACGCACATTGGACTAAGATATTCCATGAACTTTTTTCATGAACATGAAAAACATTTCTTAATTGTTAGAACATTTCATGAAATGTCTCAAACTTTTTACTAATGGTTTTGAAGGGTCTCTCGCTACATCCACCCTGACATCAGTTTGCTCGCCTAGTTTGATCGGGGTATTTTAAATTTGGGATTTCTCCCCATTCCGACCATCTATTAATATATTTTAATGTGATGAATATTTTTTATGGTGTAAAATATTTTTAAGTAATAGAAATTTTGAAATTTCAGAAATATTTTTTTTGAAATACTCTTGCATAAATTTTTAATCCTGTACATTAAAAATCATGAAATGTCACTAAATTTTTTTCACTTGGTCGAAACAAATCTTAAAACATATGCAAATTTAATTTTTGGCAAGGCTATAGTCGGACTCGCGGCAAGCGTGATATAGCACTGCACTTACTTTTTATTTATTAGGCTGCGCTCAGATGGTAGTTGAAGAAAACAAAGATTGTGAAAAAATAGAGCAAACAATTGTGAAAAGGTACGATTGTGAAAAAATAAAGCTTTTTTTTAAGAGCAAAGCAAAGCTTTATTACTTAACTGAGCCTTGGCATATCGCCTAAGACAGCAACGCCCACCTGGGTGGGTATATCGGACTCCCATTCCATGAACTGGTTTGGGTTACATTCACGGCCAATATTGGCCAACTCGTGATCTACGGAATTTGCAGTACGTCTACAAACAGTGGCAGTAAAATTGGAAAACCAAATTTTAAGCTCATACTTCATGTCCTCAATAACCCCAGCATACACCGAGGAGTCCACTTTATGCACGTCGAGGGCTTCGGCCAGAAGCTGCGAGTCCGTCTCTAGCTCAACAGAGACGATGCCCAGGTCGGTTGCTGTGCTGATAGCGTGCGACATGGCCATCGTCTCCGCAGCGAATGCATCAGTGACATGCTCCTGCCTTCCTGCCCGGGCGTAAACAAGTGTTCCCTCCTTGGTTCTCACCGCGACACCCCATCCTGCATGACCTTGGCCCGGCACCAAAGATCCATCGACATTGATCTTGTAGTCTGCTCCCTTCGGTGGCCTCCACCTTCCCAGTTGCAGTTTAGCCGCTGGTTGCCGGAAAATCTCCCAGTACTCCAACACATTGGCTCTGGCCTGCCACGCAATATCCTGGGCCGAGGTTGGCATCTTTCCTTGCCTGAGCTTGTTTCTATTAGACCACCATAGCCACCAAAAGGTGAGGATGTGTAGACGTTTTTTTCTCTTCTAGCCCCCAGAGATAGTCGAACATTGCATGCACAGACCCGATCTTCTCTAGCTGCATGCGATCTCCTTCAAGAGTAAGATCCCGCCATACTTCTTTTACCTTTTTGCACTTGATGAACAGATGAGCCCCGTCCTCGTCAGCCCGTGCACAGAAGAGGCACTTTGTATCTGCAATGGGAATACCCCTCCTAGCAACATTGGTCCGAAGGGCCAGAGACTCGTGCTTCACCCTCCAGGCGAACATCCGGATATTGCGAGGGCAAGGCATTTTCCAAAGTCGTCTCCAAGAGTCATCCTTGGTCTCATTCAGATTACCTGGCGTGGTCGAGCTCCCTCCCATTCCTCCATGCTTTGCCATCCTCTCCAACTGGACTTGGAGTTTATATGCACTTTTGACCGAATGGATGCCCTTCGTGTCATAATGCCATGCAACAAAGTCCTGGACTCCTTCTCGTAGTGGGATTTGCAAAATATGTTTTGCATCATCGGTCCAGAGTATGTCACGTACGAGCTGCTCGTCCCAGAAGCCGGTAGCTGGATCAATTAGATCACTAACCCACTCCAGCAGGCACTGTCCGCGTGGTGTGATGACCCTTCTAGACCACGGGCGTGGGAGCCACGGATCAGACCACAGTTTAACTTGAGTCCCGTCCCCGATTCTCCAGATGTATCCTTCGCGAAACAGATCAAGACCATGCAGCAAGCCCCTCCAGGAATATGAGATCCCCCCTCTAGGGTTAGCATCGAGGAGAGAGCAATCCGGATAGTATCTTGCTTTCAGGATACGGGCACACAACGAGTCCGGTGATTGGATGAGCCTCCAAATCTGTCTCGACAGCATGGCAAGGTTGAACCCATACATGTCTCGGAAGCCAACACCCCCCCCCCCCCCCCCCGGCCTTTGGCAATGTAAGCTTCTTCCAGCCAATCCAATGTGTAGTATTCTCCTTGTGTTGTTGGCTCCACCAGTAGTTGCATATAAGCGAACTAAGTTCCTCGCAGAAAGATTTAGTGAAATAAAAACAGGACATAGCAAAAGTGGGAATTGCTTGTGCAACCGTAGTGACCAGCGCCTCCTTCCCTGGCTTTGCTATCAGCTTCTCCTTCCACCCACAGTCTCTGCCCGTCATAGCCCCCTTGACAAAGGCAAAAGCCTTCTTCCTCGATTTCCCAACGTGGACCGGCAGCCCCAAATACTTGTCATTCCATGTTTCACTCTGAATGTGTAGGGCATCCTTTACAGCCTTCTTCACCTCAATCCCCGTGTTGGGGCTAAACATTACTGCTGATTTCTCTAGGTTGATGCACTGTCCGGAATAGTTTTCATAAAGATCCAATATGTCCCTCAAAGCTTGGGCTTCCTCTTGCTTGGCCTTCAGTAACATCAACGAGTCGTCGGCGAACAGAAGATGTGAAACGACTGGTGCTGTCCGGCATAGCTTAACCCCACTCACTCTCCCAGATGCTTCGGCGTCATGCAGCAGCGCGGAGAGGCCATCAGCGCAAATGACGAACAAGTAGGGTGAGATGGGATCGCCTTGGCGAAAGCCTCTGGAGGGGGAGAATTGAGGCGTAAGAGCTCCGTTGATTCTGATCTGGTATCTGACCGTAGTGACACAATTCATGACCAAATCAATCCATCGAGCCCCAAACCCAAGCTTGAGTAGCATCGCCCGTAGAAAGTTCTACTCCACGCGGTCATAGGCTTTGCTCATGTCCGCCTTTACTGCTGCAATACCCTCCTTCCCCTTCTTCTTATTCATCAAGAAATGTGACATCTCATATGCAATAAGGACATTTTTCGTAGCCCCAACTTTGATTGTCAGAGATAATATCCGGAAGCACCAACTTCAGCCGGTTGGAGATCACTTTGGACACCAGTTTGTACACCACATTGCACAAGCTTATCGGTCGTAGATCCTTGGTCCTGCTAGGATTTTTTACTTTAGGGATCAAAACAACCACTGTGTCGTTCCACCCTTCTGGCATTGTTCCTCCATTTAGGACCGCAAGAACCTCTTCGACAACCTTGTCCCCCATGAAATGCCAATGCTTCTTATACACAATGGAAGGCATCATGTCCGGGCCAGGTGCCTTGAGGTCACCAATATGATCTAGAGCTGCCTTCACTTCTTCCCTTGTCACTTCTGCTTCTAGGATGGTTCTCATTGCATGGTGACACGGGGTTGTACTTTCTCAATCAGCTCGGCTGTACAGTCTCCCTGGACCGAAGAGAACAGCTCTTGAAAATAAGAACAAACAAAATTATTAAGTTCCTCTCCTTCCTTCACCTCTGATCCATCCTCCCTCTTCAATCTCTTCACCCTATTCATCTTTCTCCTAGACGACGCCACAGCCATGAAGTATCTCGTGCTCCTGTTACCATCCTTCAACCAAGACACATGGGATCTTTGCTTAGCCTTAATGTTCTTCTTCTCCTCCAACTTCTCTACTTGGCATCTTAATTTTGCCTCCTCCTGCACCTTTGCCTCGCTCACCGGAGCCCTCATGCAAGTTTCTAGGGCGCGACGGGCCTGTTTTAGCCTCTCTTCCAACTCCCCGGCCACCTCCTTGCCCCAACTTGTCATCCTACTAGCCACACACTGCAGCCCATCTGTCACTCCTCCGCTTCCTTCCATGCACCTCTCCTCCCAAGCAGCTTGAACCTGCTCACTACATCCGTCCTCCTTCAACCACCAAGCTTCAAACCGAAACCCTCTATCACCCCCTGGCTCCCTTCTATTCTCTCCTTGAGTACATACGATGGCCGGTCTGTGATCGGAGTGACGAGGGGCGCCATTAAGCACAGTGAACTCCGGAAACCACTCGCACCATTGGGCATTAGCAACGGCTCTATCCAATCTCTCGCAGATGTATGTGTCCACCTCCCTGCTATGATTTATCCATGTGAACTTCTCACCTTCATACCCGAGATCAGCGAGCTCACATGATTCCAAAGCTTCCCTAAAGTTATCTAGCAATAGTTGTGGACGCACAACCCCTACTACCTTCTCATCCCACGACAGAATCTCATTGAAATCCCCCAAGCATAGCCAGGGTCTATTACTCTGATGTTGTTAACCCAGCAGCCTTAGCATTCTCCATATCTCCACCTTACGATCCGAAGCGGACTCTCCATATACACCCGTCAACCTCCAAACCCTGCCATCACCTTCTGTCACATCCACATCGATATGTCTCCTTCCGTACAATCGCAGCGTCACATCCACCTCCCTCCTCCAGAACAACGCCACTCCCCTGCTTCTACCTTCCGAGCTCCAAGCTGTCATATGTGCCATTCCCAACATCCACCTGAATCTCTCTAACTCCTCCACTTACAACTTCGTCTCAGCTAAAAACAGAACATCGGGCTCCTCCATCCTCCCCAACTCGAGGAGACCACGAACTGCCGGGCCATTGCCCAAACCCCGACAGTTCCAACCTATGAGTTTCATTGTGCCCGGCGGGGCTGCATGGACAGCCCGGCCGACTCTGCATCTAGTGTTGCACCCACCAGGGTGTTGGACTCCTCTCCCATGTCATTAACCTCCTCTATCATCCTCCCCTTCTTGCCATCCTTTCCTTCCTCCTCATCTGCTCTTCCTCTCTTCAACCCAAGCAACGCTTCCCTCTCTTTGTTGTTCTCCACCACTGGCCGCTCTCTCCCCTTCTTTTTGTAGCGCTTCCCTGCTGGGCTCCTGCTCGGGCCATCCCATCTCTTCTGCTCACTCAGCTGCTTCTTTAGGCTCCTGTCACTGTTATTTTTGATTGGGTTTTCTGGCTCAACGACAGTCATATCCGCATCTTTGCTCCCCGTCTCCTGTCGCACCTCTGTACTCCCTCCGTTCCCTGTCTCCTCCTGAGAATTCTGCACCCCTCCTTCCTCTAACGCGAGCCTCCTTGGGTGGCCAGTCTTTCTTGGAGCAAGCAGTTGTTTATGAGGGCTAGTCACCTCCTCTCCTCCCTCATTTTCCCCTACCACCATCGCTAGACCTGGAGTCGCTCTTCCTCCAATTCAGACTGTCACTTCCGCTCCCCGATCGCCCTCCTGAGCGACTAAAACCAAAGCTCCTAGCTCCTCCCCCACTGCTAGCCCTGGTCCTCCACGCCCCTTCATCCCCTGCACCTCTCCTTTGCCCCAGATCAGCCTTGAGCCATCTTCCATATTGTTGCTTCTCTCCCTTCTTCACTTTGATTGAGCAGTCCTTGTCCCCATGCCCTATTATCCCACACGTATAGCAGAAATTCGGAAGATACTCGTACTCAAACCTGCACAAGTCCCTGCCATCTTCCTCCTCCTCCCCTGTGGCAGTCCCTTTCTCCTTCTGTTTCTCTTTTTCCTGTTTCTCCTCGTCCTCCAACGTGAAGCCACGCATAAGTGGTTTATCAATCCTCATGCGAATTTTGATACGCAAGAGTCTCCCTATTGCACTCCCATTGGTCCCTGTATCCGCTTCCACAAAATCGCCAATAATATTGCCGATGTCCTCCGCTGAGATCACATCCATCATACCCAGTGGCAGATTGTACACTCTAACCCAAATCGGGATATTACTAAATTCATAGTCCTCAGGTCTCTTTTTCGGCACATACTCCTCCATCACTATTAGGTCTTTATCAAACATCCACGGCCCATCCTCGATCTCCTTCCTCTTCCCCGACTCTTGATGGAACGTAAACATAAACTGATTCACCCCAATCTCCTTACAGTCGATGCCCTTAATCGGACACCAGATCTTCCCTAGGGTTAAGAAGATGGCGTCTGGGTGAACTGGCTTCTCGGACATGACCTTGCCTACCGCCTGCAGCAGCCAATCCTTCCCCTTCTCCTTGAGCGCGCATCTGACCTTTACTCCTTTCCTCTCCTCATCCGACAACTTCAGCCCCCTCAACATGCCTGCAACTCCCTCCATCCTCCCGTCTCCTCCCACCCTACCACCCCGTCTCCTCCTAGGGTTGCTGGTGGTGTACGACCCCGAGCCCTAGGGAGCCCGGGGAAGGCTTATGGTGGATGGGAAGGAAGAAGCACGATCGCTGGAACAGAAGCACGAGATCACAAGCAGGCTGGCGAGATCGAGGAACCCTAAACGTTTACGACGAACTCTTTTACCACCTCCAGAATCGAGAAAATTCCTTAGTACACTAGTTACTAAGGATAAGTTTGACCGCTGTCCTGTGATCCATTCCTGGATCACTCTTGTACCCCTTGACTGACTCATGGCAAGGCACACTTCAGGTGCGGTACACATCACCTCATACTATAGAGCCTACGTCTGAAGCATAGGGGACGACCTTCATCCTTTCTCTCTCTTCTGCCGTGGTCATGTCTTGAGTCTTACTCAATATTCACACCTTATAACACAGCCAAGAACTCCTTCTTTGCCGATCTATTTTGAATTCCTTCAAAATCTTGTCACGGTATGTATTTATTTGAAAGTACCATTAAGAGTTTTTGATCTATCCTTATAGATCTTGATGCTCAATGTTCAAGTAGCTTAATCCAGGTTTTCCATTGAAAAACACTTTTCAAATAACCCTAATGCTGTCCAGAAATTCTACATCATTTCTGATCAACAATATGTCAATAACATATACTCATCAGAAATTCTATAGTGCTCCCACTCACTTCTTTGGAAATACAAGTTTCTCATAAACTTTGTATAAACCCAAATCTTTGATCATCTCATCAAAGTGTATATTCCAACTCCGAGATGCTTACTCCAGTCCTTATAAGGATTGCTGGAGTTTTGCATACTTTAGCATCTTTTAGGATTGACAAAACTTTCTGGTTGTATCACATACAACCTTTCCTCAAAAAATCATCGAGGAAACAATGTTTTGACATCCTATCTGCAAGATTTCATAAATAATGCAGTAACTGCTAATATAATTCCAACAGACTCTTAGCATCGCTACGAGTGAGAAAGTCTCATCGTAGTCAACTCCTTGAACTTGTCGGAAAACATCTTAGCGACAAGTCGAGCTTTCTTAATGGTGACAATTACCATCATTGTCCGTCTTTCTTTTAAAATCCATCTGTACCCAACAGCCTTACGACCATCAAGTAGTTCTCCCAAAGTCCACACTTTGTTTTCATACATGGATCCTCTCTCGGATTTTATGGCCTCTAGCCATTTATCGGAATCCGGGCCCACCGTCGCTTCTCCATAGCTCGTAGGTTCATTGTTGTCTAGCAACATGACTTCCAAGACAGGATTACCGTACCACTCTGAAGTAGTACGCATCCTTGTCGACCTACGAGGTTTGGTAGTGACTTGATCCGAAGTTTCATGATCACTATCATCAGCTTCCACTTCAATTGGTGTAGGTGCCACAGGAACAACTTCCTGTGCCCTTCTACACACTGGTTGAAGTGATGGTTCAATAACCTCATCAAGTCTCCACCATCCTCCCACTCAATTCTTTCGAGAGAAACTATTCCTCGAGAAAGGACCCGTTTCTAGAAACAATCACTTTTGCTTCCGGGTCTGAATTAGGAGGTATACCCAACTGTTTTGGGTGTCCTATGAAGATGTATTTATCCGCTTTGGGTTCGAGCTTGTCAGGATGAAACTTTTTCACATAAGCGTCGCAACCCCAAACTTTCAAGAAACGACAACTTAGGTTTCTCTAAACCATAGTTCATACGGTGTCATCTCAACGGAATTACGTGGTGCCCTATTTAAAGTGAATGCGGTTGTCTCTAATGCCTAACCCATGAACGATAGTGGTAATTCGATAAGAGACATCATGGTATGCACCATATCCAATAGGGTGCAACTATGATGTTTGGACACACCATCACACTATGGTGTTCCAGGCGGTATTAGTTGTGAAACAATTTCCACAAGGTCTTAATTGTGTACCAAACTCATAACTCAGATATTCATCTCTATGATCATATCATAGACATTTTATCCTCTTGTCACGATGATCTTCAACTTCACTCTGTAATTACTTGAACCTTTCAATAATTCAGACGTGTGTTTCATCAAGTAAATATACTCAGCATCTACTCAAGTCATCTGTGAAGTAAGAACATAACAATATCCACTGCGTGCCTCGGCACTCATTGGACAACACACATCAAAATGTATTACTTCCAACAAGTTGCTCTCTTGTTCCATCTTACTGAAAACGAGGCTTTTCAGTCATCTTGCCCATGTGGTATGATTTGCTTGTCTCAAGTGATTTAGAATCAAATGAGTCCAAACGATCCATCTGCATGGAGTTTCTTCATGCGCACATACCAATAGACATGGTTCGCATGTCTCAAACTTTTCAAAACGAGTGAGTCCAAAGATCCATCAACATGGAGCTTCTTCATGCGTTTTATACCAATATGACTCAAATGGCAGTGCCACAAGCAGGTGGTACTATCATTACTATCTTATATCTTTTGGCATGAACATGTGCATCACTACAATCGAGATTCAATAAACCATTCTTTTAGGTGCAAGACCATTGAAGGTATTATTCAAATAAATAGAGTAACCATTATTCTCCTTAAATGAATAATCAGATTATGATAGACATAATCCAATAATGTCTATGCTCAACACAAACACCAAATAACAATTATTTAGGTTTAACACCAATCTCGATGGTAGAGGGAGCAGGCGATGCTTGATCATATCAACCTTGGAAACACTTCCAACACACATCGTCATCTCACCTTTAGCTAGTCTCCGTTTATTCCGTAGCTCTTTTATTTCGAGTTACTAACACTTAGCAACCGAACCGGTATCTAATTACCCTGGTGCTACTAGGAGTACTAGTAAAGTACACATTTAATATAATGTATATCAAATATACTTCTGTCAACCTTGCCAGCCTTCTCATCTACCAAGTATCTAGGGTAGTTACGCTTGATGACCGTTCCCTCATTACAGAAGCACTTAGTCTTGGGTTTGGGTTCAATCCTGGGTTTCTTCACTGGAGCAACAACTGATTTGCCGTTTCATGAAGTACCCATTCTTGCCCTTGCCCTTCTTGAAACTAGTGGTTTCACTAACCATCAACAATTGATGCTCCTTCTTGATTTCTACTTTTGCGGTGTCAAACATCGCGAATATTTGAAGGATCATCATATCTATCCCTGATATGTTATAGTTCATCACGAAGCTCTAGTAGCTTGGTGGCAATGTCTTTGGAGAAACATCACTATCTCATCTGGAAGATTAACTCCCACTCGATTCAAGTGATTGTTGTACCCAAACAATCTGAGTACAAGCTCAACGATTGAGCTTTTCTCCCTTAGTTTGTAGGCTAAGAAGCTCGTCGGGGGTCTTATACCTCTTGACGTGGGCACGAGCCTGAAATCCCAATTTCAGCCCTTGGAACATCTCATATGTTCCGTGATGTTTCTAAAACGTATCAATTCTAAACCGTTTAACATTACTGAACTATCACGTAGTCATCAAAACGTGTATGTCAGATGTTCGCAACATCCGCAGACGACGTTCGAGGTTCAGCACACCGAGCGGTGCATTAAGGACATAAGCCTTCTACTCAGCAATGAGGACAATCCTCAGTTTACGGGCCCAGTCCGCATAATTGCTACTATCAACTTTCAACTAAATTTTCTCTAGGAACATATCTAAAACAGTAGAACTAAAACGCGAGCTACGACATAATTTGCACTGACCTTTTGACTATGTTCAGGATAATTAAGTTCATCTAATGAACTCCCACTCAGATAGACATCCCTCTAGTCATCTAAGTGATACATGATCCGAGTCAACTAGGCCGTGTCCGATCATCACGTGAGACGGATTAGTCATCATCGGTGAATATCGTCATACAAATCTCTGAAACTATACAAATCTGAAATATATATTTGGTCATACAAATTTATGGAACCAATCAAATCTGAACTGCATCTCTGGTCATACAAATTTCTGAAACAATTCAAATCTGAACTGTATCTTTGGTCATACAAATCTCTGAAACTATACAAATCTGAAATATATATTTGGTCATACAAATTTATGGAACTAATCAAATCTGAACTGTATCTGTGGTCATACAAATCTCTGAAACTATACAAATCTGTGATCATACAAATTTATGGAACTAATCAAATCTGAATTGTATCTTGCGTAGGCACCACTACTGCAAGTGCCATACTACTGCAAGTGCCATACTACTGCAAGTGCTATACTACTGCAGAGAATTATGCCCACTTGAGTTGGAGTTAATGACCTCGATAGACTGTCACTGGCAGTAAGAGAGTAGCACTACTAGTACTAGCCTTGTACTACTTGTAATGGAAGAATATGACACAGTGCTAGTACACAGGTACAAATTATAATCAGTAGGAAAATATCATCATAATAATATCATCATTCAGTAGGAAAACAACCTTAGCTAGGTCAGTTCTGAACTACATATGGCAATCTCACTTTTAGGAAAGGAGGATCATCATACACATATATATATATGTATAGCAATTGACAGGAGCTTCATCATTTTTAGTAACAACAATACACATATAGCAATTGGAAGCAAACAGATGTACACATAAGATGAAAATGTAGTGCTGAAAGTTTAATGCTTACAAAAGACTTGCTGAAATAGTGAAAAATATGGAGTCACCAAGCTGGCTAAGAAACTCCCAAAGTCGACTAGCAAATCCAAGATCTAATCCTGTTACACACAGCATAACAACTTAAGATAATTAGGATAAGGATAGTAGGAAATGAAAAAGAAAGAGCTCAAAAAACAATCACAACAGCAAAATAATAAAAACCTTAGGTAAGCATTATCAGACCAGAAAACAAGACATGCATAGAATATATTTGAGAAATCAACCAATATTAAACGAGAACAAGCATGTAGTACTGACCACTACCTTGACAATTCAGCAGTTTAACTCTGTTTTCTTTCTCGTCAACAAGTGAAATAACTTCAGAAGTCATGTAACCTGGGAGATGTAAGCAAACGATTTGACTTAGATTTTAGTATTTGGTAGTCTAATCAGCAAGACAAAGTATGCAATGGAGATGCCCTAATGGAAGTAATAACAACATGACAGCAAACAACCAACAAACATGATGGGCTTAAGATTAATGAACCAACATCGACAAACCAGATGGACAGAGATGTAGTGGGAGGAAAATTCTTTTCTGAATTTTTTATTTGTCTTTGAATCTGTTCCCAAAGTCAGCCAGAACAAACACAACATTATTATATATGATGCGCTTGCTCCTTGCTGCCTTGTACACTTAGGAGCTCACTGAAAAGCAATGACATATTCATGATCTAGATTAGCAACAGGTTGCAATATTCCCCCTAATTGCAAGATGCATCATTTCTAATTAATTAGGAGACAACCTACCTAGCGAGTCTCTGATTCGTTTATACCGTTAATAAAAAAAATTCTACAAGAAAAAAAAGGCAGGCCAAATAAAACCCCCATTTTCGGAGCTACACCTACATGCAGGTAGTAATCACAGAGAAGAAAAACAGGGGATGGGGGCACGGGGTATCTATCACCACAGTAAAGCTTTCACTAACGGAGGAAGCATCTTTTCACCTGGCCATTCCTTCGTTCGGGTAAATGCTGATTTTCACCCGAAAAGTACAGGTGGGCTAATAACTTTCCTACTGAGCTTCGCAGAGTTGTGCCAACGAGGCCACACACTTGGGCCGGCCCAACGCGCGTGAGCTCGCTAGTCACTTCCTTTGCTCGTACTGCTCAAAAGAAACTTGCTTCGCTTTTCGGCTGCTGATTCGTCACGCTTGACCAGACAACCGTTGACTTTAGAAAAATTACAGAAAACATCTGATAAAAAATTAACAAAATTAAAAACAATCATGAAATGAAATTTTCAAAGATTCTGAAAAAAGTTCAAAAACTAAAAAAGTTTGTGAATTTGAAAACAAATCACCAATTTTGGAAAAAACGATTGGTTTCAGCATTTATATAAAATTTGATAAAACTTTAACCGATTTTTTAGAAAAATATTCACAAATTTGGGAAAAAGTTCATCAATTTTTGGAAAGGTTTCTCATTTTTCAACCAAAATTTCAAAAATTCAAAATACACATTGATTTTATTTAAAAATTTCATCCATTTTGCAAAAAGTCCATCAATTTTGAAAAAAGTTCACATATGAATAAAAAATCATAGATTTCGAAAAAAGTTCATCCATTTTGAAGAAGTTCACAAATTTTTTAAAACGTTCATCAATTTTGAAAAAATCCACAGATTTTGAAAAAAATAATTCATTTAAGAAAAAACAAGAAAAAAATAAGAATGCAAATACAAAATATAAAATAAAAAGAAACGAAAGAACAAACAGAAGAAAAGGGAGAAGTGATCACAGCAGGCGTTGTGAATGGATGGTTACTGGAGTTTAGTTGTATAGGAATATTGTGGCTTCGATTCGTGAAGTGAACACATTTTTTGCAGTTTTAATAAAAAAGAAAAAAAAGTTAAACGGGTCAGCCCCGCTTGTAGGGGGTGTGCGCCGGTTTGCGGTTAACACTTTAACTGGCGCAATGGACGCCGAATAGGAAATGCCATCCTCCACCCTCTTTATCCACACATGTTTGATGCTGTCGTCGCTGGATGTCAGCACCATCGCCAAAACAATAAAGCAGCATGCAGAAACACATCCCGACCTCTTCCTGGAAATGTCGGCGATGTGGATCCCCTAGGATCCATGGTTTGAAGATGACTATGAGATTGTGTTGGACACACCTAGATGTTCGACCGAGTAGACAAAATAACTAGATCGGCGTTGTTGTTGTTGAAGCACCACCGCCCGACGAAGAGACATGCAACTACCCTTCTTCCGTAGAGGGACACCCCTCACAAACCTTAATGCCCCTTTGATAGTATTGACGCACCTTTGAACTCAAAGTGATCATATATAGGTCACCAAAAGCTATGAAATGATCCTTAGTCTTGTCAACATTTGATCCTTGAGAGTTCAGGAATCAAAATCTATTTTCCTAACTTGCATCTTCTGGTACATAAGATTATAACATGTAGAGGAAACA
Organism: Aegilops bicornis; assembly: GCA_021605145.1. Classification (NCBI taxonomy): domain Eukaryota; kingdom Viridiplantae; phylum Streptophyta; class Magnoliopsida; order Poales; family Poaceae; genus Aegilops; species Aegilops bicornis. The sequence goes on from CM038673.1 coordinate 799,955,298, forward strand.
TTAGTTTTTTTAATCTAAGTTGTCACAGATCATTAAAATATAATACTCTCACTGTCCCAAAATAAGTGTCTCAAATTTAATACAACTTTGTACTAAAGCTAGTACAAACCTGCGACACTTATTTTGGAACGGAGGGAGTAGGAGACAACGGATGGAAAATTCGTTTCTGAGCTCGGGCTCAGATGCTCCTAAAATCTACAACGCAAGCTAACCTCTGGATTTGTGTCAACAGCTGTATTTCTGGAGCGTATATTACTTTTTCTAGGCAAGCCCAAGGCGCAATGAATACAACGAGGCCGCGAACCAACCTGTGGTTGAGATGGTTAGGTGGACAGTGGTATCCCCAACCCACCAGGGTTCAAATCCTGGTGCTCGCATTATTTCTGGATTTATTTCAGGATTTCCGGCAATGCGCTTTCAGTGGGAGGAGACGTTCCCGTCGACGACGAGGCGCCTACGGTGGCTTCGTAAATCTCAAGATGATATGCCGACTCAGTCTCTCGGAGGTGCTCATAGGGGTAGGGTGTGCGTGTGTGCGTTCATAAGGGTGAGTATATGCGCGTGTATATGAGCGCTTGTGTCTGTACTGATGCTCAAAAAGACAACGGGCCGTCCACTGTACGTGCGGCCCTATTAAATGAGTCCGGCAGCTACCCGTCCCGCTACCCAATTGTAAGCAGCAACTCAGGAAGGGGAAACACAGTACACGTAAATACGCGACACTAGCTGTGGATCACCCAGAACTCTAGCAAATGACACAACGCAAATCTCTTCTCTCCCGGCACCAAGATTAAAATCTGGTACAGTAATCAACATGGTGAAACAACAATTCTAGTACATAGTTTACATGTACAACAGCAAAGTTTCCAACTAATGGTGCATTGCATCATGACTCTGAATACTGAGGAACAAGCGTGGACCACTGCTCAGGTAGTCACACTAGAAAATCCTCGACGAATAACAGTACAGAAAACAAATTTAACTTAACAACTCATTTCTCAGCAGCTTCCAGTGCTCTTGTGCATGTGGTACCTCGGTGACCTTCCATACCACGGTACTTGCATCTTCCCGGCTTCCGTGGTTTCTTCGGTGCATTCCCTCTTTCAGGGCAGGTAGTTGGCTTGTGTCCATCATGTTGAAATAGTTGGTTACTTAGAGATAGAGTTGTATAAGGATAGATATCTTAATTAAACCTTGTATCCTTCTCTATCTCTTTTTCTGTTATCTCTCCCTCTTATTCTCCTGTAACGATCGATCTCTCTTGATCGCATCTTGTAAGCCATGACATTGTTTTTATATATACACACGCGGCCCGAGCAAAGGGTTCAACGCTTCCTATATCGTTTTACATGGTAACAGAGCCTCTTCCTATATCGTTTTACATGGTAACAGAGCCTCTTCCTCATTAGATCGAAAAGAGATTGCATCTAGCTACCTCCGCGACCGAGATCATGTCCACCACCACCGCTGCCATGACGCCAAGCACCATGGGTGCGCTCACCACCACCTCATCTTCCACCTTTGCCTCGTCTTCCACCTCCACCAACGCCACCTCCCTCGGATCGCCACCACATGAGAAGCTTACGAGGGGCAACTTCCTCCTCTGAAAGGCCATCGTGCTGCCTCAGATCAGAGGCGATCAGATGGAGCACCACCTCGACGAGAAGAGTCCGCCACCGCCGGCCACTCTCACCGTCACCAAGGACGGCAAAGAAGAACAAGTCGCCAACTTTGCACGATCCCTCTGGTATGCACAGCAGCAACAACTTCAAGGATACTTGATGGGTTCCTTTTCCCGTGAGATTCTTGCACAGGTCGCCACGCTCCAGACGCCGGCCGAGGTGTGGTGCACCATCCACGCCATGTTCGCCGCTCAAAGCCAAGCTCAAGCGATCAATACTCGCATCGAGCTCACTAACCTCAAGAAAGGTAACATGTCCATGGCTGACTATCTTGGCAAGATCAAAAGCCTCACTGATGAAGTCGCAAGCACTGCTGCGGCGCTCTCCGATCCAGAGATCGTCTCCAAAATCCTCGCCGGCCAGGACATGGAGTACAACCCGGTGGTCTCTGCGCTCGCCGCCAGGGTCGAGCCCATCACTGTCCAGGAGCTCTACAGCCAGTTACTCAGCTTCGACGCCCGCCTCACCCTCCTACATGGCGGTGATCTTCGGCAATCCTCTGTCAACTCTGCCTCCCGTGGTCGTGGCCGTGGCCGCGGTCACAAGGGGCAACGCGGCGGCGGGCGCGGACGCGGCGCTCCACAGGGCGACGGCGCTCGCTCTGGTGGGGGATCTGGCTCCAGCGGCGAGGGCGGCTACAACACCAGCGGCGGCGGCGGCGGCTTCAACAACAACAATGGCCGTCGTCCTTCTCCGCGTGGACGTCCTCGCTGTCAGCTTTGCAAAAAGTCTGGCCATGACGTGACCGACTGCTGGCATCGATACGACGAGGACTACGTGCCTGACTCCCGCCACATTGCTGCTGCCATGCGTGAACAGGGTGGCGAGGGGGTTTGGTATGTTGACTCCGGCACGACAGACCATGTCACCAATGAGCTCGAACAGCTTGCCCTTCGAGAGCGCTACCACGACAACAACCAAATTCACACCGCAAGCGGTGGAGGTATGGATATTTGTCACATCAGTCAAGGTTCTATTAATTCCCTACACTTAAACGTGATATACTCCTCAAAGATGTGCTTCATGTCCCACAAGCTGACAAGAACCTTGCCTCCATGTCTCGTTTAGCCACCGACAATAATATCTTCTTTGAAACTCACCCTAGTTATTTTTTCATTAAGGATCGAGCAACGAGGGAACTCCTTCATCACGGTAGATGCGTTGGAGGGCTCTACCCAATTCCATCCGGAGCACTAGGTCGCAAGCGTCAAGTCTACTACGTCATCAAGCCTTCCTTGGCATGGTGGCATCAACGATTAGGGCATCCATCTTCGGTCGTCGTCAAACAAATAGTTAATAAAGACAAACTTCTTTTGTCTCATAGTCCACATAATGAGTCTGTGTGTGAAGCTTGTCAATGTGCCAAGAGCCATCAGCTTCCTTATCCCAAGTCAACCAGTGTGTCTCATGCTCCGTTAGAACTTATTTTCAGTGATGTATGGGGTCATGCCAGAGATTTTTTTGGTAGAAAAAATATTATGTCAGTTTTATTGATGATTATAGCAAATTCACTTGGATATATTTGCTTACATACAAGTCTGAAGTTTTCTCTATCTTCCAAGAATTTCAGAAACTTGTTGAGCGACAGTTTGATAGGAAAATCCTTTGAGTCCAAAGTGACTGGGGAGGGGAGTATGAGAAAGTCAACTCTTTTTTCGTAGCATTGGGATAGCCCATTATGTATCTTGTCCTCATGTTCATCAACAGAATGGCTCTGCGGAGCGCAAACATCGCCACATAGTTGAAGTTGGCCTCTCTCTGTTAGCTCATGCATCCATGCATGCCTCTCAAATATTGGGATGAAGCTTTTATCACCGCCACTTATCTTATTAATCGCCTTCCCAGTAGAGTCATTGGCAACTCCACCCCTTTAGAGTGATTGTACAAGCAGAAACCTGATTATAACTATCTCAAAACTTTTGGATGTGCCTGCTATCCTAATTTGCGTCCTTTCAATCGCCACAAACTTGAGTTTCGATCCACACAATGTGTCTTCCTTGGCTACAGCAACCTTCACAAAGGCTATAAGTGTCTTGAGATTGCCACTGGACGCATCTAAATATCTCGCAATGTCGTTTTTGATGAAACTATCTTTCCGTTTTCAAAACTTCATCCCAACGCCGGCGCCTTGCTCCGTGCTGAAATTGCTCTTCTACCTGACTATGATCACGGGGGCGCATTACTGAACCTGACCATGTGCAAAAATCCAGTGAAAATCCTGATTCTGTTGATCTTTGTGCTAATTCAGGACGTCATTTTATGTATAAGGAAACTAACAAAACAGGTGCTGAAATCCATGCTGATCCGGCTGACGGCGGCGGATCCCAGGCAGATTCGCCCGCCAGGCCTACCTCCGCTGACGGCGCGAGATCCCAGGAGGATTCTCCACTCGTGCGTGTGGCCGCATGCAGGCTGGTGGCCGACAGCCCCGACCGAGTGGATCCCACCGGTCCAGATGCATCCACGCGCCCATGTGACGACAGGCGCGCCAGCCCAGGCGCGGGAGAAGCCCAGTCGCCCGCCGCCACGTCTCGGCGGGCCCAGGTGGACCGCGGGTGCGCGGGTGAATCGCCCGCTGCCGCGTCTCTGCGGGTCCAGGCAGATTGCGGGCGTGTGGCTGACCGCACACGTGAGGCTGGATCTGCCTCGGATCAGGAGCCGGCTGGCCCGCTGGTTGCCTTGGATCGAGAGAGGGCTGGATCCTCTGTGGCTGATTCTACTTCACCCGGATCGCGTGCACCATCTGCCACATCAGCCCCTCCTGTGTCGCCTACGCTCTTTCTTCGAAATACAAGGTCTCGGTCAGGTATTGTCAAGGAAAAACAATACAATGATGGTACAATAAGGTATGATAAACTCAAACGTGCTTTTCTTACCACTACTGGTGAACCAATCAATTTGCATGATGCTCTTGCCAATAAGGAGTGGAAGGAAGCTATGGATAGTGAGTATAATGCACTTATGAAAAATAAGACCTGGCATTTAGTACCACCAAAACATGGGAACAATATCATTGATTGTAAGTGGGTATACAGAATAAAAAGAAAGTCTGATGGAAGCATAGACATGTATAAGGCAAGGTTAGTTGCAAAATGGTTCAAACAAAGGTTTGGAATTGATTATGAAGATACCTTTAGCCCTGTTGTTAAGTCAGCTACTATTCGACTTGTCTTGTCTATTGCAATTTCCAGAGGTTGGAGTTTAAGACAGCTAAATGTTCAGAATGCGTTTCTTCATGGTGTTCTTGAGGAAGAAGTGTTCATGCGGCAACCACCAGGATATGAGAATCAAAGCACACCACAATATGTATGTAAGTTGGACAAAGCTCTATACGGTTTGAAACAAGCCCCACGAGCTTGGTACTCCAGATTAAGCATGCAGTTACAAAATCTTGGGTTCACACCGTCTAAGGCAGATACTTCTTTATTCTTTTATAACAAAGGGAATATCACTATCTTTGTGCTTGTTTATGTTGATGATATAATTGTTGCCAGTTCAAGCTCAGATGCCACTGTTTGCTTACTTAAGGACCTGAAGCTAGAATTTGCTCTCAAGGACTTGGGTGATCTTCACTATTTTTTTGGGTATAGAGGTAAAGAAAATTAAAGATGGTATACTTCTTTCCCATGAAAAATATACTACTGATATTCTCAGAAGAGTGGGATTGGAGCACTGCAAACCAGTAAGTACACAATTTCTACCTCAGAGAAGCTTACAGTTGAATGTGGAGAAGCACTTGGGCCAGAAGATGCAACAAATTATAGAAGTGTTGCAGGTGCTTTACAGTATTTAACACTTACATGTCCTGATATTTCCTATTCAGTAAATAAGGTCTGCCAATACTTGCATGCACCCAGAACCCCTCATTGGACTGCAGTGAAAAGAATTCTTAGATATCTCAAGTTTTCAGAAGGACTTGGGCTCCAGATTACCAAGTCTTCTTCTATGCTTGTTACTGCTTACTCTGATGCTGACTGGGCAGGATGTGCTGATGATAGAAGGTCTACATGTGGTTTTGCTGTTTTTCTGGGAACAAATCTTGTGTCTTGGAGTGCAAGAAAAGCAAGCTACTGTTTCTAGGTCAAGTACAGAAGCTGAATACAAAGCCTTAGCAAATGCTACAGCTGAAGTAATGTGAATACAGACATTACTCTATGAGCTTGGAGTTAAAGCTCCACAGGCTACGAGGTTATGGTGTGATAATATTGGTGCTACCTATCTCTCAGCCAATCCGGTCTTCCATGCACGCACAAAACACATTGAGGTTGATTTTTATTTTGTCAAAGAAAGGGTAGCTCGAAAGCTACTGGACATTCGGTTTATACCTACTGGTGATCAACTTGCTAATGGATTTACAAAACCTCTCACCATGAGAAGGTTGGATGAGTTCAAGTACAATCTCAACCTTTGCAACGTTCATAAGGTTTAGATTGAGGGGGAGTGTTGAAATAGTTGGTTTGTTAGAGATAGAGCTGTATAGGGATAGATATCTTGTTTAAACCTAGTACCCTTCTCTATCTCTTCTTCTGTTATCTCTCCCTCTTATTCTCCTGTAACGATCGATCTCTCTTGATCGCATCTTGTAAGCCACGGCATTGTTTCCATATATACACACACGGCCCGAGCAAAGGGTTCAACGCTTCCTATATCATTTTACACATCACACTGGCAAATGCTGCAGAATCTTGTCTGTTTACTCGACCCCTCGTACATTGCCTTTTCCCTACTATTCGTTGCCCTTCTGAGCCCTCTCTGCTTGTGTGCAGCTGCCAGTCCTTGGAGGTCTTTCACACTTTGGCAATGGTCAGCACCGTTGCAACATATACAACCTCTCCGTTGCCCAATATGATCCTCAAACCCTAAATCATCCCTCTTCTCCGCCAAAGGTACACCATTTACCAGCAAAAGCTTTCAGCCCAGCAGCACATGAACTTGAATGATTGTGCGCTCGCATCGCCCATCCGAATGACATCCATGGCTTTAAAGTACAGAGTTGAGTGCCTGCATGTGAATGAGAGGCTAACTGATGTGTCGTTTTGGTACTGAACCAGGTGTTCGGGTAGTATTTCCCTCGCATCCTTGGTCCATCGTTTCACTATATGCTTAGCAAGAATCTCCTCCAGGTAAAGTATGTCCATGACCTATGCCATCACAACTAACAAATGATAATCATATACCCTTCAAAGTTGATGCCATTAGAAAATATCCTTTTTTTACGCTCAGCACATGACTGCACAATATCCCAATATGCTTGAATTGCCCAGATTTACATGTAAACTCTGGCTGGTCCTCGCTTATGTTCACCTCATAGACCTCCATTTCTCTCTTTTCAACGCGTTGTTGTGTGTCGTTATGTACTTACTCATTTTCTCTACCTCTGTGACATTTTATAGGCTGTGCCTTCAATTAGCAAACGTCAAACTCCTCAAATATAGCCCTAGTGTAAATATTACTTCCCTACCACTCTATTGCCAAATTAATTCTTCTAACAGCTCCACCCGGCGAATATACACAAGTTATTCTATGCATATATGTGGTGATGGTAAGGTGAACACCGCTATGTGTTTTCCTAGCCGACTGTGTTGCTTGAAAATAATTCAAAATATGAATTATTAAATGAAGCATTGGCTTACAATCATAGTCCTATTCTCTTTGTAGCTTTCCTCACACTCGCGGTTGAACTGCAACCTCATATACTGCCTAACAAACAAGTCCATTGGACTCATAGGAGGCATATATATAGCATGTTAAACATGTGATTGGCACTCTCATTGCGTTTTGTGCTCGTCATCTTGGCGCAGAACCCTTGAAGTATGACTTTGCCCACTACTTCCTGATTTCCTATAGCTGGGTCATGTAGGTGTGCTTCCCTAGACTGTACTTGTCAAACACATAGCCCATGCTGTCTCAAACTCATCTTCCGTTAACATGTGGTTCACAACCTTGTGGAACTCAGCCTGAAACTCACTCTTCTTTGTGTACAGAGGGCCCAAAGTCTCCTTCGCTTTCTTCAGCACATGCCATTTGCACCACCTGTGGATAGTGCCCTGATAAGCTTTGTTGATTGCCACCTCCATAGCTCTGTTCTGATCTGCAATCAAAACGGATTAGTCAGGCATATTCTCTTTGAATGTTCCAAAGCGTACGGGGCATACTTTTCAGCACAAAAAAAATCATGAGACACAAAACTCTATGTTGCTTACCTGTCAGTACAGTCTTAGGCGCTGGGCTTCCCATCAACCGCAAGAACTCATCGAACACTCACTCGAAGCTCTCCACCTGCTCATCTCGCATCAGCACACCAGCAAGGATAATGCTTTGAAAATTATTGTTCACCCCCACAAACAATCCAAATGGCATATCGTAGAGGTTTGTCATATATGTTGTGTCAAATGTTACCACATCCCCAAGAACCAGTACCGCATATGGCTACTCTTGTTAGTCCACATCAGGTTCTTCACGTTGCCTGAACTGTCTGCCAAAACCTTATATGTGAAGCCGATCAGTATTTACAATATCTGCAAACACCTCTAGTGTCTTTCTGACATCATCTTTGCTTGTTCATGGCTTATTTTCCGGCAAATGTTTCTAAGGGTTTCTTAGTGAATGGAACCTTCTTAACTGAACCAAAGAAACTACCAATTATGCTGTAAATCTTCTGAAGATTTACATTATTCTCCATCAGCTGTTTTACAAGGTCTTTGGTGTATACGTCGATGCGCTTGTGCAACGGCAAGTGCACCTTTTCACCCATAGTCAGCGACATCGGATGCTTGGTTCTTCGGTGCTCTGTTATGTACCTGTTGTTGTCCGATGCTTGTAGAAGATTAATCAATGCTGGACACTCACACCTGCACGATCTACTATTCTCTGCCTCGGGTTTCCCCTGCGTGTGCCCAAACAAACACAAAGTCAGCAGTAGCATGTACAAACTTGCACATCATGGCCAATTCCAACAATTGCCTCAGAGGTAGCACATGTAAACAGGACATTTTTACTCGCCGAACAACCACAATATGGATGTGCTTTCAGGTTCGCACCTTTTTGTCCAGCCAAGGGCCTGCGGGTTGACTCTGTCAGTTGACTGGGTTGACCTAGTCGGAGATGACCCTCGACGCCACTGACCTCCGTCTCCTGCTTTGTCAGGTCCATCGTCATCGAGTCGTTCACCATAGCCAGACCCGGCATTTGAGTCTTCAGATTCACTGCGGATGATTTCTCTCATGGGCAGCAAAACTAGAGGAATTGGATCTAGTTGTTCAATGCTGTCAGCGTAGTCCTCCAGAACAGGGAACCGGAGAGAAGAACGCTAATGCCCTTCTGCCAGGGCTCATTGTTATCTACCCCATTCGGGATTTGACAGGATGCAAAACGCAAAATGACCAGATCTACACTAACCTGCCAACGGCGTCGAGAAGAAACTCCATGCAGGAAACTATCGCCGCCGGAGGCTGAAACAGTGAAACTATCGCCGCCGCCACGAGCAGCTCGCTCCTGGACGACAAACGTCCGTGCATGTTATCTGATCCGTGGCTCTGAAGATTTTCTGGTCCACAGACCAGGACGACAGCGCTTGTCCACCGTCCCCTCGATACGAAACGGCCCCACTGATTCACCACTGTTCCATGGCGTATTACCGCGTACACTCCTTTTCTTATTTCCATTGTCAGGTGCATAAAACAGATTTATTCAGATCCCGGGCCATCTATAGACACCAAGGATATCAGGAGCAGCTGGGCTCGGGCACCAAATCGCCCCTTCCACAACAGATGCACTTTAATCTTTTCATTCTCTTACTTTCCCTATTCGGTACTTCTCGAGGGCACTTTAGGACAACCAAGGCACCAATTGAGGCATATGGTTCTATGTCAAATGTTGTAGCTTGACGATGGAGCACTTTACCAATGGGCTGCCGGTTTGGATGCAGGAAACCCACTTGAGAGTGTTTGGGGCAATGAAGAATGTCTTCTGATTGAAGTCCAATCAAATCCCCACAAAACAACTAGCTAGATAATGGAATGAAAAAATAGGTAAGGTTGTGTGCTGATACTTCATAAATTTTTGCGGCTTTGAGTTCTTGGCTGATCTGGTTAGGATTTGCGGCTCTGAGGAGCTTCCTATCCTGGTGGGGGTGATTTCAATATCATTAGAAGGCGTGAGGAGAAGAACAATGATAACTTTGACGACAGGTGGTCGTTCATGTTTAATATTATCATTGAAAGCTTGGATCTGAGAGAGATTGAGCTCTCGGGAAGAAAATTCACTTGGGCTAACGCGATGCCAAATCCGACGTTTGAAAAGTTGGATCGAGTGTTGGCTAGCGTCGAATGGGAACATAAGTTTCCCTTTGTAACAGTTCAGGCTCGTTCCCGTGGAATTTCTGACCACATGTCGTTATTTCTAGACTCTGGTGAGGCCACCCACTTGGGAAACAAAAACTCGTACTCTTTCGAGCTTGCTTGGTTTGAACGAGACGACTTCTTTGATCTCGTAGCCAGAGAGTGGGCTAAGGATATAGGAGGTAAGACTGCGCTTGAGCGCTGGCAGAATAAGATCAGGCATTTGAGAAGCTTCCTGCATGGGTGGGCTAAGCATCTTAGCGGGATTTATAAGGTTAAAAAGGAACGGCTCCTTACCCTTATCCAGTCCTTAGATGTAAAAGCAGAAACCACGATTCTGCCAGCCTCGGAGCTTCATGCCAAGCTTGACGCGGAGATGTGGCTGAAAGAGCTTCTTCGAGAAGAGGAATTGAAGTGGGCATTGCGGGCAAAGGTCCAACGCGTAGTCCAGGGGGACGCGAACACTCAATTCTTTCACATGATCGCTAATGTTAAACACAGAAAGAAGAGGATCTTTCAGCTTGAACAAGATGAAGGAACGATTTTAGGACAGGAAAACCTAAAATTATACATCACCGAGTATTACAAGCAGCTGTTTGGACCCCCAGAGGATAACTGTGTGTCTCTGGATGAGTCCAGGATTGAGGATATTCCTCAGCTAACAGCAGTGGAGAATGATATTTTGGTGGCTCCTTTTACTAAGAAAGAAGTGTTTGACGCCATATCGCAAATGAAAAATAATAAGGCTCCCGGCCCGGATGGATTTCTGGCTGAATTTTATAAGAAGTGCTGGCATATTATTAAGAGGGATCTTTTGCCTTTGTTCAATGATCTATTCTCTGGACAGCTTCTGCTTTTTCAACTGAATTTCGGAACGATAACTCTTCTTCCTAAGAAAACAGAGGCTGTGAGAATTGAGCAATTCAGGCCCATCTGTCTTCTTAATGTTAGTTTCAAAAAATTTACCAAGGTCGGGACTAATAAGCTCACACAGATCGCGCATGCTGTGGTGCAGCCTACCCAAATTGCTTTCATGCCGGACAAGAACATCCTTGAAGGGGTTGTGGTCCTTCATGAAACGCTCCAGAGATTCACACGAAAAAGCTAGATGGAGTTGTTTTCAAGGTTGATTTCGAGAAAGTGTACGATAAAGTCAAATTGCCTTTCCTTCAACAGGCCTTACGCATGAAAGGTTTTGATGAAGCTTGGCGACGCTAGGTAGAATCTTTCACGCAAAAAGGGAGTGTTGGAATTAAAGTGAATGACGACATACACTAGTAGAAAAGGGGGCAAAGGTCCAGGCCGAGTCAGCCCATTAGTTTTGATTCAGTCCAGAACCGGGACCCATGGTGGCATTGGACCCGGTTCGTGAGACCCGGGGGCCGGCCGGGCCACATGGGCCATTGGTCCCGGTTCGTCTGGACCTTTTGGTCCCGGTTGGTGGTACGAACCGGGACCAATGGGCCTTGCTCTGCTCACCACCATTGGTCCCGGTTGGTGGCTTGAACTGGGACCAAAGGCTGCCCGTTAGTCCCGGTTCATGGCACCAACCGGGACCAATGAGGTGCCTATATATACCCCCACGCGGAAGAGCAGAGCACACTGCTCTGTTTTTTCCGTCCGCCGAGGGGAGAGGGCTTGGTGGTGCTCTAGCTCACCTCCTATGCACACAAGGTGTTCGATGGAATGCCCGAGCCACACTACTTAAGCTTTCTCCTCTCCAAGCTCGACCTCCAAGCTCCATTTTCCTCAATATTTGTCTAGGTTTAGCGGTCCGTCACACCCCGTCCCCGTCTTCACCGCCGTCGATCACTCGCGCTGATCTCATCGCTGGCACAACCGTGGTGAGCCTCTTGTTCTTATCTTCTTTCTGAAAGAAAAAATATTCTTACTTGTATGTTTAGATAGATACTTGTATTATTTTCTTTCTTTTATTATTGCATCTTATACAGTGCGATGGTTTTGGTATCCGCCCCCGTCGGCCCTCGTCCTATCTATGATTCGGATGTGTTATATATTATCTTTTCATAACTATTGGTTCATTTATTGTTTATGACAATTATGCCGACCAACGTGACATAGATTTTATTTATCTAGGAGGTTGTTGAACCGGAAATTCCAACCGACCCTATTGTCGAGAGGTTAAATTTAGTTGAAGAAGAAAACAATTTCTTGAAGGAAAAAATAAGAAAAATTGAGGAGGGGAAGATGATATTGGAGTTGCATGTGGCGGATGTCGTCGAAGATCACAAGATCAAGATGGATGCAATGCGCTTGAAGATTAGAAAGATTAGAAAATATGCCATTCATACCGAGGCTTGGTATCATTATGCCGTTGGATCGGTTGTTACCTTGGTTGCGATTATGATCGCATTTGTTTTCGCATTGAAATGTTTTACATAGTTTGTATGGTTTAATTAATTTCGATGCTCTGCAGAGCTTTATGTTGTTAGATGAGAACTATGTATGTACTTTGGTTTTAATGTGATGATGAACTTCTATTAATTTGGTCACTTAATTATCTATTCATGATGTTCTGTAATGATTTTTGACACACTTAATTATATATAATGCACGCAGATGAACCGGCAATGGATGTACGGTGACAGAGACACCTCCGAGTACATTAAGGGCGTGCATGATTTTCTCGAAGTGGTTGAGGCAAACAAGCAGAATGGTTTTATGTGTTGTCCATGCCCTATATGTGGGAATACGAAGTCTTACTCTGACCGGAAAATCCTTCACACCCACCTGCTTTACAAGGGTTTCATGCCACACTATAATGTTTGGACGAGGCACGGAGAAATAGGGGTTATGATGGAAGACGGCGAAGAAGAAGAGTACGATGACAATTATGTGCCCCCTGAATACGGTGATTCTACTGAACATCAAGAGGAACCAGACGATGTGCACGATGATGCTGCAACGGGCGAAGCTGCTGAAGATCAAGAGGAACCAGACGATGTGCTCGATGATGATGATCTCCGTTGGGTCATTGTCGATGCAAGGACGCAATGCGAAAGTCAAATGGAGAAGCTGAAGTTCGATCACATGTTAGAGGATCACAAAAAAGGGTTGTACCCCAAATGCGAAGATGGCAACACAAAGCTCGGTACCGTACTGGAATTGCTGCAGTGGAAGGCAGAGAATGATGTGACTGACAAAGGATTTGAGAAGCTACTGAAAATATTGAAGAAGAAGCTTCCAAAGGATAATGAATTGCCCGACAGTACATACGCATCAAAGAAGGTCAGATGCCCTCTAGGATTGGAGGTGCAGAAGATACATGCATGCCCTAATGACTGCATCCTCTATCGTGGTGCGTACAAGGATCTAAACGCATGCCCGGTATGCAGTGCATTATGGTATAAGATCAGACGAGATGACCCTGGTGATGTTGACGGCGAGCCCCCCAGGAAGAGGGTTCCTGTGAAGGTGATGTGGTATGCTCCTATAATACCACGTTTGAAACGTCTGTTCAGAAACGGAGAGCACGCCAAGTTGATGCGATGGCACAGTGAGGACCGTAAGAAAGACGAGAAGTTGAGAGCACCACGACGGGTCGCAGCGATGGCGAAAAATCGAGAGAAAGTACTGGGATGAGTTTGCAAGTGACCCAAGGAACGTATGGTTTGCTTTAAGCGCGGATGGCATTAATCCTTTCGGGAAGCAGAGCAGCAATCACAACACCTGGCCGTGACTCTATGTATGTATAACCTTCCTCGTTGGATGTTCATGAAGCGGAAGTTCATTATGATGCCAGTTCTCATCCAAGGCCCTAAGCAACCCGGCAACGACATTGATGTGTACCTAAGGTCATCAGTTGAAGAACTTTTACAGCTGTGGAATGGAAACGGTGTACGTACGTGGGATGAGCACAAACATGAGGAATTTGACCTAAAGTCGTTGTTGTTCGTGACCATCAACGATTGGCCCGCTCTCAGTAACCTTTCAGGACAGACAAACAAGGGATACCACGCATGCACACACTGTTTACTTGACACCGATAGTATGTACCTGGGAAGCTGCAGGAAGAATGTGTACCTGGGACATCGTCGATTTCTTTCGACCAACCATCAATGTCGAAAGAAAGGCAAGCATTTCAAAGGCGAGGCAGATCACCGGAAGAAGCCCGCCATGCGTACCGGTGATCACGTACTTGCTATGGTCAATGATTTACACGTAATCTTTGGAAAGGGTCTCGGCGCACTAGCTGTTCCGAATGACGCTGAGGTACACGCACCCATGTGGAAGAAGAAATCTATATTTTGGTACCTACCCTACTTGAAAGACCTAGAGGTCCACTCTTCAATCGACGTGATGCACATGACGAAGAACCTTTGCGTGAACCTGCTAGGCGTCTTGGGCGTGTATGGAAAGACAAAAGATACACCTGAGGCACGGGAGGACCTGCAACGTTTGCACGAAAAAGACGGCATACCTTCGAAGCGATCTGAAGGTCCCGCCAGCTACGCTCTTCTGAAGAAGAAAAAGAAATCTTCTTTGAATGCCTGCTTAGTATGAAGGCCCCGACCGCTTCTCGTCAATATAAAGGGAATAATAAATATGCCGGAGAAAAGTTCCGAACCTAAAGTCTCATGAATGCCACGTGATTATGACGCAAGCGCCTCCGGTTGCATTGAGGGGCTTCTACCGAAAACATCCGATTAGCCATTGTGAAGCTATGTGCATTCCTCAATGCAATCTCTCAGAAGGTGATCGATCCAGAAATCGTACCAAGGCTAAGGAGTGATGTGGCGCAATGTCTTGTCAGTTTCGAGCTGGTGTTCCCACCATCTTTCTTCGATATCATGACAGTTCATCTAGTCGACGAGATTGTCATTCTGGGGCCCGTATTTCTACACAATATGTTACCCTTTGAGAGGTTCATGGGATTCCTAAAGAAAAATGTCCATAACCGCGCTAGGCCAGAAGGAAGCATCTCCATGGAATCAAACATAGGATGTCATCGGGTTTTGTGTTGACTTCATTCCTGGCCTTAAGAAGATAGGTCTCCCTAAATCGCGGTATGAGGGAAGACTGACTGGAAAAGGCACGCTTGGAAGGGACTCAATAATATGCAGGGACGGATATTCTTGGTCTCAAGCACACTACACAGTTCTACAGAACTCTACCTTGGTGACCCCGTATGTCAATGAACACAAGAACAGTCTGCGCTCCAAACACCCGGAGCAGTGCGGCGACTGGATTACATGTGAACACATGAGGACTTTGAGCAGTTGGTTGGAAACACGTCTCAGAGGTGACAACACTGTTTGTGATGAGTTGTACTTGTTGTCAGGGGACCATCTTCGATCATTACGATTTGGAAAGGATCTGAGATAAATGGGAATACATTTTACACGATTGACCAAGATCAAAAGAGCACCAACCAAAACAGCGGTGTCTGCTTTGATGCAACAACCGAGAGGGGAAATGACACATATTATGGTTACATAGTGGACATATGGGAACTTGACTATGGACATGATTTTAAGGTCCCTTTGTTTAAATGCAACTGGGTCAATCTGTCAGGAGGCGGGGTACAGGTAGACCCACAGTACGGAATGACAACAGTGGATCTGAAAAATCTTGGGTACACTGACGAACCGTTCGTCCTAGCCAATGATGTGGCACATGTTATCTATGTGAAGGACATGTCTACCAGACCGAGAAAAAGAAAAGATAAGGAAGCGAATACATCATACGATGAGTCAAAGCGCCACGTAGTTCTTTCAGGAAAGAGGGACATCGTGGGAGTGGAGGGCAAGGCAGACATGTCTAAAAATTATGAAAAGTTTCATGAAATTCCTCCCTTCAAAGTCAAGGCTGACCCAAGCATCCTGATAAACGATGAAGATTATCCATGGTTACAACGCAATAAGCAAATGACACAAGCGAATAAAAAGTGAAGACTTTCTCCCGCAACTATTATGATGATACCATGCCAACTTTATAATGCATTTAGTATGATACCATTGTCCGTTTTGTACATGCACATGCTATGTGTGTGAAATTATGATACCATGGCAACTTTCAACTTTTTCAGAGTTCATTTGAAATGCTTTAATGTCTTATGGTTCCGCCCTCGTAATACCTTTAATCCCGGTTCGCTCCTTGTCAACTATGTTCTCACTAAGAACACTCTCAAGAGGGCAGCCACGTGGGCCATTGGTCCCGGGTTAAATGGACCTTTTGGTCCCGGTTCCACGCATACGAACCGGGACCAATGCGCCTCGCCCCTGGCCCATGACCATTAGTCCCGGTTTGTGCCACAAATCGGGACTAAAGGGTTGGTCCTTGTTGCGCTCAGAGTTTAGTCCCACCTCGCCAACCAAAGGGCGCTCACACTGGTTTATAAGCCCGTCCCTCTCTGCCTTGTTGAGCTCCTCTCAAAGTGAAAATAGATGCCCCTTGTACAGGGAATTTGACCTAAATTCATAGTGAATTTCTCTGAAATTCATAGAAAATTATTATGAATTTAGGTTGAATTTTCTCTATAGGCGCATCTATGTTCATTTTTTTAGTTAAGTTAATCACAAACTTGTGATTCACACAAATTTCAAAGAATTCAAATTGTAACTATTCAAATTTGAGAACTAATGGCACTAACAGAAAGTTTATAATTTTCTAAAACTAATGGCACTAACAGAAAGTTTATAATTTTGCTGACCTAAAAGCAAAAAGAATTAAAAAAAGCAAAAAACAAAAGAAAATAAAAATGCAGAAAAAAAAACAAAAAAATTGGAAACAAAATAAAAATAGCAACAATAAGTATTTTGTTGTAAGTAGAAACAAAATAAAATAAATAAAGCAACAAAGAAAACAAAAAAAAGTGTTTTCAAATTTGAAAACTATTGGCAATAACAGAAAGTTTATAATTTTTCTAAAACTAAAAGCAAAAAAGAATTAAAAAATAAAGCAAAAAGCAAAAGAAAATAAATAATGCAGAAAACAAAACAAAAAACTGGAAAAAATAAAAATAGCAACAATAAGTATTTTGTTGTAGGTAGAAACAAAATAAAATAAATAAAGCAAGAAAGAAAACAAAAAAACAAAAAAGTGTTTTCAAATTTGAAAACTAATGGCACTAACAGAAAGTTTATAATTTTTCTAAAACTAAAAGCAAAAATAATTAAAAAATAAAGCAAAAAACAAAAGAAAATAAATAATGCAGAAAACAAAACAAAAAAACTGAAAAAAAATAAAAATAGCAACAATAAGTAAAGAAAATAAAAAAAACAAAAAAAGTGCCTCCTACCGGGCCCCCACGGCCTGAATACGACTAGAAACCCAACAATGGGCCATGATTCAGGCCCGTAGTAAGCCCAGTAGGCCCACATGCACATAGAGACAGATTAGGCCCGAAAGCTTGCTTTAGAGAGGAGCTCGAGAGGGTTGGCGCATCGCACCTTATAAACAGGTGCGTCTCTCTCTCAGCTAGCGAGGTGGGACTAAACTCCCACCACCACGCCGTTGTGCAAGGCCCATTGGTCCCGGTTGGTGGCACCAACCGACTAAAGGGTGCATTAGTCCCGGTTGGTGCTACCAATCGGCATTAATGTCGCTTAGTCCCTTGGTGCCACCAACCGACCAAAGGTCAGCTTCCGCCTCTTTGGCTGTTGAATCTCCTTTGGTCCCGGTTGGTGGCACGAACCGGGACCAAAGGGGGCATTCGTCCCGGTTTGTGCCACGAACCGGGACCAAAGCCTTTCCTATATAACCAAACACTTGGGAAATTTCCCCCACCCGCCATTCTTCTCTCCAACGCCGCCAGGCTGCTGCGCTGCTCCTCGACGCCGGCCCCTGCCCCGACGTCGCCGTCGCCTCCCCTAGCCGCCCGAGGTCGCCGTCGCCGCCGGTCAGAGCCGATGCCGTCGCCCGGCCTTGGCGCCGCTCGACCCTGCCCCAGCGCGTCGCCCGCCCGTCGTCCTTTGTCGCCCTGCCCGCCTTCCTTCTCGCCGACCGTCGCCCCTGCCCGTCGCCGTCCTCGCCGCCGTCTGTGCGCCCCCTGCCCGTTCCGTCCTCGCCGCCACGAACCAGCGCCCCTGCCCCTCCGTTGGTCCGTGGCGCCCCTCTATTTTTTCTTATATTACATGCTTGTTTTTTTTTTCAGATTATATATATATGTATATATGTGAGCATATGTATTGTGTATATTGCTTCTTTTCAGATTTTTTTCATATATATGATGATTTGTATTTTGCTTTTTTATAAAAATGTATATATGTTCTCTGTGTATATATTTTCTTATATGCAAAAGTTAGATTTATTTTAGAAAAGGATTATCTATATATATTCTCTGGTTTAGTACACTTTAGGTTAGTTTCATTTTTAGAAAAGTTTTATATATTTAGGAGAGGAAAAAGGAAAATAAGAAGAGGAAAAAGGAGAAGAAGAGGAGAGGAAGAAAAGGAAGAGGAGAAGAAGAGGAGAGGAAGAAAAGGAAGAGGAGAATAAGAAAGGAATAGAGGAGAAGAAGAAAAAATAGAAAAATAAAGGAATAGAGGAGAAGAAGAAAAAATAGAATTTTTTCTATTTTTTCTTCTTCTCCTCTATTCCTTTCTTCTTCTCCTCTTTTTTTTCTTCTTTTTTTCTTCGATCTTCTCCTCTATTCCTTTCTTCTTCTCCTCCTTTTATTTCTTCTTCGTTTTCTTATGTTTTATCGGGTCTGTCGTCGTCCATATACCCCTCCCGATAACTTCAACACGAGGGGGTAGGGTCGATATAGCCCCTCCCCGATAATATTATTTTCCCATGTACGTATGTCGTGTCGATATAAACTCCCGATAACTTCAACACGGGGGGTCGATCGATATACCCCCTCCCGATAACTTCAACATGTTGGGGGGGGGGCGATATACCCCCTCCCCATTACTATTATTTCCCCATGTACGTATGTCATCGTTGTCGATATAAACATCTCCTGATAACTTCAACATGTGGGGGCGGTCGATATACCCTCCCGATAACTTCAACACGAGGGGGTCGATATACCCTCCCGATAATATTATTTTCCCATGTACGTATGTCGTGCCGATATACACTCCCGATAACTTCAACACGTGGGGGGGGGGGGTCGATCGATATACCCCCTCCCGATAACTTCAACACGTGTGGGGGGGGTTGATGTACCCCCTCCCCGTTACTATTATTTTCCCATGTACGTATGTCGTCGTTGTCGATATAAACCCCTCCCGATAACTTCAACACGTGGGGGGGGGGGTCGATATACCCCCTCCCCGATAATATTATTTTCCCATGTACGTATGTCGTCGTTGTCGATATAAACCCCTCCCGATAACTTCAACACGTGGGGGGGGGGTCGATATACCCCCTCCCGATAACTTCAACACGTGGGGGGGGGTCGATATACCCCCTCCCCGATAACATTATTTTCCCGTGTATGTATCTCGTCGTTGTCGATATTACCCCCTTGAAGCGTTGTCGAGGCCACCCCAAACCCTAGAGAAGCAGCGTCGAGGCCACTAATTAATATGATTCCTTATTGTGATTAGCTAGCTAGTTCTACATTTGCCACTAATATATCCATATATGTCATGTTTGAATAATAATTGCCATGTTGTAAATATTTGTAGAAACTATGGACACCCCCCGAGACGAAGCAACAGAAGCGATGTTGGGGGAGATAATCGCACATGGAAGTGATGTCGTCTTATCGTTTCTGAACGACACCGATGGTCTGGAAGGACAGGGTGAAGAAGCAGGCAATTATGATGGCTCCTTTGACCCAATGCCGGTGCAAGAAGGAGACCATGAGGACGGCTCCGGTGACCCAATGACAGTGCAAGAAGGAGACCGTGATAACGGCTCCGGTGACCGAACCGAGTCTGGACAGGTATATATATTAGTTAAGCCTGTGCTGACTAGCTAATTGATGCATTCATTATTTTGGTATATGTACATATTAATTAACTCTCGTCTTTCTTCTTTTTTCTAGCCCTCCGGATCAAGCACAACTTCGGTAAGGAGACGAGGCCCGAAGAAAAAGTTGAGCTCGGATGAAAGGTTTGAGATCACAGTAATCGCGCGCGATGTCGAACCGATTGAGCCCATCCGGACAAAGAACACATTTGCTGCTCAGTGCGGGGTTCTTGTTAGGGACAAGACCCCGATCAGCATCCACCAATGGTATAAGCCTAAGGAGGAAGACCCTGAGGTGTCTTATGTCAATGATATGCAGAAAGATGATCTTTGGACTGAGCTGAAGGAAAATTTCACCCTACCGCCAGAGGAGGATCCGGAGAAGCCAGTTAAAGAGCAATTAATCAAGTCTTGTGCTCTTAAGAAGATGGCAGGCCTATTCAGGAGGTGGAGGAAAGAGCTAAAAAAGTTTGTCGACAAAGAAGAGACACCAGAATTCATCGGCAAATATGAGAAGATCAGAGATCACTAGCCCGCATTTGTGGCCCACAAGACATCGGAAAAGAGTAAGAAGATGTCGGCGACAAACAAGCAAAATGATGCGAATAAGAAGTTTCACCATCGCACGTCGTGGCTACCTCAAAGCCCGGCCTAAGTGGTCCAAGGCTGAGAATGATCTGCTTGATAAAGGGATTGAACCAGAGACAATGAACTGGCCAGACCGTTGCCGGACTTGGTTCTTCGGGGCTGGCGGAACCTTGGACCCTGTATCAGGGAAGTGTTGTTGGACGGATGAGCAACTGAAAATGTCAGTCAACAGGCTTCGGCACTATACCGATGCAGCGCAGCAAGGAAAGTTCGTTCCAGACAGGGAGAAGGACGAGCTCACAATGGCCCTCGGGAATCCTGAGCACCCTGGACGGACACGAGGCACGCCAGGCTCCATTCTGTGGAAGGTTGGTTTTCCGGACGCAGGCGGTTACAAATGCCATGAGAGGAGGAAGAAAGTGGAGCATAGCCAACTGGAGGCGCTGCACGCAAGGGTACAAGGGCTAGAGGAACGAGAAGCAGATCGCAGCAAACGACCTGCGAAGCTTCCCCGGCTACCCCGCCATCTCGGCGGAGAAGCGAGATGGCTTCCACCGAGCTGCTTCAGCGAGCATGTCTTGACGGCTCCTGCTAGCTACCCGTGGATTTTATCACAGAGTCTCAAAATTGCCACCTTATGACGCAATGGCGTAACTTAAAAGTCAAAGGCGGCTGTCGGCCAAGTTCGACCTTACGAACCCGGCGCAACTTTTGGTAGCGTCCGATTCGAGAAGGATATGCTAGGGTGACGGTGGGCCGAAATAAGGAGGGATTTGAGGACCTCAGCTTGACCACCTATTTGGTGAAGTGGAGACTCGGTGGGTTCTGCTCAAGACTCCATGCCTATGGCGGAAGGAGTTCATCAAGTTTACAGGCTGGGCGCCTCCTCCTCCTCCTTGGCCGAGTCGGGCACTCCGCCTCCTCCACCGCCTCCTCCTCCGTGAGTGTGATCAGGGCACTCGGCCTCCTTCTCCGCCTGCGCCGGCGCGCCCGAGCAGCCAGCAGCCTCCTCCTTCTCCACCTTGCCAGCAAGGGAGGAAGAGACCCGCCGCCGCCCCGGCTGCTCCGGCGCATCGTAGTCCTTCTCCTCCTCCTGCTCGTAAGCAAGCACGAAAGAAGACAAACACAACAGCCGCTCTGTCTGCTCCGGCGTCTAGCAGTACAGCCACCAGAGGCGGGAGGCAATACAGATACAGTCCTTCTTCCAAGCCTCTAGAGAAGTTACCGTACAAGAGGACCGAGGAGGAAAACGCGAAGATCATGCAGACCGAAGTGAATGACTTCTTTGAAGGGTTGAAAGAAAAGAGACATCCACCTCCGGAGGAGAAGGTAGATCCGGTGAAAGCAAAGCCCACTATCGATGCCCTGAGGAAACCACCAAAGTCTCCGCCGAAAAACAACTATCAGCGCATTACTGCAAAGACATATCTCGAAGCTAACCGTCGGGAAGTACTGTCGGTGATAAAAGGTTAAAAGAACGAGCGATTGGGAAAAAATTGCCCAGCTCAGCGAACAAGCAAAGCAATCGTGCCCCCGCTCAATGTGTCTAGCGACATAAATCGCTAATGCTCGAGAGCGGTGCCCGTTTATAACAATCTTGGAGATTACCTGCTTGATGATGTACATTTTGATTTCTTGGAGGTGGACGAACACAGATACGAGTACGGGAAGCCTCTCATCGAAGATGAAAAATCTCTAACAACGATGATGCGAAGATTCCATAATTGGTACATGAAAACCTGCAAAGAGTCTGGGGGCACGAATACTTTGTATCTAAGAATTAAAGAGGAGCACGACCTCGTTGGAACTGATCTGTTGCCTGTTCCATTTGAGGAGTTCTTCGAGTTCTTCAATCAAAAGGCCCTCGATAAATTAACGGTCTTTTGCTACTGTCTATAAGTACTATTTATGTCATTAAGTCTCTATATATAGCTCGGCTCTTTCATTGCATGTATTTATAATTAATTATCCTCACTATATTATGCAGATTGAAGATCGTCGAGTGCAAAAAACAAGAAATGTATGATATTGGGTTCATTAACACAAATATCATAGATGAAATTTAGGTTAAAAAGCACGCCGAAGAGGCCGAGGCCAACTTGCTACAATCGTTGATCAAAAATGAAAAACAAAGATTTAATACTCTTTCCTTACAACTTCAAGTGAGTGTTACTGTCGTGTGCATATTCGGTTTCCCTTATTACTCGAGCGAGGTTATAGTAATGTAATTGATGAGTTATGCATGCGTGCGCAGCTTCCATTATGTTCTTCTGGAGATTAAGCTTGAGCGGGGAGTAGTAACCATCTTAGACTCGGGAGGAAAAGATCCCGAAACCTATGCGGACATGACTAAATTGCTCAACAAGTAAGTTTAATCGATCATTATCGCACCATATCGGCAACTTTTTGTTCATTTCCTGATATCTCAAGTAATAATAACTATTTTCTTTGTCTTGCAGGATTTGGAAACAGTTCACCGCAGAAGCTCTGGGACTGCCGAAGGAGCTGCGATATACATACCTGAAAGTAAGTACTACTAGCTAGCTAGTTGCGCACATCTACCGTTGATTCTATAGCTATACTTTCATCAATGCCATTTATAATGCTTCATTATCAGTTTGGTTGACCTCTATTTCTCATAAAGTGCTTGTGGCAGGAAGAAGGGAATAATTTCTGTGGATACTACATGTGCGAGTTCATCTACAACGCGACCTTGAAAAATAAGCGGGGCTACTCTAAAAGACAATATGAAGTGCGTAAGCAATAATATTCGCAATTTCATTTTATTACACCATCATTTCTGTTGAGTTTCATTCATATATGTATTAACCCCCTTCTTCAAATTAGACGTGGTAGATGCGGAATGAACTCCTAGAACAAGATCGCATGAAAGCAATTCAAGAGGAATTGGCGGGATTCTTTCTTGACCACGTCATCAATAAAGCCGGAGAATACCATGTGGAAGTTGATTTCAAATGCTAGCGAATTGTAAGAGATCATACATATTGTATATGTATGTAGCCAATAGCGTCGGATAGATAATACGAAAACTTGTTGTTCGACCAATCTCTCGGAGAAGGAGAGGTCGATCGATCACTTCTCTCGGTATGCATGACGAACTTCTGTACTTAATGGTTCCCTTCATTTTCTTACTAGCTAGCATGTCGAGGGCCTCTCTATGTACAGTACGTAGCGTCGACCAAGCACGGACATAAGAGAGGACACTTCCCTCTATTAATTAGCTAGCTAACACAATATATGAAACACCTAAATTAACCCCCCACAACCCCCAACCCCCCCCCCCCTTAAAAAAAACAAAAACCCTAGCCACTGAAATGCTGACGCGTGGATGCATTTTGGTCCTGGTTGGTGCCACCAACCGGGACCAGAGGCCCTCCTGCCTGGGCTCGGCGCACCGGCCACGTGGAGGCCAATTTGTCCCGGTTCGTGTTAGAACCGGGACTAAAGGTCTAGGGCATTAGTAACGACCCTTTAGTCTCGGTTCAAGAACCGGGACAAAAGGCCCTCACCAACCGAGACTAATAGGGGTTTTTCTACTAGTGATAGGTCATTATTTCTAGACACACAAGGGCCTGAGACAAGGTGATCCAATGTCTCCTATTCTGTTCAACATTGTGGTTGACATGTTGGCGATTCTGACGGGAAGGGCAAAGGAGGCCGGTCAGGTGGGTGGCTTGGTGCCTCATCTAGTTGATGGTGGTGTGTCCATCCTGCAGTACGCTGATGATACAATCATCTTTATGGAGCACGACCCGGCTAAAGCGAGAAATATGAAGTTGGTGTTATGCTTATTTGAACAATTGACCGGATTGAAGATCAATTTTCATAAAAGCAAGTTGTTCTGCTTTGGTAGAGCCAATGAGGAACAAGAGGCATATAGGCAATTGTTTGGATGCGAATTGGGGGCGAATTGGGGGCATTACTTTTCACGTACTTAGGTATACCCATTCACCATCGTAGGCTGACAAACCGAGAATGGAAGAGCATCGAGGACCGGTTTGAGAAGAAACTGAGCTGCTGGAAGGGCAAACTCATGTCATATGGAGGCTGACTGGTTCTTATTAATTTGGTGCTCACGAGTATGCCTATGTTTCTCTTATCTTTCTTCGAAGTCCCAGTTGGTGTTAGGAAAAGGCTAGACTTCTATTGATCCCGGTTCTTCTGGCAGAGTGATGAACTAAAGAGAAAATACCGACTCGCCAAATGGGATATCATCTGTCGACCAAAGGACTAGGGGGGCCTTGGTATTGAGAATCTTGAAGTCAAAAACAGATGTCTTCTCAGTAAGTGGTTGTATAAACTTTCAGTTGAAACTGAGGCCACGTGGGCGCAGATTCTACGTAGTAAGTATTTGCAGTCTAAGACGTTATCCCAGGCGACAGTGAGACCGACAGACTCGCTTTTTTGGAAGAGGCATATGAGAGTCAAAGCTGCCTTCTTTAATAGAACAAAGTTTATAGTCGGTAATGGTAACACCACTCGCTTCTGGGAGGATACTTGGCTTGGTGAGAGGCCGTTGGCGCTTCAGTATCCGTCCTTGTATCGTATTGTTCAACGACGTGATGCTCTTGTTGCCATGATTTTGCAGTCCATTCCCCTTAATATTCAGTTTAGGAGGGCGCTTGTGGGCGACCGGTGGGAAGCATGGCTTCATTTGGTGAGTAGACTGATGGAGGTTCAGCTAACTCATCAGCCCGATCAGTTGTGTTGGAAGCTTACTAGGTCTGGAGAGTTCACAGTTAAGTCGATGTATATCGATGTCATCAAGTCTAGTGTTCTCCCTAGTTCCAAAGAGGTTTGGAAAGTCAAAGTTCCTTTGTAAATTAAAGTGTTTATGTGGTTTGTACATAAACAAGTCATTTTAACAAAGGATAATTTGGTTAAGCGCAACTGGACATGATCTACTAGGTGTAGTTTTTGTGATCGGGACGAAACCATCAAGCACCTCTTCTTTGACTGCCCGCTGGCAAGGGTCTTGTGGCACACGGTGCATATTGCCTTTAACATTACTCCTCCGAATTCGGTCAGTACGTTATTTGGAACGTGGCTTGTTGGGATAGAGTCCGAAACAGCTAGACACATTCGTGTAGGAGTATGTGCTTTGTTGTGCGCAATTTGGAATTGCAGAAATGATTTGGCTTTTAACAGGACAACGAATATCCATTTTTTGCAGGTTTTATTCCGAGCTACTGCGCTGATCTGTATGTGGTCGTTACTCACTCCGATGGGGGCCAGGAAGCGTTTGGTTATTGGATCTGTCCGGTGGGAGATGGTAGCGCGGGATATCTTCAACCGATTTGGATGGCGGTCATGTAATAGGATAGGCAATTAGTTTACCTATCTTTGTTATGCTAGCCGGTTGTGGCTTTTGGACCTCTTGTGTTTGGGGTTGTGGCTCTCTGTGAGCTTGCCGTCTTTTTGCTTCCAGACTATACGAACTTGTGAACACCTTTATTTATCTATAAATGTGGCCGTATGCATCGTTCTGATGCAGAGGCCGGGGAGTCCCCTTTTTGAAAAAAAAACTTCATAAATTTTTAAAACAGGAGTTAATTGTTTCTAAACTTCATACTATTATACGCTCTTCAAGATTCTATAACAATTTACTAATTATATAATACGTACTTATGGAACTCCGGACAAGTATACATATAAATGCACACATGAACACAGATAATTGAGGTAAATTGATTTTTAAGTAATGTGACACTTTTCTTGGACTTGCAGTTATTTTTATTTTAGCAAATATTTTCTCAAACATCTCTAACTAGCTTCAGAAAATTATTGAAAAATCAACACTTATAGTTTTGAGTTTGCAAAAGAAATCGTTCATAGAATGATTATTAGAGATATATCACAATATGTACCCAAACAGGAGCATGATAATATTGTCTGTACTTGAAAATTGTATTTGAAGAAAATATGTATACAAATTATCGATAAGTTCGGCATATGTTTAGTGATGAGATCAACCATGATAAGTTAAAATGTTTAGTATAAATTTTTATCGGACAGAAAATGGTGGAAGGGCATGTTAATTGTTCTATTTTACTCACTTTACAAACTGTGGTTCGGCCTAGTTCAGATAGTATGTTTTGTTATATAGGTAGGCGTAGGTGGTGGATAGGTGGGCTAGATGGGCAGTTTGATGAGAGGGAAACATATGACATATTTAGCAATTTTATTTGCAAATTAATTCATTATTCGGCTCGATTATGTAGCGACGCCGCGTCTTGATGGTCAAATTTTAATGAAAACACAATATTAAAATGTATATAATTAGTGGCTAAAGAATTTCCTGTTGCTGACATATTATATTCATATCTATTTGGTGATAGATAAATCATATGTCTTTTTCCTATTTTGCTTTCTAAACGGATATTTCGTAAAATGTATTTTTATGGATCCCGACAAGTGATCAGTTCTCACATGAATTACTATGGATCTAGTAAGCCCAAAATTGAATCCTTTAGACATGTCAATTGAAAAAATACGCCCACAGTGACTCGGATGAATATCTCAACTCCGAAAACTTGCGGTTCTCACAACAACCCTCTGGGACCTAAACAACTCACTTTTCTCCCATGAACAGTTTGTGTCAATGGATTCGTTTAATCAAATACTTGAGATAACAGGTATGTGCCAACAAAAGGTTGAGTAAAATGCACTCTTGGTCACTAATTGTCCATCATAATCACTTTGGTCATTGTATTTGAAGATTGACATGTTATCGTAATTATACTTGCTCTAGTATATGCATTTGGTCATTGCCTATGTTTTTGCTTGTATTTTGCTGCAACGGCGGTGTTTGACCGGTCCATGCGTTGGAGTAAAGCGCATCGGGTCACTGTTTTTCTCTAGTTAAGCCCTTTTGTTCATCATTTTTTATGTTCGGAGATGCCTTGATCACATCGCTTGGTAATTGGAGAGGAAGGGTTGCGGGTGGCGACGTCATCGAGGCAGGGGCTTTCGTACGGGTGAGCTCAAGGACCGGAGGTGGAGGTTGATAGGTGGTGCGGCGATCGAGGGATACACCATGACCGCCGTTTGTTGACGTGACACTAGTGTAGAAACGGGCTATAGTCCCCGTTCGTAAGGCCCTTTAGTGTCGGTTCTGGAACCGGCACTAAAGGATGGGGACTAAAGCCCACCACGTGGCATCAAAGGCCCATCACATGGCACGAGCCCGTGCCGGGGCCTGGAAGATCTTTAGTCCCGGTTGGTAATACCAACAGGAACGAAAGGTTTAGGGTTTATGGTTTTATGATTTTTTTTTCTTTTTAATTTTGTTTTTTCCATTTAATTCTTTTTCATTTGAAACATATTTTACGCTACTACATATTGTACACGTTATGCATATATATAAATAGAATTTCTCGTAGAACCGATCATATATATATATCATCGAATTTCTCGCAAGACCATTCACGCGCGCGCGCGCGCACACACACACACACACACAAGTTGGTATATACAATTTCTCCTACAATTTGTAGATCATTACATGGAGGCATTACTGCGGTAGCGGATAATGGAATTCTCCTTTGGGGTCTATGACCTGGTCGAGCAAAAATCCGCTATTTCCTCTTGAATCGCTCATACGCGATTCTCTGGTAGGAGCTTATCCCGCATGTCTCTCTTCTTTAAAGAAGGAGATCAATATGCATGTATTAGTTGTGCGTGTGTATATATTAGATAATGATGTAAAAATTGTAGCTAGTGTTCTGGCAAACGTACCCATTGGTATCTGTCAGTTTTGCTCCTTTCGAAAGTCATCATGCGAATGTTCTCGCAAACGTAGTATGCACATAAATCAGTCCCCGACGCCTGCTTCAGGGCCTTTACGAGAATAGAATCAATCAGATAATAATTAATCAAGCATGATAATGGTATTGAAAATAGAATTAAAGAGATGTTAGCTATCTAGCTAGTACTACTTAATTAATTACCTTGGGTCGACGCCATGTCAACTTTTGTTTTCATTGGCCACCAACCTATTTAATGAAGTTTTCCCAAACCCTCCCTGCCGGCAAAGAAAATCAATAAAAGAATTATTAATTAGTTGATATCAGGAAATGACGAACTTAAAAAGACCGACATATAGTTCGATAATGATTGAAATTACCCGTTAACCATCCTCTTCATGATTTTGTAGTCAGTAACTTCTTTAAGTAGTGAGTCCAGTACTTGAACTTTTCCCTCATCAACTTGAATGATTAACAAGATCCAATGGAAACTGCATGCGCACACGTTTGCATATATAAATTAAGCGGGCATGTGCGTAACTCATCAACTACCATAAACCTTATACACTTATTAACATCTAGCTAGTAAGCAAAAACAGAATTTGTAGTACAAGATAGTGTGACTCACCCGAAGTTGTAAGGAAGTAGTATATCTGGACATGTATTTAGGCGCTTCAAGAACTCTAGCAAGCTTCTCTCTATGTCTTTTCGTTCCCATTCATGTTTCATATCTCTTCATTAATGGTATTTGGGTCAATGAACCCAATGTCATATCATCCAACATTTTTCATTTCATAGATCTTCATTCTGCATAATACCACAGAAAAGAATAGAGTGAGGATAATTACAGGTAATGATCAACGAGCACTACAGCTAGCTAGAGACTTAATTAAACTACACAAA
This sequence comes from Aegilops bicornis, assembly GCA_021605145.1. NCBI lineage: Eukaryota > Viridiplantae > Streptophyta > Magnoliopsida > Poales > Poaceae > Aegilops > Aegilops bicornis. The sequence goes on from CM038673.1 coordinate 799,984,461, forward strand.
GAAATCACTTACAGACAATAGCAACTGACAACAGATTTGTCGAGTGCGTCTTTATTGAATAACTGAAACAGTTATGTAGATTCAACATACAGATCATTTTCATGGTAGTAATGCTCTAACCTCACTTTCACCATGAGGGACTCTCGATCGGTAGTCTTGGTTTCTCTCATGTACCATTCATGAAATTCATACATTCTCGTTGAGAGCTTCTTGACCTTCTCAGGCTTGACCATAGGTTGGCAGCGGGCATATTTCCTCTTTAATTGTATCTATGTGCTCGAGCTCTAGGAGTTCATAAACAGTGACACCGACCTCTTCAACCATCCTTCTATGAGCGTCAGTTATTACTAGTTGATCGTTGCCGGTACTCACATGTGTTGGTGGTACAATGAGCGGGCGGTGGGGCGGGGTGGGGGGGTCAATTGCACCCCCTGTTCTCCCAGCTGGGGAACCAATTTTCCTGTTTTTTTTGGCAGCTGCTTGGCTTGAGCTCGAGCTCGACTCCTTTTTTGTGCTTGATATGACTTCTTGATTTGGTGCTCATAGTCTGAGTCAATATGCTTAGGAGCTGGTGCTTCAGCCATACGAATAAAGTGGTCAATGAGATGCTTAGGTACTTTCTCCTTTGGCGGCGGTGGCGGTTTCGTTTCAAAATGGGCCTTCAGTTGGGCTTGCACTTTGGCTTCATTTTCCTCCTCAGTCAGGTCGTAAGGCCGACGAGGAAGAGGCTTGAGGCTTGGACCAAATTGGTATCTCTTGCTACCTGTACTTGTACCGCTAGTCGTAGCTGCGGCTGCTCTCTTCCGTTGTTGCTTAGGCGGCGGAGACGGCTTACGCGGTGCTTGACTTGGAGGAGGAGGGCTGGACTGACGTGGTGCCGAACTTGGAGGAGGAGGAGTGGGCTCACGCGGTGCCGGACTTGGAGGAGGAGGAGTGGGCTCATGCATTGGCGAACTTGGAGGAGCAGGAGTCTGCAGAGGCGGTGGCTGACTTGGAGGAGCTGGAGTCGATTGCTGTCGCGGTGGCGGACTTGGAGGAGGAGCCGGCTGACGTGGTGTCGGTGGCCTTGGAAAGACGATGCAATCCTTTCTTCATAGAATGATACGATATATGGCCTCTCCTAGTGTGCGCTCGCCGTGACCTCCAGGAATGTCAAGCTCTAGCCCCGAATATTGTGCCACCACTTCATCAACCGCGACACGAGCATAGCCAACTGGAATAGGATTGCAATGAAAGGTTGCTTCAGGGGGATTTTATAAGCAAGGCCATCCACCACCTTCATGGATATCTTCTTCATTTTAAAGTGTAGCTCACAATTAGTGTTATCCATGATGTCATCCACAGGGTATCTATCTAGCAGTGCCTCATCGTCCGGGGCGGAACCCACACTGCTTCTCGGCATGGATGGGACGGTGCTAACCAATGCTGGATCCGCTAGCTGTTGCCGCTGCTGAGATCCCCTTTCCTGGCTAAGTGAGTCGATCTTCTGCTGCTGCCGCTAGAAAGCGGGTGCCAACTCTACGTGCACTGGTTCTAGGCCTTGAAGGCGGTCTGCTTCCTGCTTCCACTGCTCCTCCTCCAGCTTCCTCTTCTTCTCCTTCGCCATCTTCTTTCTCGCACGGCTTCTGTAGTCGGTGTTTCAGTCCGCAAACCCCTCAAACCACGGAACAACGCCTTTGCCTCATGTTCTTCCCGAGTGTTTAGGGTTCATCAGGGCGCGCGTAAGCTCGTCGTTCTCTCTATTGGGTGTGAACACCCCCCGTTCGTGCCTCTTCTATTGCAACAAGTAAATTGTCGGTGGCTTCTTTAAGACTTGCCCGCTCCAAAACCTCGCATGTGTTTGGGTCCAACGCCCCCCATGTGCATAGAACCAAGTCCTGACACAGGGGGGCAGCTCAATGTAATTGGAGTGACCCCTGCATCCATCATCTGTTGCTCAGCGAGATCCCACTTAGGCCGGGCCACCTTGTATAGGTGCACTAGTTCGGCGAAGAGATGGTGATACAAGTGTAATATGGATAGTAGATATTGGTTTTGTAGTAAGAACAATAAAAACAGCAAGGTAGCAATTGATAAAACAGAGCACAAACGGTATTGCAATGCTTGAAAATGAGGCCTAGAGTCCATACTTTCTCTAGTACAATCTCTCAACAATGCTAATATAATTGGATCATATAACTATCCCTCAAGTACGATGAAGAATCACTCCAAAGTTCCTATCTAGCGAAGAACATAAGAAGAAATTGCTTCTAGGGTACGAAACCACCTCAAAGCTATTCTTTCCGATCAATCTATCATAGAGTTCATACTAAAATAACACAAAGATATTCTTTCCAATCAATCTAAACAAGAGTTCATACTTAAATAACACCATGTGATACACGTCAACCAACTCTAATGTCACCTAGATACTCCAATGTCACCGCGAGTATCAGTGAATTGATTGTGCGACATGCATAAAAAAAATCAGATTCATCATACTCAGTCCAGCACAAAGAACCTCAAAGAGTGCACCAAGATTTCTACCGGAGAAACAAAGATGAGAACGTGCATCAACCCCTATGCATAGATTACCCCCAATGCCACCTCGGGAATCAGCGAGTTGAGTGCCAACACACATATCAAGTGAATCAATATGATACCCCATTGTCACCACGAGTATTCATATGCAAGACATATGTCAAGTGCTCTCAAATCAATAAAAGTATTCAATCCGATAAGAACGAAATCTCGAAGGGAAAACTCAATTCATCACAACAAGATAGAGAGGGGAAAACACCATATGATCCAAGTATATTATCAAAGTCCGCGATACATCAAGATCGTGACATCCCAAGAGCACGAGAGAGAGAGAGAGAGAGAGAGAGAGAGAGAGAGAGAGAGATTAAACACACAACTACTGGTACAAACCCTTAGCCCCGAGGGTGGACTGCTCCCTCCTCATCATGGGGAACATAGGGATGATGAATATGGCCTCCGGTGATGATCTCCCCCTCCCGCGGTGTGCCGGAACAGGCTCCCGATTGGTTTTTCGTGGCTACAAGGGCTTGCGGCGGCGGAACTTCCGATCTAGGGTCTCTTCTAATGGTTTCTCTATTTATATGATTTTTTGGCGTTGGTTTAACCCGAAGATGGGCCTCGAGGTGAGCACAATCCACCGGGACGAGCCGAGCCCACGAGGAGCGCCCCGGTGTCTTGTGCCCTACTCCTTCACCTTCTGGTCCTTCCACGAAGCTTCCGGGGTTTCTTTTGTTACAAAAAAATCGTCAAAAAGTTTCAGCTCATTTGGATAACTTTCATTTCTGCACAAAAAACAACACTACGGTAGTTCTTCTGAAAACAGCGTCTGTCCGGGTTAGTTCCATGCAAATCATACCAAAACCATATAAAATTAGTGAAAACCTGGCATCAATACTTCATAAATTATATATATGTTGGAGACGTATCAACTTGCTCTAGTATCATCCAACTCCTATTGAGGGAGTCCTGGACTAGGGGGTGTCCGGATAGCCGGACTATCGTCACGGCCGGACTCCAAGACTATGAAGATACAAGATTGAAGACTTCGTCCCGTGTCCGGATGGGACTTTCCTGGGCGTGGAAGGCAAGCTTGGCGATCTGGATATGTTGATCTCCTACCATTGTAACCGACTGTGTAACCCTAACCTATCCGGTGTCTATATAAACCGGAGGGTTTTAGTCCGTGGGGACGAACAACAATCATACCATAGGCTAGCTTCTAGGGTTTAGCCTCCTTGATCTCGTGGTAGATCTACTCTTGTACTACCATATCATCAATATTAATCAAGCAGGAGTAGGATATTACCTCCATCGAGAGGGCCCGAACCTGGGTAAAAAACATCGTGTCCCTTGTCTCCTGTTACCATCCGCCTAGACGCACAGTTCGGGACCCCCTACCCGAGATCTGCCGGTTTTGACACCGACACCTATGATATATTTGATTCACCAAATGAAGGAATTGGAAGATGCTTCATGGCTAAAGGCTCCAAGGTAACACACCCCGAGTATCTTGATTTCAATAATGATGAAGATTATTTGCTAGGTGATGATGATTTCCTTGTTGATAAAACTAGTGATGTGAGCTATAATGAACTTGCTAGTAATCATGATAGTCAAGAACAAACGAATGACAATGCTAAGAGGGATATTGAGTGTTTAACTAAAGAACTAAACACTCTTAAGTTAGCTCATGGAACAACTCAAGAAGTTCATAGAGAGCTCCTAAGAACTCATGAGAAGTTATGCTTCGAGAGGATAAATTTAGAGCAAAAGCATGAGTTTCTAAAAGCAATCAATGATGATATTCAAAAGAAGAGTTCCTCTTACATTGCCAAATGTCTCCTATTGTATTTTTTTGCGGTAAAAAAGACAAAAAGAGACATTTGGCAATGTAAGAAAGAATAGTTCCTCTTACATTGACAAATGTCTCCTCTTGTCTACTAGCATGCCTCAAGTTAAACCTAGTAACAAGAGTAAGAAAGGTTCTTCTTCTAGTAGTAAGAATAATAATGCTAAATCCAATATTGTTGCTTCTAGTAATTCTCTTGATTCCACTAATGATTCTCTTAGCCAAGTTACACTTGACCAAGAAAATAGCTTATTGAAGGGAATTATAGAGAAAGGTGTTTACAAGAGCCTTGCCGGGAGTAAGAAATTCGAGGAGATCGTACACAAGCAAGGAAGCCACTGGAAGAATCAAGGTGTTAGTTTTGATTGGAAGTTCAATGCCAATGGAGTCGAATGAGAAGAAGATCAATGCCCCAAGACGAAGTTTGTTCCTCAACAAGAGAAGTATGACCCCACTTATTTTGAGGGAACACAAGCTCAATATGATCTTCCAACACATGACACAAGCTAAAAGGCAAGGACAAGCTTCAAGAAGATATAGACTCATTTGAAGAAGCACATCAAGCCATGGTCAAGTGTGTACCCAAGACTTCATCAAGTTCTATGTAATCAAGTTCAACTACAACTCCAAGGATCCCCATAAAGTTGATGTGCGTCCCAAAGAAGAAACTGGAGTGTTCTTGAGGGTGACTCCACCAACATATTTTACTCATCTTTATTTTAGCAAGAACTTGTGCAACCAACTTCCACATCTTGCGCTAGTTCACGGCGTCACAAACCCTCCTATTGGTAAGACAAGGGACAAGGTAACTCAATGCATTCATGGACATCATCATATGTGAAATTCACTCTATGTCTATGGATATTCTTGTATGTTCCTTGTGGGAGTAACCCATGTAGGTATTAAAAAGTGAAAAATTCCAAAGGATTGTTCCAACTCTTGATGGACTACATCAACATTGAACACCCGCATCTTCACGATCTACATGAAGTCATCATCGACAAAATACAAGGTTAGTTCATCCCTCTTTGGGTGGATATCACATCTAGGGGGAGCTTTGCTCTAAAATTTGAGCTAAAGCAACTCTAATGGTGTGAACATATTAATGCTTTACGTAAGTGCTTAAATGATGAGTATGACCTATGATCAAATGTTCTCATTTGACTCGTAAGTCAATATACTCATATATAGATGACCTAGTCATCGCCAATTTGTTTATAGATGCTAGAATTGGTTGTGCATGTTTGACACATATTTCATTTGCTATCTTATTGTGTGAGAATGTTGGTATGCATGTTTTATTCATTCAAGGACATCCATTTGTTGTTTTGATTGTCTTGGTTTTTTGCCCAAGTGGATGTACAAGAATGCCTAAGCACCTTGAGGGAGTCCCGGACTAGGGGGTGTCCGAATAGCCGGACTATCGTCACGGCCGGACTCCAAGACTATGAAGATACAAGATTGAAGACTTCGTCCCGTGTCCGGATGGGACTTTCCTTGGCGTGGAAGGCAAGCTTGGCGATACGGATATGTAGATCTCCTACCATTGTAGCCGACTCTGTGTAACCCTAACCTATCCGGTGTCTATATAAACCGGAGGGTTTTAGTCCGTAGGACGAACAACAATCATACCATAGGCTAGCTTCTAGGGTTTAGCCTCCTTGATCTCGTGGTAGATCTACTCTTGTACTACCCATATCATCAATATTAATCAAGCGGAGTAGGGTATTACCTCCATCGAGAGGGCCCGAACCCGGGTAAAAACATCGTGTCCCTTGTCTCCTGTTACCATCCGCCTAGACGCAGTTCGGGACCCCCTACCCGAGATCCGCCAGTTTTGACACCGACATTGGTGCTTTCATTGAGAGTTCCTCTATGTCGTCGCCGATAGGGCCCGATGGCTCCTTGATCATCAACAACGACGCGGTCCAGGTGAGACTTTTCTCCCGGACAGATCTTCGTGTTCGGCGGCTTTGCACCATGAGCCAATTAAACAGCCATCTGGAGCAGATCGAAAGCTACGCCCCTGGCCATCGTGTCAAATTTGGAAGTTTGAACTATACGGCCGATATCCGTGGAGACTTGATCTCCGACGGATTCGAAGCTGCAACCAAGCGTGCCGCCTTGTCTCGATGGGCATGATCTAGTTCTGCGGCGAGCGATTGCCACGGAGGCCGCACCAAAGATCCGCTCCAGCCCTTAATCCGGAACCGGATTCCCCGATCAAGGACGAGTGGTTGGACACCGCCTCGGGGGCTACAATCTCTACGGCGATTGAGCCGAACTCTATCCCTGTCCTTTGCGAAGACCTTGACTCTAGGGTGCCGGACTCCTCTCCGGACTCCGAACCCTCCGCGCCCCTACCAATCGAATCCGATTGGGCGCCCGTTATGGAGTTCACTGCCGCGGACATCTTTCAGCACTCGCCCTTTGGCGGCATCCTGAATTCACTAAAGTCTCTCTCTTTATCCGGAGAGCCCTGGCCTGACTACGGTCAGGAAGGTTGGGATACGGACGACGAAGAAATTCAACGCCCACCCACCACCCACTTCACAGCCACGGTCGAAAGCTTACACGGCGTGCTCGATTTCGACTCCGAAGACATCGACGGTATGGACGACGATGTAGGAGACAACAATGAATCAGCACCTACAGGATGCTGGACAACCACCTCATCTCATGATGTATACATGGTGGATACACCTAAAGGAAATGAAGACGAGGAACAACGGGACGCCACGAAGGATAAATCCCTCGAAAAGCAGTCAAAACGGCAGCGTAAGCGCCGAACCAAGTCCCGCCTCAACAGAGACCCAGCCATAGAGCGAGGCGAACCGGTGGGCATTTAACACGCTGTCGAGCAATCGTCCGAACAAGACAACTTGGATAAACAATCATCCCCGCCGAAGACAACAGTCCGGACAATCTCATGCCGGACAAATTATTGGAGCAAAATGACCTCCGAGAAAAGGCTAAATCGCCATCGCTGCGTAGCCTGAAAAAGCAGAAGCGGAAGCTCAAAAGAGCGGAAGATGCACTCAGGATCAGATGGAGTAAAGTATTCAGCACCGCAGACAAATACGGCGACAGTTGCCGAACAAAGAGCTACCCGAAAAGAAAGCTACTGCCCGAATTCGACGAGGAGGCCTTAGAGCCCCCACAATTAAAAAGTAAGAAGGCCACCCGGTCGGATGGGCGACCCACGGCAAAAAAGAAGCGGCGAATGGCGCGCACACAAGCCAATATACGATGCGCATAAGGATTCACATCAAAAGGATGGCCCGTTAGGTCCATCTATGGGCCAAGAAAGCAGGCTCGTCAAAGCAATGGAACACGCCAAAATTCAAGATCACGGCACACCCAAATATAGGGCGCGCACACCCCTATGTTTCACCGATGAGGTGCTGGATCATGAATTTCCGGGATTCAAACCCGTAAACATAGAGGCATCTGACGGAACAACAGACCACAGAGTGCGGATCGAGGATTACATCCTCCACATACTCATGGCTAGAGGAGATGATCTCCACGCCATAAAATACTTACCCTTAAACTCAAAGGGCCAGCTCGGCATTGGCTTAAAAGCCTCCCGAAAATACCATTGGAAGCTGGGAGGAGGTCGAGGATGCGTTTCGGGCAAATTTTCAGGGGACATTTGTCCGGCCTCCGGATGCAGACGATTTAAGTCACATAACTCAACAGCCCGGAGAGTCAGCATGGAAATTCTGGAACAGGTTCCTCACTAAAAAGAACCAAATAGTCGACTGTCCGGACGCCGAACCCTTAGCAGCTTTCAAACACAACGTCCGAGACGAATGGCTCGCCAGACACCTCGGCCAAGAAAAACCAAGAACAATGGCCGCATTAACAAGCCTCATGACCCGCTTTTGCGCGGGAGAGGACAACTGGCTAGCAAGATGCAGTACCAGCGACCCAAGTACATCCAAGTCGTGGATGGAAGCGGAAACCACGGTGCAACAAGGACCAACGCCGGATTAAAGGGAACGGTCCAAAGAGCGCGGCGGTCAACGCCGGATTCAAAAGCTCACGACAGAACAACAAAAAACTGCCCCTTAAGGACAACAACGATGAGCTATCCAACTTCAACAAAATCTTGGACAAGATATCTCAAATCCACAGTACTCCTGGGAGGCCTGCTAACCATACCCACAGAAATTTTTGGGTCTTCAAACAGTCCGGCAGACTGAACGCCGAACACAAGGGGCTCGACACACCAAGTGAAGATGACGACGAGCACCACAAGCAGAGCCCCGAAAAACAAAAGAATTTCCCACAAGAGGTTAAAACAGTAAACTCACTTCACATGATCAAAGGGAAAAACAGAGTGGCGCCCACTAAAAGGCGCCGCCCGCTGGGTTGTCAAAACCAATCACCTTCGACCATCGTGACTATTCCGAAAATATCCGGACGCAGGATGGACTGCCTTGATATTGGATCCTATAATCGACGGATTCCAACTTACACATGTCCTCATAGATGGCGGCAATGACATAAACCTGATATATCAGGACACAATCCGCAGGATGGGGATAAACCCAACCAAAATTCGCCGTAGCAACACCTCCTTTAAAGGAGTAATGCCAGGCCCATATGCCCATTGTACGGGCTCCATACTGCTAGAAGTTGTGTTCGGTTCATCCGACAACTTCCGTCGCGAAAGGTTAATCTTCCATGTCACCCCGTTTAAAAGTAGCCATCAAGCACTATTGGGACGCGAAGCTTTCCCCCGCTTTAATGCAATACCGCATTACGCATCACTAACACTTAAAATGCCCGGTCCACGCGGCATCATCTCGTTAAGAGGAAGTATTAAGTGTTACTCGAGCACGGAAGAACGGGAGACTGCCTTGACAGCCCCACACCTATCCGGCTCCGCTAGGCAAAGAACCTGAATTGGTCGTTCAAACCCCGGACACGGCTAGACGAGTCCGGCGCCTACTAGCAGGCATACCCCCATATGAGGGGCTGCATGCATGTATAACAAGAGACAATAAAGCTCAATTTTATTCACTTCTTCGAACCGTACTCTGTTTATTTAATATTAAGTACATCTTTCGCACGATCCTTTTTCTTTTAAACTAAGTTCCTCTCTTTTATAGATGAACAACGTGCTACACCCGTCCAGGATACGGCACAACGGAGACACAGGCGCAGACGTGCAGTAGGGACCCGTTCCAAGGATTCTTTTCAGATTAAGACCCTGCGTAAACCTTTTTTACTGTCTCTTGCTGATATACATCCCCCGGTTTCTTACTGTAACCGAGGAGGAGGCTGGCGTTTAGGCATTGGTCGCACCAGAATTTTTTGCACGTACCTGGACACCAGGGGCTTAGGGCATTATTCTGCCCATTTTCATAAAGACCGAATACCTTAGGGAGTATTCGGCGTCTCGAGTTAGGCCTTATATGCATCAGCTCCGAATCATGTCTTTGGTCAAATGTTGGGTTGCCCGGCTCCTATGTTTTGCTGCCTTATGTTCCGTTTTTACGGCTAACGCGACACCAGGAGAACTACTGCGATTGTGCCCCGGTTCGGCCGGGCGAGCACCTCAGTAGAGAAAGCCAAAAACTGACTGTCATGATATAGCGAGAGACTGGTCAACCACTCGATGACTCATCGGAATGTTTAGGATTCCTCCGCATTAACGAAGGACCGGTTTTCGGTCAGGCACATACGCACCCCGAATTCGGGAGAGTGCGGTGCCCCCAGGGGCTAATAGTAGGCCCACCCTCGAACTCCCATGGCTAAGTGAAAGTGATAAAGCATTATAGTCCGGTTGCCTGGTTTGCTACGCTATCACCTCCTTAACAGGACCAAGACTTTGGATTAAGTCTGAAAAAGCGCTTTCTTTGCAAACACCCCCGCACTATGTGCGTGGGGGCTGAAGCCAAGGACTGCCATATTTCAGGTTATATATACATATACATAAACGGCCGCACAGGGAGTAGTTTACTACTTGAACGCACAAGTATAAAAAGCTCTTACATTATATTGAAACATTGTTTTCACAAATCATACATGTCATTTAAACATAATATCCTTCCAGCACTGTGTCTCTATTAAACGAGCGCCCGACAGGACTTCTTCAAAGTAGTGCTCGGCAGGTATTCGGCTTCTGTCCGAATCTTGGGATGCAACGTCGGTGGTCTTCATCTCTGCCCAGTATGTCTTGACACGGGCCAGAGCCATCCGCGCTCCCTCTTACATTATATTGAAACATTGTTTTCACAAATCATACATGTCATTTAAACATAATATCCTTCCAAAGATCGTGTCTCTATTAAACGAAGCGCTCGGCTGGGACTTCTTCAAAGTAGTGCTCGGCAGGTATTCGGCTTCATCCGAATCTTGGGATGCAACGTCGGTGGCCTTCATCTCTGCCCGGTATGTCTTGACACGGGCTGAGCCATCCGCGCTCCCTCAATACACGCCGATCGCTTCATTGTGTCGATACGCGGTACCGCACCAAGGAACTGCTGCACTAAACCAAAATAGCTCTTCGGCTGGGGTCCGCCCGGCCACACGTGAGTCAAGACATGCTTCATGGAAAATGCGGACAATCGATTCAGCTCGGCCCATTCGGCCAACCGATCGATCAGCGGGAGAGGACGCTCCGGACTATGGAATTGCGACCAATATAGTTCTTCCCTTCTGTGCCCCGGAAGTGCTCAACCGCGTCCGCAGCGCTCGCCGCCAAGTCCAGATAAGCATCCTCCGAACTCCACAACTTTTCCAACTGAGCATACTTTGGATCCGTATATTTCCTCCGCAGCAGAAACGGTTTTCCAGCCGCAATTGCCCCGGCTTGACTCAGCTCCTCCTTGGCAGCTCTCAAAGTCGACTGGGCATCCTTGGATTCGGTGGCGGCCTTTTTCAGGCCCTCTTGTTCCGCTTGGCGTTCTTTTTCAAGAACCTCGCAGCGATCGGTAGCATTTTTTAACTTTCTGGCCATATCGGCCATTTCCTCTTTGCTTCAGCAGTGGGCAGCCTGTTCGGCTTTTAGCTCTTCGGCCGCCTTTAAAGCGGCCGCATTACTATTTCTGGCTTGCTCTTTCGCTCGGGCGAGCTCCGCCCGCAGCTCCTCCACAGCAGCGGCACCATCTGCATTAAGCATACAAACAGTGAGACATGGGCGTCAAGCTCCCTTACCAGGTGTCCGCATAGAAGTCGCATACCTTGTGACTCGTCAAACCGTTTATTGACCAGCGCGATGTCCGCATCCGCCTCGTCAAGTGGCCGCTTTAGTTCGGCATATTCCTCAGTCCGGCTGGCCACCGGACGCCCCGCCACCTGTTTAGGAGCGGCGATATGTTATAACTGAGAATTTGATCCTCGGCACATTGTCAATTTTGACAACATACCGAGTCTCAGGGGCTACTATCTATACAGGGCGCATTTTATATGCATAACTGTCAAAAGGTACATCATTTTTGCGTACCTCAAACCCCGTCAGTAAGCTTCTGACGGCTTCATGCAATCCGCTCTCCGCGGATGCAATTCTTTCAATCACCGTATCCATTAGAGCACGGTGATCTTACGAGGTAACCGCCGCCCGAGCAGATCCTTCAGCTCCTCCGACCGCACACCACTTGGCGCCGGACCTTCCCGCCCCGCCGGACTTGGGGGAACCCTCCGCGACGACACCTCCGGGTCGTCTGCTTCACATGAGGGTGCGGCAAGTGGAGGCGTTTCGCTCTCCATCATCTCTGGAAGAAGATCCCCCGAAGACGAGCTCTGCTGAGAAGGGCTGAGGTCCGAACTACAAGGTACAATTTCGGTTATCTTCATAAATAAATACAGGGATGTTCCTTATTTACAAGACTCCTTATTTTTACTTACGGCTCATTGGAGGGCTGATCCCTTGGGGAAATAGTGCGGGTGGGTTACTTCCCAGCGCTGGACTCTTCGACGAAGATTCCCTTCCCCTCTTTGAGGCCTTAACCTCCGGATCTTCCGAAGCAGTCCTCTTCTCTCCTCGAAAGACGGGACTTTTAATCCCTCCTTCCTTGATAGCCTCCTTCGTAGAGGCAGTTGCTTCCCCGCTCCCCCCTTCGCCTTCTTCAAAAGGCGCGACCTTCAACATCTTGGTCAGCATGGGATCCGGCGTGGTCTCCGGGAGGGGAGCCGGACACCTTATTAACTTTGCCTTGGCTATCCACTCCTGTTCAAGAAACGACTCCTTTAAAGGGCATATATATATATGAATGAATGAACAGCTTGTCCGGTTACAGGACTACTTACTTGAGTATCTGGGCGATTGCAGCTTAGTCCTGCATCCTCAGTCAGGTCCGGACACTTCTCTTGTGATCCGAAGAACAGTTTATACATCTCCACGGGCTGTGCCCATAAAATTTTGGAGAGCTCGTGGTCCCTCCGGATTAAATTCCCACAGGCGGAGGCGGCGCTTCTTGAGGCGTAAGAAGGCGGATCACCATAACCTGCGCCACTGCAACCAGATTGATCTCTCTTTCCTGGAGGTCTCAAATACGGCCCTGCAGCAAGGGAACGTCCTTGGACGGCCCCCAGTCAAGCCCCTTGTTGACCCATGACGCCAGCCGCTGTGGTGGACCTGAGCGGAAGGCAGGGAGCGCCACCCATTTGGTGCCCCTGGGAGCAGTGATATAAAACCACTCCCGTTGCCACAAACCAAGCTCCTCTTGAAAGAGCCCTCGGGCCACGGAGCATCAGCACATTTGCTTATGACCGCCCCTCCGCTTTCTGCTTGTTGCCCTCGATCATCTTTGGCTCCACCTTGAAGGTCTTGAGCCACTATCCAAAGTGGGGGGTAATATGGAGGAAGGCCTCACATACGACAATGAATGACGAGATATGGAGGATGGACTCCGGATTCTAGTCATGGAAATCAAGCCCATAGTAAAACATGAGCCCCCGCACAAAGGGATCCGTCGGGAAGCCTGAACCCCGAAGGAAGTGAGACACGAACACCACGTTCTCGTCGGGCTCAGGAGTGAGAATGACCTGCCCTGGAGCAGGCAGCCTATGCGAGATCTCGCCGGTTAGATACCCCGTCTCGCAGCTTTAGCACATCTTCTTCTGTGACGGAGGAAGACATCCATCGGCCGTGCTGGTCGGAGCCGAACATCATCGAAAGTCCGAAGCGCCTGAATCTGAAGCTTTGGGTGTTGGAACTCGAAGCGCGAGGTGAACTCGATGGAGGGTGTAAAAAGAAGAGGGACTTGGTCTCATTATAAAGAGGTTGAATACCAAGAGCCCACCCCGTGGTCGATTAGGACTCGCCTTCGATAGAGGAGGCGTGCCAACGGACACGGTTGGGTTACCCACGTCCGTATTGATGAGAATCCCGGAATAAGGGGGGCACGATCTATGCCTTGATAAGACGTGCCAAGGAAACCGCCTCGCAAAACGCGCTAAGGTGAAATGGTAAAAAACGATTCATATAAAGGCCTGGCCTTGGTGTGATGTCACGCCGCGGAATACGTCAGCAGATCTGTGCAAAAATTATTCTCTCTACGGTGGAATGTGGAACTTGTTTTGCGGAGCCGGACACTATCCTTGTGTTCAAAACCTTCTATGAAGTATTCGGAGGAGGAACCCGCCTTGCAATGCCGAAGACAATATGCGCGCGGACTTCGTCGTCATTGAAGCCTGGTTCAGAGGCTACCGAGGAGTCCCGGACTAGGGGTGTCCGGATAGCCGGACTATCGCCACGGCCGGACTCCAAGCATATGAAGATACAAGATTGAAGACTTCGTCCGTGTCCGGATGGGACTTTCCTTGGCGTGGAAGGAAAGCTTGGCGACACGGATATGTAGATCTCCTACCATTGTAGCCGACTCTGTGTAACCCTAACCTATCCGGTGTCTATATAAACCGGAGGGTTTTAGTTAAATGAGGACGAACAACAATTATACCGTAGGCTAGCTTCTAGGGTTTAGCCTCCTTGATCTCGTGGTAGATCTACTCTTGTACTACCCATATCATCAATATTAATCAAGCAGGAGTAGGGTATTACCTCCATCGAGAGGGCCCGAACCTGGGTAAAAACATCGTGTCCCTTGTCTCCTGTTACCATCCGCCTAGACGCACAGTTCGGGACCCCCTACCCGAGATCCGCCGGTTTTGACACCGACACACCTCCTCTAGCTATCTATGCTTTCTTGTCTCAAATTATGTTCTTGCTACATCACAAAAATTGAACAAGTCATTTTTGGACCCTCTGGGTGAGGCGCACTCGGAGTCTCCGGTCTGAGAAAAGACTGAGCTCTAAAACCTTCTATATGCATTTTGGTTGGACCAATTAAATAAAACTCGGTCAAACCAGAATCATTTAGATTGATCTAGTTTTCCTTCTCAGTGTCACCGAGTTGAACCATTTCGGCGTCAATGATGTGCTATACTGCTTGAAGTTGCACATATTAATTGGTGCCACCAAGTTATTCCACTCGGAGCCATTGACAACACATGGGTATATATACATCTGTGGCCCATACATTGAATAATTCTTCAAACGTCACATTCCCGTACTCCATTGCTGCTGTCGTCACCCTGGTCTTCGGATCGTCGCCCTCATCTCCTGTGCACCCTCGCCGCCGGATACCGTCGCCGTCAACGAGAATCCTCCCCGCCGTTGCCGCCATATAGAATCTCCACCAAGTTAGGGTGAGATTCGACACCCCCAGTGTTCCAAATTATGACTCAATGTACGGATGGATTTCCATTTTGCTTGCCATAG
Organism: Aegilops bicornis; assembly: GCA_021605145.1. Taxonomy (NCBI): domain Eukaryota; kingdom Viridiplantae; phylum Streptophyta; class Magnoliopsida; order Poales; family Poaceae; genus Aegilops; species Aegilops bicornis. Next base: position 799,999,565 of record CM038673.1, read on the forward strand.
ATTGAAATCTGAATATACACTGCAAATTTCGTAGATTAGTTTCGAGCAAATATTTTAGGATTAAGTTTTCGCTGAATGCATCTTGGACCGACCCATTTGAGATTTTCGGATTCACTGATTTGGCTTAGGCCATTGCACTAGTACATGTCGGTGCCACCGAGTTGTACTAATCGGTGAAATTGAAAGTAAAGTTTCAGTGAAACCCTAGCATATCTGAGGCACCGAGCAACATACAAGTCCGACCGAAACTGTGTGCCATGTTTCTATTAAGTGCTTTGGTATCACCGAGATGATCAAGTCGGTGGATCCAAAATGCCTTCTGTGAAAACTTGAAACTAAGATTCGAACTCAATTTTCTTCAAAACTATCTGCTTTTTGTGATGACTCATCTACTCTGCCCATACCCAACTATTCACAGGGTCAGTTTGCAAGATGTTTGAAGCCAGTGACAGTCAGAATGCCTCAGAAACAAATGTTGATCTCAGTGCATGATCTAGTCCTGAGGGTGGCTATTATGAGGAAGAAAGGAGTTCTCCAGAATTGCTCAAAGCTGCTACTAGGGTGAGGGAGAAGAGAACCTCAGATGATGAGGATAAGGATTTTGTTGCAAGTGAAGCAACTTCAAAGAAGAAAAGATTGTACTTGCAAAAGAATATGGAACAACTACTAGCTCAAGACCATCTACGAGTGCCAAGAGAGATTTGCTGTAAGGAAAGTCCCTCTCTCCAAGGTAGACAAAGCTTCAGAAGCCACACTCCCAGGAAGTTCACTGTCACACTTGAGGAGACAACTAGCTCAAAGGATGGAGCTGCAGGCAAGAAGAGGAAGAGAGGAAGAGAATTTCTCATGTGGTTGTGTAGCGACCAGACCCGAATGGATCCAGTGCTCTGTGCTCTGTGTCATCCCTGGATCAGTAATGCTGACACCACACAGTACTTCGAAGGATTTATAGCAGAGTAGCAATCACACACTTATTACATCGTTGTCCACAAGGGAACTTAAAACAATAATATGGCTTAGGGCCATCTAATAATAACAATGAAGGCTTGGAAGACAAGTGAGTCCATCAACTCCATCGGCATCACCGAGTATAGAACCACGACCTAACACCTTACTCGTAAATGCGAAAAGTTTGCAACGTGAAAGTTGCAGCCAGCACGGTCAGCACATGGAATATGCCGGGCAATGTAACACATAGAGAACAATGAAGCAACAAGCCTATACTACATGCATATATGGCTGGTGGTAAGGCTCTCTGATTTACATTTTTGCATAAAGCTGGTTTTTCCCTACATAAAGGAATAACTTTATTTAACTATCATGGTGGTTGTTAAACATTGAGAATGGTTGACAGCATCCTCAATCCCAATTAAAAGTACTCATTAAAACCCATTAACTTTATTATTAGAAGTAACATGTTGAGATTCACATGATATTCAAGTACTAGATACTCAAGATGTCCATAACTGGGGACACGGCTAATCATGATTAGTTTATACACTCTGCAGAGGTTTATGCACTTTTCCCCACAAGACTCGATCGCCTCCGTTTGGTTCTCGCACTACATGGTGTTTGAGAGACGGATGACCGAGACACAGTCTTTCAGAAGCGCTAGCACCTTACTTGTGGGTAGAACGGTACACCTACTTTCCCCTACATCTGCTAGTCTACCCGTAAGAGTTCGCACAACTTAGTCAACTATGCCAGAGCCCATAATGGCTTGTGGCTGCACACGGAAGTTTCCAGTTTGAATAATCTTATGATCCCTTTGGGCACAGGTGGCGGTCCGAAGAAAAGCAGGCAAGTCCTGATAGAAACCAGTGCCTCAGTCCACCCAGATGTGTGTTTAAGTTGCCACCTTAGATAAACCATTAATTACAATCTCACATCTGTCATGGATATTCACTCACCCAATCCACGTCTACTAGCATAGCATGGCATAATTAAGCAAACGTAGAAGTAACTCCCAAGGTTTCATAAGTAAAACAGGTAATAGGTACTACCTCCATCTACTTCCCATCCCACATTTTTATTAGATCCTAATCATGCAAGTGTTTGAGGGTTGATCTAATGCATAAAAACTGGGTATGAGAAAGTATGATCAAAGTGTTACTTGCCTTGCTGATGATCCGCGAGACCTAGAGATTCGAAGTAACAAGCGGCGCACTCCGGGTGATCTAACGCATACAAACAACAAGCATACAATAAGTACTCATCTAATGCACGGGAAATCTCGAATAAAAGATCTAACCGGAGAGTTCAACTTAAGAACCCTGGTTGCAAAAGAATCGAATCAAATAAAGCATCGAAAGTCGGAACTCGAGAGAGAACGACTCGGTTTAACAATCTGAAATTTAGTCAAAATTTTACAGTAGCAAAACTCTGTGTAAGTAGGTTAGTCGGAACGGCGGTTTCAGAACGAAACTCCGTGCGCTTGAATCACCTGATTCGATAAACGAGCAAGAAATAAAACAGATTTGAAAATCGGATCGGAAATCGAATCTGAAAATAATGGATTAAATCCGATTAAAAGAAAGCGACGAGCGGATTAAATAACGGACGTTCGTTAACAGAACTAATCCAACGAACACATTCATTGAAACGAACGGTTCGGTGAACGTTCGTTAATTAAGAAAACCGAAAATTAAAATCATCTAGGGTTTTGAAAAAACCGAACAACGAATCTAAAAACCGGATCGGGTTTTTCTAAAAACCGTTCGGGCGGGCGGCGGCGGTTACCTCCGGTGGCTTCGCCATGGGCTCAGCTGAGGCTCGGGGTCCGGGAGGTCGGGAGGGGCGGCGAGGGGGCGGCGGGTTCAAGGGCGAGAACGGCGGCGGCGGCGTCTTGGCGGGCGGCGGCTCTCGGGTGAGGGCGGCGGCGGCTCGAGGTGAGGAGAGAGGGGGCGGTATAAATAGAAGGGGGGGCTGGCTTGGGAAGGGGCATCGGGCGTGGCGACCTCGTGTCCGACCCGACACGAGCGGCGGCGGGTGGCGTCTTGTGGCGGGGCTCAGCAGTGGCGTCTTGTGAGGAGAGAGAGGGAGGTGGGCAGGCTGGTGGCTGGGCAGGGGCCTTGGCCCGAGGCGATATTTTTTTTAAAACAAAACAAAAGCGGGTTAAAAAATACCAAACGAACTCCGATTTTAATAAAAATAATTTTCCCGACTCCTAAAAATGAGTCGAACAAAATGAACTTTAAAAAGCGGCAAACATGCATAAATTTTAAAATGCTCATTTTGCCTAAGCAAAATAAATCTTCCAAATCCAAATTTGATTTATTTATAAAATCTCCATTTTTCCTAAATGTTGGGAAAGTCATATTATTCCCTCTCTTAAAATTTTGTATCGGAAAAACTTTATGAAGATAATTAAATAAATCCAATGATCCTATTTTCAAAATTTGAGAAATCCCAAATATGAAAATAATGAAACTTCCAACTCTCCGAGGGTCCTTGAGTTGCGTGGAATTTTCTAGGATCGGAAAATGCGAGAAAAATATGATATGCATGATTACATAATGTATAACATTCCAAATTGAAAATTTGGGATGTTAAAAACCTACCCCCTTAAGATGAATCTCTACCTCGAGATTCGGGTTGGCTAGAAAATAGGTGAGGGTGGTCCTTGAGCAAAACTTCCTCTCTTTCCCAGGTGGCTTCATCCTCAGTGTGGTGGCTCCACTGAACTTTGCAAAACTTGATAACCTTGTTGCGGGTAACTCTGCTGGCATAATCTAGAATCTTAACTGGTTTCTCCTCATATGTCAAGTCATCCTTCAACTGAATTGCTTCCAGTGGCACTTTGTCTCTTAACGGTACCTCTGCTATCTCAGGGTGACATTTCTTCAACTGAGAAACATGGAATACATCATGAACTCCTGACAGTCCTTCTGGTAATTCCAACTTATAAGCAACTTCTCCCATGCGTTGCAAAATCTTATACGGTCCAACGAAACGGGGTGCTAACTTTCCTTTTACTCCAAAACGCTTAACTCCTCGAAGGGGATACTCGAGATATACTCTGTCTCCAACTTCATACTCAATCGCTTTGCGCTTTGAATCGGCATAGCTCTTTTGTCCGGACTGGGCTACCTTGAGCACATCTCGAATCAACTTAACTCTCTGTTTAGACTCCTTAATCAAATCTAGTCCAAACAATCGACGATCTCCAGTTTAGATCCCATAACAACGGTGTCCTGCACCTTCTTCCATACAGAGCCTCGAAGGTGCCATCTTCAAGCTGGTTTGGTAACTGTTGTTGTAGGAAAATTCTGCATCTGACAAATTATCATCCCAGCTAGATCCGTAATCTAGGGCACAAGCTCTCAAAGATGTCCTCCAAAATCTGATTGACTCTCTCGGTCTACATCCATCGGTCTGTGGGTGGAAAGCTGTCTTTGAATTCCAATCGGGTTCCCAATGTTTCGTGCAACCGGTTCCAAAATTTCGAGGTAAACTGGGTTCCTCTATCGATACGATGCTCCTCGAAACTCCGTGTAAGCACACAATTCTGGTCATGTATATCTTTGCCAACTTAGCACCGCTATAGGTGGTCTTGACCGGAATGAAATGAGCTACCTTTGTTAAACGGTCGACTATAACCCAAATCGAGTCATATCCGAACGAGTCTTTGGCAATCCTGTGATAAAATCCATGCCTAGTTTATCCCACTTCCATTCGGTATCGGCAATGGTTGTAACAATCCTCTTTGGCTTCGATGTTCTGCCTTTACTTTCGACATACATCGCAAACTGCTACATACTCCGCAATATCCTTCTTCATTCCGTCCACCGTAAAGTATTCTTCAAATCCAAGTACATCTTGGTATTTCCGGTGAATCGAATAGGGTGAATCATGAGCCTCTTGTAAAATCAACTTCACGATCTCTCGTGTCATTGGGCACATAAACACGGTCTTCAAACCATAGGGTATCATGCTCATCCTCACGAAATCCTTTAGCTTTTCCTTTGCTCATTTTCTCCTTTATAGAGGCAACTTCCTTATCTGCCTTTTGGGCTTCTCTGATTTTGTCCATCAACGTAGACTGAATCTCCAATGCTGCTACATAGCCTCTCGGAACTATTTCCAAACATAGCTCTCGAAGGTCCTCGGCTAACTCATTGGGTATTCCTCCCATCATTAGAGCATTGACGTGGCTCTTACGGCTCAATGCGTCAGCTACGACATTAGCCTTTCCGGGGTGATAATGCAATCTCATGTCATAATCCTTGATAAGCTCTAACCATCTCCTTTGTCTGAGATTCAATTCCTTCTGTGTGAAAATGTACTTCAAACTCTTGTGATCCGTATATACTTCACAATGATTTCCAATGAGAAAATGTCTCCACGTCTTCAAGGCATGCACAACGGCTGCTAGCTCCAAATCATGAGTGGCATAATTCAACTCATGGGGCTTAAGTTGTCGTGAAGCATCTGAAACAACTCTTCCTTCCTGCATAAGCACTGCTCCAAGTCCTCGGCGTGAAGCGTGCAATACACCTCATAATCCTTAGTCTGATCTGGCAATATCAAGACCGTGAGGTGACCAATCTTTTCTTCAACTCCTGAAAACTTGCCTCACAGTCCTCAGTCCATATAAATTTGTTTTCCTTTTTCAACAATTCTGTCATAGGCTTAGCAATTCTTGAGAAATTCTCAATGAATCTTCGGTAGTATCCTGCGAGTCCAAGGAAACTCCGAATCTCTCCAACTGTCGTTGGTGCTTACCATTTGGTTACGGTCTCAACTTTTGTGGGGTCAACTGCTATCCCTTCTACGGATATAACATGTCCGAGAAATCCAACTTCCTTTAGCCAAAACTCACATTTGCTGAACTTGGCATACAACTGGTGTTCCCTTAGTTTCTCCAAAACCAATCGCAAATGTTCCTTGTGCTCCTCTTCATTCTTCGAGAAAATCAAAATGTCATCAATGAACACCACGACGAACTTATCCAAAAACTCCATAAACACTTTGTTCATCAGGTTCATGAAATAGGCTGGTGCGTTAGTCAGTCCAAATGACATAACGGTATACTCAGTATAGTCCATATCTCGTGGTAAATGCTGTCTTGGGTATGTCCTGCTCCCGAATCTTCAATCGATGGTACCACGATCGCAAGTCGATCTTGGAAAACACCTTGGCTCCTTGCAAGCGATCAAACAGATCATTTATCATAGGTAGTGGGTACTTGTTCTTGATTGTTACTTCATTCAATCCACGATAATCAACAACCATTCTTAACGATCCATCCTTCTTCTCCACTAGCAAAACGGGTGATCCCCAAGGTGAAGAACTTGGGCGTATAAAACCTTTATCCAAAAGCTCTTTAATCTGCTTCTTGATTTCCGCCAAATCCAGCGGGCATCCTATATGGTCGCTTCGATATTGGGCCTGTTCACGGCAAAAGTTCTATCAAAAACTCAATGTCTCTATCCGTGGCATTCTGGCAACTCTTAGGAAATACATCAGAAAATCCTTCACCACCGGGTACTTCTTCCCGCACCACTCACGATAGGCAATTAACTTGCGCTCTTCTCGGCGATGCCGTGATACATACTTAATCCTTCTTCCTTCGGTGTTGTGAGAAAAATCGTCTTACTTGCGCAATCGATGTTTCCTCCATACATCGACAGCCAATCCATACCGAGAATTACATCAAATCCTTGCGATTCCGTAATGATCAAATCTGTCGGAATACATGCCTTCCTATACTTAATGGCACTTGAAAACATCCTTGTCGGCCATATACTCCGCTCTGGTGAGCTTACTAGCAAAGGGTTTTAAGAATCCGAGTAGGTAGGCTATACTTCTCTACAAATCCCTTGATATGTATGAATGCGATGCACCGTATCGAAAAGAACTAGTGCGATAAATGACTTAACCAAAAACTTACCGATTCTTCGCATCGGGCTGATCTTCAACCTCCTCCACTTCAATGTGGTTCACCTGTCCCCTATTGAAAGGGTTGGGCTTCTTTCCGTAGCTTCCATTGCCATTTCCATTACGGCCTTCAGGCAGTCATTGGCATAATGCCCGATCTTGCGGCACTTAAAGCAAGTAATATGACTCAGTCTACTTTGGATGGTGTTGACGGGTTGGTGCGATTACATCCGTTGCTTCCTCCATTCCCGTTCCCATTCTTGGTGCTGTTATGGTTATGCGAATTACCTCCTCCATGGGTATGCTGAAACTGAATTCCTGATTTAGGGGTATAACGAGGTTTCTGCTGAGCTCCGAGTTATACTTCCCTTGCCCATACTTCCGCTTATGGTTCTCAATTTGCTGCTGCTTTCCTTCAATCATGAGGGCTCGGTCTACTAACTCCTGGTAGTTATTGAAGCTGGCTACCATCAACGGCATGCTGAACTCATCATTCAGTCCTTCTAGGAACTTCTCCTGTTTAGCTGCATCGGTAGCAACGTCATCTGGGGCATAACGTGCTAGTTTACTAAAGTCATCCACGTCTTGTGTGATCCTTCCTCCTTGGCGTAAGTTGCGAAACTCACGCTTCTTCATGGCCATAGCTCCTCTGAAACATGGGCGGTCTGAAAGCTTGCTGAAATTGATCCCATGTGACAAAGGTGTCTCTGAGGTAAGTGGCTGTGAAATTCTCCCACCATGCCGCTGGGTCCTTCAAGCTGATGTGCTGCAAACTTCACTCTTTCTCCATCTGTGCATCCTGCGATGGTCAGCTCCCTACCTATCTTGCGGAGCCAGTCATACTGCTACAATCGGCTCGGTGCTCTTTGGAATACACCGGCGGGTTTAGTCTAAGGAAAGCGAGTCGGATGATCCGCAGTGGTGGTGGTGGTGGGTTGTTGTTGTTGTTGTTGTTGTTGTTGCCCTAGTTCTGCACCAATGTTTGAATCAGGGTATTCTGCTGCTGGATCAGTTGGGTGATCTCTGGCGGAAAAACGAATCCGGGGTCGCGTCTCGGAGGCATCTGATGGGTTTAGAAAAGATGAGAATTTAGAATAGAATGAGGTCTAAGGGAATCACTACCCAAATGCACATGAGCAAATACACACAAAATCACTTCATTCAATCAAACAAGGGCTTACAACGATCTAACTATCGCAAAAGTGCGTGTACTATAATGTTTACATGGGGGGGAAATACTACTAATATGTGGGGGACTTCTACTAATTTGAACCGGTGGAAGACTCCATAATGTCTGCTCCAGCTTCGTCTTCAAAGTCGGGTTCACTTGGATCCGAATCGGTGTCGTCGATGTTGATGTAGTCGCTTGGGCAATCGACATACTGGTCTTCATTCCTGAGCGCCAACTTCTTCTTGAGTTCTTCAATCTCGTACTTAAGATCGTTATTGTGTCTTGTTAGAGCTACGATCTCGTCCATATAGTCCTTGCGAGTTGTCTTTAGTTCTCCTTCAAGTTCGATGATCCTTCCCTTTGCATTCTCGCAACTCCAACATATCATTGCACATCCGGTTCTCCTGGCGTCGAATGTGCCGGGTTTAACTCTGGATGAATGCTGCAATGGATCTATCCTTCTTGGTGCTTGTGACGTCCCATTTGTTATCTCGGCGTCCGCAAATCTGGTAGATAGTGTCCTTGAGGTCTTCTTGATAAACTTCTCCAATGCGTCCCATGGTGATGTGAGCTGCCATGCTCTTTCCTAGACTCCAAGTTGGTGCACTGAAAACACTATCTATAGGCTTGGTGATTGGGGCGAATGTCCTTCCCGAACGTGAGCTTGAATCTTCGGTAGCTCCTCTTGAGCAGTGGCATTGAAAGTCCCGGTGAAGCTTGGTAGTCCAATGTTCAGGTACTTGGTAACTTCCTTCATCCGGTTGGGTGTACTTGATCTTCGCGTCCGTCATCCTAAAGAGAGTAGAAAAGATGAGGAGTTAGAAAATGGGAAGAGAATAGTGATCTATGGCTTTATCTTAGTGGTCGTGTCCTCACGATCGGTGTGCTCGATACCATTCTCTCGTAGCGACCGGACCGAATGGATCCAGTGCTCGTGCTCGGTGTCATCCCTGGATCAAGAATGTCGACACCACACAAGATTTGAAGGATTTATAGCGTAGTAGCAATCACACACTTATTACATCGTTGTCCACAAGGGAACTTAAAACAATAATATGGCTTAGGGCCATCTAATAATAACAATGAAGGCTTGGAAGACAAGTGAGTCCATCAACTCTATCGGCATCACCGAGTATAGAACCACGACCTAACACCTTACTCGTAAATGCGAAAAGTCTGCATAGCGTGAAAGTTGCAGCCCAAAACGGGTCAAGACATGGAATATGCCGCAATGTAACACATAGAGAACAATGAAGCAACAAGCCTATACTACATGCATATATGGCTGGTGGTAAGGCTCTCTGATTTACATTTTTGCATAAAGCTGGTTTTCCCTACATCAAAGGAATAACTTTATTTAACTATCATGGTGGTTGTTAAACATTGAGAATGGTTGACAAGATCCTCAATCCCAATTAAAAGTACTCATTAAAACCCATTAACTTTATTATTAGAAGTAACATGTTGAGATTCACATGATATTCAAGTACTAGATACTCAAGATGTCCATAACCGGGGACACATTAATCATGATTAGTTTATACACTCTGCAGAGGTTTATGCACTTTTCCCCACAAGACTCGATCGCCTCCGTTTGGTTCTCTCGTGACTACATGGTGTTTGAGAGAGGCGGATGACCGAGACACAGTCTTTCGGGCGCTTAGCACCTTACTTGTGGGTAGACCGTACACCTACTTTCCCTACATCCGCTAGTCTACCCGTAAGAGTTCGCACAACTTAGTCAACTATGCGAGCCCATAATGGCTTGTGGCTGCACACGGAAGTTTCCAGTTTGAATAATCTTATGATCCCTTTGGGCCTGGGTGGCGGTCCGAAGAAAAACAGGCAAGTCCTGATAGAAACCAGGTGCCTCAATCCACCCAGATGTGTGTTTAAGTTGCCACCTTAGATAAACCATTAATTACAATCTCACATCTGTCATGGATATTCACTCACCCAATCCACGTCTACTAGCATAGCATGGCATAATTAAGCAAACGTAGAAGTAACTCCCAAGGTTTCATAAGTAAAACAGGTAATAGGTACTACCTCCATCTACTTCCCATCCCACATTTTAATTAGATCCTAATCATGCAAGTGTTTGAGGGTTGATCTAATGCATAAAAACTGGGTATGAGAAAGTATGATCAAAGTGTTACTTGCCTTGCTGATGATCCGCGAGACCTAGAGATTCGAAGTAACAAGCGGCGCACTCAGGTGATCTAACGATACAAACAACAAGCATACAATAAGTACTCATCTAATGCACGGGGAAATCTCGAATAAAAGATCTAACCAGAGAGTTCAACTTAAGAACCCTGGTTGCAAAAGAATCGAATCAAATAAAGCATCGAAAGTCGGAACTCGAGAGAACGACTCGGTTTAGCAATCTGAAATTTAGTCAAAATTTTACAGTAGCAAAACTCTGTGTAAGTAGGTTAGTCGGAACGGCGGTTTCAGAACGAAACTCAGCGCTTGAATCACCTGATTCCGATAAACGAGCAAGAAATAAAACAGATTTGAAAATCGGATCGGAAATCGAATCTGAAAAATAACGGATTAAATCCGATTAAAAGAAAACGATGAACGGATTAAATAACGGACGTTCGTTAACAGAACTAATCCAACGAACACATTCATTGAAACGAACGGTTCGGTGAACGTTCGTTAATTAAGAAAACTGAAAAATTAAAATCATCTAGGGTTTTGAAAAAAAAACCGAACAACGAACAAAAAAAACCGGAACGGGTTTTTCTAAAAAAAAACCGGTTCGGGGCGGGGCGGCGGTGGCTACCTCCGGTGGCTTCGCCGCGGGCTCCTGGCTCCGGGTCCACGGGTCGGGAGGGCGGCGGGTTCCGACGCCGGCGAGGAACGGCGGCGGCGGGCGTCCTTGGCGGGCGGCGCGGGTGAGGGCGGCGGCGGCGGCTCGAGGTGAGGAGAGAGGGGGCGGCGGTATAAATAGAAGGGGCTGGCCGGCTTGGGAAGGGGCATCGGGGCGGCGACCTCGTGTCCGACCTGACACGAGCGGCGGCGCGGGTGGCGGCGGGCGGCGGGTTCACAAGGCGGGCGTGGCGCGAGGGAGAGAGAGGGAGGTGCGGGCGCTGGGCCGTGGCGCCTGGCTGAGCCGGGCCGGGCCTTGGCCCGGGGGGCAGATTTTTTTTGAAACAAAACAAAACGGATTAAAAAATACCAAACGAACTCCGATTTTAATAAAAATAATTTTCCCGACTCCTAAAAATGAGTCGAACAAAATGAACTTTAAAAGCGGCAAACATGCATAAATTTTTAAAATGCTCACTTTTGCCTAAGCAAAATAAATCTTCCAAATCCAAATTTGATTTATTTATAAAATCTCCATTTTTCCTAAATGTTGGGAAAGTCATATTATTCCCTCTCTTAAAATTTTGTATCGGAAAAACTTTATGAAGATAATTAAATAAATCCAATGATCCTATTTTCAAAATTTGAGAAATCCCAAATATGAAAATAATGAAACTTCCAACTCTCTCCGAGAGTCCTTGAGTTGCGTGGAATTTTCTAGGATCGGAAAATGCGAGAAAAATATGATATGCATGATGACCTAATGTATAACATTCCAAATTGAAAATTTGGGATGTTACAGGTTGGCATAAGACCCTATATGATTGTTGATCCACAAGAGGGAGAGGAAGAAGAGGAACCAAAAACTAATCCAGCTCCTGTCAAGTCTCAGAAACTCATGTCAGATGCAATGAAGACTGGTGCTACCTCCAAGTCCAAACCCAAAGCTCCAGCACCCAACAGGACAACCATGAATGTACCTGCTAGTGAGAAGAACAAGGCCCCAATACCTGAAGCTGATGCTGATGATGAGCCACTAGTGCTCAGGAGGTTGAGACCTAAGATTCCAGGGCATGACAATGCCCATCCAGTTGCTGAGAACATGATGGAGAGGAAAGATAATGGTCTGCAACAATGGAGATTTTCTGATCCCTATGCTATCAGAAGGAGAACTGCTTGCGACTATCGTTTCCACACCAGAGAGCAACAAGATTTCTATGAAACAGTACTGCTTGATAAGAAGCCAATTGTGAGTGATATGAAATGGGTGGATTGGGAATACATTGATGAGAACGAAGACAACTTTCCCCATGTTCATGAGAGCTTCAAGCTTGCTGGTGTTGATGCTTTTGTTGGGAGAAAGCTTACCAAGTGGAATGATGAGATAACCATGCAATTCTATTTTTGGTAATTAGGGCATTACATGCGGATTGGTACCATTTTTGGTAATTTTTACATGTCAGTACCAAGTCCGGGGCCAGCCGTTACAAAAAGGTCTAAACCGTGTATAAACACGTATTGACAGTGTATCTGACCGGTAGGGCCCGCCTGTCAGGTGCTGACATGGTATTATTTTTGCAGAAAACTCCCTTGCTTTGTAGGTAATCACATAAATGCCCGATTATTTTGCGGGAAAAGGGCTCCTATGAGAGGCATTTTTTCATTCGTAATTTCCATCACCTAATCAGACTCATTTGAAAATTTGCGTCGGTTTGAACAAATAAATAGAAGAACAGAAAATTCAAGCCCGAGCAGGATTCTAACCGGCAACCCGGTGTTCAGTAGCGCGCGCTGAGTTACTGTTTTTTTAATCATGATATTAATACATATATTTTTTACGGTTACATATTAGTATTGTTGAGTGTCAAGCATCACACTAGAACACAAGCACTCAGGACCACAACCATGCACAATTATTGTATATCCTCATTATATTATTCAAATACACAACTATTGAAAAATTATATGCCCGACAAACAGTTTTTTATTTGAGTTACTCGTATGTTGATTGTATTTTTTTAAATGCAATGTTACTTAATAAGTTGACAACATGTATTAAAAATAAATGTGTAATCATAATAAATTTTAGAAATGCATTAAAACTGTTCAACTTCTATTAAAAAAATTGATGTGTCTCTTGAAATGCAAGAATTATTTTACACAATAAGTTTTTAAAACATGTTGGACATTTTTTTAAATACAAACAATTCACCATGTATTAAGAAAATGTTCACCATAATGCTCTTGAAACTCATTGTGTATTAATAAAATGATCACCATAAATTACCAAAAATATCACCGTGCATTAAGTAAAATGTCCATCATATCTTGAGAAAATATTTCAACATATATTACAAAAAAAATCCAGTTTGCATTTAAAATATGTTCAACGTTCATTAAATTAGAAAAATGTTCACCGTTTGTAAAGAAAAGTTCATCACGGATTTGTTCACTATAAATTAAGAAATTATGTTATCATAATATTCTTGAAACTCACCGTTTATTAAGAAAATGTTCACCATAAATTATGAAAAGTTCACTGCTCAAAATGCAAAATGTCATCATATCTTAAGAAAAAATTGAACATATCCTACAAAAATGTTAAATTTACATTTAAAACATGTTCAATGTATATTTCAAAAGTTTATTACATTAAATAATTGATCGCGGTTTGTAAAGAAAAGTTCATCGTGCATTGGAAAGTGTTCACTATAAGCAGAAAAAGTGCTCGGCGTACATTAAGAAATGTTCATGCATATTTGAAAACATGTTCATCATATACTGAAACACATCATAATGTTCAGTAAATATGTTAAAAATCCAGGAGAAAAGCCAACCTAGTGAATGAAAAAACAAGAAAGAAAAAGCAAGGAAGAAAAACTTAAAAATAAGCCAAAAGCAGAAACAAAAATAAAGCATAATAAGTAAGAGAAATGAAACGTAAAGGAATCTGGGCAACGAACGAGCCCGAACACACGCACCAAGTAAGTGTGAAAGGAAAAAAATATTGCAGGCCTCGGTGGGCCGGCCCAGCGTGTCTGAGCTATAGTATAAAAATGGTCTCGTCTGCTCTATGTCACGAGCGCTGCTGATCAGCAGGTCGCCTGTTTGAATCCTGTCGGTGTTCAATTTTTGGTTGTTTTATTTGTTTGTTCAACCCAGCGCAAATTTTCAAACGAGCCCTATTCTGTGGTGAAATTACGAACAAAAAAAGCCTCTCATAGGAGCCTTTTTTCCGCAAAACAATTGGGCATTTATGTGATTACGTACAAAGCAAGGGTGTTTTCTACAAAAAACATGCCACGTCAGCACCTGACAGGCGGGACCCATCGGTCAGATACACCGTCAATACATGTTTATACGTGGTTTAGACCTTTTTGTAATGGCTGGCCCCAGACTTGGTATTGATATATAAAAATTACAAAAAATGGTAACAATCTGCATGTAATGCCCTAATTGTGATACTTCTGTGCAATTAACTCAATTTTGTTCCACTCCTCATTTCTATCCAGATGGGAGGATTGTGTGGATGATAGATGGATTTAGATACCAGTCAACCATCTCTGAGTGGGCTGCTCTTCTTGGCGCTCGTGAAGAAGATGAGAGAGATATTGATGTATATGCCAAGCCCAAGATGGACCACAATTCCATGAAGAACATGTACAAGCCCATTCTTGAAAAATATCATGAGACACACAAGTTGGGATCTATGAAGCACCTGTTGGCTGGTTTGGCCACCATTAACAGTATTTTGAGGCACACTCTATTGCCCAAATCTGGAGATGACAAGATGATTCATGGCCACTCCATCAACCTTCTGCATCTCTTTAATATACCTCAGAAGTTCACCGCAGCCAACCAAAAGAGATCATGTGGATTTGCTCCGCACATTCAGTTGCTCATCAACTCTAAGGTTGGAATGAGCACATATCTTCTTGACCGCGAGCATCTTCCCTTGTTGCCAGAGTCCAAGGATAATGTAGTGGTGATAGAAACTTCTCACCCTACTTCTACTGAGGCACATGACAAAATATAGGCAGCTGCTACAGCTAAAGCAGCCAAGGAAGCATCTGCCCCCAATGCTCTCATGGCCAACCTCAAGACAAAGAACGATCAAATGACTTATCTACTAGAAGCAACCATGAGGATTGAGCGAAGTCTGGCAAACCTCACCAAGAACCAGGAGAGCTTAGAGTGGGTAAGTGAGGCAAAGATATATTATCTTGATGTGAAGATCATAGAGGTATATGCCATAGTTGAAAAGCTGAGGTATGATGTTGATACAACTATAACTGCTATATAGGACAGTGGAGATGATAGACCCACTACTGACAGATTTCGAGCAAAGGCCTGTGGCATCCAGTGTCTGTTGTTGTACACGATCTGAGGGACGAGGACTATAGTTTCTGTCCATGCTGCTGCTTCATCAGTGCCACCACCAGTCTCTACTCCACTAGCCTAGACGTTAGCCGAAGCTTTCACAGATTCACTTCTCTCAACGCCATCTATGCACACCAGAGCTACCAGCCATAGATCACCACCATGAGCTGCTGAGGATCGCGCCTAGAGAGACGCATAGATCTATACCTATTCGACCATTTTGGTACTTGTTGACAAAGAGGGAGAATTTGTATAGATCATTAGGCTTAGAGAGAGAGTGTGCGTGTCTTGCGTCTGCTCGTTGGTTTTCTTAAGTTTTTGCTACTACGTGGTTTATGCTACTTTGTTCATCATGTTTGCGAGATACTATGTTGGTTGTGCGTGATTGATCATACTATGCTTCACCTTATGCCATTTGCTTATCTTTATCATTATCCTTCTATGACCATCCACTTGTGTTTTGGTGATGCGTGCTTACTATTCCAATCATGTTAGTTTGTGCGCTCCACCAAGTTGTATGTGACATGGAAGAGTGACCCATGATCCTAATCGATTGTACATTTGCATTCAAACACAATTTTTTAATAATGTACAAATTTGGGGCGAGCTCTTGCTTATCACATGCTTCTCACAACAACGATGTATTTCATTCATTTAATCATTTGTTGAAGCATTGATCTATATGTTGTCATCAATTACCAAAAAGGGGAAGATTGAAAGTGCAACTAATCCCCGGGTGGTTTTGGTAATTAATAACAACATATATCTCATTGAACAAATATCTGTTGAAGATAAAAGATTTCAGGAAGTTCAATTATTAGCATGGCAAGGATTAGCGATTGTGGACCCCTCAAAATGTGAAGGACGTGGATTGGCAAAAGCTCCAGAATCTACATTTTTGGGTAAGTGATCCAAGATCACATTGAGTCCATTGGAAAGCCAATACTACTAAAAGGGGATGAGGTTTTGATAATGATCTGGTTGCTCAAGTGCTTAGTGATGTTGCTCCAAAACCCTCAGCCAATTTCTCTATCCAAATTTGTCCTAAACCCTACATTCCAACCCGGTCCCGCCGAAACTTCCCCATACGGACCCACCAAGTTCACCTAGACACACCACAACCAAACCCTAACAAACCGGATCCACTGATATGGATCACGGTCTCACCGAGATGGCCTTGCCAACTCTCTCGAACATGTTGCAATTATTTTTGCCTCACCGAGTTTTGCAATCGGTACCACCGTGATGGCTTGCCAACCTATTGTTATTTATTGCACTTATTCCAGTCTCATCGAGATAATGCAATCAGTAACACTGAAGCGATGTTCTGCCCTACCATTGCACATCGGTTTCTCTGAGTTGTTTCCTGTCGATCCCACCGAGACCTCTGATGTTCATATCTTTTAAACAGATCGGTGCCATCGAGATTTCTGGTCGGTGCCACCGAGTTGGGTCAAAAGTGTGTAAAGGTTGGATTTCGTGTGGAGGCTATATGTACCCCTCCACCCCCTCTTACTTGGTAATTAAGAGATCCATCAGAACATCCCTACACTTCCACTACTCATTTTCTGAGAGAGAACCACCTACTCATGTGTTGAGATCAAGAGATTCCATTCCTACAATTTGAACCTAGATTTCTAGTCTTTCTCAAGTTGCTTTTCACTCAAATCCTTCTTCCACCATAGCCAAATTTGTGACGGAGAGTTGAGTGTTGGGGAGACTATCATTTGAAGCACAAGAGCAAGGAGTTCATCATCATCACACCATCTATTACCTTTTGGAGAGTGGTGTCTCCTGGATTGGTTAGGTGTCGCTTTGGAGCCTCCTACATGATATGGAGTTGAACCAAGAAGTTTGTAAGGGTAAGGAGATAGCCTACTTTGTGAAGACCTACTCGAGTGAGGCAAGTCCTTCTTGGAGGATGGCAATGATGGGATAGACAAGGTTGTTTTTTTATGGACCCTTCATGGGTGTGGATCCCTCCGTGGACTCGCAGCCGTTACCCTTCGTGTGTTGAAGTCCCCATCAACGTGGGCGTATGATATAGCACCACCTCTCGGAACCACGCCAAAAATCACAGTGTCCCAATTGGGTTTGCCTTCTCCAAACCCCTCCTTTACTTATGTGTGCAATGTCTTACTTTCTGCTGCTATACTCTTAGAATTGCATGTGTAGGGTGTTGCTTGACTTGTCATAATTACTAAAATCTGCCTACAACTAACATTGGAAAAAGGTTAGGTTTTATTTGGTCAAGTTGTCTAGTCCCCCCTTCTAAACATACTTTTGATCCTACATGGTCCTTTTTAAAGGTATTGCAGGAAGTTTGGTATTGGGCTTGAGAAGAGTCCACCCAAGACATCTCAGCGCAATGGCCTTGATAAGAGAATGAACATGACACTCACAGAGAGGGTCACAACTATGCTCTCTCATGATCCTTTACGTAATTCATTTTGGATTGAAGCATTAACGAATGTTATGTATGTGGTTAACCTATCTCCCTCAGTTCCTCTTGCAGGTGATATTCCTCGGAGAGTTTGTCAGGGAAGGAGGTATGATACAAGCACTTGACGGTCCTTGGTTGTAGGGCATTCGTGCATGTTCCAAGAGACGAGAGATCAAAGCTTGATAGAAAGACAAAGCATTGCATCTACCTCATCCAACCAAGTGAAGAGTTTGGCGACATGTTCTGGAATCCAACCAATATGAAGATTGTGAGAAGCCGAGAAGTCGTGTTCATTGAAGATGAAACAACAAAAGATATTAGGAAACCAGAGAATCCAATGACCAACACACCTCAGGTTTACATGGACACAATCCATCCTCCTCTCGTGCATGACAACCATGGGCGAGATGATGACACCGAAGACAATGGAGATGCAACTGGTAAGGCATTACAAGTCAAAGTGATGAGCAACCACCAAGTGATGATGATGATGAAGTTGGTAATGGTGATGCCAATGAAAATCCACCTGATTCACCACTAGTGCAGCAACAAGAAGAAGTGATAGAGGCCGCACACCTTCTTCTAAGTATCCACCATAACAATATTTGTTGATGACTGGTGCGGGTGAGCTCTCATGCTATGAGGAGGCAATGTATTATGAGAACAAGAATGAATGGTCAGAAGCTATGCAAGATGAGATGAAATCCCTGTATGAGAACGATACTTTTGAGATGGTGAATCTACCAAAGGGAAAGAAAGCACTCAAGAACAAGTGGGTGTACAAAGTGAAGATTGAAGAAAACACCTCATGTCCAATGTATAAGGCCAGATTGGTTGTGAAAGGTTTTAGTCAGAAAAAAGGCATCGATTATGATGAGATGTTCTCTCGGGTGGTCAAGATGTCTTTGATCCGAGTTGTGTTTGGCATGGCTACCACCATGGACATGGAAATTGAACAACTTGTTGTGAAGACAACATTCTTCCATGGTGACCTACAAGAGGAGATATACATGGATCAGCCAGAGGGACTAATGGTTGTAGGCAAGGAGCAGTTAGTTTGCAAATTGAAGAAGAGTACGGCTTGAAGCAAACTCCTTGGCGATCGTGACAAGAAGTTTGAGTCTTTATGGTGGGCTGGGTTACCATAAAGCACAACCTGATCATTGTGTCTTTATGAAGAGGTACGCCAAGGGTGATATTATCATTCTCTTGTTGTATCTTGATGATATGTTGATTGTTGGAAATGGCACAACAGGATTGCTTTTGTTAAGAAGTCATTGAGTAAATCATTTGCCATGAAGGATTTAGGAGCAGCTATTCACCTTGCCAATAATTCAAACTATCACTCCCAAACCAAGCACATTGATGTGAGGTATCATTGGATTCGAGATGTTGTGAGTTTCAAGTTGCTTCAACTTGAGAAGATCCATACCGACGATAATGGCTCAGATATGATGACCAAGATATTACCAAATGAGAAGCTACAAGAATGTTACGAGGTAGTAGACATGGCGGTGCCCCCCTCATGAGTCCGAGGGGGAGATTTATTGGAAGTTCCTCCTCATTTGGGTTGTGAGGATATGACCATTTGAAGCCTTTTAGGCAGCCCGAAGATGTGCAAAAACCCACTACTTATTTGGATTATGACCTAGGGTCATTTTGGACTTTGTACATGAGAGGATGAGGATTCTTTATCGTCCATCCAACAGCCTCCATCAAGTGTGACGAAAATCAGCTCAACCTCCATTGGAGAAGAAGAGGGAAAACTAGCAGAGAAAGAAACAAGAGGAAGATTGAAGAAAGAAGCAAATAGAGCTCCTCCTCAAGGTTGTGATGATCTATATCCACTACCTTGTCTCCATCAAGCTATGGTTCCACCATCACTCGTGAGATTATTCCAATCCATAGCTCTTGAGCCCCAAATCTTGTTCGTCCAAGATTCAGAAATCTTGATGTATGAGATCCTCTGGTGCTATCTAGAGAAGAATTTGTTGTATCCCAGATTTGATAATAGTGGAAGCGGGTTTGGGTAGCTTCGACCCGTGGTTTTCCCCCTCAAGTCGGGGGGTTTAATACGTAAATCTGGTGTCTCTGTGATTGATGCTTGCTGCTGTCCAAAAGTTATTCCTACCACCAGATATAGTCTGAGGAGTGTCTTGTGTGCTAAGTAACATATTTTACCTCCATATATGTTGTTGCATATGTTTCCTTCCGTGCTAAGCAACGATCCTTTAATTAGTACATGGAGTGGTGCTGATATTACTTGTTTGTAGTATTCAGTTCATCACAAGTGTTTTTTTGTGCTAACTCCCAACATAAATCAAGTAACAAGCCAGCTTTCTTCTTCCGTTCTCATACAGGGACACCTTTCGGTTCATGCAAATGTGATTTCACAAAATAGAAGGCAGATATATTTTTAGTGGAAGGTACATACAGGGATAAGAAAGCTATCCCTTGCACAATGGCCCAAAAATTAGAGGAAAAGTTGTCACTTGCGCAATGAGCCACAACGATGTGATTTGACGCAAGCTAGTTAGACAAAAACCAAAACAAGCCATGGTCCCATGGTCCACTTGCCAATGTAATGGCCCTTGCAAGCACATCTCTCTCTTTTCCCCCTTTTATTCGTGGCGCATGACAATTGGCCAAGACTACATATAAGCTCTGGTTTAATGTCATAGGCTCACAACCATCTAGATTTTCTATACATTCTGCAATTTAATCCGTGTGAATCAGGTACAATTGCAAATACATATCTACGTAAAATCATACTACAACATAGAAGCAGCAAGTAGTTCCTTGCAGACTTGGCAATTCCATTTGCTCACTTGATTACCAAACATGAATGACCAACTCTGCATCTCGGTGCTCCTACCTGTTAATGAAGAAGTGCCACTGTTTGCATCAAAGTTGCATAATAGTAACAATATAAGTTCATATGTATCTGCATCAATTATTATTGATATGACATGAATATATACAAAAAGCATATTCTATTTTTCTTCTTCCATAATGAACCTTGTAGAAATGCAGAGAAAATTGCACGGGAGTAAAAGTGACACCCATCTGTCAATCTCAGGAAGCGACAAGATATGCTACCACAGAACTGCTACATGACACGTACCTTCAATTATCCTGTTCATGAATCTGGAAGTGTGATCACCGAAGTTTTTGAGTCGTATACCATCACCGCTTTTGCAACCGGAAGAAATAAAACATCATGGTAATGTTTATAGTTGCTAGAAACAAGTATATCATTACTTCGTAACTCTGAAATGGGTAACATGGAGCGCGATAGTTAAAGGAACATACTTTATGCACTTCACATTGTTCGTTGCTCCACCGCTCTCGATCGACAAAGATGTCGTCCGTAGAAGGAAAGATTTTCGATGCCGCAATTCGGACACGGCCCGGGACGGAAGAAAACCGTGAGTTTTCTCTCAAACTGAATATATAGATCAATGTGTACATGGGGAAAGGGGAATAATAATCCATCCTCCTCTCTCATGACAACCATGGGCGAGATGATGACACCGAAGACAATGGAGATGCAACTGGTAAGGCATTACAAGTCAAAGTGATGAGCTACCACCAAGTGATGCTGATAATGAAGTTGGTAATGGTGATGCCAATGAAAATCCACCTGATTCACCACTAGTGCAGCAACAAGAAGAAGTGATAGAGGCCGCACACCTTCTTCTAAGTATCCACCATAACAATATTTGTTGATGACTGGTGCGCGTGAGCTCTCATGCTATGAGGAGGCAATGTATTATGAGAACAAGAATGAATGGTCAGAAGCTATGCAAGATGAGATGAAATCCCTGTATGAGTACGATACTTTTGAGATGGTGAATCTACCAAAGGGAAAGAAAGCACTCAAGAACAAGTGGGTGTACAAAGTGAAGATTGAAGAAAACACCTCATGTCCAATGTATAAGGCCAGATTGGTTGTGAAAGGTTTTACTCGTAAAAAGGCATCGATTATGATGAGATATTCTCTCGGTGGTCAAGATGTCTTTGATCCGAAGTTGTGTTTGGCATGGCTACCACCATGGACATGGAAATTGAACAACTTGTTGTGAAGACAACATTCTTCCATGGTGACCTACAAGAGGAGATATACATGGATCAGCCAGAGGGACTAATGGTTGTAGGCAAGGAGCACTTAGTTTGCAAATTGAAGAAGAGTATGGCTTGAAGCAAACTCCTTGGCAGTGGTACAAGAAGTTTGAGTCTTTATGACTGGGCTGGGTTACCATAAAGCACAACCTGATCATTGTGTCTTTATGAAGAGGTACGCCAAGGGTGATATTATTATTCTCTTGTTGTATCTTGATGATATGTTGATTGTTGGAAATGGCACAAACATGATTGCTTTGGTCAAGAAGTCGTTGAGTAAATCATTTGCCATGAAGGATTTAGGAGCAGCTAAGAAAATACTTGGCATGAAGATTTCCCGCGATAGATGAAGGATCTCACGGGAAAGACACTTTGAGAATGTACTTGAAAGGTTTAACATGAAAGATACATAATCTGTTATCTCTCCGCTTGCATGTCATCACAAACTGAATTCAAAAAATGTCCTACTAGGAAAAAGAAGAGAGAAGAAATGAGAAAAGTACCATATCAATCTGTTGTGGGAAGTTTAATGTATTCCATGGTATACAGTAGGCCTGATATTGCCTATGCAGTAGGAGTTGTTAGCCGGTTCATGACAAATCAAGGTAAAGCTCACTAGGAAGCAGTGAAGTGGAATCTCGGTATCTCAAGGAACTTCTACATCTTGTTTATGTTTTGGAAGTTGTGATCCTGTATTGCAGGGCTATGCAGATGCAGATTATGCTGGTGACAAGGATCGCAGGAAGTGCACATCTAGGTACCTGATGACTTAATTATGTAGGGGGGCAGTGTCATGTCAATCAAGATTGCAGAAATGGGTTTCTACATTAACTACATAACCTGAGTATATAGCAACAGCTTGATGCCGGGCAAGGAAGTTTTGTAGATGAAGAACTTCATCCAATAGCTCAACATGAAACAAGAGAAGTATATTTTGTTTTGCAACAGTCAAAGTGCTATTCACCTTGCCAATAATTCAAACTATCACTCTCAAACCAAGCACATTGATGTGAGGTATCATTGGATTCGAGATGTTGTGAGTTTCAAGTTGCTTCAACTTGAGAAGATCCATACCGACGATAATGGCTCAGATATGATGACCAAGATATTACCAAATGAGAAGCTACAAGAATGTTACGAGGTAGTAGACATATGGTGCCCCTCATGAGTCCGAGGGGGAGATTTATTGGAAGTTCCTCCTCATTTGGGTTGTGAGGATATGACCATTTGAAGCCTTTTAGGCAGCCCGAAGATGTGCAAAAACCCACTACTTATTTGGATTATGACCTAGGGTCATTTTGGACTTTGTACATGAGAGGATGAGGATTCTTTACCGTCCATCCAACAGCCTCCATCAAGTGTGACGAAAATCAGCTCAACCTCCATTGGAGAAGAAGAGGGAAAACTAACAGAGAAAGAAACAAGAGGAAGATTGAAGAAAGAAGCAAATAGAGCTCCTCCTCAAGGTTGTGATGATCTATATCCACTACCTTGTCTCCTTCAAGCTATGGTTCCACCATCACTGGTGAGATTATTCCAATCCATAGCTCTTGAGCCCCAAATCTTGTTCGTCCAAGATTCAGAAATCTTGATGTATGAGATCCTCTGGTGCTATCTAGAGAAGAATTTGTTGTATCCCAGATTTGATAATAGTGGAAGCGGGTCTGGGTAGCTTCGACCCGTGGTTTTCCCCCTCAAGTCGGGGGGTTTGATACGTAAATCTGGTGTCTCTGTGATTGATGCTTGCTGCTGTCCAAAAGTTATTCCTACCACCAGATATAGTCTGAGGAGTATCTTGTGTGCTAAGTAACATATTTTACCTCCATATATGTTGTTGCATATGTTTCCTTCCGTGCTAAGCAACGATCCTTTAATTAGTACATGGAGTGGTGCTGATATTACTTGTTTGTAGTATTCAGTTCATCACAAGTGTTTTTTTGTGCTAACTCCCAACATAAATCAAGTAATGAGCCAGCTTTCTTCTTCCGTTCTCATACAGGGACACCTTTCGGTTCATGCAAATGTGATTTCACAAAATAGAAGGCAGATATATTTTTAGTGGAAGGTACATACAGGGATAAGAAAGCTATCCCTTGCACAATGGCCCAAAAATTAGAGGAAAAGTTGTCACTATGCAATGAGCCACAACGATGTGATTTGACGCAAGCTAGTTAGACAAAAACCAAAACAAGCCATGGTCCCATGGTCCACTTGCCAATGTAATGGCCCTTGCAAGCACATCTCTCTTTTCCCCTTTTATTCGTGGCGCATGACAATTGGCCAAGACTACATATAAGCTTTGGTTTAATGTCATAGGCTCACAACCATCTAGATTTTCTATACATTCTGCAATTTAATCCGTGTGAATCGTGTACAATTGCAAATACATATCTACAGAAAATCATACTACAACATAGAAGCAGCAAGTAGTTCCTTGCGGACTTGGCAATTCCATTTGCTCACTTGATTACCAAACATGAATGACCAACTCGCATCTCGGTGCTCCTACCGTTAATGAAGAAGTGCCACCGCTTGCATCAAAGTTGCATAATAGTAACAATATAAGTTCATATGTATCTGCATCAATTATGATTGATATGACATGAATATATACAAAAAGCATATTCTATTTTTCTTCTTCCATAATGAACCTTGTAGAAATGCAGAGCAAATTGCACGGGAGTAAAAGTGACACCCATCTGTCAATCTCAGGAAGCCACAAGATATGCTACCACGTAATCGCTATATGACACGTACCTTCAATTATCCTGTTCATGAATCTGGAAGTGTGATCAGCCGAAGTTTTGAGTCGATACCATCACCGCTTTTGCAACCGGGAAGAAATAAAACATCGTGGTAATGTTTATAGTTGCTAGAAACAAGTATATCATTACTTGAACTCAAATGGGTAACATGGAGCGCGATAGTTAAAGGAACATACTTTGGGCACTTCACATTGTTCGTTGCTCCACCGCTCTCGATCGACAAAGATCGTCCCGTAGAAGGAAAGATTTTCAGTGCCGCAATTCGGACACGGCCCCTAGACGGGAAGAAAAACTGTGAGTTTTCTCTCAAACTGAATATATAGATCAATGTGTACATGGGGAAAGGGGGGAATAACAATCCATCCTCCTCTCGTGCATGACAACCATGGGCGAGATGATGACACCGAAGACAATGGAGATGCAACTGGTAAGGCATTACAAGTCAAAGTGATGAGCTACCACCAAGTGATGATGATGATGAAGTTGGTAATGGTGATGCCAATGAAAATCCACCTGATTCACCACTAGTGCAACAACAAGAAGAAGTGATAGAGGCCGCACACCTTCTTCTAAGTATCCACCATAACAATATTTGTTGATGACTGGTGCGGGTGAGCTCTCATGCTATGAGGAGGCAATGTATTATGAGAACAAGAATGAATGGTCAGAAGCTATGCAAGATGAGATGAAATCCCTGTGTGAGAACGATACTTTTGAGATGGTGAATCTACCAAAGGGAAAGAAAGCACTCAAGAACAAGTGGGTGTACAAAGTGAAGATTGAAGAAAACACCTCATGTCCAATGTATAAGGCCAGATTGGTTGTGAAAGGTTTTACTCAGAAAAAAGGCATCGATTATGATGAGATATTCTCTCGGGTGGTCAAGATGTCTTTGATCCGAGTTGTGTTTGGCATGGCTACCACCATGGACATGGAAATTGAACAACTTGTTGTGAAGACAACATTCTTCCATGGTGACCTACAAGAGGAGATATACATGGATCAGCCAGAGGGACTAATGGTTGTAGGAAAGGAGCACTTAGTTTGCAAATTGAAGAAGAGTATATTTGAAGCAAACTCCTTGGCAAAGTGGTACAAGAAGTTTGAGTCTTTATGACTGGTTGGTTACCATAAAGCACAACCTGATCATTGTGTCTTTATGAAGAGGTACGCCAAGGGTGATATTATTATTCTCTTGTTGTATCTTGATGATATGTTGATTGTTGGAAATGGCACAAACAGGATTGCTTTGGTCAAGAAGTCATTGAGTAAATCATTTGCCATGAAAGATTTAGGAGCAGCTAAGAAAATACTTGGCATGAAGATTTCCCGCGATAGATGAAAGATCTCACGGGAAAGACACTTTGAGAATGTACTTGAAAGGTTTAACATGAAAGATACATAATCTGTTATCTCTCCGCTTGCATGTCATCACAAACTGAATTCAAAAAATGTCCTACTAGGAAAAGGAAGAGAGAAGAAATGAGAAAAGTACCATATCAATCTGTTGTGGGAAGTTTAATGTATTCCATGGTATACAGTAGGCCTGATATTGCCTATGCAGTAGGAGTTGTTAGCCGGTTCATGACAAATCAAGGTAAAGCTCACTAGGAAGCAGTGAAGTGGAATCTCGGGTATCTCAAGGGAACTTCTACATCTTGTTTATGTTTTGGAAGTTGTGATCCTGTATTGCAGGGCTATGCAGATGCAGATTATGCTGGTGACAAGGATCGCAGGAAGTGCACATCTAGGTACCTGATGACTTAATTATGTAGGGGGGCAGTGTCATGTCAATCAAGATTGCAGAAATGGGTTTCTACATTAACTACATAACCTGAGTATATAGCAACAGTTGATGCTGGCAAGGAAGTTTTGTAGATGAAGAACTTCATCCAATAGCTCAACATGAAACAAGAGAAGTATATTTTGTTTTGCAACAGTCAAAGTGCTATTCACCTTGCCAATAATTCAAACTATCACTCTCAAACCAAGCACATTGATGTGAGGTATCATTGGATTCGAGATGTTGTGAGTTTCAAGTTGCTTCAACTTGAGAAGATCCATACCGACGATAATGGCTCAGATATGATGACCAAGATATTACCAAATGAGAAGCTACAAGAATGTTACGAGGTAGTAGACATGATGTGTGCCCCCTCATGAGTCCGAGGGGAGATTTATTGGAAGTTCCTCCTCATTTGGGTTGTGAGGATATGACCATTTGAAGCCTTTTAGGCAGCCCGAAGATGTGCAAAAACCCACTACTTATTTGGATTATGACCTAGGGTCATTTTGGACTTTGTACATGAGAGGATGAGGATTCTTTACCGCCCATCCAACAGCCTCCATCAAGTGTGACGAAAATCAGCTCAACCTCCATTGGAGAAGAAGAGGGAAAACTAACAGAGAAAGAAACAAGAGGAAGATTGAAGAAAGAAGCAAATAGAGCTCCTCCTCAAGGTTGTGATGATCTATATCCACTACCTTGTCTCCTTCAAGCTATGGTTCCACCATCACTGGTGAGATTATTCCAATCCATAGCTCTTGAGCCCAAAATCTTGTTCGTCCAAGATTCAGAAATCATGATGTATGAGATCCTCCGGTGCTATCTAGAGAAGAATTTGTTGTATCCCATATTTGAAAATAGTGGAAGCGGGTTTGGGTAGCTTCGACCCGTGGTTTTCCCCCTCAAGTTGGGGGGTTTAATACGTAAATCTGGTGTCTCTGTGATTGATGCTTGCTGCTGTCCAAAAGTTATTCCTACCACCAGATATAGTCTGAGGAGTGTCTTGTGTGCTAAGTAACATATTTTACCTCCATATATGTTGTTGCATATGTTTCCTTCCGTGCTAAGCAACGATCCTTTAATTAGTACATGGAGTGGTGCCGATATTACTTGTTTGTAGTATTCAGTTCATCACAAGTGTTTTTTTGTGCTAGCTCCCAACATAAATCAAGTAACAAGCCAGCTTTCTTCTTCCGTTCTCATACAGGGACACCTTTCGGTTCATGCAAATGTGATTTCACAAAATAGAAGGCAGATATATTTTTAATGGAAGGTACATACAGGGATAAGAAAGCTATCCCTTGCACAATGGCCCAAAAATTAGAGGAAAAGTTGTCACTTGCGCAATGAGCCACAACGATGTGATTTGACGCAAGCTAGTTAGACAAAAACCAAAACAAGCCATGGTCCCATGGTCCACCAATGTAATGGCCCTTGCAAGCACATCTCTCTCTTTTTCCCCTTTTATTCGTGGCGCATGACAATTGGCCAAGACTACATATAAGCTTTGGTTTAATGTCATAGGCTCACAACCATCTAGATTTTCTATACATTCTGCAATTTAATCCGTGTGAATCAGGTACAATTGCAAATACATATCTACAGAAAATCATACTACAACATAGAAGCAGCAAGCAGTTCCTTGCAGACTTGGCAATTCCATTTGCTCACTTGATTACCAAACATGAATGACCAACTCTGCATCTCGGTGCTCCTACCTGTTAATGAAGAAGTGCCACTGTTTGCATCAAAGTTGCATAATAGTAACAATAAAAGTTCATATGTATCTGCATCAATTATGATTGATATGACATGAATATATACAAAAAGCATATATATTTTTCTTCTTCCATAATGAACCTTGTAGAAATGCAGAGCAAATTGCACGGGAGTAAAAGTGACACCCATCTGTCAATCTCAGGAAGCGACAAGATATGCTACCACAGAACTGTTACATGACACGTACCTTCAATTATCCTGTTCATGAATCTGGAAGTGTGATCAGCCGAGTTTTTGAGTCGTATACCATCACCGTTTTGCAACTGGGAAGAAATAAAACATCGTGGTAATGTTTATAGTTGCTAGAAACAAGTATATCATTACTTCAGAACTCTGAAATGGGTAACATGGAGCGCGATAGTTAAAGGAACATACTTTGCGCACTTCACATTGTTCGTTGCTCCACCGCTCTCGATCGACAGTATCGTCCCGTAGAAGGAAAGATTTTCAGTGCCGCAATTCGGACACGGCCCCTAGACGGGAAGAAAAACCGTGAGTTTTCTCTCAAACTGAATATATAGATCAATGTGTACATGGGGAAAGGGGGGAATAACAAACCTTCAGGATTAAGACATCATTTATTATGGCCTTGGTTACCACTTCATACCAGAACCAATATCAGAGGCAAAGCGGCAAAATATGTGAATATGAACTGAAGGGCTCCGGAAACTTCATTGTTCATGAAAAATGCAAAGTCAATTAGAAAAGAAAAAAACTATGAACAGATTAACTAAGAAGATGTGGCAAAATATGGGCCACATATCTGGTCACGGATGTTTATGTGAGTGCAATATTGAGTAGGGTATGCAAATTAGTAAATACTAACTAACCTGGAATACATTGACCTCAAAGCCAGTCAGCTCATCGATGAAAAAGAACCTAAATGTAGATATAAAACATCAATTTTAGCTATGATTAGCATAACTCAATCAGTATCCCTGCTTAAAGTGACAGAAGAAGCCTGTGTTGCAATCAGTTTCATCCAACTTGAATGAATATTGTACAAGTAGTAAACCCTTTCAGGAAAGAATGTCAATGAACTCACAGTCCTAGAGCAACAATAGTCGCTGGAACATTGAGCAGGAACATCTTCAAGTAGTCAACGGTCAGATCGCTGTAAACCTGTGCCACGTTTTGTAGATGGTCAGAATAGGGCAAAAAAGGGGCCGGCACTTACATTATACCAAATACGAATCACGAAATCGATGAAAAGTTGCAGCATCATTTTTGGCAGTTTAATTTCAGAGCTTTTTGCACGATATAAGGTGCGTCTGTCGACTAATTACAGGCATACTGCACATGCAATGGGGGGTTGCAGTATCCATCCATACAAACCGAAGTGAATTGCTTGAATTTGAATCAATGTGAACAGATAACAGAATGAAAATATTACAGCAGAGTATGACTGCTGTATGATTTTTTGATTATCGCTTACCTTCCGACTCCGTAGACTGCACCTGGGGCCTTCCGTCACGATGTCGCTTCCATCTTGCTAGCAAAGGTAGCAGGCAGAAAAGAAAGGCCAGTTACGAAAATGATCATAGAAATATTTGTGTTACTTAGAGCACACTAATATCCTAGTGACCAGAGTGTCTATGTTTAAACATCTATCTGTAAGTGCATTATCTGTAGCATGTCCTTTGTTAGTTTGCTCTAGCGATAGGAATGCTACGGAAGCAGAGCCCAAGCTGCAGGTAGTACCTTGAGTCTCAGCTTGAGCTCGTCGAACTCGGCGTCGGACATGATGGGGTTGCCGGCGATGTAGGCCATGGAGGCTTCCAGCAGCCTCTGCTCGTCGGCGCCTAAAAACACCAGGAAAAAGAACAGAGGTTTGAATCAAACCATAGTTGGAAATTCTGTTTGGCAGGGTGATTCAGTAAGCTCGTACTTAGCATGACAACGCTGCTGCCTTCCCACATGAGCTCCTCCTTGAGGTTGTCGAACTCCTCGTTGGACATGATGGCCTTCTGGTCGTAGTAGAAGGACTGCACAACACAAGAAGAGTACATGCTGAGGAGAAGAGCAGAGTAATCGATTGAAGCATGAAGAAGATGAATCAGTGGTGGTGCGTACCTGCAGGGCTCGTAGGAACTCCTGCTCCATCTCCCCGATGGTCTTCTTCTTCTTGCCGTCGATGCTGCAGTAGGGGAGCACGTTGCCGTCCACCACCTCCTCCTCCTGCTGCTGCACCTGCCCTTGCTGCTCGGTGGCGCGAGGCCGGAGGAGGAGGAGCGCACCGCGCCGGTGCCCCGAGGAGGTGGCGAGCGCCGGCGGTGACCGGGGGGCACGGGCGCCGCGAGGTGCTCGGGATCGGGAGGAGGAGGCGGATAGAGCGTTAGGCCTGGAGGAGAGGGACGGCAGGCGGGAGGCCGGCGAGAGCGCCACCACCTCGGCGGCCATGGTCGGTCCCTTGCTCCGGTCCGGTGGGCGGCAAGTGGTGGTGAGTCAGCGGAGAGGAGTTGTGGCGGGAGGGTGGGATATGGTGGGCTGGGGGTTGGAGCCATCGTGTGGCGCTGGTTGGAGTGAGATCCCGCGCTCCCCTGCCTTCCTCTGCTTCCTCCAATCCACTCCGCCCTCGTGTTTCTGTGGTTTATCTTGTACCCCTCCACCACATATGATGGTCCAGGTGTCTACTCCTTGCTTCCTAGGATGCCATTTAGATTATTTTTTTGGATGAAAATTGCAGTGTTTATTTAGGATGTTGACAGCCTGACTGACTGATGCTCTGTCCACAATTTCAGGAGTCCTGATTTTCTAGGGAATGCAGGGGGGTAATGACCCACTAAGGGTTCCCCGCAAAAAAAGAAATTTACCCACTAAGGGTTAGTACGTAATTGTTTTTACGTGCTGGCTGATTTCTAAGATTAGGATTGGAAGTGGGGGGTGAAGGGGCGCACCCCAATAAAAATCAGTGGGATTAAGATTAGTATTTGGCAAGTTATATAAATCTTTGTAGGTGCCTACCTTGGTTTAGCATTTTGGAATGCAGGGTGGAATGACACTCTTGCAAAATGGGCCAACTGTGGTTTGTGGCCAAATCCGCACCAATTCGTAAGAAAAACTAAAGACAGGTATGTTGGAAATATGCCCTGGAGGCAATAATAAATTGGTTATTATCATATTTAACGTTCATAATAAATGTTTATTATTCATACTAGAATTGTATTGAATTAAAGTTAAATACATGTGTGTGAATACATAAACTACACCGTGCCCTAGTAAGCCTATACTAGATTAGCTCGTTAATCAAATATGTTTGAGGTTTTCTAACCATAGACATGAGTTGTCATTTGATAATCTAGATCACATCATTAGGAGAATGATGTGATGGACAAACCCAACCGTAAGCTTGGCATTAGATTGTTTAGTTATTTGCTATATCTTTCTTCATGTCAAGTATTAGTTCCTTAGACCATGAGATCATGGCACTCCAGGATACCGGAGGAATACTTTGTGTGCTATCAAACGTCACTTCGTAACTGGGTAATCATAAAGATGCTCTACAGGTATCTCTGAAGGTGTCTGTTGAGTTGCATTGATCGAGGCTCAGATTTGTAGCTCTGTGTGACGGAGAGATGTCGATGGGCCCTCTCAGTAATACAACATCATACGAAGCTTCATGTGCCTAATGAGTTTAGTCCCGGGATCTTCTATTACGGGACAAGTAAAAAGACTTGCCGGTAACGAGATTGAACTAGGTATGGAGATACCGATGATCGAATCTCGGACAAGTAACATATCGCCGGACAAAGGGAATTGCATACGGGATTAACTGAATCCTCGATATCGTGGTTCAACCGATAAAGATCTTCGTTGAATATGTAGGAAACAATATGGGCATCCAGGTCCCGCTATTGGTTATTGACCGGAGATGAGTCTTGGTCATGTGTACATGTTTCCGAACCCGTAGGGTCACACGCTTAACGTTCGATAGTGCTAGGGTAGTAATGAGATATTAATAGCAGAAAGTACAAAGGTTGTTCAGAGTCTCGGATGGGATCCGGGATATCACGAGGAGCTCTGGAATAGTCTAGAGGTAAGGATTTATATATGGGAAGTCATATTTTCGGTTCCGGAAAAAGTTTGGTTTTTTTGGTATTGTACAAGGAAGGTTATAGAAGGTTACGGGGGTTCCACTGTGGGGCCCAACGACCCACGAAGGGCCCACATGGACCGAGGGGTGGAGCTATAGCCCACATGGGCTGGCCGTACCATTCCCCAAGGCACATGTTGTTTAAATCTAGAGACAAGGTCTCATCTCTAAATTTAAAGGGTTGAATCTAGAGATAAGATGTTATCTCCAAATTTAAAGGGATTTCTCCCATGTGGCCGGCCCTAGGAGGGTTTTGGATGCCCTCCCCTGCCCCTATCCTATATATATAAGGGCAAGGCGCATGGAGGCAACCACCCCTTCACCCTTGCCCATTGCCTCTCCCAACTCCTCCCATGTTCCTCCGGTACGCGCTTGGCGAAGCACTGCCAGAATTTCACTGCTGCCACCAACACCATATCACCGTGCTAGTTCCGATCTCATCTACCTCCTCTCTCTCGCTTGCTGGATCAAGAAGGAGAGGAGGCCATCGAGCTGAACGTGTGCTAATCTTGGAGGTGCCATCCATTCAACACTAGATCGGATTGGATCATGAAGAGTACGACTACATCAACCACTTTCGGTCTACAAGGGTATGTATACACACTCTCCTCTCGTTGATATGCATCTTCTAGATTAGATTTTGGTTCTTATACGACTTTGCTATCTGTCAGGTTTGTGTGTGTGTGTGTGTGTGTGTGTGTGTGTGTGTGTGTGTGTGTGTGTGTGTGTGTGCGTTTGTAATGGCTGTGTGCATCTTAGCTATGCAGAGGCCGGGTTGTGCTCATTGTGTTTTGTATCCTTTTGATGCTCCATTTTGAGCAAATAAAATCCACCCTTTGTCGAAAAAAGATTAGATTTTGAGTGTTTGTAGGAAATTTTCTAATTTTCATGCTTCGTTCCCCATCAAGGTATGGGCCATGGCCCTGTTTGGTCCCCACTACCTCCCCCCCTCCCTCTCTGAAATGAGAGGTTTAGTATGTAGGATGGTCAATAGAATTCCTGTAATTGATTGTAGGTCTACCATTTTTTGGTATTTGGGGTACCTTAATTCGAGTTTATAAACTACACCG
The DNA here is from genome assembly GCA_021605145.1 of Aegilops bicornis. Classification (NCBI taxonomy): domain Eukaryota; kingdom Viridiplantae; phylum Streptophyta; class Magnoliopsida; order Poales; family Poaceae; genus Aegilops; species Aegilops bicornis. The sequence continues at coordinate 800,032,873 of CM038673.1, forward strand.
AGCAAAGTATTATTTTACTCGTTTAGTATTTATCGGTCATCCACTCTCTACTCTTCAGGGACCCGTTCAACAAGACATCCTCCTCTCTGACATGGTCGGCGACAGCTTGGAGGATGAGAAAACCTTCTTCCTCTAAGCTAAAGGTACCTAACACCACCTGAGAGACGTGTTCAAAAGTTATGCAGGCATGCAAGTGCTTAATTTCCTACAATTGATATAGCTTGGTTGTTGTTTACATCTTTGAAAGTGCAAATGTTGTTGGAAATATGCCCTAGAGGCAATAATAAATTAGTTATTATTATATTTCCTTGTTCATGATAATCGTCTATTATCCATGCTATAATTGTATTGAAAGGAAACTCAGATACATGTGTGGGTACATAGACAACACCATGTCCCTAGTAAGCCTCTAGTTGACTAGCTCGTTGATCAACAGATGGTTACGGTTTCCTGATCATGGACATTGGATGTCGTTGATAACAGGATCACATCATTAGGCGAATGATGTGATGGACAAGACCCAATCCTAAGCCTAGCACAAAGATCGTAGTTCGTATGCTAAAGCTTTTCTAATGTCAAGTATCATTTCCTTAGACCATGAGATTGTGCAACTCCCGGATACCGTAGGAATGCTTTGGGTGTACCAAACGCCACAACGTAACTGGGTGGCTATAAAGGTGCATTACAGGTATCTCCGAAAGTGTCTGTTGGGTTGGCACGAATCGAGACTGGAATTTGTCACTCCGGTTGACGGAGAGGTATCTCTGGGCCCACTCGGTAGGACATCATCATAATGTGCACAATGTGACCAAGGGGTTGATCACGGATGATGTGTTACGGAACGAGTAAAGAGACTTGCCGGTAACGAGATTGAACAAGGTATCGGTATACCGACGATCGAATCTCGGGCAAGTATAATACCGCTAGACAAAGGGAATTGTATACGCGATTGATTGAGTCCTTGACATCGTGGTTCATCCGATGAGATCATCGTGGAACATGTGGGAGCCAACATGGGTATCCAGATCCCGCTGTTGGTTATTGACCGGAGAACGCCTCGGTCATGTCTCAAGATGATTCCCGAACCCGTAGGGTCTACACACTTAAGGTCTGGCGACGCTAGGGTTATAAAGGAAGATTGTATGTGGTTATCGAATGTTGTTCGGAGTCCCGGATGAGATCCTGGGACGTCATGAGGAGTTCCTAATGGTCCGGAGGTAAAGATTTATATATGGGAAGTCCTGTTTTGGTCACCGGAAAAGTTTCGGGTTTTATCGGTAACGTACCGGGACCACCGGGAGGGTCCCGGGGGTCCACCAAGTGGGGCCACCATCCCCGGAGGGCTGCATGGGCTAAGTGTGGGAGGAGACCAGCCCCAGGTGGGCTGGTGCGCCCCCCCACATGGCCCAAGCGCAAGGGAAGAGTGGGAGGGCAAACCCTAGGCAGATGGGCCCTAAGGCCCACCCCTGTGCGCCTCCCTCTCTCCCCTCCTGCCGCCACCCTAGATGGGATTGGGGGCAGCCGCACCCCTTGGGGGAAACACTAGAGGGGGCGCACCCCCCTCCCTCTCCCCTATATATAGTAGAGGTCTTGAGGGCTGCCAACACACGAGTTTCTCTCCCTCTTGGCGCAGCCCTACCTCTCTCCCTTCTCCTCTCTAGCGGTGCTTGGCGAAGCCCTGCAGGATTGCCACGCTCCTCCATCACCACCACGCCGTTGTGCTGCTGCTGGACGGAGTCTTCCTCAACCTCTCCCTCTCCCCTTGTTGGATCAAGGCATGGGAGACGTCACCGGGCTGTACGTGTGTTGAACGCGGAGGTGCCGTCCGTTCGGCACTAGGATCTCCGGTGATTTGGATCACGATGAGTACGACTCCTTCAACCCCGTTCTCTTGAACGCTTCCGCTTAGCGATCTACAAGGGTATGTAGATGCACTCTCCTTCCCCTCGTTGCTGGTTTCTCCATACATAGATCTTGATGACACGTAGGAAAATTTTGAATTTCTTCTACGTTCCCCAACAGTGGCATCATGAGCTAGGTCTATTGCGTAGATTCTTTGCACGAGTAGAACACAAAGTAGTTGTGGGCGTTCATTTTGTTCAATATGCTTACCGTTCCTAGTCCAATCTTGTTTCGACGGTATTGTGGGATGAAGCGGCCCGGACCGACCTTACACGTACACTTACGTGAGATGTGTTCTACCGATCGACTTGCACTTGGTGCATAAGGTGGCTAGCGGGTGCCAGTCCCTCCCACTTTAGTCAGAACGGATTCGATGAAAAGGGTCCTTATGAAGGGTAAATAGCAATTGGCATATCACGTTGTGGTTTTGCGTAGGTAAGAAACGTTCTTGCTAGAAACCCATAGCAGCCACGTAAAACATGCAAACAACAATTAGAGGACGTCTAACTTGTTTTTGCAGGGTATACTATGTGATGTGATACGGCCAAGATGAATGTGATGAATGATATGTGATGTATGAGATTGATCATGTTCTTGTAATAGGAATCACGACTTGCATGTCGATGAGTATGACAACCGGCAGGAGCCATAGGAGTTGTCTTTATTTATTGTATGACCCGCGTGTCATTATACAACGCCATGTAATTACTTTACTTTATTGCTAACCGGTAGCCATAGTAGTAGAAGTAATAGTTGGCGTAGACAACTTCATGAAGACACAATGATGGAGATCATGATGATGGAGATCATGGTGTCATGCCGGTGATGATGATGATCATGGAGCCCGAAGATGGAGATCAAAGGAGCAAAATGATATTGGCCATATCATGTCACTTTTTGATTGCATGTGATGTTTATCATGTTTATGCATCTTATTTGCTTAGAACGACGGTAGTAAATAAGATGATCCCTCATTAAAATTTCAAGAAAGTGTTTCCCCTAACTGTGCACCGTTGCGAAAGTTAAATGCGTTTGAAGCACCACGTGATGATCGGGTGTGATAGATTCTTACGTTCACATACAACGGGTGTAAGCCAGATTTACACACGCAATAAACTTAGGTTGACTTGACGAGCCTAGCATGTATGCAGACATGGCCTCGAACACAAGAGACCGAAAGGTCGAGCATGAGTCGTATGGTAGATACGATCAACATGAAGATGTTCACTGACAATGACTAGTCCGTCTCACGTGGTGATCGGACACGGCCTAGTTGACTCGGATCATGTAATCACTTAGATGACTAGAGGGATGTCTATCTGAGTGGGAGTTCATTAGATGAACTTAATTATCCTGAACATAGTCAAAACCCCTTTGCAAATTATGTCATAGCTCGCGCTTTAGTTCTACTGTTTTAGATATGTTCCTAGAGAAAATATAGTTGAAAGTTGATAGTAGCAATTATGCGGACAGTAGAAGGCTTATGTCCTTAATGCACCGCTCGGTGTGCTGAACCTCGAACGTCGTCTGTGGATGTTGCGAACATCTGACATACACGTTTTGATGACTACGTGATAGTTCGGTAATGTTAAACGGCTTAGAATTGAGGCACCAAAGACGTTTTTGAAACATCGCGGAACATATGAGATGTTCTGAGGGCTGAAATTGGGATTTCAGGCTCGTGCCCACGTCAAGAGGTATGAGACCTCCGACGAGTTTTCTAGCCTACAAACTAAGGGAGAAGATCTCAATCGTTGAGCTTGTACTCAGATTGTCTGGGTACAACAATCACTTGAATCGAGTGGGAGGGAAGAGTGGGAGGGGGCAAACCCTAGGGCAGATGGGCCCTAAGGCCCAGCCCAGGTGCGCCTCCCCTCTCTCCCCCTCGGCCGCCACCCTAGATGGGATTGGGGGCAGACGCACCCCTTGGGGGGAAACCCTAGAGGGGGCGCACCCCCCTCCCTCTCCCCTATATATAGTAGAGGTCTTGAGGGCTGCCAACACACGAGTTTCTCTCCCTCTTGGCGCAGCCCTACCTCTCTCCATTCTCCTCTCTCGTGGTGCTTGGCGAAGCCCTACCGGATTGCCACGCTCCTCCATCACCACCACGCCGTTGTGCTGCCATCGACGGAGTCTTCCTCAACCTCTCCCTCTCCCTTGCTGGATCAAGGCATGGGAGACGCCACCGGGCTGTACGTGTGTTGAACGCGGAGGTGCCGTCTGCTCGGCACTAGGATCTCCGATGATTTGGATCACGACGAGTACGACTCCTTCAACCCCGTTCTCTTGAACGCTTCCGCTTAGCGATCTACAAGGGTATGTAGATGCACTCTCCTTCCCTTCGTTGTTGGTTTCTCCATAGATAGATCTTCGTGACACGTAGGAAAATTTTGAATTTCTGCTACGTTCCCCAACAAATATCCCTAGGTGGTTTTGGTAATTCATAACAACATATAGCTCATTGAGCTAATGCTATTCCAAGATGAATATTTCAGGAAAGCTCCATGATTGGCATGGCTTGGATGATGAAAGTGGATCCCTCAAAATATTAAGGACAAAGGATTGGCTCAAGCTCAAAAGCTTAAGACTCTACATTTTACATTTTAGTGATCCAAGATCACATTGAGTCTATAGGAAAAGCCAATACTATCAAGGAGGGATGAGGTGTTGCTTAATGAGCCTCTTGCTTCATGTGCTTAGTGATATGCTCCAAAACCCTGAACTACTTTCCCACTTCCACACATATGACCTAAACCTAAAGTCAAACTCGGCCCTACCGATTCTTTCTAAACAGCGCCACCGAGTTGAGATGTCATAGCCACTGCCACAAACCCTAGGCAAATCGGTCTCACCGATAGGGATCTCGGTCTCACCGAGATGGGATTGTAATCTCTCTGTTTCCCTTCGTAACGTTTCGGTCTAACCGAAGTGAGCGATCGGTCCCACCGAGATTACAATGTAAACTCTCTGTTTCCCTTTCGTAACTTTTCGGTCTCACCGAAAGAGTGAATCGGTCCCACCGAGTTTACCTGACCAACTCTCTGGTTAGCTTATTACCAAAATCGGTCTCACCGAGTTTGTGTAATCGGTCTCACCGAGATTACGTTATGCCCTAACCCTAACCATATCGGTCCTACCGAGATGCATGTCAGTCCCACCAAAAACCCTAACGGTCACTAGGTTTACTAAAATCGGTCCGACCGAGTTTGTTGATTCGGTCCCACCGAGTTTGGTAAATTGTGTGTAACAGTTAGATTTTGTGTGGAGGCTATATATACCCCTCCACCTCCTCTTGATTCGTGGAGAGAGCCATCAGAACAAACCTACACTTCCAACTTACCAGCTTACGAGAGAACCACCTACTCATGTGTTGAGGCCAAGATATTCCATTCCAACCATATGAATCTTGATCTCTAGCCTTCCCAAGTTGCTTTCCACTCAAATCTTCTTTCCATCAAATCCAAATCCTGTGAGAGAGAGTTGAGTGTTGGGGAGACTATCATTTGAAGCACAAGAGCAAGGAGTTCATCATCAACACACCATTTGTTACTTCTTGGAGAGTGGTGTCTCCTAGATTAGCTAGGTTCACTTGGGAGCCTCCGACAAGATTGTGGAGTTGAACCAAGGAGTTTGTAAGGGCAAGGAGATCGCCTACTTCGTGAAGATCTACCGCTAGTGAGGCAAGTCCTTCGTGGGCGACGGCCATGATGGGATAGACAAGGTTGCTTTTTCGTGGACCCTTCGTGGGTGGAGCCCTCCGTGGACTCACAAGAACCGTTACCCTACGTGGGTTGAAGTCTCCATCAACGTGGATGTACGATAGCACCACCTATCCGAACCACGACAAAAACATCCGTGTCTCCAATTGTGTTTGATTCCTCCAACCCTTCCCTTTACATTCTTGCAAGTTGCATGCTTTATTTTCCGCTGCCAATATACTCTTTGCATGCTTGCTTGAATTGTGTGAAGATTGCTTGACTTGTTCAAAGATAGCTAAAATCTGCCAAAGTCTAAAATTGGGAAAAGGTTAGGTTTGTAATTGGTCAAGTAGTCTAATCACCCCCCCCCCCCTCTAGACAGACTTCAAGGTCCTACAATCTTTGAATTAAGCCACTTATAAAAAGATACGTGTTTGTTAGTAAAAATAGGATATATGTGTTTCACACTGCTAATATGAGGAGATTTGCTAACCTGGTTAAGAAAAATCTCAATCATATACACCGTACGAAGCATTTTGAATAGTGGCCCAGCTAGCACCCCTTCATCATTTTGGATAGGAGTAGCGGCATGTGTTGCCAAGATGATGGATTCAGGCACATTGTTGTAATACTTTGTAAGGTCCTCGAGAATAATCAATAAAGTGGCCATATGCATCTCCCAGATGCAGAGGCTGGGGTCATCCTCCTTTTCTAAAAAAAATACACCGTACGAAGCAAATGCATGAAGATTGACTCTAACTTGTGGGCCATCCGTGTGTTCGGTGACATCTCCACGGGGCATGGACGTCATGTGCGACTTCCTAATGGTATTGTTCTCTAGTATACTCGAGAATTTTTTTATTTTTTGAAAAGGAGACGTGTCTATGCCTCTGCATCAAAATGATCTTTGTTAGGATATCGATAGACCTTTCTTCTATTTCTTATAGAATTTTCTGTTATTTATCGATAATAAAAAACGGCGCCTAGGCAAATATACACCTAGTGAACAATAAATTCAACAAAATAGTAAAACAATTAAAACATTTGGATTTTTATGCATCCAAGATGCTCATGTGTGAATTTTTTGTGTTTGCACATCTGAGGAGCCCATACCAAAAAATTAAAATTGGCTCCGAGTATTGTTCTTTTTTAAAGTTTTTCACACAACTGAATTTTTTTGCCATGAGCTCATAAAATATCCAAACACCACAGAAATTTGTACGAACCTTGTGCACATGAGCATCTTCAATCCCTAAAATTATCATAACTTTTTGAATTTACTGTTCACGCCCGGGTGTTGATGACCCCGGGTGCAGAGAATAGTCGCTCTGATTAATCATAACTCTCGACAATTGTATTATGTAGAACTTTGTTACCATATCTATTACCCTCCTACATTGTAGAACCCTCTTAATGGTACCTAAAGATGCTTTTGTATGGAGGTGTTTAAAGATACTAAATGGAAAAATCATATGCGGATGCATTATGGTACACATAACTGGCAGAACTTATTCCATTGACAAATGTGATTTTGACATATTTTAAAAGTAATATGATTTTAAAATATAGTATAATTTTCCCCTTGATCAATTAAACAGGTACATGGTTCTTATTGTTGGAAACAATAATGTTTTAGGTAATATTGGTGGTTAAATATTGTATAAATGGTCATATACTAATGATTTTAGAAACATAATGGACCATAAAAAAATATAAATGTTTAGTATAAATTGGTGTAAAGTGTGGGACATGTTTTGCTCGATATGATGTTCGAAATCTATATTCACTGACATTTGTAAACTCCTGTTCACACGCATGTTGACTCTGGCTACACTCGATACCTAAACAAAAAGGGGTATAATTTATGAAAAATAAAGCAAATATGAAACAAAATGAAACAAAAACGAATTATAGATTTCTGCAAACAAAAAATAATAATATTATATATTCTTCTCTCGACAAGATATCTTTAAATGAACACAAAAAGATATCACTGTCAAATGAAGAAATTGTTTCTTATGAAAAAAACAAAATAGAAAAAACACCAGAGGAAACTGTGGCGGTTAACAGGGCCGTCAGCTTATCCATGAGATCAAGCAGCACCTGAGCCGGCGGGCGCACAGGGCCTCCTGCCCCGGCCGCTCCTGACCCAGACGTTATTGCTGCCGCAGCTGTAGAGTTTTGGCCGGGTTGAGTACCAGCCATGAAGACCCCTACCCAGCTTGGCGGCTCAAAGGGGTCCAAAATACTACTACTGTCGGAACAGCCCCCAAGCCTGCCATGTTGCAGTTGATACAATGAATCCGTCTCACCAGTGGACGAATCACCATTGGAGGGGACGACCGTCTCACCGCCGTCTACAGATCCTTCGGAAAGTTCTCCTCCGTGGATGCAACCCACGAAGGCACGCTTTACGACGGGTTGAGCACGGGCGGGTCTCGCACGCTGAGCCGTCTCGACGAGGTTGGTGCAGTTGTCCAGCTCAGGGCCCGGCTCACCTATCTGGCCGATGAAGACGTGGATTCTGCCGAAGGGGACCCGGTACCCGTACTTAATTGAGCCGGTGTCGGGGCCCCAGCCTTCGTTGTCGATGTAGATCTTGCCGCGACGACTCTTGGTCATCCGGCCCACAGCGTATCCCTTGAGCCCTTCGAAGTTGCCCTTCAAGAACTCAAATCCACCGTGCGCTGGCCCCATGGTGGGCGCCAACTGTCGTGGAATTGTCACGGCAGATGTCCTCTTGCAAGGACTTGGTCGTGGAGCCATCGCAACTAGGAAGCTTAAAGGGGTTAGCGGGACAAGGGACACGAGAGAGGATTTATACTAGTTCGGCCCCTTACGGTGAAGGTAAAGCCTAAATGCTGTTGGGTTGGTATTGCTAGGATTTCGATGACCGAGGAGCGAGATACGCTATGCCCGGCTCTCGATTAGATGTTACTTGCCCTAAGCCGCCAAAGGTCATTCCCTTATATACACGGGTTGACGCCTGCGGTTTACAGAGTCCCGGCCGACTCATAAACAGTGTCCGGCTCGGTGACTAGTTAATCCTGCCTTATAATACAAGTCATGCCATTACGGCGGTTTATCACTACGGGCCTTAAGTCACATGTGAGCTTTAGACCCTTTATTGAACCGCCATCTTCACGCTTGATCTTGGGCTTCATATGATGAATCACCTTTGCGTAACCCGGCCCCTCCTGGGCAGCTTACACAAATAGTTATATCCCCGACACTGGGGGAGTTTTGTTTGCAATTATTTTGATTTGGTTTGAGCATGGGACTGGGCATCCCGGTGACCAGCCATTTTCTCGTGAATGAGGAGCGGAGTCCACTCCTCTTGAGAATAACCCGCCTAGCATGGAAGATACAGACAACCCTAGTTGATACATGAGCTATTCAAGCATACAAAACAGAATTTCATTTGAAGGTTTAGAGTTTGGCACATACAAATTTACTTGGAACGGCAGGTAGATACCGCATATAGGAAGGTGTGGTGGACTCATATGGAATAACTTTGGGGTTTATGGAAGTGGATGCAAAAGCAGTATTCCCGGTTAGTACAAGTGAAGGCTAGAAAAAGACTGGGAAGCGACCAACTAGATGGCGACAACAGTCATGAACATGCATTAAAATTAATAAACATGGAGTGCAAGCATGAGTAGGATATAATCCACCGTGAACATAAATATCATGGAGGCTATGTTGATTTTGTTTCAACTACATGCGTGAACATGTGCCAAGTCAAGCCACTCGAATCGTTCAAAGGAGGATACCACCCTATCATAGCACATCACAACTATTTTAATAGCATGTTGGCACGCAAGGTAAACCATTATAAAATCCTAGCAAATTAAGCATGGCATAAGCAACTATAATCTCTAATTGTCATTGCAAACATGTTCATTCATAATAGGCTGAATCAGGAATGATGAACTAATCATATTTATAAAAACAAGAGAGGTCGAGTTTATACCAGCTTCTCTCATCTCAATCAGTCCATCATATATCGTCATTATTGCCTTTCACTTGCACGACCGAACGGTGTGGATAATAATAATAGTGCACGTGCAATTGGACTAAGCTGGAATCTGCAAGCATTTAATTCAAGGGAGAAGACAAGGTAATATGGGCTCTTGGTTAAATCAACAGTAATGCATATAAGAGCCACTTCAACATTTTCATCATGGTCTTCTCCTCTCGACCCCCAAAGAAAAGAAATAAAATAAAACTATTTACACGGGAAAGCTCCCAACAAGCAAAAGAAGAACGAGAAATCTTTTTGGGTTTTCTTTTAATTACTACCACTACAGGCATGAAAAGTAAACTAGCTAAAAGCTACAACTAATTTTTTTTTGGTTTTTCTTAAGGGTTTTCAAACACAGAAGAAGAAAGCTTAGAAAAGAAAATAAACTAGAATGGATAGTACAATGAAAAAGTATGAGCACCGACAACTAGAATGAGTGTGTGAACATGAATGTAATGTCGGTGAGAAATATGTACTCCCCCAAGCTTAGGCTTTTGGCCTAAGTTGGTCTATGCCCACGGATCAAAGCTGTTCTCTCCGGTGTACTGAGGAGGATCCTCAGGGTGCCACTGGTTAGCGATCTCCTCCGGATCCCAATGATAAACAGACTAACGGTGAGGATCAAGTGGTGGCTCCGGCTCGGGCTCCGGAACTGATGTTATGCTTCGGTAGGCATAAATGGCCTTCGGAAGAATAAGGTACTTGCCTGAAAATATGTTGAACAAAGAAGGAGCAGGCAAGGTAATAGTCTCAAAGTAATTTCTATCAAATATCAGTCTATAGTTAAGCATCTTTTTCTTATTCTTAACAATAAAATCATGTGCTACCATACTCTTATAGTCTAGAAAAATAGGAGGCAGCAACTTTTCCTCTTTCTCATAGTGTCTAATAGGTATCTCAAAATATTTAGCAAGACGCGAAGCAAAGATACTTCCAAATATGTGACCCTTCGTACGGTTCAGATTTAACCGCTTAGCAACAATAGTGCCTAAACTAAAAGTGGTATCACAAAACAAAGCATGCCGCAGAATAACAATATCAGGGGCACTAAGATTTCCACAGTTCCCGTGACCAATTAAGCATCTACTAGAAAATATTGCAAAGTAACGTAGGACAGGAAAGTGTATGCTAGTAATTCTTGCATCGGAAACCTTCCTCGTCTCCCCTACAGCGATCATATCAATAAACTCTTCCACATCGTTACGATGTGGTTCCTCTATGCTGCCCTCAAAGGGCAACTTGCAAACCCCACAAAAGTCATAAAGTGACATCTCCTTCTACTCATCATATAAATAAAAATCCACCGAAGGTGGTGACCTGCTAGCATGGAAATGAAAATTTTGCACAAAAACATGGAAATGAAAATTTTGCACAAAAATATTAGTGAGTAGGAGATACTGATCGAGCTGGTCATGGAGGAAGTCGGTGAGGCCTGCATTCTCAGCCAAGTAATAAAAATCATCATGAATCCCGGCTGCTCTCAAGAACTCATCACAAGGCCATTCACACGACCGAACCTCAGGGAGATTATATTTAGGCCTCTTACCCTCTTCACTTTGCTTATCCTTTGAGCTTCGGCTCGAAGAGCCCCTCAACAATCACTTCATCATTTTCTGAAAATTTCTGAAATTTTTAGTAACTCAAAATAAAAGTGAGCCAAACTCAACAAAATTGATAGCAACTACTCCCACAAGTGCCTAGAGACTATATCATGCATTAGAACTACTTGGGACCAAATAAATTTGTCATGCAAGCTCAAGAATAGGGTCATCTAAGAAGCAAAAACTTGCAATGAATAAAGCACTAGAACAAAAACTGATTGGACCATTGGAGGAGTCACATACCAAAGAACAATCCCCCAAAGCAGTTTTGTGAGTGGAGCTTTGAGCACGAAGATCAAAAATAGCAGCAAGATGAGCTAGAACTGGTGCTTGAGCTGGTTGTGGATTTTTTCTAGATGAAGAAGAAGCATGTGGGTGCAGGAATAAGTGGAGGGGGGCCACCAGGGGCCCACGAGGCAGGGGGCGCGCCCAGGGGGGTGGGCGCGCCTAGGGGGGTGGGCGCGCCCTGGACCCTCGTGGCCAGGTGATGGCTCCCCTTGATGTGTTCTCAGTGCCAGATATTCTTAAATATTCCAGAAAAAATCATATTTCAATTTCAGGGCATTTGGAGAACTTTTATTTTTGGGGTATTCTTTATTGCATGGATAATTCACAAAACAGAAAGAAAATACTATTTGCTTTATTTAATCTAAATAATAGAAAGTAAAAGGAGGGTGCAGAGAGTTGTGCTTTCTAACTTCATCCATCTCATCCTCATCAAAAGGAATCCACTAACAAGGTTGATCATGTCTTGTTAACAAACTCATTCCGAATCGCATGAAACCGGAGAATTTTCGAATAGCACTAGGTTACCTCAACGGGGATATGCACGTCCCCAACAATAAGAACTAACACCTGCTCCAAGATCACATAAAGCAGTTTTAACATAGTTTCTTTTAATGGAGCATTGTATAGTTGGTACTCCTAGATCTCCTAGTTTCTTAGGTATTCCACCTTTAAAAGTATAATTGGCAAGCATGGTGGAAATTTCAGCTTCCGTTATCTTTCTTTTATTAGTAACAATATCCTTCATATACTTACAATAAGGATAAATTTTAAGCATATCAGTCAAACGCATACGCAAAAAGATAGGTCTAATCATTTCAGCAAAGCGCTCAAAATCCTCATCATCCTTTTTTCTTGGATGGTTTAGGAGGAAAAGGCATGGGTTTCTGAACCGATGGTTCTCTTTCTTTACCGTGCTTCCTAGCAACGAAGTCTCTCTTATCATAACGTTGATTCTTTGATTGTGGTTTATCAAGATCAACAGCAGGTTCAATTTCTACATAATTGTTATTGTTATTTCTCAGGTGTGTCAACAACATGTTCACTAGAATCATGCAAAGTACTATCATTTTTCTTTTTCTTCCTCTTAGAAGGACTAGGTGCATCAACATTAGTTCTCTGAGAATCTTGCTCAATTCTCTTAGGGTGGCCCTCAGGATACAAAGGTTCATGAGTCATTTTTACCCCCTCTTGTCACAACTCTAATAGCATTATCATTTTTCTTATTATTTAAATCATTGAGCAAATCATTTTGAGCTTTAAGCACTTGTTCTACTTGAGTGGTAACCATAGAAGCATGTTACTAATAAGTTTAAGTTCACTTTTAACTCTACACATATAACCACTCAAGTGTTCAATCATATAAGCATTGTGTTTCAATTGTCTACCAACATAAGCATTGAAATTTTCTTGTTTAACAATAAAATTATCAAACTCATCTAAGCATTGGCTAGCAGACTTATAACGCGGAATATCACCTTCATCAAATCTGTAAAGAGAATTTACCTTTACCACCTGTGTCGGGTTATCAAGACCATGTATTTCTTCAACAGGTGGCAAATTAAGACCATGTATTTCTTCAATAGGAGGTAAATTCTTAACATCATCAGCTTTAATACCTTTTTCTTTCATGGATTTGTTTGCCTCTTGCATATCTTCAGGACTGAGAAATAGAATACCCCTTTTCTTCGGAGTTGGCTTAGGGGTTGGTTCAGGAAGTGTCCAATTATTTTCATTACTCGGCATATTATTCAATAGCAATTCAGCTTGATCAACTGTTCTTTCCCTGAAAACACAACCAGCACAACTATCCAGGTGGTCTCTGGAAGCATCGGTTAGTCCATTATAAAAGATATCAAGTATTTCATTTTTCTTTAGAGGATGATCAGGCAAAGCATTAAGTAATTGGAGAAGCCTCCCCCAAGCTTGTGGGAGACTCTCTTCTTCAATTTGCATAAAATTATATATTTCCCTTAAGGCAGCTTATTTCTTTTGAGCAGGGAAATATTTAGCAGAGAAGTAATAAATCATATCCTGGGGACTACGCACACAACTAGGATCAAGAGAATTAAACCATGTTTTAGCCTCACCCTTTAATGAGAACGGAAATAATTTGAGGATATAGTTGTAGCGAGTTTTCTCATCATTAGTGAATAGGGTGGCTATATCATTTAATTTAGTAAGATGTGCCACCGCAGTTTCAGATTCATAACCATAGAAAGCATCAGATTCAGCCAAAGTGATTATCTCAGGATCAACAGAGAAATCATAATCCTTATCAGTAATATAGATAGGTGAAGTAGCAAAAGCAGGGTCATATTTCATTCTAGCATTCAAAGATTTTTCTTTCAGCTTAGCTAATGATTTCTTAAGATCATATCTATCATTGCAAGCAAGAATATCTCTAGCAGTTTCTTCATCCATAACATAACCCTCAGGCACAATAGGCAATTCATATCTAGGGGGAGAATCTTCATCATCACTTTCATCAATATTATCAGTTTCAATAATTTTATTCTCGCTAGCCCTAGCAAGTTTTCATCAAGAAATTCACCTAGCGACATAGTATTATGAAGCATAGTAGTTTTATCATAAGTATCATGCATAGTAGAAGTGGCATCATCAATAACATGCGACATATCAGAATTAATAGGAGAAGCAGGTTTAGGTGTCGCAAGTTTACTCAAAACAGAAGGTGAATCAAGTGCAGAACTAGATGGCAGTTCCTTACCTCCCCTCGTAGTGGAGGGATAAATTTTGGTTTTCTCGTCTTTCAAGTTCCTCATAGTGATCAGCAGATATAAATCCGAAGTGACTCAAAGAATAGAGCTATGCTCCCCGGCAATGGCGCCAGAAAATAGTCTTGATAACCCACAAGTATAGGGGATCACAACAGTTTTCGAGCGTAGAGTATTCAACCCAAATTTATTGATTCGACACAAGGGGAGCCAAAGAATATTCTCAAGTATTAGCAGTTGAGTTGTCAATTCAACCACACTTGGATAACTTAATATCTACAACAAAGTGTTTAGTAGCAAAGTAGTATGGAAGTAACGGTAACAGTGGCAAAAGTAATAGTACCAGCTTTGTAGTAATTGTGAGAGTAGCAACGGAAAAGTAACTAAGCAAAGATCAATATGTGAAAAGCTCGTAGGCATTGGATTAGTGATGGATAATTATGTCAGATGCGATTATTCATTCAACAGTTATAACATAGGGTGACACAGAACTAGCTCCAGTTCATCAATGTAATGTAGGCATGTATTCCGAATATAGTCATACGTGCTTATGGAAAAGAACTTGCATGGAATCTTTTGCCCTACCCTCCCGTGGCAGCGGGGTCCTATTGGAAACTAAGGGATATTAAGGTCTCCTTTTAATAGAGTACCAGACCAAAGCATTAACACTTAGTGAATACATGAACTCCTCAAACTACGGTCATCACCGGGAGTGGTCCCGATTATTGTCACTTCGGGGTTACCGGATCATAACACGTAGTAGGTGACTATTGACTTGCAAGATAGGATGAACAACTCACATATATTCATGAAAACATAATAGGTTCAGATCTGAAATCATGGCACTCGGGCCCTAGTGACAAGCATTAAGCATAGCAAAGTCATAGCAACATCAATCTCAGAACATAATGGATACTAGGGATCAAGCCCTAACAAAACTAACTCGATGACATGATAAATCTCATCCAACCCATCACCGTCCAGCAAGCCTACGATGGAATTACTCACGCACGACAGTGAGCATCATGAAATTGGTGGTGGATGAAGGTTGATGATGATGACGATGACGGATTCCCCTCTCTGGAGCCCCAAACGGACTCCAGATCAGCCCTACCGAGAGAGTTTAGGGCTTGGCGGCGGCTCTGTATCGTAAAACGCGATGAATCCTTCTCTCTGATTTTTTTCTCCCCGAACGTGAATATATGGAGTTGGAGTTGAGGTCGGTGGAGCACCAGGGGGGCCACGAGGCAGGGGGCGCGCCCAGGGGGGCAGGCGTGCCCCCACCCTCGTGGATAGGGTGTGGGCCCCTGGTCTTGATCCTTTCGCCATTATTTTTTTTTAAATTCCAAAAATATTCTCCGTGAAGTTTCAGGTCATTCCGAGAACTTTTATTTCTGCACAAAAACAACACCATGGCAATTCTACTGAAAACAACGTCAGTCCGGGTTAGTTCCATTCAAATCATGCAAGTTAGAGTCCAAAACAAGGGCAAAAGTGTTTGGAAAAGTAGATACGATGGAGACGTATCAATATGTTTTACTGCAGAAAATTCATACACTAACCAGCCAACCAAACAAAGTTGGGGAACAATTTCTCTGTACTGGTCAATTAATTACTTGCCTGAAGTCATCACACAATTCGTTATTAGGAATCAGGATTGAAGCTAAATACCTATTGATCGTGAGGGCATTAGATCATCCTCATCTAATTCTGAGATGGTCCTCCTTATAATAGTCTGCTCACATGGATCTGTAGTATCCTATATTAAGTGCAAGCTCCCGTTATTGAAGGACAGATTGCCTAATTAAAAGACGTAGTCATAATTCACGAATTCTTTTAGCAGAAACAACAAAATGCAAAATGATGAGTTATAATTTCTGGGCGTAATGATTTCAACAATGAACAAACCTGTCCATTAATTGCTTTTGGTGAAATCAATCCCAAGATCAAATTTAAGGGAAACAAGCGTATTAAAGAGCACCAGTCACCTACATTAAGAAGGGAAAAGATTCCATGATGAACAACCCACGGTAGTAAAAGATGTGTCATGGCATATTTGCTAAACTGGAACATATGAAAATCGACAGAAATGTACCTCAACACAAAGGGCATTCCACACACAAAAGAAATATGTGGCATCCTTTGTTCTTCCCTATCCATCTCCCTTTCTGCCTCCTGAACCTCTCTGCTCCCACCGGTGGTGGAACACCACAGATGTCCAGACTACTATGGGAAGGCGCGAGAAGGGGATCTCACCTCAGCTTGATGCCCTTCCAGGCTATGCACGAATAGCCTGACCGACGCGGGGAATACAACCGGGTGCTCCTCCCGGTGATCGCGATGGCAAGCTTCTCCGGGCCGAGCAGGTGGGGGAGCGGCATCCTCCGCTACTCCCAGCAGCGATGCGACAGCGACGTCACCGTGGCTGAGCCCTCCAGCGAGGATGGGGTCAAGCTCGTGGCGGCGGTATCCCACTCTCCTGCTCCCGCAACACGTCGCCGACGATCTCGTCGAACATGATCTAGGCGGCATTGGCCGGCCAACCCAGCACAATCACGACACGCCACCGCTGTTTGTCCGCATCGCGTGCCGTCGCCGTAGAAGACCATCTCCATGCCCCGCACTCGAGCAGGAGTCGCGCCTCCAAATCGCCCAGATGGCGCACCACCGGCCACCGGTTCTCCAGATGGCGCCCGACAACCACTTCGGGTTCGCTCTGCTGTGCTCGTGACAGCCATGTTGTCCTCTCTCGTGACTCACTGATCTGGTCTGCCGCCGTCGACCGTTGGCTGCCATTGCTTCTCTACTACCGAATGCCGACCACCGCAGCTCTCTACCAACCGCTGCTGCGACGAGCCGGCCGGGTAGGAGCCGAGGCGAGGGGGTGGGGTGGTGGGGGAGGCTGTGATGAGGGAGGGGAGATGAGGAGGCGGCATGTGGGGAAGAAGTGGAGATGAGACGTGCTCCTCTCTCTCTCTCTCTCTCTCTCTCTCTCTCTCTCTCTCTCTCTCTCTCTCTCTCTAACTTCTCTGCCCAATACACGTGCGCCTGCGTAGCGCTGCACGATCTATCTTTTTGTCGTACATGTAATGACGTGGATCAAGCGAGGATGCGCCTCTTCCGCGTAGCTTAATGTGTTTAATAGCATCGCCGGGCCTAGGTCCTTTTCCTTTACTTTTATCTGCATCAACATCCCTGCCGACCATAATATATCCACATGCGACCCGTGAACCTAAATTTCACCTATACTTGTCCCATGGTTATTTGGTCTATCTATGAGCCATGGTTCAAACCGCCACCTTTCCGGACAGAGCATCGGTTTGTCAACATCCTAATTAATCTACTAGGAAGGAGGGATCAGACACCCGGACAAAACATTTCATGGAGGAGGTACAAGATAACCCATGGAAAACACAAAGGGTAAAGTGGAGTCGAGAAATCAGAGTAAGGCAGAGGGAGTGCGGGATCTCACTCAAATTTTATGTGGACCTGATTTATAGAGACCAAAAGGTACTGTGAAATATCACGACAACACATGTGATCTTGCACAACATGATAATAGAGAATACGTGGAGGTCAAGCAGAGAACAATGACTTTGACTACAATAGAGCACATGTCATGCCTCAACGTCCAACAAATAGTACATTCAAACATTTCTCGAAATGCGTCGCAATATAGAGAACCGACAAAGCTCATGAAAACTCCGATATGATTTTGTGGAGCACTTGTGGGAACTTCAAGGGCAATAGTTCATCATGTATCATCATGCTTATATCATATTCATATTTACTTTATTTGGACCACATGCTATGTTGGGGATATAACTACTGAGTGTAAACCGCCCTGAAGGGGCCGGGTTACCCTCATCCATGATCAGGGCCCACGGAGGAGGCCCAAAGCCCAGAGGCGGATTAGTATCCATTCATGTAAACCGCCTTAGTCTTGTAACTTGAGTTGTAAGATAAGAGAGAAGAGACCGAGCCGGACACTTGTATGAGCCGGATCGGGACTCAGAGACCGGCCAAGGCGTCAACCCGTGTATATAAGGGGACGACCAAGCGAAGTTAAGGACAGAGGATTCGAGGCTAAGGCGGCTATTGCTCCCTAGTCGCCGAAATCACATCAATCCCATCACAACTGGACGTAGGCTTTATCTTCATCGAAGGGGCCGAACCAGTATAATTCCCGTGTCTTTATGTCCGCTTTAACCCCTCTAGGTTAACCCGTACGATGGCCCTACGACTAAGTCCTTTCATGAGGACATCTGCCGTGACAATTCCACGACAGTTGGCGCCCACCGTGGGGCTATCGCACGATGGTTTGATGATCTTAGAGGGCAAGTTCAAGGACTCAAGGCTATGCTGTGGGCGGATGACTAAGAGTCGTCGCGGCAAGCTCTACATCGACGATGCGGACTGGGGCCCCGAGGCCGGCTCGGTTGAGTACGGATACCGGGTCCCCTTTGGCGGCATACATGTGTTCATCGGCAAGATCGGCGAGCCAGGGCCTGGGCCGGACATCTGCGCCGACCTCGTCGTGACGGCTCAGCGGGCGAAAAAGAGCCCTGCCCTGGCTAAACCGGCGGTCAGGCGTGCTTTCGTGGGAGTCGTCCATGGAGACTACGAGGACGGATCAGCATCTGGCGGCGAAACCGTTGTCTACTATGGCGACGAGTCGTCAGCCGGAGAAACTGAGTCTCTGTACCAGCTGCAAGATGGCCAGATCGGGGGCTGTTCCGACGGTGAAAGTATTCCGGACCCCTTTGATCTACCCAACCGGGTTGGGATCTTCATGGCCGGTACGCAAGCGGCGCTTCACTCTTCGACCGCGGCGCCCCTGGTCGCCGGTCCAACAGCGGTGATGGCAGCCGGGGAAGGAGGCCCTGTGCGCCCGCCAGCTCAAGTTTTGTCAGAGCTTTTCGACGCATTGGTTGTGCTCATGGCAGAGGCTAATCCGCCGGATCAGGACCTGCACAATGCGGAGATTGCAAAGGTGAGGGAACAGATCACTAAAGCTAAGGCGGACCTGGCAGCCGCGGACGTGAGGATGGCGGCGGAACGGGCCGCTGGATGCGCAGCTTATAGGCTCATCTGGATCGAGCGCGCCACATGAAGTCATGAAAAGGAAGTACAGATCCCGCTTACCTTCGGTTTTCGAGGGAAGAGAGCTTTTTAATACCCTGTGGGCCGGACCAAGAATCCGCCGCCGTGGTAAACCGCCGAAGCACTGGGACGGCCGCCACGGTTCAGCCTCGCGTGATAGATCTGCCTCGCCATCATACCAGCGCCGCTTCAGATCGCAGACACCTCCGGTCACTACTCCAACCCGATGGATAACCTTGTTGCGGCTGCGGCACGGTTGGAGGCGATTCCAATTGAAGGTGATTCACCACAGCGGTAGAGACACGCCGGGTTAAGGAGCTCCTCGACGGCCCCCTGGCTCAACAGGAAGCGTATTCATATAGTCGGGATCGGATCCACTCTACCCCCCGCCCAAGCCGGAGCTATAGCCGACGCGTCGACGAACCGGCCGTGTCAAGCAATGCGCAGCGCGGTCCGCCTCGCGGCAACAACCCGGCGGGTGGCTTCGAAGATGCTCAAGTGGTAGTGGACCGCGCCAGGGCACGTAGGGAGGCCGAGGTAGCAGCACAATCTGAGGATCATCAGCTCGCACCAGTTCGTCCGACCATCTTCGAACCGGGGGTCACGTCTGGCTCTTGGGGGTGCCTTGCCTCGTCCCCGCTTTACGCAACGTGCGTTTGCCCAAGTATTTCAAAGGGCCACGCAAGGTGCCCAATTATACTGCCGATTTGGCTCCAGAAGCATGGATAGAAAGCTATGAGATGGCCATGGAGATGCTGGATGTGGATGAAGCCGCTGCAGCGAAGTATTTCACAATGATGTTGGAAGGTACGGCCCGGACTTGGTTGAAGAACTTGCCGCCTAACTCGATCAGTTTCAACCCGGTTCATTCAAAATTTCAAAGACACTGTAAGCAGCCCATGTCCTGTGGTGGATTTAGCGGCTTGTGTCAAGGCGGAGGAGAATCCACAACCCATTGGGTGCGCCAGTTTCGAAGTTTTACATTCTTCGCATCGGATCAACCCTGATTCCGCGATCCTAACCTTGAAGCCAATTGCCGGTTTGAACCATTGAAATTGAAGCTGGGTCGCATGAAGCGTTTTTGCAATGACATGGGCACTCTAATGGGCGTTTTGGTAAAGTATGCTGATTCTGATAGTACCAAGGATCCCGAGTCTGGGGATGACGAAGTAGGGAAGGGAAAACAGAACAGCAATTCCAGAGGCCAGCAGCATCATTCGGCAGGCAATGGAGGGAACAAGCGTAAAGCAAACGGTAACATGGGCTTCAGAGCTAACACCAACGCCAGCAGGACAAGGGTCAGCGGTGCAAGGGTAAGCAATCAAACCGGGTGGTCACAATCCGGATCGCCTGAATTACATATTGAATCAACCTTGTCCAAGCATGGGACGAAGGAGGCACCGCAAACCACCTTTGGAAGGATTGTTATATTATGCAGGAGTTCAAAAACTCTAACTCTTTCCGGTATGATCAAGGGCCGGGCGGTTCAGATCCGCCCGGTTACGGTGGAGGAAGTTCCGCCCAGGTTCGGTGGTAATCCGGGCGGCAAGGCAATCGAGTAATCGAGCAATCGAGTAATCGTAACAATCGTAACAATCAGTAACCAAGGGGTTACAATCAACAACAGCAGTCGGGTTACCAAATTAACCCGGGCAGCTTGAACGGTGGACAGTACCACGTCTTTACCACCAGCTTGGATAGACGAGACCGAAAGCTTCGTAAGCGGGCGGTCAGTTGTTGAACTGCCGCGCCGCATTACCTACGCTGGTCGAGCAACATATCGTGTGGAGCAGAGAGGACCATCCTCCCCGGGTTTACAATCCGGGTCAGTTAGCCCTGGTGGTGGCACCTCAGGTAGGAGGATACAAGTTTACCAAGGTGCTTATGGATGGAGGAAGCAGCATCAACATCCTGTACTACGAGACCTTCCGGCGTATGGGGTTAACGGATAGGCATCTTAGGCCGTCCAGCACAGTGTTTCACGGTGTGGTGCCTGGCAAGTCGGCATACCCGATCGGTAAGATTGCTCTGGAGGTGACCTTTGTGGATGCACATGACTCCAGATCGGAAACATTGACGTTTGAGGTGGTGAAAATTCAAAGTCCTTACCACGCCCTCTTTGGGCGGCCGGCTTATGCTAAGTTTATGGCACGGCCCTGTTATGTTTATTTGCAGCTGAAAATGCCGGGTCACAAAGGGACGATAACGGTTCATGGGAGCCGCCGGATCGCTTTGGAGTGCGAGGAAGGTGATGCGGCTTATGCAGAGTCGGTTTGTGCCATCAAGAGCTAAAGTATTATAAAGACAATGTTGATCCGGCGGATATGACCCTTTGAAGAAGCCAACTACAGAGCACGATCCGGATTTGAAGTTCAAATCGCGGCCGAGACAAAACTTGTTGACTTTGTGCCCGGCGATTCGTCCAAGCAGTTCACCATCGCGCCAACTTGGATCCTAAATAGGAAAGCGCTCATCGAAGTTCATCCGTGAGAATCGGGACATTTTTGCATGGAAGCCTTCCGACATGCTGTGTACCGAGGGAACTCGCCGAGCACACTCTTAATGTTGACCCCAAGTACAGACCGTAAAGCGCTTTCTTCACGGTTTAATGAGGAAAGGCGCAAGGCCATTGGAGAGGAAGTTGCTAGGCTCTTAGCGGCAGGGTTTATCGTCGAAGTCTTTCATCCAGAGTGGCTTGCTAATCCGGTGTTGGTCCTTAAGAAGAATGGCACTTGGCGCATGTGTGTGGATTATATAGATCTTAACAAAGCCTGTCCAGCAGATCCTTTCGCCCTCCCCCGCATTGACCAGATTATCGATGCTACGGCGGGTTGTGAGCGTTTGAGCTTTTTAGATGCGTATTCCGGTTATCATCAGATTAAGATGGCGGTTAAGGACCAGGAGAAGACGGCGTTTATCACCCCTTTTGGAGCCTTCTGCTATGTATCTATGCCTTTTGGACTCAAGAGCGCCCAAGCGACTTATCAGCGTTGCGTACAGAATTGCTTGCACGAACAGATCGGCCGTAACGTGCATGCTTATGTGGATGATATCGTGGTTAAGTCAAGGAAGAAGGAAACCTTGATTGAGGATCTAGAAGAAACCTTTGGCAACTTGCGGGTGTACAAGATGATGCTCAACCCGGCCAAGTGCGTCTTTGGTGTTCCGGCAGGCAAGTTACTGGGTTTCCTCGTGTCCAACAGGGGGATCGAAGCTAATCCGGAAAAATTTACGGCTATCACCTCCTTGGCTAAGCCAAAGTGCATCAATGATGTCCAGCGTTTGGCAGGCCGGATTGCTGCGCTAAGCCGGTTTATCAGCCGCCTAGGCGAGAAGGCCATTCCTTTGTACCAGATGCTGAAGAAGACGGATCAGTTTGTCTGGAGTTCAGCCGCTGATGAAGCATTGGAGGATTTGAAGCGGCAGTTGGCCAACCCGCCGGTTCTCGCCGCTCCCATTGACAAAGAGCCGCTGCTGTTATATGTTGCTGCTAATGCCAGGGCAGTTAGCGTGGCCATCGTGGTGGAGCGGAAGGAGGCAGGGAAGGAGTATCCGGTTCAACGGCCGGTTTATTACATCAGCGAGGTCCTCATTGAGTCTAAGCAGAGATATCCACATTGGCAGAAGCTGGTATATGGGGTTTTTATGGCAAGCCGGAAGCTAAAGCAATATTTCCAGGGGCACCCCATTACGGTGGTCAGTTCAGCTCCCTTGGGTGACATCATACAGAACCGGGAGGCGACTGGCCGGATTGCTAAGTGGGCTATAGAGCTGGGGCCGCACGGTTTAAGGTATGTGCCTCGGACGGCAGTAAAATCTCGTGCACTTGTGGATTTCATTAATGATTGGACGGAGTTGCAAGCGCTGAAGAAAAGCCGGATCATACCTCTTTGGACCATCCACTTTGATGGGTCCAGCAATTGAGGGCTCGGGGTCGGAGTCGTATTAACTTCCCCGCGAGGTGACAAGTTCTGTTACGTTCTCCGCTTAATGTTCCCTTGTACTAACAATGCAGCTGAGTATGAAGCTTTGCTCCATGGTCTCCGGATGGCTAAGGAAATGAATCTCACCGGGTTAAATGCTTTGGTGACTCAGACTTGGTGGCCCAAAGAAGTATCGTGTACTTCGATTCCAAAGATCCACTCATGGCTGCATACCGTCGGGAGGTGGATGTTGTTGCGTGGCATTTTAAAGGATATCAGGTGGACCATGTGGATCGTCGGAAGAACGAAGCGGTTGATGCTTTAAGCCGGCTGGGCTCTCAACGTAAACCGTCCCGCCTAACGCCTTCCTTGATGTACCGCACAATCCGTCGCTTAAGCTTCCCGATGAAGTTGATTTGGCTATTCCTGATCCGGAGGCTCGCTTGGTGGCGGCCTTGCATGTCATTCCGGATTGGACGCTCCTTTATTTGGCATACATGAACCGGGCGAAGTTACCGTAAGATGAGACGCTGGCCCGGCAGTTAGTTCGGCGGTCTAAATCTATGACCATTGTTAATGGCGAGTTGCATCATTGCAGTGTGTCAGGGGCGTTTCAGCGTTGTGTGTCCCCTGAGGAGGGCTGTGAGATATTGTGAGAGATCCATGAAGGGGACTGTGGTCACCACGCCGGTTCAAAGTCCTTGGTGGCCAAAGCGTTCCGCCATGGTTTCTATTGGTTGACTGCCCATGCTGATGCAGAAGATCTGGTTCGACGATGTGATGGTTGCCAAAAGTTTTCCAGACGTGCTCATGTGTCGGCCCAAGAATTGAGGATGATTCCAATTACTTGGCCGTTTGCAACTTGGGGGTTGGATATGGTCGGATCTTTCAAAAGGTCCAAGGACAAGAAGACCCACCTGTTGGTGGCGGTCGACAAATTTACAAAGTGGGTGGAAGCAGAGCCTGTTAGCAAGTGTGATGCGGCCACGGCGGTTCAGTTCATCAAAAAGGTGATTTTCCGGTTTGGGTTTCCACACAGTATCATCACGGACAATGGCACCAATTTGTCCAAGGGAGTCATGAAGGAGTTTTGTGAACGAGAGCACATCCGGCTTGACGTTTCTTCAGTGGCCCACCCGCAGTCCAATGGTCAAGCGGAACGAGCTAATCAGGAGATCTTGAAAGGTATCAAACCCCGGCTTATGGTCCCTTTAGAGAGGACGCCGGGTTGTTGGGTGGAAGAGCTACCATCGGTGATATGGAGTATAAATACTACCCCTAACAGATCCACTGGATACACACCGTTCTTTATGGTCTATGGAGCGGAGGCGGTCCTTCCCAGCGATATCCGTCACGACTCGCCTCGAGTGGCAGCCTATGTTGAGGCAGATAGCGAGGCAGCACGGCAGGACGCTTTGGATCGGCTGGATGAAGAGCGAGATATGGCGGCTGCTCGTTCGGCGGTTTACCAGCAGGATCTTCGTCGGTATCACAGTCGGCGGGTTAAAACCAGAACCTTTCAGAAGGAGACTTGGTGCTTCGCTCATTCAAGACCGTAAAGATATGCACAAGCTATCCCCACCTTGGGAGGGGCCTTTTGTGGTCAGCAAGAATCTGTACAACGGGTCATACTATCTCGATTGATGTTCGAGAGCGAAAGGACTCACGCACGCCGTCGGAGGAGGAGACCAACAGCCGTGGAACATAGCTCATCTTCGCCTTATTATACCGAGCCATCGGCTCCACTTATTTACATATTAAGACAATGTATATATTATGAATAAAAGCAATAAACCGGATTCCTGGCCAAAGCGGGTATCTGCTCAGAAAGTCCGGTTTGGGTACACGGAGATGTTGTTGTAAAGCAGCCTCGGTTTAACCCTTGGTCTTGCTTTTCATAAGTTTTTGTCACTTGGGGCTTGGTCGTGTCCGAACCAATGCAACACCTTTTGACGGGCGTAAAGCCACCAGATCACTTGGGGACATGGTCACGCCTGAACCAACACGCCTCTTGGTCGGCCTAAGGCCATAGAATCACTTGGGGGCTTGGTCGAACCCGAACCAATGCAATGCCACTTGATCGGCATAATGCCACGATGTCAGTTGGGGACCTGGCTGACTTGAACCATCGCTACACCTTATAGGGAGCTTGGTCCTGTCCGACCATGGTAACACCATCTGATCAGGCTCAATAAAGCCTCTTCTTGCAAACGGTTTTTATCATTGCCTTTGCTCCCATATGGTTCGCATACCAGTTATTTGACTTTTGTTTGCCTTCTTAATCCGACGATTTTTTCCGGTTTGATTTTTTCTGTTAACATCCCATTATGGAGTAACAGGGGGCTTGTCATGACCCGACACGGTTTACACGGTAAACCGGTATTATACACACAGGAGTTGTTCTCCTTTGACAGTAATGGTTTATAAAGCCTCCGCCTCAAGATTGGCTAAGCCAACTGCATGCCCAACGCTGGCAGGTATTTTTTGTATCACAAAATTTTGATCATATACCTCGATATTTTCTTATGTAAATATGTAGGCGTCACAAGCCGGCTAGAGACGCAAGCCGCCGTGGCGGTTTAAGAATTTGTGATTGCAGGCAAAATACATTGAAGGATTCACTACTTCAAACCAAAGTATCAAACGCAAAAGTTACAGACGGAGGGCATAAAGGCATGTTCAGGAATAAAGTGCTAGCTATTCTATTACAAAGCCTTCCAAGGCCCAGTGGTTCGCATGACGTTATGGCCAGCAGCTTCTGATGCATCACCCGGCTCGACGGATTAAGCTTCCTCGCCGGGTTGACGTGAGGAAGAGGGGCGTTTACGCCGGTTCAACTTCTTCCTCTTCATCACCCAAAGCCGGAAGTCACCGGTAGACCAGTCAATCCGGTTAAGGCCCGAAGACAGCCCTTCACTTATAAGCTCAGCCGGATCAACGTCAGGGGCATAAGTGTGCTTACCGATTGAAGGAACAAGGCTCTGCACTTCTGGAATGACAAACTCCACCCGCTTGTTGTTTGCGTCATAAAAAGAGCGGTAAACCGCCAGGTTGGCTTCTGCTGCCAGTTGACTCGCCAGCGGACGCATCTCCTTTGTTACTCGTTTCAGAGCGTCCTTATCAAAGGCTTCACCGTTCTCTTGAGCACTGGGGAAACCCTTGGCTATGTCAGCCGGATCAAGGTCTGCTATCCACGCCTTGGCGTGAGTCAGAGCCAGTAGAGTGCCAGCCCGGGCCGCGGACCGTTTCAACTCTTCAAGCTGCGCCGGAATCATAGACAGCCGGTCCAAAGTGTGTCTTTGATCAAGGACGGAGCCGTGTTGTCGCACGATGTGGCACATATGACTCGGCCGGGCGCCGTATACGCTTGCTCAATCAGGGTGTAAGAGGCGTTGAGCTTCTTCCGCACGTCAGAGCCCAGATGAGCAATACGCTTGCCTGCACCAGGTTCATACAGCTCAAGTTAAACCGGCGGCAATATTAAAGCAGGTGTATTCAGTGCAAATTTTCTTACCAAAGATGGCAGAGGTCATGGCATGAACTTGGCGCTTCACCGGTAAGCTCTTCGTCACCGGTTTAAGAGCTGATTCAGCATCTTCTGCCCGTTTTGTCAAACCGGCTTTCTCGGTGTCCCATTTGGCCCGCTCGGACGTATATCCCTCCTTCAGCTGTTCCATAGCGGCCAAGGCAGTTCTCAGTTCATCCTTAGCCTTGGTGGTCTCTGCTTGTTGAGTTTCCAAGTTGGCACGAAGGTCCTTGAGTTGCACGGTTTGCTGGTATATTTCATTCTGATAACAAAGGGAGCACGTTAGTTGTGTTATTATAAAGTCCCAAGCTCAATACAAGTATTCAACTTGGCACTTGGGGGCTAATGGCTAATTGATCTCAGTTCGGTATGGGGTACAGAAATTAAGTCCCGGTTTGACTATGACAAGTTAAACCGACCCTTGGGGGCTACAGTACTGCAGTTCAAGGTGTATGGTTGCTTTACGAAGTTAAGTGCCGATTTGACTATGACAAGTTAAACCGACCCTTGGGGGCTACTACGCAGCAAAAAGTACAAGACAGGCATAAATCCTTACCTCATAGCGGTCCTTCATGCGATTTGCATCGGGCTTCAAGGTCACGGCTTGTGTAGAGCCGGTTCGTAAAGCCGGAGTGGAGTTCTTGGGCGAGAAATTGTCATAAGTCGACAGATCAGTTTTCCCCTTGTCTTTACCCATAGTGGCAGACTCTCCCTTGGCGCTGTGTTTTGTTAAAGCGACCGGTTGGCTAGGGGTAGTGTAGCCAGTGCCGTCACAATAACATCATCATTTTTGGCCGGGCTGGCTGGATCGGCGGTTTTCTTTGGGCTTGGTGCCTTCATGCTCTGGCTCGGCGGTTCAATAGTTACGACCCGCTCTGTGGTCGGACTCGGTGGAGCAGGATGCGAGGTTTCCACTTGGGCCTCCGGTTCAGCTTCCGCGGATCAGCAATATCGTCTCGGTACAACTCGCCAGAGCTATTCTTAGCGACTTCAGGATTTTCGCCCTGTTGCTCTGGGGTCTTCTCCGGATCAGCATCTGCAGTGGGCTCAAGAGTTTTTGCTTTTTTACTCAAGCGAGCCTTTGTGCTGCAGTGTTCAGAATTAGAGTAAGATAAATCGACCAACGCAACTATACACTGAATTGGCGGGACAGAGGTATGATACTTACCCTGCAGCAACTTTAAGTGGAGGCAGTTGCGTGGTTGATGAACCGCCAGAGGAGTTGGAAGAGGCCTGATAATTCGGTCGACGGATTGAGAGGACATCGGAAGAAACCCTTTAAGGGATAACGTTTTTCAGAGAACAAGTCACCTCCGACGACGCTTCCGGGTTGGTGTATCGTAAAACGGAGGAGAGAATCTGTTGACCATCGTGCCGGGTTGTACGGGCGCTCTTCAGCCTTGTGTCTTCAAATATGCATAGGAATGAGATTTTTTCACTTTCCGGACGGGCGCGATTTAATTCTTTTAACCGGCACGAGGTCGGAGTCGGAAGAAAGAAGGATTACCTCAACATGGTCGGCATGGCTGGCTCAGCATCATCCTGGGAATTAAATTTGTCAGTACAGGGAAGAATAAAGAGGGACAAACTATAAGTAAGAAGAAACACAAGGTGGAGAGCCGGTTTACGGCGGCTCCCTCGTAAGGATATCAAGTTTTACCTCAGCTTCGGATTCTTCATCTTCCGGCGGATCAGAAGACCCGGCGGTTTTCTTGCCAGCCTTTTTGGTAGCCTTGGACTTTATACGCGGCGCTCGGTCCGGTTTGGTCCGCCTCCAGAAGGAGCTGTTAGCCTGCGAGGTAACAGGGATTAAGGAATATCAACAAAGTGTTAAAGGCCCGAAAAGCGGTGAGCAGAGCCTTACCGCAGGCGGTTGGTTGGCAACACAGAACGGAGCCAACCCGGTTAGGCTGCAGACGGAGATTGGTTCATCAAGCATCTTCTTTACAGTCTCTGTGACCTCAAGATCAGTTATTGGTAATTCGTGACGTCTTTGAGGGTCTTTGAGGCTGCCAGTATATTCGTGCATCAATCCGGGGCGGCGGCTTAATGGCAAGATGCCCCAAGAAACCCAAAGATCGCACAAGGTCCACACCAGTTAGTCCATTGGCCATTAGAGCCCGGAGTCTAATGATCTGAGGTGCAAAGTTCTTCCGCTCCGGGCGGTTAAGCGTAAAAGGCAGCGGATGATTGTTGCTGAGCCGGTGCGGACGGTAACCCGGCAAAGGATTCTCGTTGGCAGGAGCAGTGTTCCGGCAGTAGAACCAGGTTTGGTTCCAATCTTTTGGATGGCTGTGGTGTTTGGCGTGAGGAAAATTGCATATGTTTGACACGGAGTTGGGACCAATATCCTGTGGATGGAGTTGAAAACTGGCAAGGACATCCCGGAAGAATTTTGATCCGGGTGGGCAGAATCCCCGGTCTAAGTGCTGCACAAATACAATTACTTCTCCTTCTTGCGGAGTGGGAGGGCATTCGCCATCCGGAACCCGCCAGTGGAGGACATTTTTAGCAGCCAAAGCGCCGGTGGTGACGTATCCGTTGAGTTGCGTCTCGGTGGCCTTAGACCGGACCCAATTGCACGCTGAGAATTGCGGGGCCATTCCGGAAGATCAAAACTGCGAAAGGGAACAACGGTTCACCGTTAAACGGTTCAGGCACATTATACAATGTTAAACCGGCAATTCGGCAGCCAGTTCCGATTCCGGTTTAACTGGGGACTAATGGAGTGATGGGTTAGCTATCAAAAAGTTAAACCGCCAAAAGGGACAGACCTGAAATTTTTACTAAGTATGGACAGAAACAGGTTTCACACGCGAATGGAAGTGATCTAGATCTACCGAAGTTTCAGTAAGAAAAACTTCTACGACCTATGCAAGCCTCATAAAGCGCAGGAAGGTTCGGGCGTGCTAAACTAAAGGATCTGAACAAAAAGGGGAAGATGCATAAAGAGTCGAATTGACGGCGGAGCAGTCACCCGCACAGGATGTATGGTACGGTTGAGTTATACGGCCATGGCAGAGCAGGTATGAAGAAGCTGATATGAACACATATGAACTATGAGATGAACAGGATCTCCAGATGGGATCTAGGGCTTGAAAGGGACCTTACCTGATGAGCAAAGCCGCGGAGGAGCGCCGGGAACTTCTGATACAATCAGGTTGATGCAGCGGCCCGGGGCTGACGCGGCGATTGAAAGGTCGGAGGCGACGGCGGAGCTTCAGAGCTGGAGCGTCGCGAGGAAGGAGAAGAGAAGAAGAAGAGAAAGGCCTGCCGGTCTATTTATAAGGGACCGGAGCAATTAACAGCGCGAGAATCGAGGAGTCAAAAGCGGCGGACGGCGCAGCGGTCGCCTCGATTTCCGGGATAGCATTAAATGAAAGGGAATCTTATTGTTCGGATTTCTTTATTAAAGATGACGTCAAGGCGCCATGCGGCGATGGTCGGAGAATGACGTCACGGCGGTTCAATCAAATGGCGGTTTACGGAGCTTCCTGAAGATATTGAAGATTCACATGAACCGGTTCAAGTCAATCTGGGGCCTAATGTTGGGGATATAACTACTGAGTGTAAACCGCCCTGAAGGGGCCGGGTTACCCTCATCCATGATCAGGGCCCACGGAGGAGGCCCAAAGCCCAGAGGCGGATTAGTATCCATTCATGTAAACCGCCTTAGTCTTGTAACTTGAGTTGTAAGATAAGAGAGAAGAGACCGAGCCGACACTTGTATGAGCCGGATCGGGACTCAGAGACCGCCGAAGGCGTCAACCCGTGTATATAAGGGGACGACCTGGCGGCGAGTTAAGGACAGAGGATTCGAGGCTAAGGCGAAGCTATTGCTCCCTAGTCGCCGAAATCACATCAATCCCATCACAACTGGACGTAGGCTTTACCTTCATCGAAGGGGCCGAACCAGTATAATTGCCGTGTCTTTGTGTCCGCTTTAACCCCTTTAGGTTAACCCGTACGTTGGCCCTACAACTAAGTCCTTTCATGAGGACATCTGCCGTGACAATTCCACGACATGCTATGTTTGAATTTTAATATTTAAATTTTAGAACAATGAATTTGAAATGTTATTAAAACGTCTCCATTAGAAACATCAAGGTTTGTATTAATATGTACGCAAATGGATGTGAGATATAGCAAAGAAAAATAGGAGTTAAGTTTTGGGGGCCAAAATAACAAAACAGAGCACTTTTTTCACCCATTTCTTGCTCTACAACTCTGACCAAGAACTGATGGCCGCTCCGCGACCACCTCATCCAACCTCTCCGTAGGTTCTGCATTTGTACAATTTTGAGTGTTGTGTGCGCCCTTTGCTGCCTTTCTCGTCCTATGAGCCACCAGTCCTTAGAGTAGCCCAACACCGTGTTCTACCTCAATATATTATTGGTATCATCTTCCAGTTTAATTCTTTGTTATAAACTCATTTTATTTGCTGATTTTTCAGAGCGCTTATCACTTTAGTGAGATTTGGAGGGTCGTTTATGAGTAATATTATATTTTCTTTCCTATCCATCGCTAAGCTGTCGATAACACCATTTATCCAAAGAGTGTACTTTAGCTAAATCCAATACAAGGTTTTTTTATTAGTGAGTGCATAGTGTCGGTTCTTGCCGCTTTATGTCTTTTGCTTCTTAAATATAGATACTGCTTGTACTTTATTTTGCTCGCTCCTTTTTTTATTAAAAAGAATTTTGGATTATTTTACCTAAATTTTGATAAAATATAAATTTGCTAAATCAAGATGAGCGTGATGGCGAGGTGGCACAGGTGCGTGAGGAAATAGCTCGGGCCAAGGAGGCCTTAGCAGCTGAGGACACCAGGTTGGCCGCAGAACGGGCGGCTTTGGATGCACGGGCCCAACAGCTCCAGTCAGAGGCTTTCCAGCTTACGATGAACCTGAACGCGTCTAACGAGGTGATGAGGAGGAGACACCAGAAAACTCAATCCCGTTTGCCTCCGGTTTATGATCCTCGGAGCCTTTTTCCACACCCGAGCCGCCCTAATAACCCGCCAGAAGCAAACCAGTTCATAACGCCTGAAGCAGGGGGGCCGGTTCAGCCTCGGGTGATGGCACCTCCTCATGTGAATATGGCCCCGCCCCGCTATGTACCAATACCATCGGGTCATTTTTCTAACCCCATTGAGGGAGTCCTGGACTAGGGGGTGTCCGGATAGCCGAACTATCATCTTCGGCCGGACTCCTGGACTATGAAGATATAAGATTGAAGACTTCGTCCCGTGTCCCGATGGGACTTTCCTTGGCGTGGAAGGCAAGCTTGGCGATACGGATATGTAGATCTCCTACCGATGTAACCGACTCTGTGTAACCCTAACCCTATTCGGTGTCTATATAAACCGAAGGGTTTTAGTCCGAACAACAATCATACCATAGGCTAGCTTCTAGGGTTTAGCCTCTCTGATCTCGTGGTAGATCTACTCTTGTACTACCCATATCATCAATATTAATCAAGCATGAGTAGGGTTTTACCTCCATCGAGAGGGCCCGAACCTGGGTAAAAACATCATGTCACTTGTCTCCTGTTACCATCCGCCTAGACGCACAGTTCGGGACCCCCTACCCGAGATCCGCCGGTTTTGACACCGACATTGGTGCTTTCATTGGGAGTTCCTCCGTGTCGTCACCGATAGGCCCGATGGCTCCTTCGATCATCAACAACGACGCAGTCCAGGGTGAGATTTTTCTCCCCGGACAGATCTTCGTATTCGGCGGCTTTGCACTGCGGGCCAATTCGCTAGGCCATCTAGAGCAGATCAAAAGCTACGCCCCTGGCCATCAGGTCAGATTTGGAAGCTTGAACTATACGGCCGATATCCGCGGAGACTTGATCTTCGACAGATTCGAGCCACAGACGAGCGTGCCGCACTGTCTCGATGGGTACGATCTAGCTCGCCACCAACAGGTTCGAGGCCGCACCAGTGCCCGCTCCGACCCTTAATCCGGAGCCGGTTTCGCCGATCGAGGACGGTTGGTTGGACACCGCCTCGGGGGCTGAAATCTCTACGGCGATTGAGTCGAACACCATCCCTGTCCTTTGCGAAGCCCGTGACTTCGAGGTGCCGGACTCCTCTCCGGACTCCGAACCTCCCGCACTCCTGCCAGTCGAATCTGATTGGGCGCCGGTTATGGAGTTCACCATCATGACATCTTTCAGACTCGCCCTTTGGCGATATCCTGAACTCATTAAAGTCTCTCTCTTTGTCAGGGGAGCCCTGGCCGAACTACGGTCAGGAAGGTTGGGATTCGGACGACGAAGAAATTCAACGCCCACCCACCGCCCACTTTGCTACTGTCGATGATTTAATGGACATGCTCGACTTCGACACCGAAGACATCGACGGTATGGACGACAGTGCCGGAGACGATCAAGAGCCAGCGCCCACGGGGCACTGGAAGGCCACCTCGTCATATGACATATACATGGTGGACATCCCAAAAGATGGGACTGGCGATGGAACAGCGGAGGATGACCCCTCTAAGAAACAGCCAAGCGCCGCCAGCCGTGGCGCCGCTCTAAATCCCGCCACAAAAAATGGTGATTCCGCACGGGAGATAATAACACCCCGGACAGTGTCAAGATAACCCCTCCAAAGCAGGATTCAGCACAGAGGAGGGAGAAGCCAGCCCTCATGATAGAGCGGCGCATGCAGAGGTAGAGGACGATAATTATATGCCTCCCTCCGAAGATGAGGCAAGCCTCGACGGCATTTAATTTGTCGTGCTCGAGGATCCCGCCAACAGGAGCGTTTCAAACACAGGCTTATGGCCACGGCAAGCAGCCTCAAGAAAAAGCAGCAGCAGCTTAGAGCTGACCAAGACTTGCTAGCTGACA
This sequence comes from Aegilops bicornis, assembly GCA_021605145.1. Lineage (NCBI taxonomy): Eukaryota > Viridiplantae > Streptophyta > Magnoliopsida > Poales > Poaceae > Aegilops > Aegilops bicornis. The sequence continues at coordinate 800,066,533 of CM038673.1, forward strand.
GATGGACTGAAGTCCTTGCAGCCGAAGAGTGCGAACTCGAACGCCCCTCCAAAAGCTACCCCAAACGCAGGCCGTTGCCTCGATCAGAGGAGGAAGCACCCGCGTCACCAGCGCACGACATGGCAGACCGGCCACCCCGTGGCCGCGACAGAGAAGCCTCTCGGCCCTCCGCTCAAGCCACGCCCCGACGCCGCTCAAAAAGTACCAAGGCACGGGAGAACGCGCCGGACTTGCGAGATATACTGGAGGATAAGGCAAAGCAAACAAGATCGATCTACAGATCGCGTGGGCGCCCAACGACTCGGGATGATTACCGTCACGCCGGATACAGCAACCCCGGCCGGGCCGAACACAGTAGACAAAGCTCATATGAGCTACGTCGTGACATAGCCCAATACAGAGGCGCCGCACACCCACTATGCTTCACAGATGCAGTAATGGATCATCAAATCCCCGAGGGCTTCAAACCCGTACCCCCCGACTCATACCCAGGTACCACAGATCCCGTGGTCTGGATCGAGGACTATCTCCTCCATATCCACATGGCCCGCGGTGACGATCTACATGCCATCAAATACCTCCCACTCAAGCTTAAAGGACCAGCTCGGCATTGGCTCAACAGCTTGCCAGTAGAGTCAATCGGTTGTTGGGAGGACTGGAAGCCGCATTCCTCGATAACTTCCAGGCACATATGTGCGACCACCGCACGCCGATGACCTTAGCCATATAATTCAGCAGCCGAAGAATCGGCGGACAATTACGGACGCGGTTCCTAACAAAGAAAAATCAGATCGTCGACTGTCCGGATGCAGAGGCGCTAGCAGCCTTCAAACACAACATCCGCGAAGAGTGGCTAGCCCGGCACCTAGGGCAGGAAAAGCCGAAATCCATGGCAGCCCTCACCACACTCATGACCCGCTTTTGCGCGGGAGAGGACAACTGGCTAACTCGAAGCAACAACTTGGCCAAACACCCTGGTAGTTCGGATACCAAGGACAGCAATGGCAGGTCGCGTCGCAACAAGCATAAACGCCGCATTAACGGTGACAATGCTGAAGATACGACAGTAAATGCCGGATTCAGAGGCTCTAAACCCGGTCAGCTGAAAAAGCCATTCAAAATAAATACCGTGGCCCGGCCCAACTTGGACTGAATACTCGATCGCTTGTGCGGATACATGGCACTTCAAAACCAGCCAACCACACCAACAGGGATTGTTGGGTGTTCAAGCAGCAGGCAAGTTAAATGCCGAACTCAATGACAAGGGGCTGCATAGCGATGACGAGGAGGAGCCCCGCCACGAACAATAGAGGATGAAGGGCTTTCCCCACAAGTGCGGACGGTGAACATGATATACGCAACCCACATACCCAAAAGGGAGCGGAAGCGTGCACTAAGGGACGATATGCGATGGAGCCAGTCGCCCCGAAGTTCAACCCATGGTCCTCCTGCCCGATCACTTTTGATCGAAGGGACCACCCCACTAGCATCCGCCACGGCGGATTCGCCGCATTGGTTCTTGACCCAATCATTGACGGATTCCACCTCACTAGAGTCCTGATGGACGGCGGCAGCAGCCTGAACCTGCTTTACCAGGATACAGTGCGCATAATGGGCATAGACCCTCAAGGATTAAACCCACAAAGATGACCTTTAAAGGCGCCATTCCAGGTGTAGAGGTTAATCATACAGGCTCCGTCACACTTGAAGTGGTCTCCGGATCCTCGGATAACTTCCGCCGAAGAGTTAATCTTCGACATAGTCCCGTTCCCGCAGCGGCTATCATGCATCGCCGGACGAACCGTGACGGTAAAGTTCAATGCGGTGCCGCACTACGCATACCTCAAGCTCAAGATGCCAGGCCCTCGAGGCGTAATCACGGTCAATGGAAACACCGAACGCTCCCTCCGAACGGAGGAGCATACGGCCGCCCTTGCGGCAGAAGTACAAAGCAGCCTCTTAAGGCAATTCTCGAGTCCGGCTATTAAATGTCCGGACACCGCTGCAAGCGCCGCCGAGTAACCTACAACAAGACCGTCTGCACGATCCGAGCAAGCGTAGCAATGCGGCCCCAACCCCAGCCCTCGCGAAATTGCGAAGCCGGATTACGCGTGCATAACTACGCCCGGAGATACCATGGGCATAAGGGAGGGCACGACCACGCACGCCTGCACGCGGCTCAACCGCACCAGGGGCTCCCGATTGTGTCATTCTTTTCTCTTACTTTCAGGACTCCGTTTTCCAGAAGCCCTGTCCGGCACTAGCATTGCCGAACTCACGATGCAACAGTCAGGGAAGCAGAAAGCTACGTCGAATGTCCAGGTGGTTTCTACTACGAGAATTATACCTGTTTTACATACCATCCCGCAGCTTACCCCTGGAAGGGGGACATGTCAAAGTCCCATACCTTGCTTATCGCCAAATTTGTATCGTTCTGCTTTTATTTGCAGTTTCTTTTGAATAAACAATATATAGCTCTTGCCTAATATTGCATTCTTTCCCATTGTATATGTTCATCTATGACATTGCGCAACCGTACAATTTGGTACGGCCACCACACCAGGGGCTTATGTACCCCAAAAACATGGTGTGACAAGTCCGAACACTTTCACAAGTGCGGCACCCCGAACTTATAGCATTATATGCATCGGCTCCGAATCATGTCTTGGGTCAATAGTTGGGTTTGCCTGGCTCCCATGTTTTGGTACCTTACGCCCGTTATATCGGCTAAGGTAGCGCTGGGAGAACCACTGCGATTGTGCCCCGGTTGAGCTTGGTTGAGCACCTCAGTGGAGAAAGCTAAAACTGACCGTCATGATAAGGCGAGAGCGGGTCGCTGTTCGAGAGGTTTCTTCGAGTCCCTAAAGACTTATGCCGCTTAGAGCGAGGAACCGGCATTGTCCGGCCAAGGCGTGGATAGCGCCTCAACTCGGTCTTCCGAATACTAGGGGCTTCACTAAATTTAAAATTATAGAATTCTATGGCTAAGTGAGAGTGTTCAAGCACTATAAGTCCGGTTGCCTTGTTCGTTGTGTTGAGCGCCTCCTCGAAGGACCCAAGAATGGGAACAAGAGCGCTCAAGTTTATCCCGAACACCCCAAAGACTGTGGCATGGGGGCTGAAGCCAACGACTTGCCATCTCTCAAATTTTTATAAACGGCCGCATTGTAAGGTAATATTTTAAATTCACAAGCGTTGCTTAGCGATATGAACAAGTTTTCAGCGACATGTGATAACAAATGCGAGTCTATTAAAAAAATTACATCTTTGGAGCATTCACCCGCTATCAGGCGGGCACCCTCCAGGACGCCCACATAATACATTTCGGGCTTGCGATGCTCCTTGCCTGGTGGTGGTCCGTCCTTCACAAGCTTCTCACCGTCCAGCTTGCCCCAGTGCACCTTAGCACGGGCAAGGGCCCTACGGGCACCTTCAATACAGACGGAGCGCTTGATGACTTCGATCCATGGACAGGCGTCCACCAGCCGCCGCACTAACCCGGTAGCTCCCTGTGCATGGCCTCATTTGGCCACAGCCGAGCTATAAGGCCCTTCATGGCCTGTTCGGCGACCTTGTGGAGCTCGACAAATTGCTTCAGCTTGGTCGCTCAAGGGCACTGGTGTTCGGCCTCGAGATACTGAGACCAAAACACCTTCTCTGTCGAGCTCCCCTCTTCGGCTCGGTAGAAAGCGGCGGCATCGGATACACTACGGGGCAGATCTGCGAAGGCTCCTGGAGACCTCCGGATTCGGGTAAGTAACAGATAATTGACTTTTATATTCTTGCTTTGCATAAAGAATGCCTTACCCGCCGCTATCTTCCTCATCGCTTCAATCTCCTGGAGGGCTTTCTAGGCTTCGGCCTTAGCGGCCTTGGCACTATCAAGAGCCGAGGCAAGCTCGAACTCTCGGGTCTTCGAGTCACGCTCCAAACCCTCGTGTTTTTTCACGAGAGCCTGGAGCTCTTGCCGTACCTCCGCCAGCTGCGCCTCCCCCTTCTCTCGCTCGGTGCGCTCCGCGACCGCTTTGTTTTCGGCCGCGGTCACCGCTTTCTTCAGGGTCGCCACCTCGTTCGTGGCCCCTGTAGTACCCACGTTATTCCTGTCATTTTTTGCAACCAAATCCTTTCTATAAGGCATTACTTTAATAAGGTATTACTTACCTTCCTTGTCCTCGAGCTGCTTCTTGGCAAGTCCGAGCTCGTTCTCGGACTGCTCGAGGCTCTGCTTCAATGCATTGACCTCCGCAGTCAGTGCGGCAGAGGTCAGCAGCGCAGCCTGCATTCCCATATTGACATATTTATGTTAGACTCCTGTGTATATCTTTTTAGATCCTCAGTCCGGCTTTTCTTTCCGAACACCGAACTAAGCATCAGGGGCTACTGTCTATGCGGTAATATTTTTACATATTCAAAACTTACCTCAAAGCCTGTTAGAAGGCTGTTGCAGGCTTCAGTCAGCTCGCTTTTGGCGGACTGAACTTTCTGGATCACCACACTCATAACAGTGCGGTGCTCCTCCTCGATGGAGGCGCTGTTAAGCGCCTCCAGTAAGCTATCCGATGCCTTCGGTTGGATGGAGGATACCGGCGTCTTACCCTTCTTACGAAGGGGCCGCTTGCCGGTCTTCGGAACCGCTGAAGGTTCCGGTATGGAGTCCGGACAAGGGTCGGGCTTAGAGCCCCTGGGGGTCTCGCTCCCCTCGCGCCAGGAGTCAGGGAGGATGCCTTGTGGCGCCTCCTGCGCCACCTCCTCTTGACCGGGCCCCCCTTGGGGCCCCACCTCGGGGTCGTCGGCGGCGCGAGGCGAGGAGGCGGCCGGAAGAGAAGTGCTCTCCACTTCGGACGAATTTATGGACCCGCTTGACGGAGTGGCGAGCTCGCCCTTGGGTGGGCTGCATGATTGTTTGGCATTAGAGAACACTATGCAATGAAAAAAACATGGGTATCCGGACACTTACGATCTCGCCAGGGGCTTGGCCCTCGAGGGCCACTCCTCCTCGCCGTCGTTGGCGTTGATGGAGACGTCCGGAGGAAGGGTTCTTCCCTTCTTGGACCCTCCGGCCTCCCCATTCCGGGCGACCTTCCTTTTCTTCTCTTCCCCCGCTGGGGGAGAGGCTTCTTTTTCCTCCTCCTCGTTCTCAGGAGAGGATTCTGCTTCAGAATCTGACAGCACCTGGTGCCGGGAGCTCCTTCGAGTTCCCGTGGCCTCCTTCTTGGCCTTCTTCTCCGTCACCACGTGAGGTGCCGGAACCAGCAGCCCCGTCAAGCGGGCGTCCGCTGGGTCTTCTGGCAAAGGAGCCGGACAGTTAATCTGTCCGGACGTCTTCAGCCAGTCCTGTCAAAGGTTAGGGAGTTTTAGATCCCGCATAAAGTCAAACTATGAAAAAAGAGTCCCATAAAGGGTAAAATAACTTACCTCGCTGGCTTGACGCTGCGAGCTGAATCCGCGATCTTCGGTAGCGGATGCGGGGGCTTCGGCGCCCTTGAACAGCACCTTCCAGGCATCTTCATACGTAGTGTCGAAGAGCCGGCTCAAGGTCTGGTGCTGTGCCGGATCAAACTCCCACAAATTGAAGGCCCGTTGCTGGCATGGGAGAATCCAGTGGATGAGCATAACCTGGACTACTTTGACAAGCTTGAGCTTCTTGTCCACCAGGTTTCGGACACAGGTTTGGAGTCCGATCAGCTCTTCCGAATCACCCCACGTCAGGCCCGTCTCTTTCCATGATGTGAGCCGTGTGGGGGAGCCAGATCTGAATTCGGGGGCCGCCGCCCATTTGGGGTCGCGCGGCTCGGTGATGTAGAACCACCCCGATTGCCACCCCTTTATGGTCTCCACGAAGGAGCCCTCAAGCCATGTAACGTTGGGCATCCTGCCCGCCATGGCGCCTCCGCACTCTGCTTGTCGGCCGCCCACTATCTTCGGCTTGACGCTAAAGGTCTTCAACCATAAACCGAAGTGGGGCTGGATGCAGAGGAAAGTTTCGCATTACCCATTTATAAACGCCGAGATATTGAGGATGAAGTTTGGGGCCAGATCGTGGAAATCCAGGCCGTAGTAGAACATGAGCCCCGGACAAATGGGTGAAGTGGAAAACCTAGTCCACGGAGGAAGTGGGTGAGGAACAGCACCTCTCATGGGGCCTGGGGTGGGAATGAGCTGCCCTTGTTGGGGAGCCGACACGCGATGTCGCCGGACAAGTATCCAGCCTCCCGCAGCTTTGTGATGTGCCCCTCCGTGACGGAGGAGGCCATCCACTTGCCTCCCGCCTCCGACATGATTGGAGAAGGTTGAGGTGGGATGCGGACTTGGGCGCTGGAGCTCGAAAGTCTTGTGAAATGGATGAGCAAAGGAGGAAGAAGGCGTAGGTGAAAAGGTGGATCCTTATCCCCTTATATGGACGGACGCAACCAAGCGCCCCCACCAGCCTGGTAAAACTCGTTTGCCTCCCAAGCGCTGCAATCAATGGCGCGGTTGGGTTACCCACATCCGTATTGATGAGAACCCCGGAATAAGGGGGACACGATCTCTGCTTTGACAAGACGTGCCAAGGAAACCTCCTCGCTAAACGCGCTGAGGTGGTACAGTGAAAATAATTCGAACGAAGACTTGGCCGTGTCGTGATGGCACGCTGCGGAATACGTCAGCAGATTGATTTTGTGTAAATATTATTCTCTCTACGGTGTTATGTGGATATTATTTTGCAGAGCCGGACACTATCCTTGTGTTCAAAACCTTCTATGAAGTATTCGGAGGAGGAACCCGCCTTGCAATGCCGAAGAAATATGCGTGCCGGACTCATCGTCATTGAAGCCTGGTTCAGGGGCTACTGAGGGAGTCCTGGACTAGGGGGTGTCCGGATAGCCGAACTATCATCTTCGGCCGGACTCCTGGACTATGAAGATACAAGATTAAAGACTTCGTCCCGTGTCCGGATGGGACTTTCCTTGGCGTGGAAGGCAAGCTTGGCGATACGGATATGTAGATCTCCTACCGATGTAACCGACTCAGGTAACCCTAACCCTATTCGTGTCTATATAAACCGAAGGGTTTTAGTCCGTAGGAGGAACAACAATCATACCATAGGCTAGCTTCTAGGGTTTAGCCTCTACGATCTCGTGGTAGATCTACTCTTGTACTACCCATATCATCAATATTAATCAAACAGGAGTAGGGTTTTACCTCCATCGAGAGGGCCCGAACCTGGGTAAAAATATCGTGTCCCTTGTCTCCTGTTACCATCCGCCTAGACGCACAGTTCGGGACCCCCTACCCAAGATCCGCCGGTTTTGACACCGACACCCATGGAGAACCTGATCGCAGCATCGGCACGTTTGGCGGCTCTCCCAGTGGACGGCGACGATCCAACAGCGGTGGAGATGCGAAGGATCAAAGAACTCGTCCAGACGGCTCTGGCTCAGCAAGAGGCTTAATCCTATAGTCGAGACAGGATTCATTCAACTCCTCGCCCAAGCCGGAGTCCGAGTTATAGCAGGCACATGGAGTCGGAGGCTTTGTCAAGAAATGCCCAGCGCCGTAACAAACCCGGCGGTTATAACCCGGTGCAGGACCGGATACGTCAGGAGGACGAGCGGGCGGCTCAACTGGCGGCTCAGTAGAGGGCTCATCAAGCTTTCCCAGATTATCCGACGACTTCTGTTAAGGCAGGAGTGGCCATCAGAACCGACGGTGTTCCTTGTTTGGTGCCGGCTTTACGTAATGTGCGTCTGCCTAAGGACTTCAAGGGACCCCGAAAGGTGCCAAATTATACGGCCGACTTACAGCCCGGGGCGTGGATCGAAAGCTATGAGATGGCCATGGAGCTGTTGGAGGTCGATGATGCGGCAATGGCTAAGTACTTCACCATGATGTTGGATGGAACGGCCCGGCTTGGTTAAAGGGCCTGCCGCCTAATTCCATCGGCTCATGGGCGGAATTAAAGGCCCGGTTCATTCAGAACTTCAAAGACACCTGCAAGCAGTCCATGTCAATTGTGGACTTAACTTATTGTAAGCAAGAGGAGGGTGAATCTACCACTCATTGGGTGCGTCGGGTCAAGGAGATAATACATTCGTCTGACAAGATGGATGCCGGCTTTGCAGTCCTCATGTTGGAGAAAAATTGCCGATTTGTACCGCTGAGACAGAAGCTGGGGCGCCTCAAGCATGATTGTAATGATATGGGTCAGCTGATGGCGGCTCTAGTCAAATACGCCGATTCTGATAATACAAATGATCCTGCGTCTGATGAGGAAAAGACGGGGAAGGGAAAGAAGAACGGCAATGGAAAGGGCCAACAACATAACCCGGCAAATCAAGGAGGCAACACGCGTAAAGCCGATGGTAATCCGGAGTTTGTGGCCAACGCTAATGCGCAGGGTAACAATCAGAGACGCAAGGGGAGGCCGCCCCCTCGATCTGGCGGGTCAGGTCCATCTCTTGAGCAGATACTCAATGAACCCTGTCCGAGACACGGCACCCGGAAAGGCCGACCACTCAGTTATGGAAGGATTGCGCGATCATGAAGGCTTTCAAGAATTCCAACACGTTCGATGGCAATCATGGGTCAGGTGGCGGCTCAGGTGCCGGCGGTTTTCATGGCCCGGGTGGCGGTTCAAATTCCGGCTTTCAGGGAAATCAAGGTGGCCATAATCACCAACAATCTGGACAGGGTGGTCAGCAGCAGCAGCAATCAGGTTATCAGAGCAATCCAAAGCAGCTGAATAGTGGACAGTATCATGTGTTCACCACTATCTTATGCAAGCGGGACCAGAAGCTTCATAAAAGGGTTGTGAACGCTGTTGAGCCGGTGATTGCCCGTTATTTAAGGTGGTCAGAGCAGCCTATTGTGTGGAGTAGAGAGGATCACCCTCCCCGAGTTGCCAACCCGGGTCAGTTAGCCTTGGTGGTAGCAACTCAAGCCGGTGGATATAAATTAACTAAGGTACTCATGGATGGAGGTAGCAGCATCAACATCCTCTATTATGAGACCTTTCGACGTATGGGGTTGACTGACAAAAATTTGAAGACATCCAACACCGTGTTCCATGGAGTGGTGCCTGGTAAGTCGGCATACCCAGTTGGAAAGATTGAGCTGGAGGTGGCCTTTGGAGATGAATATGATTCTAGGGCTGAGAAATTAACCTTTGAGGTGGTCAAGATCAAAAGCCCGTATCACGCTCTGTTTGGACGCCCGGCTTATGCCAAGTTCATGGCACGGCCGTGTTATGTTTATTTGCAGCTCAAGATGTCGGGTCATAAGGGCACCATTACTGTGCATGGGAGTCGAAAGATAGCCCTGGAATGTGAGGAGGGCGATGCGGCTTATGCCGAGTCAGTTTGCACAGTAGAGGAGCTAAAGTTTTATCAAGATAACGTTGACCAAGGATATGACATCTCTGAAGAAGCCGACCACAGAGCATGACCCAACGATGAAGTTTAAATCGGCTGATGAAACCAAGCTTGTTGATTTTACTCCAGGCGACTCATCTAAACAATTCAGCATCAGCGCCAATCTGGATCCTAAATAGGAAAGCGCGCTCATCGAGTTCATCCGTGAGAATCGGGACATCTTTGCATGGAAACCTTCTGACATGCCGGGTGTACCGAGGGAACTCGCTGAGCACACTCTTAATATTGATCCGAAGTTTAAGCCGGTCAGGCAGTTTCTTCGGCGGTTCAACAAAGAGAGGCGGAAAGCTATTGGTGAGGAGGTGGCCCGGCTCTTGGCGGCCGGGTTTATTGTTGAAGTTTTTCACCCTGAGTGGTTGGCTAACCCAGTGCTTGTACTTAAGAAGAATGGCACCTGGCGGATGTGTGTGGATTACACGGACTTAAATAAGGCTTGTCCGGCTGATCCTTTTGCTCTCCCCCGTATTGATCAAATCATTGATGCTACGGCGGGTTGTGAGCGCTTGAGCTTTTTGGATGCTTACTCTGGTTATCATCAGATCAAGATGGCAGTTAAGGACCAGGAGAAGACGGCCTTCATTACTCCGTTTGGAGCCTTCTGCTATGTGTCTATGCCTTTTGGGCTCAAGAGTGCCCAGACGACTTATCAGCGGTGTGTACAGAACTATCTCCACAATCAGATTGGGCGCAATGTTCACGCCTATGTGGATGATATAGTAGTGAAGTCCAGAAAGAAGGAAACCTTGATAGATGATCTGAAGGAAACCTTTGCAAATCTCCGGGTCTACAAGATGATGCTTAACCCATCCAAATGTGTGTTTGGTGTGCCAGCAGGCAAACTTTTGGGTTTTTTGGTCTCTAACAAAAGTATTGAAGCTAATCCGGAGAAGATCAAGGCAATCACCTCTTTGGCTAAACCGGCGTGCATCAATGATGTTCAGCGACTGGCGGGTCGTATCGCTGCTTTAAGCCGGTTCATAAGCCGGTTAGGTGAGAAGGCCATACCGCTGTATCAGCTGATGAAGAAAACAGACAGGTTTGTCTGGAGTGATGCTGCTAATGCTGCCTTTGAAGATTTAAAGAGACAGTTGTCTGAACCGCCGATTCTTGCGGCTCCCATTGATAAAGAGCCGCTGCTATTATACGTGGCTGCTAACTCACGTGCTGTCAGTGTTGCAATTGTGGTGGAGCGCAAGGAGGCTGGTAAGGAGCATCCGGTTCAACGACCGGTTTACTACATCAGTGAGGTGCTCATTGAGTCTAAGCAAAGATATCCGCATTGGCAGAAGCTTGTTTATGGGGTGTTCATGGCGAGCCGGAAGCTTAAGCAATACTTCCAAGGTCACCCCATCACTGTGGTAAACTCTGCTCCTTTGGGAGACATCATCCAGAATAGAGAGGCCACAGGACGAGTCGCCAAGTGGGCCATCGAGCTTGGGCCTCATGGTTTGAAGTATGTGCCACGCATCGCTATTAAGTCTCAAGCCACGGTGGATTTTATCAATGATTGGACAGAGCTGCAGACACCGAGGAGAAGCCGGATAACACGTATTGGACCATTCACTTTGATGGATCCAGCAGTTGGAAGGCTCGGGGCTGGAGTCGTTTAACTTCCCTCGAGGTGACAAATTTTGTTATGTGCTCCGGCTCATGTTTCCTTGTACTAATAATGCAGCTAAATATGAGGCCTTACTCCATGGTCTTCGGATGGCCAAAGAGATGAATTTGAGCCGGGTAAGGTGTTTGGGCGAGTCAAATCTCGTGGCTCAACAGGTGTCAGGCAAGTGGGACTCCAAGGACCCCCTCATGGCGGCTTATCATCGCGAAGTTGATGCTGTAGCTGGGCACTTCAAGGGTTATCAAGTGGAGCACATTAATCGAAGGAAGAATGAGGCGGCTGATGCTTTCTCAACGTAAGCCAGTACCGCCTAACACCTTTTTGGATGTTTTGCATAATCCTTCCGCTGTTACCCACAGAGGAGGACTTAGCTGTTCCAGACCCGGAAGCACAGTTGGCGGCAGCTCTTCACGTCATCCTAGATTGGACAGTGCCATATTTGGCTTACATGACCCGGGGAGAGTTGCCTGAGGATGAGACCTTGGCGAGAGAAATCACCCAGCGGTCTAAGTCCATGACAATTGTTCATGGTGAGTTGCATCATCGCAGTGTCACTGGGGCGTTTCAACATTGTGTATCGCCTGCGGAAGGTCAGGAAATACTTCGGGAGATCCATGAAGGCGATTGTGGTCATCATGCCGGCTCAAAATCTCTTGTGGCCAAGGCTTTACATCATGGTTTTTATTGGTGACGGCTCATGCCGATGTGGAAGATCTGGTCAAGAAATGTGAAGGTTGTCAAAAATTCTCACGACGAAGCTCATGTGCCGCTCAAGAATTGAGGATGATTCCAATTACTTGGCCGTTTGCAGTCTGGGGGCTTGATATGGTCGGGCCTTTCAAAAGGTCTTAGGATAAAAAGACACACCTCCTAGTGGCGGTGGATAAATTTACAAAGTGGGTTGAGGCAGAACCGGTCAGTAAGTGTGATGCAGCCACGGCGGTTCAGTTCATGAAAAAGGTGATTTTTCACTTTGGTTTTCCACACAGCATCATAACTGATAATGGCACTAATCTCTCCAAAGGTGCTATGGAAGAGTTCTGTCAACGAGAACATATCCGGCTTGATGTTTCGGCGGTAGCTCATTCTCAATCCAATGGTCAGGCAGAAGAGCCAATCAGGAGATCGTGAAAGGTATAAAACCCTGGCTCTTAGTCCCCTTACAGCAGACGCCGGGTTGTTTAGTGGAGGAATTACCCTCTGTGATTTGGAGCATCAACACTACACCTAACAGATCTACGGGTTATACACCTTTCTTCATGGTGTACGGAGCAGAGGCGGTCCTGCCAAGTGACATCCGTCATGACACTCCCCGCGTGGTGGCTTACGTTGAAGCTAATAATGAATGAGCTCGTCAGGATGCACTTGACTTGTTGGATGAAGAGCGAGACTTGGCAATAGCCCGCTCGGCGATTTACCAGCAAGACCTGCGCCGCTACCACAGCCGCCGGGTTAGGTCCAGAACCTTTCAGGAAGGTGATTTGGTGCTCCGGCTCATCCAGGATCAATCCGATATGCAAGAACCCTTTGTGGTCAGCAAGAACCTATACAACGGGTCATATTACCTCATCGATGTTCGAGAACACAAAGACTCACGTAAGTCGGAGGAGGAGACCCGTCGGCCGTGGAATATCGCTCATCTTCGGCCTTACTATACTTGAGCCACCGGCTCTCAGGATGTACATATATTTTGAGATGTACATATTATGAAAAGCAATAAAGCAGGACCTCCGTTCTTTTCATCCTCAAATGTTTACATGTCTTCCTTATTATGATGTTGAAACAACCAATAGGGAGCGGATCATATTTGAATCCGGCTTCCCCTTTGGTACGGCTTATGATCATATCTAAATCTAGCCATGATCACTAGGGCGCTTCCTGTTCAAACATAGGTCGTATTCGAACCAAAGAGAACATAGCTATCGATACCCTCTTGATCGGCATACTGCCAAACCCACTAGGAGGCGTCTTGATCATATCTGAATCATAGCTCAACCCCTTTGGGTCTGACGTGGATCGTATTCGAATCAGCGTCATTAAACAACTCTTATGGTCACTTGGCGGCTTCCTGTTCAAACATAGGTCATATTCGAACCAAAGAGAACATAGCTGTCGATACCCACTTGATCGACATCGCCAGAGCCACTGGGGGCTATATGATCGTATTTGAATCTTAGCTTAACCCCTTTGGAACGGTTTACTGATCGTAGTCGAATCAGTAGCCTTTGAATTTTGTCTATCTCTTATAAAACTTTGCAGATCACAATTGTTTGACGGTTTGCAGATCTTTTTCTGAAAGCACTTATGGGGTGATTTTATCCCACTGTCTTACTTTTTATCAAATACAGTTGTTGGTGCATAACAAGCATTATATGTGCAAGGTTTCAAGATTAAAAAGCTTACCCTCATTGTTCAGGTCGCATAAGCCGGCAAAGGTAATCAAAGGATCACAGGTATGCTGTTATGATTATGTCTTAAGGATATAATTGAGAACCGGCCTTTTTATGATTTTTTGATTCATATTCCGGGTTATCTGTAAAACATATGACCCACCATGTGGTAAGCCGCCAAGGGACTTGCGTTTTTGTTCTGTATGCAGGGCAACTAAAGCAGGAGATCAATATAAACTGGAAGAATATAACGACGGCGGCATGAACAAGTGTTGAGCGCCTCAAACGTGCGCGATGGCACGACAAAATCAAGTCTTCTTCTACCCTATTACAATACTCCCCGAGTCTGGATAAGGAATCATTGTTTTCCACAAGGCATAAAAACAAGACGCCCGACGGATCACTCATTTTGTTGGCCTGAAGCTTCCGGGTCATCCCTTTCCGCTCCTCCGTCGGCTGCCCTGTCCTGGAAGGTTGATGATGACCAGTCAATGCCACTCAAAGCTTTAAATTCAGCTTCATCATCAATTAACCCGGCCGGATCGACTTCGGGGGCGAAGGTATGCTTACGAATTGGAGGGATCACTGATCGTGCATCATAATGTGGCGCTATGATCCTCTCGATTTTTGCTGTCAGAATCCTACCGGTACTTGGTGAGGTCCGTATCATTCCCGATCAGAGTGGCCACAGGACGTATTTCTTACACGCAGGTGGTAAAGTCCTTCTCCTCAAATGGGGTTCCATCCTCTTTAAAGCTTGGATATCCAAGGGAGATGTCGGCCGGGTCTAGCTCTGGTAACCATGCCTTGGCCTGGCTTAAGGCGGCTATGGCTCCGGCTCTTGCAGAAGCACGTCTCAATTCTTGGACCCGTTGAGGGAGCACAACAAGCCGCTTCAATACATCAGCCAAGAGATTGGGAACGTCATTTGACAAAGCCACAACGGCTAAAGCGTGTTGTGACCCGGTGTAGAGTTGTTCCACCAAGGTATAAACCGCCTTCAGCTTTGTTAACATGTTCTGGTTCAGATTAGAGCTCCTGGGGCCTGCATTAACAAACATCAGGTGAGCCGAAGATGACAAACAAGATACTTGTCGGAAAAAGATTTGCAGTATTTAACACTTGCAGAATATCTTACCAAAGATTGCTGAGACCATCTGAGATATATGGCATTTTAAGCCGGTTAACTCAGCCGTTGTGTCTACGAGAGCCGCTTCTGCTTTCTCTGCCCGGGTGACCAAGGAGGCCTTTTCATCAGCCCATACCTTCTTATCAGCTTCAAAGCTTTTCTTCAATTTCTCTTGTTCAGATACGCTGAACTCAAATTTGGAGTTGGCCTTTTGGATTTCAGTCTCTTGAGCTGCCAAGCGACTCTTCAAATCAGCAATCTCCGACTCAAATTGACTTATGGTGGCCTGAATCAAAGCCGGGCTACAGTCAGCATTGTTATAATATAGCATTAAGTCCCAAGCACTTTGCAAGCAAAGATACTTGACACTTGGGGGCTAATGTATGCTGAAGAACTCTGAATTACTGCGGCGGTTCATGGAAATTAAGTCCCAAGCACTTTGCAAGCAAAAGATACTTGGCACTTGGGGGCTAATGCATATTGCAGTTCAAAGTATTATACTACGCCGGTTCAAATATCTTCTTTTAAAGCCGCCCTTCGAGTGTTACAGATAAGTCAAGGCGTCGACAAGCAAAGGTTAAGCAGATTCTAAGTCTACAACATATTATTTCTCATAAGCAATAGACTTGGGGGCTGGTATAGTAAGGAGGAATAAGGAATATCAACAAGAGTTATACCTCAGAATTTTGGTGTATTTGCTTCACCATATCAACTTCCAGGTCACGGCTGCTGTGCACTTGACTTATACAGCGAGAGACAATTTCTCCAATACTGAGATGAGTATAATCAGTAACGTCCAGCTTGGCTTTTCGGTGCTCCGAAAGTTCTTCCTTGGCAGAGCACTTAGCAAGTACAGTGGGTCTTCCCGGTTCAACAAACTGAGTCTTAAGAATCTCGACTTCTAGGTCATCTATTTTGGCCGGGCTAGGAACCTCCGGGTTATCAGAACTGTTAAGAGTTTGTTCGGCAGGCGGATCAGCTGTTGGTGCTGGAATATCATGGGCCGGTTCAGGTGGCGGCTCATGTGTGGAGGTGTCAGGAATAGTTGTTCCGAGCTCCGGGTCAGTCACGACTGGCTCTTTGGCCGGCTTATTTTTCTTCGCCCTTTTGCTGGGCTTTACTTGTACGCTGTGTGCAAATCAGAAAGGTTGGTACAAAAACATAAGTAAGATAAGCATAAAGATAAACAAGTTGACATTACCCTAGAGCGGTTTTGAAAGCCTGCATGTTGGATTGCATGGATTAGCCGGAGGAAGGTGAAGTGTCCTGATAGTTTGAGTCAGATGAATTGAGGGGTTGACGAATGAAACCCGCCAAACGTGAAAAAGCATGTAAATCGGAGATAACCTCGATCCGGCGCTTCCTGGTCACATCAGGTAAGCCGAAGGAGAGTTCTGCGTCTTTGTTGGTCCGGGTCTGCCTCCGGCTCTCATGAGTCTGTCACTTCAAAAGAAATTGAGGATCTTGGTAAGCTAAAGGATGTGAAAATCTTACTTTCGGGTCACTCTTCGCACTTTCTGCCTTTGGCAAGGCTCGAGTCGAGGAAATTATTGTTACCTCTTCCTCAACTGCTTGGCTATTTCCCGTGTCCTCCTGAAGGAAATTAATGTCAATAAGATGATGGTAAAGGAATCAGGGGAGTTAAGGATTACCTCTTCTTCATCATCAGAGGAGTCATCCAGTTTGAGAAAATCTGAAGCACTTGGCTTTTTCTTCTACTTTGGCGGTTCTCCTCTCGGCTCTCTTGGCTGCTCTGGCCTGTTTTGCAGCTTCATGATCATATTTAACCATCCAGAATTTGTCATTTGCCTGCGAATAATGAGAAAAGGTTATTAGTAAAAGCAAGGCATTCCACAAAAAGAGTAAATTTTTAGATTGATGACTTACTGCAGGAGCCGGATTACTCTTGCAGAATGGAAGTAAGCCGAACGTGTTGCTGACCACTGAGCCCTCTTTCAAAAGAGATTGGATCGTGGCTTCAACCATGTCATCAGGTAAATCATCAGGACAATGACGTAGCGGGTCATCCTTTTCACATGTGTAAGTGCACATCAAGTCGGGGCGGCGGCTTAACAGAATCACCCGCCATGAGATCCAGACTCGGACCAAATCAATGCCATCTAAGTCGTTCCCCAAGAGAGCTTCGATTTTCTTTATGGTGGGAGCAAGCTGTAGACGCTCAACAGCAGTTAACATGTCCGGCAGTGGATGGTTGGATTCGAGGCGCAGAGCGCGAAAGCCGGGCAGCGGGTTCTCATCAGCCGGAGAAGCATCCTGGCAATAGAACCACGTCTGGTTCCAATCCTTAGGGTGGCTTGGCAGTTCAGCATATGGGAAAAGGCACCCTCCGTCGCTGAATGGAGATACCACCAAGTTCTAGGCTGGGCCCGTTGGCACGTTCATTCTGGTGGTTTAAATAAAACAATTCTCCGAAAAGTAATAGGTTGGGTTCTTCTCCAAGATACACCTAGCAAAAGACTTGGAAGTTGCAAATATTTGACACGGAGTTGGGCCCGATATCTTGAGGTCTGAGGTCAAAAAGGTGTAAAACATCCCTGGAGAATTTTGAGCCGGGTGGAGAAAAGCTCTGGTTCATATGATCAGTAAAAACGATCAGTTCCCCCTCTTTGGGTTGAGGTTTTTCTTCTGACGGATTAGGAGCACGATAGGACATGACTTCTTTCTCGGGCAGATAGCCAGTCTTCACGAAATCAGACAAGGTGTTTTCAAGAATAATGGACTTGACCCGATTCTGAGGTCACAGGTGCTTTGGGAGCCTTGGGTGCCATTATGCAGATGAAAGCCTATGACAAAATAAAAAAATTCCGGTTCAATTTAACCCAGAAGAAAACATTTCAAATTCTATTCAATATGGAGGCTTACGAAGGGGCCTAATGACATATGGCTAATTGTATTTGGTCAGTTAAGCCGCTACGAATATCATAAGCAGTTAAGTTACTTTAAACTGCCAGAAGTCGGCAAGGCTGTCAATCAGTGTTGTCTTTTTAAGCCGGCAGTGAGAGTCGTTGTGGTTAAATGGATCTGACAGAAATAGATTTTTGACTAAGTATGGAACAAACAGGTTCGAATCAGGCTGCAGTGGCGAAATCCATGAAGGGTTCGTAATGAATAGCGAAGAACACCGAGGAACTCGAGAATCCTAATGTGGATCTGAGGTACAGGGAAGAAGAAAACTTACAGATGCAGACTTATTGTGGGGGTTCGTCGCGGATCTCTGGACGGTTCAGGTCGATGCAGCGGCCAAGGTTGATGAAGGTGCGGTGCTCTGCTGCGGCGGCGGCGACGGCGGAGCTTGAGCAGCAGCGGGGTCGTGAGAGAAAGAAGACGACCGAAGGGGAAGAATGGAAAAAGACCTAGGATTCGTGCTATTTATAAAGAAGGGCCAACTGAGAAAGCGCGAGAAACGAGGAGGCCAGACATCATTATCCAACGACTCTGACGTCTCGATTTTCAGAATCGACAGTAAAGATAAAGATCCGTTAAAGATATGACGGAGTAAAATATGCATTTAATAGAAGATGACGTCACGACGGGTGGTCACGGATTCAGAAGATGACGTCACGGCGGGTTATAACCTTTGTACGCATGTAAGATGTAAGGCCTTCCTTTAAGGTATTTCAAGATTGACATGAACCGTTCAAATCAATGCGGGGACTAATGTTGGGGATATAACTATTTGTGTAAGCCGCCCAGGAGGGGCCGGGTTACGCAAAGGTGATTCATCATATGAAGCACAAGATCAAGCGTGAAGATGGCAGTTCAATAAAGGGTCTAAAGCCCACAGGCGACTTAAGGCCCGTAGTGATAAACCGCCGTAATGGCATGACTTGTATTATAAGGCAGGATTAACTAGTCACCGAGCCGGACACTGTTTATGAGCCGGCCGACTCAGAGGTCATCAAGCGCCAACCCGTGTATATAAGGGAATGACCCGCTGGCGGCTTAGGGCAAGTAACATCTAATCGGGAGCCGGGCATAGCGTATCTCGCTCCCTGGTCATCGATACCCTAGCAATACCAACTCAACTAGACATAGGCTTTACCTTCACCGTAAGAGGCCGAACTAGTATAAAACCTCTCTTGTGTCCCTTGCCCTGCTAACCCCTTTAAGCTTCCTAGTTGCGATGGCTGCACGACTAAGTCCTTGCAAGAGGACATCTGCCGTGACAATTCCACAACACCCAGGATTGTTGTTAGTTGGAGGCACCCGTTGTTTCGGGCAAGCCAAGGATTGATGCTTGTTGGTGGAGGGGGAGTATAAATTTTACCATTCTGCTTGGGAACCGCCTATAATGTGTGTAGCATGGAAGATATCAAAATCTCTCGGTTGTTATGTTGACAATGAAAGTATGCCGCTCAAAATATTATTTATCTCTGTTTCAAAAATCGAGCTCTGGCACCTCTACAAATCCCTGCTTCCCTCTGCGAAGGGCCTATCTATTTACTATTATGTTGAGTCATCATCCTCCTTTGAAAAGCACCAGTTGGAGAGCACCGCCGTCGTTTGCATCCATGACTATTAATTTACATTGAGTATGACTATGACTGGATCTCTTTTACCATGAATTGCAATGTTTAGTCAGTCCTTGATCTTCAAAGGTGCTCTGCATTTATGTTTTGCGGTCTCAGAAAGGGCTAGCGAGATACCATCTTGTTATATCATATTATGATTGTTTTGAGAAAGTGTTGTCATCCGAGATTTATTATTATTGCTCGCTAATTGATTATGCCGTTGATATGAGTAAACAGGAGACCTAAGTGTTATTGTGAATATGGTTAGTTCATAATCTTTGCTGAAAACTTGAATGCTGGCTTTACATATTTACAACAACAAGAGCAAACCGAGTTTGTAAAAGGTTTTCTTTATCACTTTTAGTTTGTCAACTGAATTGCTTGAGGACAAGCAAAGGTTTAAGCTTGGGGGAGTTGATACGTCTCCATTGTATCTACTTTTCCAAACACTTTTGCCCTTTGTTTTGGACTCTAACTTGCATGAATTGAACGGAACTAACCTGGACTGACGCTGTTTTCAGCAGAATTGCCATGGTGTTATTTTTGTGCAGAAATAAAAGTTCTCGGAATGACCTGAAACTTCACGGAGAACATTTTTGGAATTTATAAAAAATACTGGCGAAGGAATCAATACCAGGGGGCCCACACCCTGTCCACGAGGGTGGGGGCACGCCTGCTCCCCTCCGGGCGCGCCCCCTGCCTCGTGGGCCCCCTGGTGCTCCACCGACCTCAACTCCAACTCCATATATTCACGTTCGGTGAGAAAAAAATCAGAGAGAAGGATTCATCGTGTTTTACGATACAGAGCCGCCGCCAAGCCCTAAACTCTCTCGGGAGGGCTGATCTGGAGTCCGTTTGGGGCTCCGGAGAGGGGAATCCGTCGCCGTCGTCATCATCAACCTTCCTCCATCACCAATTTCATGATGCTCACCGCCGTGCGTGAGTAATTCCATCGTAGGCTTGCTGGACAGTGATGGGTTGGATGAGATTTATCATGTAATCGAGTTAGTTTTGTTAGGGTTTCATCCCTAGTATCCATTATGTTCGAGATTGATGTTGCTATGACTTTGCTATGCTTAATGCTTGTCACTAGGGCCCGAGTGCCATGATTTCAGATCTGAACCTATTATGTTTTCATGAATATATGTGAGTTCTTGATCCTATCTTGCAAGTCAATAGTCACATACTATGTGTTATTATCCGGTAACCCCGAAGTGACAATAATCGGGACCACTTCCGGTGATGACCGTAGTTTGAGGGAGTTCATGTATTCACTAAGTGTTAATGCTTTGGTCCGGTACTCTATTAAAGGGAGGCCTTAATATCCCTTAGTTTCCAATAGGACCCCGCTGCCACGGGAGGGTAGGACAAAAGGTGTCATCCAAGTTCTTTTCCATAAGCACGTATGACTATATTCGGAATACATGCCTACATTACATTAATGAACTGGAGCTAGTTCCGTGTCACCCTATGTTATAACTGTTGCATGAATAATCGCAACCAACATAATTATCCATCACTGATCCAATGCCTACGAGCTTTTCACATATTGATCTTTGCTTAGTTACTTTTCCATTGCTACTGTCACAATTACTACAAAGCTGCTACTGTTACTTTTGCCACGGTTACCGTTACTTCCATACTACTTTGCTACTAAATACTTTGTTGCAGATATGAAGTTATCCAGGTGTGGTTGAATTGACAACTCAACTGCTAATACTTGAGAATATTCTTTGGCTCCCCTTGTGTCGAATCAATAAATTTGGGTTGAATACTCTACCCTCGAAACGGGTTATGTCCCCTATACTTGTGGGTTATCACATACTAACAAGCATTTTGTATAGAATAATGAGTTTATAATTTTAAGGAGTGCCAGGCTGTCTTTCTTGTGTTGGTTGGGCTGATCGTGCCCATCTGGAAAATTGCTCTGAAGCAACGAGGGCATCAAGCTGAGGTGAGATCCTCTCCCTGTGCCTTTCCATAGTGATGCTTAGCCACTGACCGTCCATCGGTGAGAGCAGGAAGGAAGAGGAGGCAGAATGGGAGATGGGTAGGGAACGAACAAAGGAAGCATGAATCGTCAAGGTGCTCCCCCACTCCCCCTCCCTCTGTCTAGGTATTTTTACTGCCGCCTCCAGCTCGAGCAAGGATCCGTTGCACCTTTGTCCTCGTAGCGCTGCAGCTCACCGGCCCGAGCAAGGTGACACCGAGCACCACTCCTACGTCCTCGCAGCTAAGACACATACCCTCTATAGTTACAATGGCACAATGCATGATCTCCTACTTAGTGAGTTTTGCTACATCTGAATTATGCAAGTAATTGAAAATCCGATCTCGCTTGTTGTACCGCGAACAAGAAAGGTTGGTATCTTAATTCAGAACGTTATTAGAATCTTATGGACTGCCATTTACTTGCATAACATATGTAGCCGGTTTTGTTTCTTGGGCTATTTTGGCTCCTTGGTGAGTATTTGTTTCTTGGATTTTACCTTTATTTTGCTTTGCTTCGTCTTCACCTGATTGACTATTTTTTGTGCGCTTCTTAATTTCTTTTGCAGGTACCTATCTTTGGTGTTGATTGTCGCCTCACGTTTCTATCAAAGCAATGGTTAGTAACAAATTTCTATCAAAATAATTGAATTGTAGACTTGTAATAGTAGTTACTAAATTCGTGCAACCTTAGGTCTGTAGATTAAGACTACGAGCCAAAAGAATATTGCGTCTGGCCAAACAACGACATTGTGGCACCGCGATCCACATTTGATATTCTCGGTAAGTTGATGGATCACATTAGCCAATCACTATGCTTGTTTTCCTGAAGCATCAGCTGTCTATGCTAAGGTCTTGGGTCATTATTTTTGGGGTGAAGAATATTTATAGGGTGTAGTTCATTTGCAAAACAGTGACTCTGAACTTGTTTCTGTATACAGATTTGGCATATTATAGATGGATTCTTCATAGAATTGTTTAGACTCTTTACTGAAAATTGAAAGAAGGAACTTGAGACAATTAATAAGGCTTGCTTGGTTATTCTAGTTATGTTACAATATTTGATTTTCGTAGCTTAGGATGTTGATTCACATTGTCTTAATTCATGTATGTTGGTTTCTTTCTACCCCTTGATAGGGAGATCCAGGAAGGAGGTGACTGTCTCCACGGTGTCGTACCGCCGTGAGGAGGACAAAAGTGAGCACGGTACCTTCAAAAAATCAATCCCATTTCCCCCTTTCTATGCGACGCATATAGGTCACATTGATTCAACAAGTATGTGCGATTTTTTGTGCAAAAATTAAACATTTGTGCAATTTGGATGTTGATCTTTGAGATATTCAGCTTTGTATGTTGATTAGCGATTTGTTGTTAGTGAAAGAGACACAGAGATAGAGGGTTTCTTTCAAAAAAAAGTTTAGATATTGAGCTGTAAGCCTTTACTTCCAATTGTAATCTTGGTGTTCAAACTGCATCATACCATTACTAAAAATATTTGGAATTTATATTGTATGTGATTGGTTTGTAGGGTTCTAGGCTGGTGACATACGTACTGGTTAAGGGGAGATGTATGAGATTTGTGTGCCGTGTCGGATCCAGGTAGCACAACGCTTCAGACTCAGATAAAAGGAAAAAGCTGATCATTAGGTTTCATCCATGGTTTGCTTGGTGGATGCTTGGTTAGTCTTTATACTACGTTGTTGAAGACTCAGTTTTGCCTCGTTGCTACCTCTTGAGCATGCGTTGGTTTTCCCTTAAAGAGGAAAGGGTGATGCAGCAAAGTAGCGGAAGTATTTCCCTCAGTTTTTGAGAACCAACTTATCAATCCAGTAGGAGACAACGCACAAGTCACCTAGTACCTGCACAAACAATCAAGAACCTTGCAACCAACGCGATAAAGGGGTCGTCAATCCCTTCACGGTCACTCGCAAAAGTGAGATCTAATAAAGATAGTAAAGTAAATATTTTTGGTATTTTTGTTGTATAGATTAGAAAGTAAAGATTGCAAAATAAAAGAACGGCGACAGAAATTGGCAAGTTAACGGGAAACAAATATGATGTAAAATAGACCCGGGGGCCATAGGTTTCACTAGTGGCTTCTCTCAAGATAGCCGTATTACGGTGGGTGAAAAAATTACTGTCGAGCAATTGATAGAAAAACGCATACTTATGAATTTATCTAAGGCAATGATCATGAATATAGGCATCACGTCCGTGTCAAGTAGACCGAAACAATTCTACATCTACTACTATTACTTCACACATCGACTGCTATCCAGCGTGCATTTAGAGTATTAAGTTCATAAGAACAGAGTAACGCTTTAAGCAAGATGACATGATGTAGAGAGATAAACTCAAGCAATATGATATAAACCCCATCTTTTTATCCTCGATGGCAACAATACAATACATGCCTTGCTGCCCCTACTGTCACTGGGAAAGGACACCGCAAGATTGAAGCCAAAGCTAAGCACTTCTCCCATTACAAGAAAGATCAATCTAGAAGGCCAAAGTAAACCGATAATTCGAAGAGACTTGCAAAGATATCAGATCATGCATATAAGAATTCAGAGAAGAACCAAATAATATTCATAGATAAACTTGTTCATAAATCCGCAATTCATCGGATCTCGTCAAACACACTGCAAAAGTGTATTACATCGAATAGATCTCCAAGAACATCGAGGAGAACTTTGTATTGAGAATCAAACAGAGAGAAGAAGCCATCTAGCTAATAACTATGGACCCGAAGGTCTATGGTAAACTACTCATGCATCATCGGAGAGGCAGTGGTGTTGATGTAGAAGCCCTCCATGATCGATTCCCCTCCGACAGATCGCCAGAAAAGGCCCCAAGATGGGATCTCCCGGGTACAGAAGGTTGCGGCGGTGGAAAAGTGGTTTTGTGGCTCCTCCTGATGTTTTTAGGGTATAAGAGTATATATAGGCAAAAGAGGTACGTCGATGGAGCTCCGAGGGGCCCACGAGGGTGGGGGCACCTACCCCCTCGTGGAGTTCCATACTTCAACTCCAAGACTTCTGGTTTGCTTTCGGTCCAAGAAAGATCATCGCGAAGGTTTCATTCCGTTTGGTATTCCCTTTCTGCAAAACTCTAAAATAGGCGAAAAAACAGATACTGGCACAGGGCCTCCGGTTAATAGGTTAGTCCCAAAAATAATATAAAAGAGCATATTAAAGCCCATTAAACATCCAATACAGATAATATAATAGCATGAAACAATCAAAATTATAGATACGTTGGAGACGTATCAAGCATCCCCAAGCTTAATTCCTGCTCATCCTCGAGTAGGTAAATGATAAAAGCATAATTTTTTATGTGGCATGCTACCTGACATAATTATCGATGTAATTTTCTTTATTGTGGCATGAATATTCAGATCCGAAAGATTCAAAATAAAATTTTAATGTTGACATAAAAACAATAATACTTCAAGCATACTAATAAAGCAATCATGTCTTCTCAAAAAACCATGGCCAAAGAAAGTTATCCCTAGAAAATCATATAGTCTGGCTATGCTCCATCTTCATCACACAAAATACTCAAATCATACACAACCCCGATGACAAGCCAAGCAATTGTTTCATACTTTAGTATTCTCAAACTTTTTCAACTTTCACACAATACAGGAGCGTGAGCCATGGACATAGCACTATAGGTGGAATAGAGCGGTGGTTGTGGAGAACACAAAAAAGAGGAAGATGGTCTCACATCAACTAGGCGTATCAACGGGCTATAAAGATGCCCATCAATAGATATCGATGCGAGTAAGTAGGGATTGCCATGCAACGGATGCGCTAGAGCTATAAGTGTATGAAAGCTCGAAAAGAAAACTAAGTGGGTGTGCATCCAACTCGCTTGCTCACGAAGACCTAGGGCAATTTGAGGAATCCCATCATTGGAATATAGAAGCCAAGTTCTATAATGAAAAATTCCCACTAGTATATGAAAGTGACAACATAGGAGACTCTCTATCATGAAGATCATGGTGCTACTTTGAAGCACAAGTGTGGTAAAACGATAGTAGCATTGCCCCTTCTCTCTTTTTCTCTCATTTTTTATTTGGGCCTTTCTCTTTTTTTATGGCCTCTTTTTTTCCTTTTTTTTATTTTTCGTCCGGAGTCTCATGCCTTCTTGTGGGGGAATCATAGTCTCCATCATCCTTTCCTCACATGGGACAATGCTCTAATAATGAAGATCATCACACTTTTATTTACTTACAACTCAAGAATTACAACTCGATACTCAGAACAAAATATGACTATATGTGAATGCCTCTGGCGGTGTACCGGGATGTGAAATGAATCAAGAGTGACATGTATGAAATAATTATGAATGGTGGCTATGCCACAAATACGATTTCAACTACATGATCATGCAAAGCAATATGACAATGATGAAGCGCGTCATAATAAACGGAACGGTGGAAAGTTGCATGGCAATATATCTCGGAATGGCTATGAGATGCCATAATACGTAGGTATGGTGGCTGTTTTGAGGAAGGTATATGGTGGGTGTATGATACCAACGAAAGTTGTGCGGTATTAGAGAGGCTAGCAATGGTGGAAGGGTGAGAGTGCGTATAATCCATGGACTCAACATTAGTCATAAAGAACTCACATACTTATTGGAAAAATCTATTAGTTATCGAAACAAAGTACTAAGTGCATGCTCCTAGGGGCATAGATTGGTAGGAAAAGACCATCACTCGTACCCGACCGCCACTCATAAGGAAGACAATCAATAAATAAATCATGCTCCGACTTCATCACATAACGGTTCACCATACGTGTATGCTACGGGAATCACAAACTTCAACACAAGTATCTCTCAAATTAACAACTACTCAACTAGCATGACTCTAATATCACCATCTTCATATCTCAAAACAATCATAAGGAATCAAACTTCTCATAATATTAAATGCACTTTATATGAATTTTTTTATTATACCCATCTTGGATGCTCATCATATTAGGACTAAATTCATAACCAAAGCAAATTACCATGTTGTTCTAAAAGACTCAAAATAATATAAGTGAAGCATGAGAGTTCAATAATTTCTATAAAATAAAACCACCACCGTTCTCTAAAAAGATATAAGTGAAGCACTAGAGCAAAATTAACTAGCTCAAAAGATATAAGTGAAGCACATAGAGTATTCTAATAAATTTTGATACATGCGTGTCTCTCCGAAAAGGTGTGTACAGCAAGGATGATTGTGGTAAAATAAAAAGCAAAGACTCAAGTCATACAAGGCGCTCCAAGCAAAACACATATCATGCGGTGAATAAAAATATAGCCTCAAGTAAAGTTACCGATAGACAAAGACGAAAGGAGGGATGCCTTCCGGGGCATACCCAAGCTTAGGCTTTTGGTAGCCCTTGAATTTTACCTTGGGATGCCTTGGGAATCCCCAAGCTTAGGCTCTTGCCACTCCTTATTTCAAAATCCATCAAATCTTTACCCAAAAACTTGAAAACTTCACAACACAAAACTTCAACAGAAAATCTCATGAGCTCCGTTAGTATAAGAAAATAAACCACCACTTTAAGGTACTGTAATGAACTCATTATTTATTTATATTGGTGTTATCCCTACTGTATTCCAACTTCTCTATGGTTCATACCCCCCGATACTACTCATAGATTCATCAAAATAAGCAAACAACACACAAAAAACAGAATCTGTCAAAACAGAACAGTCTGTAGCAATCTGTATCATTCGAATACTCTGTAACCCCAAAAATTCTGAAATAAATTGGTGGGCGTGAGGAATTTGTCTATTAATCATCTTCAAAAAGAATCAACCTAAAATCACTCTCCAGTAAAAAAATGGCAGCTAATCTCGTGAGCGCAAAAGTTTCTGTTTTTTACAGCAAGATCGCAAAGACTTCACCCAAGTCTTCCCAAAGGTTCTACTTGGCACAAACACTAATTAAAACATAAAACCACATCTAACCAGAGGCTATATGAATTATTTATTACTAAACAGGAACAAAAAGCAAAGAACAAAAATAAAATTGGGTTGCCTCCCAACAAGCGCTATTGTTTAACGCCCCTAGCTAGGCATCGATAATTTTAATGATGCTCACATCAAAGACAAGAATTAAAGCACAAACAGAGCATCATAGAACATGTGATAAACACATCTAAGTCTAACATACTTCCTATGCATAGGCATTTTATAAGCAAACAAATTATCATAGCAAGCAAAAATTAGCATATGCAAGGAATAAGAAAGAGACGATAGCAATCTCAACATGAAAAGAGGTAATTTAGTAAGATAAAAAAATTCTACAACCATATTTTCCTCTCCCATAATAATTACATGTAGGATCATAGTCAAATTCAACAAAATAGCTATCACATAACATATTCTCAACACAATCCACATGCATGCGAAGTTGACACTCTTCCAAAATTGTGGGATTATCATTAACTAAAGTCATGACCTCTCCAAACCCACTTATCAAAAATACCGTAAGATTGAACATTCTCCAAATATGTGGGATCTAAAATTGACACTCTTCCAAACCAACTTTCAATATCATTTCAAACACTATTATCAATCTCATATTCATCATAGGGCTTAAATAAATTTTCAAGATCATAAGAAGAATCACACCAATCATGAACATTGCAACAAGTAGTAGACATAGCAAAACTAGCATCCCCAAGCTTAGGGTTTTATGACATTAGCACAATTGACATCAAGAGAATTTAGTAAAATCATTGCAATCATGCTTTTTATTCAAGGATCTATCGTGAATCTCTTCATAAATTTCTTCATCACAATTTTCAGATTCACGAATTTCAAGCAAAACCTCATAAAGATAATCTAGTGCACTCAAATCACTAGAAATTGGTTCATCATAATTGGATCTCTTAAAAAGATTAGCAAGGGGATGAGGATCCATAAACTTTTAGCAAGCGAAGATGCAAGAAAAAAGAAGGCACATGGTAACACAAGATCGAACGGAAGGAGGGCGAAGAAAATGCAAAGGTTTTCGAAAATCATTTTAGAAGTGGGAGGGGGAGGAAAACGAGAGGCGGATGGCAAATAATGTAATGCAAGGGAGAAGAGTTTATGATGGGTACTTGGTATGTCTTGACTAGGCGTAGATCTCCCCGGCAACGGCGCCAGAAATCCTTCTTGCTACCTCTTGAGCATTCGTTGGTTTTCCCTTGAAGAGGAAAGGGTGATGCAGCAAAGTAGCGTAAGTATTTCCCTCAGTTTTGGAGAACCAAGGAATCAATCCAGTAGGAGATAACGCACAAGTCACCTAGTACCTGCACAATCAATCAAGAACCTTGCAACCAACGCGATAAAGGGGTTGTCAATCCCTTCAGGGTCACTCGCAAAAGTGAGATCTAATAAAGATAGTAAAGTAAATATTTTTGGTATTTTTGTTGTATAGATTGGAAAGTAAAGATTGCAAAATAAAAGAACGGCCACAGAAATTGGCAAGTTAACGGGAAACTAATATGATGTAAAATAGACCCGGGGGCCATAGATTTCACTAGTGGCTTCTCTTAAGATAGCATGTATTACGGTGGGTGAACAAATATTGTCGAGCAATTGATAGAAAAGCGCATAGTTATGAAGTTATCTAAGGCAATTATCATGAATATAGGCATCACGTCCGTGCCAAGTAGACCGAAATGATTCTGCATCTACTACTATTACTCCACACATCGACCGCTATCCAGCATGCACCTAGAGTATTAAGTTCATAAGAACAGAGTAATGCTTTAAGCAAGATGACATGATGTAGAGGGATAAACTCAAGCAATATGATATAAGCCCCATCGTTTTATCCTCGATGGCAACAATACAATATGTGCCTTGCTGCCCCCATCACACCGGGAAAGGACACCGCAAGACTGAACCCAAAGCTAAGCACTTCTCCCATTGCAAGAAAGATCAATCTAGTAGGCCAAACTAAACCGATAATTCAAAGAGACTTGCAAAGATATCAAATCATGCATATAAAAATTAAGAGAAGAACCAAATAATATTCATATATAAACTTGTTCATAAATCCACAATTCATCGGATCTCGGCAAACACACCGCAAAAGAGTATTACATCGAATAGATCTCCAAGAACATCAAGGAGAATTTTGTATTGAGAATCAAAGAGAGAGAAGAAGCCATCTAGCTAATAACTATGGACCCGAAGGTCTGTGGTGAACTACTCACGCATCATCGGAGAGGCAATGGTGTTGATGTAGAAGCTCTCTGTGATCGATTCCCCCTCCGGCAGATCGCCGGAAAAGGCCCCAAGATGGGGTCTCACGGGTACAGAAGGTTGCAGCGGTGGAAAAGTGGTTTCGTGGCTCCTCCTGATGGTTTTAGGGTATAAGAGTATATATAGGCGAAAGATGTACGTCGGTGGAGCTCCAAGGGGCCCACGAGGGTGGGGGCGCGCCCTCCTGCCTCGTGGCCGCCTCGCGGAGTTCCAGACTTTAAATCCAAGTCTTCTGGTTTGCTTCCGGTCCAAGAAAGATCATCGCGAAGGTTTCATTCCGTTTGGACTCCGTTTGGTATTCCTTTTCTGCAAAACTCTAAAATAGGCAAAAAAAAACAGAAATTGGCACTGGGCCTCCAGTTAATAGGTTAGTCCCAAAAATAATATAAAAGAGCATATTAAAGCCCAGTAAACATCCAAAATAGATAATATAATAGCATGAAACAATCATAAATTATAGATACGTTGGAGACGTATCACTCTTCAACCATCTGAACTATATTGTGCCAGAATTGGTCCCTAGTGGTGATTCTAAAGTAGGCTTTACCTGTGACATATTTAGTTTTGGATGCCTGGCTTACCACTTAGTTCCTCATAGAGCACTTTTGGATGGTCATAATAATGTGAAAATGGTATCTCTTCTAATCTGGCACATGCTTTGTTAAAAATATATTGTATTTAATTCGGACTTCGCTCTACCTTCTGCTACGGTAGCATATGCAGTACTGACATGTCCCCTTGTAATTGCAGTATATGAATTCATTGACATATTTAACAAGTGAAGTGTTTTCTAATATTCCTACTCATCTGGTGGTTGATTTGCAAAATATGCTATCAGTTGATTTGGAAGCACCTTCATCCTTTGCGACAACTGATATCTATATTCTTGATACTTATCTATTACTGTATCAACAACATGAATGAGGTTTGGTTAACTCGTTTTGGTTTGGTCAGTGCTTCTGTACATGAGAATTTTTGTTGGGGGTGTAGCCTGGGGGACAACCGAAGGTAGGTATGAGTAATTCTTGCAGGTTATTTTAATGCTGATGGGGACGGTTTTAGATTCATGGCGAATGATGTGGGTGGGCCAGTTTAGAATGCAACAATAGTTCTAAAATGATGAACTGTGCTTCTTTGTATTTCATGTTGTATCGCTTTAATTTCCCGCAAAAAAAATTGTCTCGCTATAATAATTTCCTGGTCCTTTTGATGGATTTCACTTAAATGCTCATTCTATGTTTTTCCTATGATTTATTATTCTGTACATGAAACATATCGTAAAAAGCTCACCAAGTTTTTCATCCCATGTTCAGTCGCTATGAGCCTATGAAGATTACTCTTGGCCACCAGAGCAGTGACCTTCTTATAAGAAGATAATGAGCCAATTGTCAAGCTGCTAGCTATTTGCGTAGCTACAGTCCGTTGGAGAACAATCACTAATTGGGAATAAAAAATGCACACCCTTGAGTAAGAGAGGATAATTGGTTAGAATTTCTTCACCTTTGAGGTTCACCATGGCAATCATTAAGTCCTTACCAAGGCCACATTGCAGAAACATTATGTTGATGTTTATTTTATTATTGATAAATGTCAGGTATAATCTTGTATCTATTTTCCAGTCGCATGTGTGTGTGTGTGTGTGTGTGTGTGTGTGTGTGTGTGTGTGTGTGTGTGTGTGTGTGTGTGTGTGTGTGTGTGTGTGTGTGTGTGTGTTTATGTTTTGTATTTCAAATAAAGCATACATCTTTCCCTTTTGTGAGCCTCAAGTGAGCTGCTACTGGTATTCTCCAATTATGTACCTATTGGCTATATATTTCCCTACCGTATTGCTTTTCCTCCTCAAATGCCGAACTGAATATTTATGTTTGTTAGAAGCTTATGTACTATCAGACATGAGACCTCAAGTGCAAAATCACCGATGTGCCTCCTCTGACCATGGTGTATCCATGAGGGGCTAGGAATTTATGTTCTAATGGGATCTATTTGATCTGTAGCTAGACGAAATGCCAGCGTGCATGTGTAGGTTGTCACTAAGCCCTCTTAATTTGGACAGGCTTCTTCAAACGATTGTAGACTACTTTATCTCTTGACTACATTGTTTTATTGTTTTCAAGCATATATAATAGTTTCCATCTTAGCTATTGGAACTGCAAGGTATCCCAATATACAATGTTTTCCTGCTAGAAACATTGATGATATTATTAATTGAAGTAGCAATAGCATAACATGCTTCTAATCAGACATCATTTGACATCTTATCTATCCTCTTATTGGTTTATTTTTTATCCCTTATTCTATATACCTGATTTGGGTTATTTGAGGAATTAAACATTGGAAACACAGTTTAGTTAATATTAGATTCATTTCTTTGGGGAGCTAAGTCATGTATTTGCAATTTCAGTAATAGGGTTAGTTTGTGTAAAATAGATAAATGTCTGCTAGCTTCTTAGGCATTGAATAAAAGAATAATGAATCTCCTTGCTACATATACTAGGGTAATGTCCACGTCCAGCCTTTGCTTGGGTTGTAAAGAACCGAGTAGCCATTCTACCTATGTCTAATCTGAGCATATCCTTTGATGTATTTCTTCAAAGAACAACACCAGAATTTCGTATGAGTTGGCCTATTTATATTGTGATATATTTACATAACGCGTTCTACAATTAAGTCACAAAGTATGCATCTATACTGGAAAGGAAGCACTCAAACCTGATGTGCGTCAAATACTTAGGTCAATCAGGTGCTTTGTTTTTGTTGCCCTCAATGTGTTTTGCATCCTGGCCTGTTTGACAATCTTGTTTGACTAATTATGCTCTCGGTCATGGTATGTCTGATTGTAGGTGCTTCATGGTTTATGGATTAATGGCTCTGGAAATAATAAACTTGTTGAGTGAATTTAGATCCATAAATGTGACTGATGAACAAAGACTACAAAGAAAGTAGTTTGACATTTGTCGTCTCATCGATCCATGCCATGTATATTATAAAATCAGACCAACGGGGGAGGAGCCCCGCGGCATTTTTTAAAGAGAGAATGTGAGACATTGAATCCGACCTAAGAGGGGGTCGAACTCAGGTCGGCTGGGCGAAACCATAGCGCCACCACCACTGGGCTATGAACATGTTTTTTTAAATAGTCTTGGTGTAAAGTGCAAATTGGTTTCCATCTAATGGCAGCTCTCCCCCCTTTTCCATCTTTCTGTTTTGTAGATGGCAGAGCAATCTATCATACATACACAATGAAATTTATTCTGTTAAGAGCTTATTCATATTTTTTTTCTTATTGATCCATCAAAAAATGGCTGTAGCGAATATTTTATATGGCTACGTCCAAGAGAGCAAGAGATCCTAATGTTATAGCATACGCCCATATTGATGTACATGAGTGAAACTAAGGATCAAACATGACAGCCGAATGTGCCAACACAATATAAGTGAGCACAGGTCCGCCCAGGAGGCGCCACCAGGTGGCACCCCAGCCTCTAGTATACATCTGAAGTAGACCAAATCAGCAAAATATGTACCAGATGGTGGTATTTAGGTGCCCGAAATCTAGGTTTCTCAATTACAACAACCAAAGTTGACATGTAGCACATTTGCACATATTAATATGCTTCATTACATGTTGGATGCGTCATTAGAAACAAGCTAGGACTAGGAACAAGCAGGCGGGGAATACACTTTGTTCCTGGTTGTATATGCACCCTATATGGGGATTTTTCTAAAAAAAATTTTAATAAAAAATCAAAATAGGTAAGAACTATTTTGACAAAGCACTTGACTTACTTTTGCACTAGTATATAAATTTTCATTAAAAAAACAAAAGTTGACCTCACAGCAAAAAAGACAAAATTTATTGCTATTATAAGTCACTATTCACACTATTTTAGCCAAAATTTTGTTTTTTTGAAAAGAAGTCAAAGGGAGATTTTCTTTTTACGGATTTTTTCTCACGAGTACAATAAAGGTTAAGTTTATTTCAAAAATATTTTCAGAAATTTTTAACTTTTTGTTGAATTACTAAAAAAAAATCCCGTATAGGGTGTACATGTCTCCGTAGACCACAAATCCGTCTCCGCAAGCAGGCATGCTTGCATGCTTACTCACATCGGTTGATCCGTACACACCGGTTGATTGCGTTCTAGTAGTAGTGGTCTCTAGCGTACATGGCGCTTAACAAAGGAGTGAAGACCGACTCCTCTGCTTCAGAGGGCGGTGCCGTGGGCACGATGGTGGTAGCTGGGACGGATAACGGGGCAGACGGGAGGATGGCGAAGTACCACCGTATGACGAGGCGGTCGTTGCCGACGAGTATGTCCATGAGCGACGTGGTAGCCATAGTGATCTGGGTCATGTGCTCAGTGCCGGCGCCGTCAAACACGTGCGTCGCTTCCGTGGACTCGTAGAACTTGCGGCCGTAGAGCCCCGCGTGCAGCTCGAAGCGAAACCTGAGTGTCGTCGCCGGCGACTCCTCGCTGTCGGCAAATCTCCTGCGGCGGGTGAGCGACAAGGTTGCCTGGTCCCAGACATTGTACCCGCTAGGGTAGAGCCGTACCTCCCATATGTTCCATCCTAGTACCAAGCTCGTGGACTGGGCGCACTCCCGAACCCAAGACGCCGCCCTGATCCTAGAGAAGTTGTCGACGGCGATCGTACGGGACTCGGTTCGCACGGCGTCGTCTTCCGGCTTGGAGCCTCTGAGCTGCCGGTACCACCGTCTGATCTTGCTCTCGGGGAAGTTGTACGATATGGTGCACCTTAGGGTGAAGCTGTTTCGTGGATGCACGACGCCGACTCCATCTCTTGTATCGTGACGTAGAGGGGTTCGAACGGAGAGTGGACGTCTGACACCATCTCCCCCCTGTGGAAGGCGGCGCGCTCTCCGCTCCGGTCCAGGATGTCCAGGGTGACGTGGGCACCGTCTCGAAATAGGTATGGAGGCTCATCCTTGAGGTCGACATGAAAAACGAAATAGGGGGCCGGCGCGTACACCTCGATGAACCAGCTGTGGCCGAGGTCATAGAACCGGGCCATCTCAAGGCGTGTCGGTGAGGAGGAGGACCGCGGCCTTGACTCGATTGTGAAGTTCTTGGTGACCATTAAGGACATGGCTTCAATTTCAATTCAGTGCAAAGCCGCCGATGTAGCTATATTCATGGCTAGGACAAAGTTTGCCGTGGCAGGGTGCGTGTGTGTCGTCTTATCTTGTGTGTATATGTATATATAGGACAAAGTTGGAGTACCGAAGGGAAGAGGGGAACCGTGACCAGATGAATTCCGTAGTCCGGACGGGTTGGAGATCAATCGCTAGCCTGCTTCTGCTTCGGCTTCCTTTTGCCAACCGAACTGGAACCAGGGTGGGGACAAGACGAGCGACGCGTACGTAACGAGACAGCTAAGCGGCCTGCTTGGCTCAACCGGGATTGGGAAGAGACAAGACGAAACGAGACGGACTAGTATTATTTGTACACATATAGAACTTGGATCGATACATGCTTCCCTAGAAAGAATCTAGAACTAGGAGAAGGCATGCATGTCTATTCACATCGGCCGTTTCCGTTTAGCAGTAGTAATCTCCAACATACATGGCGTTCAGTAGTGGAGTGAGGACGGACTCTTGTGCTTCAGCGGCTGGCGCAATGGGCACAGTGGTGGTAGCAGGGACAGCCGGGAGGATGGCGAACCACCAGCGGATGATGAGGCGGTCGCCGCCACCTAGTTTGGCCATGAGCGACGTGATGGGCATCTTGAACGAGGTCATGTGCGGGCTGCCACGCCTAAAACCATGCGTCACCTCCACGGACTCGTCGAACTTGCGTCCATGGACACCGGCGTGCAGCTCGAATCGGAACCTGAGCATGACCGCCGACTCATCATGGTTGTCAGCAAATGGCGCGTGGCGGGCGAGCGACAAGGTCACCTGGTCCCAGGCGTCGTACCCGTTAGGGCAGAGCCGGAGCTCCCATAGATCCTTTCCTAGTATCAAACGTGTGGAGTGGGCATAGAACTCCCGGACCTGGGATGCGGCCCTGATCTTGGAGAAGCTGCCGATGGTGATGGTACGGGACTCGGACAAGACGACGACGTCGTCCGGCTTGGAGCCCCTGAGCCATCGGTACCATCGCATGATCTTGCCGTCGGCGGGCTTGGGCAACGACATGGTGCACCTGAGGGTGAAGGTGTTGTTCCATCGGATGCACGACGCCCCCTCGAGCTCGTCCCGGTCGACCGTGAGTGGGTTGTAGGGGGAACGATAATGATGCACCATTTGCGCCCTGTGGAAGAGCACGTGCTCCCCCGCCTGGTCCAGGATCTCGAAGGTGACGTGGGTGCTCCGGGGCAGGTTTGCAAGATGGTAGTACGGAGGCCCGCAGTTGAGGTCGGCATGGAAGGAGAAGCTGTTATCCGTGGTGAAAACGCACACGATCCAGCTGTTGCCCACATGGAGACGTATCGGCGAGGAGGAGGAGGACGGCCGCGAATAGACGGCGAAGGTCTCGGTGACCGTCGACGGCATCGCTAAGCAGCTGCCTCTATGCAAGCAAGCAGCCGAGGTAGGTTGAGTACGTGCTTGCGTGTTGTACCGTGAAGCATATACATAGTCTCGTGCATATAAGGAAGGAAGGAAGGGAATCGATTGAGGGAGACTGTTGGAAAAGGGTACCTAATCGTTACGGATTAGTATGAAGAGATAGCATGCTCTACGACTTCAAGATCGTATCGGTCAAAACGACCACGACACGTCCTTCAGTGCTAGGAATAAGCCGCCTCTCTAGCCGCTTGATTGGCATGATCCTGACCGTTACTTTCAACTCGTTTTTTTTCCCTCCCACGCCTCACAGCCACACGCGCACTCGCATTCTATGGCGACTAGCAGGACGCCCGTGCGTTGCTACGGGCTGCAATGCATATAAATAAATAAAAATGATTAAGGACGTTTGTAATTTGAAGCTCATTTTTCCTCATGCGCCCGAGCATGTACGGGCACCTAGTGGGCTCCCCAAAATTCAACTGTCTGGACAGTCCGGACTCCATCGAATACAGACCATATGTGTGGAAGAAAAATGGTTGTTTGGACTACCCGCCATGTTATCTCCAACACATGGGCCCAACACCTAAAACCAACCCTAAGACGACCCTTTCCTTCCCACTCAGTTTACCAGAGTACCAGGACATTTCTCAAGTCCTTCTCACCTTCGCCATCGCAACCTCTCTCCTTCAAACCGTACTTCCCCACAAACCGCCAAGGAGTCCCCCAGCAACCACCCCGCTCTCCGCCCTAACCCCCTCCCCCTATGTCCGTGCCGATTCGACACCACCAACAAGGGGGTTGGGGGTGGAGGAAGCGTGAGCCGGTTCTACAACCACAAGTGCAGAGCCTCATGCAATGTAAGGTTCGGGCCCAAACAATGTCGACACCTTCTCGCTTCTCTCTTGCAGCCACCACATCCCTTCATTTTTTTCTCCCCATTCCAAGTGCCTCCTCAAATGCACAACCTTGCAAGGCATTGTATTTGTCCTCCCAAATTCTCATTCTTCTTACATCTCAAATTGTCTCGGGCTCCAAGTAAATGTGCATCCTCAGATGCGCAACCCTGAACAAAACAAGGCATTGTATTTGTCCTCCCATGTTCTCATTCTTCATACCTCTCAAATTATCTCTACTACACACAATGTGTTGCCTCTTCTTAACGTCCACTAAATCTCCATCATGATTCCTTTTTCCTGCCTTTATCACCATCAAAAACAAGAATTCCTATGCATAGAAAAGATATTCTAATAACACTAAAAATATTAGAAATTAACCAAACTTTAATAAATGAATCATCGTATGAATAGAGAACTCACGCCTATTATCTAAGTATTTTTTAATATGCTTAATCAATTGTGGATGGACAAAAAACGACTTCCCTTACCTTGCAACCATTCCATCCGCTTTGAACTGAGCTACAGAGCGAAAATCTCGAGTGCAAACCTATTTACTTCCTCCTGGGTACTCATATTATCAATCTACCAAAGCACAACATTTGAAGTCAGTCCAAGGATATTAGTTGGATTTGTCCAGAAACTTTATTAAAGTATTGTTTTTTTGTGAAAATGACTAAGGCCAAATATTAAGTAACACAGGTCCTTACCCATACAAAGAAAAGTACATTTTTATTTGAGTTGTAAAAAGAGGAATCCCTGTAACCAAGAAGAAGAAACAATCGTGAGAATGTTCATGTCACTGAATTTGCATTGCCTTTGCCTAGTACCCAACACGGCTTCCAGATTGGCTTTTCCTTATTTTGGCGAAGGAAAACATGCTCACTTTTTCCAATGCAGTTAAAATGTTGAACTGTGTAAGCCCATGACCAATGTCAAAAGCTCCCAATAAAAAGGAACATTAGTTCAACAGCCTGCAACTTAGATACACTCAAATTATGATCTTTCGGTTCTGAAGTTAGCATTAAGTTTTGAATAATGCTAAAATATGAAAGTTAACAGAATTGCAACACATTATTGGACACCAAAAATTTCTGTATTTTTAGACAATAGTATTGAACAAGCACAAAGTTGCATATGTACTGCATAAAAAACGAATAAACAAACCATGAGGAAGCAAGCACCCACTGCTGGCCTGAGTCACACAGGCGCACCTCCTCCACCCTTGGACGGCTTCCAGCGTCACCGGAGGGACAATGTCCACATCGTTGACATCCTTCTCCACCACCTTACATGCAGCTTTTCCCACACTTCGGTGCGGCCAACACAGACCAGATCCTCTCCGGCCTTTCACCTAAAGCCTGTTGGTGCATACCTTATATGCCTGAGTACTTGTCCGACTTATTTTGCAATGCAATTTATTTGTCAGCTGGCGCATTTGGCTGAGAGAAACCAGCACGTACAAGCTAGCCAAGCTAAGCTAATCATTCTCCCAGTCATCTTCACAATTTTGCTTCATTCATAGTGGTAACCTCAAGGCTTTGGCATATGCTAATGAGGTTTTTTTAGGCAAACACACGCTTTTTATTAACTCTGTTGCAAAATGTTTACAGGAATGTTGACTGGATCATAGGGAAGATCGAGCCAAATATGTCTACCAGCTCCTAGAGAAGAGGCGTGCTTTGCGAGGCTATGTGCCTCAAAATTACAAGTTCTACTTTCAAAGGAGAAAAGGCAACTTGTAAAATGTATCATCCTAGTTTGAATTTCCTGAATGATCGCACCATGGAATCCTTTGGATCCATTCATGATTTCTTCCACCAATCCCTGGCAATCAGTAGCCAAATGGATATTTGAGAGATTAAGATCTGCGGCTAGGGACCGACCTTCCCGGCAAGCCAGTGCTTCCAGAGCAGTTGGATCAGTCATATTAGGCACCACCAAGACCGATTCCCCCAAGTAATCTCCATATTCGTTCCTGCAGAAAGCTGCTGCCGCTCAAACACTGCCATTCCGCGAGAAAGTACCATCAACATTGATCTTTGCATGATTCGAAGAGGGAGGAATCCAGCTCCTTCTAGTGTCTCGGATTGGTGATGTCTACACCTTCTCCTTTCTGGCATTAACCGTCTCTAGCTCAGACAGATAGGATTGCACAAATCGATGGATTTGTTCGGGGCTCTGAAAAATGTTATCATGGATTGCTTTACGCCTCGCCGTCCAGATGGCCCACAGTGTGACAATCATCCTCGTAAATTCATCGTGCGACAGGGAATCATACATGAAGAACAGCCACTGTTTCGCCCGAGGATCACTGCATAAGATCATATGTTCAGCCACATTTGCATCCGATAATGCCAACATACATTTGGCCACTGTACAGTCCAAGAGTGAGTGGCGCCATGAATCGGCGCATCCGCATAGATTATATGTGCTTGATGTGGCCATCTTCCTGTGGTGCAGGACATCTGCTGAAGGTATGGACTGGTGAGCAAAGCGCCAGACGAAGATTTTCAGTTTTGAAGGTACTGACAATTTCCATAGTTTGGTCCACGTCTTTGCTTCCCCTGAACTAGAAGACCCCGGCACTCTGTCCAGCCAATTCTCACGCCTGATCTTTGTTTGAACAAGCATCCGGTAAGCTGATCTCAAACTGAAAGTTCCTTTCTTCTCAAAATGCCAAGCCCAAAAATCCTCAACGTTACATGTGCACAAAGGAATGCTCAAGATCGCCTCTGCATCCATTGGTAAGAAAACCTGGCGTACATAATCTGTATTCCACGCTGCCTCGGGATGGTTTATAAGTTCATGCACCATTTGAGGTGGATTCGGGACCAAAGGCATAAGAGGTCTGAGCAGAGGTTCACGCGGAATCCAGTTGCAAGTCCAGATAGGAGTTGAACGACCATTCCCAATCCGGCGAGAGACACCCTGCTTGAGAACCTCCCTTCCATCCAGTATAGACCGCCATATTTGTGAGGGATTGGAGCCAAGTTCTGCATCAAGAAGAGTGGTTGTGGGAAAATACACCGCTTTTAAAATTCTAGCGCTGAGAGAAGATGGATCATGTAGTAAACGCCATGCTTGCCGTGCCAATAACGCCAAGTTGAAAATCTCAAGATCCCGAAAGCCAAGGCCCCCCATATATTTTGGACTTGTCATTACCTGCCATGATACCCAATGTGGCTTCCTTTTTCCTTCTTTGCTTCCCCACCAAAACCCTCGAATCAAAGAGTTTATATGCTCACATAGACCACGAGGTAGTCGGAAACATGCCATAGAATAAACAGGGATAGCCCGAGCCACTGATTTAATAAGAACCTCTTTTCCTCCAGCTGATAGAATTTTTGCAATCCATCCCTTCACCTTATTCCAAATCCTGTCCTTTAGGAATTTGAAAGTGCCATTCTTTGAGTGACCCACATCCGTCGGCATACCCAAATACCTTTCATTCAGAGATTCGTTTGGAACTTGCAATGACAGCTTCACCAATTCCCGAGTACTGTTAGGACAGCCCTTGCTAAATAAGATAGAAGATTTATCCTTATTAACCCGCTGCCCCGATGCATCACAATATTGGTTCAATAGGTTTGATACCTCATTCGCACCCTCAGCACCACTAGCTTTGAAAAACAGCAGGCTGTCATCGGCAAACAGAAGGTGATTCACCGGCGGAGCCGTTGAAGCCATCTTGATCCCGCTTAAATGTGATGACTGGTTAGAGTTTAAAAGGCACGAAAGGCCCTCCGCTGCTAACAAAAAAAGGTAGGGTGAAATAGGATCTCCCTGTCGAATCCCTCTTGTTGGTCTGAAACTTTCCAACTTTTTCCCATTGAACAATACAGAGAATGATACGGACCTGACCATCCCCATTATTACCTTGACCCACTGCTGGTCAAAACCAAGCTTCAACATTATTGCCTCCAGATACTGCCATTCCACACGGTCATAAGCTTTCATCATATCAAGTTTGAGAGCTGAAAAACTATTAACCTTCGACCTGTTCCTTTTCATGAAGTGCAAACATTCATAGGCAGAAATTATATTATCAGTGATCAACCTACCGGGCACAAATGCAGATTGCTCTTGCGAAATGATATCTGGTAGAATAGTTTTGAGTCTATTGGCCATCACTTTCGAAGCAATTTTGTAGACCACATTACACAAGCTTATAGGTCGAAACTGTGATAGAAGTGTGGGATTTTCTACCTTTGGTATGAGGACAAGTACTGATTCATTGATAGATTCTGCGCTATCCATCCCTTTCACAATTCGCAGTACCGCTGATATTACCTCCTTTCCACAAACATCCCAGTGACGCTGAAAAAAATGAGCCGAAAACCATCCGGGCCCGGAGCCTTTGTCGGGAACATTTGGAACAAGGCTCTTTTAACTTCCTCTTCTGTATAGGGTGCATTCAAAGATGCATTCATATCAACTGTCACTTTATGAGGTACATGATCAAGCACCTGTTCCATATTGGCTACCCCTTCTGAAGCAAAAATATTGTTATAGAATTCCTTTGCCATTTGTTCCATCTCCGCATCATCAGAAGTTGTGGAACCGTCAATTTTCGTGAGCACCTTTATAAGATTTTTGTGTCGCCTCATGCTCGCTCTCACGTGAAAATACTTTGTGTTCTTGTCACCCGAGGCGAGCCACTCAATCCGTGACCGTTGGCGCCACAAAATCTCTTCTCTGTAATAGAGCTCCACTAGCTTCTCAGTAATATTTAACTCCTCAAGTGAAGGTCCGGTTCTAGCTGCACTATTCTGTAATTCTTCAAGCCCCTTTTTCAAAGTTTTAATTTCCTTTCTAACACTTCCGAAGGTATCATTATTCCAAACGGATAAGTTCATCGAAAGGTTTTTCAGCTTCTCCTTTATCGCAGCTGCAGAATTCGCCTCTACTGAAGTGTCCCATCCGGCGACTACTGTTGGTTTCAGTCCTTCATGTGATTCCCACATGAGTTCGTACCTAAACGGTTTATCTCGCTGATTTTGTTCTCTGGTGTCCAAGCACAAGTTTATGGCCTTGTGATCCGAAGTTCCTACTGATAAGTGAGTAAGTTCGCTCTGAGGGAACATATCCATCCAGTCTACTGAATCCAGGGCTCGGTCAAGCCTAACGTGTGTATATGAGCCTCCAACCACTTTTTTTGCATATGTACAGAAGCTTCCCTTGTATCCCAGGTCGGCGAGGCCACATACATCCAGCGTATCCCGGAAGCCCTGCATCTGGTTGTGACTCCGTTGACCAACACCCCTGTGTTCTTCATGCCGTAGCACATCGTTGAAATAGCCGATACATAGCCATGGGAGAGGGCTGTGCGAGGCCAAACCTTTCAATGTATCCCACATTCTGTATCTCACCTGTGTTTGTGCTTCTCCGTAGACACAAGTCAGTCTCCACTCCGCACGCCCTAGGCCCTGGACAGAGAAGTCAACATGATACTTAGAGTGGCCCAAGTTAACTAAATTTATTCCATTGTTCCAAAACACACCAATACCACCGCTCCTACCGGAGCTATCAATAGCAAAACCATTATCAAAACCTAAAGAGCCAGAAAGACCTTCTACTCTAGCCTTGTTGATCTGAGTTTCTACGATACAAAGAATAGAAGGGGAAAACTTCGCCGTGATTTCACGGAGCTCTCGAACTGTCGCGGCTTTGCCAGCTCCACGACAGTTCCAGCATATAATACTCATTTGGCCTGGCGACCCTCCTGATTGGAGGTCACCAAAAGTGCCAATTTTGCTGTGTTTGGAGAACCCGAATTCTTGTGCTTCTTCTTATCCCTTGGTGAGATGTACAAAGGCGGCGGTGGAGGGACGTCGTGATCGACAACCACCTCTGCATGCGATATTGAGCCAGTGATGTCCTTGCTGTTAGCAGCCACATCCGCTATCTTTTCCGCAGATAAGTCCAGCTTCCTCCTTGTTGCTTCGTCCCCCTGTCCTGCTCCAACCACCGGCCCAGTCTCCTTCAGAGGGCTTTCAGCCGTGTCGCGGAGGTCGTCCTCCCCATGCAGTCCAGCCTCCTGGGAAGAGCGCTTCCTTGCACCTGTTGGGTTTCCCCGATCAGTTGGGTTGCTCCTACCACCTCCTGGGTTGCGCCCGCCACCTCTGTTTCCAGGTCTTCCTCTCTGAGAAGTCGGCCTTGCCCAGCTGTTACCAAACTGATTTGATGGCAGGCTCCTTCTCGTTGCAATCATCCACTCACCATACTCAATCTCATCGTCACCATGGATGCCGTTCCCACACTCCTTCATGATATGACCCATGAATCCGCATACCTCATAGAAGTATGCAATTTTCTCATATTTTATAGGAATAAACAGGCGCTCTTTGCCCCCGAGGTTCAACGGAGTGAAGCAGATCAGAGGTTCAGCGATAACAATCTTTGCCCAGACTCGGATGTAGTTTCCCTAAAAAATTCTATTGGGGTTCATCTCCACACTCTTGACCTGACCGATTCGCCTAGCCAGTTGGTCTATGATCGGTTCCTTACGGTAAAGGTCAGGCGTATCATGAATCTGAGCCCACACATACACACGGTCCAGGGGTACTGCTTCACGTTTACCTTTGCCATCATATTCCTCTATCGCCACCATCAGGCCTCGAAAGATCCAGGGCCCTTGATGCATAACCCTATTCCAATCCGCAACACAAAAAACTTGGATCACAAACAAATTGTCATCAGCCTCCCGGATATCTGGCTCATACGCCAACCTCCACGCAAACTTCATTGTGTCCTTGAACGCATCTGCACTGAAGGTCTTGCGCGTGTTGACCTTGGCTACTGCTAGCCAGCGCTTCTCCTTCTCTAGCTATGAGATCTCTTCCTCATTGACAATCATGTCATCAAATTCAGATTCCTTGAGCTTCATATTCTTCATCGCAGTCTCCAGATCAACAGCCCTTTTTCCCCTCCTCCCGGACGAGGAAGAGCTGTCCGATCCGTTCCGTGCATCACGCGCCGCCATCTAGCCGCCGCAAACCCTAACTGCCAACACGCGTCGAGGCTGGGCAGAAGGAACGTCCTTCCCCAATGAGCCCCAACGCGCTCAAGGAGAGGGAAGAAGATCACCAGATTGGTCGGTTATGGTGGATAAAAACTCAACGGCGACGGGAAGTCGCCGGAGTAGTAAACCCTAGGTCCAGGGTAGACGTGTGTGATGAAGGAGATGGAAGAGGGGTATATGCTAATGAGGTGATTGAAGAATCCTGCAATTCTGATAGAATATTTTTCCTATCAGAGCTAATTATGCGCCAAAACATATTGTCAGCACTTTTCTTGAACCAAGATCTGTAATCCTTGGTAATTTTTCCTCCTTTTCTTGCATATTCAGAACCCAACCGCCTAAGTGCAACATTGACCTTCAGTACACCCTATAGTATTTAGTATAGAACTTCAATACAATATCTAAGAAGAAATGTCAGTTTTTCTCTGTATCTT
Source organism: Aegilops bicornis (assembly GCA_021605145.1). NCBI lineage: Eukaryota > Viridiplantae > Streptophyta > Magnoliopsida > Poales > Poaceae > Aegilops > Aegilops bicornis. The sequence continues at coordinate 800,110,755 of CM038673.1, forward strand.
TAGTGCAATCACTCACGTGACTGTTCCTCGACAAAAATCATTAGGTTTTGGATCTTGCAAGTACAATCTTCTCCTTCAAAAATAGAGCGTGTATGTCTGTCACAAATAAGTACTCCCTCGGTAAAGAAATATAAGAGCGTTTAGGCCACTAAAGTAGTTATCTAAATGCTCTTATATTTCTTTACAGAGGGAGTACATAAGGAAGAGAAATATATCCGAGAGGATTCATACTTGGTACATGCCATTATATATGGACACTTCATATGAAGAGTACGCCTAAAAATTAGTAGTTTGTATCTGCAAGGCCAACTCCTTGTTAAATAATTTATAACCCATTTAGCACAAGTCAAAACGATCTTATACCGAGAATATTTCTAGGCAATAACAAGGAAATCTGACTAATATCTGTAGCAAAAGAATATTGATTAATGCTTGCACCCATTTGGTGGTGCCCTGTAGCAGAAGAATAAGGAACTGATAATATCGGAACCCTCTATACAAAACTCATCATGTACACCAAAGAAGTCTGCATAGGAACTAGCGGTTGCTTTCCTTGTCCCATCGAGCACAAGAACAAGATTATGGAGCAGTACGCAAGTAAACTGTTGGGTTAAGGAAATGTGCACAAGCTAGTAAGGCTAGCTTTTTGCAGGAAGCTGGTGAAAACATCAGTCTAAGTACACAAATTCCTTTATAGATCAAAGAACTAACATGCACTAAATACCTCATATCTAAATTGTGCTGCTCGTCAACTATATTCATTTGAAAAATACTCTAGCAATTTCAAATTTAATGTATGTCATTCGGTGGAATTTTCTCCTGAAGTCTTCCACAATACATAACAATTATAGTAAAAATTTACATAAAGACCAATTTCAGAGAAAAAGAACATTACTTCTGATAGTACATGAATTAGTATAACACACAATTACCTCTTCAAAAACATATATTCTACAAGTTGGAATGTCGTACAGGGAAACCGAGACAATTCTAGAACATAAACGACCATGAGAAAGTATCTAGCTAGAGATAATAGATGGGAAATACATCAGGTTACTCTTACCTAATTGGTGGAGTAGTATAACCATCACCTAGGAAAATACGAGGACGTGAGTCTCAGCTCTCACCTGGACCAACAATTAAAGGAAGAAGTTAGGCAGACACTCATATATGTCATGAACACACACATTTTTTCCCATAAATTTTTTTTCACTATCTAGGATCGGGTCAAGCACAAAGATCAAAAAAAAGAAAGTGCACAAAAATAGGATCTGAAGCAAAAGAAATCGAAGGCATGGCGCTGAGGGCCCCTGTTGTCTTCTTCAAAAGGAAGACCATTCTGCTGGACGCCGCCGATGCTCTCTGCTCATGGCAGCGCACAACGGCACGACCTCGAAACAAAGGACATAGAAGAAGGGACGTGAAACCAATCATTTCCTTTCGGTCCACATATAAGCTCTCCCAGATGAGACGAGGAGGCAAGCAGGCATGGACATCATGTACCTTGGTGAATCCCTCGGTTGCCACCGGGCGCCCGATGCGCCTCTCGAAAAAGAGGACCACCCGCTAGTGGCCGTCATCCAAATCGCGTTCCTGTTCACCTTAGGTGGCCTGCTGTGCGCCTATGCCAGGGTCGTGGAGAAGGTAGCGAGACACCGACGGAACAAGATCAGGGCCCCATCCTAGGCAGGCGGCGCCATCCACGTCGGGCATGAAGAGAGCCGATGGGAAGGAGGGGAGGTGGGGTAGAAGGGGAGAACAGCGGCGTTTCGGGATTGCAGGCAGGGGGACGTGCGAGGTGAGTGTTTTTTTCACCGGTTTCTGTTGTGTTGCCTGCACGGATATATAGGAAAACAAATAGGTGGATTATAATTCCTTCCATTGTATCGGTCTTTGGGAAAGGAAGCGAGGGACAAAGATCAATCGAGGGGCCTTTAAGAGTAGAGATTAGTTAATTGGATTTTTCTTTAAAGTCTGTTATTTGTTTCCCTAAAATTTATTATATGTTTCCTAAATCAAATTGCATTGATGGGATGGATCAGTTGATTTGGGTAGTCTGTTATTTGTTTCCTTCACATCCATTATATGTTTCCTAAAGCAAATTGCATTGATGAGATGGATCGTTTGATTTGGGTAATTTAGTAAAGTTAGATCTGTGTCTTTTTATACGATAGGAAAAGTGTTTCTTTAGAAGGAAATAGTGAAAAAAATGAACTGATGGGGTGGTGGGAGTGAGTCTCAGCTCTCACCTGGAACAACAATTAAAGGAAGAAGTTAGGCAGACACTCATATATGTCATGAACACACACATTTTTTCCCATAAATATGTTTTCACTATCTAGGATCGGATCAAGCACAAAGATCAAAAAAAAGAAAGTGCACAAAAATAGGATCTCAAGCAAAAGAAATCGAAGGCATGGCGCTGAGGGCCCCTGTTGTCTTCTTCAAAAGGAAGACCAATCTGCTGGACGCCGCCGATGCTCTCTGCTCATGGCAGCGCACAACGGCACGACCTCGAAACAAAGGACATAGAAGAAGGGACGTGAAACCAATCATTTCCTTTCGGTCCACATATAAGCTCTGCCAGATGAGACGAGGAGGCAAGCAGGCATGGACATCACGTACCTTGGTGAATCCCTCGGTTGCCACTGCGCCGGTCGCCTCTCGAAAACAGGACCACCCGCTAGTGGCCGTCATCCAAATCGCGTTCCTGTTCACCTTAGGTGGCCTGCAGGCGCCTATGCTGTGGTCGTGGAGAAGGTAGCGAGACACCGACGGAACAAGATCAGGGCCCCATCCTAGGTAGGCGGCGCCATCCACGTCGGGCATGAAGAGAGCCGATGGGAAGGAGGGGAGGTGGGGTAGAAGGGGAGAGCAGCGGCGTTTCGGGATTGCAGGCAGGGGGACGTGCGAGGTGAGTGTTTTTTTCACCGGTTTTTGTTGTGTTGCCTGCACGGATATATAGGAAAACAAATAGGTGGATTATAATTCCTTCCATTGTATCAGTCTTTGGGAAAGGAAGCGAGGACAAAAAATCAATCGAGGGGCCTTTAAGAGTAGAGATTAGTTAATTGGATTTTTCTTTAAAGTCTGTTATTTGTTTCCTTAAAATTTATTATATGTTTCCTAAATCAAATTGCATTGATGGGATGGATCAGTTGATTTGTGTAGTCTGTTATTTGTTTCCTTCACATCCATTATATGTTTCCTAAAGCAAATTGCATTGATGAGATGGATCGTTTGATTTGGGTAATTTAGTAAAGTTAGATCTGTGTCTTTTTATGCGGTAGGAAAAGTGTTTGTTTAGAAGGAAATAGTGAAAAAATGAACCGATGGGGTGGTGGGAGTGAGTCTCAGCTCTCACCTGGAACAACAATTAAAGGAAGAAGTTAGGCAGACACTCATATATGTCATGAACACACACATTTTTTCCCATAAATATTTTTTCACTATTTCCAACAACAATCCAAAAACCGTATTATAGGCAATTTACCCCAAGTGGTTTTGCTGCTTCCATGAGACCTCCTATGTTTGAGGGTATCCACTATAAGAGGTGGCGCGTGAGAGCAGTCTTATGGTTTCAAACCATGAGTTGCTATGACGCCACACTTGGCAAACCTGAAGGGGAGTATGATGCCCAACAGGAACAAGCTTTTCAGAAAATGGATACTCTGTTTAAGCCTGCCCTCTTGAGTGTTCTTGGTGAGAACATAGTTGATGCTTATGCGTCAATTGACAATGGAAAAGATATGTGGGACGCACTCGAGGCCAAGTTTGGAGCCTAGGATGTTGGCACTGAGCTGGACATCATGGAGCAATCCTATGATTATAGGATGACTGAAGAGCTGATACATTCATTTACTAGAGAACTTGAGCCCTTCAGTTGTATGCTATCGGACAAGTTTGTTGCCGGAGGTATCATCACTAAACTTCCTCCTTCGTGGAGGAACTTTGCTACCTTGCTGAAGCATAAGAGGCAGGAGTTTTCCGTTTCGGATCTCATTGGTACTCTCGATGTGGAATAAAAGGCGAGAGCAAAGGACATATGTGCTCGAGGTATTAAGGGAGGGTCTAGTGCCAATCTGGTACAGAAGAAGAACTTCCAGCCCCACAAGTTCAAGAACAAGGGCAAGTTTGATGGTAAAGCAAAGTTTGATGGGAAGAACAAGGCTGTGCAGCACACGAACTTCAAGAAGAAGAATGACAAGAAGAAAGGTGTTTGTCATGTGTGTGGAGATCCTGATCATTGGGCTCCTAGTTGCCCTAATCGCTATGACAAGCGTCATCCTGGGAAAGGCGGCAAGACCGCTAATGTTGTCATTGGAGACACTGACATGAAGGATGCTGGGTATGGTATATTTCCCACTATTATTTCATTATGTCATTCTCCTGATTGGTTGATTGACACGGGTGCTAATGTGCATGTATGCGGTGATATTTACATGTTTTCGTCTTATCAGACCGCAGGGACTTCGACCGTGCTGATGGGCAACGGTTCAAGTGCTTCTGTTCGCGATGTTGGCACGGTCGATCTGAAGTTTACTTCGGGGAAGATCGTGCGGCTGAAGAACGTGCATTATGTCCCCTCCGTTAATAAAAATCTTGTTAGCAGATCTCTTCTGTGTAGAGATGGCTATAAGCTTGTCTTTGAGTCGAATAAATTTGTAATATCCAAGTATGGAACCTTTGTTTGTAAAGGCTATGAGTCCGGAGGCCTGTTTCGTTTATCCTTGTCAGATGTTTGCAATAAAGTTGTTAATCATGTTTGCAACAATAGTGAATCAAATGTGTGGAATTCACGTCTTTGTCATATTAACTTCGGTTGCATGTCGCGACTAGCAAAGTTGAACTTAATCCCTAGTTTCACCACTGTCAAGGGATCTAAGTGTCAAGTTTGTGTGCAAGCTAAGCAACCGCGTAAGTCTCACATGACTGCGGAAATGAGAAATCTTGCACCACTAGAGTGTTGGAAATACGCCCTAGAGGCAATAATAAAAGGATTATTATTATATTTCCTTGTTCATGATAATTGTCTTTTATCCATGCTATAATTGTATTATCCGGAAATCGTAATACACGTGTGAATACATAGAACACAATACGTCCCTAGTAAGCCTCTAGTTGACTAGCTCGTTGGTCAACAGATAGTCATGGTTTCCTGACTATGGACAATAGATGTCGTTGACAACGGGATCACATCATTAGGAGAATGATGTGATGGACAAGACCCAATCCTAAACATAGCACAAGATCGTGTAGTTCGTTTTGCTAGAGCTTTTCCAATGTCAAGTATCTTTTCCTTAGACCATGAGATCGTGTAACTCCCGGATACCGTAGGAGTGCTTTGGGTGTACCAAACGTCACAACGTGGCGGGTGACTATAAAGGTACACTACGTATCTCCGAAAGTGTCATTGGGTTGACACGGATCGAGACTGGATTTGTCACTCCGTATTACGGAGAGGTATCATCAGGCCCGGTCGGTAGTGCATCATCATAATGAGCTCAAAGTGACCAAGTGTCTGGTCACGGGATCATGCATTACGGTACGAGTAAAGTGACTTGCCGGTAACGAGATTGAACGAGGTACTGGGATACCGACGATCGAATCTCGGGCAAGTAACATACCGTCTGACAAAAGGAATAGTATACGGGGTTGCTTGAATCCTCGACATCGTGGTTCATCTGATGAGATCATCGAGAAGTATGTGGGAGCCAACATGGGTATCCAGATCCCGCTGTTGGTTATTTACCGGAGAGTCGTCTCGGTCATGTCTGCATGTCTCCCGAACCCGTAGGGTCTACACACTTAAGGTTAGGTGACGCTAGGGTTATTAGGAAGACTTGTATGTGATTACCGAATGTTGTTCGAGTCCGGATGAGATCCCGGACGTCACGAGGAGTTCGGAATGGTCCAGAGGTGAATATTTATATATGGGAAGTTGTCATACGGACACCGGAAAGTTTCGGGGCATATCGGTATTGTACCGGGGCCACGGAGAGGTTCCGGGTCCACCGAGAGGCCACCTCTCGTGGGGCCTCATGGGCCACAAGGGCAGGGAACCAGCCCCTGGAGGGCTGGGTGCGCCCCCTTGGGCCCATGCGCCTAGGGTTGGGGAACCCTAGTGGGGGCGCCCTTTGCTTGGGGGCAAGCCCTCCCTCCTCGCCGCCCCTCTAGATCTCATCTAGAGGGGCCTTCTGCCCTTCCCTATAAATAGAGGGGTGAGGGAGGGCTGCAATAGACATCCAAGGGCAGCCCTCCCTCCCCAACACCTCTCCTCCTCCGCTGATTGCTTGGCGAAGCCACGCCGAGTATCGCCTCTCCACCATCAACACGCCGTCGTCTGCTGCTCGAGCCTTCTTCCTCAACCTCTCCTTCCCCCTTGCTGGATCAAGAAGGAGGAGACGTCATCCGTTCCGTACGTGTGTTGAACGCGGAGGTGCTGTCCGTTCGGCACTTGGTCATCGGTGATTTGAATCACGGCGAGTACGACTCCATCATCACCGTTCCCTTGAACGCTTCCGCACGCGATCTACAAGTGGTATGTATATGCAATCTCTCTTCCATGACTTGTTGCTTAGATGAACTCATAGATGGATCTTGGTGAAACCGTAGGAAAAATTTTAATTTTCTGCAACGTTCCCCAACAGTGGCATCATGAGCTAGGTCTATGTGTAGTTCTCTATTTCACGAGTAGAACACAATTTTGTTGTGGGCGTAGATCTTGTCAATTTGCTTGCCGCTACTAGTCTTTTCTTGCTTCAGCGGTATTGTGGGATGAAGCGGCCCGGACCGACCTTACACGTACGCTTACGTGAGACAGGTTCCACCGACTGACATGCACTAGTTGCATAAGGTGGCTAGTGGGTGTCTGTCTCTCCTACTTTAGTTGGAGTGGATTAGATGAAAAGGGTCCTTATGAAGGGTAAATAGAAGTTGACAAAATCACATTGTGGTTATTCGTAGGTAAGAAAATGTTCTTGCTAGAACCCAATTGCAGCCACGTAAAAGATGCAACAACAATTAGAGGACGTCTAACTTGTTTTTGCAGCAATTGTCATGTGATGTGATATGGCCAGAAGTTGTGATGAATGATGAATGATATATTGTGATGTATGAGATCATGTTCTTGTAATAGGAATCACGACTTGCATGTCGATGAGTATGACAACCGGCAGGAGCCATAGGAGTTGTCTTAATTTGTATGACCTGCGTGTCATTGAAGAACGCCATGTAAATTACTTTACTTTATTGCTAAACGCGTTAGCCATAGAAGTAGAAGTAGTCGTTGGCATGACAACTTGATGAAGACACGATGATGGAGATCATGATGATGGAGATCATGGTGTCATGCCGGTGACAAGATGATCATGGAGCCCCGAAGATGGAGATCGAAGGAGCTATATGATATTGGCCATATCATGTCACTACTTTATATAATTGCATGTGATGTTTATTATGTTTATGCATCTTGTTTACTTAGAGCGACGGTAGTAAATAAGATGATCACTTATAATAATTTCAAGAAAGTGTTCCCCCTAACTGTGAACCGTTGCTAAAGTTCGTCGTTTCGAAGCACCACGTGATGATCGGGTGTGATAGATCCTTACGTTCACATACAACGGGTGTAAGACAGTTTTACACATGCAAAACACTTAGGGTTAACTTGACGAGCCTAGCATGTACAGACATGGCCTCGGAACACAAGAGACCAAAAGGTCAAACATGAGTCATATGGTAGATACGATCAACATGGAGATGTTCACCGACGATGACTAGTCCGTCTCACGTGATGATCGGACACGGCCTAGTCGACTCGGATCATGTAACACTTAGATGACTAGAGGGATGTCAAATCTGAGTGGGAGTTCATTAAATAATTTGATTAGATGAACTTAATTATCATGAACTTAGTCTAAAGTCTTTGAAAAATATGTCTTGTAGATCAAATGGCCAACGCTCATGTCAACATGAACTTCAACGCGATCCTAGAGAAAACCAAGCTGAAAGATGATGGCAGCAACTATTCGGACTGGGTCCGGAACCTGAGGATCATCCTCATAGCAGCCAAGAAACAAATGTCCTAGAAGTTCCGCTAGGTGAAGCACCCATCCCAGAGAACCAAGACATTATGAATGCTTGGCAGTGTCGTGCTGATGATTACTCCCTCGTTCAGTGCGGCATGCTTTACAGTTTAGAACCGGGGCTCCAAAAGTGTTTTGAGCAACACGGAGCATATGAGATGTTCGAGGAGCTGAAAATGGTTTTCCAAGCTCATGCCCGGGTCGAGAGATATGAAGTCTCCGACAAGTTCTATAGTTGTAAGATGGAGGAAAACAGTTATGTCAGTGAGCACATACTCAAAATGTCTGGGTTGCACAACCGGCTGTCCCAGCTGGACATTAACCTCCCGGACGAGGCGGTCATTGACAGAATCCTTGATCGCTCCCACCAAGCTACAAGAGCTTTGTGATGAACTACAATATGCAGGGGATGGTGAAGACCATTCCTGAAGTATTCTCAATGCTGAAGTCAGCAAAGGTTGAAATCAAGAAAGAACATCAAGTGTTGATGGTCAATAAAACCACTAAGTTCAAAAGGGCAAGGGTAAGAAGAACTTCAAGAAGGACGGCAAAGATGTTGCCGCGCCCGGTAAGCAAGTTGCCAGGAAGAAGTCAAAGAATGGACCCAAGCCTGAGACAGAGTGCTTTTATTGCAAAGGGAAGGGCCACTGGAAGCGGAACTGCCCCAAATACTTAGCGGACAAGAAGGCCGGCAACAGTAAAGGTATATTTGATATACATGTAATTGATGTGTACCTTACCAGTACTCGTAGTAACTCCTGGGTATTTGATACCGGTGCCGTTGCTCATATTTGTAACTCACAGTAAGAGCTGCGGAATAAACGGAGATTGGCGAAGAACGAGGTGACGATGCGCGTCGGGAATGGTTCCAAGGTCGATGTGATCGCCGCCGGCACGCTACCTCTACATTTACCTACGGGATTAGTTTTAAACCTCAATAATTGTTATTTAGTGCCAAGTTTGAGCATGAACATTGTATCAGGATCTCGTTTAATGCGAGATGGCTACTCATTGAAATCCGAGAATAATGGTTGTTCTATTTATATGAGAGATATGTTTTATGGTCATGCTCCGATGGTCAATGGTTTATTCTTAATGAATCTCGAGCGTAATATTACACATATTCATAGTGTGAATACCAAAAGATGTAAAGTTGATAACGATAGTCCCACATACTTGTGGCACCGCCGCCTTGGTCACATTGGTGTCAAGCGCATGAAGAAGCTCCATTCGATGGACTTTTAGAGTCTCTCGATTATGAATCATTTGACACATGCGAACCATGCCTCATGGGCAAAATGACCAAGACTCCATTCTCCGGAACAATGGAGCGAGCAACCAACTTATTGGAAATCATACATACCGATGTGTGCGGTCCAATGATCGTTGAGGCTCGCGGAGGATATCGTTATGTTCTCACTCTCACTGATGACTTGAGTAGATATGGGTATGACTACTTGATGAAACACAAGTCTGAGACCTTTGAAAAGTTCAAGGAATTTCAGAATGAGGTAGAGAATCAACGTGACCGAAAAATAAAGTTCTTACGATCAGATCGTGGAGGAGAATATTTAAGTCACGAATTTGGTACACACTTAAGGAAATGTGGAATCGTTTCACAACTCACGCCGCCTCGAACACCTCAGCGTAATGGTGTGTCCGAACGTCGTAATCGCACTCTATTGGATATGGTGCGATCTATGATGTCTCTTACCGATTTACCGCTATCATTTTGGGGATACGCTCTAGAGACAGCTACATTCACTTTAAATAGGGCACCATCTAAATCCATTGAGACGACACCGTATGAATTATGGTTTGGGAAGAAACCTAAGCTGTCGTTTCTAAAAGTTTGGGGATGCGATGCTTATGTCAAGAAACTTCAACCTGAAAAGCTCGAACCCAAGTCGGAAAATGCGTCTTCATAGGATACCCTAAGGAAACCATTGGGTATACCTTCTACCTTAGATCCGAAGGCAAGATCTTTGTTGCCAGAACGGATCCTTTCTGGAAAAAGAGTTTCTCTCGAAGGAGTAAGTGGGAGGAAAGTAGAACTCGATGAAGTACTACCTCTTGAACCGGAAAGTAGTGCAGCTCAGGAAAATGTTCCTGTGGTGCCTACACCTACTGGAGAGGAAATTAATGATGATGATCAAGGTACTTCGGATCAAGTTGCTATTGAACTTCGTAGGTCCACAAGGACACGTTCCACACCAGAGTGGTATGGCAACCCTGTCCTGGAAATCATGTTGTTAGACAACGGTGAACCTTCGAACTATGAAGAAGCGATGGCGGGCCCGAATTCCAACAAATGGCTTGAAGCCATGCAATCCGAGATAGGATCCATGTATGAAAACAAAGTATGGACTTTGACAGACTTGCCCGATGATCGGCGAGCGATAGAAAACAAATGAAGACAGACGCGGATGGTAATATCACCATCTATAAAGCTCGACTTGTCGCTAAGGGTTATCGGCAAGTTCAAGGGATTGACTATGATGAGACTTTCTCTCCCGTAGCGAAGCTTAAGTCCATCCGAGTCATGTTAGCAATTGCCGCATACTACGATTATGAGATATGGCAGATGGACGTCAAAACGGCATTCCTTAACGGTTATCTTAAGGAAGAGCTGTATATGATGCAGCCGGAAGGTTTTGTCGATCCTAAGAATGCTAACAAAGTATGCAAGCTCCAGCGATCCATTTATGGGCTGGTGCAAGCATCTCGAAGTTGGAACATTCGCTTTGATGAGATGATCAAAGCGTTTGGGTTTATGCAGACTTATGGAGAAGCCTGCGTTTACAAGAAAGTGAGTGGGAGCTCAGTAGCATTTCTCATATTATATGTAGATGACATACTTTTGATGGGAAATGATATAGAACTCTTGGACAGCATTAAGGCCTACTTGAATAAAAGTTTTTCAATGAAGGACCTTGGAGAAGCTGCTTACATATTAGGCATCAAGATCTAGAGGGATAGATCGAGACGCCTCATAGGTCTTTCACAAAGCACATACCTTGATAAGATTTTGAAGAAGTTCAAAATGGATCAGTCCAAGAAAGGGTTCTTGCCTTTACTTCAAGATGTGAGATTGAGCTCGGCTCAATGTCCGACCACGGCAAAAGATAAAGAAGAGATGAGTGTCATCCCCTATGCCTCAGCCATAGGATCTATTATATATGCCATGCTGTGTACCAGACCAGATGTAAACCTTGTCGTAAGTTTGGTAGGTAGGTACCAAAGTAATCCCGGCAAGGAACACTGGACAACGGTCAAGAATATCCTGAAGTACCTGAAAAGGACGAAGGACATGTTTCTCGTTTATGGAGGTGACGAAGAGCTCGTCAGAAGGGTTACGTCGACGCTTAGCTTCGACAGATCTGATGACTCTAAGTCACAAACCGGATACGTGTATATGTTGAATGGTGGAAGCGATGGTGGTGCAGCTACAAGCAGAGCGTCGTGGTGGGATCTACATGTGAAGCGGAGTACATGGCAGCCTCGGAGGCAGCGCATGAAGCAATTTGGGTGAAGGTGTTCATCACCGACCTAGGAGTCATACCCAATGCGTCGGGGCCGATCAAACTCTTCTGTGACAACACTGGAGCTATTGCACTTGCCAAGGAGCCCAGGTTTCACAAGAAGACCAGGCACATCAAGCGTCGCTTCAACTCCATCCGTGAAAATGTTCAAGATGGAGACATAGAAATTTGCAAAGTGCATACGGATCTGAATGTCGCAGATCAGTTGACTAAACCTCTTCCGCGGGCAAAACATGATCAACACCAGAACTCTATGGGTGTTCGAATCATAACAATCTAACTAGAATAATGACACAAGTGCAAGTGGGAGACTGTTGGAAATATGACCTAGAGGCAATAATAAAAGGATTATTATTATATTTCCTTGTTCATGATAATTGTCTTTTATTCATTCTATAATTGTATTATCCGGAAATCGTAATACACGTGTGAATACATAGAACACAATACGTCCCTAGTAAGCCTCTAGTTGACTAACTCGTTGGTCAACAGATAGTCATGGTTTCCTGACTATGGACATTAGATGTCGTTGACAACGGGATCACATCATTAGGAGAATGATGTGATGGACAAGACCCAATCCTAAGCATAGCACACGATCGTGTAGTTCATTTTGCTAGAGCTTTTCCAATGTCAAGTATCTTTTCCTTAGACCATGAGATCGTGTAACTCCCGGATACCGTAGGAGTGCTTTGGGTGTACCAAACGTCACAACGTAACTGGGTGACTATAAAGGTACACTACAGGTATCTCCGAAAGTGTCTGTTGGGTTGACACGGATCGAGACTGGGATTTGTCACTCCGTATTAAGGAGAGGTATCACTGGCCCCACTCGATAGTGCACCATCATAATGAGCTCAAAGAGACCAAGTGTCTGGTCACAGGATCATGCATTACGGTACGAGTAAAGTGACTTGCCGGTAACGAGATTGAACGAGGTATTGGGATACCGACGATCGAATCTAGGGCAAGTAACATACCGTCTGACAAAAGGAATAGTATACGGGGTTGCTTGAATCCTCGACATCGTGGTTCATCCGTTGAGATCATAGAGGAGTATGTGGGAGCCAACATGGGTATCCAGATACCGCTGTTGGTTATTGACCGGAGAGTCGTCTCGGTCATGTCTGCATGTCTCCCGAACCCGTAGGGTCTACACACTTAAGGTTCGGTGACGCTAGGGTTCTTAGGAACACTTGTATGTGATTACCGAATGTTGTTCGGAGTCCCGGACGTCACGAGGAGTTCCGGAATGGTCCGGAGGTGAAGATTTATATATGGGAAGTTGTCATACGGACACCGGAAAGTTTCGGGGGCATATCGGTATTGTACCGGGTCCACCGGAGAGGTTCCGGGGGTCCACCGGGAGGGGCCACCCCTCTAGGAGGGCCTCATGGGCGAAGAGGCGAGGAACCAGCCCCTGGAGGGCTGGGCACTCCCCTTGGGCCCATGCGCCTAGGGTTGGGGGAACCCTAGTGGGGCGCCCCTTTGCTTGGGGGCAAGCCCCTCCACAGCCGCCGCCCCCTCTAGATCTCATCTAGAGGGGCCGGGCCCCCTTGCCCCTTCCCCTATAAATAGAGGGGTGAGGGGAGGGCTGCAATAGACATCCAAGGCACAGCCCCTCCCCTCCCCAACACATCTCCTCCTCCGTTGAGTGCTTGGCGAAGCCCTGTCGGAGTACTGCCTCTCCACCATCATCACGCCGTCGTGCTGCTGCTAGAGCCTTCTTCCTCAACCTCTCCTTCCCCCTTGCTGGATCAAGAAAGAGGAGACATCGTCCGTTAAATGCGTGTGTTGAACGCGGAGGTGCTGTCCGTTCGGCACTTGGTCATCGGTGATTTGAATCACGGCGAGTACGACTCCATCATCACCGTTCCCTTGAACGCTTCCGCACGCGATCTACAAGTGGTATGTAGATGCCATCTCTCTTCCATGACTCGTTGCTTAGATGAACTCATAGATGGATTTTGGTGAAACCATAGGAAAATTTTTAATTTTCTGCAACGTTCCCCAACATAGAGCTCATACATTCAGATCTATGTGAAATGAATGGTGTTTTGACAAAAGATGTAAAGAAATATTTCATGACGTTAATTGACGACTCCACTAGATACTGCCATGTGTATCTTCTGAAATCTAAGGATGAGGCTTTGAACTTTTTTAAGATCTATAAAGCTGAAGTGGAAACCCAACTTGATCGGAAAATCAAGAGGCTTAGGTTCGACCGTGGTGGAGAGTATTTTCCAATGAATTTGATGCTTTTTGTGCGGAACATGGTATAATCCATGAGAGGACGCCTCCCTATTCACCTCAGTCTGGGGTAGCCGAAAGAAAGAATCGTACTCTAACTGATTTGGTTAACGCCATGTTAGACACATCGAGTCTCTCCAAGGCATGGTGGGGGGAGGCGATATTCACTGCATGTCATGTCCTAAACCGAGTTCCCACAAAGAATAAAGAGATAACTTCATTCGAGGAATGGGAGAAGAAAATATTAAAGCTCTCTTATCTACGAACCTGGGGTTGTTTGGCGAAAGTCAATGTGCCACTTCCAAAAAAGCGCAAGCTTGGACCAAAGACCGTGGATTTTGTTTTCCTAGGATATGCTTTTCATAGCATTGGTTATAGATTCTTGGTTGTAAAATCTGAAGTACCTGACATGCATGTCAGTACGACCATGGAGTCGAATGATGCTTTCTTTGAAGATATCTTTCCCATGAAGAATATGACTACCTCATCTAATCAGAAGATGCCTAGTTCATCGAATAAGGAACCAGTTACAATTACCGAACCTGCCATTTCGATGGAACACTTTGAAAGTCCTGTGGAGGAGAACAATGAAGTTCCTACTATGAGCAAGAAACAGAGGACTGCAAAGTCCTTTGGTGATGATTTTCTTGTGTATCTCATAGATGACACTCCCAGTTCTATTTCAGAGGCCTATGCATCTAAAGATGCTGACTACTGGAAGGAAGCGGTTCGTAGCGAGATGGATTCTATCTTGGCGAATGAAACTTGGGAGATAACTGATCATCCTTATGGGTGCAAACCATAGGATGCAAATGGGTATTCAAGAAGAAGCTTAAGCCTAATGGTACTATTGAAAAGTACAAGGCTCGGCTCTTGGCTAAGGGTTATACCCAAAAGGAAGGTGAAGACTTCTTTGATACTTACTCACCTGTGGCTCGACTGACCACTATTCGAGTTCTACTTTCATTAGCTGCCTCACATGGTCTTCTCGTTCATCAAATGGATGTTAAGACTGCTTTCCTAAATGGAGAGTTGGACGAGGAAATTTATATGGAACAACCAGATGGGTTTGTACTAGATGGTCAGGAAGGAAAAATGTGCAAGTTGCTAAAGTCTTTGTATGGACTCAAGCAAGCACCCAAACAGTGGCATGAGAAGTTTGAAAAAACTTTAACAACTGCAGGCTTTGTTGTAAATGAAGCTGACAAATGTGTGTACTATCGCCATGGTGGGGGCGAGGGAGTTATCCTTTGCTTGTATGTTGACGACATACTGATTTTCGGAACAAATCTGAATAATATTAAGGAGGTCAAGAATTTCCTATCTCGTTGTTTTGAGATGAAGGATTTAGGAGTGGCTCATGTCATTTTGAACATCAAGTTGTTGAGAGACGATGATGGTGGGATTACATTGCTTCAATCTCACTATGTGGAAAAGATCTTGAGTCGCTTTGGCTATAGTGACTGCAAGCCCTTTCCAACACCATATGATGCGAGTGTGTTACTTCGAAAGAATCGAAGAATTGCTAGAGATCAATTGAAATATTATCAGATTATTGGCTCGCTTATGTACTTAGCCAGTCCTACAAGACCTGGCATCTCTTTTGTTGTTAGCAAACTGAGTCGGTTTGTCTCAAAACCAGGAGATGTGCATTGGAAAGCTCTAGAGAGAGTTTTGCGTTATTTGAAAGGCACTGCGAATTATGGAATTCACTACACCGGGCACCCAAAGGTGCTTGAAGGGTATAGTGACTCAAACTGGATCACAGATGCTGATGAGATAAAGGCCACGAGCGGTTATGTATTCACTCATGGAGGTGGCGCTGTTTCTTGGAAGTCTTGCAAACAGACCATCTTAACGAGGTCAACAATGGAAGCAGAACTCACAGCACTAGATACAGCTACGGTCGAAGCAGATTGGCTTCGTCGTCTCTTGAATGACTTACCGGTTATTGAGAAACCTGTACCAGGTATCCTTATGAACTGCGACAATAAAGCTGGAATCACGAAAGTGAGCAGCTCAAAGGATAACATGAAGTCATCAAAACACGTTCAGAGAAGGTTAAAGTCTGTCAGGAAAATGAGAAACTCTGGAGTTATTGCATTGGATTATATCCAAACGTCTAAAAATCTGGCAGATCCGTTCACTAAGGGTTTATCACGTAATATGATAGATAATGCATCGAGGGAGATGAAGGAAATATGCCCTAGAGGCAATAATAAAGTTATTATTTATTTCCTCATATCATGATAAATGTTTATTATTCATGCTAGAATTGTATTAACCGGAAACATGATACATGTGTGAATACATAGACAAACATGATGTCACTAGTATGCCTCTACTTGACTAGCTCATTGATCAAAGATGGTTATGTTTCCTAACCATAGACATGTGTTGTCATTTGTTTAATGGGATCACATCATTAGGAGAATGATGTGATTGACTTGACCCATTCCGTTAGCTTAGCACTTGATCGTTTAGTATGTTGCTATTGCTTTCTTCATGACTTATACAAAGTTCCTGAAACTATGAGATTATGCAACTCCGTTTACGGAGGAACACTTTGTGTGCTACCAAACGTCTGGCGTAACTGGGTGATTATAAAGGTACTCTCAGGTGTCTCCAAAAGTATATGTTGAGCTGGCATAATTCGAGATTAGGTTTTGTCACTCCGATTGTCGGAGAGGTATCTCTGGGCCTTCTCGGTAATACTCATCACCTAAGCCTTGCAAGCATTGTAACTAATGAGTTAGTTATGAAATGATGTATTACGTAACGAGTAAAGAGACTTGCCGGTAACGAGATTAAACTAGGTATTGGATACCGACGTCAAATCTCCGGCAAGTAACATACCGTTGACAAAGGGAACAACGTATGTTGTTATGCGGTTTGACCGATAAAGATCTTCGTAGAAAATGTAGGAACCAATATGAACATCCAGGTTCCACTATTGGTTATTGACCGAGAATAGTTCTAGGTCATGTCTACATAATTCTCGAACCCGTAGGGTCCGCACGCTTAACGTTACGATGACAGTTTTATGAGTTTTGATGTACCGAAGTTTGTTCGGAGTCCCGGATGTGATCACGGACATGACGAGGAGTCTCGAAATGGTCGAGACATAAAGATTGACATATTGGAAGCCTATGTTTGGACTTGAATAGTTCCGGGTGAAATCGGGATTTTCTGGAACACCGAGGGGTTACGGAACCCTCCGGGGTTAATGGGCCTTAGTGGGCCATGAGGGAGAAGAGGAGGGCCGGCCAGGCAGGCCGCGCCCCTCCCCTAATCCGAATAGGACAAGGAAGGGGCGGCGCCTTTCCTCTTTCCTCCCCCAAGTCCTAATCCAACTAGGAAAGGGGGAGTCCTACTCCGGTGGGAGTAGGACTCCTCCGCGCCTCCTCCTCTAGGGCCGGCCGCACCCCTTTGCTCCTTTATATACGGGGCAGGGGGGCACCCTAGAACACACAAGTTGATCTACGGATCGTTCCTTAGCCGTGTGCGGTGCCCCCTCCACCATATTCCACCTCGGTCGTATCGTCGCGGAGTTTAGGCGAAGCCCTGCGCCGGTAGAGCATCATCATCGTCACCACGCCGTCGTGCTGACGGAACTCATCCCCGACACCCTGCTGGATTGGAGTCCGGGGATCGTCATCGAGCTGAACGTGTGCAGAACACGGAGGTGCCATACGTTCGGTACCTGGATCGGTCGGATCGTGAAGACGTATGACTACATCAACCACGTTGTCATAACGGTTCCGCTTTCGGTCTACGAGGGTACGTGGACACACTCTCCTCTCTCGTTGCTATGCATCACCATGATCTTGCGTGTGCGTAGGAAAAAATTTGAAATTACTTCGTTCCCCAACAGTGGCATCCGAGCCAGGTTTTATGCGTTGATGTTATATGCACGAGTAGAACACAAGTGAGTTGTGGGTGATACAAGTCATACTGCTTACCAGCATGTCATACTTTGGTTCGGCGGTATTGTGAGATGAAGCGGCCCGGACCGACATTACGCCAGACGCTTCTGCGAGACTGGTTTCACCGCTTCGAGCACTCGTTGCTTAAAGGTGACCGGCGGATGTCTGTCTCTCTCACTTTAGTTGAACCGAGTGTGGCTACGCCCGGTCCTTGCGAAGGTTAAAACAGCATCAACTTGACAAACTATCGTTGTGGTTTTGATGCGTAGGTAAGAACGGTTCTTGCTCAGCCCGTAGCAGCCACGTAAAACTTGCAACAACAAAGTAGAGGACGTCTAACTTGTTTTTGCAAGGCATGTTGTGATATGATATGGTTAAGACATGATGCTATACTTTATTGTATGAGATGATCATGTTTTGTAACCGAGTTATCGGCAACTAGCAGGAGCCATATGGTTGTCGCTTTATTGTATGAAATGCAAACGCCATGTAATTGCTTTACTTTATCTCTAAGCGGTAGCGATAGTCGTAGAAGCAATAGTTGGCGAGACGACAACGATGCTACGATGGAGATCAAGGTGTCGCGCCCGGTGACGATGGTGATCATGATGGTGCTTCGGAGATGGAGATCACAAGCACAAGATGATGATGGCCATATCATATCACTTATATTGATTGCATGTGATGTTTATCCTTTATGCATCTTATCTTGCTTTGACTAACGGTAGCATTTTAAGATGATCTCTCACTTAAAATTATCAAGAAGTGTTCTCCCTGAGTATACACCGTTGCCAAAGTTAAGTAGTGCCCGGACACCACGTGATGATCGGGTGTGATAAGTTCTACGTCCATCTACAACGGGTGCAAAACAGTTGCACACGCGGAATACTCAGAGTTAAACTTGATGAGCCTAGCATATAACAGATATGGCCTCGGAACACGGAGACCGAAAGGTCGAGCGTGAATCATATAGTAGATATGATCAACATAGTGATGTTCACCATTGAAACTACTCCATCTCACATGATGATCGGACATGGTTTAGTTGATTTGGATCACGTGTTCACTTACATGACAAGAGAGATGCCTGTCTAAGTGGGAGTTCTTAAATAATATGATTAATTGAACTTAAATTTATCATGAACTTAGCACCTGATAGTTTTTTGCTTATCTATGTTTGTTGTAGATAGATGGCTCGTGCTGTTGTTCCGTTGAATTTTAATGCGTTCCTTGAGAAAGCAAAGTTGAAAGATGATGGTAGCAATTACACGGACTGGGTCCGTAACTTGAGGATTATCCTCATTGCTGCGTAGAAGAATTACGTCCTGGAAGCACCGCTAGGTGCCAGACCTGCTGCAGGAACAACGCCAGAAGTTGTGAACGTCTGGCAGAGCAAAGCTTATGACTACTCTATAGTTCAGTGTGCCATGCTTTACGGCTTAGAACCGGGTCTTCAACGACTTTTTGAACGTCATGGAGCATATGAGATGTTCCAGGAGTTGAAGTTAATATTTCAAGCAAATGCCCGGATTGAGAGATATGAAGTCTCCAATAAGTTCTATAGCTGCAAGATGGAGGAGAATAGTTCTGCCAGTGAGCATATACTCAAAATGTCTGGGTATAATAATCACTTGATTCAACTGGGAGTTAATCTTCCGGATGATAGTGTCATTGACAGAATTCTCCAATCATCGCCACCAAGCTACAAGAGCTTCGTGATGAACTATAATATGCAAGGGATGAACAAGACACTTCCGAGCTCTTCGCAATGCTAAAAGCTGCGGAGGTAGAAATCAAGAAGGAGCATCAAGTGTTGATGGTCAACAAGACCACTAGTTTCAAGAAAAAGGGCAAAGGAAAGAAGAAGGGGAACTTTAAGAAGAACATCAAGCAAGTTGCTGCTCAAGAGAAGAAACCCAAGTCTGGACCTATGCCTGAAACTGAGTGCTTCTACTGCAAGCAAGTTGGTCACTGGAAGCGGAACTGCCCCAAGTATTTGTCGGATAAGAAGGATGGCAAGGTGAACAAAGGTATATGTGATATACATGTTATTGATGTGTACCTTACTAGAGCTCGCAGTAGCACCTGGGTATTTGATCTTTGGTTACATTGCTAATATTTGCAACTCGAAACAGGGACTACGGAATAAGCGAGCACTAGCCAAGGACGAGGTGACGATGCGCGTGGGAAACGGTTCCAACGTCAATGTGATCGCGGTCGGCACGCTACCTCTACATCTACCTTCGGGATTAGTTTTAGACCTAAATAATTGTTATTTGGTGACAGCATTGAGCATGAACATTATATCTGGATCTTGTTTGATGCGAGACGGTTATTCATTTAAATCAGAGAATAATGGTTGTTCTATTTATATGAGTAATATCTTTTATGGTCATGCACCCTTGAAGAATGGTCTATTCTTATTAAATCTCGACAGTAGTGATACACATATTCATAATGTCGAAGCCAAAAGATGCAGAGTTGATAATGATAGTGCAACTTATTTGTGGCACTGCCGTTTAGGTCATATCGGTGTAAAGCGCATGAAGAAACTCCATACAGATGGACTTTTGAAACCACTTGATTATGAATCACTTGGTACTTGCGAACCGTGCCTCATGGGCAAGATGACTAAAACACCGTTCTCCGGTTCTATGGAGAGAGCAACAGATTTGTTGGAAATCATACATACAGATGTATGTGGTCCGCTGAATGTTGAAGCTCGTGGCGGATATCGTTATTTTCTCACCTTCACAGATGATTTAAACAGATACGGGTATATCTACTTAATGAAGCATAAATCTGAAACATTTGAAAAGTTCAAAGAATTTCAGAGTGAAGTTGAAAATCATCGTAACAAGAAAATAAAATATCTACGATCTGATCATGGAGGAGAATATTTGAGTTACGAGTTTGGTCTACATTTGAAACAATGCGGAATAGTTTCGCAACTCACGCCACCTGGAACACCACAGCGTAATGGTGTGTCCGAACGTCGTAATCGTACTTTACTAGATATGGTGCAATCTATGATGTCTCTTACCGATTTACCGCTATCGTTTTGGGGTTATGCTTTAGAGACGGCCGCATTCACGTTAAATAGGGCACCATCAAAATCCGTTGGGACGACACCTTATGAACTATGGTTTGGCAAGAAACCAAAGTTGTCGTTTCTGAAAGTTTGGGGTTGCGATGCTTATGTGAAAAAGCTTCAACCTGATAAGCTTGAACCCAAATCGGAAAAATGTGTCTTCATAGGATACACAAAGGAGACAATTGGGTACACCTTCTATCACAGATCCGAAGGCAAGACATTCGTTGCCAAGAATGGATCCTTTCTAGAGAAGGAGTTTCTCTCGAAAGAAGTGAGTGGGAGGAAAGTAGAACTTGATGAGGTAACAGTACCAGCTCCCTTATTGGAAAGTAGTTCATCACAGAAATCGGTTCCTGTGACACCTACACCAGTTAGTGAGGAAGTTAATGATGATGATCGTGAAACATCAGATCAAGTTGTTACTGAACTTCGTAGATCAACCAGAGTAAAATCCGCACTAGAGTGGTACGGTAATCCTATTCTGGAAGTCATGCTACTAGATCATGGTGAACCTACGAACTATGAAGAAGCGATGGTGAGCCCAGATTCCGCAAAATGGCTTGAAGCCATGAAATCTGAGATGGGATCCATGTATGAGAACAAAGTGTGGACTTTGGTTGACTTGCCCGATGGTCGGCAAGCAATAGAGAATAAATGGATTTTCAAGAAGAAGACCGACGCCGACGGTAATGTTCTTTGTTTACAAAGCTCGACTTGTTGCAAAAGGTTTTCGACAAGTTCAAGTAGTTGACTACGATGAGACCTTCTCACCCGTGGCGATGCTTAAGTCTGTCCGAATCATGTTAGCAATTGCCGCATTTATGATTATGAAATATGGCGGATGGATATCAAAACTGCATTTCTGAATGGATTTCTGGAAGAAGAGTTGTATATGATGCAACCGGAAGGTTTTGTCGATCCTAAGGAGCTAACAAAGTGTGCAAGCTCCAACGATCAATCTATGGTGCAGTGCAAGCCTCTGGAGTTGGAATAAACGCTTTGATAGTGTGATCAAAGCATATGGTTTTATCTGCACTTTTGGAGAAGCTTTGTATTTACAAGAAAGTGAGTGGGAGCTCTGTAGCATTTCTAATATTATATGTGGACGACATATTGTTGATTGGAAATGATATAGAATTTCTGGATAGCATAAAAAGATACTTGAATAAAAGTTTTTCAATGAAGGACCTCGGTGAAGCTGCTTACATATTGGGCATCAAGATCTATAGAGATAGATCAAGACGCTTGATTGGACTTTCACAATGCACATACCTTGATAAAGTCTTGAAAAAGTTCAATATGGATCAGGCAAAGAAAGCGTTTTTGCCTGTATTACAAGGTGTAAGATTGAGTCAGACTCAATGCCCGACCACTGCAGAAGATAGAGAGAAAATGAAAGGAGTTCCCTATGCTTCAGCCATAGGATCTATCATGTATGCAATGATGTGTACCAGACCTGATGTGTGCCTTGCTATTAGCTTAGCAGGGAGGTACCAAAGTAATCCAGGAGTGGATCATCGACAGCGGTCAAGAATATCCTGAAATACGAAAAGGACTAAGGATATGTTTCTCGTTTATGGAGGTGACAAAGAGCTTGTCGTAAAGGGTTACGTCGATGCAAGCTTTGACACTGATCCGGACGATTCTAAATCGCAAACCGGATACGTATTTTTATTAAACGGTGGAGCTGTAAGTTGGTGCAGTTCTAAACAAAGCGTCGTGGCGGGATCTACATGTGAAGCGGAGTACATAGCTGCTTCGGAAGCAGCAAATGAAGGAGTCTGGATGAAGGAGTTTCCGATCTAGGTGTTATACCTAGTGCATCGGGACCAATGAAGATCTTCTGTGACAATACTGGTGCAATTGCCTTGGCAAAGGAATCCAGATTTCAAAAGAGGACCAAGCACATCAAGAGACGCTTCAATTCCATTCGACCAAGTCCAAGTGGGAGACATAGAGATTTGCAAGATACATACGGATCTGAATATTGCAGACCCGATTGACTAAGCCTCTCTCTCACGAGCAAAACATGATCAGCACCAAGACTCCATGGGTGTTAGAATCATTCTTTGTGTAATCTAGATTATTGACTCTAGTGCAAGTGGGAGACTGAAGGAAATATGCCCTAGAGGCAATAATAAAGTTATTATTTATTTCCTCATATCATGATAAATGTTTATTATTCATGCTAGAATTGTATTAACCGGAAATATGATACATGTGTGAATACATAGACAAACATGATGTCACTAGTATGCCTCTACGTGACTAGCTCATTGATCAAAGATGGTTATGTTTCCTAACCATAGACATGTGTTGTCATTTGATTAATGGGATCACATCATTAGGAGAATGATGTGATTGACTTGACCCATTCCGTTAGCTTAGCACTTGATCGCTTAGTATGTTGCTATTGCTTTCTTCATGACTTATACAAAGTTCCTGCAACTATGAGATTATGCAACTCCGTTTACGGAGGAACACTTTGTGTGCTACCAAAGCGTCCTGGCATCTGGGTGATTATAAAGGTACTCTCTGGTGTCTCCAAAAGTATATGTTGAGCTGGCATAATTCGAGATTAGGTTTTGTCACTCCGATTGTCGGAGAGGTATCTCTCGGCCTTCTCGGTAATACTCATCACCTAAGCCTTGCAAGCATTGTAACTAATGAGTTAGTTATGAAATGATGTATTACGTAACGAGTAAAGAGACTTGCCGGTAACGAGATTAAACTAGGTATTGGATACCGACGATCAAATCTCGGGCAAGTAACATACCGATGACAAAGGGAACAATGTATGTTGTTATGCGGTTTGACCGATAAAGATCTTCGTAGAAAATGTAGGAACCAATATGAACATCCAGGTTCCACTATTGGTTATTGACCGAGAATAGTTCTAGGTCATGTCTACATAATTCTCGAACCCGTAGGGTCCGCACGCTTAACGTTACGATGACAGTTTATGAGTTTTGATGTACCGAAGTTTGTTCGAGTCCCGGATGTGATCACGGACATGACGAGGAGTCTCGAAATGGTCGAGACATAAAGATAGATATATTGGAAGCCTATGTTTGGACTTGAATAGTTCGGGTGAAATCGGGATTTTACGGAACACCTGTTACGGAACCCTCCCGGGGGTTAATGGGCCTTAGTGGGCCATGAGGGAGAAGAGGAGGGCCGGCCAGGGCAGGCCGCGCGCCCCCTCCCCCCCTAGTCCGAATAGGACAAGGAAGGGGGGCGGCGCCCCATTTCCTCTTTCCCTCCCCCCAAGTCCTAATCCAACTAGGAAAAGGGGGGGGAGTCCTACTCCCGGTGGGAGTAGGACTCCTCCGGCGCGCCTCCTCCTAGGGCCGGCCGCACCCCCCCCCCCTTTCTCCTTTATATAAGGGGGCAGAGGGGCACCCTAGAGCACACAAGTTGATCTACGGATCGTTCCTTAGCCGTGTGCGGTGCCCCCCTCCACCATATTCCACCTCGGTCGTATCGTCGCGGAGTTTAGGTGAAGCCCTGCGCCGGTAGAGCATCATCATCGTCACCACGCCCGTCGTCTTGTGGAACTCATCCCGACACCCTGCGGATCGGAGTCCGGGATCGTCATCGAGCTGAACGTGTGCAGAACAATGAGGTGCCGTGCGTTCGCATGCTTGGATCGGTCGGATCGTGAAGACGTACGACTACATCAACCGCGTTGTCATAACGCTTCCGCTTTCGGTCTACGAGGGTACGTGAACACACTCTCCTCTCTCGTTGCTATGCATCACCATGATCTTGCGTGTGCATAGGAATTTTTTTGAAATTACTACGTTCCCCAACAGGAGATGGGTATGAGACCCACAATATGAGTTGTTCACGGTGGTAACCTAGTCTATGTGATCAGAGATCCGGTGAATTAGATGTGGAAGACAAGCTGTTGATCAACTGAGAGGAGAGTATCCTTACCATTAATACCACTCCATGAAGATGCAATACTCTCCTAATCTGCATGGCAGGTTGATGTATATCTTAATGTGTTATAAGTGGCTTATTGAAGCAGAGATGTCGTCCTACAGAACATCTTTTGAAGAATGCACCTATATGAGTTTGATTGTTAAAACGTCGCAATCTATGAGAGTAGGGTTCTCTCTAATAAACTCATGAAAGGTCTCGGAGTATGACGCATAAGCTCCACCTGCGGGGAAGACCCACGGTAGCCACATAGCGGTCAAGGCTTTATGTGAAGCTAGATTCGCAGAAAACTTGCAGTTGAAGGCCTGGTCCACAGTCCAAGTTGCTTAGTAGTGTAGCATAGAGTTTTAGGTGGAAGTTCAACTTAACAGTCTCCACTGTAGTACCGGTATAACAATGTTTTGCAACCAAAGGCAAATTTTGTGTGCCTCTGGGATCTGATGGGGGATTGCTGAAATTTTGTCTATTTTGGGCCTATCCCAATAGCAGTTTCAGAAATTCCTAATAAATTCTAGAGGCCCACATAGCCCATTCGTGCAAGGCAAGAGATGGAACTAAAGTTTAGTCCCACACTGCTAGTTTAGAGGGAGTTGGACCTCTTTATAAGGGAGGCTCTTTCTCCACATGTATGAGGATGAGAACAAGAGGGACATCCACGCGCGCTCCTCCTCCGCCTCGCCATGCCACGCCACGCCTCGTCACGACGCGCCGCGGGTTGCAGGAATGAGCCGAGCCGATGTCTAAATTTTTGCCACGCATGACGGGTATATGAAAGGTCACGCGGAAGCTGAAACGTTTTTGCTGTAGTGGAGATTGAATACAAACGGTACACCTCTTCGCCTGCTGCCTGTTCGTTTCATTTCCCTCGTTCTCTTCAGCTCCCGGCGCAGCCTCTCGCCTCCTTCTCTTGCGCCTATAAAAGGGAGGTCGCTCCTCCCAGAGAGACGCACCAGAACTTCTTCTTCCTCTCGCCACAAGTTCCTGAGCACTGCGCTACTGCTACGTTCTTCTCCATCCCGGCTTGCGGCGTGCACCGCAGGTCGGGACAGTAGCCTCCGAAACCGCACCTTTTGAGTCATATACGGGAGAAGGGTGATAAGGTTTTTGGGGAGCGCTTCGCGCGACTACTGACTTCTTCGTCACGGACGCTCGGGACTCCGACGACTACTTCCCCGACGACGACTTCTTCCCCGACGTCGACAACCTCCTCGACGACATGGCTGGCGAGGAAACCGACCCCAAGTGCAGCGCTTTTGCTGCTGCTGTCTCGTACGCGTTCTTCCTCTTTCTATTAGAGGCCCTGCTATAGTTCCTTCTTCTAGTGTTTGCCCTACATATGTTAGACTCTGTTTTATATATGCGACTTGCTATATTGTCTGCTCTAGATGTGTTTAGTTACAGTTCATATATGAAGATGTTGTTTCCTTCTCTTTGTCAAATCGTATGACTTGTTTTATCACTGCTATACTAGTCGTGCTTTATTTAGTATTTCTGTTAATAAAATCATTCGGTAAATTGCTCATATTTCCAACAACAAGAACCATCGATCATCACCGACCGATGCCGAGTATCACGTCTCCATCAGACCACTGGTACCTAGTCCAACCCACATGTTTCTCGCTATCCCGCTAAAATAGGCTTCGACTCTCCAAGTGCAGTCATCCATCAGCACATAGTGTAGTCATCCATCAGACTCCAGCTCCACCTTCAACATGACTCCATGTAGCTGGCCGTGCTACCCTGCGCCCTGTCGACTTCAAACTCACTCATGTGTACACCGCCTTGAATCAACCTTGCGCCATAGTCTCATTGAAGCCGCACAAGCCCTCGGGCCTGCACCACGTATTTCCACGCCCCAGAAGTCGGTCATCATCAACATCACGCTCCTATGTCGTCGTCGCTGAAATCACCGTCGTCTTCTACTTTGACCAACATCCATGTCGATCCATCAAACTGTCCAGTCTGACCCAGCGAAATTATCCGACTGTAACCATGCTCCACCCTACGTCGTGTCCGCCCGCACATCTTCGTGCATTGCTTGACGCCTTGTGTATACATGATCCCGCACGACGCTCTCTAGGCTCCCAAATCATCTTCTGCAGAACTCACTACATGATATTTTCATCTTAGCTCGCTTGACTTTCGGCAACACCACAAGCATTTTTTTTTGTGCCAACAAATTTTCACCTTTATCTGAGCTTTCCCAACGATGCCAAAGTACACAAACAAAAAATCCTGTGTGGTATGCCTACGTATACTAGTAGCACTTCCGACCAAAAGGTCTTCTGGTCTTTTCACGTGGTCTGCTCCTTGCACAATTTCCAAGCTAGTCCTTTGCTGTATTTGCCAAAAGCTCCTGCTAATTTAGATGGATGCACAACTCAATGAATTATCTTTCTGCCATTTGATTTCCTGCCATCGTCCGCGTCACACACGAGGACCCCGTTCTCTTTTTTGTTTCCAAAAACAAATCTCACGCGATCTCTTACACCGGTCAAAACCAACAGCCTGCTTCTCCGGTTCTCACGATCGATTAGCTCATGGCCTCCTCCTCTGGACGGGCCCTGTACGTTCCTGCTGGCTCGGGCCTTCCGCCCTTGCCTCGGCCGGCCGTCTGCCCTGTTGCCGAGAAGTGTTGCCGATCCCAATTGCTTCCCGGTGCCTATATCATCGCAGGCGCACCGCGCGCACAGTGTCAAACCCATCGCCTCTCAACGTGATCTGGGCTCCTCTGCTTCCACGCAAACCATACGAAATTTGAACCCTTCCTCTAAACCGTGCTCATAATACCATTTATTAAAATTAATCCGAGGTCACCGTCAATCTATCAAGGACCAAGCAATCACACAAACACGACACCGAGATTTGTTAACGAGGTTCGCCGATATGGCTACATCCTCTGGGCTTGACTACGGGAGCTCCTCCCCATGACGCCGCCATAATATCAAGACCCTGGCCGCCACGCTACCGACTCTCCCGTGCTGTCTTTATTATGTTGGCATAGTGCATTTCAGCGTGTCTACCCACGCTATATATGAGAGGGCTAGGATACAAGCGTCCTGATTGGACACGACTCCATATCCTGTCTACACACCATATGACTCCAAGTCTAAATGTAACATAACTTGTATAATAATATTCGACACAGCTCTAACACATCCTAGTACCAAGCTCATGGAGTGGGCGCAGTCCCGAACCTGAGACGTCACCCTGATCCTAGAGAAGTCGTCAACGGTGACCGTACGGGACTCGGTTCTCACGATGTCGTCTTTCGGCTTGGAGCCTCTGAGCTGCCAGTACCACCGTCTGATCTTGCTCTCGGGGAACTTGTACAATATGGTGCACCTTAGGGTGAAGTTGTTGTTGTCGTGGATGCGCGATGCGGACTCTAGCTCTAGTATCGTTACGTAGAGGGGTTCGAACTGAGAGTGAACGTCTGACACCATCTCCCCCTGTGGAAGGCGAGGCGCTCTCTGCTCTGGTCCAGGATATCCAGGGTGACGTGGGCACCGTCTCGAAATAGGTATGGAGGCTCATCCTTTAGGTCGACATGGAAATCGAAATAGCAGGACTGCATATACACTTTGATGAACCAGCTGCGGCCGAGGTCATAGAACCGGGCCACCCCGAGGCGTGTCGGTGAGGAGGAGGACCGCGGCCGTGACTCGATTGTGAAGGTCTTGGTAACCGTTGAGGACATGGCTTCATTCAATTCGGTGCAAAGCCGCCGATGTAGCTATATTTATGGCTAGACAAAGTTTGCCGTGGCAAGGTGACTGTGTGTGGTTTAATCTTGTGTGTGTATATATATATCTATACTACTATTAAAAGAGCAAACATCAATTCCCCTAACTTCACACAACAAACTGTACACAGGTTAACCAGAACCATCCGATCAATTAACTTAAACACATCCCATCGGCCCATGTTACCCCAGTAGTCTGCCATCCAAATCAACGTCCCAGATCGAATGTTCTGCCGAGCAAACTCTCCATCGTCTGCCAATTTTCGCGTCCCCGATCCCCGCCCGCAACTCCGTGATTTCCGTATCGGTTCCCCAGGAATCGTGGCTCCCCATCCTTTTTTCGTTAGGCCCCAGATCGAAAAGAATGGATCCCCAGCAACCTACAGCGGCGGCGGAAGAGGGCGTGGGTACCAAAGGGCGATGACGACCATGGTTGTGGGCTTGTGGCCGAGGACGGGTCTACCAAGGCGGCGGTGGTGATGGTGGTTGGTGGAGGCCCCGGCCGTGGCTACAAAGGGGTTGGCGATGGCGGACGCGTCCAAGGCTATCAAAAGGGCGGCAATGACTACAGCGGGCTGCCGTGGTGGCAACAACTATGGTGGGCACGGTGCGCACAGTAACTATGGCGGTCGCGGTGGCAGAGGAGGGGGAGGCGCCCTCGACATGCACCAAGCCGCGGGGTGTCCCCTCTCTGAGCGCTACCACACAAAGGCGGCCCAGCTCCGGAGAAGTTCCACGGCGATGGGCGGCGGCTTGGTGCCGCTACATCCAACCGACCAGCGATGGAGCAGCTATCAGCGTTCCTCCGCGTGGCACCAGGTTTCCTCGTACCTCCTCCAGCATCCTCTCCAGCCACAGCCTCCGGTCCTCCTCTCAACGTGTCTTCGCTTCCTCTACGATGTCACGGCTTCACGATCTACGTACACCATGGTGGGCGTCACCCAAGTGTTAGCAGTTAGATAGTCAGCGCCCCTTCTCTCTCTCTCCCGCACATACTGCATGCATGATCTCCACGACCCTCATGCACGTAGCCACGACCGGCGCCCTACGCCCTGTGTTGTAACTCTACTATATATTGATTGATGAATGCATCGGCAGCACCCAAGGTGCAAAGCCTCTTCCCATATCCCATTCTACATGGTATCAGATGCCGGACACCTCCTGCGCCTGTAAGACCGCTTCCGCTGTCCTCCCTGCATCGCATCACCATGGCGATTCCTCCCCCTCCCCCACCTCCACCACCGCCGCCGCGTCCCGTCTTCGCTGCCGGTGGCACTCCCACCACACCCCCCTCCACTCAGCCCCGCTCCCAGGCCCTCCTCACGCCCTCTGCCTTCTCCCACGGCGGCGCTCTCTTCGCCCCGGATCCCACTGCCTCCTCCTCCACCGGGCCCCCACACATCTCCCTCCTCGGCAGCGTGTTCATCAAACAGCACGTCCCGGTCGTCCTCCAACTCAACCCACCCAATTTCTCTCACTGGCGCACTCTCTTCGAGGTTATGTTCCAGAAGCACGCGGTGGTCGACCACATCGCCGGCCCTGCGCGCCCTCATGACCCCGCCTGGATGTAGGACGGCGCCACATCGCCGTCTCGGCTGTACAACCGGGTGATCTTTGAGGTCTTCGGGCCCATCCATCAGCGCGGCGCCCGTGCCGCCGCCGTCTGGGACGCCATCTGCACCCTGTTCCTCGAGAACGCCGAGCACCAGGTGGTCTTCCTCTCCATCGAGTTCCGGTGCATTGAGAAGGGATCATCCTCCATCCTCTCGTTCTCCGCGCGCCTCAAGGAGTGCGCTGATCGTCTCTCCGAGCTCGGCGCCGCCGTCACTGACCGTGAACAGGTGCTCAACATGTTCCGCGGCCTGCACCCGCGGTTCCGCTACGCCATCCCGATCCTGACGATGCAGACGCCGTTCCCGACGCTCCTGCGATGCCGTGCCTTTCTGCTGCTAGAGGAAAGCCGCCTCTCCGCCGACTCCAACTCCGAGCTCGCTCTCCACGCCGCTCACGCCCCCGCCAACCCTGGCGGCTCCAGGGGCTCTTCGGGCGGTAACAACCACGGCGGCGGCGGCGGTAGACGCTACAAAGGCAAGGGCAAGGCGCCCACCTCCAGCGACGGGCAGTCCTCGCAGTACGGCGGGGGTGGCGCCGCTCCTCGGCCCCCGACTTCTGTTGTCGCACCATGGACTGGCATGGTTCATGCTTGGCCCATGCCGTGGCGGCCTCATGCGCCTGGAGCATGCATCCTCGGGCCACGGCCCAATGGCGGGGCCCCCTTCGCCGGCACTGCGTCGCACCACCCGGCTCTCCCCGGCATCCCGAGCAACGCCCCTCCCGTCTACTGGCAGCCGGGTGTAGTACCCGCGCACCCATGTCACGATGGCGGCGCGCGCCCACGCCGGCGTGGGATCAGACCGCGCTCATCGCTGCTCTCAACAACATGGCTCTCCAGCAGCAGCAGCCAGCGGCTTCCCCCGGCACCTGGTACCTTGACACAGGTGCCACATCCCACATGGCCGCGTCCCCAGGTATGCTCTCCTCTTCCTCCCCGTACACTTCCTCTCGTATAGTAGTTGGCGACGGGACATCTCTTGCAGTCACGCACACCGGCCACGCCACCATCCCCACCTCTAGCTCACCCATCCACCTCCACAACGTCCTTGTGTCACCACACATCATACGTAACCTACTCTCTGTTAGAGCCCTTGCTCGCGATAACCCTCTCAATGTCGAATTTGACGATCTTGGTTTCTCTGTCAAGGACCGAAGAACGAGGAAGGTGATCCTCCGATGTAACTCCACTGACGACGAGCTCTACCCCTTGTCGTCGTCGCCATCATCCACACCACCCCGTGATCACCACGCCCTCACCGCCGTCTCGCGCACGCTGTGACATCAGCGCCTCTGGCACCTGTCTGGAGACGCCCTCACCCGCACCCTGCGCCGTAGCGACCTCCCCAATACCAATGAACCTGATGGCGTTTGTCAAGCTTGTCAACTAGGGAAAAGCACTAGGCTTCCGTTTAGCTTATCTGATCATGTTTCCTATTTTCTGTTCCAACTCGTGCATTGTGATGTATGGACCTCACCGGTCACCTAGTAACTCTGGTTGTCAGTACTATCTGCTCTTACTTGATGATTACAGTCATTTTGCATGGACTTTCCCCTTGCACCGAAAATCTGACGTCCTCCCCACACACGTGTATTCTTCACGTTTGCTCACACACAATTTAACCTACCCATCGTCATAATCCAAACCGACAACGGCAAGGAATTCGATAGCGCGGCCACTCGTGCTCTCTTCTCCTCCATGGGTACCCACTTGTGCATGTCGTGCCCCTACACCTCTCCCTAAAATGGGTGTGCCGAGCGCGCTCTCAGGACACTGAACGACATCACCTGCTCCCTGCTAACCCATGCTCACATGCCCTATTCATTTTGGGCAGAAGCATTGCAGACCGCCACGTTCCTACTCAAACGACGACCGTGCCGCCCCCGCCATGGCCACACACCCTTTCACCTCCTCTACGGAGCTCACCCTGACTACGCGCCGCTGCGAGTGTTCGGGTGCTTGTGCTACCCCAACCTCACTGCCACCACGCCGCACAAGCTCGCTCCCCGCTCGGCCCCTTGTGTCTTTCTCGGGTACTCACACGATCACAAGGGGTACCGCTGTCTCAACCGTGCCTCTGGACGTGTTATCATCTCGCGTCATGTCATATTTGACGAGCTCTCGTTTCCATTTCAAGCTGACAACACTCCCAGCCCAACCATTAACCCTCTCGTCGATGACGAGCACGTCACCCTGCCGCTCGTCCCACGGCGGCCACGCACCCAACGTCCCCGTCTCCCGCCTACCACTGAGACAGAACCCTCCCCAAGCCCCGACACCACTGCCCCATCCAGCCCCAACCATGCCCCAGCAGCCTCCCCATCCAGCCCCAACCATGCCCCCATGGCGGGCGACTTGCTCAGCCCCGCCATCGATGCCGCACCAGCCGCTCCGCCAACACCACATGCCGATGTAGCTACGCCTTCTGACTCCCCACCATCTCCTATACCGCCTCCGTCTCCTCGTCGTCGTGCACCACCAGCTCCCACACACAACATGCTCACGCGAGCGCAGGCCGGCAAGTTCTTCCCGAACCCTAAGTACCACCAAAACCTCACAGTCACCACCGACACCATCTCCCCAATCCCAAAAACCGTGCGTGTTGCATTACGGGATCCTCGTTGGCTTGCTGCTATGCAGGTGGAGTACAGGGC
This sequence comes from Aegilops bicornis, assembly GCA_021605145.1. NCBI lineage: Eukaryota > Viridiplantae > Streptophyta > Magnoliopsida > Poales > Poaceae > Aegilops > Aegilops bicornis. The sequence goes on from CM038673.1 coordinate 800,143,607, forward strand.
GTTGATGAAGAACAGGACCTGGAGGCTCGTCCCACGGCCACGCAACGCCAACATCGTCACCAGCAAGTGGTTGTTCTGGCACAAGTTGAAGGCTGACGGCTCGCTCGAACGCTACAAAGCCCGGTGGGTCGTCCGCGGCTTCTCTCAGCGTCCCGGGGTCGACTTCGACGAGACCTTCTCCCCCGTCGTCAAGGCCGCCACCATACGGGTCGTCCTCACCATCGCCGCGTCGTAGCAGTGGCCCGTCCATCAAATGGACGTCAACAATGCTTTCCTCCGCGGCACCCTCTCCGAGCAAGTCTACTGTCAACAGCCGGTCGGGTTCGTCGACGCGGCGAAGCCAGATCACGTGTGCCTCCTGGACAAGTCCCTCTATGGACTGAAACAGGCACTGCGCACGTGGTTTGCACGGTTCGCCGCCTTCTTCCACAGCTTCGGCTTCGTCTCCTCGCGTGCGGATCCCTCGCTGTTTGTGCTCAACAGCAGCGCCGGCTCTGCGTACCTTCTCCTCTACGTCGACGACATAATCCTCGCCGCATCGACAACCACGCTTCTCCATCATCTCGAGCGCATGCTCTCCGTCGAGTTCTCCATGAAAGACCTCGGGCCTCTGCACTACTTCCTCGGCATCGCCGTCACGCGCACCGCTGACGGCTTCTTCCTCTCGCAACGCAAGTACGCCGAGGAGCTGCTGGATCGCGCCAACATGCAGTCCTGCAAGCCTGCTCTGACGCCCGTGGACACGCGCTCCAAGCTGTCTGCGCACGACGGTGCCCCCGTCACTGACGCCTCGGAGTACCGCAGCATTGTCGGGGCGCTCCAGTACATGACGATGACACGGCCCGACATCGCCTATGCCGTCCAACAGTGTTGCCTTGCCATGCATGACCCACGTGCTCCCCACCTTGCTCTGGCGAAGCGCGTGCTGCGCTACCTCCGCAGCACCACCACACACGGACTACACCTGCGACGCGCCGCCAAGCTCGAGCTCGTCGCGTACTCTGACGCGGACTGGGCCGGCTGCCCAGACACGCGCCGCTCCACCAGCGGATACGCTGTCTTCCTCGGCGACTCGCTCGTCTCCTGGTCGTCCAAACGCCAGGCAACAGTGTCCCACTCAAGCGCCGAAGCTGAATATCGCGCCGTCGCCAACGCCGTCGCCGAGAACTGCTGGCTTCGTCAACTTCTCGCTGAGCTTGCACTACCTCTGCCCAAGGCGAGCGTGGTGTTCTGCGACAACATCTCGTCGGTTTACATGGCTGCCTACCCCGTTCACCACCGGAGGACCAAACACATCAAGCTCGACATCCATTTCATTCGCGAGAAGATCGCCCTCGGCGAGCTCCGGGTGTTACATGTCCCTACTACGCAGCAGTTCGCCGACGTGCTCACCAAGGGGCTCCCCACTCCAGCGTTCGAAGAATTCCGGTCCAGTTTGTGCATCCGTCCGCCGGACGCTCCAACTGCGGCGGGGTGTTAGCAGTTAGATAGTCAGCGCCCCTTCTCTCTCTCCCGCACGTACTGCATGCATGATCTCCACGACCCTCATGCACGTAGCCATGACCGGCGCCCTGCGCCCTGTGTTGTAACTCTACTATATATTGATTGATGAATGCATCGGCAGCACCCAAGGTGCAAACCTCTTCCCATATCCCATTCTACAGTTTGTCAAGGCAAACGATGGTCGGAAAGGGCGCCCTTCACATATCCGGTGATCCTGCTCCCTTTCCTACCATCGTTTGCCGCGTTCCACCACTTGCTGCAGGAAGCCATGGCGCAGGCAAAGAAGGCTCTAGCTGCAGCACCGGATATGTGATCCCTCCGTCATAAGACGAGGTTCTTCAGTTGCACACCTGTAGCTTAAATTTCTTTCCTTTCTAAGTGCAGATTTTGAATTCAGTGTAGTACAGAACACCCACAAAATCATCACAAGGATTCATGAACTCACTTTCGAATGGAAGAAATGTGATGTTCAATTGGCATTAACCTGATCGATCTCTTGCCTGGTAAATCTCCAGTCGTCTGAATCTGGTTCCTCTGCGGATTATTCTGATGTTTACAACATCGTATTTGGTGCAGGGGAAGGGGAGACGGAGGAGGAAATGAAGACCAAGAGGAGCGTGGGCACCCTGGGCCACAAGGACCTCGGGGGCAAAAGGTGTTCCTTCGTGCCGATCTGAACATTCTGCTGGACGATGGCCGGAACATCACCGATGACAACCGCATCTGCGCCTCCGTGCTGTCCATCAAGTTCCTCATGGGGAAGGGCGCCAAGGTCATCTTGGCCAACCATCTGGTGAGCACATGCTTCTTGATCTGTGTCTGTGGAGTTTTACTGAAGAATTTGTGCTGCATAAGTGTCAGTCTTCTGTTCATCCACTAATCTCTTGGGAGTGAAGGGAAAAAGAAGAAAATTCTTTCAGCTAATAGTTGTATGTGTTGTAGCCTGTTAGCATTGTGCTTAAAAATCATACTAACAAAAATAGTGAGAATTAACTTATAATTTCATTTTCTTAGATTGTTTGTTACCTTTCTACTCGGAAACATACGAGCGAGTCCTCTGTCCAGTTCATGTGAACTGCTTTTGTATAGTCCATTAGTCATTACAGTTTTTTGTAAAACAATCTGTTCAAGTGGCTCCTGCCGCTTGCCACACCTCACTTGCCGGCCCGTTCGCCACTAGCCGTCGGCCCCTGCCAGCTCGCCTCTCCTGTGGTGCACGGTGCCTGACCCAGCACTGTCTGTCCCCTCCCTCGTGCTGCTCGTCAGTCGGGAGCAACACCACAGGATGGCCCTGCCGCGCCTTCATCGCGGACCTCACCGGTAAATTCCTTGCTTGCTGTTCTGACAAAGGCAATTTCAAATCATGCGCGTTTTTATTTGATATGCCGTGTGCTGAAAACTGACTTCTAAGTGCTACGACTGGAATTCCCGTTAATCTCATATGTCGCAATTCTGAAACTGCCTTTTGTGTATGCAGTTATTCTAATGTCCCTCGGATCAACTCTGTGTATTTACTTCACATGTTGAACTGATGTGTGATACTGGGTCTTGACGTGTGATACTTGGTCTTGTGCACTTTCGATAGCCTTGCAATTTTCGTTAGGATTTAGTGTGTGTGCATTTCACATAATTTCTAACAATCCAGATCATCTTTTCATTGCGGAAAACTAACCAACCAGGCGCAGATCCATTTCATTCTGCTGAGCGTCCCAGGCTGTGTATGCTAGCCTCATCTGCATTTGCAGGCCGTCGAGTCTCTGTGAACTTCCTTCGCATATACGTTGATCACGATTTAACTTCAAAATGAAAAGAGAATCCAATCCATACTGTGCTACAGTAATTTTTGGTGTCAACTAATTCAAGAGTACTTGAAATCCGATGGGAAATACTGATGGTGCATCATTTTGGACTAATCTTCTTAACTGAAACCAAATTTAAATGCCCTAGAGGCCTTAACACTAGGATGACTTAATCCTTTCAGGATCTAACAGTTATTACAAAAGAGAACTGAGAAAACTCCAGTTATGGTGAAGAATGGATGAGTCTGTTAGAAACCCCATCTTTTTCTTGTTTCGGTATTGTCTGCAGCTTTGTTTCATGAAGATTATATTCTGTATTTTTATGTCACATTTGAAGGTGTTGGAAAGTAGGCGGCTCTATATCTTGCCAATTCAATTTCTGATAGGCACGAGCCCCATGTGTTCTGGACAAGTAAGGACACATGCATAATTACATGATCATGTAACAATTCTAAGTGAGACGCATGCATTTAGATTGGATGTTGAAGCGAGCCCCCATTTTATTACTCTAAATGAACTATACAGTGATGTTTGGCTATTGCTTTCAGTATTAGAGAATCATAGAAACTGAACTGCAAGGCTTACTATAGTTTTATGTGACATTCATGTATGCCATCACGACATACTGTTTATTTTGAGCAACCTTTCTATGCTATTTTCTTGGATAGTTTTTAGTGCAATGTCGGTAAATAAGTGCAAGCTTGGGTATATATTTTATTTTTCTCATGTTGTATTCATTTTATTTGCTCTGCTACTTTAGCAATCAAATAGAATCACGCACAAGCTCCAGTTAGTCCTGCGCAAAAGTGATTTCGAAGTGTGGATTATGGACTCCTTATTTATTCTGTTTCAGACATAGGATCATAGGGGAAAATGTGGACTACGTATTCATTCCAGAATTGGATTGGCCATGGCACGTCTGCACCAACGAGTCATGGCGTCGGCAACAATATTCAAGATTTCCTGTCTCCTTCATTTTCAAAGCATCTCTCTTAAAGGTAATATATGCAGGTTCATCATTCATGCGAGGGATATGAAAGATGAAACAAAAGTAAGAGATGTTTACGCCTACAGAGGCATCCTATTACTTGTAGTTTCTATAGTTCAATCAAATAGTACAATTTTCAAATTATATTTGTTATGGTTAGATATAAATTTTTAAAAGTTTTGAGGTTCTATGAGATGAGATGATGGCTCATATGTGATAGGGTGATATGCTTTTATTTTTTCATTTCCTATGTTCCTTGTCAAGCATTTGTGCACGAATTGGCTACATGTCTGCAAAGCTAACCAAATAAGAATGAGAGTAATTACATGTCTGCAAAGCTAACCAAATATGAATGAGATGAATTTCCTGACCGTGGTTTGTGCCGGAGCTTACTATGAAAGAAACGTTCTATGCCAAAATCACTACTCTCCTATTGTTTTTATTTTCAATGGTTTATTGACTTCATTAATTCTTGAGTGAATTCCGGTTTCTATCCCCTATTTTGACATTTTTGACACTAATTACCCCATTTAGCGAGTTTTCATCCGTTTTACCCCATTTAGCAAAACTGCTGCCATAATTTACCCCGTTTAAAATTTTGTAAGCGTTCTGACTTGTGTGTCACAATTGTTTGGTCCAGCTGGCATGCCACGTCAGTAGTTTTTCCTGGCTATTTTTCTCACTACTGAACCGGGTCGCGCAACTTCTCCTGACCGGCTCGGCCCAATGAAGGCCGCTCATGTGGTGTCCAACACACAGCGCCCGAGTCAGCCGCTCGCCTCCAGTCGCTTCTCGCTTGCGTTGCTCGCCCCCAATCGATGCATCGCCAGTCCAGGCTTCCGCTGCACGCTCCCGCCAGGCTCGCTCGAAAATACATGATTTCATATTATATTAGTATATTTACACCACTTTAATCTATCCACAGAGTCATGCATATATTTACACCACTTTAATCTGATCCATAGAATCATCCATACTCAAGGTTGTATGTGATAATACTGAAGAAAACATACATGATTTCAGATTATATCATTAACAATTTCTCCTATAACTTATGCAATGGTAACATGTCATGCTAATCAAGTTCAGTCATCTCATCAGAAATACCTCTTCTTCAAACCTAACTACCAGGGGTGAGAAACTCGGAATGCCGTCATGCATATGGGAGTGGAGAAGACTGTCATACCGGCCGCCACCAACTCCGACGATCGCCAACAACCACGCCTGTTGCCTGCCGCTCGTCAGCTACGTAGTCCTGCCCCATCCTAGCAATGGAAGCAGTGGTTTGGGGCTGGATTGTGCGTGTGATTGGAAGGAATACGAGTGATGTGTGCAGTGAATAATGGAGGCCAGCATGGTGCAGCCCAAGTCGAGCGTTGTGCATTGGACGTGAGCGGCCTGATCTGGTGCGCTCATATCAGGCCGGGCCGGTCGGGAGAAGCTACAAGGACCGGTTCAGCAGGGAGAAAACCATCAATCTGACGTGCCAGCTGGACCAGATAATTGGGATCCGCCGATGATAACACACACAAATTTAAACAGGGTAAATTGTGGCAACAATTTCGCTAAATAGGGTAAAACGAATGAAATCACGTTAGATGGGGTAAATGCTGTCAAAATTTTCAAAATAGGGGGTAGAAACCGGAATTCACTCTTAATTCTTCACCAGAAGCCATGGAAAATGTTTATGAATAGCAACAACTAGCAGTAACTATGTTTGGTTCTAGGCCATGCTGCTCCATGTAAGTCAGACAAGTCTTTTGCAGTATCAGTCTGATAATAAATAATTCTTCATCATGTTAATTAGCAGTACTACATGCAAGAATCCATTCCCTCGATGCCTTGGAAGTGTACTTAACTTCCTCTTTGCAGAATCCACATACTATGTATACATGAGATCTATTTTTTTACACAGTTATACGTGTATTGCACGTGCACGCTTACTAGTAGGACAAAGTTGGAGTACCAGGGGAACCGAGACCGGATGCATGCAGATGTTCCCATGTTGTACTCCCCCATTTTTCTTTACTCCGCGTATTAGCTTTGTCCAGCTTTGTATAAAGTCAAATTTTATATATTTTTATCTAGTTTATAGAAAAATATATTAACATATACACCATCAAATCAATACGATTTGATTCATCATTGTATATGTTTTCACATCATACAGATTTGTTATTGTAACTGCAACAGTCAAAGGGAATATGATTTTGTACACATATATAAAACTTGGATAGATACATGCTTCCCTACAAGCTAGCTAGCTAGAACTAGCAGATGACATGCATGTGTATTCACATCGGCCGTTTTCCGTTTAGCAGTAGTAATCTCCAACATACATGGCGCTCAGTAGTGGAGTGAGGAAGGACTCCTCTGCTTCGGCGGCTGGCGCGGTGGGCACAATAGTGGCCGCCGGGAGGATGGCGAACCACCACCGGATGATGAGGCGGTCGCCGCCACCTAGTTTGGCCATGAGCGACGTGGTTGGCATCTTGAACGAGCTCATGTGCGGGTTGCCACGCCTAAAACCATGCGTCACCTCCACGGACTCGTCGAACTTGCGGCCATGGACTACGGCGTTCAGCTCGAGTCGGATTCTGAGCATCACCGCCGACTCATCATGGTCGTCAGCAAATAGCGCGTGGCGGGCGTGCGACAAGGTCACCTGGTCCCAGGCGTCGTACCCATTAGGGCAGAGCCGCAGCTCCCATATGTCATTTCCCAGTATCAAGCGTGTGGATTAGGCATAGCACTCCCCAACCTGGGATGCCGCTCTGATCTTGGAGAAGTTTTCGATGACGATGGTGCGGGACTCAGATAGCACGACGACGTCCTCCGGCCTGGAGCCCGTGACCCGTCGGTACCATCGCATGATCTTGCCGTCGGCGGGCTTGGGCGATGACATGGTGCACCTCAGGGTGAAGTCGTTGTCATAGCGGATGCATGGTTTTCAATTTCAGTTTTAGAAAAATTTCAGCACCAACCAAAATCACCGAAATTCAGTGAATTTCAGTGATTTCAGTTTCCATTTCAGCCAAATGACTGAAATATTCACTCAAATTCAATTGAAAATTTGAAAAAATATTTTAAAAATATTTGAATTCCTGTGTTGTACTGAAACTGCTGAAATATTTTGGCTGAAACGTAATATTTCACTGTCTACTGAAATTACTAAAATTCAGTGAATTTCACCGGAATGTCACTGAAAGTGAAAACCATGAGCGGATGCACCACGCCCCCTCAAGCTCGTCCCTGAAGACCGAGAGCGGGTCGAAGAGGGCGCGGTCATGATCCACCGTCTGAGCCCTGTGGAAGAGCACGTGCTCCCCGGTCCGGTCAAGGATCTCAAAGGTGACATGGGTGCTCCGCGGCAGGTGTGTAGTAGAGTACGGAGTATTGCCAACAAAGCCTAAGATCTAACCTACATGTTTCTTTCTTTCACCTCTCCTAAACAGACACTTGTGAGTTGGACTGATGCTCTTCTTGGACACTGCGATGGAACGGGTTATGTCGCTGGAATTCGACGTCCCAAACAAACTCTAAATTTGCATGAATGGTACTAAGCCAGTGTCATCAGATGAAGCACATTCCATGGACACCATTCTGATCTATGCAGGCAACCATGACAGCATCACCAGACCAGTCCGCCTTTGCTCTTAGTGCATATCAAGACATCTTGTAAATTATGTGTCGGTTAGCAAAACTTAGAAGGATTCCTTTTTCTGGTTTATTAAGCTTGTGTTTCATTTCAAGACGTTGTTTACTTTTATGTAGAAAAATTGGAGGTTTCGAAAATGGTACAACAAGCTTTGTCATAGTAATGTTGCCAAAAAAATTGAATAAGGGGTGCTTTATTACTTAAAAGATTTAAGCATTACACCCGGTCTCTGCATAACTAAGAGCATCTATGATAGAAGATGTAAAATTGGAGATGTAAAACCGGAGATGTAAAATTTTGCATCTCCAAGAAGTGCGTTTTGCATCTCCAAAAAAGGCTCAACTCCAACAGATGCTGCAAAACGGAGATGTAAAACTGCAACTCCAATAGGTAATGTAAACTAGAGATGTAAAATCTAAAAACTTCCAACTACTACTTCATTTCAACATAGTTCAAACATAAAAATTCATACATAGTTCAAACATAGAAATTAAACTAGCACAGCTAGTCCAAATTACTCGTCGTCCGCGGGCATCCAGTACCTCGTCGTCGTCATCCGAGAGCCCCCAGAACTCCTCGTCGTCCACCTCTGATGTCTCGATGGGGATCACCGTCGAGGGGCCAGCCTCGTACTCCTTCTTCACCTCCTTCTTCTTATTCTCCTCGGCGTCGCGCTTCCAGAAGAACTCCTACTCGACTTGGGCATACTCCAGATGATCCCGCGCAAACCTCGCCATCGCAGCCTTGTCGCTATCGCCGGGATTGATGACAATGGTTGGCCTCTTCTTCATCTTCTTCGCCGGAATCTCCTCCATCCAAATGACATGCGGCATGAGCATCTCGGCATCCGCTAGGTCTCGATCTTCGAGAAGTTGAGGTACGTCCTCGACCTCCCGGCACGCCACACCGCCATGTCGTACGAACGCGCGGCCTCGTGGACGGTCGGGTAGGTGCCGAGACAAAAGCGGCGGTCGTCATCACTAAACTCCGCCCCGTAGTTGCCAGAGGGCTTTGCCCTCACGCTGAAAAACCCCGTCTTGCTCTTCGGGGTCTTCTTCGGCGGCATGGCGACGGCGGGGCAGCGACTCGGTTGCGGGGCGAGGGAGGTTGAGGCGACGGTGGGGTGGCGACTCGGTGGTGGTTGGCGACGGCGGGGCGGCGGGGCAGTGGTGCTTGGCAGCGACGGGGATGGTTGTGGCGATGGCGGAGGCTGTGGCGAGGCGACGACAGGTCAGTGACGAGGCGGTGCGGGGGGAGGTTGAGGCAACGGCTGCGGCGATGGCGGAGACGACCGCGGGGTCAAATCGACTGGCTGCCGGAGACAAATCGAGCGGCAGGCGGCGACCGAATCGCGTGGCGGTGGGGGAGGGGTCGGCCGATTCATAGCGGGAGGGGCGGGGGTGGGGGAGACGGTGGATCTGTCGTGGGTGGCGAGGGCCGAATCGCGGGGCGGCGGAGGGGCGGCGGGAGGAAGAAGAATAGGCAGGGGAAGTGAACTGAAGAGCGGTTAGCGGTTGGCGTGCGGCTGGCAAATATACATCTACATGAGATGTATATTTGACCACGAGCTTTGTAGTTTACTTCTTCGGGAGGTGGAGATGTAATTTTTTTGCATCTACATCATCTGTTGGAGCGGGGGGTGATTGGCTTCTACAGTAGATCGGCTCACAAATCAACCCTACCATAACATGAAACCCTACCACCGCATGCTCTCAGATCTAGCTACAACGAACACAGAGAAGGGGTGATTGAACTCGCAAAGCCCAGGGCTGCAGCTCGAGGGGGGCGCGGGAACAGTCTGAGAAGATGACGACAGGAGTCGCCGATGCCATGGACCGCCGGTCGGTGAAGGAGAGCCGCTTACCTGCTCGTCGATGCCGATGCGCGTCGGCGGGAAAGCTCGAAAGGGAGAGAAGGGTGGCGGGACTTTGGGCGATGAGAAGGGGGCTAAATAGGGGCCGAATCGGCGGAAGGTGAGCCGAAATCCTGCCGCCCATTTTTCGGAGACACGCATGAGTTCGTGCCATTTCCGTGGTCGCACGAACTTAGCACTGCGTTCCCCTCCCCTGCTTCAGCCAAGCCTGGCTATTCAGGAAATGCCGATTCGGGCGTTTGCTATTGGGCCTGGCCCAAAAGTGCTTTAAACTTTGTGTGATGCAGACCGAACAGTGTATGTGGGCAATCAAATAGGCCGGATTCTTCTTGTGAGGGCCTAGTTCGGCCTAATGAAGCCTACCAAACACGTCCTTGTTGTTTGAAACGGACCAGGGTACTCTTCGTTTGACTAAGTCGTTCATGAAATCATATACTAGTTGTCCATCAAATGAGATACTAGTTTAGCTCCAAAAAATCAAATCAGATACTAGCACTATAACTAAAGAATCCACTATCATGGGCATGTCCTCACGTGTTTTTATCAATGACTTGAGATTATTGGATAACGACTTCAGTCTTAATGATCCACAAGCTCAAATCAGATGTTGTGATTCCTCCTGCAGGCTTTCGCATGCACAAATCATTCCGAAAATCACCACCATGAACATAGGAGCTCTAGGGGTGCTTCACTGGTTCAACATACTCATCAGTCATCACGAACCAAAGCCAATGCAGCTACTGAGATCCAGCGCACACCGATGCTCTGCTCGCAAGAAGAAACAAAAAACATCCATCGTAATTAAGCACGCGGATCAAGCCGACTGAAGTTTTTCACTCTATATGCATCACCAGGCTGAAACAAACTCATGCCAAAAGATGTCAATCGAGTGATCTCTGTACTGATTTTACTTACATACATACACTAGAGTTAGCCTGGTTTACCAAAGGAGAAACAAAAATCTGTATATATGGTGAAGTCTTCTACTGTATATATGATCATCTCTATGGGTGTTTCATCTTTTTTTCTGAATATGTGTGTGTATGAATATAGACCTGGAAGAATGAATCTTCTTGTATTGGCATTGCATTGCCTGTGTACTGGTATATGGTTATGTGCACGGAGCCCGGTAGCTTTCTTCTTCCAACCTCCTCTGTTTGTTTGATTATATAAGAACAGATGTGTATGGCTCCCTCCAAAGAATGATGAAGCAACAAGCCAAGGTAGTAACTTGCAGCCACCATGGTGTGGGTGTTCGAAGAGGATGTGCATGCCCTACCACCCCAGACAAAAGTGAAACAGGAGAGGAATAAATATGCTGCTATTTGAACTGACTAGACAATTATAATCTGTAGTACCAGGCTCAGTATATATATAGCTTGGTAAGTCGATATCAAATTAAAACACCAGTATGCCAATGTCCTCATGTGTTTTATCAATGAATGCGGTGACTTCATCTCCAATAGATGAGTCCACACCTTGTGTTGATCATACAGTTACCATCTTTTCTGAATGCACACCAGTATTGATCAAGGTGAGAAGCATCACCAGTATCACCAGGCACTCCTCAAACCTCAACTGTAACACTTACACCTGCCTGGTCATCACATTACAGACGTTGATAGTACTCGGGCCGGTTGCATAGTTGGTCAACATATCAGCATTGCACAGCCATTGCAAATTGAGTGTATAGGGTTAGAATTTGCATTGTTTGTTACCAGTATTGGGAACTTTACTATGCCAAAGCTTATTCTCTATTTTTCTACACAACTATAAAGAATGCCTCTCAATGAAACACGAGCTCGATAAACCTAAATAATACTAAAAAAGCTTCCAAGTTTTTAACAGATTCAGTCACACATTATTTGTTCTGATGGTTGGATTGGTTTTAAGTATGCACTGGACATCGTTTAATCAGGCATTTCCAGCTCTCGCAGCCAATGGCGGGGCATCATTCATGCTTTACTGAATTTTATCGATGCATCATCTCAAATTCAGTACCACTCCACGTGCTAGATGAATTTTCTTCTTATGCCTTACAATGCACAATCACTAGCATGCTATGATTCTCAAACGCAATAGGCAAAAAAGGGAGCAGCTTCCATTATGAAACTGCAAGATTCCGGAGGTTCTCCGTACTCATTGATCATGGAGAACTTGTACTAAATTACATTGGCATGTTTATACCAATCCAATGTGCTCAACAAAGAGTTCAGAGAGGAAATTAACCAACGTAGAGAACAAATAAATAATGGATCTTTTTAAAGCTACAGGGAGAACTAGTGTTTGAATGTACCATAAGTCAAATAGGACTGAGCCAGCATATGTCCCAGCTGGACCTGAGCCTGGGTGTTAAGATGCAGATGGCCGTCTTGGGCAGCAACCCCATCGCGTCGACAAACCTCACGTTCCGAAGTTTTAATCCCTTCTGAGCTTCCCTTACGACTTCGGTGTACTGCCCAAGCCCTGATGCCAGCCCAACCTGAAACATCAAAAGATTGATGATCATGAGAAGTGAGCATATCAACATCATTACTGTCCAGAACTAGTGTTGTGCTTTCTGCATAGCTACATTTAAATATTTAATTGCTGTAAGTATAGGCAAAGGACAGTGTTCTAAATTTAGATACTTCCATGTATAAACCTTGCTGCTCTGCATTTGAGGTACTCGGCTAACCTCGACGTACCCAATTTGGGAGATGCAAGCTGCAACCAAAAGTCCAAAACAGGACTTAACTAGATTTGTCCAATTCTTTGATAAACATGCCCAGTAGCAAGTACCCATGGCGTATTGCTACTCCAGTTCACTAGGACCAGGTGCACATATAGTGTGGCTTCAGCTGTACTGTGTCCTCTGTCTACCCAAATGAATGTTAGGCCAACGACTACTACCAACTCTGCTCTATGCGTACGCCCACTAACCAAAAAAGAGGAGTGGAATGTTCTTTGCTTCTCATGGAAAGGAAGATCACCACCAACCATGCCCAAGTGACAAGTAAAGCTGCTAGCTTTACAGTCCCTCCACTGACACTGGGAATCATTCGATCTCAAGTAAATCATGCAGATCTAGCATATGAAATGAGTAAATCAAGAATGAAGCCATGGATCGAGATGGCGGACGGACCTGGATGAGGAGGAGGTGGGGCATGGTGAGGTCCTGCCGGAGGTCGCGGACGAGGGCGCCCATCCGGCGCGCGTACTCGCTGGCGTCGGCCCAGCGCACGGTGTCGCTCTCGCCCTGGTACCACAGCACGGCCCCGATCCGGCCGCCGGTCTCCACGGCGACCCGGGCGCGCCGCACCATGTCCGCGTACAGCTCCGACCCCTTGCCCCACTCGGCCATCCGCGTGCCCCCGACGGCGCAGGGCACGAGGGCGACGGCGGCGCCGCGCGCGCCGCCGGAGCGGAGCACGGCGTTGGCGAAGGACATCCCGGGGCCGACCCCGCAGGTGCGGTTGCCGTCGATGCCCTGGTGCAGCGGCTCGCGCGCCTGCTCCCAGCGCAGCGAGGGGGAGAGGCGGAGGATGGCGGCCGAGGGCGCGCAGTCCGGCGGCACCACGCCGTCCCAGTGCGTGCCCGTCACCCCGCCGCGGCCGGCCATGTTGGACTGGCCGGCGAGGATGAAGATGAGCTTGTTGGACGGGGGCACGTCGGCCGCCGCGTGGTGGTGCCGCAGCGCGGCGGCGGAGGCGACGAGGAAGCAGAGGAAAGGGAGCATCTTGGTCGCGGACTGCGGTCGGTCGGTCGGTGGCAACGTTCCTTCGGGCGGAGTGGGGAAGCGGACGGAGGGGTTTGAATAAGCGGCGCGGTTGGTGTCGCTGGTTGGTGGGCCCGCCTCAGACCGGAGTCAACCGGAGTGGGATACTGCTGCTATTTAATTCAGGCGTGCTGATCGATGATGCAGCTGTAGGATGATCTCGGCCCGGCCCTCCGGGCTCCGATCCAGATCCAATGAACGCTGCCCAGATCCAAGCACATGGACATTGTTCCTCTTGAAAAGATCTTTTAAAATTGTTATATGCACATGTATGTGGATTGTTATTTCTTATGTTTTCTTACATTTTCCTGACATTCAGGTCAACAAAAATCTATAATTTAAAATTGTAAAACATCATTTGGACAAGCGGGTCTAATCTTAGCACGGGTGTACCCTTAATGATAGTTTTTTCACTATAAGTATACCAAACTTATAATCACAATTCTGGTAAGTGTAGTTGAAAACAATAAGAAAGCCACTCTTTCACATTATTAACATTAATGGAATAATATCAAAAGTTGAGAGACAAATGAGTTGTAAAAATTAAAATGTTTAGTATAAATTGAAAACAACATCACGCACGTTGGGGTCGTAAGAGATGTATCCGAGAGGATTTATGTTAGAAAAACAATTTTGGATTGATGATATGGTCAAGATTTTCAATGCTATGAAAACAATAAAGTAATATATTTGGATAAATTTATGTTTTTATTTATGTTTTAATATATATTGTGTAATATGTGAGTCATGTAAATATCATTTAAACCATGTGAATTGAATTTTTAATAAATTCTAAACTGATACATGAGAATTGTGATGCCCGGAGATTTCATTAACTCTTTCAAATGTGCTTCGACACAAAAATAATATTAAATTCAGGCGTGCTGATCGATGATATAGCTGTAGGATGATCTCGGCCCTCCGGGCTCCGATCCAGATCCAATGGACGCTGCGCAGATCCAAGCACATGCACATTGTCGCCTCTTAAAAAAACTTTTTTACGGAAGTGGAGAAGAGAACTTTTATTAAAGGACATTTACCCAAAATTCTTCAAACTCGGGGTACCCTACTTTGTTAAATAAAACTTACGTATGTGTTGCATCTTTTGGTCCCATTTGCCACGATGATGCGTAAAATATATTGGGATATCAAAGGAGCCTTGATGTAGAATATTCAATTCAGAGCCCGAGCTCATCTACACTCTGTAAACAGAAACAATATATATATATATGTGTGTGTGTGTGTGTGTGTGTGTGTGTGTGTGTGTGTGTGTGTGTGTGTGTGTGTGTGTGTGTGTGTGGTGTTGGTATTAAGTTTAACGCATTTGGACATTTAAGTAACTCTCAGGAAAAAAAAGTAGGTTGGCAATGTTACAACATATCATGAAAACCAGACAAAACTAGAATTATTTTCTTGCACATGTCATCATTTTCTATTTGTGGGTCGGCAAAGGGTACCTTCACCACACTAATATATTAACACAAACTTTACACTTAATCGTACGGCACTAATATCAAAAATCACTTATGGGACAATATGAACTTCCACTCTTGAGCTCTCTGTTCGCATTCATGGTATTTGAGGGCAAGTCACTTGTTGACACCTCTTACACCACAGAATATTCTAGTAGTTATAGCTAAGATAGAAAATCATAGCTGAAATATATTAAGATATTTGGTACACTGATAAGCTGCAAAACCCTCTCTACCAACAGTAAAGATGTTAAATAAAAACACACGCTATTATGTAGATGAATGTGGCTTATTTATAATGTTTTCATACATTTGCATGACATTCGGGTTAACAAAAATGTTTTTTAAAATTTCATTCAAAACAGTGGTTCTAATCTTAGCACTAGTGTACTCTTACTCGCAGTTTCATACTAACTATATATGTACTAAACTTATAGTCGCAGTTCTGCGTCATGTTGTTTAATACAGTAAGTAAAACCACCATTTCACATTATTTCGTAATATTAATGAAAAATAATATCAAAATTGAGAGAGAAAATGAGTTGTAAAATAAAAATGTTTAGTATAAATTGGAGAACATAGTGCAAGACAACTCGGAGATAGGGAAAATAATAACAACTGCAGCAATTTTTAACAATCATTAAAAATAAACTAACTTAAAAAGAGCAGGTATTGTTAAAAAAACAAGATCGTATGTGCAGGTGTTAATGAGTTATTCTAATCACGCGAAGTCTTTAATTTACCTTTCACTTCTGTGACAAATATTTTCATTATATAACTTCCAAACTGTGCGTTAAGCAAGTGTTAGCTAGGCGAAATAGAATAATTTATATTTGATTACTCTGTTTAAACTAATTAATGTTTTATATTAATTATCTTGAGCTTACCTTCTTGTATAATAACCATTGCCACCGCTACAAGTACGCTAAGTTTTCAGGTGAAAAAAGCTTCTGCATGCTAAGAGATTTTGTCAGGCGATGCCTAAATTTTGGAGCACCGTTGCATCGTTGGTGGTGTCCACCGTAACGAATTTGCAATCATGCCTATTTGCAAAATGTAACTCGAATTGTGCAAACAAGGTAGTAATTATTATTACCATCAAAGCTACATGTTTCTCAAAACACATCAAAGCTGCATAACAGTCCCTGCTCTAATCTATTGAGGGGGGGGGGGGGGGCGATCTATAGGAGGTCTCTGTGACATGTCTGTTTATATCACGCACTAAGCATGCATGCATCATGCATGATCAAGAATGGTGACCCATGTTAAGATCACAACACAACTCTACGATATAAATTTAAACATAAATCTTTATATTACAAACCAGGATCACGAGGAACCATAATACATCAATCATGAAATCAAAAAATATTATAGTACAAGCATAATTAGATAAGTTGTGCCTTAAGAAGGACGAGCAAAACAACGACACTAGATCGAAAGGTGAGGCCTCCTGCCTGGTTTATATAGATATCATAGGCCTAGGGTTACAGGATAGGTCGGCGACGCCTATGGTAGTTAATTTGTGGTGTAGACGATATGTAAGTCTTGGAGTATGCGCAAAGTCCCCGGGAACCTTCTTCATATGCGGCACGGGTCTCCGGGAATCAGCCCATTAGTGAATTGCCACGGGGTCCTCGGCCCGGTCCGGCCCGACACTCTATTACTTGTTACTATTTATCTTGTTACAAATTTTCTTGGTATAAAACAACCTATCAAATTATCTTTACAACATTTGCAATGACACCTTACAGAAAACTACTTATTCGACATCCTTATTTGTCGAAAGGACTACAATTGATCTCCTATTCTTGTCGGTCATCAGCGTCCCAATTATGTGTCGTCCGTACCGATTCCTAATAGGAATCCTACGGGTGACGACTAGCGGGCCATCCCATTTAGCACGGCTACTCATTGCCGCTCATTGTAGGGTTCTCTCGCTCTTGTTTATCTACGTTTCTCTTCTTCTTTCACCACTTTTCTTTGGGTTTTTTTCTTCATTTTATTTTTCCCTTTTTTCCGCTACACTTTGGTTTTCTTTTTTTGTTTTTGTTTCTTTGTTGGTTTTTGTGAGTTTCTTATTTTCCAACACATGCATACTTTTTATCAGTACGCAATGTAAATTTGTAATACACATGAAACATTTTTTCTATACATGTTGGATATATTTTAAACACTTGTCGAATCTACATGGTAACATTTTTTCTTATACATGTTGTACATTTTTAATCGAAAACAAGCACTTTTTAAACCACGAGAGCATTTCTTTCATTGTATAAATATTTTTTAAAAATTCACGGATATTTTTTGGAAACACATGATTATTTTTTTAAATGTCGCATACATTTTTGAACATATATTATATTTTTATATTGCATATAACCTTTTTTTAAATGTCACTAACATTTATTTTGAAACACATGAATATTTCCATAAAATTTCACGCACATTTTTAATGGGACAAAACATTTTTTTTACATTACACAAGTATATCTGTACATTATATACACATTTTTTTGAACTTTCGCATACATTCATTTTGACCTGTGTCCCTATTGGGCGACGGGAGCTACTGTGTCGCTGCAAGCGAGATATAGCCGTGTCCCACAAGATGGGAGAAATTAATCAATCAATCTTTTTTTGCAAGGACAAAAAGACTTTATTCCATATAATAGAGTTACAATCATGAGGTAATATTTTCTCAATACACATGGGGCCTCTGTGTAGCCAAACAATTGTGATACACTACGAGTATATCTTGCAAAACAGTCGGCTATTGTGAATCAACCTGTGGTTGGATCGTTAGGAGGACAGTGGTATCCCTAACCTATCAGGGTTTAAATCCTGGTGCTCGCACTATTTCTGAATTTATTTTAGGATTTCCGGCGATACGCATTTAGTGGGAGGAGATGTTTTCGTTGACTACGAGGCGCCTATGGTAACTTCGTCAATCTGAAGATGATATGTCGGCTCAGTCTCTCGGGGGTGCTTATAGGGTAGGGTTTGCGTGTGTGTTCATAGAGATGAGTGTATATGCGTTATATATGCATACATACACATTAGAATATTATTCTGATCACAACATGAACTTTTGGAGTTACACAGCCTGAACTTCTTTCTGTAGGATCCCGACCTTCGGGTTATCTTCGCAACCGTGTCTTCCCGCACGAATTTTTCTGATCAGTCGTGTTCTACGTGATGTAAGTGTAATCTGCAAAGGTTTTTAGCAACTAAATTCCCGCTTTAAATAGGAATCTCGCTCATTGGCGGATTTGCTCTCGGGGTCGTCATGAACATGCCCCTGTTGCCATTTTACTGGCTGAGTTGTTCGACCTGAACTTTTCCAGTGCTATGTTGAACTTCCGCAAACATTGCCCAAATGGGGCTTGCGATATACCATTGGAAAGCTATGGACACGAATATCATGACTCAACTTAAATTTTTGACAAAATATAAGCGGTTTAAGAACAATTTTGAAAACCGTTTTTTCTTTATACAAAAAATGTGAATCGTATTTTCGGTTGCATTTCTAAACGTTTATCGGAATGAGGCAAGTAATATGGCGTTGGAAAGCCGCTGCAAAACCGCTCCTTTCACATGTTGAAACTTTTCTCTAATTTCCTATGGTTAAAGATTACTTTGGAAAATCGTAGAATTTCACAAACCGAACAGCCGAGTTCGTATTTTTGATGCCACTTCTAAATGGTTAATCCAACTAAGGCAAATGATATGGGGTTGTAAAGCTTATGAACATGCGCTACTTTTCCATGTTTAAAGTTTTTTCTAATTTTGAACAGTCTAAAAGTAATTTAGAAAACGGTACAAATTATATAGAATTTGTATTTTCGAGCTAATTTTTTAACCGTACGTCCGAATGAAACAAATGATATGGCGTTGGAAAGCTTAAGAAATGCGAAAAAACTTAGTATATATTATTTCTCCCAATTACTTAATTTTTAAGTCAATTTTGAAAATGGTTAAAAACATTTTTTGGCCGTAATTTCTATAAACTTTATCGGAATGGGGCAAATAATATACTGTTGAAAATCTACGGAAAATGCGTAATTTTTTCATGTAGATGGTTTTCTCTAATTCCTAGCCGTTTTCAAGTAATTTCGAAAATGGATAGATCATGTGTTCTGTCTTTATCGCGAAACAGATTTTTCGAAAATGCACCGCGTGAAGAACTTGAACTTCTCGGCATGTCTGATTAAACTTCACTCTGTTTTTCATGTGATTTTTTTGCTCGTAGCTCTCCATCCACTCACCGGAATTGAGCAAGTGATATACCGATGGAAATCTGGTGTAAATACGTAACTTTCCCATGTTGATCATTTTTTCATACTCGCGACGGTTTTTAAAGTTTCTCATCTGAAATTCATTCAGTGTAGTAGTTGAATTTCCTACTGTTGTAACGTTGAACTTCTATGACGTATTTTTATTTGTAATTTTCTCATCCATTAGTCAGTATTACACTAATGATATTCCTTTTGTACAAACCTTTTTCACAATATTTTTTTTAATTTTCCTCGACCGAGGACTTGAACTTATAATAACAAAAAATTGGACCTTGCCTTTTAATTCATTTTTCTCATATTAAACACACACCATGTAGTACATGAACTTTTTTCATTTTATAATTTTAATTTTTTATTTTCTTTTTGAAATCAAATTGCTCCCAAATAATAACCGAACTTCTTTGTGGATTGAGAATTATTTTAAAACGCAAAAAAATATATTCTTTTTTTGTGTTTTCAAACATGGAAATACACGGTGAACCTCTCTCGCAAGAATTTATGAACTTCTTTCAACAAACCTTTTGAGCTTTTATTTTTCTATACTTTTATTCTCATCTGAAATGCATTCCTTGCAGTACTTGAACTTCTTGTTGTTTTCACTATGAACTTCTTTCAACAGATAAGAATCTTTTGCATATATAAAAATGTGTTTTAAACGGTATACATGAAAATTTCAAACGATTCATCGAAATGTAACACATAAAATACCGTTGGAAAGCTTATGAATAGTAACAGGTATTTCATGTAGACAGGTGTTACAAATTCGTTGCCATTTGAGAGCAGTTTTTAAAATGGCAAAACAACATTGTTTTTCTTTTCTTTTTTCAACATGTAAATGAACGACGGACGTCTCGCGCATGAGTTTTGAACTATGCTAGGAGGAGCACGTGAACTTCTTGCACCAAACCTTTGAAGCTTTTTGTTTTTTATTCTTATATTCTTATCTGAAACACACTCCGTGTAGTAGTTGAACTTCCCGATGTTTTCACCTTGATCTTCTGTCACGTATTTTTGTTCAACTTATCTCACAAGAATTTTGAACTTTCTCGGGCTGAGCACTTGAACTTCTAGCAACAAAACTTTTAGCCTTTGCTATTTTTATTCTTATTTTAATATAAAATGAACACCGTGTAGTACGTGAACTTCTAATAGTTGTCAATCTGAACTTCTGAGATCATGTGTTCTGCCATCATCATGAAAACAGAGTCTCCGAAAATGCATTGCATGAAAAGGTTGAACTTCTGGAGCAGTTCTGTTTGAACTTCACTTTGTTTTCATGTGTTGTTTTTTGCGCCTAACTCACCAACCATTTACTCGAATTGAGCAAATGATATACCGATGGAAAGCTATTGAAAACACACAACTTTCTCGTGTTGCTCATTTTTTCATATTCTTGATGGTTCAAAAGAATTTTTTCAATACATAAAAACGTGTCTTAATTGGTATACATGAAAATTTTAAACCGTACATTGAAATGTAGCATATAATATACCATTGGAAAGCTTATGAATAGGAGCAACTTTTTGATGTAGTAAGGTGTTACAAATTCGTTGTCGTTTGAGAGCAGTTTTAAACATGGCAAACACCATGTTCTTTTTGCCTCTCTTTTTTAACATGTAATTGAAGGTCGGAGTCTAGTAATATAATTTTCGAACCGTGCAGGGTGGAGCTCGTGAAGTTCTTGCAACAAACCCCTTATAGGCTTTTAGTTTTGTATCCTTTTATTCTCTTCCAAAACGCATACGGTGTAGTAATTGAACTGCTCATTGTTTTCACCTTGAACTTCTGTCACTTAATTTTGTACGCGATTACTCGTCCGTTTCGTCAGCTGTCGGTGTCAAAACCGGCGGATCTCGGGTAGGGGCTCCTGAACTGTGCGTCTAAGGTTGATGGTAACAGGAGGCGGGGGACACGATGTTTATCCAGGTTCGGGCCCTCTCTATGGAGGTAATACCCTACTTCCTGCTTGATTGATCTTGATGAATATGAGTATTACAAGAGTTGATCTACCATGAGATCGTAATGGTTAAAACCCTAGGAGTATAGCCTGTAAGATTATGATTGCCTCTACGGACTAAGCCCTCCGATTTATATAGACACCGGAGGGGATTAGGGTTGTACAAAGTCGGTTACAGAGAAAGGAATCTTCATATCCGGGCGACAAGCTTGCCTTCCACGCCAAGGAGAGTCCCATCCGGACACAGGTGAGAGTCTTCTGTCTTGTATCTTCATGGCCCATCAGTCCGGCCCACGCTACATAGTCCAGCCGTCCGAGGACCCCTTAATCCAGGACTCCCTCATCGGCGTTGTACAAAATGATATACCATTAGAAACCTGTTGAAAAGATGCAACTTTTTCTAACACGGTTTAACTTTTGTTTCGAACAAGATACACCAATTTGTATTAACTGATTATTTGAAATAAGAATATTATATACCCTTGGAAAGATTTTGAATTATAGGAACTTTTGGAACTTTCTCGGGCTTAGCATTTGAACTTCTAGCAACGAAATTTTTAGACTTTGAATTTTATTCATTTTTCTCATACAAACACGCACACTATGCAGTACATGAATTTTTGGCTGTTATCAATTTGAACTTCTCTCTTTTTCGCTTTAGTAATGGAAAAATCTGAGTTTTTATAGACATCGAACCGCTCTAACTTTTTTATTCTCATCTAAAAATGCATTTTATGTAGTAGTTGAACTTCCTGCTATTTTCACTTTGAACTTCTGTCATATATTTTTGTTCATAATTCCTCGACCGTTCATTGGATTTGCACAATCGACATACCTTTTTTTAAACCTGTTGAAAAGACACGACTCTTTGTAATACAATTAAACTTTTCTTTTCAAATAACATATACAAATTTTTTAACCGTTTATTTTGAAATAGAGCATACGATATACCCCTTGGAAAGTTGTTGAATAGAAGAAACTATTTTCATATACATCATTTTTGTTTCAAATTTGTAATGGATTGAGAGAATTATTTTCAAACAAAAATGCAAAAAAAAATGTGTGTTTTTTGCACAAGTACACCGTGAATCTCCTTTACAAGAATTTTTGAACTTTCGTGGACCGACCAGGTGAACTTCTAGCAAAAGCCTTTTTTAGACTTTGCCTTTTTATTTTATTTTTATACGAAACACATTCCATGTTGTAATTGAACCACTGGTTGCTTTCACCTTGAACTTCTCTATGTTTTTTTCCTAACAACTCCTAAAACACTCATTGAAATTGAGTAAAAGATACACCATTAGAAAGCCACCGAAGAGGCGCAACTTTACTTGTTGAGCATGTGGAGAGTTTCTTTCAAAATGCATCGCCCTTTATGAGTTGTCTTCAAATAGGCAAAAAATGACATTGTTTTTTTTGTTTTTCGAACTTGTAAATCCTAGGTCTTAATATGCTTTGAACTTATGTGTTATTTCATTTTTATTTTTGAGTAAAGAATTGTTTTTGATTTTTAAATAAACATTAAATTTGACTATTTTTTTCAATTTGAACTTGTTGGTTGATTCTTCAATAATGACGGATATGTGTGTTTTATAAAAAATGAAAAATCCTATATTTTCTAATAAACATCGATCCACTTCATTATTTTAGTTTTAACTTCTAGTTTTTTTAAAGCATGGAAGATCTTCTTAAACTCTTCTTAGGTGTTTCTTTTATTTTAATTTGAACTTCTTCATTTTATGCTTTATTAACGAGAAACAATCTGAGTTTTCATAAAGTTCAATTTCTCTGTTATTTTAATTTGAACTTCTTAGTTTTATGCTTAGGAGAAAATATGGTTTTAAATAAGCATCAAACAATTTTTTAATTGAACTTCATACTTTTATTTTTCCTAGGAATAGAAAGAATTTGGCGAGGCTTGTTTTGTTCTAGGTGTATAAACATCAAACTACTTTTTTTTTATCTTAAATTGAACTTTTTGATTTATTTTTTAGTAATGGAAAAAATCTGAATTTTGCTATAAACATTGGACCTCTTCATTTTTTTCTTTTGAACTTTCGGGTTTCTTTAGAAATGGGGAAAAACTGGGCTTTCCATTAACATCGAGCTACTTTTTTTATTTGGACTTCTTGGTTTTATTCTTTAGTAGCGGGAAATTTTTTAGTTTTATAGTAAAACATCGATCTGGTCCGTTTATCTTATATTGACTTCTAGTTTTTTAGAACCGAGGGAAATTTGTTTTCTAATTAAACTTGTTTGAACTATTTTTGTTATTTAATTTGACTTTCCATTGTGAGATTTTTTTGATGGTGTGTTCCTCTTTTTTATTCGAACGTGCTGCAACGAATATTTTTAGGTTTCATTTTATTACTTTTCCTCATCCGAACTTGTGGTGTTTGCACACGGCGACACACAAAACACATTTTTAGCATGTGATATTTGCATACTACATTTGTTTTATAAGATATTCTGCATACTAACATTTTTCTTGTGGTGGAGGTACTAACGTATTAAGACAAGCACCTTGTGTGCTACGGAGGACATGCATGCACAAGGCACATGAATCAGAATAGCATTAAAACATTTTGTTTGCAAATCAAGCGAAAAAATAAACCGTGGATACATGAAGTCATGCGTCCAATACCCACAATGAAATAGTACTGAGTACAAAGTAACATATATCATGCAATGACGAAGTCTAACTCTCTTCCTATGCATCGGCATGTCATACAAGAACAATTCATGCACATCAAGTAAAGGCCAATACATAGCATAAGAAGTTTCTTGCAATTTTATCGTGTTGGAAACATAGACAGGTGGAGATGTAGTTCCTCTCTCATAATAATTGCAAGTAGGAGAAGCAAGCACATGCATATTACATTATTCAAAATCATCCTGTGCAACGGTAAATGGCAACCCATCAATATAATCCTTAATAAGAACAAACTTCTTTGATATAGTGTAGTTTGGAGAATTCAAAAAGATAATAGGACTATCATGTGTGGGTGCAATAGCAACAATTTCATGTTTAACATAAGGAACAATAGCAAGTTCATCTCCAATAGCATAATTCATATTGGCATCTTGGCCACGAGCATAGCATGCATCATCAAAAAGGGATATTTCAAACGAATCAACGGGATCATAGCAATCATAGCATTCATCCTCCAATAAGAACGAAGGGACATTAAACAATGTATGAGTTGAAGAGTTACTCTCATTAGAAGGTGGGCACGGGTAGCTAATCCGATCTTCCTCCTTTTGTTCTTCGCTCCCCTGATCATCTTTTTCATCCAATGAGCTCACAGTTTCATCAATTCCTTCTTCCATAGACTCCTGCAAAATATTAATCTATTCTTGGACAGCGGAGACTTTCTCAATAAACGCGTTAATATCGGAATTATATCTGTAATTATCATAGCAATATGTAAGGATAGCAAAATTTTCAAGTCTATAAACTGAATCATCAAAATCTTCCAACTTTTCAAACAAAGATTCAATTTCATAAGCACCCTTAAAAGCAACAATTTCTTCTATTCGCTCCACGTCATAATAATCATATATACCA
Organism: Aegilops bicornis; assembly: GCA_021605145.1. Taxonomy (NCBI): domain Eukaryota; kingdom Viridiplantae; phylum Streptophyta; class Magnoliopsida; order Poales; family Poaceae; genus Aegilops; species Aegilops bicornis. Next base: position 800,168,480 of record CM038673.1, read on the forward strand.
TTGGCATAAGAAGCCAAGATTTCACTATCATTAAATTTGCATGAAAAGGGAAGGTGTGGAACATTCATCCTAGTGCAACAAGTAAAATCATATCTCAAGAATAAATCCCAAGCATACCAATGCAACATATAAATTTGATCACATAAAATTTTCCCTTTTTGTGTCAAGCGATAATCCCTAAATTATTCACGTTGATCCAACGTTACTCCCATTATATAGTTGAATGGGGTTTTCTCAGGATTATCAAAGTAATGCGTAATATATTTCACATAACGGTCATCGAGGGTTTTAGGAGGTTCCCCATATCCATGAGTAGCAAGTCCAACTAATTTTTTTGGTGTTTCGTGTTCCATATCCATAATTAAAGATAGAGAACAACTTAGTGTTGGGGAACGTAGTAATTTCAAAAAAATTCCTACGATTATGCAAGATCTATCTAGGTGATGCATAGCAACAAGAGGGGAGAGTGTGTCCATGTACCCTCGTAGACCGAAAGCGGAAGCGTTTCAATAACGCGGTTGATGTAGTCGAACTTCTTCGCGATCCAACCGATCCAAGTACCAAACGTACGGCACCTCCGCATTCAGCACACGTTCAGCTCGATGACGTCCCTCATGCTCTTGATCCAGTTGAGGATGAGGGTGAGTTCTGTCAGCACGACGACATGACGATGGTGATGATGATGTTACCGGTGCAGGGCTTCGCCTAAGCACTACGATGGTATGATCGAGTTGTGTAACTGTGGAGGGGTGCACCGCAAACGGTTAAGAGAAACTTGTGTGTTCTAGGGTGCCCCCTGCCCCCGTATATAAAGGAGGGAGGAGGATGAGGCCGGCCCTAGAGGGGGCGCGCCAAGGGTATGGAGTCCTACTAGGACTTCCAAGTCCTTGTAGGAATCCATTTCCTTTTCAGAGTAGGAGAGAAGGAAAGAGGGAAAGAGAGAGGGAGTAGGAAAGGGTGTCGTTGTCAAAACCGGCATATCTTGGGTAGGGGGTCCCGAACTATGCGTCTAAGGATCGAAGGTAACAGGAGGCAGAGGGCACGATGTTTACCCAGGTTCGGGCCCTTTTAATGGAGGTAATACCCTACTTCCTGCTTGATTAACTTTGATGAGTATAGGGGTTAAGAGTTGATCTACCACGTGATCGTAATGGCTAAACCCTAGATGTCTAGCATGTATGATTGTGATCCTCCCTATGGACTAAACCCTTCGGTTTATATAGACACCGCAGGGATCTAGGGTTGTACAGAGTTGGTTACAGATAAAGGAAGGTACATGATCCGAACGCCAGGCTTGCCATCCACACAAAGGAGAGTCCCATTCGGACATGGGGGAGGTCCTTCTATCTCGTATCTTCACGGCCCATCGGTCCGGCCCATGTCACATAGCCCGGCTCCCCGAGGTCCCCATAGTCCAAGACTCCCTTAGTAGCCCCTGAACCGGGCTTCAATGACGATGTATTCGGCGCGCAGATTGTCTTCAGCATTGCGAGGCAGGTTCCTTCTCCGAATACTCCAACGCAGTCCTCCACGCAAAATAGCTATATCCGGCTTTATTAAACAATCACAACCTTAAGCTGTAAGGGCAAAAATATTCGAAACGAAATAAGTCACGTCCATAGGTGATTTTTCTGGCGAGGCGTTATGTCCTGGCCTTGCTAGCATTCTGAACCGTTTTACAGACCCGTTTCGCATTTTGAGGCACAGCCATTGACATGTCTTGTCAAAGCAAAGATCGTGTCCCCTTATCACGGGATTCTCATTAACAGGGGTTTGGGTAATCCAACTGTGTCGTTCACATGTCCCCTTGGGAATAGGCGAGATTTAAGGCACCAGAGGGGACGCTTGGTATCCACTGCCTTTATAAGAAGACAAAGATCCATCTTTTTACCCCACGCCTTCTTCCTCCTCTGCCTATCCGCCATTCAAGCTCCAGCGCCCAAGTCTCAATCCTTTCCATCGCCACCAAGCACTCCTAGCCATGTCCGGATCTGGAGCGCAGGGCAAGTGGATGGCTTCCTCTGTTACATAGGAGAACATCAAGGACCTCCGGGAAGCTGGGTATTTGGCCACGGACATAGTCCACCGGCTCCCTGCTAAAAAGCAGATCATTTCCACTCCAGAGCCTAATGAAAGGGTAGTGTTCATCCCCCATTTCCTTTGCGGACTAGGGTTTCCCCTTCATCCTTTCGTCCGCGGCCTCATGTTTTACTATGGGTTAGGTTTTCATGATCTAGCCCCAAATTCTTTCCTCAACCTTTCGGCGTTTATCATCGTGTGCGAGGCATTCCTCCGCGTCCCTCCCCACTCCGGCCTATGGCTCAAGCTCTTTAATGTGAAGCCGAAGGTGGTCAAAGGACAACACGCGGAGTGCGGCGGCGCCATGGTGAGCAAACTTACCAACGTCACCTGGCCAAAAGGACCTTTGTGGAATCCGTCAAGGGATGGTAGCAAGGGTGGTTCTATATCATGGAACCCCGCAATAGCACATGGGCCGCTGCTCCTGAGTTCAAGTCCGGGCCCCTGATGCGGCTTACATCCTGGATCAATAAGGGTCTAGATTGGGAGTCACCTAACGAGGTGACGACACTGGAGAGCCGCATCAAGAGTATGATAAACAAGAACACCAGCCTTGCCAGCGTGATCCAGGTGATGCTTTTTTGCTGGATTCTTCCTTGTCAACATCGGACTCAATATATGTGGGAATTCAACCCGGCCGGTCCTTGGACCTTGCAGCGGTTCTTAGGCATGACACACGAAGATATATGGAAGCTGCTCTTCAAGGCTCAAAAGTCATGGCCGGAGACAACCGAAAACCGCCGCCTTGACTGCGCATGTCGGGCCACTCCCATAAGTTCTATGATAACTTTTATCTGCAAATTCAAGGAGTATATTGAACTTTCTTACTCCCACGAGGATGGACAAAGAAGGCGCAATGCATCAAATGTCCGCTCATTGTCCGAGGACCAGCCACCCCTAACGACAAAGATCTTTGGTTCCGGCGCCGTATCAGGCACCGGAGAAGTGTTGGAAATATGCCCTAGAGGCAATAATGAAATGGTTATTATTTTATTTCCTTGTTCATGATAATTGTCTATTGTTCATGCTATAATTGTATTGACCGGGAACCGCAATACATGTGTGAATACATAGACCACAACATGTCCCTAGTGAGCCTCTAGTTGACTAGCTCGTTGATCAACAGATGGTCATGGTTTCCTGACTATGGACATTGGATGTCATTGATAACGGGGTCACATCATTAGGAGAATGATGTGATGGACAAGACCCAATCCTAAGCATAGCACAAGATCGTGTAGTTCGTTTGCTAAAGATTTTCTAATGTCAAGTATCATTTCCTTAGACCATGAGATTGTGTAACTCACTGATACCGTAGGAGTGCTTTGGGTGTACCAAACGTCACAACGTAACTGGGTGACTATAAAGGTGCACTACAGGTATCTCCGAAAGTGTTTGTTGGGTTGGCATGAATCGAGACTAGGATTTGTCACTCCGTATGACGGAGAGGTATCTCTGGGCCCACTCGGTAATGCATCATCATAATGAGCTCAATGTGACTAAGTAGTTAGTCACGGGATCATGCATTACGGAATGAGTAAAGTGACTTGCCGATGAGATTAAACGAGGTATTGGGATACCGACGATCGAATCTCGGGCAAATGGCGATACCCGATTGACAAAGGGAATTGTATACGGGTTGCTTGAATCCTCGACATCGTGGTTCATCCGATGAGATCATCGAGGAGCATGTAGAGCCAACATGGGTATCCAGATCCCGCTGTTGGTTATTGACCGGAGAGCTGTCTCGGTCATGTCTACGTGTCTCCCGAACCCGTAGGGTCTACACACTTAAGGTTCGGTGACGCTAGGGTTATAAAGGAAGTTTGTATGTGGTTACCGAATGTTGTTCGGAGTCCCGGATGAGATCCCGGACGTCACGAGAAGTTCCGGAATAGTTCGGAGGTAAAGAATAATGTATAGGAAGTGAGGTTTTGGCCACCGGAAGTATTTCGGGGGTCACCGGTAATGTACCGGGACCATCGGAAGGGTTCCGGGGGTCCATCGGGAGGGGCCACCAGCCCCGGAGGCTTGCATGGGCCTAGAGTGGGAAGGGACCAGCCCCAGAGTGGGCTGGTGCGCCTCCCACCAAGGCCCAAGGCGCAGCTATGAGGGGAGAGGGGAAACCCTAGGCGCTGATGGGCCTAAAGGCCCACCCTAGGGCGCACCCCCCTCTCTCCCCCTCTTGGCCGCCCCCTCCATCCCATCTAGGGATGCCGCCCCCTAGGGGTGGGAACCCTAGAGGGGGCGCACCCTCCTCCCCTTCCCCTATATATAGTGGGGGTTTTGGGGCTGCCAACAACATGAGTTTCCATCTCTCCTGGCGCAGCTCTACCCCTCTCCCTCCTCGTCTCTCGTAGTGCTTGGTGAAGCCCTGCTGGAGTGCCAGGCTCCTCCATCACCACCATGCCGTTGTGCTGCTGCTGGACGGAGTCTTCCCCAACCTCTCCCTTGTTGGGGAACGTTGCAGAAAATTAAAATTTTTCCTACGGTTTCACCAAGATCCATCTATGAGTTCATCTAGCAACGAGTCATGGGAGAGTGATTGCATCTACATACCACTTGTAGATCGCGTGCGGAAGCGTTCAATGGAACGGGGAGTCGTACTCGCCGTGATTCAGATCACCGATGACCTAGTGCTGAACGGACAGCACCTCCGCGTTCAACACACGTACGGAGCGGATGACGTCTCCTCCTTCTTGATCCAGCAAGGGTGAAGGAGAGGTTGATGATGATCCAGCAGACGACGGGCGTGGTGGTGGATGCAGCAGAACTCGGCGGGGCTTCGCTAAGCAACTACGGGAGGAGGAGGAGGTGTTGCAGGAGGAGGGAGGCGCCAAGGCTTATGGGTGCGGCTGCCCCTCCCTCCCTCCCTTTATATAGGTGCAAGAGAGAGGGAGGCGCAGCCTTGCCCCTTCCTCCAAGGAAGGGTGCGCCAAGGGGAGGAGTCCATCCTCCCCAAGGCACCCTGAGGTGCCTTCCCCTTTAGGACTCTCCCTCCTCTTGTCCCTTGGGCGCATGGGCCTCTTGGGGCTGGTGCCCTTGGCCCATATAGGCCAAGGCGCACCCCCTACAGCCCATGTGGCCCCCCCGGGGCTGGTGGACCCCTGGTGGACCCCCCCGGACCCCTTTCGGCACTCCCGGTACAATACCGATAATGCCCGAAACTTTTCCGGTGACCAAAACAAGACTTCCCATATATAAATCTTTACCTCCGGACCATTCCGGAACTCCTCGTGACGTCCGGGATCTCATCCTGGACTCCGAACAACATTCGGTTTGCTGCATACTCATATTCATACAACCCTAGCGTCCTTTGAACCTTAAGTGTAGACCCTACGGGTTCGGGAGACATGCGTATATGACCGAGACGGCTCTCGGGCAATAACCAACAGCGGGATCTAGATACCCATGTTGGCTCTACATGCTCCTCGATGATCTCATCGGATGAACCACGATGTCGAGGATTCAAACAACCCCATATACAATTCCCTTTGTCAATCGGTATTTTACTTGCCCGAGATTCGATCGTCGGTATCCCAATACCTCGTTCAATCTCGTTACCGCAAGTCACTTTACTCGCATCGTAATGCATGATCCCGTGACCGGACACTTGGTCACTTTGAGCTCATTATGATGATGCACTACCGAGAGGGCCCGGTGATACCTCTCCGTCATACGGAGTGACAAATCCTATCTCGATCCGTGTCAACCCAATGTACACTTTCAGAGATACCGTAATGCACCTTTATAGTCACCCGATTACGTTGTGACGCTTTGGTACACCCAAAGCACTCCTATGGTATCCGGAGTTACACGATCTCATGGTCTAAGGAAGAGATACTTGACATTGGAAAAGCTCTAGCAAAACGAACTACACGATCTTGTGCTATGCTTAGGATTGTCTTGTCCATCACATCATTCTCCTAATGATGTGATCCCGTTATCAACGACATCCAATGTCCATAGTCAGAAACCATGACTATCTGTTGATCAACGAGCTAGTCAACTAGAGGCTCACTAGGGACATATTGTGGTCTATATATTCACACGTGTATTACGATTTCCGGATAATACAATTATAGCATGAATAAAAGACAATTATCATGAACAAGGAAATATAATAATAATACTTTTATTATTGCCTCTAGGGCATATTTCCAACAGTCTCCCACTTGCACTAGAGTCAATAACCTAGTTACATTGTGATGAATCGAACACCCATAGAGTTACGGTGTTGATCATGTTTTGCTTTCATGAAGAGGTTTAGTCGATTGGATCTGCGATATTCAGATCCGTATGCACTTTGCAAATTTCTATGTCCCCATCTTGAACATTTTCACGAATAGAGTTGAAGCGGCGCTTGATGTACTGGTCTTCTTGTGAAACCTGGGCTCCTTGGCAAGTGCAATAGCTCCAGTGTTGTCACAGAAGAGTTTGATCGGCTCCGACGCATTGGGTATGACTCCTAGGTCGGTGATGAAGTCCTTCACCCAAATTGCTTCATGTGCTGCCTCCGAGGCTGCCATGTACTCCGCTTCACATGTAGATCCCGCCACAACGCTCTGCTTGCAGCTACACCAGCTTACTGCTCCACCATTCAACATATACACGTATCCGGTTTGTGACTTTGAGTCATCCAGATCAGTGTCGAAGCTAGCGTCGACGTAACCCTTTACGACGAGCTCTTCGTCACCTCCATAAACGAGAAACATGTCCTTTGTCCTTTTCAGGTACTTCAGGATATTCTTGACCGTTGTGCAGTGTTCCTTGCCGGGATTACTTTGGTACCTTTCCATCAAACTTACGGCAAGGTTTACATCAGGTCTGGTACACAGCATGGCATACATAATAGATCCTATGGCTGAGGCATAGGGGATGACACTCATCTCTTCTTTATCTTTTGCCGTGGTCGGGCATTGAGCTGTGCTCAATTTCACACCTTGCAAAACAGGCAAGAACCCTTTCTTGGACTGATCCATTTTGAACTTCTTCAAAATCTTATCAAGGTATGTACTTTGTGAAAGACCTATGAGGCGTCTCGATCTATCCCCGTAGATTTTGATGCCTAATATGTAAGCAGCTTCTCCAAGGTCCTTCATTGAAAAACTCTTATTCAAGTAGGCCTTAATGTTGTTCAAAAGTTCTATATCATTTCCCATCAAAAGTATGTCATCTACATATAATATGAGAAATGCTACAGAGCTCCCACTCACTTTCTTGTAAACGCAGGCTTCTCCATAAGTCTGCATAAACCCAAACGCTTTGATCATCTTATCAAAGCGAATGTTCCAACTCCGAGATGCTTGCACCAGCCCATAAATGGATCGCTGGAGCTTGCATACCTTGTTAGCATTCTTAGGATCGACAAAACCTTCCGGCTGCATCATATACAGCTCTTCCTTAAGGTAACCGTTAAGGAATGCCGTTTTGACGTCCATCTGCCATATCTCATAATCATAGTATGCGGCAATTGCTAACATGATTCGGACGGACTTAAGCTTCGCTACGGGAGGGAAAGTCTCATCGTAGTCAATCCCTTGAACTTGTCGATAACCCTTAGCGACAAGTCGAGCTTTATAGATGGTAACATTACCATCCGCGTCAAATCTTCTTCTTAAAGATCCATTTGTTTTCTATCGCTGCCGATCATCGGGCAAGTCTGTCAAAGTCCATACTTTGTTTTCATACATGGATCCTATCTCGGATTGCATGACTTCAAGCCATTTGTTGGAATCTGGGCCGCCATCGCTTCTTCATAGTTTGAAGGTTCACCGTTGTCTAACAACATGATTTCCGGTGACAGGGTTGCCATACCACTGCAGTGCGGAACGTGTCCTAGTGGACCCACGAAGTTCGGTAGCAACTTGATCCGAAGTACCTTGATCATCATCATTAATTTCCTCTCCGATCGGTGTAGGCACCACAGAACATTTTCTGAGCTGCACTACTTTCCGGTTCAAGAGGTAGTACTTCATCGAGTTCTACTTTCCTCCCACTTACTCCTTCCGAGAGAAACTCTTTTCGAGAAAGGATCCGTTCTTGGCAACAAAGATCTTGCCTTCGGATCTAAGGTAGAAGGTATACCCAATGGTTTCCTTAGGGTATCCTATGAAGACGCATTTTTCGACTTGGGTTCGAGCTTTTCGGTTGAAGTTTCTTGACATAAGCATCGCATCCCCAAACTTTTAGAAACGACAGCTTAGGTTTCTTCCCAAACCATAATTCATACGGTGTCGTCTCAACGGATTTAGACGGTGCCCTATTTAAAGTGAATGTAGCAGTCTCTAGAGCGTATCCCCAAAATGATAGCGGTATATCAAGAAGAGACATCATAGATCGCACCATATCCAATAGAGTGCGATTACGACGTTCGGACACACCGTTCTGTTGAGGTGTTCCAGGCGGCATGAGTTGTGAAACAATTCCACATTTCCTTAAGTGTGTACCAAATTCGTGACTTAAATATTCTCCTCCATGATCTGATCGCAAGAATTTTATCTTTCGGTCACGTTGATTCTCTACTTCACTCTGAAATTCCTTGAACTTTTCAAAGGTCTCAGACTTGTGTTTCATCAAGTAGACATACCCATATCTACTCAAGTCATCAGTGAGAGTGAGAACATAACGATATCCTCCATGAGCCTCAACACTCATTGGACCGCACACATCGGTATGTATGATTTCCAATAAGTTGGTTGCTCGCTCCATTGTTCCGGAGAACGGAGTCTTGGTCATCTTGCCCATGAGGCATGGTTCGCATGTGTCAAATGATTCATAATCGAGAGACTCTAAAAGTCCATCGCATGGAGCTTCTTCATGCGCTTGACACCAATGTGACCATAGGCGGCAATGCCACAAGTATGTGGGACTATCGTTATCAACTTTACATCTTTTGGTATTCACACTATGAACATGTGTAACATTACGTTCGAGATTCATTAAGTATAAACCATTGACCATCGGAGCATGACCATAAAACATTTCTCTCATATAAATAGAACAACCATTATTCTCGAATTTAAATGAGTAGCCATCTCAGATTAAACGAGATCCTGATACAATGTTCATGCTCAAACTTGGCACTAAATAACAATTATTGAGGTTTAAAACTAATCCCGTAGGTAAATGTAGAGGTAGCGTGCGACGGCGATCACATCGACCTTGGAACCATTCCCGACGCGCATCGTCACCTCGCCCTTCGCTGTCTCCGTTTATTCCGCAGCTCCTGCCGTGAGTTACATATATGAGCAACGGCACCGGTATCAAATACCGGAGTTACTACGAGTAATCGGTAAGGTACACATCAATTACATGTATATCAAATATACCTTTAGTGTTGCCGGCCTTCTTGTTTGCTAAGTATTTGGGGCAGTTCCACTTCAAAGGATCTTCCCTTTGCAATAAAAGCACTCGATCTCGTGCTTGGGTCCATTCTTTGACTTCTTCCCGCAAGAATCGGCTTATCGGGCGCTGCAACATCCTTGCCGTCCTTCTTGAAGTTCTTCTTTCCCTTGCCCTTTTTGAACTTAGTGGTTTTATTGACCATCAACACTTGATGCTCCTTCTTGATTTCTACCTCTGCTGTCTTCAAAGATAGAAAATACTTCAGAATAGTTTTCACCATCCCCTGCATATTGTAGTTCATCACAAAGCTCTTGTAGCTTGGTGGAAGCGATCAAGGATTCATCAATGACCGCCTCGTCCGGAGGTTAATGTCCAGCTGGGACAAAGTTGTGCAACCTGCATATTTTGAGTATGTGCTCACCGATGTAAATATTTTCCTCCATCTTACAATCAGAGAACTTGTCGGAGACTTCATATCTCTCGACCGGGCATGAGCTTGGAAAACTAGTTTCAGCTCCTCGAACATCTCATATGCTCCGTGTCGCTCAAAACGCTTTTGGAGCCCCGGTTCTAAGCTGTAAAGCCTGCCGCCACCGAACGAGGGAGTAATCATCAACACGAGACTGCCAAGCGTTCATAACGTCTTGGTTCTCTGGGATGGGTGCTTCACCTAGCGGTGCTTCTAGGACATATTGTTTCTTGGCAGCTATGAGGATAATTCTCAGGTTCCGGACCCAGTCCGAATAGTTGCTGCCATCATCTTTCAGCTTGGTTTTCTCTAGGAACGCGTTGAAGTTCATGGTGACATGAGCGTTGGCCATTTGATCTACAAGACATTTTGCAAAGATTTTAGACTATTGTTTATGATAATAAAGTTCATCTAATCAAATTATTTAATGAACTCCCACTTAGATTTGACATCCCTCTAGTCATCTAAGTGTTACATGATCCGAGTCGACTAGGCCGTGTCCGATCATCATGTGAGACGGTACGAGTCATCGTCGGTGAACATCTCCATGTTGATCGTATCTTCCATACGACTCATGTTTGACCTTTCAGTCTCTTGTGTTCCGAGGCCATGTCTGTACATGCTAGGCTCGTCAAGTTAACCTAAGTGTATTGCATGTCTAAAACTGTCTTACACCCGTTGTATGTGAACGTAAGGATCTATCACACCCGATCATCACGTGGTGCTTCAAACGCATTTAACTTTAGCAACGGTGCACGCTTAGGGAGAACACTTTCTTGAAATTGTTATGAGGATCATCTTATTTACTACCGTCGTTCTAAGTAAACAAGATGCATAAACATAATAAACATCACATGCAATTATATAGTAGTGACATGATATGGCCAATATCATATAGCTCCTTTGATCTCCATCTTCGGGGCTCCATGATCATCCTGTCACCGGCATGGCACCCTGATCTCCATCATCATGATCTCCATCATCGTGTCTCCATGAAGTTGCTCGCTAACTATTACTTCTACTACTATAGCTAACGGTTTAGCAATAAAGCAAAGTAATTACATGGCGTTGAATCAATGACACGCAGGTCATACAATAATTAAGACAACTCCTATGGCTCATGCCGTTGTCATACTCATCGACATGCAAGTCGTGATTCCTATTACAAGAACATGATCTCATACATCACATATATCATTCATCATTCATCACAACTTTGGCCATATCACATCACAAAACACTTGCTGCAAAAACAAGTTAGACGTCCTCTAATTGTTGTTGCAAGTTTTACTTGGCTGCTTTAGGGTTCTAGCAAGAACATTTTCTTACCTACGTTAAAGCCACAACGTGATTTGTCACCTTCTATTTACCCTTCATAAGGACCCTTTTCATCGAATCCGCTCCAACTAAAGTGGGAGAGACAGACACCCGCTAGCCACCTTATGCAACTAGTGCATGTCACCGGTGGAACCAGTCTCATGTAAGCGTCACGTGTACGGTCGGTCCGGCCGCTTCATCCCACAATGCCGCTGAAGCAAGATAAGACTAGTAGCGGCAAGAAAGTTGACAACATCTACGCCCACAACAAATTGTGTTCTACTCGTGCAATAGAGAACTACGCATAGACCTAGCTCATGATGCCACTGTTGGGGAACGTTGCAGAAAATTAAAAAATTTCCTACGGTTTCACCAAGATCCATCTATGGTTTCATCTAGCAACGAGTCATGGGAGAGTGATTGCATCTACATACCACATGTAGATCGCGTGCGGAAGCGTTCAATGGAACGGGGATGATGGAGTCGTACTCACCGTGATTCAGATCACCGATGACCTAGTGCTGAACGGACAGCACCTCCGCGTTCAACACACGTACGGAGCGGATGACGTCTCCTCCTTCTTGATCCAGCAAGGGGGAAGGAGAGGTTGATGATGATCTAGCAGCACGACGGCGTGGTGGTGGATGCAGCAGAACTCCGGCAGGGCTTCGCTAAGCAACTACGGGAGGAGGAGGAGGTGTTGCAGGGAGGAGGGAGGCGCCAAGGCTTATGGGTGCGGCTGCCCCTCCCTCCCCTCCCTTTATATAGGTGCAAGAGAGAGGGGGAGGGCGCAGCCTTGCCCCTTCCTCCAAGGAAGGGGTGCGCCCATGGGGGGGGAGGAGTCCATCCTCCCCAAGGCACCCTGAGGTGGCTTCCCCTTTAGGACTCTCCTCCTCTTGTCCCTTGGGCGCATGGGGCTTTTGGGGGTGGTGCCCTTGGCTATTATTGGCCAAGGCGCACCCCCTTCAGCCCATTTGGGCCCCCGGGGCTGGTGGACCCCCCCCCCCCCGGTGGACCCCCGAACCCCTTTCGGCACTCCGTGCAATACCGATAATGCCCAAACTTTTCCTATGACCAAAACAAGACTTCCCATATATAAATCTTTACCTCCGGACCATTCCGAACTCCTCGTGACGTCCGGGATCTCATCCGGGACTCCGAACAACTTTCGGTTTGCTGCATACTCATATTCATACAACCCTAGCGTCACCGAACCTTAAGTGTGTAGACCCTACGGGTTCGGGAGACATGCAGACATGACCGAGAGGGCTCTTGGGCAATAACCAACAGGGGGATCTGGATACCCATGTTGGCTCCCACATGCTCCTCGATGATTTCATCGGATGAACCACGATGTCGAGGATTCAAACAACCCAGTATACAATTCCCTTTGTCAATCGGTATTTTACTTGCCCGAGATTCGATCGTCGGTATCCCAATACCTCGTTCAATCTCGTTACCGGCAAGTCACTTTACTCGCATCAGTAATGCATGATCCCGTGACCGGACACTTGGTCACTTTGAGCTCATTATGATGATGCACTACCGAGAGGGCCCAGTGATACCTCTCCATACACGGAGTGACAAATCCCGCCTCGATCCGTGTCAACCCAATGTAGACACTTTCGGAGATACCTGTAATGCACCTTTATAGTCACCCAGTTACGTTGTGACGTTTGGTACACCCAAAGCACTCCTACGGTATCCGGGATTTACACGATCTCATGGTCTAAGGAAGAGATACTTGACATTGGAAAAGCTCTAGCAAAACGAACTACACGATCTTGTGCTATGCTTAGGATTGTTCTTGTCCATCACATCATTCTCCTAATGATGTGATCCCGTTATGAACGACATCCAATGTCCATAGTCAGGAAACCATGACTATCTCGTTGATCAACGAGCTAGTCAACTAGAGGCTCACTAGGGACATATTGTGGTCTATGTATTCACACGCAGTATTACGATTTCCGGATAATACAATTATAGCATGAATAAAAGACAATTATCATGAACAAGGAAATATAATAATAATACTTTTATTATTGCCTCTAGGGCATATTTCCAACATCCCTCTCTCCTTGCTGGATCAAGGCATCCAAGAGCTGCCGCGATGGCGCGGGAAGGTGGGGGTGCCAGGTACTCCAAGCGCGGAGTGTTGCCGGCCTCGATGTGCTCGAGGACATCTTCAAGGGTGCGGACGGGACGCCCCACCATCGATGTCGCCCCTCAGGCTTGTGCCGGCCGCGGGGCTTGACGCCATTGGAGGAGGCGAGCTAGTCAGTGTGGCAGCATCCGAAGTACGCCGTCCACAACGCATTGTTGTCGGGGGCGTACCTCGGTTCGCTCCGTGACTGCTCCGCCAGCAAGGATCGGATGCACGCTATCTCGCCGCACCGGGCAGCGCCTGTAGGCGGTGGTGGCACTGGGACTCCGCCTGTGCTCATCTTCCACGTGCCCGACACCCGCATGTTCGACGGTGCCGGGTAGTCGGCCTTGTAGAGGAGCCGTGCCTCGTCCTCGTGCAGGAGACGACGGCCGAAGCTGTTGGCCGCCGCACCGTCGCCTGGTTAACGCTCGGCCATGCTTGTTGGCGGGGAGAGAGGGGGAGGAAAGGCGTGCTCGATCGAGAGGGGTGTTGGCGGTGAGACGGGAAGAGAGTTTCTGTGGCGATGGAGTGTGTGCTCACCGGCGAGGGAGGGGCGGCTTTTATAGCCGGGCTTGGGCGGTGAGAGGGCGGCCGCCGTGCGTACGCATGGCGGGATCGGGCGGGACGTGTGTCGCAGTGCCTTCACTACGTCACTCGTGAGGCATCAATGGAGGCTGACCGGCATGGCAGTGCGGCATCCTTCGCATTAATTCCCACGGGAACCGAACAATGAAGACGATGATGTGTCTGGGTCGCTGATTCGGCGGTCCATCGGGCTTTCTCACCAAAAACGCTTCCCCCGGCGCCCCCAAGCGCGTCGGATTTGGACTGGGTCCGCCGGCGCCAGTTTCCTAACTGGAAAAAATGGGCTTCTGGGAGCGCGACTGGGCCATTTTTTTAGCGCTGGCGCTAAAAAAGGGCCATGGGAGGGCCTGTTGGGGGCATGGCTGGAGATGCTCTAACGGTGACTTGTTAAAGATATGTCTATTGAAGGTGCTTAGGCCAACTCCAGCGCGCGACCCCATCCCGTCCGGGTGCGTCCATTTGGGGTAAAACGGACAAATAGCGCGGCCCAACGTGCGGCCCCAAACGCACAAATGTCCGGATTTCATCTGTTTTCGACCCATTCCCTGCCCAAACTTGCGTCGAGTTTGGGGTGAAACGAACATCGCACGGACGGGTTGGACGCAAGCCCTTGTCTTCCCCGTGGCCCGCCTGTCGGGGACACTAGCACTCCATTCGCCTTCAACGCCTCCACCCGCTCTCTCTCGCCCCACCCCGCCGCCAGCACCGCCACTATTCTTCGACCGCCTCCTCACTGCTCACCACCCGGCCGTCCATACCAAACCACATCTCGACATGGCCGCCACCACGCCCGAGCTTTCGTTGGAGTTTTGGCCATCGCTTGGAGGAGACTTGGCCATCGCCGTCGTATCCGATGCCAGAGGGGATACGACTGCCGGCGACGGATATGGACCACGACAGCTTCCGTCGGGGTGCTCCAGAGCGGCCAGTAGCCGGCCGCCAACCACCCCTGCTGCATCGAGGTGATCATCACGGCCTCTTTGCCACCACGACCGCAAGGTCTTTGACACTTTTCCCACAAAGGTATGGACAGTGGAGATGAATTTTTCTTCCACCACTTCATGTATTCATCAGATGATTCGTCCTCAGATGATGAAGATCTTGTGGTGGCTGCACTGGTCGTTCACGACGACATTGAACGGCAGCTTCCTCGATACAGGGGGTCAGTCCCTGGCCGTGCTCCCAACCTGAACCGCAACAAAGAGGGAGAGAGACCACGCCCTGCTCTATGCTGATTACTTTGCGAAGACCCCGCTCTTCAAGTCGGATAAATTCCGTCGTTGTTTTCGTATGGCAAGGCATCTGTTCAATCGTATCCGAGAGGGAGTGGTTGCTCATGACCCATACTTCGAGTGCAAGACGGATGCCCTTGGCAAGCTTGGATTCTCCTCTTACCACAAATGCACCGGGCCATCCGCATGCTTGCATATGGAATTCCAGGCGATCTGGTGGATGAGTATGTGCGTATGAGTGAGTCGACATGTCTACTGTAATTTTACAACATCTGTAAGGCCGTGGTAGCAATGTTTGGCCCTTAGTACTTGAGGCAGCCAAATGCCGCTGATATAGAAAGGTAGTTGGCGACCAACGCAGTTAGAGGCTTTCCAGGCATGCTTGGCAGCATAGATTGTATGCACTGGGAGTGAAAGAACTGTCCATTTGCTTAGCAGGGCCAGTACAGGGGGCATGTTAAAGCGTGCAGTGTCATATTAGAAGCGGTGGCTTCGCGAGAGCTTTGGATATGACATTGTCGGTGTCAAAACCGGCGGATCTCGGGTAGGGGGTCCCGAACTGTGCGTCTAGGCGGATGGTAACAGGAGACAAGGGACACGATGTTTTTACCCAGGTTCGGGCCCTCTCGATGGAGGTAAAACCCTACTCCTGCTTCATTAGTATTGATGATATGGGTAGTACAAGAGTAGATCTAACACGAGATCAGAGAGGCTAAACCCTAGAAGCTAGCCTAATGTATGATTGTTGTTCTTCCTAAGTACTAAAACCCTCCGGTTTATATAGACACCGGAGAGGGCTAGGGTTACACAGTAGTCGGTTACAATAGAAGGAGATCTACATATCCAGATCGCCAAGCTTGCCTTCCACGCCAAGGAAAGTCCTATCCAACATGGGACGAAGTCTTCAATCTTGTATCTTCATAGTCCAGAGTCCGCCGAAGGTTATAGTTCGCTATCCGGACACCCCTAATCCAGACTCCTCAAGAGCCCCTGAACCAGGCTTCAATGACGATGAGTCCGGCGCGAAGATTTTGTCTTCGGCATTGCAAGGCGGGTTCTTCTCCAACTTCTGTGTACCTGTTGAATAGTGTCTGGCTTTTCGTGAATATTGCGCTCCTTGGCTTCCGCGCCCAATAATGGCCGTCTTCCACGTGTCAAACTAATGTGAAAAGCCAGGGTGTTTTTACTTTTACCCCCCTAGCTGCGCAAATAAGCTGCCTTATAAAAGAGGCGAGGATTTAGATCCGAATCACACCATCTCCCCTTCGCGAGCATTCATCGGAGCACATCTGACAGAAACCCATTCCATCATGGCCAGTCGACGCAACTCCTCCTCTCGCCCTGCCAGCCCTCAGCCTGGAGATTGGGAGCGATGTTCCGACCCACACAGCGAGCTAGTGACGTTCCAAACCAAGGGATTTCTACCCCCAGCCTTCATGGTTCCGGTTCGAGCCGGACTCGCCACCTATAATGGCGGAAAGCAGGCAGAGAGCGTCCCCAATCCCTCCAAAGGAGAGCGGGTATGCCTTGTCCCTTACTTAACAAGAGGGCTCGGATTTCCAATTTATCCGTTTCTCCGGGGGCTCCTGGAGTTCTACGGCCTCCAGCTGCACAACCTTACGCCTGCCTCCATATTGCATATCGCGGGCTTCGTAGCCCTTTGCGAGCTGTTCTTGGGCGTCGAGGCTCACTTCGCGCTGTGGAAGAAGCGGTTCTGCCTTGTGCCCCGTTCTCAGGAGGGGTCGATATATCAAGTGGGCGGAGCCGAACTATGGCGCATCACCGGGACCGGATATCTATCCGGAACCCCAAAGAAGGCATACGAAGACTGGCCTTCAGAATGGTTTTATGTAGAAGATGTCCCCCTGCCGGACCCTGTGCGGATCGGCCTTCTTGAGTTCAATAATGCTCCTTTGAAGAAGTGCCTAAGCTGGCGCCCACGGAGCCCTTAGAAGGAAAATGACAGGGACGTCCTTTACCTGATGAGCCGGATAAGATTACTAGCTCATTCCGGACTGACCATGATCGGGGTCATGGCCACATGCATCATGCGGGGGTGCAGCCGCTTCAGTATAGGGGCCGCCCCATGTGGGACTTCAATGGGGAGGATGATGCCACCCGCTGCGGCCGTAAGGGGCCGGGATTAGTTGCTGCTCTGACTAAGGCCTTGTCCGCATTATACAAGGGAGAAGAGGAGGATTTCCTCCGAGTCAATCCACAGGGCGTATTTTCTATGTACGATCCTCCAAGCTGGGTAAGCGGACACTTCTTTATGCCCATCCGTTCCATATTCCCGTAGTTGGGTACCTTATTCTGTGATTTTGACGCAGGAATTGCACCGGGCCGTAAAGGATATAAACAGCCCTCCTCCACAACCCGAGGATCCGGAAAGGTCCCTCGATCCGGCCTCCCAAGAGGATCCGGACATATCTGTGGAGCTGATCGATGGGGTATTTTACCAACTGAGCATCGACAATGCCTTGGTCGCCATTATGGCCGATTACCCCGGAATATTTCCAGCCTCACAGGTAACTGAGACCGAAGTCCCAATACTTTGAAAATGATCCACCCGTGCTTATCTTTGATCACCGTATATCA
The DNA here is from genome assembly GCA_021605145.1 of Aegilops bicornis. Lineage (NCBI taxonomy): Eukaryota > Viridiplantae > Streptophyta > Magnoliopsida > Poales > Poaceae > Aegilops > Aegilops bicornis. The sequence goes on from CM038673.1 coordinate 800,186,256, forward strand.
ATGGTGTTTTGCAGGGGGAGCCCTTGAGGCAGAAGGCCGAGCCTGCGGTGGCTAGCCAACAAAGGGCAGCAAGGCCCAGCTGAAAGATCATGGATGTCGCCTAGAGGGGGGGGGGGTGAATAGGCGCTTTAATATAATTACGGTTTAGGCTTGAACAAATGTGGAATAAACCTAGCGGTTAATTTGACAAGCACAAAACCTAAAACAACTAGGCTCACCTATGTGCACCAACAACTTATGCTAAGCAAGGTAAACAACTAAGTGATAGCAAGATATATGACAAGAAACAATATGGCTATCACAAAGTAAAGTGCATAAGTAAAGGGCTCGGGTAAGATATAACCGAGGCACGCGGAGACGACGATGTATCCCGAAGTTCACACCTCATGGATGCTAATCTCCGTTTGGAGGCGGTGTGGAGGCACAATGCTCCCCAAGAAGCCACTAGGGCCACAGAATCTCCTCACGCCAAGACAATGCAAGATGCCGTGATTCCACTAAGGGACCCTTGAGGGCGGTCACCGAACCTGCATAAATGGCGACCCTTGGGGCGGTCACCGAACCCGTACACTTTGGCAACCCTTGGGGTGGTCACGGTACCAAAAATCGCTCAGGCGATCTCCACAACCTAATTGGAGACCCCGACGCTTGCCGGAGCTTTGCACCACAATGATTGAGCTCGAACACCACCAACTGCCTAGGGCGCCCAAGCACCCAAGAGGAACAAGCTCAAGGGCACCAAGCACCCAAGAGTAATAAGCTTCTCAACTTGTAACTTCCACGTATCACCGTGGAGAACTCAAACCGATGCACCAAATGCAATGGCAAGGGCACACGGAGTGCCCAAGTCCTTCTTCCTCAAATCCCACCGAAGCAACTAATGCTAGGGAAGAAAATGAGAGGAAGAACAAGAAGGAGAACATCAAGAACTCCAAGATCTAGATCCAAGGGGTTCCCCTCACATAGAGGAGAAAGTGATTGGTGGAAATGTGGATCTAGATCTCCTCTCTCTTTTCCCTCAAAAACTAGCAAGAATCCATGGAGGGATTGAGAGTAGCAAGCACGGAGAAGATCAACAATGGAGGAAGAACACCAGCTCAAAAGGATAAGGTTCAATGGGGAAGAAGACCCCCTTTTATAGGAGGGGGAAAATCCAACCGTTACCCACCAACCAGCCACGCACAGAGCGGTACTACCGCTAGGGCAGGGCGGTACTACCGCTTATAAGCGATCGCCGCCACTCCCAGCGGTATCGCCACCGACGAGGGAAACAAGGCCCTGTCTTCGAAGCGGTACTATCGCTGAAGTACAAAGCGGTACTACCGCTTGAGCGGTACTACCGCCTATCGCCGCCATTAGTACCGAAAACCCGACACGAGAAATAGCAATGAGAATCGAGGCGGTAGTAGCTTGGAACCATCATGTACTACTACCGAAGCTCATAAGCGGTACTATCATTGTGAAGCGGTACTACTGCTCGGGAGCGGTACTACCGCTGATTTAGCTTCGGCGGTACTACCGCTGAGGACTGTGGTACTACCGCACAGACCAGAGCAGGGAAAAAAGCAGAAAAGCCATAACTTCTTCATATGATCTCCGAATTGAGCAAACTCAAGCTTGTTGGCTACAAGACAACGAGTAAGAAGAGGCAGGGGAGGTATGCCTAACAAATAAAGGAGTGAAAACTCCAACAGAGAAGAACCGGCATACCCTCCAACATCGAAAACATCATAGAAGATGCAAGTGAACTCCGTTTTCGATGAACTCGAGCTTGTGTAGCGACCAGACCCGAATGGATCAAGTCTCTGTGCTCAGTGTCATCCCTGGATCAGTAATGCTGACACCACACAGTACTTCGAAGGATTTATAGCAGAGTAGCAATCACACACTTATTACATCGTTGTCCACAAGGGAACTTATTACAATAATATGGCTTAAGGCCATCTAATAATAACAATGGAAGGCTTGGAAGATAAGTGAGTCCATCAACTCCATCGGCATCATCATCGAGTATAGAACCACGACCTAACACCTTACTGTCGTTCTAAAAGTCTCGCAACGTGAAAGTTGCAGCCCGAAACGGGTCAAGACATGGAATATCTTTGGCAATGTAACACATAGAGAGCAATGAATGAATAAGCCTATACTACATGCATATATGGCTGGTGGTAAGGCTCTACTACATTTGCATAAAGCTGGTTTTTCCCTACATCAAAGGAATAATTTTATTTAACTATCATGGTGGTTGTTAAACATTGAGAATGGTTGATGACATCCTCAATCCCAATTAAAAAGTACTCATCGGAATCCCAATAACTTTTATTAGGGGTAACATGTTGAGATTCACATGATATTCAATTACCAGATACTCAAAATTGTCCATAACCGGGGACACGGCTAATCATGATCAGTTTTTACACTCTGCAGAGGTTTGCGCACTTTTCCCCACAAGACTCGATCGCCTCCGCTTGGTTCTCGCACTACATGGTGTTTGAGAAACGGATGACCGAGACATAGTCTTTCTGAAGCGCTAGCACCTTACATGTGGGTAGACCGTACCAACCTACATCCCCTACATCAGCTAGCCTACCCGTAAGAGTTCGCACAACTTAGTCAACTACGCCAGAGCCCATAATTGGCTTGTGGCTGCACACGGAAGTTTCCAGTTTGAATAATCTTATGATCCCTTAGAGCCCGGGTGGCGGTCCAAGAAATACAGTAAGTCCTGATGGAAACCAGTGCCTCAATCCACCCAGATGTGTGTTTAGGTTGCCACCTTAGATAAACCATTAATTAACAATCTCACATCTGTCATGGATATTCACTCACCCAATCCACGCCTACTAGCATAGCATGGCATAACAAAGAAACGAGAAGTAACTCCCAAGGGTTTCATAAGTAAAACAGTAATAGGTACTACCTCAATCTACTTCCCATCCCACAATTTAATTAGATCCTAACCATGCAAGTGTTTGAGGGTTTGATCTAATGCAATAAAACCGGGTAGTAGAAAAGGTATGATCAAGTGTTACTTGCCTTGCTGATGATCCGCGAGACCTAGAGATTCGAAGTAACAAGCGGCGCACTCCGGGTGATCTAACGCAGACAAACAACAAGCATACAATAAGTACTCATCTAATGCACAGGGAAAACTCGAATAAAAGATCTAACCAGATAGTTCAACTTAAGAACCCTGGTTGCAAAAGAATCGAATCAAATAAAGCATCGAAAGTCGAAACTCGAGAGAGAACGACTCGGTTTAGCAATCTGAAACTAGGTCAAAATTTTACAGTAGCAAAACTCTGTGTAAGTAGGGTAGTCGGAACGGCGGTTTCGTAATGAAACTCCAGGCGCTTGAATCACCTGATTCCGATAAACGAGCGAGAAAATAAACAGATTTGAAAATCGGATCGGAAATCGAATCAGAAAAAATAACGGATTAAATCCGATTAAAAGAAAACGACGAACGGATTAAATCACGGACGTTCGTTAACAGAACTAATCCAACGGACACATTCATTGAAACGAACGGTTCGGTGAACGTTCATTAAATAAGAAAACCGAAAAAAAATAAAAACCATCTAGGGTTTTAAAAAAAACCGAACATCTGCAAAAAAAACCGGATCGGGTTTTCTAAAGAAAACTGGATCGGGGCGGCGGTGGCGGCTACCTCCGGTGGCTTCACGGCTGGGCTCCGGGGCGGCGAGGGGCGACGAGGTCGGGAGGTCGTGAGGGGGCGGCGAGGCGGCGGGTGCTCCCATGACGACGGAGACGGCGGCGTCCTCGGCGGTGGCGGGCTCCGGCCGGGCTCGGGTGAGGGGCGCGGTGAGGAGGAGGGGGCTCCGGGTTTTATAGGAGGTGGGGTGGCGCGCCTTGGGGAAGGGGGGGCGGGGCCGGGTCGGGACCCGGACTCGGGGCGGCGTCTTGTGCGGCGGAGATCACATGTGAGGAGGAGAGGAGGTGGGCAGGCCGGGCGCCAGTGGGGCCTGGCCTTGGCCTGTGGCGGCGCATTTTTTTTTTTAAAACAAAACCAAACGAATTAAAAAAAACCAAAAGAACACCGAATTTAATAAAATTAATTTTCCCTGACTCCTAAAAATGAGTCGAACAAAATGAACTTTAAAACGGCAAACATGCATATTTTTTAAAATGCTCATTTTGCCTAAAGCAAATAAATCTTCCAAAAGCCAAATTTGATTTATTTATAATATCCTCATTTTTCCTAAATGTTGGGAAAGTCATATTATTCCCTCTCTTAATTTTTTTATAGGAAAAACTTTATGAAGATAATTAAATAAATCCAATGATCCTATTTTCAAAATTTGGAGAAATCCCAAATATGAAAATAATGAAACTTCCAACTCTCTCCGAGGGTCTTTGAGTTGCGTGAAATTTTCTAGGATCGGAAAATGCGAGAAAATATGATATGCATGATGACCTAATGTATAACATTCCAAATTGAAAATTTGGGATGTTACAAACCTACCTCTTAAGATGAATCTCACCTCGAGATTCGGGTTGGCTAGAAAATAGGTGAGGGTGGTCTTTGAGCAAAACTTCCTCTCTTTCCTGTGTGGCTTCATCTTCAAAGTGTGGTGGCTCCAATCAACTTTGCAAAACTTGATAACCTTGCTGCGGGTAACTCTGTGGCATAATCGAGAATCTTAACTGGTTTTTCCTCATATGTTAAGTCATCCTTCAACTGAATGGCTTCCAGTGGCACTGTGTCTCTTAACGGTACCTCTGCTATGTCGGGTGACATTTCTTCAACTGAGAAACATGGAATACATCATGAACTCCTGACAGTCCTTCTGGCAATTCCAACTTATAAGCAACTTCTCCCATGCGTTGCAAAATCTTATACGGTCCAACGTAACGTGGGGCTAAATTTCCTTTAACTCCAAAACGCTTAACTCCTCAAGCGGGATACTCTAAGATATACTCTGTCTCCAACTTCATACTCAATCGCTTTGGCGCTTTGAATCGGCATAGCTCTTTTGTCCGGACTGGGCTACCTTGAGCCTATCTCGAATCAACTTAACTTTCTGCTCGCACTCCTTAATCAAATCTGGTCCAAACAATCGGCGATCTCAGTTTAGTCCCATGACAACGGTGTCCTGCACCTTCTTCCATACTGAGCCTCGAAGGTGCCATCTTCAAGCTGGTTTGGTAATCGTTGTTGTAGGAAAATTCTGCATACGGCAAATTATCATCCCAGCTAGATCCATAATCTAGTGCACAAGCTCTCAAAGATATCCTCTAAAATCTGATTGACTCTCTCGGTCATCCATCGGTCTGTGGGTGGAAAGTCTGTACAATTCCGATCTGGTTCCCAATGTTTCGTGCAACTGGTTCCAAAATTTCGAGGTAAACTGGGTTCCTCTATCTGATATGATGCTCCTCGGAACTCCGTGCAAACACACAATTCGGGTCATGTATATCTTTGCCAACTTAGCACTGCTATAGGTAGTCTTGACTGGAATGAAATGAGCTACCTTTGTTAAACGATCGACTATGACCCAAATCGAGTCATATCCTGAACGGGTCTTTGGCAAACCTGTGATGAAATCCATGCCTAGTTTATCCCACTTCCATTCGGGTATCGGCAATGGTTGTAACAATCTTGCTGGCTTCTGATGCTCTGCTTTTACTTTCTGACATACGTCGCAAATTGCTACATACTCCGCAATATCCTTCTTCATTCCGGTCCACCAGAAAGTATTCTTCAAATCCAAATACATCTTGGTATTTCCTGGGTGAATCGAATAGGGTGAATCATGGGCTTCTTGTAAAATCAACTTCCTGATCTCTGGGTCATTGGGCACATAAACACGGTCTTCAAACCATAGGGTATCGTGCTCATCCTCATGAAATCCTTTAGCTTTTCCTTTGCTCATGTTCTCCTTTATAGAGGCAACTTCCTTATCTGCCTTTTGGGCTTCTCTGATTTTGTCCATCAGTGTCGACTGAATCTCCAATGCTGCTACATAGCCTCTCGAACTATTTCCAAACATAGCTCTCGAAGGTCCTCGGCTAACTCATTGGGTATTCCTCCCATCATTAGGGTATTGACGTGGCTCTTACGGCTCAATGCGCTACCACGACATTAGCCTTTCCGGGGTGATAATGCAATCTCATATCATAATCCTTGATAAGTTCTAACCATCTCCTCCGTCGAGATTCAATTTCATACGTGTGAAGATGTACTTCAAACTCTTGTGATCCGTGATATACTTCACAATGATTTCCAATGAGAAAATGTCTCCACGTCTTGAGCATGCACAACGGTTGTTAACTCCAAATCATGAGTGGCATAATTCAACTCATGGGGCTTAAGTTGTCGTGAAGCATACGAAACAACTCTTCCTTCTTGCATAAGTACGGCTCCAAGTCCTCGACGTGAAGCGTCGCAATACACCTCATAACCCTTAGTCTGATCTGGCAATATCAAAACTGGTGAGGTAACCAATCTTTTCTTCAATTCCTGAAAACTTGTCTCGCAGTCCTCAGTCCATATGAATTTGTTATCCTTCTTCAACAATTCTGTCATAGGCTTAGCAATCCTTGAGAAATTCTCAATGAATCTTCGGTAGTATCCTGCGAGTCCAAGGAAACTCCGAATCTCTCCAACTGTCGTTGGTGCTTCCCATTTGGTTACGGTCTCAACCTTTGTGGGGTCAATCGCTATCCCTTCTCCGGATATAACATGTCCGAGAAATCCAACTTCCTTTAACCAAAACTCACATTTGCTGAACTTGGCATACAATCGGTGTTCCCTTAGTTTCTCCAAAACCAATCGCAAATGTTCCTTGTGTTCCTCTTCATTCTTCGAGAAAATCAAAATGTCATCAATGAACACCACGATTTAACTTATCCAAAAACTCCATAAACACTTTGTTCATCAGGTTCATGAAATAGGCTGGTGCGTTAGTCAGTCCAAATGACATAACGGTATACTCGTACAGTCCATATCTCGTGGTAAATGTTGTCTTGGGTATGTCCTGCTCCCGAATCTTCAACTGATGGTACCCTGATCGCAAGTCGATCTTGGAAAACACTTTGGCTCCTTGCAAGCGATCAAACAGATCATTTATCATAGGTAGTGGGTACTTGTTCTTGATTGTTACTTCATTCAATCCACGATAATCAACAACCATTCTTAAAGATCCATCCTTCTTCTCCACTAACAAAACGGGTGATCCCCAAGGTGAAGAACTTGGGCGTATAAAACCTTTATCCAATAGTTCCTTAATCTGCTTCTTGATTTCCGCCAAATCCTTTGCGGGCATCCTCAGACGGTCGCTTGATATCGGGCCTGTTCACGCAACAGCTCGATCAAAAACTCAATGTCTCTATCCGGTGGCATTCCTGGCAACTCTTCCGGAAATACATCAGGAAAATCCTTCACCACTGGTACTTCTTCCTGCACTATTCCTGATAAGCAATTAACTTGTGCTCTCCTCGGCTCGTGCCGTGATACATACTTGATCCTTCTTCCTTCTGGTGTGGTGAGCAAAATTGACTTTGTGGTGCAATCTATGTTTCCTCCATACTTTGATAACCAATCCATACCTAATATCACATCCAATCCTTGGGATTCCAGAACTATTAGGTCTGAGGGGAAAACATAGTGTCCAATCCTTAATGGCAGTCGATCACACCATTTACTAGCCATGTATTCTGCTCCGGGTGAGGTTACTAGCATGGGTGACCTAAGGGCTTGGGTCGGTAACTTGTACTTATTCACAAATCCCCTTGATATGTATGAATGCGATGCACCAGTATCGAAAAGAACAACTGCAGTAAATGACTTAACCAAAAACTTACCGACATCGCATCGGGCTGATCTTCAACTTCTTCCACATCAATGTGGTTCACCCGTCCCCTGTTGAAAGGGTTGGGCTTCTTTCCGAGCTTCCATTGCCATTTCCATTCTCGCCTTCTCGATACCATTGGCATAATGCCCAGTCTTGCGGCACTTAAAGGTGTAATATGACTCAGGTCTACTTTGGATGGTGTTGACGGGTTGGTGCGATTCTGTCTGCTGCTTCCTCCATTCCTGCTCCCATTCTTGGTGCCATTATGGTTATGCGAATTACCTCCTCCATGGGTATGCCGAAACTGAATTCCTGATTTAGGGGTATAACGAGGCTTCACGAGCTCCAAAGTTATACTTCCCTTGCCCATACTTCCGCTTGCAGTTCTCAATTTGCTGCCGCTTTCCTTCAATCATGAGGGCTCGGTCTACCAACTCCTGGTAGTTGTTGAAACTGGCTACCATCAACGGCATGTCAACTCATCATTCAGTCCTTCTAGAAACTTCTCCTGTTTAGCTACATCGGTAGCAACGTCATCCGGGGCATAACGTGCTAATTTACTAAAGTCATCCACGACCGCCAACAGTCCTTCCTCCTTGGCGTAAGTTGCGAAACTCACGCTTCTTCATGGCCATGGCTCCTGCTGAAACATGGGCAGCGCTGAAAGCTTGTCAAACCGATCCCATGTGACAGTGTCTACCGGTAAGTGGTCGTGAAATTCTCCCACCATGTCTGCTGGGTCCTTCAAGATGATGTGCTGCAAACTTCACTCTTTCTCCATCCGTGCATCCTGCAGTGGTCAGCTCCTTCCTATCTTGCGGAGCCAATCATCCGCCACAATCGGCTCGGTGCTACCGGAGTACACCGCGGTTTAGTCTAAGGAAACGAGTCGAGGATGATCCGCAGTGGTGGTGGTGGTGGGTTGTTGTTGTTGTTGTTGTTGTTGTTGCCACAGTTCTCGCACCAATGTTTGAATCGAGGTATTCTCTTTGGATCAATTGGGTGATCTCTGGCGGGAAAACGAATCCGGGGTCGCGTCTCGGAGGCATCTGATGGGTTTAGAAAAGGAGAGAAATGTAGAATAGAATGAGGTCTAAGGGGAATCACTACCCAAATGCACATGAGCAAATGCACACAAAATCACTTCATTCAATCAAACAAGGGCTTACAACGATCTAACTATCGCAAAAGTGCGTGTACTATAATGTTTACATGGAGGGAAATACTACTAATATGTGGGGGACTTCTACTAATTTGAACCGGTGGAAGACTCCATGATGTCTGCTCCAGCTTCGTCTTCAAAGTCGGGTTCACTTGGATCCGAATCGGTGTCGTCGATGTTGATGTAGTCGCTTGGGTATTCGACATACTGGTCTTCATTCCTGAGCGCCAACTTCTTCTTGAGTTCTTCGATCTCGTACTTAAGATCGTTATTGTGTCTTGCCAGAGCTACGATCTCGTCCATGTAGTCCTTGTGTGTAGTCTTTAGTTCTCCTTCCAGTTCGATGATCCTTCCTTTTGTCTTCTGTAACTCCAACATATCATTGCACATTTGGTTCTCCTGGCGTCGAATGTGCTGGTTTAACTCCTGGATGAACGCTGCAATAGATCTATCCTTCTTGGTGCTGACGACGCCCCGCTTGTCATCTCGGCGTCCGCAAATCTGGTAGATGGTGTCCTTGAGGTCTTCTTGATAAACTTCTCCAATGCGTCCCATGGTGATGTGAGCTGCCATGCTCTTTCCTGCACTCCAAGTTGGTGCAATCAAAACACTATCTATAGGCTTGGTGATTGGGGCGAATGTCCTTCCCGAACGTGAGCGTGAATCTTCCAGCTCCTCTTCAGCAGAGTGGCGTTGAAAGTCCCGGTGAAGCTCGGTAGTCCAATGTTCGTGTACTTGGTAACTTCCTTCAAGTGAAATCCAAAAGGTGTGCCTTCATCCGGTTGGGTGTACTTGATCTTCGCGTCCGTCATCCTAAAGAGAGTAGAAAAGATGAGGAGTTAGAAAATGGGAAGAGAGTAGTGATCTATGGCTTTAACTTAGTGGTCGTGTCCTACGATCGGCGTGTGCTCGATACCATTCTCTGTAGCGACCAGACCGAATGGATCAAGTCTCGTGCTCGGTGTCATCCCTGGATCAAGAATGTCGACACCACACAAGATTTCAAAGGATTTATAGCAGAGTAGCAATCACACACTTATTACATCGTTGTCCACAAGGGAACTTATTACAATAATATGGCTAAGGCCATCTAATAATAACAATGAAGGCTTGGAAGATAAGTGAGTCCATCAACTCCACTCCATCGGCATCACCGAGTATAGAACCACGACCTAACACCTGACTCGTCGTCTGAAAAGTCTGCAACGTGAAAGTTGCAGCCCGAAAACGGGTCAGCACATGGAATATGCTGGCAATGTAACACATAGAGAGCAATGAATGAATAAGCCTATACTACATGCATATATGGCTGGTGGTAAGGCTCTACGGTTACATTTGCATAAAGCTGGTTTTTCCCTACATCAAAGGAATAATTTTATTTAACTATCATGGTGGTTGTTAAACATTGAGAATGGTTGACAGCATCCTCAATCCCAATTAAAAAGTACTCATCGGAATCCCAATAACTTTTATTAGGGGTAACATGTTGAGATTCACATGATATTCAATTACCAGATACTCAAAATTGTCCATAACCGGGGACACGGCTAATCATGATCAGTTTTACACTCTGCAGAGGTTTATGACTTTTCCCCACAAGACTCGATCGCCTCCGCTTGGTTCTCGTGACTACATGGTGTTTGAGAAACGGATGACCGAGACATAGTCTTTCGTAAGCGCTTAGCACCTTACATGTGGGTAGACCGTACCAACCTACATCCCCTACATCAGCTAGCCTACCCGTAAGAGTTCGCACAACTTAGTCAACTACGCCAGAGCCCATAATTGGCTTGTGGCTGCACACGGAAGTTTCCAGTTTGAATAATCTTATGATCCCTTAGAGCCCGGGTGGCGGTCCGAAGAAATACAGTAAGTCCTCGATGGAAACCAGTGCCTCAATCCACCCAGATGTGTGTTTAGGTTGCCACCTTAGATAAACCATTAATTAACAATCTCACATCTGTCATGGATATTCACTCACCCAATCCACGTCTACTAGCATAGCATGGCATAACAGCAAACATAGAAGTAACTCCCAAGGGTTTCATAAGTAAAACAGGTAATAGGTACTACCTCAATCTACTTCCCATCCCACAATTTAATTAGATCCTAACCATGCAAGTGTTTGAGGGTTTGATCTAATGCACTTAATCGGGGTAGTAGAAAAGGTATGATCAAGTGTTACGTGCGTTGCTGATGATCCGCGTGACCTAGTGTTTCGAAGTTACAAGCGGCGCACCGGGTGATCTAACGCAGACAAACAACAAGCATACAATAAGTACTCATCTAATGCAGGGAAAACTCGAATAAAAGATCTAACCAGATAGTTCAACTTAAGAACCCTGGTTGCAAAAGAATCGAATCAAATAAAGCATCGAAAGTCGAAACTCGAGAGAGAACGACTCGGTTTAGCAATCTGAAACTAGGTCAAAATTTTACAGTAGCAAAACTCTGTGTAAGTAGGGTAGTCGGAACGGCGGTTTCGTAACGAAACTCCAGGCGCTTGAATCACCTGATTCCGATAAACGAGCGAGAAAATAAACAGATTTGAAAATCGGATCGGAAATCGAATCAGAAAAAATAACGGATTAAATCCGATTAAAAGAAAACGACGAACGGATTAAATCACGGACGTTCGTTAACAGAACTAATCCAACGGACACATTCATTGAAACGAACGGTTCGGTGAACGTTCATTAAATAAGAAAACCGAAAAAAAATAAAAACCATCTAGGGTTTTAAAAAAACCGAACATCTGCAAAAAAAACCGGATCGGGTTTTCTAAAGAAAACCGGATCGGGCCGGCGGCGGCGGCTACCTCCGGTGGCTTCACCGGCGGGGCTCCGGCGGGGCTCCGGGGGGGGGGGCGGCGAGGGGGCGGCGAGGTCGGGAGGTCGGGAGGGGGCGGCGTGTTGGAAATATGCCCTAGAGGCAATAATAAATTAGTTATTATTATTATATTTCCTTGTTCATGATAATCGTTTATTATCCATGCTATAATTGTATTGATAGGAAACTCAAATACATGTGTGGATACATAGACAACACCATGTCCCTAGCAAGCCTCTATTGGCTAGCTCGTTGATCAATAGATGGTTACGGTTTCCTAGCCATGGACATTGGATGTCATTGATAATGGGATCACATCATTAGTAGAATGATGTGATGGACAAGACCCAATCCTAAGCCTAGCACAAAGATCGTAGTTCGTATGCTAAAGCTTTTCTAATGTCAAGTATCATTTCCTTAGACCATGAGATTGTGCAACTCCCGGATACCGTAGGAATGCTTTGGGTGTACCAAACGTCACAACGTAATCGGGTGACTATAAAGGTGCACTACAGTATCTCCGAAAGTGTCTGCATTGGGTTGGCACGAATCGAGATCGGATTTGTCACTCCGTAAACGGAGAGGTATCTCTGGGCCCACTCGGTAGGACATCATCATAATGTGCACAATGTGACCAAGGGGTTGATCATGGGATGATGTGTTACGGAACGAGTAAAGAGACTTGCGGAAACGAGATTGAACAAGGTATCGGGATACCGACGATCGAATCTCGGCAAGTACAATACCGTTAGACAAAGGGAATTGTATACGGGATCGATTGAGTCCTTGACATCGTGGTTCATCCGATGAGATCATCGTGGAACATGTGGGAGCCAACAGGGGTATCCAGATCCCGCTGTTGGTTATTGACCGGAGAACGTCTCGGTCATGTCTACATGTCTCCCGAACCCGTAGGGTCTACACACTTAAGGTTCGATGGCGACGCTAGGGTTATAAAGGAAGTTTGTATGTGGTTACCGAATGTTGTTCGGAGTCCCGGATGAGATCCCGGACGTCATGAGGAGTTCCGGAATGGTCCGGAGGTAAAGATTTATATATGGGAAGTCCTATTTTGGTCGCCGGAAAAGTTTCGCACTTTATCGGTATTGTACCGGGAGTGCCGAAGGGGGTCCGGGGTCCACTGGGGTCCACCTGCCTGGGGCCACATGGGCTGTAGGGGTGCGCCTTGGCCTATATGGGCCAAGGGCACCAGCCCCAAGAGGCCCATGCGCCAAGGAAACTTGGGAAGGGAAGAGTCCTCAAGGGAAGGCACCTCCGAGGTGCCTTGGGAGGATGGACTCCTCCCCCTCTTGGACGCACCCCTTCCTTGGAGGAAGGGGCAGGCTGCGCCCCCCTCCCTTGCCCTTATATATAGTGGAGGGAGGGAGGGCATCCACACGTGAGCCTCGGGCGCCTCCCTCCCTCCCGTGACACCTCCTCCTCTCCCGTGGGTGCTTGGCGAAGCCTGCAGGATTGCCACGCCTCCACCACCACCACACCGTTGTGCTGCTGTTGGATGGAGTCTTCCTCAACCTCTCCCTCTCTCCTTGCTGGATCAAGGCATGGGAGACGCCACCGGCTGTACGTGTGTTGAACGCGGAGGTGCCGTCTGCTCGCACTCGGATCTCCGGTGATTTGGATCACGACGAGTACGACTCCTTCAACCCCGTTCTCTTGAACGCTTCCGCTTAGCGATCTACAAGGGTATGTAGATGCACTCTCCTTCCCTCGTTGCTAGTTTCTCCATAGATAGATCTTGGTGACACGCAGGAAAATTTTGAATTTATGCTACGTTCCCCAACACGGCGAGGGGCGGCGGGGTGCTCCGGCGACGACGGGAGACGGCGGCGGCGTCCTCGGCGGCGGCGGGGCTCCAGTCGGGCTCGGGTGAGGGGCGCGGGTGAGGAGGAGAGGGGGGGGCTCCGGGTTTTATAGGAGGGGGGGTGGCTGCGCCTTGGGGAAGGGGGCAGCGGGGGCCGGGTCGGGACCGGACTCCCGGGCGGGCGGCGGCGGCGGGCGGAGATCACAAGGAGGAGGGAGAGGGAGGTGGGCTGGGTGCGGTCAGGCCTGGGCCTTGGCCTGTGGGGCGTGCAGTTTTTTTTTAAACAAAACCAAACGAATTAAAAAAAATACCAAACGAACTCCGAATTTAATAAAATTAATTTTCCCCGACTCCTAAAAATGAGTCGAACAAAATGAACTTTAAAAACGGCAAACATGCATATTTTTTTAAAATGCTCATTTTTGCCTAAAGCAAATAAATCTTCCAAAAGCCAAATTTGATTTATTTATAACATCCTCATTTTTCCTAAATGTTGGGAAAGTCATATTATTCCCTCTCTTAATTTTTTTATAGGAAAAACTTTATGAAGATAATTAAATAAATCCAATGATCCTATTTTCAAAATTTGGGGAAATCCCAAATATGAAAATAATGAAACTTCAAACTCTCTCCGAGGGTCCTTGAGTTGCGTGAAATTTTCTAGGATCGGAAAATGCGAGAAAATATGATATGCATGATGACCTAATGTATAACATTCCAAATTGAAAATTTGGGATGTTACAGCTTGTCATAAAAATGACCATAAGCTCCAAAACTCACAAGGAGAAGAACCAAGCAAGAACCAAGAAACATGATGCAAGGATGCAATGGTTTGAGCTCTCGATGAACGATACGATCAAGCTACTCACTTGAGAGCCCCCTTGATAGTACGGCTATCGATCCTATAACCCGGTCTCCCAACTACCACCATGAGACCGGTAAAATAGAAAACCTATCAAGGGCAAACCTTTGCCTTGCATATGGTCCACTTGAGCTAGATGATGACGATCTTCTCCTCCGCAAGATGGACCACCTTCCTTGATTGCGTTGGGTCGATGGAGACTAGATGATTGCTCCCCCATACTCCACTATGGGCGAGCCACTCTTCGGCACATCTTCACAAGTCCATTGACACCACTAAGGATGGCAAGCTTCAAGCACTTGATCTCTTCGTGATGCTACACTTGAACTTGCACACGGCAATCTTGATGACGATCACTACTTGATGTCATCCTTTCCATGGGTTATATGATATCTTCCTCTTGACGCAAGCCCATGGACATGTACCTCACCCACATAGAACTCTCACATAGACCATGGGTTAGTACACAAAGTGCAATGGACAATGCTTACCATTGTTGGAAATATGCCCTAGAGGCAATAATAAATTAGTTACTATTATATTTCCTTGTTCATGATAATCGTTTATTATCCATGCTATAATTGTATTGATAGGAAACTCAGATACATGTGTGGATACATAGACAACACCATGTCCCTAGTAAGCCTCTAGTTGACTAGCTCGTTGATCAATAGATGGTTACAGCTTCTGACCATGGACATTGGATGTTGTTGATAACGGGATCACATCATTAGGAGAATGATGTGATGGACAAGACCCAATCCTAAGCCTAGCACTAAAGATCGTGGTAGTTCAGATGCTAAAGCTTTTCTAATGTCAAGTATCATTTCCTTAGACCATGAGATTGTGCAACTCCGGATACCGTAGGAATGCTTTGGGTGTACCAAACATCACAACGTAATCGGGTGGCTATAAAGGTGCACTCAGGTATCTCCGAAAGTGTCATTGGGTTGGCACGAATCGAGACTCGATTTGTCACTCCGTGTGACGGAGAGGTATCTCTCGCCCACTCGGTAGGACATCATCATAATGTGCACAATGTGATCAAAGGGTTGATCACGGGATGATGTGTTACGGAACGAGTAAAGAGACTTGCCGGTAACGAGATTGAACAAGGTATCGGCATACCGACGATCGAATCTCGGGCAAGTATAATATCGCTGGACAAAGGGAATTGTATACGGGATTGATTGAGTCCTTGACATCGTGGTTCATCCGATGAGATCATCGTGGAACATGTGGGAGCCAACATTGTTATCCAGATCCCGCTGTTGGTTATTGGCCGGAGAGTTGTCTCGGTCATGTCTGCATGGTTCCCGAACCCATACACTACTAGAAAAACCACTACTAATGGCGCACCTAATTTGGCCATTAATGGCGCATCTGTGGTGCGCCATTAACAGCACGCCATTAGTAATTTTTACTAATGGCGCACCACCTGGTGCGCCATTAGTATCTGGTATACTAATGGCGCACCACCTGGTGCGCCATTAGTATATGCGAGGGTGCGCCATTAGTATGCCTCTCCTGTAAGCATGTATACCAGTGCTTTGGCATACTAATGGCGCACCACCTCCGGATGCGCCATTAGTAACCGAAGATACTAATGGCGCACTACCCAAGGATGCGCCATTAGTATGTGATCGTTATACTAATGGCGCACTGTCATGTGATGCGCCATTAGTATGAATATTAGGTTTTTTTATTTTTTTATTTTCTGTTTTTTGCACAGGTTACAAAATGTATAATTTGACAAAATATAGACAACACACATCAACAATAGATTCATCAAATACAATAGTAGATTAGTCTTTGAATACAATTCATCATATTAGTCTCCGAATACAATTCATCATATTAGTCTCCGAATTGAAAAGACCGAACAAAGATAGAACATTATATTACAAGTCTCGAGACCGCGAGTAGCGAGTTTGTCTTCGCATTACAAGTCGATATCGATCATCTAAACTACCATCACATAGAAGAGAGCTGCGGTCATCACGATGAAACTCGTCTTCATCCGGTTCCTCCAACGCCCTTCCCTCTCCCGCTAGATAGCGGGCGTATCTAGATTCGGCCTCGGCCCTAGTGGTGTACCCTTTGTAACTGTTACCGCTGAATCGGTGAACCTGTCTCCAACACTCCTCCCACCATCGTAGACTCCGGAACCTTACCTTTGTACACGACATACGCCGGCATCGCTATGCACTAGCCAAACGTAAACGTTAGTACCAATTCACAGACAATACATAAGCAATATATAAGTATGCAATGTAACGATCGGAAGAGAAAAGCAAGACATTAATAGCATCGATTACATCTAAGTTGAACGACTCGAAACCAAAGAGACATACTACAAGTTCATTAAAGTTTAATTACAACATGAGCCAATCGATGTTTCAGAACTAGACAACTCGACTCAAGGGATCGGAGCGTGGATGAAGCCGCCCTCTATCGTGGGAGTCATGAAAGAACGGGCGTTGTCATCCTGCATTTGTAGCATTGTGTCGATGTCACTGTTGGACGGTTGATTTCTGAGGTAGAACTGCCCCGAGGTACGAAGGACATCTTGATGGATGATTTCCGCAAACTCCGATTGGATGCGAAAGAATTCTTGTCGGAGGTCCGCGTCTGGATTGCCGACACGCCGCGCCCAATCTTGGAGTTTACTCGGCAGCGTGGTTGATGATGGTCCCGCACGATCGCCTGCATGTGATGGATGGCGTAGTAGGCACCCTTCCGACCGCCAGCGGCTTTGACGCAGCGTAACGTCAGACAGGGGAGAACACGTGCTTGCCGTATTTACGAATAGGCCTGGTGAAGGTGCCTCCAGATTTGGCGAGCCGGGAGAACATCATCAAGAACCTTCTTGACATTTGTGTAGTCTACGCTCGATCGACGGTCCGGGTCGAAATACGTGGCCATGGAATATTTGGGGCTTAGGAGGATGAGCGTGCAACGTGTGTCACCGCAGAAAACACGGAATGTTAAAAGAAAACGATCGAAATGTAAGAATTCATATGTTACGGGCGGTTGAGGGAGGACTTACTCGGGAAAGTAAGGCACGAGGAAGTTATCCTTATCTTGGTTTGCCGAATGACGCCTTTCGAGGTAAGAACTCGCGACTTGCCGGTCCCCGCCGCTGCCCAAGATCTTGGCACGCATGTAGAAGGGGTCTACTATCACGATGTCCGGGGTCTTGTCGCGAATGATCCGCATCTCCATACTCAAATAAAATAGCCGAACGAAGGTGTAGTGCAGCGGATGAAGGTTCAACATAGCGTGGATGTCATCAAACGCAGGACGATCGTCGCCCGATGGAGTTATCCACAAAGCCCTTGCCCTCTGGCACCTTGGCCGCGAAACCGGTATGCCACATCCTTCTCCCCGAGACGCCGCTTCTCCAAAGAAAGAACACCATCATGCAGACTCCGCATAGCACCGGTTGCAGCATTGAGCATATTTGTCGGTAGCATCGCCCTACCCGCCACATGCACCCTCCTCGAGATATCCTGCGGTGAAGGTGGCCCGCCCCGAGCACGGATCGCACTCGGTGCCGGCTGGCTCGCACCCTTCTTAGTCTTTCTTTTGCGTGCCTTCTTCTTCTCCTGTAATGGGACCGAGTTTTGCTCTGCATCGCCTTCTTGAGTGTGTTGGGGCTGATAATATTTCGCACCTCGCCTATCTCGAGGCTCGGTGAAGTCGGCACCGGAGGCGTCTCCGAGAGCTGAACGCCGACGGCTACTGTTGCAACTTGGCTTCTCCGTGGTACGAGCTAGATCGCACACGCCTTTTGTTGGGTTTGGTTCTTGAGAAGGAGGCCCCATGAAGTCGCCATCGTACCCATGCTCGGCAAAGTACCGATCGACGCTGCCAAATGTATCATAGTCGCCGTCGTCGTCGTTACGATCCTGTGCCATATGCATGTTTGGATCCGATGGCATAGGGATGTCCGGCACCGTTACGGGCGGTCTTGCCATGGGGCCGACTTGGCGCCGCACGACCGGTGGTGTTGTCTTTGGGGTGGTGTCCCCGCCCCAAACGAATCCGCTCTTCGCCAAAGCAGGGCCAGCTCAGCAAAGCGCCGAGGGTCATCACGTCATCATCGCCGGCCCCGACGGGTCAATTCGGAGGTAACAAGTCGTCGCAGCCTGGCAGCACCCGAACCAGTTGAACCCTAAACAAGTTGGGTGGCATCCGGCACTGTGGAACAAGGGGTTGCCGGTTGAACGATGTTGCCCTTGGCGACATCGACCAACTCGTTGTTCACGAAGTGGAGGAGAGTGCACGGAACGTCGGCGGCGCCCTGCGAAAACATGTAGGGCGTCGGGGATGCCAACCAAAGGCAAGGAGATGAAGTCCTCGGCGAGAGAGGCTTAATTAGTTACCGTGATGATGGCGCCGAGCTCGGCTAATGTAGAGGCACCGCCAACGGCGTCAGCGTCTGACGGAGGGGCCGCTTGCTGCAGAGGTGCCGCCGGCGTACACCCGGTGCATTAAGCTCCGTGCGGCGTCGGAGACACCAATGCCGCCCGCCGGAGGCACCAATGGCCCCGCCATCGCATTATGCGAAGTTGCTGGCCGTGAAGCTAGGAATCGGGCGGCCTGTTGGCCGCCCGCAATCCACGACTCAACCCCGAGATCAAGGTAGGCACAAGGGCGGTGATCGCCGCTCCGAGTCGTTGTTCCACTTGCTCTTGGACAATCTCCGGAATCCGCGCCACCTGTGCCTTTGAGTTCTTGAACCTCTCGCTACCGCTTTCCGAGCTGGTCTTTTTCTCCTTCCGCACACCAGCGTATAGTATGACCCCATTTTGTCGACAAGCCTTTGCCGCCACACGACCACCGACGCCGGCCATCGAGCTTATCCTTGTTCTTCATTACATTCAACCCCCTATTTAGAGTGGTGTCCCAAGGGTTGCTCTGAGTCGACCCAGCTCATCGCTTTCAATCGCTGCGGAAGGAATGTGAACCATTTAGAAATTCGCTTCATTAATTAGAATGCAACCATATGGAGGTAATTACGCTGGGTGTATTCCTTACTGTAACAAGCTCAAGCTGCCTGGTCTTCGGATCCATGGTAAGCTCCTTTGTTTTCGGTCCTTCTTGTACCGGCCCCACAAAGTTCCCGGTCCGCTTGTCACCGTATGTATCGAAGAGGGCGGTAGGCCTTGCTCGGCACGGTCCGCCTCCTCCTTGTCCCATATAGGCTCCGCCACTCAGAACCGGCCGGGACCGAGTGTGTGTTCCCCTATGTTCAGCTCCCGTGATTTGTTTCCCCACTCACTTGATTGGGAGCTTGCGGTGCTCGAGCAATTGATCTTGAAGTCGTTGTAGTCATCTTCGGTGATCGAAGGATTTTTCTCCTTGATCTTCTGATAACTCTCACCTTTCTCGATCATTCTCTTCACATTGCTTTTCCAAGTAGACAGGGCCTTGCTCATCTTCGCGAGGGCAGCATTGTTCACTTTATTCCCTTTGAGGCTTGTGTTTTCAAATTCAGCGGGG
This sequence comes from Aegilops bicornis, assembly GCA_021605145.1. Lineage (NCBI taxonomy): Eukaryota > Viridiplantae > Streptophyta > Magnoliopsida > Poales > Poaceae > Aegilops > Aegilops bicornis. The sequence goes on from CM038673.1 coordinate 800,206,256, forward strand.
ACCTTGTATCGTTCGTGCAACTTCGTGAAGAGGAGGTTGCGCAAATTCCCTCGGTCAGATGCCTCGTGTTCTCGGTGTTGATCGAGACGGTGCTCGGACAATGCACCCGAGCTGAAGCGAGTACCCCTTGACTATTCGTTCGGCGCCGTTGGATTCCCGTTGGAGTCCACTTCAAGAACTTCCTCCTTGAGGGTGCGGAGCACGATCGGGCGCCAGCCCTTCCGTTGCCTCTTTGGTTGGCTGCCATCTGCGTGCGCCGCCATCATCGATGGTGGCATCCTCGGCGGCACCATCGGTGGTGGCATCAGTGTGGTCATCCTCGGCGGCACCATCCGTGGTCTCGTGGATCGGTGGGGAAGGCGGCGGCCTCATACAAGTGAGGTTGTTCCTCCATCTCCTGGACAGCTCCTAGAATGCCTTGCCGCCAACCCCGGCCTCATCGTTGTGGGCCATGTTTCTCTCTAAATAGAAACAAAGTTTGGTCAAAAAGTTGGTTATTGTCAAGGAACAAGATCATGGTCTCATCATTTAGGGTTTGTCGACACCGAGGCATCCTAAAATCTAAGCTTTTATTATTGAGGGTTTTTCGACGCCAAGGCACCCTAAAAGCCTAACCTTTCATCATTTCGGTTTTTATCGACACCGAGGCACCCTAAAAGCCATGCATTAGTCACAAGTACGCCGGGCACTTGATCCTACTTAATTAACTACTAAGATACCCTGCCCATGCATTAGTCACAAGTACCCCATATGTCCTATTTTTAGCAAAGTCATGCTAAAATTCACGGAAAATTTCAGCATGACCTTTGCTGAAAATAGGACATATGGAGTATACCAATTTGCCGGAACGGAAGTTAATCGACATTCCGGCAAACTCAAGGGCCTCTCGGGTACCTGAAATATCATTATCCTCACAGAATGAAGTCCCCAATGGGTCATTTCAGAAGATCACAAGTAGCATCATCACAAGTACAACATCATCACAAGTACAACAGCAGCAGCAGTGAATACAACCATAACAGCAGCAGCAACTTTATTCTTCTTCTTCATAAAGACTAATTGTCTAATTGAGCAATACAGCGACAGTGTGAACAAATAAAAACACAAACTACACCTCCATATTTGGGTACCTCTATGGTAGTAACATGCCATTCTCTGCCTAGAGCTACTGTAGCACGATCTATTCTGCTTACTACTAAAGTTATAGCAGTATCATGGTTTCATAACCAACTAGTTACCTTTAAGTTCAAATACTGTCCACAAAACCACAACAGAAGTAGCACAAAATCATTCAAGTACCAGTGTTTAACTAAAACTTGGTGTGAATAAGATCCTCCTGTCAAGATTACTTCATACCAATAATCAAAACCCCAAAACCTGACCCCAACTAGTTACCATAAGGTCAAATACTGTCCACAAAATCAAAACAGAAGTAGCACAAAATTATTCAAGTATCATTGTTTAACTAAAACTTGGTGTAAATAAGGTAATAAAAGCAAATTATCCTAGCCAACATGGGTTTTCAGAAAATATTGAGACGCCGCACTTCTGATCGACTCCTGAGGTACATTCTCAACTAGCATAGTTTGTTTACCTTCTATTCCTATGTGGTTCATTACTTGATTTCCTTTCAGCCTCAAAGTTTATGTTTGTCTTGGTCATATTATGCTTTTGGCAACCACTACAAATGTAAAAGATTTTTTGTGAACTTGGGAAGAAAAGAACCAACTTTCATCAAACAAATAAAAATAAGATCATGAGCAGAATATTTGTTAGGGTACTGTCATTTATAGGACCATTTAACATTGGCTATGCATTTCTTGGCTGCAACAATCACTGAGAAAGAAATAGGTAGAATAGAATGTATTTTTCTCACTTGGGAAAGTAATCAGTTACAGCAACTTCAATATTTTGTGTCTCTGAATATTTGCATAAATTCCTACGATCATCCATGAGCAGCACCACATAGCAGTTCACAGAGCAGAACATGAGGCAGTTAGCTACTGACAGAGCTTTTTGGCCAACACTCATAACACTGATCAACATTTCTCTAACTCAGACTACTTTACACTGATCAACTGTTCTAATGGAGGAGAGGAGGAACATCTGAGGTGGCTACTCACATCTACTTCTGGTGGGTGTTGAGGTAGGACTTCTCGCAATACTCGGAGGCAGAGTAGAGCTGCTGCCGCAGGTTCTTGAGCTCCTGCATCAAGCATGGCCACAACACTCAGTTTATCTACCATAGACAGTTTAGCAGAAACAAAAGCAACACACATATGTCTATGAAGTATCTGAATTTTGCAACTTTATTGTGTCTGAAATAGCTTTACTCGATGGTGTTATCGAGCTGAGCAAAGCCGTACTGAATATTTGCATGTACAGAGATGTGAAATATTTATCAAGTAAATGTAAACGCTAAAGTATAGTATAGTATCAGAGTTTGTTTGACCAACTACCAACTTATCTCTCTCTTTTTGCTTATTTTTGTTTTTACAACAGACCATAACATAAGCACGGGGCGGTACAATTAAGCAAGCTAAGCTGAGCCTAAATCATCGGAATTGTTTCACAAGGTTAATTAATCATGTGGATGCCTAACTAAGTAACTGTCAAGTCCATAACTAGTTTGGTGAGCGGCCGGCCGAAACAGAGTATAGCTGCGACTTGTCTGCGAGTTGGCCATTCACCAACTGCTTTTGCCAGAGCTCACTCAACTGATCATCTTGTTGCTTGCATGATTGGAAAAAGGGCAGTGGAGTGGGGACATCGTCCTCTTGGCCTGCTTTCAGCTCCAGCCTAAACCATGCTTCCAAAATTAGCAAATTCGGTAGCTGCCATGTCAATCTTTATAACCGTACGCCTATCATATGCAGACCCAGCTCGCTCGCATCTACGAATCTGCCACTGTGAGTAAGTGTGCCACACGTACACACCACTAGCACTCCTACTTGATAGTCGATGAGGTCATCTGAGCTTAATTAACAGCTCACACGCCTCTCCAACGATTAGTAGAGATAAATCTGAAGAATTGTGCACCTCTGGTTGGTGTTGTCTGAAAGAAAAGGGAGGGCGCTCGTTTGTTGTCAATGTACGCACTGTGACAAACTCAAGCAGGTGTCCAATGTTGAGATGTATTATTACTTATTAGCCTGACATATCCAGTATAGTATATGTGACTAGAATGTTCAAATGGTAGAAAGGTTTGCTTAAAGTGTTCTTTTTGGCTTGGAAGTATAAACTTTCTTGCTTTGAACCAAGTTGTGTCAAAGTGGTACAGATTAAATTTATGTCCGCATAAGCAAAAACCTCTTTGAATCAGTATAATGTTAAATGCATGCATGGAAATTGATTTGTTTGTTTCCTACAGTAATAAATGCCTATTGTTGTGCTCACATCCAGGAGACATATATTCATTCACAAAACATGTGGTGAATTATGCAATGCTACACCTTGCAGATTCATTCAATTCAATGATGCATGTGTGGAAATTGGAAGCTTGGCTGACATTAAAGAAGTGATTGATCATGATTGTCATGTTCCTGCTGTTAGTTTACTACTCAATTATGCAAACATGGAAATTATGACCAATTCAGGAGTATATGCTAGTCTGAAATATGGGGAAAAGGGGGGAAATTTGGACATGGAAGAATTGCAACATGTAGGCATTAGTCTAGTGGCGCATGGGGCTGAAATTATATTAGCAGCAAAGGAGATGAACCTGAACGGAATAAAGCATGAAGGGAGCAAAGCCGCAATTACAGTCATATACATACAGAGGGGGCACGGACGCCGAGAGAGGAGAAACCCTAGGCGCGGCGGACGTGGGAGGAGAGCTGATTGGGGGAGTGATACCTCGCAACGGGGTCGCTGGCCGGTGGAGAGCCAATGGAGCTGGCTGGCCGGTCGGGCGGGCGTCCGGCGGCGGGGTCGCCGGGCCGGTGGAGAGCCAATGGAGCTGGCTGGCCGGGCTTGCGGGCGGCCCGGGCGGCGGGTCACGAGGCGGCGGGGCAGCGTCGAGGTGGCGGGACGGTGGCGCCGAGGGAGGCGGGCGAGGGAGAGGAAGGCGAGGAGAGGGCAAGGGAGGGAGAGGCGAGGGTCGAGGCAGCGGCGGCGGCGGTGGATCGAGAGGAGATCGAGGAACCTGGCGAGGAGAGAGGGAAGGGGGATCGGCGAAGGGGGATCGGGCGAAGGGGATCGGGTTACACACTAATGGCGCACCTCACCGTGGTGCGCCATTAGCATGTCCATACTAATGGCGCACCTCACCGTGGTGCGTCATTAGTATTTTTTTATTTCAACTCCAGCCAAAAGGTTATGTACTACTGTAACCTATCCATGTCAAGCCCACTCTACTAGCTCGACTGGTCAGCAGCCAGTTCTCACACTGTGAGGTCCTGGGTTCGACTCCTGTGCTCCACAAATTTTTTTAGCATTTAAAAGCTGTTTGATACTTATTTATGTTTAAATATGTTCAAACTTGTTTAAATAATAACAGTAATATTTTTTTATAAGACAGTAGCATTTAAAAAGTTGGTTGATACTTATTTTTTATAAGACGGTGCTGGGTGCGGGGGTCATGATTGAGTAGGGGAATCGAGGGTGCGGGGTCGGCGGTGGCGGCCGGTGGACTGGGGGTGCTCAAGTAGGGGGACCGGATCTGGCGAGGTGGGACAGCGACCGAGATGGAGGGGGATCGAGGTGGGCTCCACAAATTTTTTTAGCATTTAAAAAGATGTTTGATACTTATTTGTGTTTAAATATGTTCAAACTTGTTTAAATAATAACAGTAATATTTTTTTATAAGACAGTAGCATTTAAAAAGCTGTTTGATACTAATTTTTTTTATAAGACGGTGCGCTGAGGTGCGGGGGTCGGCGGCGGTTGAGTAGGGGAATCGAGGTGCAGGGGTTCGGCGGCGGCCGGTGGACTGGGGGTGCTCAAGCGAGGGGACCGGATCTGGCGAGGTGGGATAGCGATCGAGATGGAGGGGATCGAGATCGAGTGTCCATGAAATTTAAAAATATTCATGATAGTTCAAAAGTACCCATGAAATACAATCGAGAAATGAAGGCTACGATTTAAATACAATCGATCTTAGCTAGCTATCTGTTCACAATCTTCTTACCCTTCTTTTTCGCAAATGGAGTTCTTCCGTGGAACGGACGTCCTTTAGGTAGGGTGGTCCTGCTTCTTCTTGTGGTGTATGCTGCTACTTCATCATCGTCGTCATGTTCGATCCTCGGTCGCCGTACTTGTCGAAGTCTTGCTCATTGGCTACTCCATCCATTCCGATGATCTTCCTTTTGCCTCTCCTCACGACAACACGATCGGGCTTTGGCGGGTCGGTAATGAAGAAGCATTGGTCCACTTGGGAAGCCAGTACCCATGGCTCATTTTTCGTGGTGACGCTTATGCCCACGGTCTTGGATTTGGCTTCGGGTATAACCATGGTGGTGAAATACCGGTCTTCTTTTATGACGTTCTTGGCCCATCTCGACACGGAACATCGGACCTTCTCTCCAACAGTAGCTCAGCTCCCAGATCTCCTCGATCCTTCCGTAGTATCTGTCCTTGTCGTTACCGTGTAGGATTCCATCGTTACCCGGAGTTCGATAACCATCGCTCTTCATGTCCTTGGCCTCGTGTAGAATGTGTAGCCGTTGATATCGTGACGCCTCATAGGTCATCGAGGTTGTGCTCGGCGCCTGTGACAATGCGAATATGAGTTGTTCTTCCGCGGAAGAATCCTCATGTAAAGGGTACGATGTAAGCTTATGCTTGAACCAACGCGTGAATCATGAGTTGTGCTCTTTGAGTGTATCTCCGTCCGCCCTCTGTTGGCCTCGGTCATTGTACGTCTTTTTCAATAAAGGTTTTGTGCTCTACCACCCAAGGATCGACCACGTCTATGTGTTGTAGCGCCGACTAGGTTTGCTCTTTCAAAGTCGGCGAATGCGACCCTCGAAGTCGACATGCATTTCGCGGCGACCCTCACGGTGACCCCATCCAATGAGCCTGCCGAGGTGCCTGTTGACGGGCAGACCAACGGGTTCTCGATGTTCAGATAATTCGTGCAAGAGGAGATGCACTCTTCGGTCGAAAAGCCCCGGCTATGCTTCCTTCTCGACGTGACATGTTGCGTAACGTATCCTTTGATGACACCATTCATCCTTTCGAACGCGCCATGCCGTGCAGGAACGTCGGCCCGATTTGGATGATATCCTCCACTATATGGACCAGCAGATGCACCATAACGTCAAGAATGCGGGCGGAAGTACATCTCAAGCTCGCATAGTATCACCACGATCTCTTCCTCGTAGCCTTCGATTTGCCTCACGCCAATCGACTTCCGAGATGACGTCAAGAAGTTGCATAGGCCAAATAGCGTTTACCGGACGCGGCGCGTCCATGATCCCACGGATTGCAATCGAAGTATCTGCGTCATCAAAGACGCGGATACCGTGAGACTTCATCCCGCTGAACTTCGCTTCACTGGGTCTAGGTATCTCGCTTATCTTCCCTGCCAGAATCAGAAGGAAGTTTTACTCCTAGGAGGCAGGTGAAAAACTGCTCGATCTCCTCCTCGACTTAGAGTGAAGCACGCGGGAGGGTAGTCATTTCCGGTCTTCTTGGCCTTTTTGCCTTTGCGACGACTTTTCGTGGTCCTGCTTCACCATCATCATCATCATCATCATCATCATCATCATCATCATCATCATCATATATAGCGTGAAGCTCCCGCTCGATGCCCATTGATTTCAAGTCTGCCTTGCTTTCGCCCATCTTTGGTCCTCTCGGTATGTTGAGCAGGTACCAAGCAGACTCGCTACTTTACGTTCTTCGTGATATGCATGACATCAAGGCTGTGAGGCACACGGTGGATCTTCCAAGACGGCAAGTCCCGTAAAACAGACCTCGTTTTCCATACCTTCAAGAGCGGCTCTAGCGCTTTCGCTTCTTTCCGGCTCGCGCCTTTTGCTTCTTTCCCGGCAAGGCAGTCTTTCCAATTTTTCAACAGCTTGTCTATTTCTCGCCGCCTCCTCGTACACGGGCGTTTTCGGGTTCGGTTTCACCATCGAACAGATCCTTGCGCTTCCTCCACGGGTCATCGCCGCGAAGCCACCTTCGATGTCCCATGAACACGGTTTTCAAGACCCGGATCTCTATCTAGTCTGGCGATACGTTGTGTCATCCATGCACCTTACGCATCCAGAAAATCCGTGGACTACCTGCCCGCGACATATCCGTAATCGAGATAGTCGTGCACCGTCGTGAGCAAAGTGCGGCTCTCATAGGGAAATATTCTTTCTCTGCGGCGTCCACGTATTGGCTGGCGTTTTCCACAGCATGTCAAGCTCCTCTTTCAGCAGCCCCGGTCTGATTGATGTCGCTCCTCGGTTGTTTCGCCCTTCAATTAGCATACTCATGTGAATGTACTTCCTCTTCATGCACAACCAGGGGGAAGGTTGTACATCCACACAAACACAAGCCAGGTGCTATGTGTGCTTCTCTGGCTGCCAAACGGATTGACTCCATCGGTGCTCGCGCCCAACACGATGTTCCTTGGATCGTTCCCAAATTACGAGTCTTCGGTTCAACGCTTGCCACCGCTCGCATCCTTAGGGTGACTCAGCATCTTGTCTTTTTTATCTATCTTCGGATCATTTGCGTCATCTTCCCGCTTCTTCTCCTCCCTATCCGCGTGCCAACGCAGGAGATTTGCTACCTTAGGGTCCGCGAAATAGCGCTGCAGACGAGGAGTGATCGGAAAGTACCACACCACTTTTCGAGGAGCTTTCTTCCTCTTCTTGTATCGAGTGACGCCAAGACACCGGACATATGGTAGACTCAGCGTGCTCGTCCCGATAAATGATGCAATTGTTCATGCACACATGGTATTTCACGTGCGGCAAATCCAGAGGACACACGATTTTCTTCGCCTCCTCCAAACTGGTCGGGCACTTGTCCCCTTTGGGAAGACGTTCGTGCTGTAATGACATGTTCTCGTCGAAGCACGCGCCGGTCATTTTGTGTTTTACCTTCATCTCCGTGGCCATGAGCGTTACTTTCAAAGCGGGTATCCTCGGCCTGCATCCTTCATACAATGGAGTAACCGTCTAACTCAAGTTGATCCATCTTGGCTTTCTCGGGCGGCAGCTCTTGCGTTATCCGTCTCGCTTGAGAAGCAGCTCTTGAATATGAGGGTCCTGCACCCAGCCCATCGATGGTCCAGCGTCGTCTGCTCCGCCGGCATCATCATCTTCATGATCATGCCCGTCGCCTGCTCCGGCATCTTCATCATCATCATGTCCTATATCTTCTACATGATGACTGTGTACATCATCACAGTCGTGATCATCTCCTGGGGATTCTTCGTCTTCTCGCCCGCCCGAGCCGCGGGGGTTGTCTTGCTGCCCTTCCTCATTTCTTGCCCGGCCCGCATGGACGACTTCGTAGTCATCTTCATCACCTTGCCACCGATAGCCATCCATGAAACCACGCAACAACAGGTGGTCCCGCACCTGCTCGGAATCCGGGTCCGCAATAAGGCTCTTCACTTGCATCTTCGACACGGACATCTTATCTCCGCCTCGTTCTTTTGAAGCATCTCGGCCTTCGCGGACCTCAAAACCTATTCACGATGCCTTCGTCATCGTATGCGGACCATGGTCAAGCGGGTAGAGCAAAACGATATTTTAGAACCAAACAAAATTTTGGCATGACTTTCCCTAAAAATAGGACCAAAAGAATGCTTAATGCCAAAATTCTCGCCAAACGGAAATGAATCAACATTCCGCAAAATATTGGCAACTATCGCATTTCAAATACCGTACACCTCCAAACACAAACACATATGCAACACCACAAACATATGCAACACCACAAACATACATAGATCTAGCTAGGCCGTAAAAAGTGCATGTGCACATTGTTGTAAGGAGAACAACCTAAATATAGCTTCCCCTTACTTACCTATTAAAACAAGGTAATTTAACCACTTAATTTGAATGAATCTATGGTGGAAATGAGGTGAAAAGAGGAGGCACCGAGACAAGGAGGAGGTGGAGAGAATGAAGTGGGGAGAAAGTGAGTGTGTGGGTAGGAGAGGCTGTCCCAAATATCTTGTTGCTGCCCACTTACTAATGGCGCACCTCTTGCATGGTGCGCCATTAGTAGTTACCACTACTAATGGCGCACTTAAGTAGGATGCGCCATTAGTATGTTTGGATAGGCGCACTAGTTCAAAAAAAAATTAAATACTAAAGGCGCACCCACTTCACAGTGCGCCATTAGTAGTTATAACTACTAATGGCGCACTTGGGCAGGATGCGCCATTAGTATGTTTGGATAGGCGCACTAGTTCAAAAAATTCTACACTAATGGCGCACCTTTGCGCGCCATTAGTAGTTACAACTACTAATGGCGCACTTGGGCGGATGCGCCATTAGTATGTTTGGACAAAGCGCACTAGTTAAAAAATTTGATACTAATGGCGCACCCATAGCATGGTGCGCCATTAGTAGTATAAACTCTAATGGCGCATCAGATGGTGGTGCGCCATTAGTATATACTAATGGCGCACCATCTTTCTGGTGCGCCATTAGTGTCAATCCCATCTATAGCCCTTTTCCTAGTAGTGGTAGGGTCTACACACTTAAGGTTCGGTGACGCTAGAGTTGTTATGGGAATTAGTGTGCAGTTACCGAATGTTGTTCGGAGTCCTGGATGAGATCCCGGACATCACGAGGAGTTCAGGAATGGTCCGGAGGTAAAGATTTATATATGGGAAGCCCTATTTTGGCCACCGAAAAATGTTCGGGATTTTTCGGTATTGTACCGGGAAGGTTCTAGAAGGTTCCGGAGTGGGGCCCACCTGCATGGGGTGACCCACATGAACGTGGGTAGTGGGGGCAAGGCCCCACACCCCTGGTCAAGGCGCACCAAGATCCCCCCTTAGAAGGAATAAGATCATATCCCGAAGGGATAAGATCAAGATCCCTAAAAAGGGGGGATAACAATCGGTGGGGAAGGAAATGATGTGATTTCTTTCCTCCCACCTTTGCCAACGCCCCAATGGACTTGGAGGGCAAGAAACCAGCCCCCTCCACCCCTATATATAGTGGGGAGGCGCATGGGAGCTTCACCCTTGCCCCTGGCGCAGCCCTCTCCCTCCCCAACACCTCCTCCTCCGTAGTGCTTGGCGAAGCCCTGCCGGAGAACTGCAAGCTCCACCACCACGCCGTCGTGCTGCCGGAGCTCTCCCTCAACTTCTCCTCTCCCTTGCTGGATCAAGAAGGAGGAGACGCCACCGGCTGTACGTGTGTTGAACGCGGAGGTGCCGTCCGTTCGGCACTAGGATCTCCGGTGATTTGGATCACGACGAGTACGACTCCTTCAACCCCGTTCTCTTGAACGCTTCCGCTTAGCGATCTACAAGGGTATGTAGATGCACTCTCCTTCTCCTAGTTGCTAGTCTCTCCATAGATAGATCTTGGTGACTCGTAGGAATTTTTTTTGAATTTCTGCTACGTTCCCCAATAGTGGTATCAGAGCTAGGTCTATTGCGTAGATTCTTTGCACGAGTAGAACACAAAGTAGTTGTGGGTGTTGATTTTGTTCAATATGCTTACCGTTACTAGTGCAATCTTGTTTCGACGGTATTGTGGGATGAAGCGCCCGGACCGACCTTACACGTACACTTACGTGAGACAGTTCCATCGACCGACATGCACTTGGTGCATAAGGTGGCTAGCGGGTGCCGCCTCTCCACTTTAGTCGGAACGGATTCGATGGAAAGGGTCCTTATGAAGGGTAAATAGAAATTGGCATATCACGTTGTGGTTTTGCGTAGGTAAGAAACGTTCTTGCTAGAAACCCATAGCAGCCACGCAAAACATGCAAACAACAATTGGAGGACGTCTAACTTGTTTTTGCAGGGTATGCTATGTGATGTGATATGGCCAAGAAGAATGTGATGAATGATATGTGATGTATGAGATTGATCATGTTCTTGTAATAGGAATCACGACTTGCATGTCGATGAGTATGACAACCGGCAGGAGCCATAGGAGTTGTCTTTATTTATTGTATGACATGCGTGTCATTGAACAACGCCATGTAATTGCTTTACTTTATTGCTAACCGGTAGCCATAGTAGTGGAAGTAATAAGTTGGCGAGACAACTTCATGGAGACACGATGATGGAGATCATGGTGTCATGCCCGTGACGATGATGATCATGGAGCCCCGAAGATGGAGATCAAAAGGAGCAAAATGATATTGGCCATATCATGTCACTATTTGATTGCATGTGATGTTTATCATGTTTATACATCTTATTTGCTTAGAACGACAGTAGTAAATAAGATGATCCCTCATTAAAATTTCAAGAAAGTGTTCCCCCTAACTGCACCGCTATGTAAAGTTCGTCGTTTCAAGCACCACGTGATGATCGGGTGTGAGAGATCCTTACGTTCACATACAACGTGTGTAAGCCAGATTTACACACGCGAAACACTTAGGTTGACTTGACGAGCCTAGCATGTACAGACATGGCCTCGGAACACAAGAGACCGAAAGGTCGAGCATGAGTCGTATGGTAGATGCGATCAACATGAAGATGTTCACCGATGATGACTAGTCCGTCTCACGTGATGATCGGACACGACCTAGTTGACTCGGATCATGTAATCACTTAGATGACTAGAGGGATGTCTATTCGAGGGGAGTTCATGAGATGAACTTAATTATCCTGAACATAGTCAAAAGATCTTTGCAAATTATGTCGTAAGCTCGCGCTTTAGTTCCACTGTTTAGATATGTTCCTAGAGAAAATATAGTTGAAAGTTGATGAGCGATTATGCGGACAAGAGATAGCTTATGTCCTTAATGCACCGCTCGATTGTCGAACCCCAAACGTCGTTTGTGGATGTTGCGAACATCGGACATACACGTTTTGATAACTACGTGATAGTTCAGTTAAACGGTTTAGAGTTGAGGCACCAAAGACGTTTTCGAAATGTCGCGGAACATATGAGATGTTTCAAGGGCTGAAATTGGGATTTCAGGCTCGTGCCTACGTCAAGAGGTGTAAGACCTCCGACGATTTTTTTAGCCTGCAAACTAAGGGAGAAAAGCTCAATCGTTGAGCTTATGCTCAGATTGTCTGAGTGCAACAATCACTTGAATCGAGTGGGAGTTGATCTTCCAGATGAGATAGTGATGTTTCTCCAAAGTCATTGCCACCAAGCTGCTAGAGCTTTGTGATGAACTATAACATATCAGGGATAGATATGACGATCCTTGAGGTATTCGCAATGTTTGACACCGCGAAAGTAGAAATCAAGAAGGAGCATCAATTGTTGATGGTTGGTAAAACCACTAGTTTCAAGAAGGGCAAGGGCAAGAAGGGATACTTCATGAAACGGTAAATCAGCTGCTGCTCTAGTGAAGAAACCCAAGGTTGAACCCAAACCCGAGACTAAGTGCTTCTGTGATAAGGGGAACAATCACTGGAGCGGAATTACCCTAGATACTTGGTAGATGAGAAGGCTGGCAAGGTCGATAGAAGTATATTGGATATACATTATGTTAATGTGTACTTTACTATTACTCCTAGTAGCACCAGGGTATTAGATACCGGTTCGGTTGCTAAGTGTTAGTAACTCGAAAAAAAAGCTACGGAATAAACGGAGACTAGCTAAAGGTGAGCTGACGGTATGTGTTGGAAGTGTTTCCAAGTTTGATGTGATCAAACATCGCACGGTCCCTCTACCATCAAGATTAGTATTAAAACTGAATAATCTCTACTCCTAATGGACGAATTGGTTGAATAGTCCCACCATTTTCAACCGGTTTATTTTCAACCGGTTATTTTTCGTCTGGTTTTTTTGTCCCACCACCCCCTTCCATCGGTTTTCCTCTTCTCTGGTCCGCCGCAATACTCAATGTATTTATGGTAATCAATCACAATTAATCCACGTATGGAAAGACTATAAACTCAGAAATCTCACCAATCCGGTATGGTAAGGCCATAACTCGTAAAAATTTCGAAAATGGTAATCATATGGTAATAAATTTAAATTACCCTAAAGGCTATCAATCCGGTATGGTAAGGCCATAACTCAGAAAATTTCGAATCTGGTAATTATATGGTAATAGATTTCAATTACCTCAAAGGCTATCTCTACTCTTAATGGAGGAGTCTGCATACCGAAATCACCTCGTAAATCACAATTATATCGTCAATACACCTAAAAGGAACAGATCCCGCTTTTCCGATCCTCTCCAAACCAAATCAATGATGGGGCACCCTCAAAAGAAAAGCAACGCCCACATCCTTTGGGACTTCCGAGCAAGAGGTCTAACCTCTGCTCACGCAGCCCGCCGCCACTCCCGCTGCAGAATGCCGTCCTTTCGATGGCTCGCCGCCGCCACCGTCGCCCCGCTGCTGCTGGCCACCTTGCTCGGCGCCTCCCAATGCCACCTCCCCGCCTCCGTAATGGCGAAGGGTCCGATTCCATGGACACGGATCTGGTAGAGTGGTAGTGTTGAGAGGAGACCAAAGAAGGAGTAGGCGAATCAAGAAGCGGCAGTTGCATCAAGTCAACTCCAAGTCACAGTACACTAATTATCTGGATTTTTTCAATCCTCCCGATCGTGCTTACGCATCGGATGCAACTTTTGCTGGCCAGTGAATTGAAACTGATTTGCGATCGGAAGTAGTAAACCAATATAGCTTCATAGTTTTGGCGTACTCGGATGAAGCGACGGGTTCAACAAGCATGTAGTTGCGTAAGTGTCTTGGCTGCTGGTCGTGGGGTTAATTAGCGCATGTATTGGCACAGCCATCCAGCTGCAATGGCGTGCTTTTTGATTGGAAAATTTTCTTTGGTCAAATATGAGAATGCTCTTGGTGACCAAAATGCACTACTTCTCAATCTCTAGCTGGTTTACCTGTGTGATGTGTAAGTTTAATGACATGATGTTAAAATTGTAAGACAAGATCCTCAAAACCATGTTTATCGTTTCAACAAAATTGGAGAAACTACTGTGATAAGCAATGCCTTGCTTGGTGCTGATTTCCCAAAATTAGCAAAAAGAAAAAAACCAAGTACATAAAAATTTGGATGTGCTTAATTAATTAGGCAGGAAGTTAATCGTGCGAATCAGTTTGAAAGTGTTTGTGGGCAAGGACGACCAGTAGCTAGGCTATCGCTGCCATTGGTGACCGCCAACATGCTCTCAACGACATGGTTGGCCAGCGTTTGCCAACATAGATAACAACCACCACGCCTCGTGACATGAGCGACCAAGCATTCAGAAGATGGATGATGACCGCCGTCTACACAATCGATGGTTGCCGAAATGTTTATGCGGCGAGGATAATAGATGCCATAGAACAAGGTCAGCGGTCGCGTGCTTGAGGAAGACCAAGCACTAACGGTCGAGGGTGGACATAAACAATCAATGGGCTCTCGGTTACATTGCAAAGCACCGAGAACCGCTTGCCAACATGGACAACGGCCACCATGCGCCATGACATGGGCGACCTAGCATTCACCAAGATGGATGAAGTCTATGCTCCGTGGGATGTCCACTCGATGACGGTGGCGAAATGTTCATTTGGTGAGGACAACATGACACAATACTAGCTAGGTGGTTCATGCTATAGTAAAAAGGAAGAGTGTTCCAAAAACAAGAAGGAAAAAGAACTGAAGCCAAAGTGGTGCATAGTGTTGGAGAAAGTAAGAGTGTTCCAAATAATAAGAGAAAAAAAGAAAGAAAGAGTATTCTAGGAAATAAGTAGGAACGAGAACTAAAGTTGTCGAGGAATGAGAAAGAAGAAGATGAGGCATCGATGATGAACACATTAATGTTGACGTGGTCTGGTTGGTGCCAATTAAACGGATTGGCGAAGAGGCATGGAGTAGAAGACGTAGGGAAATATGAAGAAGAGAAGAACGACAATTATCCCTTCTAGCATATATGTGGGATGGAGGTGGAGCTTATTGGTGACCAGGAAAGATCTCTGTAGTTATTTGTTGTTTTGTGTCAGTAGTATGTGTTAGTTTTTAACCCACTCTATTATATCGTAAACAAGAAAATTTCATCCTTACTGCAATGCATGGCGAAGATGAGTTGGCTGTCATCTGCTTCTAAAGGACGTGGCGCCAGTGAGAGAAAAAACGGGAAATGTCTCGCTACGGCGGAAAATCGGTCAAGAATGAGAGGTTCCGACAGAAAAAGGGAAGGTGTGTCATTGAATAGGGTTTTTTTGTTGAACCCGGATGTTACAGATATTGCGGATAGCCCGTAGCAACGCACGGGCGTTCTGCTAGTTGTCATTTAGTGTTTGCGTTGAGCATAGACATGATTGGATTATGTCTATCGCAATACGGTTATTCATTTAAGGAGAATAATGGTTACTCTATTTTATTTGAATAATACCTTCAATGGTCTTGCACCTAAAGGAATGGTTTATTGAATCTCGATCGTAGTGATACATATTTTCATGCCAAAAGATATAAGATAGTAATGATAGTACCACTTATTTGTGGCACTGCCATGTAAGTCATATTGGTATAAAACGCATGAAGAAGCTCCATGTTGATGGATCTTTGGACTCACTCGTTTTGAAAAGTTTGAGACATGCTGAACCATGTCTATTGGTGCATACGCATGAAGAAACTCCATGCGGATGGATCGTTTGGACTCACTTGATTTTGAATCACTTGAGATATGCAAATCATACCACATGGGCAAGATGACTGAAAAGCCTCGTTTTCAGTAAGATGGAACAAGATAGCAACTTGTTGGAAGTAACACATTTTGATGTGTGCAGTCCAATGAGTTTTGAGGCATGTAGTGAATATCGTTATGTTCTTACTTCACAGATGATTCGAGTAGATGTTGAGTATATTTACTTGATGAAACACAAGTCTGAATTATTGAATGGTTCAAGTAATTTTAGAGTGAAGTTGAAGATCATTGTGACAAGAGGATAAAATGTCTATGATATGATCATAGAGTTGAGTATCTGAGTTACGAGCTTTGGCACGCAATTAAGACATTGTGGAAATTGTTTCACAATTAATACCTTTGGAACACCATAGTGTGATGGTGTGTCCGAACATCATAGTTGCACCCTATTGGATATGGTGCGTACCATGATGTCTCTTATCGAATTACCACTATCGCTCATGGGTTAGGCATTAGAGACAACCGCACTCACTTTAATAGGGCACCACGTAATTCCGTTGAGAGGCGACACCGTTTGAACTATGGTTTGGAGAAACCTAAGTTGTCGTTTCAGAAGGTTTGGGGCTGCGGCGCTTATGTGAAAAAGTTTCAGGTTGATAAGCTCGAACCCAAAGCGGATAAAATGCATCTTCATAGGACACCCAAAACAGTTGGGTATACCTCCTATCTCAGATCCGAAGCAAAAGTAATTGTTTCTAGAATGTGTCCTTTCTCGAGGAAAAGTTTCTCTCGAAAGAATTGAGTGGGAGGATGGTGGAGACATGATAAGGTTATTGAACCATCACTTCAACTAGTGTGTAGCAGGGCACATGAAGTTGTTCCTGTGGCACCTACACCAATTGAAGTAGAAGCTTATGATAGTGATCATGAAACTTCGGATCAAGTCACTACCAAACCTCGTAGGTCGACAAGGATGCGTACTGCTTCAGAGTGGTACAGTAATCCAGTCTTGAAGGTCATGTTACTAGACAACAATGAACCTACGAGCTAAGGAGAAGCGATGGTGGGCCCATATTTCGACAAATGGTTAGAAGCCATGAAATCCGAGATAGGATCCATGTATCAGAACAAAGCATGGACTTTGGTGGACTTGCCCGATGATCGGTAAGCCATTGGGATAAATGGATCTTTAAGAAGAAGACAGACGTGGATGGTGATGTCACCGTCTATGAAGCTCGACTTGTGCGAAGAGTTTTTTCACAAGTTCAAGGAGTTGACTACAATGAGATTTTCTCATCCGTAGCGATGCTTAAGTCCGTCGGAATCATGTTAGCATTAGCTGCATTTATGAAATCTGGCAGATGGATGTCAAAAGCAGGTTTCCTTGCCGGTCTTCGTAAGGAAAGGTTGTATGTGATACAATCGTAAAGGTTTTGTCGATCCTAAGGATGCTAAAGGTATGCTTTGGCTCCAATGATCCTTCTAAGGACCGGAGTAAGCATCTCGGAGTTGGAATGTACGCTTTGATAAGATGATCAAAGATTTTGGGTCTATACAAAGTTTATGAGAAACTTGTATTTCCAAAGAAGTGTGTGGGAGCACTATAGAATTTCTGATGAGTATATGTTGTTGACATATTGTTGATCAGAAATGATGTAGAATTTCTGGAAAGCATATTGGGTTATTTGAAAGGTGTTTTTCAATAGAAAACCTGGATTAAGCTACTTGAACATTGAGCATCAAGATCTATGAGGATAGAGCCGCTAAATGGTACTTTCACATGAGCACATACCTTGACGTGATCTTGAAGGAGTTCAAGATGGATCAGTCAAAGAAGGAGTTCTTGCCTGAGTTGTAAGGTATGAAGTTAAGAGTTAAAGCTCGACCACAGCAGAAGAGAGACAAAGGACGAAGGTCAACCCCTATGTTTCAGACGTAGGCTCTATAGTATGCTATGCTGTGTACCACACCGGAAGTGTGCCTTGCCATGAGGCAGTCAAGGGGTACAAGAATGATCCAGGAATGGATCATTGGACAACAGTCAAAATTGTCCTTGGAGTAAATAAGGACATGTTTCTCGATTATGGAGGTGATAAAGAGTTTGGCGTAAAGGGTTACGTCGATGCAAGCTTTAACACCTATCCGAGTGACTCTGAGTAGCAAACCGGATACGTATAGTGGAGCAACCATTTGGAATAGTTCCAAGTGGAGCGTGGTAGCAGCATTTACAATATGACCTAGATATTTGTGAAGTACATATGGATCTGAATGTTGCAGACCCGTTGACTAAAAACCTCTCTCACAAGCAAAACATGATCAAACCCCAGAACTCATTGAGTCTTAATCACATGATGATGTGAACTAATAAACTCTTTGGATGTTGGTCACATGGTGATGTGACCTGTGAGTGTTAATCACATGGCGATGTGAACTAGATTATTGACTCTAGTGCAAGTGGGAGACTGTTGGAAATATGCCCTAGAGGCAATAATAAATTAGTTATTATTATATTTCCTTGTTCATGATAATCGTTTATTATCCATGCTATAATTGTATTGATAGGAAACTCAGATACATGTGTGGATACATAGACAACACCATGTCCCTATTAAGCCTCTAGTTGACTAGCTCGTTGATCAATAGATGGTAACAGTTTCCTGACCATGGACATTGGATGTTGTTGATAATCGGATCACATCATTAGGAGAATGATGTGATGGACAAGACCCAATCCTAAGCCTAGCACTAAAGATCGTGTAGTTAGTATGCTAAAGCTTTTCTAATGTCAAGTATCATTTCCTTAGACCATGAGATTGTGCAACTCCCGGATACCGTAGGAATGCTTTGGGTGTACCAAACATCACAACGAATCGGGTGGCTATAAAGGTGCACTACAGGTATCTCCGAAAGTGTCCGCTGGGTTGGCACGAATCGAGACTGGATTTGTCACTCCGATGACGGAGAGGTATCTTTGGGCCCACTCGGTAGGACATCATCATAATGTGCACAATGTGATCAAAGGGTTGATCACGGGATGATGTGTTACGGAACGAGTAAAGAGACTTGCTTAACGAGATTGAACAAGGTATCGGCATACCGACGATCGAATCTCGGGCAAGTATAATATCGCTGGACAAAGGGAATTGTATACGGGATTGATTGAGTCCTTGACATCGTGGTTCATCCGATGAGATCATCGTGGAACATGTGGGAGCCAACATGGCTATCCAGACCCCGCTGTTGGTTATTGGCCGGAGAGTTGTCTCGGTCATGTCTGCATGGTTCCCGAACCCGTAGGGTCTACACACTTAAGGTTCGGTGACGCTAGAGTTGTTATGGGAATTAGTGTGCAGTTACCGAATGTTGTTCGTAGTCCTGGATGAGATCCCGGACATCACGAGGAGTTCAGGAATGGTCCGGAGGTAAAGATTTATATATGGGAAGTCCTATTTTGGCCACCGAAAAATGTTCGGGATTTTTCGGTATTGTATCGGGAAGGTTCTAGAAGGTTCCGGAGTGGGGCCCACCTGCATGGGGTGACCCACATGAACGTGGGTAGTGGGGGCAAGGCCCCACACCCCTGGTCAAGGCGCATCAATATCCCCCCTTAGAAGGAATAAGATCATATCCCGAAGGGATAAGATCAAGATCCCTAAAAGGGGGATAACAATCGATGGGGAAGGAAATGATGTGATTTCTTTCCTCCCACCTTTGCCAACGCCCTAATGGACTTGGAGGGCAAGAAACCAGCCCCCTCCACCCCTATATATAGTGGGGAGGCGCATGGGAGCTTCACCCTTGCCCCTGGCGCAGCCCTCTCCCTCCCCAACACCTCCTCCTCCGTAGTGCTTGGCGAAGCCCTGCCGGAGAACTGCAAGCTCCACCACCACGCCGTCGTGCTGCCGGAGCTCTCCCTCAACTTCTCCTCTCCCCTTGCTGGATCAAGAAGGAGGAGACGTCCCCGGGCTGTACGTGTGTTGAACGCGGAGGTGCCGTCCGTTTGGCACTAGGATCTCCGGTGATTTGGATCACGACGAGTACGACTCCTTCAACCCCGTTCTCTTGAATGCTTCCGCTTAGCGATCTACAAGGGTATGTAGATGCACTCTCCTTCTCCTAGTTGCTAGTCTCTCCATAGATAGATCTTGGTGACTCGTAGGAAATTTTTTTGAATTTCTGCTACGTTCCCCAACAACCATACCATGGGATCACTTGATCCCTCTCGGTACATCTTTTACGCTTTGTGAGTTGATCAACTTGATTCACTCTTGACTTAGTCTTGATCAACCTTGAATCTTTCCAACTCTCTTAGTTTGGATGATGTCTTGAAGGTAAACATGAATGATCACAGAATCTTCTTCTTCAAGACATGCTTGCAATAAGCTCAACACTCACATGACCAATCTTTGGATAATTCCTTAATAGCACCTTAGTCAACACATAAACTCCTTGAAACCAACACATGGACTTCTAGAAATGCCTATGGACAAATCCTTCAAATATAACTCAAGACAACCATTAGTCCATAGAGATTGTCATCAATTACCAAAACCAAACATGGGGGCACCGCATGTTCTTTCACCAGCAGGCTGAAAAGAAGTGCGGTCCGGATTGAGACGCCGGCGCCATGGTATGGCATGCCGCCTTATTCCCAGGTTTTATTCCTGGAAGGTATACTAATGCTCGTGCTCTCTTCAGGAAAAAGAGCGCCACGGACTATATCCCGAGAGGTTGCCAATCGAGCCTCCACCAGCCATGCTCCAAAGCCAGGTCCAGAGGCGGAGGCGAACACGAGGCGTCGTCGGACACTCCTCCCGAGAGGATGCCGACGGACTATCTGCCACCAATTCCGAGGTGGAGAGTGCCATGAATCACAAAGGCGTCGCCGGACTGTTCTTCGTGATGCATGTTTCTCCCAAGAGGCATTGGATGCCTTCAATTCGAGATGCGCACCTCCGTGCAGCTCAAAATGGTCTAGCCAGAGCCACGGAGCAAAGATGTGAAAGACATACGGTGAGAAAATTTGATGGTTATATATACCAAGAGCCCCGAGACTTGAAATAGTTAGAATAACTGATTTAAGGATCGTTTATTATCTGAGGATCTTACAAAAAGAATACCCAACTGTCCTAGGAGTCGGAAGAGTGCAAAGCCCAACTTGAGGCCAAGCACTAGCCGCTGCAGGGGAGGCCAAGGAGACCCCTCCGTAATATACGCTTCGAAAGATAAGTATGTTGTGAAGTGTGGCGTATGTGTAAATCTAACAGTATCATTGCAGATGGCGCCGGAGTAGATCCTGACAAGCAACAACTCTTGCGCCGGTTAAAAGCCGGGGAGAGCGTGCTTACGAGGGTGAGGCAGGAGAAGAATAATCTCCAAGATGCCAACACCCAGCTGGGAGAGGAACTCAAAGATGTTCGTGCCCGGCTGGCGGACTCGTGAAGGAGAATCGACGGCTTCGACGCGGCATTTTTAGTAAGTGCTTGAACGAACTTTGAAAAAGAGTTCGGCGAAGAAGTCGACTAACAGAGTTATGTTTGTAGGTATGCTCACATGTCGTCCTGCAGAGGAAATGCCCGGTTCTACGGGTGACCTTCTTCCCGAGCTCTTACAACTGCACGAACGAGTTCGGGCAGTGATGAAGGGCGCCACCTGTGCCTTGTGGCCATCTGTCTCCCTGCCCGAAGGCCTTGGAGAGCTTGCAAAGGGGATTAAGGGAGCGCGGCGGCGCTTCCGATTATGGAAGATATCGGCCTGCCGTCAAGGCGCCAGGGAGGCCTGGGCCATGGTGAAGACGCGGTACACGAAGGCTGACCCAAACCACATGGGCGAGGTCGGACCTGTGGGGCCCGATGGGAAGGAGATCCCTGTGAGCTTAGTGTACGGCCAAGTGGAATTGGCCGCAAAGTATTCCCAACAGGACTGTAAACTAGACAGCCTATTAGATGGTATTGAGGAGGAATACACCCAATCAGTTTGACTATGTAATTTAAGATGACATGAAAAAATGCCTTCTAGCCGGATTGTAGATCGTTTGTCATGGCGGACCTTTTCGCTTCAACCTCGGGACCCGATAGTCCGGAGTGTGTCCGAATACCATCACGGTTATGTAAGAACCGGGGTATGCGTGGAGACCAAAGCGTAGGGGTCATTAGTGCTGTAATGCATAAGTGCCCAACTAGTTATGTTATATTACATGGTTAGTAAGAAACATCTTCCGGGAGAATAGTTCCGTTAGGGGTTCCTTTCCGGAGGCATGCCTTAAAGTGCATGTCCCGATCATGCGGAAAAAGCGTAAAAGCATCCGGGGCGGATAAATAAGTAAGTGAGGAATCATCTTTAGTTCACCGACTGAATATTCTCTTAAGAACGCTAGCTTTCGGCTTCACCCAGTCTGAGGTACACATCCGGCTGACCCGCGGTAATAATCGCAGAGGTGCTCCCTTTACCACCTAGCCGAACAATCGGGAACGAGGGGTAAGCACAGAGCCAGCAACCCAGCTTGGCCAAAACTTAAGTCATATCGATGCATATAATGGTGAATAAAAGGTACATGCGGAAGCATTACACATGTGTTAGGCATAGGGCCCGTAAAATAAGCTTCTTGTTAAAGAAGCCCCTAGGTATAATGAGCGCGGATAGCGCGTCAAGTGTGTGCGAACAATGCGCGAACGAGCCTTTAAAGGCTGTAAGAGAAAAAGAGGGAGAAGGAGAGAAATATAAGACAGCTAATGTGTAAAAAATAGACAGAGGAAGGAGACGAACTCAGAATCCGACGCTAGGCGTAGAATCTTCGGAGACGGGCTGCGTTCCATGGGTTCGGCTCGAGTCGGTTATCTGATGCATCTCGCAGACGGTACGCTCCACCGATCAGGACTTGGTCGATAATAAAGGGACCTTCCCATTTGGGCTTGAGTTTGTCCTTTTTCTTGTCCGGCAGGCGTAGAACTAATTCGCCAACATTGTAAGTTTTGGCCCGTACTTCTCTGCTTTGATATCTTTGAGCCTGCTGTTGATAGAATGCGGAACGGGCTTTGGCCACGTCACGCTCCTCCTCCAAGGCGTCCAAACTGTCCTGCCGATCAAGCTCGGCTTCTCTTTCTTCATACATGCGCATGCGAGGTGAGTCATGAATTATGTCGCAGGGCAGAACTGCCTCTGCGCCGTATACCATAAAGAATGGTGTGAATCCGGTGGTGCGATTCGGCGTGGTCCGCAGCCCCAGTCGGAGTCGAACTCCTCTACCCAAAGGCGTGTTAGATTCCTTGAGGGACCGCACTAATCCGGGTTTGATGCCGCTCATGATTAGACCATTTGCTCGTTCGACTTGACCGTTAGTTTGAGGGTGATAGATCAAGCATAGTCGAGCTTGATGCCCATGTTTTGCACCGAGTTTGACCTCGTTGGCCGTGAAGTTCGTGCCGTTATCGCGATGATGATGTTGTGGGGGACGCCGTAACGGTGTACGACCCCTGATATGAAGTCTATCACCGGTCCGGATTCGGCCGTCTTAACAGGCTTGGCCTCTATCCATTTGGTGAACTTATCCACCATGACCAGTAGGTATTTTTGCTTGTGGGTTCCTCCTTTAAGGGGTCCAACCATGTCAAGCCCCCCTGCACTGAAAGGGCCAGGTGATGGGTATAGTTTGGAGGGCGGTGGGTGGCATGTGGCTTTGATTAGCAAAGAGTTGGCAACCGACGCATCGTTGGACCAAGTCCTGAGCATCTGCCCGGGCCGTCGGCCAATAGAATCATGTACGGAAGGCCTTGCTTACTAGGGCCCGGGCTGCGGCGTGGTGCCCGCCGTGTCCGGCATGAATTTCAGCCAGAAGATTCCGCCCTTCCTCTTAGGAGATACACCTTTGAAGGACTCCGGTGGTGCTTTTCTTATAAAGCTCTCCCTCATGGACTTTATAGGCTTTAGATCGCCGCACTATGCAGCGTGCCTCATTTTCTGGTCCTCGGGAAGTTCCTGCCTAGTTAGGTAGGCTAGGAATGGTTCCGTCCACGGGGCAATGACTGCCATTATTACGTGGGCTGAAGATGTTACTTCGTTGGCAGAGCCTCCAATTGTGTCAGAATGTTCGGTGTCGGGCAGTGTTGTTGGGTCCGGGCTGCTATTTCCAGACTCCCCTTCCCATGATATGGATGGCTTGAACAGCCTCTCTAAGAAGATATTGGGGGGGACAGCATCGCGCTTTGCGCCAATGCGTGCCAGGGCGTCTGCTGCCTGATTGTTTTCCCGGGCTATATGGTGAAATTCAAGCCCTTCAAACCGAGCTGACATTTTTAGGACGGCGCTGCGATAAGCTGCCATTTTTGGATCCTTGGCATCAAAGTCTCCATTTATTTGGGATATCGCAAGGTTCGAGTCCCCGCGCACCTCTAGGCGTTGAATGCCCATGGATACTGCCATCCGGAGACCATGTAGAAGGGCCTCGTGATTCGCCGCGTTGTTGGAGTCCGTATACATTATTTGCGATGACGTATTGAACTGTATCTCCTGTTGGGGGCGTCGAGCGACGCCTTGACCCCAGACCAGCCAACATTTTGGAGCCGTCAAGTGCATGATCCGGTTGGAATATGTGCCGTACTCTTTAGGGAGTTCGGCCATTCGGCGCATTTAAGTCGGCCAAAACTTGCGACTTAATTGCTCGCCGTGGCTTATAGGTTATGTCGAGCGAGAGGAGCTCAATGGCCCATTTGGCAATCTGCCCGTCAGCGTCAGCGGTTGTTTATAATGTCATTAAGAGGTACTTGAGGCTACCGTTATCGAACACTCTTGAAAGTAGCGTCGAAGCTTCCGGGATGCCATAAACACCGCGTACGCTATCTTTTGATAATGCGGATACCGTGACTTGCATGGAGTGAGGACAGTGGACACGTAGTAGACTGGTTTTTGAAGGGGAACTTGTGTCCGTCCGTTTCTCGTTCGACAACGAGAACCGCGCTTACAACTTGATGAGTTGCGGCGATGTATAATAGCATTGGTTCGCCCATGTTGGGCGTGGCCAGGACCGGGTTTGTTGCCAATATGGCTTTTATTTCTTCGAAGTCCGGCCGTATGCATCCGCCCACTCGAAGTGTTCGGGTGCCCGGAGGAGGCGATAGAGGGTAATGCCTTTTCTCCTAGATGGGAGATGAAGCGGCTTAGAGCCGCCACGCATCCGGTCAATTTTTGTATTTGTTTGACGTCCTTTGGGATATCCAATTGTGACAGAGCTCGGACTTGGCTGGGTTTGCTTCAATTCCTCTACCGGATACAATGAAGCCCAAGAGCTTTCCTACCGGTACGCCAAAACGCATTTTTCCGGGTTAAGCTTGATGTCATATGTTCGGAGATTATCGAATGTGAGCCTCAAGTCGTCTACTAGAGTTTCGACATGCTTGGTTTTGACGACCACATCATCTACGTATGCCTCCACTGTTTTGCCGATCTGGTTTGCCAGACATGTCTGAATCATGCGCTGATATGTTGCGCCGGCGTTTTTGAGCCCGAAGGGCATTGTGTTGAAGCAGAATGGGCCGTATGGGGTGATAAATGCCGTTGCGGCTTGATCAGGTTCTGCCATCTTAATTTGATGGTAGCCAGAGTATGCGTCGAGGAAACACAATGAATCGTGTCCTGCGGTAGCGTCGATAATTTGATCGATGCGGGGGAGGGGGAAGGGATCCTTTGGGCAAACCTTGTTGAGGTCCTTGAAATCGACACATAGGCGCCAGGATTTGTCCTTCTTGGGTACCATTACCAGGTTTGCTAGCCAGTCCGGATGTTTTATATCTCTGATGAATCCGGCCTCCAATAGTTTGGCTAGCTCCTCTCCCATGGCTTGTCTCTTAGGTTCGGAGAAACGCCGAAGAGCCTGTTTGATCGGCTTGAATCCTTTTAGGATGTTTAGGCTGTGCTCGGCTAGGCGTGGGACTCTGGCATGTCTGAAGGGTGCCGTGCAAAAATGTCCCAATTTTCGTAGGAATTCTCGTAGTCGGCATCTACATCGTGGTTTAATTGTGCCCCAATGGAAGCCGTTTTTGTAGGGTCCGTTGGGTGGACTTGGAATTTGACTATTTCGTCTACTGGTTTAAAGGAGGTGGACTTGGATCTTTTATCGAGTATCACATCGTCCTGTTCAGCGTGGATCGTAGCGCAGTCAGTTCCTCGGCTGCTAGGGCTTTGGATAGTGCCTCAAGGGCTAGTGCGACTGTCTTATTTTTATTGTTGAAGTGCTATGTCCGGGTCACTAGCAAGAGTGATGATTCCGTTGCGCCCGTGCATTTTGAGCTTCATGTACCCGTAATGGGGTATAGCTTGAAAAATTGTGAATGCCTCTCGCCCTAATAGAGCGTGGTATCCGCTGCTGAACGGGCCACTTGAAACGTGACCTCTTCGGACTGTAATTATCCAAATGCGTCAACACCACATCGAGTGTGATTTTACCTGTGCAGCTCGCTTCCCGACTAGGGATTATTCCTCTAAAGGTTGTGTTGCTTCGCTCAATGCGGCTCCAGTCTATTTCCATTTTTCGAAGGGTTTCCTCATAAATGAGGTTCAATCCGCTGCCACCATCCATGAGTACCTTGGTAAGGCGAAGGCCGTCCACTATTGGACTGAGGACCAATGCTGCTTGGTGCTCGGGCTGTTCGAATTTAGGTTCATCACCGCATTAAAGGTAATAGCCGTGTCCTCCATGGATTTATTGTTGCTACTTGGTAGACTTGGCGAGGTTATGAGTGTTCGTTTTAGCATATTGTTTGATGCGAAAGTCTCAAGACCGTTAATACCGTCTTGGTATCCTTGGGCTGGTGCTCTATGGATCTTTGGGGTTAGAAGCTCCTCGCCGCTTTTGGCCACCGCCGGAGTATCCAACATGCTCTAAGGCTATGAGTTGGTGTAGCGCCCTCGTACTCTGAATTTTACAGGTCCGTTGAGCCACCCCTCCAAGATGGGTTCCATGCCCGTCAAGTTTTTGTTTTTTGGTGTTTAACCCGGTGATTGGCGATAATGCACCCTTTTGTTTCAGACTGGTTTGTATTCGGGGCGGATTGTCCCAAAATCTTACTTGGTTTTCCAGCGCTTTCCATCACACAAGATTTTCGCATTATGGACGCCAAGTCAAGAAAGCGTGTAATTTCATGGCGACCTATGGCGTTGAGGATTCCCATGTCCGTGCAATTATTGCGAAGAATGAAATTACGTCTTCCTCATGGGCAGCCCTTTATCCTGCTCATAATCGGGAGGAATCGCCCAAGAATGATGTATCTTGTTTCTTCAGGCTCTTGCCTAATATTGGATAGATCGCCTATGTTCGGGTGGGTGGGTGGAATTAGATCTGAAACCCCACCCAATATGAGGCTCAAGGGCCAAGGAATTTCCGAACTCGGAAGCTTGGATTCTTGGATGTTATCCACTGAATCTAGCCCGTTGCCTGACTCCAAGTTCAGGTCTTGAGTGACGTCCTCCCCTCCGTGGGTATCCGGCTTGGAGGGATTGGGAATCCGGACATAGTTAGTCCTTAAGATAGATGAGGGGTCGCCGCGTTGTTCCTCCACCACATCAACGTGATGGGTGACCTGGGGAGAGTTAATCTCTCTCAGATCGGGTTTAGGCCTGATCGATCGTAGTCTATGCGACTCCCGGCGGCGATGCGATCCAAGAGCTCGTTTAAAGAAGAGAGCTCCATCGGATCTAACCGCTTCGGCGAGTTCCGAGTTGACGTGAAGATTGCTTTTGATGACCCGAGAAGTCATCGTCGGTAGCCGGCGAGCAAAGCGGTCATAAGAAAACCGCCTAGCCGGAGAGTTTGGTCGATAGCCAAAGCTCCTTTAGCAACAGAGCCGTCTTTAAAGACGGGATGAGGCATCCTTCCTGATGGCGACAGCACAACGAAACTCTCAATGAAAGCACCAATGTCGGTGTCAAAACCAGCGGATCTCGGGTAGGGGGTCCCGAACTGTGCGTCTAGGCGGATGGTAACAGGAGACAAGGGACACGATGTTTTTACCCAGGTTCGGTACCTCTCGATGGAGGTAAAACCCAACTCCTGCTTGATTAATATTGATGATATGGGTAGTACAAGAGTAGATCTACCACGAGAACAGAGAGGCCAAACCCTAGAAGCTAGCCTATGGTATGATTGTTGTTCTTCCTACGAACTAAAACCCTCCGGTTTATATAGACACCGGAGAGGGCTAGGGTTACACAGAGTCGGTTACAATGGAAGGAGATCTACATATCCGTATCGCCAAGCTTGCCTTCCACGCCAAGAAAAGTCCTATCCGGACACGGGACGAAGTCTTCAATCTTGTATCTTCATAGTCCAGGAGTCCGGTCGAAGGTTATAGTTCGGCTATCCGGACACCCCCTAATCCAGGACTCCCTTAGACATTCTTTCTTCGGCATGGCAGGTTCTCACAATGATATCAACGTGCTGCAGCGTTCTCCAGCCTTCGCAAGGCTTGCAGAAGGTCACTCCTCACCTGTCAACTTTGAGATCAACGGCCACCAGTACAACAAGGGATACTACCTAGCTGATGATATATATCCTCAGTGGTCAACATTTGTGAAGACAATCTCGAACCCCCAAGGTGAGAAGAGAAAGAGATTTACCCAAATGCAAGAGAGTGCTAGAAAGGATGTGGAACGTGCTTTTGTTGTGCTTCAATCCCGATGGGTATCGTTCAAAACCCTGCACTAACATATGGGATGAAGAGAAGGTTTGGGAGGTGATGACTGCTTGTGTGATCATGCACAACATGATCGTCGAGGACGAGCGTGATAACAGCATCTTCGACCAAAGATTTGATTTCCAAGGTGAAAATGTTGAGCCCCTGCACTAAGAACCGGCCATGTTTGAACAGTTTGCCCAATTTCATCATGAACTGCGTGATTGGCACACTCATTTGAATTTTCAAAATAACTTAGTGGAGCACGTGTGGAATCACATTGGCAATCAATAGATGTATTGGTTCATTATGTTCATTCAAGACAATTTCGATTTGGTTATAAAACTATTTTATTAGAGACAATTTCGATTGGGTCGTAAAACTATTTTTTATTTTCAGATAATTAAGATTTGAATGTGCAAACTAGTTTTGAACATTGAAATATGAATATATGGGCATTTTTGGCCGTAACGGACATGATGGAGCCAATGAATGCGTCCGCGCGTTGGGCGCATGTACCATATATCACCGAACAGGCCGAACACGAACTGTTCTCTACCCAAATGGGTAGAATCAAATTTAACGCCGTCCGTTTAGGGTCATGCGCTGGAGTTGGCTTTATAGGTAACACCAATGTGTGTGTTTGTTGTGTTCAAAAAAAATGTGTGTGTTTGTACTGGCACACCAACGGGCAGCCGCTTTTTGTTTGGCTGGCACCGGCAGCGTACACACCATGGATCCATCGACCAAGCGGAGGAGCGAGCTTTCGTCCAATCCGATGCTACAAACGAGACGACCGACCTTTCGGCGGGCGCCGTTGCCGTTGCCTTTTGGTTCCTCCTCCCACACGTCTTCCCACTGCAGCACTGCACTGCAGGGGAGAGTAAACATCCAAACACCGACAGCTCATTCCACGCCCGCTTCCACGCGCATCGTCAGACAAGAGACCAAAAAGGACAGGGCAGCACGCCATGGCCACCGTCCCTCACTCACTCTTTCACTGTAGCAGTACGTCGTGCACCGCATCCACATAACTTTTCCTCCAACAAACCCGACGCGCCGAATTTATTACCACCATATCGTACACCAATATCCTCTCCAACGGTGCGATCCCGTGCTGCTATCATCACTGCCACTCCGTGCCCAGTGAGTGCGAGCGGCTAGCTCCGTGAGATGCAACCAGCTGCGGCGCCGGCAATGCCGTCCATCCTGCTGCTCGCCCTGCTCGCGGCCACGGCCCTGAGCGCGGGCGCCACCTCGAGGACGCCCACGCTGGTGTTCATCCTGGCGGGCCAGTCCAACATGGGCGGCCGGGGCGGGGCGACGCTCAACAACCGCTGGGACGGCGTGGTGCCGCGGGAGTGCGCCCCCTCGCCGCGCACGCTCCGCCTCTCGCCGGCCCTGCGCTGGGAGGAGGCCCGCGAGCCGCTGCACTCCGGCATCGACGTGGGCAACGTGCTCGGGGTCGGCCCCGGGATGCCGTTCGCGCACGCGCTGCTGCGCGCCCCGGCCTGCCCCAAGGGCGCCGTGGTCGGCCTCGTGCCCTGCGCGCAGGGCGGCACCCCCATCGCCAACTGGTCCCGCGGCTCCGACCTCTACGACCGGATGCTCACCCGCGCGCGCGCCGCCGTCGCCGGGACCAATGGCAAGGGGAGGATCGCGGCCATGCTCTGGTTCCAGGGCGAGACCGACACCATCCGGCGCGAGGACGCGCTGGCGTACACGGGGCGGATGGAGGCCCTGATACGAGACGTCCGGCGCGACCTCGGCATCCCCAACCTCCTCGTCATCCAGGTCTGTCGCTGCACCCATGGCATGGATCCCCTGCTCCGGCCAACTCCATTGATCTGCTCACCGCTCACTCACCCCATGATGTTCTTGGTGCAGGTCGGGATCGCGACGGGGCAGGGCAAGTTCGTGGATCTGGTGCGGAAGGCGCAGCGGGCGGTGCGGGCGCCGAACCTGAGGTACGTGGACGCCATGGGGCTCCCCGTCGCCAACGACTTCACGCACCTCACCACGCCGGCGCAGGTCCGGCTGGGCAAGATGCTCGCCGACGCCTACGTCGCCACGCTCCACTGATTGCTAATCCAGTAACCATGATTAATTACTAGTGCGTGCGCCTGCCTGATTACTACTAATAAGCACCTGGATTGCTTAGTTTGATATCTCTAGTCCATATACTATCACTGATCTACTGAAGAGTTTGGTGATGATTAGTTGTGGTGGGCGACAGATTAAGTGGCTAATGAAAGAATCTGCTTAACCAGTCTGTATTAACGGAGTACTGGAACATGTGACTGACTGGCCGACGGCGAGGCGCATTGCACGTCCAATTGGAATTGCTGTTGCAGACCGATAGTAATGTCATGGCAAGGCTGGCATGTGCGGGTGTAATGATTTGCAGTGATGGACGGAGCAGTGGTCTCCTCCTCCTCCAGTGCTCATGTGCTCTGCTTTTACTCATTGCTCTGCTTTGCCGTGTTGCCGTAACAGCACGAGGACCCCAAAATTCAGATTCCATTCATTGGTTCATTCATCAAGTAGCGCGTGGAACGGAAAGTGCAATTTTTCTTTCTTTTGATTTTGAGGCAAGGAAAAGTGCATACTTAGGGCATCCATGGTCGCCCATGTTAGTTAAATTTATGATCAAACTTAAATCTTGAAAAATGCGAGAAATGGAGGAAGTATCATTTACACCACAACGAGTTTGGTTCCAAATTTCTGTATAGCGGGCCCCATTGCTGAATGTACCAAAAATCTGCCCATCTACACACAACTGCATGCATGTTGTACAAGAGCAGGAGCTGACAAATTTGACAAATTTGATCTATAGACGTAATTAAATCACAGAATGAACTGTCCGTAAAACTATTTTACGCGGCTGACCCGTGACGCCTAGCTCTCAGGCGCTGCACTAGTGCAACGCCTGGGAGCTAAGGCGCTCTATGGTAACGCCTAGGAGCTAGGCGCGACAACTGTATAGTGTGGCGCTTAGTTCTCAAAGCGCCTGCACACCGACTTAATAATTTTCTCGATCACACGCGGCGGCTGGCCGTGTAGCGCCTATCTGTAAGGAGTTGCACAATGTAGTGTGGCGCCTTCGTGGCGAGCGTCACACAAAAAGGTCAGCCGCGTGAAATAGTTTCAGGGATAGTTCATTCTATGATTTGATTCCATCTATAGGTCAAATTTGTCAAATTTGCTGCAGTAGCTAGCTTGGCCAAAAGAAATACTGCTTATTAGGTACAGCTACACGTCAATCGATTGTTTTTTGAATTTGGGTCAGTCGACTATTTCTGGCCGCTGGATGCGGATTAAAGAGTGGGCATGCCTTCTTCTTCCTCCAGTTTCTTCTTTCTTTGGCCGCCGCATGGGTAGCCGGACAAACCGCCCGTGAACACCACCCATGGTCGAGCGCAGCCTTGCCTCCCCGCCCTCCTTGGAACCGCTCCCCGTCACCAATCTTGCCGCCGCCCCCGGCCGACCCTCTAGCCCACCCACGTATTGGTTTTTTCTCCAGCGAAGTTGTACCACCGCCCCGTCCTAAACCCTAAGATAGATAATGAGGTAGCCCTCCGGCGAGGCCCTTCCTTCTCCTTCCTTCCCTCGGCTCACGGCGAACTCTCAAAATTGACTGACCTCGAATTCTGTTTTCAATCGAGTGACATTCAGCTAAGCTGTTGTTTATTACCAGTGCCCCACATATTTTGGGAAGCAGGGAATACTGAGCTTCGCCGTTCCTACAAGCTTCGGTTCTAGAATCTTTAATTTGGCACTAGGTTGCACAATGATGTAAAGCGGTTCTAAAAGCCAAAAGACAATTTGGCACCCCTATGTGGCATACATTGTGGATGTCCTTAATTGACTCAGGATGCACGTGCCACATGTTAGGGTGTTTGATAGCATTCTCAACCTAGCGTGGTTGTTCACCTCTAATACTTGTTGAGTATATGTATGCTGAGTACATGCATTTGATGTTGTTTGTTAGCGGTGTATGTGCAGAGACATGCTAAGCTGAGACTCTGTTTGACAGCTTGCATCTGTTTAGATATGACAGCCGGTACTGTAGCAACCGATATTTCTAAAGGAGTGAAAAAAATTAAAAAATGTGAACACAAAATTTGAAATTCCAAACATTTTTTTATTTTTTAAAATTAAAATTTTGAAAAATATATTGAAATTTTTTAATTCCAAACATATTTCTAAAGGAATTTTGAACATGTATTGAAAGTTGTTTTTTCAAAATTCTGATTTTTTTTAAATTCAAAAAAAATCTAAAAATCTAAACATTTTTGAATTACTTTTCAAAAACTAAACAAATTTGAAAATCTAACATTTTAAAAATGTGAACTTTTTAAAAAGAAATTGAACCAGTTTGAAAATTCTGAATATTATTTAAACACGTTGTCACTCGCTTCGTTCGTGCATGCTGACCAGCAAGCGTCTACTCATGTGTTTTATCTTCGTGCATGCTACGAGGGTATTTGTGCTGAGCTCGTGGATAATGAGGAGGCCCCGTCTAGGCTACCAAACACCCAAAGTGGGTTTAACAGGAAACGTTTGAGCTCTTGCACCCCATGCATTCTACCAAACACACCCTTAATTATCCCATACATGCAGTAAAAACGACCCAAACATGCTTTTTGTAGAACCCTGAAGCCCATTGGCCCACCAAAACGACAGCTCAAGCTTCGCCACTATGTGTTGGGTTCGTGGTTGTATGTGCGAGTGTTTTTCGTTTGTGTCTCTTCTCTCTGGTATTTCCTGTATCCTTTGTATTACTTGAGCCTATATTGTCAGCTCCGCAAGGCTTTATATGCAAATAAGTAAAGGGTCTGACTATATATCATCTAGATATAAGATAATATCTTACATCTAACATGACATCACCTTCTGTTGAGTAATAACTAAACAATCTCTTATATTGTTTGTTTGTCGGGAAATTTTACATCGTGACGCCACACCGCAACCTTCCTGTGGCGGGGCGCAGCAAGCTGCGATTTGTCTTCGCGCACTGTGGCATTTTGTGTGCGCCTTGTACTGCTACTGCATGCATGTGTCGTTGTCCAGCTATTTTTTTATGCTTACTTGTTAGGCATTACTACAGTGAGCAGAGTCCCTTTTCTTTTTCTTTTGTGATTGTACCTAGATAGGTCTAGCTTTTCTCAGTTTGGTTGTCAACATCTCCCACGAAAAAGAGAGATATAGTAAGGCCTATTTCTACAACACCTCACACGGAAAACAAATCAAATTAAATGGGGAAAAAAGTGCTAAACAACAAGATGTTAGTAAATTCTCCGCATAAAAATGTTAGTATTTAATTACAAAAAAATATGTTTGAAAAAATATAAAAGCATTTGTAAATTTTAAAAAAGTCATGAAACTTCAAATGTCCGTGAAACTGAAAAAAGCTCACAAATTAATTGCTCATCACTTGTTTCAAAAAGATGTTCACCATGCTTTTAAAATTTTACAACATTATTTTGAAAAAAATCACAGAGTATTAAAACATTGTTCGTTGCGCATTTAATATATGTGTAGGTCGAGTTGCAAGTCAAGGGTGTAGTTGCAATTAGGATGAAACACACTACGATCCTAGTTGTGAGTCAAGGGCGGACTTGCAACTCGGACAACTACACAAAACTACGATACCATTTGTGTGTCGAGGGTGAACTTGCATCTGGGACAACAACAAAAACCAAGACCAGTTGCGAGTCGAGCGTGAACTTGCAACTGAGATGAAAAAACACGTGCTCAGTAGCGATACGGGGGTGGACTTGCAACTAGGACAACTACGAGCTCATTTGTGACCCGAGGATGGACATGCAACTGGGACAATTACAAAACTACGAGCTTAGTTGCGAGTCGATGGTCGGCTTGCAACTGGGGCCCCTGGCAAAACACACACACACCCTTAGTTGTTGAGTCGATGGTCGGCCTGCAAATGAGGGGCCCTCGACAAAACACACGCGCCCTTGGTTGTTGAGTCGATGGACCCATAGAAAGACACTCCCCTCCCCTTCCCCCTAGTTGCGAGTCAATGGTTGGCTTGCAACTAGGAGCCTTAGACAAACACGCACACCCTTAGTTGCGATGGTTGACATGCAACTAGGGACATCGACAAACACGCAAATACACCTAGTTGCGAGTTGAAGTTCAGCTTGCAACTAGGGCCGTGACAAAACACACACACACACACACACACACACACACACACACACACACACACACACACACACACACACACACCCTAGTTGCGAGTTGGATGGTCGGCTTGCAACTGGGGGCCCCGACAAACAAACATACACCTTGTTGCGAGTCGACTGTCGGCTTGCAACTGGGGCCGTGACACACACACACACACACACACACACACACACACACACACACACACACCTTGTTGCGAGTCGACTGTCGTCTTGCAACTGGGGGCCCGGACAAACACACATACCCCTAGTTGCGAGTCGATGGTAGACTTGCAACTAGGGACCCTCGACAAACCCACACACACCCCTAGTTACGAGTCGACTGTCGGCTTGCAACTGGGGGCAGGATAAATATACACACCCCTAGTTGCGAGTTGATGGTCGCTTGCAACTGGGGGCTCGGACAAACACACACACCCCTAGTTACGAGTCGATGGTCGACTTGCAACTGGGGACCCTCGACAAACCCACACACCCCCCTAGTTGCGAGTCGACTGTCGGCTTGCGATTGGGGGCCAGGATAAATACACACACCCCTAGTTGCGAGTTGATGGTCGCTTGCAACCGGGGGCCACAACAAAACACACACACCATTAGTTGCGGGTAGATGGTCGACATGCAGCTGCGGATCCTCCACAAACACACACACACACACACACACACACACACACACACACACACACACACACACACACACACACAATTGCGAGTCGATGGTGGACATGCAGCTGTGGACCATCGGCAAACACATACACCTCTAGTTGCGAGTCGTCGGCTTGCAACTGGGGACCCGCAACAAACACACACCTCTAGTCGCGAGTCGATGATGGACATGTAACTGGGGACTCTAGACAAACACACAAAAGCACCCTTAGTTGCGAGTCGATGCTCGACCTGCAGCTGGGGGCACTGACAACACACACACACACACACCCTAGTTGCAAGTCGATGGTTGACATGCAACTAGAGACCCTTGACAAATACACACACCCCTAGTTGCGAGTGGATGATCGGCTTGCAACTGAGGGCACCAACAAACGCGCGCGCGCGCACACACACTTAGTTGCGAGTCGATGGTTGACATGTAACCGCGGGCCCAAACAAACACACACACACACACACTTATTCATAATTTTTTTAATGTAAATTCAAATAAGTGTTCACAAATTAAA
Source organism: Aegilops bicornis (assembly GCA_021605145.1). NCBI lineage: Eukaryota > Viridiplantae > Streptophyta > Magnoliopsida > Poales > Poaceae > Aegilops > Aegilops bicornis. The sequence goes on from CM038673.1 coordinate 800,242,004, forward strand.
ATTTTCTGAATTTTAGTAAGTGGTCACACACTTCAAAAAATGTTCATGTACTTAAACTATCATGAATTTGAAAAATGGAAAATAAAATAAAAGGGAATAACAACAAAAAGGAAAAAAAGCAGCTCAAAAAATGGGACAGATGAAGGGAGAGAAAGTGCCCAAATAGAGAGTGAGTGAGAGCATAAGCTAACACCAGATCCTTTGTATATGGTGTCCGTTAACTCTTCCTATTCTCCACGATCCAGAAAATACAAGCAACGATCCTAAAAAAAATGACCCACGATAGCAGGCCGCCAAGAAAAATGGAAGAAGGGGCCAACGACCGGCTGCACGTGACAAACAAACGGCCGACCAAAAGCTGCCTGAGATTTACATACAGGACGGGCAGAGACTTGAGACACGGACGAGGTAAACAAAACGATTAACGGCCCGCCAATATCGGCATACTAGACCAGCGAGACAAATACGACGACAAACAATTCAATGATGGAAGATTTAGATGTGAGATAACTATTTCACATTTAGATGTGAAATAGCAAACCCGATAAGTAAATAAGTGAAAAATATGTAGGTGGGCATTCACTCCCACATCAACCATTCAAAAAAGACATTCACTTCTTACTCCAGCCAAACTTTGGAATTGATCTTTGGGCATAGCGAATGCTGAAGCATCTGCGCGGGATGACCTAGTAGTTGGAACGAAGGCCGAGAGCAGGATGTAGTCCTGGGCATGGACAACCCGGGCCGTGCTTGGCATTCGGCTATGGCTCATGTCTCATTATCCAGTCTAAAAAGGTACTCCCTCCGTTCAGAATTACTCCTCCAAAAAATGAATGTATCTAGATGTATTTCAGTTGTACATACATCTATTTTTATTTATTTTTTTGATAAGTAATTCCGAACGGAGGGAGTAGTTGGCTCGGGGCTTGTGCTTTTCACGATTTTGGACTAGGCTTGAACGCGGAGATGACAAAAATTGTCGTTTGGGCCAGGGTTCTCGGCTGGGAAAGGAGTCACTTTTCGAAATCACTAATTAAGGAGTACTCCTTGCGGAGATCACTCCAACTTCTCCAGGTTGCGACAAGTGGCGCGCTGTGCGCCACTTGTCGCAACCTGTGAATTTTCCCTTTTTTCGTAGATCCGTTTATTCAAACGTTTTATCTCTTAAACCGTGCGTCCAAATCTCGAACCGCTTTCGCCGTTGGATTCCTCGCATCGAGATCTTTAAAACTAGATCCCATGTTGATAGGTTTTGACGAACTTTTTTTTCACGAAAAAACCGGACTAAAAAACCAATGAAAAACCGAACCGGAAACACGGGGTTTTTTCCTTTCGAAGAGGCACGCCTGCGTCCGATTTAAATCACAACCGTGCCTCTCGCGGAAGCAAAACCGTGGCTCTAGCAAAAGAAAAAAAAACAGAAAACGCGTTTTTCCCCTTTCCCAAAGAGGCACGCCCGTGCCTCTCGCGAAAGTACAACCGTGCCTCTCACGGAAGCAAAACCGTGCCTCTCGCGAAAGAAAAGAAAAACAGAAAACGCGTTTTTCCCTTTCTGAAAGAGGCACGCCCATGCCTCTCACGAAAGCACAACTGTGCCTCTCGCGGAAGCAAAACCGTGCCTCTCGTGAAAGAAAAAAAACAGAAAACGCGTTTTTTCCCTTTCCGAAAGAGGCACGCCCGTGCCTCTCGCGGAAGCAAAACCGTGCCTCTCGCGAAAGAGAAAAAAAACAGAAAATACCTTTTTTTCATTTTCAAGAAGCACGGCCGCGCCTCTCGCAAAAGCACAACTGTGCCTCTCGCGAAAACAAAACTGTGACTCTCGTGAAAAAATAATGCGTTTTTTTGCGCAAAAAAATTATTTTTTTTCGGAAAATTTTTTTTGGTCGAAAAGCTAGGGAACACCGGTAGAAAACCAAAACGTAAAAGAAAAATCCGTTTAAAAAGCCGAAAACACGTGCGGAAAAATAAAAAAAAAACAAAATCCGGAGGAAGCGCCCAGAGCGTGACACGTGGCGAATGGCTGAGAGCGCGCCAAGTGACGCTGATCGTTGCGAGAATTAGTTGCTCCCGTCACTTTTAGGCTTCAGGTTGGGCTGGAGCTTGGAGTTTGAAGGTTAGGCTTTTGCTGGCCCAACCCAAAACCCATCCGCCAGACTAATGATCAGGTTTAGTAGGAGGCATTGCGTGAAAGAAGTAACCCACCCCAATGCGACCCTTCCCTCGCTGCCATACAGGAAGTAGCTGCCGTGGTGCTTCCCTAATATTGCAGCTTTGACGAGTACCGATGGCTGGCTTCTCGGGAAGCTGGCTATTCCATGAAGCTGGAGAAGATCCGAACGGACCCTGAATCACTCAAGGGGAGCTCCTATACCGCGCTTTCAATGTGGGAAAGGAGAGCTGGCGACCACATGTCCCCAAGCGGGCCGCGGCCCAGCAACATGAGTTCACTCGCCTATCCCCTCTCGCTCCAATTCAATTGGTTGATCGGTAGACCAATTTGATTGGTTGATTTATTTGTGGACCATTAACCGTGGACTTTAAAATTAAAAAAGTTCAAAACAAATAAAATAATTGGGAATTGGAAAAAAAAGCTTGCGAATCTAAAAAACTTCACCAAAATCCAAGTAAAACTTTATGATTTTTTTAAAGTTCATAAAATCTGAAAAACATCTATTTTGATAAAGAGTACAGCAAATTTTAAAGAAGTTCATCAATTTTGGAAAAGAGTCATTAATTTGAAAAAACTTCATGTATTTTGAAAAAGTTCATGAATATGAAAATAGTTGAAATTTTTGAAAACACATTTATTGCTATCGGCAAAAAATCACGTGTTTGAAATAGGTTCATCGATTTTGATACAACAGTTCATGAATTTGAAAAGTTCACTGATTTATAAAAAATGGAACACGTTGAAAAGAGTTCGTGGACTTAAAAATGATTCATGCATTAAATTCCTTAGAAAAAATTGAAAAAGTTCACAGATTTTAAATAAAATAATGAAAATTTTAAAAAGCCCACGAGGTTGGAAAAGTTAACAAATTCGAGAAATTTTAACGAATTGAGAAATAATAATCGCTTTTTGAAAAAGGTCATGCATTTGAAGAGAAATAAATAAAGAACTAGATAAAAAAATAACAAAATTTGGTTAAACAAAACCAGAAATAAAAGGAAAAAAACCAGCTCCTACCTGCCTTACATGGGACACACAACAAGAAAGAACAAGGAAGTAAGAATGCACATGTTAATAAATTTCCCATTTGGTTACTGTAGGTCGTGCTAAACCCTTAGGTCAAGAGTTCAAGGCTCACATTGCGCGCACCAAGTTTTTGAAGGTTAAAAAAGGGAGTAAATGGGCCGCACATCTAGGGCGGAGGGGGTGTGCGCCGGTTAGCGAAATAGCCTATGACTGGCGCTTAAGGAGCGGAATAGGGTCTGGGTCACTTAAGAGCAACTCTAGCAGACCCCGCAAAAGGCCCCTACCCGTAAAATAACCGTCAAAATGCGGGTTGGCACGGAAAATCCGCCCGAACAGACCACGCAAACGCGGCCGGCCCGCAAAATTTTTTGAGGGCCGGGGCAAAGACTCGGCCCCAACCTGCGTATTCGCGGGTTTCCACCTCGCCCATGCGGTGCCCCGTATCGCAGTGAAGTAGTTGGCGGGAGGGACATTTCAGCCCGTGCCCCTTTCCCCACCTCCTTTCGTCGCCGCCTGCCACAGGTTCCGCCCGCCCGCCGCCGCCGATTCTGGCCAAATCTGCGGGAGGAATCGCGTCGCCGGGGCGTCCTTCACCCTTCACCATCGCTAGGCTGCACCGCCCCCGCGGACCCGGCGAGAAGAGCCGCCCCTCATCGCTGTCGCCGCCGGGGATCGACTGCCCTCGAGACGCCCTTCGTCGCCGCCGGTTAGTGTTTTTTGTGCTTCGTGTCGACGGAATTGAGCCCGGTTGGTTGACGCCGCGTGCGCTTCTCGTTCATTTAGATGGAATTGAGCCCGCGCGAGAAGTTTCTGCTCTCCAATTCGTCCGATTCAGACGACTCAGATGTTGAGATGATGCTCTCAAACTTTCGGCAACAAACATTGGTGATGGCACTTGCCGTCAAGGAGCACGAAGACGAGAACCGAAAGAGGCGGCGAGGATCAACCGTCGGGCATCTTTGCATCCCTCGGAATCGCCATCTCGGGAACGAGATGTTGATGCAAGACTATTTCGCAGAGAATCCAACATATCCACCGCACCTCTTCCGGAGAAGGTACCGAATCTGCTGATCCCTGTTTGTGAGAATTGTTCAAGCTTGCGAGGCAAATTGTCGGTATTTTACTCAATGAAGAAATGCTGCGGGCTTGAAGGGATTTTGTGCATATCAAAAAATCTCGGCAGCTATACGGGTGATTGCATATGGCGTTCCGGCTGATTGTGCCGATGAGTATCTTCGCATTGGTGAAGATACAACAATTGAGTCAGTGTGTAGATTTGCCAAAGTGATCATCCATGTGTTTGGTCCCGAATATCTTCAGGCACCGAACGAGGATGGCACAAAGAAATTAATGGCATCTAATGAGAGGAGAGGTTGGCCTAGCATGCTAGGTAGCATTGAGTGTATGCATTGGACATGGAAAAATTGCCCGAAGGCATGGCAGGGAATGTATTGTGGCAAGTCTCGTGATGCAACAGTTGTGCTAGAGGCCGTAGCATCGGAGGATTTATGGATTTGTCATTGCTTCTTTGGTATGTCGGGCATTCTCAATGATATCAATGTGCTGCAACAGTCTCATTTGTTTGCTAGGATTGCTAGTGGTGATGTTCCTGCTTGCAACTACACTATCAATGGGCATGAATACACAAAAGGGTACTATCTTGCAGATGGTATATACCCTCCTTGTTGCACATTTGTCAAGAGCATCAAAGAACCCAAAACTAAAAAAACAATGTGAGTTCGTAAAAGTGCACGAGGCAGCCCGAAAAGACATTGAAAGAGCATTCGGGGTTTTGCAATCTAGGTTTGCCATTGTTCACGGTCCTGCTCATTTTTGGGACAAGCGGAGCTTGAAGAACATCATGGCATGCTGTGTTATTCTTCACAACATGATTCTCGAAGATGAGAGAGGCATGAACTTGAAATTCTTCTACGACAATGTGGGCAGCCGTGTCAAACCAGCTAGAGACCCTAACCGCATTAGAGCTTTTCTTCAAACATACAAGGAGATTAAAAATGCAAACACCCATTTTCAGTTTCAGGAGGATCTTATTGAGCACCATTGGCAAAAGGGCTGGACAGTAACAAACTCATTTTTCCATTCATTTGTATTTGTATTTGTATTCGGGACAAGTTTTGTATTGCATTATTTGTATTTGTATTCGGTGATTTGAATAATTATTTGTAATGTGGATGATTGTTGTATTGTGTTGGTATTGATAATTATGGTGTGGTATTGATATTTTGCGGACCGGTGGGATGCGGGATGCAGTGGCGCAAGAGCAGACCCCACAAAGCCGACCCGTAAAAAAATATATTCCACGAATATCCTTTTATACGGGTCAGTTTGGGGGGTCTGATTCTGAGGCCGTCCGCGCCGGCCTGCAAAGACGTTTCTTCGTGATCTACAAACGCGTTTTGCGGGCCGACGGGATGCGGGGTCTGCTAGAGTTGCTCTAAGTGTGCCCCCGCTTAGATGTGTCTTCCGTCCATGTTTCTTTGTTTCATTTTTTTCTACGAAAAGCACCCGAATCTATTATTAAATTCCATTAGAAATATACGACATCTCAAACATAATACAAATTACATCAAGATCTTTGGAGTATCAAATGACCACTACTGCCACCAGAACATGCTGTCGTCACATCGTTATCATCGTTCCCTACCAGACCAGCCTGGCCATGTCTTGTGCTGTCCTTAGTTCGTCTCCACGTTTAGATGTTCCGTGAGAAAATACAGACATTCGACTAATTCTTGTAAAATACTCCCTCCGTCCGGAAATACTTGTCATAAAAATGGATAAAAAGGATGTATCAATATATCTTTTTTTATTCATTTTGATGACAAGTATTTTTGGACGAAGGAAGTAGCAGTTAACTATAACCATCTTTTTATTCAAAAGGGCAATTCTAGATCTAGCGCCGGTCGGTCGAGGCTCCCTAGCTAGCACTTGGGGTGGCACGCCGGGCAGTTTGCTTGACACTCGTGTGGCTTATGCCAACATGGCATATCCGGCAACACAAGGCAGCAGAAGCATGCCTCGGTCCAGGTCTCAGCTTTGGTTTTACAATCCCTAACCAGACAAAATCTCACGCTAATCTTGCTCTCATCTAATGGCGAGTATGATACAGGAGCATTAGCACTTGCGCTGGCACGGCCGTCGTCGTGGCTCCTTTCATCCCCGAGGTCACCTGTATATTATTTGCAAACAAACAGTATGTATAAATGTGCGCAAATATAAAATGGGGCTGGAGGAAAACCCTTTCAATCAAAAATAAATAAATAGAAATACGCTTAAAGAGCTTTAGTTTCTTACGCCGTCCGGTCGCTGCAAGATAGCCGATGGAAAAAAGAGTAACCATGAACACCAAGCGGCTCCCCTTCATATTTGAGAGTGAAATGGAAGTGTGAGGCAATGAGCACGACCTCCTCTCGCCTCATTGTAAATATAGACGGAGTTGTGCGAGATATATATCTTAATTAATGTAATAACTACAGTAGTTTCTAAGAAAAAATATATGCATTAATTAGTGAGATCATAATCATTAATCGTGAAGAACTTATGCCAACACATTAACGTCGTATTCCCGAAATATGTGAATCTTCCTTGTTTTTTAGAAGATATCTCAGTCTATCAAACAAGGAAGATTCACTCGCTGAGTACAAGATTATTATCATAAATGTAAAAATAATTATAATTAGACTGTATATCGATGTACATTTATTTTGAAAATCTTTCTCCCACCAAAAAAAATCTTGTACTCCCTCCGTCTAGGTGCATTAGGTATCTTAGAAAGTGCACCGCAACCTAGGCGCGAAGAGATTGGACTAGAAGAAAAATTGTATCACAAAGGAAGCCAATCCACCATTCCTTTCTCAAATAAAAACGTGTTATTAATTAAGAGACCTTTAAATATCAATGGTGTGCCGCAGAAATTGCATGCATTGGTCTTCCAATTAATAGATGAGGTCTAATTAATATGCATGCAACTAGTACTAATATTTCGCGCCCTAGCGTTTTGAGATTATTTGATTTTCGTTAGATGCCTAATGCACCGAGACGGAGGGGTAGAGTACTCCTTGCCTAGGTGCATATATAAGATCTTTCCCAAAATCAGTTATTTCTAGAGTATTAGGGGTCATTCTCAATTAGGGCGACGTCTGCATAGCACATGAACACATGCCTGCATGCACACGAGGTGCTCAATACACATAGACAAAGGGATTAAATTAAATCTCGTGCATTGATTATGTGGGGCCTTGGCATGATGACTTTCTCGACTGTCTACTACAATAAGATTTTTTCGGCTTTAGCGAGAGAGGGGTGATGATGACGGAGTGCTCCAGGTGGACCGTGTGACCGAGCCGCAAGATCCCGGTGGAGCCGCGAGGCCAGGAGGTTGGCCGTGGCGCTGTGGAGGCGTTCACCGAGGCTTTTTGACGAGGTGCTTGTTCACAACCAAGCTTCAGGTGAGCCATTTCTTCCTCGAGCAACACCGTACGGGCTTTCTTATTGTCGCGATACTTCTTGATGGCATCGGAGGTCCTGGTGGCGTCGTGGAGGCCAAGAGGATCTTGGTGTGGACGTGGATGCAGGTGCGGGTGTGCTGTGCGAGGTCGTGGATGGGCGTGTTGCAGGTTGTCGAGGATGTCGTAAAAGTAGCTCGCGTGAGGAGCTGGCGGGCGGGTTGTTGCCCATTGCAAACGTGTACGTGTTGGAGAAGTCGATGTCCCCGTCGTGTGCATGTTCTTTTATAACTCAGTCGTGTGCATGTGTGCTGCTTCTTGCTTTGCCTTTCCTTCTTCTTTGGCGGGCGGGTCTACACGGCATCATTACAGTCACATTCGGGGGCCCCTCCACTTTGCTTGACATTTTTTTAGGACAATTCATGCAGTCACATGTCTTTTTTTTTGCGAGAAAAGTGGGTATTTATTCCTCACAAATAGCGTTACAATCAACTAATACAAGCTCTATGACACTGTCCGGAACACGGTGCAACCAAAAAGCGGTGCAATCTCTAGTTCTTTCTACATTAGTTAGACTACGAGTAACACTATTTTGATTCGATAACGATATATTTTCAGCGGAACAAACCCACAAAGCTGCAGAAGCTTCTTAATTTCTGTCATTAAATGACCATAGTTATAGTACAAGGCTAACATGAAACACGGCTTCCCATTTTTAAGAATACCTTGTGATAGCCTACTTCCTCCGTAGGCCATTATTTCACTGTTCATCTTAAGGGCCTCCGCTTTTCAGTTTCGTCCCGGGCCCCCGAATTCTCAGGACCGGCCCTGGTTCCGGCAGCTCAAGGCAGCAGTAGCATGGCTCGGTCCAGACCACCTCTTTAGTCTTACAATCCCTAACCAGACAAAATTTAGTGATAACCTGGCTCTCATCTAATGACGAGCCTAATGCAGGAGCATTAGCACTTGCGTTGGCACGACCGTCTCCGTGGCTCCTTTCTTCCATGAGGTGACCTGTATATTATTTGCAAAATCATACGTTTGTCAGCGCACAGTGTACAAAATAATAAAAGTAAAAAATATGCACAAGAATTTTAGTTTCTTACACCGTCCAGTGGCTGCAAAATAGCCGATGTACAAAAGAGCAACCATGAGCACCCAGCTGCTCCCCTTCATATTTGATCTTTGCCTTCTGCTAGATCAGATGTTCTATATACTCCCTCCGTTTTTAAATATAAGTCTTTGGAGAGATTCTACTATGAACCACATACGGATGTATGTAGATGCATTTTAGATTGTGGATTCATTCATTTTGTTCCGTATGTAGTCCATAGTGAAATCTTTATAAAGACTTATATTTAGGAACGAAGGGAGTATATGGGAGTTAAAGGGCACGGAAGTGCACAAGGCAATGGTCATGGCCTCCTCTCGCCTCAGTATAAATATAGACGAACAGATGACAAAATCATAACTACGACATATACGTTAATTAATGTCATATAATTAGTTTTCAGGAAAAAGATATACTTCAATTAGTAAGATCATAATCATTGATCATGACGAAGTTATGCTGGTACGTTAAGGTCATATTCCTAAAATACGCGAGTCTTCCTTGTTTCTTGGAAGATCCCCAATGAATTACTGTACAACATTTTTAGCATAGATGTACGTTGATATATTAAGGTATGTTTATGCTCAAAAATCTTGTAGTTAGACCGCATATCTAGTTGAATTGATGTTGAAATCTTTTTTCGGGAGCATATGGCTCATTACCAAAACTATATACTCCCTCCGTTCCTAAATATTTGTCTTTCTAGAGGTTTCAAATGGTGACTATATACGGAACAAAATGAGTGAATCTACATTCTAAAATATGTCTATATACATCCGTATGTGGTGACCATTTGAAATCTCTAGAAAGACAAATATTTAAAAACGGAGGGAGTATATTTCTATAGTAATAGCCGGTATGTATATGGTGAAAATTTTGTGATTAAATTGCATAACAAGGATTTATTTACAAAGTGCACCTTGGTATGCAATGTGTAGTGCTGTGATTTATATACACGTCTTCTTTTGTACTATATCATGCACAAAATTAAGCACCAAGAAATACCTGCTGATGCTGATGCTGGTGCATTGACATTTCTCTTTCTAACATGAATGAATGTACCCCAGAAGGAAAATCGGAATGCGATTTGAGCGTTTCTGCGGTTCAACTCAATGCAACTCAACAGGCTTCTCAGTTCTCAGCAATATGGCCTCTTGTCTACTGTTCAATGTCCACACATCATGTCAAAGAGATAAAAGGTGCAAACATCATTCAGAAAATGCACACGCATGTGCAATCAGTGTAACCTCAAGCTGCCTGCGGTGCAGCTCACAAGTGTGAGCGACTGCAAGATGTATTGCACATCCCTGTGCTCATAAGTCATGGTGGGTGTTTGTAACATCAGATGATCCAATTGTGTGCAATTAGCCAGCAAATCAGTGCGGTGCAGGTGATTACTAGAGCAGAACAGTTGACTGACTGGCTGGTTGCAACATGCACTGCAGACCATGTGCAGTTATCGAGTGATGTCTTCCTCGTTTCATACATGTTTATGAATTTTTGGGAATTGTTTCATTGGCGCTGCACAATCGGGATCACTGAACCACAAAAGGTGTGTGCTCGACAACAATTGTTTTGGCTCATTCTGCATAACTGAAGACTACTCAAGCGAGTACTCCCTCCGTCCGGAAATTCTTGTCATCAAAATAAATAAAAAGGGATGTATCTAGAACTAGAATACGTCTAGATACATCTTCTTTTATCCATTTTGATGACAAGTATTTCCGGACGGAGGGAGTACTAAATACTCCCTCCGTTCCTAAATATTTATCTTTTTAGAGATATCAAATGGATTACCACATACGGATGTATATAGACATATTTTAGAGTGTAGATTCACTCATTTTGCTCCGTATGTAGTCACTTGTTGTAATCTCTAGAAAGACAAATATTTAGGAACGGAGGGAGTAGTAAGTATAACTATACTCAACATGAAGACACAATTTCTTTCTGCACTGTACTTTAGGAGGTAGAGGCCCTGTCAATTGATGTCTCGATCGTTTGGAACTCGAGCCCGTTCATCAGACCCAATTCGTCGTCTTCGTCGTCGCCGTGCCATCAGCCAGTTAGTGTTCTCATGGTGGATGTCCCAGTCGTTTGGATATGCTTGATGACAACATTCTGCATCTGCTTGGACACTACAGGCTATCCGTCTTGGGTAAGGAAAAAGAAGAGGAGACTTGGTGGACATGGACCAAACCCGGTTTTGTGAATGCTCGCCAGTCTCCTTTTTACCGGTAGAGATTTTCATTTCCTCTCCACCTTCAGTCACATTATAACAGGCAGGTCAGTGTTGCGGAGATCTTGTTCAGTAAAATATGTAAACTTGGTGAACATGGACCAAATTTGGAGTTTTTTATTTGTTTTCATGAGAACCGTTGGATAACTTAGACTATAATATATATCATACCAAGGCATAGGTATCTGACAACAACAAGAAGACAGATCCACGGAAAGAGCCCCAATGGAGAAACATCTACTCTCCAACATTCACATAGTTATTATATGTGTCCTTCTCTTGTTCACCCAAGCCAAGATCTTTGTAGAATCATCCTCATACTCTTCCCATCAGAACGATACAGCCACTAGCTGTATCAGCAGCGAGCGGTCTGCTCTTGTCGGCTTCAAAGCAGGCCTCTCGGACCCTACAAACCTCCTTTCATCATGGAAGGGTGATGACTGCTGCAAATGGAAGGGCCTCCAGTGCAGCAGCAGAAATAACCATGTCGTCAAGCTCGATCTTCGGGGCCGTGGTTGTGCCATTACCGACGACGAGACCACACAGCTGCTTGGAGGAAACATTAGCTCCTCGTTGCTTGGTCTACAACACCTACAGTATCTCAACCTCAGCTGCAATGAGTTCTATGAGGTGCAAATACCGGAGTTCCTGGGTTCTCTCCACAAGTTGAGATACATCGACCTATCGAGGTCAAGCTTCATTGGAAGGATACCACCACACTTAGGTAACCTCTCCAAGTTAAGATACTTAAATCTCGCCTCTGACACATACTCCATGGATATCACCTGGTTGTCACAGTTAACTTCCCTTCAGCACTTGGACCTGAGTGGCACGAACCTCAGTACAATTGTTCGCTGGCTTCCGGTGGTGAGCATGCTTCCATCTCTAAAAGTTCTTCGTCTCCGCGATTGCAATCTTAGAACTAGCTCTGCTTCACTCCAGCTTTCAAATCTGACTTCTCTTGAAAGACTTGACCTTTCAAGCAATAGCTTCCATACACGTATCACACCCAACTGGTTTTGGGGCTTGACTAGCCTCAAGCATCTAGATATCTCATGGAATGGTTTCCATGGCCAATTCCCGAATGAGATGGGTAATATGACCTCCATAGTAAAGCTTGTTTTATCATCTAATAACCTTGTGGGCATGATACCATCAAACCTGGAGAACCTATGCAGCTTGGAAGTATTTGGTGTAGGTGGAAACAACATCAATGGGAGAAGAACGGAATTGTTCCCACGCTTGCCTTGTTGTTCATTGGATAAGTTGAGAAACCTGGATCTATCTTCCAGCAATTTGACAGGAGGCCTACCAGCCAACCTACCCTCTGTAAATCTGTTCGGCCTTGATCTCAGTTGTAATATGCTCAGGAGTGAAGTACCGCTATGGATAGAAGAGCTCACTGTATTGGACGTAGGCTTCATTAACCTGGTTGGTTTCATACATGAAGGTCATTTATCAGGCCTAAAAAGCCTGGACAGGTTGTGGTTGTCTAATAATTCCATAGCCCTCATAGGGAATTCGATGTGGGTCCCTCCTTTCAATCTGCTAACGGATATTGGATTCCGTTCATGCCTTCTCAGGCCTAAATTTTCATCTTGGCTTAGATGGTTGACACATCTACATTATCTTGGTATCTCAGACACAAGCATATCTGACACAGTGCCGTATTGGTTTTGGATAACGACATTCTGCATATGTGACAGAACAAGACTAAGCCGCTTGAACCAGTCCACGGTGGAAACACTTGAGGACCCATATGTTAAACATATGCGTATACTTGAAGCACAAGTCTATATAGAGTTAGTTGCGTAGGATATAGATAGGTTGTTTGAGTTGATTTTATCTCTGTAACCGAACCTTCCTTTCTTGTATCTTACGTTTGTAATCTCAACTATCATGTACGCATATCCCAGTGATCAGCTCCTAGCTATTTAACACGAAACCGTCGCCCTCGGTAGGGTAAGACGTTCTCGCGGTTTTCCACATGGTATCAGAGCCATCCTTTTCCATCTCATCTAGCCCGCATCCACCACTACGCCGCCATGTCCTCCTCCTCAAGCTTCTCCCAGACCAGCCTTAGCGGTCAGATCACCGAGAAGCTTACCCGCACAAATTATGTGCTCTGGCGGACGCAGATCACGCCACAGCTCCGAGGTGCGGGATTCTTCGGCTATATCGATGGAACCATGAAGGAGCCCGCACGGACTGTCACCACCAAGGCAGCAGATGGGAAGGAAGAGACGTCGCCGAACCCCCTGCACCCCATCTGGGTCAGGGAAGATCAACAGGTATTGGGCTATCTGCTGAATAATTTGTCGAAGGAAGTGCTTGTGCAGGTCACCTCCATTGTCCACGCGCATGATCTCTGGACAGCGCTGGCCAGCATGTTCTCCTCGACCTCTCTGTCCCGCATCAACAACATACGCATAGCTCTTGCTAATGCGCAGAAGGGGCAGCAGTCTGTGGCGACGTACTTCGCACAGATGCGATCGCTGGCGGACGAGCTCGCGGCGACAGGAAAGCCGCTGGATGATGACCAGCTGATCTCGCACATCCTCGCCGGCCTCGACATGGAGTATCAATTGCTGGTCTTGGCGCTCGATGCTCGCACCATCCCTGTCACGCTTGATGAGCTCTTTGCTCAGATGAGCAATTTTGACCAGAGGGTGGTGCTCTACCAGGGCACGGGCACCGGCTTCAAGTCCTCTGCAAACGGCGCATCACGTGGTCGCGGGGGTGGTGGATCCTCTCGCTACTGCGGGCCGCCATGCAGAGGGAGGAACGCCGCCAACACCAACTCGCGTGGCGGCCACAACACCAGCGGCGGCCACAACGGCGGGCGGCCCTCCTACAACAACACCAAGGGTCGCCGCACCGGCAACAACACCAACTCACGCCCTGATGCTGTCAAGTGCCAGATCTGTGGCAAACTGGGCCACTCAGCGAAGGACTGCTGGTACCGGTTTGAGGAAGATGAAGATTCCTCCCAAGATGAAAAGGTAGCCGGCGGCGCTGAGGGCTCGTACAACATTGACACAAACTGGTACATGGATAGTGGTGCTACAAACCAGATCACGAGTGAGCTTGAGAAAGTCACCATGAGGGAGAAGTACCGCGGATCCGACCAGATTCACGCTGCAAACGGAGAAGGTATGAGGATCCGTCACGTTGGTCATTCAATTATTAAAACCCCTCACCGAAAAATTAATCTTCGAAAAATCTTGCATGTCCCTAAAGCCTCCATGAATCTACTTTCTGTTCATCGTATAGCCCTTGATAATCATGTCTTTATTGAATTTTACCCGTTCTTCCTTTTTATCAAGGATCATTCCACGAGGAAAATCCTGTATCGAGGTAGATGTGTTCGAGGGCTCTATCCGTTGATTCCTGAGCTTAGGAGGAAAAATAAACAAGCTTGTGGTGTTATCAAGCTTTCATCATCTCGGTGGCATGATCGTTTAGGGCATGCATCTTTTTCTTTAGTTGAGAAATTACTTAGGAAAAATAAGCTCTCATATGAAGAGCGTGACAATGAAACAATTTGTGATTCATGTCAAAAGGCTAAAAGCCATCAATTGCCTTATCCAATTTCTACAAGTATTTCTACCAACTTGTCTTTTATGATGTGTGGGGTCCGGCCCCTTCCTCTATTGGTAGACATACTTATTACATCAGTTTCATTGATGACTATAGCAAATATTTGTGGATCTATCTTCTTAAGAAAAGATCCAAAGTTTTCCGAGTTTTTCAAAACTTCCAAGATCTAGTTGAACCCAAGTTTGATAGTAAAATAATTGCAGTTCAATCAGATTGGGGAGGGGAGTATGAAAAATTAAACTCCTTCTTCGAAACACTTGGCGTATCTCACCAAGTCTCTTGCCCACACGCCCACCAACAAAATGGGTTGGCTGAACGCAAGCACCGTCACATTGTTGAAGTTGGGCTTGCCCTTCTTGCACGTGCATCTATGCCAATTAAATTATGGGATGAGGCCTTTCTTACTGCTGTGCATCTCATAAACATGTTACCTAGTCGAGTTCTTAACTATGAAACTCCTCTTGAAAAACTCTTTCACACCAAACCAGAGTACAACTCCCTTCATGTGTTTGGGTGTGCGTGTTGGCCCAATCTACGACCTTACAACAACCGTAAGCTCATGTTCAGGTCCAAACAGTGCGTTTTTATTGGGTATAGTGCCCAACACAAAGGCGTAAAATGCCTCGATGTGTCCACCGGTCGCGTCTACATATCTCGTGACGTGGTCTTCGATGAAACTCATTTTCCCTTTCGTGATCTCCACCCAAATGCCGGAGCACTTCTTCGTCAAGAAATCCTTCTTCTGCCCTCACATTTTATCAATGGTGATCACGGGGAAAATAATTGCAATGCACCACTGTTGACTAACCCTCATCATCATATGCATGAGTTCTCTGGTGATGCAGGTGAAAATTCTGAAGAAAATGCTGAAGAAATTGTGCAAAACAGTGCAACACATGAGGCACATTTTATGTGTCCATTCCCGGGGAGCAAATCCCCCTCATGATCGGCGATGCAGCACCCTGGCAGCGAATCTGCTGCGGGATTCGAGCCGCTGGCGCGATGCAGCGCGTCGGAATATGCTGCCGTGACAGCGATGACCCCAACTTCTCAGGCACGGACGCGCGCTCGCCTGTGATCCGCCCAGCGGGGCCATGCGCGCCTGGCGAGTTTCCATCCGGCACGTGCCCTCCTCCGATTCGGTGGCCAACCGACGCGAGCCGGTGTTACACCCGGCGACAGGCGTGCCGCCCGACCGACTCTGCCCAGACTGCGGGGTCCGGGGCCCCTGGCTCATCATTGCGGCATGATGCCGTGTCGGGGGGATCCGACCATGGATCGTCTGCGCCCGCTTCTTCACCTGTGCGTCGACCCGCAGCCGCAGAGGATCCCAGCATGCCGCCATCTCCTGTAGCTCGATCCCCCTCGGGATCTGGCGCTGCAGGGGGAGAATCTAGATCCTCTATGCCGGACGTTGCTGTTGTGTCTCCTATGCCGTGACCGACACAACTTCAACAAGGGGTAATCAAACCTATTAATTATAAAACCATCACAAAATTTGGTTTGGCATGCTCTACAGGTGAACCTGCTACACTCCAAGAAGCATTAGGAAATACAAAATGGAAAGGCCATGGATGAAGAATTCATGGCTCTTCAAAAAAACATAACATGGCACCTAGTTCCCCCAAAGCAAGGTAAAAATTTAATTGATTGTAAATGGGTCTTTCAGGATAAAACAAAACTCGGATGGAACTATAGATCGTTACAAGGCTAGACTCGTTGCAAAAGGATTCAAGCAACGTTATGGTATAGACTATGAGGATACCTTTAGTCCAGTAGTAAAAGCTGCCACGATTCGTCTTGTTTTGTCTATTGCTATGTCCAAGGGATGGATTCTCCGTCAGCTAGATGTCAAGAATGTGTTCCTCCATGGCATTCTGGAAGAGGATGTTTACATGAAGCAACCTCCTAGGTTTGAGGACAAAAGGTTACCCTCTCATGTTTGCAAACTTGATAAAGCAATTTATGGGTTAAAACAAGCCCCCAGAGCTTGGTACTCACGTCTCAGTCACAAACTACAAGCACTTGGGTTTACTCCTTCCGAGGCTGACACCTCATTATTTATTTACAACAAGTTGAATACGTCCATGTTCTTGCTCATCTATGTTGATGATATTATTGTGGCCAGTTCATCTAATGAGGCAGTGGCAGGATTGTTGAAAGATCTAAGTGCTGAGTTTGCTCTCAAAGATCTAGGAGATCTACACTATTTCTTGGGTATTGAGGTAAAGAAATTTGGTGATGATCTTTATCTTACTCCGGAAAAATATGCAACCGATCTTGTAAAGCGAGCTGGATTGCAAGGATGTAAACCATCACCAACTCCACTATCCAGTTCTGACAACTTGTCTCTCACTGAAGGAGATCCCTTGAATCAATAGGATAGCACCAACTACAGAAGCTTGGTAGGTGCACTTCAGTACTTGACCCTCACGAGACCTGATATTTCATTTACTGTTAACAAATTATGTCAGTTTCTTCATGCACCCACCACAGCTCACTGGACTGCTGCTAAACGAATTGTCAGATATGTCAAAAACACTTTGAACACTGGTCTCACTTTTAGCAAGTCATCCTCTAAACTTGTTAGTGCTTTTACTGATTCTGATTGGGCAGGATGCTTAGATGACAGACGCTCAACAGGTGGTTTTGCATTGTTCTATGGACCAAATCTCATTTCATGGTGTGCAAAGAAACAAGCTACTGCTTCTAGGTCAAGTACAGAGGCAGAATATAAAGCACTTGCAAATGCAACTACAGAAATCATTTGGGTCCATTCCTTACTAAAGGAACTTGGTATAAAATGTATTCAAGCTCCATGTCTGTGGTGTGACAATCTTGGTGCCACATACTTGTCAGCTAACCCTGTTTTTCATGCTGGAACAAAGCACATTGAAATTGATTTTCACTTTGTCAGAGAAAGAGTTGCTAACAAGCAACTGGACATTTGGTTCATTCATTCCAAAGGTCAAGTTGCAGATGGGTTTACAAAAGCATTGCCCACAAAAGCCTTTGAAGAATTCAAGCGTAATCTCAACATGTCCAAGTTGTGATTAAGGGAGGGTGTTAAACATATGCGTATACTTGAAGCACAAGTCTACATGGAGTTAGTTGCGTAGGATATAGATAGGTTGTTTGAATTGATCCTATCTCTGTAACCGAACCTTCCTTTCTTGTATCTTACGTTTGTAATCTCAACTATCATGTACGCATATCCCAGGGATCAGCTCCTGGCTATTTAACACGAAACCGTCGCCCTCCGTAGGGTAAGACATTCTCGCAGTTTTCCACACCATATAGCTAGTATGTTTATGCGCAGAAGCTAGACCGATCAATAGATCGCTCTGGTCATTGTCTGTTTGGTACAATGCAAAGTGTGGGGATTTTTACCATGTATTGACATCGTTACATTTTTTTTTTAATTATTTGGATTGCTTACCATGTACTCCCTCCGTCCCAAAATTCTTGTCTTAAATTTATCTAAATACGGATGTATCAAATCATGTTTTAGTATTAATTAGATACATCCGTATCTAGACGAATTTAAGACAATAATTTTGTGATGGAGGGAGTATTGACGTTGTTACAGTATTGTACTTTTCACATATATATGTATTTGAGGATTGTGTCATAGAACAAGGTTTGGGTATGTAAAGTTGATGTGTAATGAATAATCTCCCCTGTTCCCGTGTGTGTGTGCGCGCGCGCCTAAAATTAACCGGTGCCCAATGTTATAAGTTGAACACCCACAACCACATGCAACACACTAGAGAAACAAATGTCACTAGATAAACTAACTTTCCCCCTCACATTCTAGGCTCTTAATCCAATTCGTCGGGTTTATTCTTATACGAGTAGGATTTCTGACCACTACTTCCTCCATTCCTAAATATAAGTCTTTTTAGAGATTTTAATATGGACTATATACGAAGTAAAATGAGTGCACCTACACTCTAAACTACATCTATATGCATCCACATGTAGTCCATATTGGAATATCTAAAAAGGACTTGTATTTAGGAAAGGAGGGAGTAGAATTTAGTCTGTGCAAAGGGTGCCAAACACAAGTGATATTACATGAAAGGATTTTATTATGTCGATTTTTTAACTCGATGTGGTATACTGGGGGCATACGCGATTTTTTTCACTAGAGAAACACTGGACAAACTAACTTGTCTGAACGCAAACGCATCAGTTCTGTTCAGATGGTAATAGAATTACTCACAACCAGATAACACAAGTGATACTATTATTAGAGGATAGGATTTTAGTTTGTCAATTGGGCTGTTTAAATTTCTAGTGTGCAAAAAGTGACAGAACCTGCGTTTATTTTCTTCATATAATAGGTGCAAAAAGTGACAGAACACTGCACGAAGCCAACTGTCTTTGAAAACTTCATTTCCCCGCCGCACGCCTCGAAATCGGCCAAACCGAAGCCACCATCCGATTTGAAGCATCTCCGTCGCCGTCGTCGTGCCGCACAGGCACAGCCTCCGCGGCCATCTTCCGGTCATCTCCCGCCGGATCTGCTACTTCCCCGCCACCGCAGCCTCGAAATCGGCCTAATCAAGCCGGCCGCTTGGTTGTCGTCGTCTGGCTGACCGAGGGAAGCAACGTCGGCAAGGAGCATCATCCGGTGTATGTTCAGGCCAAGCAGGAGTTCTGTACTTCTATCAAAGTGCGACAATCAGGCTCAACAATCAGTGTTACCTTAAACTGCATGCGGCGCAGGCTTTTAGTAGAGCAGAACACATATGACTGACTGACTGGCTGCAAGATGCACAGCAGAACTATCGAGTTCAACCTTCAGTGGAAGAATTCTGTTAGAATTAGAGATAAATATCAATTGTAATCTCAACAATCTCTATTTTGTATCTCTCCCGTATCTATCTCTTCTCCTAGCGACAACGTGTAACGACCTGAATCCTAGCGATCGGATTTCTATCTTTGTACGCCACGGTAGAGGCTGTTTCCGCCTCACATCAATAAATACCGACGCGGCTCCTCATCGAGGAGTAGGAACGCTTAAACTTTACATGGTATACAGAGCCAATTCTCTTCCCAATCTAGCTATGAGAACCCATCTCCATCGCCATGTCGTCTTCCTCAACACCTGTCGTCCTCAACCTCGGATCTCCACCAACCGAGAAGCTCACCAAGGGGAATTACCTCTTGTGGTAGGCCCAGGTTATGCCCGGCCTACGAGGAGCACAGGTCACGGGGCTCCTGGATGGAACCGACGTCGCGCCCGCTCGCATGGTGGAGCAGCAGCAGTCGGACAAAACTACTATCATGGTGCCAAATCCACTATACGCACCATGGCTATCAAAGGATCAACAAGTTCTTGGTTTTTTGCTGAACTCCCTCTCCAAAGAAGTCCTCGCCCAATTTGTTGGTAAGGAACATACTTTTGATTTATGGACTGGCATCACTACCCTCTTTGCATCGCAATCTCAATCCAGAATTACAAACCTGAGAATCGCCATCACCACAACAAAGAAGGGAAACATGTCCAATACCTCCTGCATCTCCAAGATGAAGAGCCTTAGGGATGAGCTTGCGGCTGCAGGACGTCCTGTCACATATCCTGAGATGGTGGATTATATGCTCACTGGATTGGATCGGGACTACGATCCAGTTTGGCGGCCATCGGAGCTGTCAAATCTGTCATCACCGTCAACGAGCTGTTTGCTCAGATCGCCGCCTTCGACCAGCGCCTGGAGATGCTCGGTGATGGTGGTGAAGGCGGCTTCCACACGTCCGCTAATCTGGCCTACCGCGGCCGCGGCCAGTACAAGCCTCGGGGGCGTGCACGCGGCAGCAAAGGTCGCGGCCGAGGGAGGCGATCTCCTTCTGCCCCAAGCGGCAGCAACAGAGGAGCTCGAGGCGGTCGTCCACAACCACAGCAACAGCAACGCCAACCTTACCGGGATTATCCCGAGTGCCAAATCTGCCTCAAGTATCACCGCGGGGGCACCCGTGAGTGTTGGGATCGTTATGAAGATGACGAGTACGAGGAGAAGGAGGCCAACGTTGCCACCAATTCCTACGGCATCGACACAAACTGGTACGCGGATACCGGAGCTACAAATCACATCACGGGGGAGCTTGACAAGTTGACGATCAGAGACAAGTACCGCGGGGGCGACCAAATTCACACTGCGAGTGGTTCTGGTATGGAAATTACTCATGTTGGTAGTTCAATTGTCAAAAACCCCATGAAAAACTTGCATCTAAAAAGAGTCTTATATGTGCCTGAAACATCAAAGAATCTTCTTTCTGTTCATCGTTTTACCCTTGACAATCGTGTTCTCATTGAATTCTATCGTTATTTCTTTTTGGTCAAGGACTTGGACACGAGGAAGGTACTTCTTAGGGGCAAGTGCATGGGTGGTCTTTATCCACTCATATCTTCATCATCATCATCGAATAAACAAGCTTTTGTTGCTGTCAAACCTTCTTCAGCAAAGTGACATAGCAGATTAGGTCATCCTTCGTCAGTTATTGTTAAGTTTGTTCTTAGTAAAAATAAACTTCCCCATAGTCATGAGTCTAGCATTGAGTCTGTGTGTGATCCATGTCAGCAGGCTAAGAGTCATCAGCTACCATACCCTATATCTATCAGCATATCCACTGCAACCCTACAACTTGTATTCTCAGATGTTTGGGGGCCAGCTCCTAGTTCTGTTGGTAGATATTCATATTATGTAAGCTTCATTGATGATTATAGCAAATTTACGTGGATCTATCTTCTCAAGAAACGATCTGAAGTGTTTCAAGTTTTCAAGAATTTTCAAAACCTTGTTGAACGAAAACTTAACACTAAGATCATTGCCATGCAAACCGACTGGGGAGGTGAATACAAGAAATTGAACCTCTTTTTTCAACAACTTGCCATTTCACATCATGTTTCATGCCCCCACGCACACCAACAGAATGGTTCTGCCGAAAGAAAACATCGCCATGTTGTTGAGGTAGGGTTAGCTCTACTAGCAAATGCATCCATGCCACTCAAATTCTGGGATGAAGCATTCTTCACTGCCACATATCTCATAAATTTGCTTCCTAGCAAAGTCATTGATTTTGAGACTCCCATCATATGCCTCTTTGGCACTACTCCTGATTATAAATCCCTTCGTGTATTTGGTTGTGCTTGCTGGCCAAACCTCCGTCCATACAATACACGCAAACTTGCTTTCCATTCAAAGAAGTGTGTGTTTCTTGGTTATAGTCCCCTTCATAAAGGAGTCAAATGTCTAGATGTTGCCACATGAAGGGTTTATATATCACGAGATGTTGTATTCGATGAATGAGTATTTCCTTTTGAATCCCTTCATCCAAATGCCGGAGCCCTCCTTAGGAAAGACATTCTACTCCTTCTGTCAAAACTCCAAAATTTTGATCATGGGGGCGATGATTGTGCTAACCCAACTAATAATCCTACTAGCACTTGTACTGTGTCTACTCATGTGCACGGTCATGCAGCAAATGCAGACGAAGATGATGCAGAAAATGATGCAGAAAATGATCAAATTTTTGAAGAAAACGACCATATATTTCATGTGCCAGAACTGGACGAAGCTGGCGCGGAACACGAGGGAGATCTGCTGTCTCCTGGAACTCCTGTTAGCCAGTCTTCCTTGGATCACGCGCGGAGATACACTCGGGATCGTGCGCCAGGCAGAGTTGACTCGCACCAATCAAAGGGCGCCAAGTCAGGTGCTACCCCACGTCCCACGCGCGGGGCCTCGACAGCGACAGCGGCAGAAACCGCGTCGGCAGGCGCATCTGGTTTGGGATCGCAGCCCCACGCGCATGTGCAGGGTAGCTCCCGAGATCTTCTGTGGGCACCAGGCTGGATGCAGCAACTCCTTCAGTCACACCGCAGGCTACAGGATCTACTGTGCAAAGCGGGTCCAGACTTTCACCAGGATCTTCTGCGGCTGAAGTCTCTACACCACCTTCTGTATAGCAGATTGCACGCCGTGTTTCACCGCAGCCAGCTCCACGTGTTATGACTCGGCTACAAAAAGGTATTCGAAATCCAAAGATTAGAACTGATGGGACCCACAAAATTAGAGGATGCATTTGAAGATCCAAAGTGGAAAAATGCAATGGATGAAGAATACATGGCACTTATGAGGAACAAGACATGGCATCTCACTAGTAGAAAAAGGGGCTATCGTTGAGGCCTGTTTTGCCCATTAGTCCCGGTTCAATCCAGAACCGGGACTAATGCAGCATTTATCCCGGTTCAGGAGCCCAGGGGCCGGGCCGGGCCACGTGGGCCATTGGTCCCGGTTCGTCCGACCTTTTGGTCCCTATTGGTGGGACGAACCGGGACCAATGGTCCCGGCTCTGGCCCACCACTATTGGTCTCGGTTGGTGGCATGAACCTGGACCAAAGGCTTCCCTTTAGTCCCGGCTCATGCCACCAACCGGGGCTAATGGCGCTGCCTATATATAGCCCTCAAGAGAGAGCAGAGCACACTGCCTGCTTTTTTCCGGCCGAGGGGGAGGGGGCTTGGTGGTGCTCTAGCTCACCTCCTATGCACACAAGGTGTTCGATGGAATGCCCGAGCCACACTACTTAAGCTTTCTCCTCTCCAAGCTCGACCTCTAACCTCCATTTTCCTCAATATTTGTCTAGGTTTAGCGGTCCTAGCCAATGATGTGGCACAGGTTATCTATGTGAAGGACATGTCTACCGCATCGAGGAAAAGAAAAGATAAGGAAGCGAATACATCATACAATGAGCCAAAGCGCCACATAGTTCTTTTCAGAAAAAGGGACATCCACGGGAGTGGAGGGCAAGATGACATGTCTCAAGAGTATGAAAAGTTTCATGAAATTCCCCTTCAAAGTCAAGGCTGACCCAAGCATCCCGATAAATGATGAAGATTATCCATGGTTACGAGCAATAAGCAAGCGACACAAGCGAAGAAAAAGTAAAGACTTTCTCCCGCAACTATTATGATGATACCATGTCAACTTTGTAACACACGAGTATGATACCATTGTCCGTTTTGTTCATGAACATACTATGCCAACTTTGAGAACCTCGCCAACCGAAGGGCGCTCACACCGGTTTATAAGCCCGTCCCTCTACGCCTTGTTGAGCTCACAAACTTGTGATTCACACAAATTTCAAAGAATTCAAATTTTATAAAACTAATGGCACAAACAGAAAGTTTATAATTTTTCTAAAACAAATGGCACTAACAGAAAGTTTATAATTTTGCTGACCTAAAAGCAAAATGAATTAAAAATAAAGCAAAAACCAAAAAAAATAAATAATGCAGGAAACAAAACAAAAAACTTGAAAAAATAATAATAATAGCAACAATAAGCATTTTTTTGTAAGTAGAAACAAAATAAAATAAATAAAGCAACAAAGAAAAAAAAAAAAGTGTTTTTGAATTTTAAAACTAATGGCACAAACAGAAAGTTTATATTTTTTCTAAAACTAAAAGCACTAACAGAAAGTTTATAATTTTGCTGAAATAAAAGCAAAAAGAATTAAAAAATAAAGCAAAAAACCAAAAGAAAATAAATAATGCAGAAAACAAAACAAAAAAACTTAAAAAAATAAAAATAGCAACAATAAGTATTTTGTTGTAAGTAGAAACAAAATAAAATAAATAAAGCAACAAAGAAAACAAAAAAAGTGTTTTCAAATTTTAAAACTAATGGCACTAATAGAAGGTTTATATTTTTTCTAAAACTAAAAGCAAAAGAAATAAAATATAAAGCAAAAAAACTACCACCTACTAGGCCCCCACGGCCTGAATACGACTAGAAACCCTACATGGGCGAGGATTCAGGCCTTGAGGCCCAATAGGCCCACAGCAAGAGCATGATTAGGCCCAAAGCCTGCATTTGAGAGGAGCTCAAAAGGGGACGCACACCAGCGCTTATAAACCAAAGGCGGCGCCTTCAACTAGGGAGGTGGGACTAAACATTTGGCGCTGGGCAGCCAGGCCTTTGGTCCCGGTTGGTGGCACCAACCGAGACTAAAGGTGGGTTTAGTCCCGGTTCGTGGCACGACCGGGACTAATGCCCTTTAGTCCCGGTTGGTGCCACCAACCGACCAAAGGTCACGCTTCCCGCCCTTTGGGCTCTTGAAATTTGGCCTTTGGTCCCGGTTGGTGGCACCAACCGAGACTAAAGGGGCATTAGTCCCGGTCGTGCCACGAACCGACTAATGCCCTTGCTATATAAGAAAGCACTTGGGAAATTTCAGATTCATCGCGCATTTTCCCCTCCCGACGCCGCGAGCTGCCAAGCCGCCCGACGCCGTCGCATACGCCTCGCCTGTCGTCACCATCGTCGTCGCCGCGCCGTTATCGCCGCCGTCGCCCGCGCCCGTCGTCGCCGCCGTCTGCCCCGCCGTCGTCGCCGCGCGCATCTTCTCCAACGCCGTCGCCCTGCCTCGTCATCGCCGTCCCGCCCCGTCGCCCGCGCCCTCGCCGTCGCCGCCCACCTCCGCGACCTCGCCCGACCTCGCCGTCGCCGCCCTGCCTCCCGACCTCGCCGTCGCCTCCGCCTCCCGACCTCGCCGTCGCCTCCGCCTCCCCGCCGCCTCCTCCGTCGCGACCTCGCCCGTCGCCTCCGCCCACAGATGAGCCCCAGCGCACTGCCACCTGCCCCTGCCGCCGCCGCCATGATTTTTTTTTCCAGAGATGTTCATGATTTTTTCATAAATGTATATATATTGATGTATGGATATATGTATGATGCTTTTTTGCAGTGTTGATCTAATGTTTTTTTTCTGCATATATATGTGATTTTTTTTGTTCATAGATATGATCATATATATGATGTATGCATGGATCGATGTGGATGGAATATGATGTTTTTTTGTTCATAGAATATGATTTTTTTTTTATTCATAGATTTTATTTTGTTCATTAGAGTTAGGCGGGGACGTCTAGGAAGTTGTACTGTTTAGAGTTAGGGTCGCCGAGGAAGAAGGAAAATAAGGAAAAGAATAAAAGAGGAAGAAGGAAGAAGGAGAAGAAGAGGAGAAAAAATAAGAAGAGGAAGTAGAAGAAAAAGGAGAAGAAGAAGGAATAGAGGAGAAGAAGAAAAAATTTCTATTTTTCTTCTTCTCCTCTTCCTTCTTCTTCTCCTCTCTTTTCTTCTATTTTTCTTCTTCTTTCTTCTTCTTCTTTTTTCTTCTTCTCATTTCTTCTTCTTCTTCTTCTTCTTCTTCTTCTTCTTCTTTTTATCGGGAACGAGGGTGTCGAGGATAGCCGAGGGTCATTTGCCGGGAACTAGGCTAGAGGGTCGAGAGGGTCACAGAGGGGTCGAGGGTCGCCGAGGCCGGGTCGAGGGTCAATGTTTTGAGGGTCGAGGGTCGCCGAGGCCGGGTCGAGGTTTCGAGGCACAAGGGTTTGAGGGTTCGAGGGTTCTAGGGCTCGAGGTTCGAGGGTTCTAGGGTTCGAGGGTTCTAGGGTCGAGGGTTCGAGGGTTCTAGGATCCGAAGGAAGAAGAAAGAAGAAGAAGAAAAGAATGAGAGGAAAGAAGAAGAAGAGGAGAAGAAGAAAGGAATAGAGAAGAAGAAAAATAGAATTTTTTCTATTTTTCTTCTTCTCCTCTATTCTTTCTTCTTCTCCTTTTTCTTCTTTTTTTTCTTCTTCTTCTTCCTTCTTCCTTCTTCCTCTTTTCTTCCTTTTCCGATAGGGGGGTAGCGATAGTGTCAAAGTATTGAAGAAATCCATGGCTTCATCATTAGCCGGAAGTAACCATGGCATGATGGTACGAAGTCCTCCAAAGTTGTTCTGGAATGGAGTCCCGGATAGGATAATTTGCTTTTGCTGAACTTTGTACCAAAAAGCGAATTATCCTATCTGGGACTCCGTTCCAAAACAACTTTGGAGAGCTTCGTACCATCATGCACCTGTTACTTTACTTAATGATGAAGACATGGTTTTGTTGAATCCTTTAACACTAGGCAACCTCCCGACCCCTCGGCGATCTTCGACCCCTTGACCCTCGACCGCTCGGCGATCCACGACCCTCTACCCTACTTGTGGGACATAGATGTACTGTTCAACGCCGACCCCCTCCCGATAGCTTCAACACGTGGGGGGGGGTCGATATTACGTACCCCCTCCTAGCTTGAAGCGTTGTCGAGGCCACCCCCTAACCCTTGAAGCGTTGTCGAGGCCACCCCAAACCCTAGAGAAGCAGCGTCGAGGCCACTAATATGATTCCTTATTGTGATTAGCTAGCTAGTTCTACGTTGGCACTAATATATCCATATATGTCATGTTTAAATAATAATTGCCATGTTGTAAATATTTGTAGAAACTATGGACACCCCCCGAGACGAAGCACAAGAAGCGTTGTTGAGGGACATAATCGCACACGGAAGTGATGCCGTCTCCTCGATGATGTTTCTCAACGCCGATAACGATGGTCCGGAAGGAGAGGGTGAAGAAGCAGCTGGCTATGATTTACATGGCTCTGATGACACAATGCCGGTGCAAGAAGTAGACCGTGAGGACGGCTCGGTGATCACCAAACCGAGTCCGCCAGGTATATATATTAGTTAAGCCTGTCTGACTAGCTCTCGCCTTTGTTTTGGTATATATATGTACACATATTAATTAACTCTCGTCTTTGTTCTTTTTCTAGCCCTCCGGATCAAGCACAACTTCGGTAAAGAGACGAGGCCCGAAGAAAAGTTGAGCTCGGATGAAAAGTTTGAGATCATACAAATCGCGACGACGGCCAACCGATTGAACCCTACCGGACAAAGAAGGCATTTGTTGCTCGGTCGGGGTTCTCGTTAGGGACAAGATCCCGATCAGCATCCACCAATGGTATAAGCCTAAGAACGAAGACCACGAGGTGTCTTATGTCAATGATATGCGAAAAATGATCTTTGGACTGAGCTGAAGTCAAAATTTACCCTACCGCCAGAGGATGATCCGGAGAAGCCAGTAATAGAGCCATTAATCAAGTCTTTTGCTCTTAAGAAGATGGCAGAACTATTCAGGAATTGGAAGAAAGACCTCAATACGTATGTCGAAAAAAATGAGACACCAGAATTCACGGGCAAATATGAGAAGATCGTAGATGATCGCCCGCATTTGTGGCCTACAAGACATCGGAAAAGAGTAAAAAGATGTCAGCGACAAACAAGAGAAATGCTGCGAAGAAGAAGCTTCATCATCGCACGGGGTCGTGGCTACCTCATAGCCCGCCTAAGTGGTCCAAGGCTGAGAATGATCTGCTTGATAAAGGGATCGAACCCGAGACAATGAACTGGCCAGACCGTTGCGGACTTGGTTCTTGAGGGCGGCGGATCCTTGGACCCTATAACGGGAAGTGCATTTGGACGGACGAACAATTGGACATACCAGTCAAGAGGCTTAAGCATTATATCGAAGCAGCGCAGCAAGGGAAGTTCGTTCGCATGTGGAGAAGGACGAGCTCACAATGGCCCTCGGGAATCTGAGCACCACAGGACGGACACGAGGCACGCCAGCTCCCTTTCGTGGAAGGCTGGATTTCGGACGCAGGGGTTACAAAACCCATGAGAGGAGGAAGAAAGCGAGCAGAGCCTAATGCAGGCGCTGCATGAAAGGGTAATGGGGCTAGAGGAACGAGAAGAGGAACGAGAAGCAGCCGATCACAACAAAGCGACCTGCGAAGCTTCCCCGGTTACCCCGCCATCTCAGCCGAGAAGCAGCGTGGCTTCCACCGAAGCTTCAGCCAGAGCAGCATGCCTTGACGGCTCCTGCCAGCTATCCCGTGGATGCTATCACGGATGCAAAGTTGCCACCTTATGGCGCAATGGAGCAATTTAAAGGTCAAGGCGGCTGTTGGCTCTGTTTATCCCACTAAACCCGACTCAACTTTTCACTACCGGCCGATTCCGAAGGATATGCTAAGGTGATGGTCGATGAAATAACGGAGGGATTTGAGGAGCTCCGCTTGACCACCCTACGGTGAAGGGGAGTATCGGCTGGGTTCTGCTCAAGACTCCATGCCTATGGCGGAAGGATCTCATGAACCTTCCGAATCGACGCCTCCGCCTCCTCCTCCTCCTCCGTGAGTCAGGCACTCCGCCTCCTCCATCGCCTCCTCCTCCTCCTCCTCCGGGCGAGTCAGGCACTCCGCCTCCTCCACCGCCTCCTCTTTCGGGCGAGTGACGATCAGGCACTCAGCCGGCTCCTTCTCTCCGGCGTGGCGGCACTCCGTCTCCTTCTCCGCTTTGCCTGCAGCGCGTCCGGGCAGCCAGCCTCCTCCTTCTCTGCCTCGTCGGCAAGAAGGCGGAAGAGACCGCCGCCGCTCCGGCTGCTCCGGCGTCGTAGTCCTTCTCCTCCGCCTCGTAAGCAAGGAAAGAAGACATCCGCTCCGTCTGCTCTGCCGGGCGTCTAGCAGTCTTGCCAAAGGCGGGAGGAGATACTGATTCGGTCCTTCTCTCAAGACTCCGGAGAAGTTACCGTACAAGAGGAGCGAGGAGGAAAACGCGAAGATCGCGCAGACGAAGTGGGTGACTGGTTTCAAGGGTTGAAAGCAAAGAGACATCCACCTCCGGAGGAGAAGGTAGATCCGGTCAAAGCGAAGCGCATTGCTGCCCCGACAAAACCACCCAAGTCTCCGCCAAAGGCAACTATGAGCACATTATTGGAAAGGCATTTGCCGAGGCGGAGAGATCGGGAAGTACTGTCGGTGATCAAAGGATGAAAGAACGACGAGCTGGGAAACAAATTGCCCAGCTCGGCGAACAAGCGAAGGAATCGTGCCCCCGCTCAAGGTGCTCGCTAGCGACATCGCCGATCCGAGGATGGTGCCCGTTATGGCAATCCTCAAGATTACTTGCCCGACGATGTACAATTTGATTTCTTGGAGGTGCAGATACAAAGATACGAGTACGGGAAGCCTCTCACAAAGATGAAAGCTCTCTAACAACGATGATGCTAAGATTGCACGATTGGTACATGAAAACCTGCAAAGAGTCTCGACGGGAGGAATACTTTGTATTTGAGAGTTAAAAGGAGCATGACCTCCTTGGAATTGAACTGTTGCCTATTCCATTTGAGGAGTTCTATCAGTTTTTCAATCAATTGGCCATCGATAAAGCAACGGTCACCTGCTACTGTCTGTAAGTAGTACTACTTCTGTCATTAAGTATCTCTATATAACTCAGCTCTTTCATTACATGTATTTATAAATATCCTCACTATATTATGCAGATTGAAGATCGCAGAAATGAAGAAAAAACAAGTGGGTGATATTGGGTTCATTAACACATATCTCATCGATGCAAATAAGGTTAAATATCGTGCCAAGGAAACCGAGGCCAACTTGCTACGATCGTTGGAAATAAATGAACACAAAAATACAATACTCTTTCCTTACAACTATACGTGAGTGTTACTGTCTTGTGGCATATTCGGTTTCCCTTATTTAGTCCAGGTTATAGAAATGTAATATTGATGAGTTATGCATGCGCATGCGCAGGTTCCACTATATTCTCCTAGAGATTAAGCTTGAGCAGGGAGTAGTAACTGTCTTAGACTCGAGACGAAAAGATCCCAAGGAGTATGCGGAAATGACTGAAATGCTCGAGAAGTAAGTTAAATCGATCATTATCCACCATATCAGCAACTTTGTTCATTTCTGATATCAAGTAATTGTTTTCTTTGTATGGAAGGGCTTGGGGAAAATTCACCAAAAAAGCTCCGGGACTACCGAAGAAGCTGCAATTTAGACACCCGTAGGTACTATATAGTAGCATATTCCACGCCAAGATCTCCTAGTGATTCAAGCGCTAGTTTCATCAATACCATTTAGCATGTGCTTGCTATATATAATTATCAGTTTGATTGACCTCTGTTTCTTGTAAAGTGGTTGTGGCAGGAACAAGGGAATGATTTTTGTGGATACTATGTTTGCGAGTCCATCCGCCACACGACCTGTGAGAGGGGCTACTCCGACAAACAATTTGAAGTGCGTAAATAAAAATATTCACAATTTTATTTTATTACCATCATTTGTGTTGAATTTCATTCATTCATATATATATACATATATATATATATGTATTGACCCCTTTCTTAAAATTAGATGTTTCGGCAGCGGGATGAACTCCTAGCACCAGATCGCATGCGAGCAATTCAAGAGGAATTGGCAGCATTCTTTCTTGACTATGTGATCGCTGAAGACGGGGAATACCATGTGGACCACGCGTCCGTATTTTAAAAGATAATTATTGTATATATGTAGCCGGTAGCGTCGGATAGATATACGAGAACTTGTTGTTCGACCAATCTCTCGGAGAAGGAGAGGTGGTCGATATCACTTCTCTCTGTATGCATATATATGTTCATGACGATCTTCATTTGCTTAATTACTAGCTAGCTAGCATGTCTAGTTAGTCCTCTCTATACGTATGTATAGTACGTAGCGTCGACCAAGCACGGACAAAAGAAAGGACACTTTTCTCTATTAATTAGCTAGCTATAGCACAATATATGAAACACCTCAATTAACCCCCGGAAAACCCCCAAACCCCCCTCTTTTGAAAAAAAAAACAAAACCAGAGCTAAAGAAATGCTGTCGACGTGGATGCCTATTGGTCCCGGTTGGTGCCACCAACCGGGACCAAAGGCCTCCCCGCTGAGCTCGTGGACAGGCCACGTGGAGGTTTGATCTGTCCCGGTTGGATAGAACCGGGACTAAAGGGTGAGGGTATTAGTACCGACCCTTTAGTCCCGGTTCACGAACCGGGACTAAAGGCCCTTATGAACCGGGACTATAGGCCCTTTTTCTACTAGTGTCTTGTACCTGAGACAAGAGGTAAAAATATTATTGATTGTAAGTGGGTTTACAGAATAAAGAAGGCAGATGGCTCAATTGATAGGTATAAAGCACGATTAGTTGCAAAGGGCTTTAAGCAACGTTATGGCTTAGACTATGAAGATACTTTTAGTCCTGTTGTGAAAGCTGCAACTATTAGGCTTGTGCTAGCTATTGCTGTTTCCAGGGGATGGAGCTTGAGACAGCTAGACGTTCAGAACGCGTTTTTGCATGGTGTTCTGGAAGAGGAGGTTTACATGAGACAACCACCTGGGTATGCAGAAAAAAGGCACCTCGCCACGTTTGCAAACTTGACAAGGCACTTTATGGTTTGAAACAAGCACCGAGAGCGTGGTACTCAAGGTTAAGCTCTCGCCATATGCGTTTGGGTTTTGCTGCATCTAAAGCTGATACTTCACTTTTCATTTATAACAAGGCAAACACAGTTATATTTGTATTGATATATGTTGATGACATTATAGTTGCAAGTTCTTCACAAAGTGCCACTAATGCTCTCTTGCATGATCTGAGTTCAGAGTTTGCTTTGAAGGATCTTGGTGATCTTCACTTCTTTCTAGGCATTGAAGTCAAGAAGATTCAAGATGGCATAGTACTTAATCAAGAGAAATATGCCACTGAACTTTTAGTTCGCATGGGGATGAAGGATTGCAAGCCTTCACCTACACGATTGTCTTCTTTAGAAAAACTTTCAGCCTTTGAAGGAGAGTCACTTAAAGAAGAAGAAATCCCAAGGTACAGAAGTGCAGTAGGTGCTCTACAGTATTTAACATTGACAAGGCCGGATATATCCTTTGTTGTTAACAAGGTTTGTCAGTATCTACATGCACCTACTACCATACATTGGACAACTGTTAAAAGAATTGTACTGTATATAAAACATACTGTGAGCTTAGGCCTTCAGTTCAGACATTCTAATTCCACCCTTGTTAGTGCTTTCTCTGATGCTGACTAGGCAGGATGCAGTGATGACAGAAAGTCAACTGGAGGATTTGCAGTATTCTTTGGCTCTAACATTATTTCCTGGAGTGCCAGAAAACAAGCTACAGTGTCAAGGTCAAGCACTGAAGCTGAATACAAGTCACTAGCCAATGCAACTGCTGAGATCATTTGGTTGGAATCATTGCTTAGTGAATTGGGAATTAAACAGCATCGTGTGTCATGTTTGTGGTATGATAACTTGGGAGCCACCTATCTCTCTGCAAATCCAGTGTTTCATGGCAGAACTAAACATATTGAGATTGACTTTCATTTTGTGCGAGAAAGGGTTGCAGAGAAGAAGTTGGACATACGGTTTATTCCCTCCAAAGATCAGGTTGCAGATGGTTTTACTAAAGCTCTACCAAGCAAACCTTTTGAAGAGTTTAAGAGAAATCTTAATGTAGGATAGTTGAGATTAAGGGAGGGTGTTAGAATTAGAGATAAATATCAATTGTAATCTCAACAATCTCTATTTTGTATCTCTCCCGTATCTATCTCTTCTCCTAGCGACAACGTGTAACGACCTGAATCCTAGCGATCAGGTTTCTATCTTTGTATGCCACGGTAGAGGCTGTTTCCGCCTCACATCAATAAATACCGACGCGGCTCCTCATCGAGGAGTAGGAACGCTTAAACTTTACAAATTCCACCGTAGCTCTGTAAATCTCTCCAACGCATGATTCTAAATCTCGCCTTACTTTCATACTCCCGCTGTCTCAAAATAAGTGTCTCAATTTTAGTACAACTTTGTACTAGAGTTAGTACAAAGTTAAGACACTTATTTTGGGACGGAGGAACTACTTTTTATGAAAATCTTGGAAATTGTTTTATTGGCGCTGCACAAAAGGTGCGTGGTTGATAACTGAACCACAATTGTTGTGTTGGCTCATTCTGGATAACTGAAGACTACTCGAGCCAGTACTAGATATAACTATACTCAACATGCAGACACAATTTCTTTCTGCGTTGTACTTTTGGAGGTAGAGACCCTGTCCATTGATGTCTCGATCGTTTGGACTTCCAACCCATTCATCACACCCAATTTGCCGTCGTCGTCCTCATGCTATCAGTCAGGTGAGATAGTGCTCTCATGGTGGATGTCCCAGTCGTTTGGATATGCTTCGAGACAACACGGTCTTGGAAAAGGAAAAATAAGAGGAAACTTGGTGGACAAGGACCAAACCAGTCTTTTTGAATGGCCGCCGGCGTCTCCTTTCCATCGGTAGAGATTTTCATTTCCTCTCCACCTGTAATCACATCATGACAGGTAGGTCAGTGTCCCGGAGATCTTGTTCAATAATAATATCAAAACCCCGGTGAAGATGGACCGAACTTGGAGTTTTTTATTTGTTTTGGGGAGAAAACGGAACACATACTTTTGGATAGCTTGTACTACATATATCACGCCATGGTGTAGGTATGCAACTGGAAGATCATAGATCCAGTGAAAGAGCCCCAATGGAGAAGCATCTATTCTCCAACATCCACTTAGTAACTATATGTGCCATTCTCTTGTTTACCCGAGCCAAGAGCTTTGCCGAGTCATCATCATCATCCTCTAGCCACTCAAACAATACGGTCACCAGATGTATCGCCGGTGAGAGGTCCGCGCTTGTCGACTTCAAAGCAAGCATCTCGGACCCTGCAAACCTCCTATCATCTTGGAAGGGTGATGACTGCTGCAAATGGAAGGGTGTCCATTGCAGTAGCAGAAACAACCACGTCGTCAAGCTCGATCTCCCGGGCCATGGTTGTGACTACAACGACGTTGATATGATGATGCAAGTGCTAGGAGGCAACATTAGCTCCTCGTTGCTTGGTCTACAACACCTACAGTATCTCAACCTCAGCTGCAATGAGTTCTATGGGGTGCAAATACCGGAGTTCCTGGGTTCTCTCCACAAGTTGAGATGCATCGACCTATCGAGGTCAACCTTCAGTGGAAGGATTCCACCGCAGCTCGGTAATCTCTCCAACCTATGGTACTTAAATCTTGGCTGGGCAGATTACACATACTCCATGGATATCACTTGGTTAGCCCGATTAACTTCCCTTGAGCAGCTCGACCTGAGCGGCACGAACCTCAGCACAATCGTCCAGTGGCTTCCGGTGGTGAGCATGCTTCCATCTCTGAAAGTTCTTCGTCTGAGCGACTGCAATCTTAGAACTAGCTCTTCTTCACTTCAGATTTCAAATCTGACTTCTCTTGAAACACTTGACCTTTCCTACAATTTCTTCAATACAAGTATCACACCCAACTGGTTTTGGGGTTTGACTAGCCTCATGTATCTAGATATCTCATGGAATGGTCTCTATGGCCAATTTCCGGACGAGATAGGTAATATGACCTCCATAGTAATGCTTGATTTACAAATGAATAACCTTGTGGGCATGATATCATCGAACCTACAGAACCTATGTAGCTTGGAAAAACTCTATGCACGCGGAAACAACATCAGTGGAAGCATAACAGAATTCTTTCTGCGCTTGCCTAGTTGTTCTTGGAATAAGTTGACATACATGTCTCTACCTTCCAACAATTTGACAGGAAGCCTACCAACCAAACTAAAACCCTTAAGCAACCTGACCGGCCTTATTCTTGGTAGTAACAAGCTCACTGGTCCTGTGCCACTTTGGATAGGAGAGCTCACGAAGCTGACTGAATTGGACTTGAGCAACAATAACCTGGAGGGTTTCATAAATGAAGGACATTTATCAGGCCTTGAAAGCTTGGAAAAGTTGGGGCTGTCTAATAATTCCATAGCCCTCGTACTGAATTCGACGTGGGTTCCTCCTTCCAATCTAACAGATATTGGACTTCGGTCATGCCTTCTTGGGCCAAAATTTCCATTGTGGCTTAGATGGCTAACACGTCTAGACAATCTTGATTTCTCAAACACAAACATATCTGACAAGGTGCCAGATTGGTTTTGGGCAGTGGCTTCCACTGTGAGAACTCTGAATATGCGACATAACCAAATTATCGGTTCTTTACCATCTACAATGGAACATATGAGAGCAACTGCAATTGATCTCAGCTCTAACCAGTTCAATGGCCCAATACCTAAGCTTCCCATTAGTCTGAGTGAGTTGGATCTTAGTAGAAACAATTTAGTTGGGCCACTACCATCAGACTTTGGAGCACCGAGTCTGACAAGACTGATTCTATTTGACAACTCCATCTCTGGCACAATTCCTTCTTCATTGTGTAAATTGCGATTACTACTTCTGTTGGATATCTCCGAAAATAAGCTAACTGGACAAATTCCTGATTGTGCTGCTATTACCTCTGAGACAAACATAACAAGTATGAGTATCAACAATCTAAGCTTGAGAAACAACAACCTCTCGGGTGAATTTCCTTCATTTCTCCAAGACTGCCCGCAACTCTCCTTTCTTGATCTTGCACACAACAATTTCGTTGGGACTTTGCCAACATGGATAGGGGATAAATTGCCATATTTGGCTTTCTTGCGACTACGATCGAATAAGTTTTACGGTGGCATTCCAGAGGAGCTTACACAACTAGTTAATCTTCAGTATTTGGACCTTTCCTACAATAATATCACGGGGAGCATACCTAAATCTATTGTTAACATCAAAGGGATGATACTAATGAAAGATTACGATGATTCATTTCATCGTGCTTTCCGTTATGGACAGTCGATTATTGGTCCTGGTGACATGATCACATATACCGAGAATTTCACGGTAGTCACAAAGGGCCAAGAGAGATTATATACAGGAGAGGTCATATATATGGTGAATCTTGATTTATCATATAACAATCTTATTGGAGACATTCCCGAAGAAATCGGCAGTCTTGTCGAATTGAAGAACCTAAACTTATCATGGAACACCTTCAGTGGAAAAATTCCAGCGAATATTGGCGCCTTGGCACAAGTGGAGTCACTCGACCTATCACACAATGAGTTGTCCGGTGGAATCCCTGCCAGCTTATCGACTCTCACATCATTAAGTCACTTGAACCTGTCCTATAACAACCTGACAGGAGAGGTACCATCTGGAAATCAACTGCAAACACTTGAGGATCCAGAATATATTTATATTGGCAACCCGGGCCTCTGCGGTCCTCCCTTGTCGCAGAAATGTTCACAACCCGAGCCAACTCCAGCTACCATGGAACACCATGAAGATTTAAACGACGTGGTCTCGTTTTTCATCGCGATGGGTTCTGGATATGTAATGGGTCTCTGGGTAGTCTTCTGCACCTTCTTGTTCCAGAGAAAATGCAGAGTTAAGTGGTACTCCATTTGTGATGGCTGGTATGACCGGGTCTATGTGCAAGTGGCAGTTACATGGGCTTCTTGGACAAGGAAAAAATGCGGAGAAGCTGAGAGCGATCACTAGCTCACGCTGGTTTTCCTTTTGCTATCATGTAGAGTGTGGGGATTTTACCATGTACCAATGTATAGCACTGCACTACTTATTTTTCACAGATATGTGTATTTGAGGATTATGCTGTAGAATAAGGTTTGGATATGTAAGTTGATGTGCAATGAATAATGCCAGGGGTAGAACCAAATCCCCTGTTTCGGGTGTGTGTGTCAATGTGTGAAGTTTTGCCACATCTTGCTCTTAAGCTCTCAATCCAACCAATCAGAGTAAATAGCATAAAACTACTACTTTACAGGCTAGGGTTTCAAAAAACTACCGGTTTTTAATTTTTCTCAGATAACTACCAAGTGGGTGGTCGGCTGTTTCAAAAAAACCCAAATGACCGTTGTTTAAAAATTAAACATGTTTATGACATGTCGGGCCCGCACCTAAACGAACCATCTGTTTGACTGTTTGTTTGACCGTTAATTGACATGTGGGTCCGACATGTCAGTGTTTCTTACAAAATCAATCAGGCCCCTGTAAATATTTAAGAAAAGCAATCAAGTCCCTACAAACAAATTAAAAAGGCAATCGGGTCCTTTCCGTGGCTGTGCTCCAGATCGAGAGGAGCGGGCGCCCGCACCTTGCTCGCCGGCCATCAGCTATTGGGTGGAGCTCGCCGGCCAGCAGCCATGGCGCCGCCACGGAGCTCCTTTCCGTCGCCCTTCGTCGTACAGCGCGCGCAGCCGCAGAGCTCCCTGACACACAGCCTCTCTCCCTTCCCTCTTGCTCGCGCTGGCTCCAGGTGGGTGGAGCAGCTCGACCAGCTCGGTCCAGTGGCCCCGGCTGGAGGTGGTGGCGGCGTGGCCGTCCTCGGCGCGGAGGAGGGCAGGGTCGAGCTGCTCTGGCTGGTGGCGGCGGCGGCGGCCTGCACACAAGCCCTCATGGCGCGCGCTTCGACCGCGGGCAGAGCCCCACGGCGCGCGGCGACGACCACGGGCGAAGCCCCATGGCGCGCGGTGACCGCGGGTGGAACCCCATGGCGGCGGCGCGCGGTGGCGACCACCCATGGCGGCATGCAGCGGCGACCACGGGCGGAGCCCCATGGAGGTGCAACGGCGACCACGGGTAGAGCCCTTTGAGGCGCGGCGGCGACAGTCCAAGGACCCGATTGCTTTTTTAAAATGATTCCAGGGACACGATTGCTTTTCTAAAATATTTGTAGGGGCTAATCCGTAAAAAACCTGTGGATGAGGCGCTGACATGTGGCCCCCACAAGTCAGTTAACGGTCAAACAAATGGTTAACCAAACGGTGCGTTTAGTGGCGGGCCCGACCTGTCATAAACATCTTTAATTTTTTAACAAAGAGGATTTGGGGTTTTTTGAAACAGCCAACCCCTGACTTGGTAGTTATCAGCGAAAAAAATAAATTCGATAGTTTTTTAGAACCCTAGCCTGTAAAGTAGTAGTTTTATTGTATTTACTCAACCAATCATGTGTGTTTAAATAGGGCCAGGATTTCTAAAAGACAGAATTTAGTCTGCGCAAGGTGTAGGATTTTATTGTGGTGATTCTTTCTCTGGACGCAGTATACTGGGCGCAGACGTGATTTCTTCACTAGATAGACATTGTACAGGGTTCAGACTTCTTCAGACCAACTACTTTGTCATATCTATCTATGAATCCTATCCATCAGGTCTGTTCAGATAAGGCTGGAATTTCTGCGAGTCAGAATTTAGTATAAGAAAGAGTGTCAAACCCAAGGTAAATTGTAGAAAAAGCTTTTCTTTTTTTGTCGATTATTTCACTTCACTCGATGCAATATAATGGGCGCTGACGCTAAGAAACATTGTACTCCAGGTTTCAGACTTGTTCAGGCAAGCTAATTTTACTGAATTGCCAGAATTAAGTTTGTGCGAGATTACATGGTAGGGTTTTTATTCTTCTGGTCTGCTTAATTTCTTGACACAATTCCAGATGAATATCGATTGGACTGCTTAATTTCTTCATACTAAGACTGGTATTTGCTCTATCGTACATACAGAGCTTGCATCACACGAAAGCAGAGCATTACACCGACAGAGACAAGCAAGCAAGCGTATTAGTTTCATTTGGGTCCTTGAGCTCAGAGTACGTGCGCCACGGCCGTCGTGGGTCGAGGACATGTCGACGGATGGATCTCAGAGCTGATTGATGACGGCGTGAGGATCGGAGTCGGAGGGGTACCGTGTACCTCTTCTACTGCCGTGGCGTCCGCAGACGAAAAAGGAGGGTGGAACCACAGGACTACTTGCGTGTTCGCCTCGACGTGGAAGTACGTCGCCTTTGCACCGCCGCAAGACACCCTTCTCCGCCGACGTCATTGCCTCCATTGGATACTTCTTCCGAGAAATACTTTTCTAAGGGAGAAATACCTTTTATTTGCTTTTTTAGGGAATACCTTTTTATTTGCTGCGGGACAATGATGGGGTGTCTCTCTTTCCGGGCATGCTATCTCGAGCCAGTGGCATGATGGGCGGTGGATCAGCTCATCCAACAAGTTCCTAAAAATAGGGCTGCTACAAATCATGTGACTGATTTTCCCAGAAAATCAGTCGGGTCAGTAGCCGTCCGATCAATCATGCGTAAGCGAGTGAAGTCTGAAATAAACCCTGAGATTATACAGATCGGTGCTAATAAACCCTTACCTTCAAATTCCTGAAGTTGGTACCTTGTATTTACAGAACCCAGTCAATCCAAACCCTGTACGGGTAAAATCTTGTTTGTTGTAACGAGAAAGGCACAATCCCAACCCGGATTGGGATCGAGATATGGGTGGTCGGGTTGGAGATGAACGGTTCAAAAGTACTGACCTAGCTCCACCTTCTGCATCTCTAAATCTCTCTCGGGTGAGAAACTGCAAAAGACAAAACATGCCCAAGCTAAACAAACTTCAAAAGGTTTGGAGTTGAAAACCCATTAACACAACAAGCGTCTGACTTTTCAAATTAATAACGGAAATGGTAGCTAGCGAACGTTCACCAAGAACTGGTAGCATTTTGAACGGTTTTGATGGCATTTTTAGTTATATGTGAGGTCACAGTTTCTTTAGAGCGAAATGACATTATGCCAGAAAATGTCATGTCGCTCCGAAGAAACTGTCATCCCACACGCAACTAAAAATGCCATGAAAACGTTTGTAAATTGCCACACCTCCTGCTGAACATTCGCCAGATAAGAGGGTCCATTAATAAAGCCCCGAACTATGTAAGCACAATCACAGATAAATAAGACATGCAATGCACTTAAACTTGATTATTGTTGGCATGGATGGCTATAGTTCTTTTGGCGTCGTTTGTGCAACCTCCCTGTCCTCCTCTTTCTCATATGCAGTCATTGCTAAAAGAAATATGGACCATTTGAAGATGTAGTCAGCGATATGACGTGGAATAAAACCTTCGATAGCGCGCTTGTTATGACTACTTTGTAAAGCCGAGAAAGGGTCGATAACACCCTTCAAGCGATTATAAGTTGTTTCCCTGAGTAACCCCATGAGCAGATGGATGGCTTCTTCAAAGTCAGAAGGGTCCAAAGAGCACCCAAAACTCTCCCAAACACAACTTTGAAGAAATTTGGCCGACGGATTGGAATAAAATATGGTTAGCATCTTACGGTTCTTGACAAAGTGCACAAGTTTTGTCCTTAGGACCATGATGTTTCTGGAGAAGTAAGCTTATCTCAGACTATCTTGCCATCGGAAGATGTGATTTTTAGCGGAACCGGCGTCACCCGCAATTATTTGGCGTGTTGAATGGTGTGGACATCGACTAGACGATTATAATGATTTGACCAAGAAACTACCTGACATTTCAAGATCCAAGCAAACCTTGTGTGGCTCGTTAGGGCCTCTTGCTCGAAGATATCCGGGCGGGCAGATAACACAAGAGCTCATGGTATTTGGTGTAGAGTGCCGCCTAGTTGAACCATATAGCCAGCCAAAACTTGATGTCTTCCCCGTTGACGACCACAAAAGTAACCCCTGACAAAAGATATATTTGCATTTTTCTATCATGTTCCATATCTGAGCTCCTCTCTTATGTGAAGCAAAACATGGAGTCAGGGAACTAGTTGTCCTTTAGAATTTGAGCCCAAAGGCCAGAGCTATTTTATGACGTTTTCCATGCCCAATTGGCAATCGGACTTTTCGAATTAAAGGCCCCTAGCACCCCTTTGCGCTTTAGGGACACACACATCCTCCCAACGGACCATGTTGTATTGTGTTAGGGCATTCCCTTCCCAGAATAACTGGGATCGAACATTTTTGAATTGGTTGTGAGGAAAAGAACATCCACATCGCGTTAGGAAAATGATGTGAGGTGCGCATTTGCAAGGATCAGCCTCGGCCTTGAGGAGAGAAGTTTGCCTTGCTAAGGGTCAGCCCTTTTTCAACTTTATGCGTGGCGGATCCCATTCAGAATTGTTTAAGGTTTTGTGAGATAGGGATTTTGAGTTAAGTGATGGGGAATGAAGTGAGATTACAGTTAAGGAGGTAGACAATCCTAACACCCTCAATATGGTCTAGCCCCATGGAAATCCTAAGGGGAACTGCTAGATTAGAATGCTTCTCCTCTTTGGATTAGTACGGATGTTGATGCGGCTTTCTTCTCAGATGAAGGGGTGGGTGCTACCTCGGTGGTCCTACGAGATGGAAGGGGAAGTTTTATTGCGGCCCAATGCAAGTTCCTCACGGTGGCAGTAGATGCGATTACATCAGAAGCCATGGCAATGAGGGACGGATTGGTATTTGCTAACTCACTGGGATTTAGCTGTCTGGAGCCGAAATCTGACTCTTTACAAGTTATCAATTTCTGTTCAGGTCAAACAAGATGGTGGGATGAAGCGACATCGCTCTTTACAGAATGTGTGGATTTAAGTACATCGATCGGGAAGGTCATCTACAAGCACTGTTTACGTTCTTGTAACCGTGCAGCTCATGTGCTAGCAAACTTCAGTTATTGTAATAAGGTTTCTTCTGTTTGGTTGCATGAGCCTCCTGATATTCTGGTTAGGGAGCTTGTGGACGATGTAAACATTATCCATAATCAATAAAGCTAGCCATGATGGCTTTTTCTAAAAAAAAAAGTACGGATGTGGTTCCTCTTCTCTAGGTAGTTTCCATGTGATTGTTTCATAGAGTTAGTTGCACCCAAAAATCATGGTGGATTAATTAGCATTTGAAGCGTGGGTCCACAGTTGTTTCCACGTAAATTGCTTCATTAAAATACCAACATGAGAAAATCAAGCGAGGACAAAACGCAAATTTATTTATTTCCTCTACTTTTCGTATTCACATATTTCGTACAGGATGAAGTTCAACTACTAGAATTTGCTTCCAGCACATGTTAATTTTTCTTCGGTGTAAGTATCAATTTTTTTTGCTTTTAGTGAAAAATGCTTCAATTTGCTTCTATTTTCTATCATGGAACATATGTTATTCTATTCTTACTCCACGTTGCTTCTGACAATACTCAAATTTGCTTCAATTCAAGAAAAATATGCTTCCATATTTTTTCAGACTTCCATTAGTCATGTTGCTTCCATATACTGCGGTCATGTATGGATCCATACTCATGATGCTTCCTTCCGTTCCATACTTGTTTCGGTCATATAATAAGCATTCTCCAACAGTAGAAGACATGCTCCATGACTCGTAGTTGCTTCCTGCTCCAGATCATGATTCATTTTCTGCTATGAAGCATGTGTGTTTGTATTTTGAAGCACAAATTTTTGTTATGGTTGAAGCAAGGAAAGTGTAGTATATTGGTGCATTTTGTATGCTAGTGATCCATCTGAAACATAGTTTGACAATTGTGTCTAGCGGCAACAAAAGAATTACCACGAAGAATTATCATGATTGTGTAAATAAGGAGACAATACATATGATTCCAAAGCACGTGTGTGGTACTAAAACAAAGGAAGCATATACACAGGCAGTACCCTCGACACGACACCGCCGACACCCTGACCCCCGACACGACACCCCGACCCCCGAGGGTTGCCGAGGGGCACCCCGACCCCGACACAGCACCCCGACATGACACCCCCGACACGACACCCCGAGATCCCGACACGGCACCCCCGACACCGACACCCAAAATATTAATTAGTTTATGTTATTAGGTATTCAATTTTTTACTATGTTCATGATGATGATACACACTATTTTTTATTATGTTTATGTTGTACTAATTTCGCTTACTCTTTGTCATTGCAGGTGTTGATAGATGATGGGCTTGGGTCGAAAGCGCTCCGAGCCTCCTACCCCGACGCGTGGGAGTGGTGTTGTTATTGCACCCCCAGAACCTTCGGAGAGCGCTGGTAGATAGCATGCAGACATCCCTAGCACCTTCGGCGGGCGCTTCTTCTTCGGACGGGAGAGGAGGTCGGGGGAAGAAGAGGGGTGCAGGTAGAGGTGGGCGGGGCGCTAGGAGAGGTAGGAAGGTTGTTCTGCCTTCCTCGCTGCCACCCCCCGCTGAGTCTTCGGACCACCGGAGTGCTCAGTCTCAGATGGACCCGTCTGACCTGGACCCGTGTCAGACACCGGTCCACGAGCCTCTGGTCGCCGAGCCTCGGGTCCCAGTGTCTTCCTTCCAGGAGACTCGGGTCCCACAGTCTTCCTCCCAGGAGACTCAGGTCCCAGAGTCTTCGTCACACGCAACTCCAGAGACTAGCGACCATGATGGTGGTGTCGAGGAGACCTTATCTGAGGATAGCTACACCGAGAGCGAGCGGGTTGAGGAGGGCAAGAAGGTCTACCAGCGTGGTGGTACTAAGCTATCGTCCGTGCCGGCGAGCCGCAACCAGAGGTGGTTGATTCAGCCTAACAGGGAGAAGTAAGTGCATTTACTCTTTTTTAACCTTTTTCCTTCATGTTTGTTCAAATTAATATCTAATGTGTTGGCGTTGTCATACTGCAGGGGTTGGATACATGCAGATGGTGTCCGTGGGCCCAACCAGGTCCTTGGTACTCTAGTCCGGCACCACTTCCCGGGGTGGGTCACGTTGCCCGGTGAGGGTGAACTTCCACAGCTAGCACTGACCTGGGAGCTGTACGAGGCTGCCACGGCTCCGCCGGGGGAGATGGATAACGGTGTCGTGTGCGAGACGATGGCCGACATTGTGAGACGACGGTTTTGGGTAATTTCTCCTTTACAGAATTAAAAATCAACAGTACCTAGTGATTGTACTAATGATCAGTGTTGTCTTGTTTGATTGTAGACCTTCTACAGGTGTCTTGAGGAACACGAGGCGGACGCGGCTATGGTTCTCGAAGCCGAGTGCAAGCGCCTACTTCAGAACACATGGCACGAGGCTCGGGTGCAGGCTGTCCGAGACTACTACGCCTCGACTAACATCAGGAGGCAGAAGAAGAAGTGTCGCGTCAAGTATCTGAGTAAGGACAAGTACATGAAGGTAATTACCTATTCTTAAGGCCTTGTACTAGTTTTTTTGATTTGATTCGTAGGTGTAGCGCTGAAATTTCTCTTTTTCTAACTTAGGTGCCACCAAGATGGTGTGCGGATAAGATGGACTGTTGGGAGAGGTTGGTGGATGAGTGGTGCTCTCCCCAATGGCTAGCCGTCCACAACAAGGCCAGGGACAAGCATGCCCAGATGCAAGGTGTGCCGCACCATCAAGGGAGCTCCAACTTGTTTGAGTACGGGGATCACTGGGTATGTGGTTTGAGCCCTTATCAATTCATGCAATTTCATTCTTCATGCTAGCTTTAATTACTAATTTACCATGTTCCTCTCTTTCAGGCGCGACACAACAAGAAGGAGGTGCCGCCGCTGTACGACCTCTATGCCATGGCCCATAGTGCCCCGTACAAGAAGGCCAAGGCATTCTCGGAGGATGACCTCGATCATCCAGAGAGCTTTACCAATATCTCCTCCCACGGCAAGCTTGTGAGGTACAGAGACTGGGGGAAGCAGATGAAAGGTGAGGACTTCAACCCGAGCCAGAGTCCTTTTGATCATGAGCTCGTGATGCTATCTGGTGAGGGGAGGAAACATAGCCACATAGAAGTCTCTCGGAGATCAAGAAGTGCCAGAGGAAGTCTCTTCCCGAGATGAGGCCTCGACCACGGCCAATGGATCTCGCTATCGAGGCTAGGGCCCAGGAGCTTGTGGCGGAGGCAACCAGGCAGGCAGA
The DNA here is from genome assembly GCA_021605145.1 of Aegilops bicornis. NCBI lineage: Eukaryota > Viridiplantae > Streptophyta > Magnoliopsida > Poales > Poaceae > Aegilops > Aegilops bicornis. The sequence continues at coordinate 800,286,968 of CM038673.1, forward strand.
GGAGAAGGTGAGGGAGATGGAGGAGAGGACGGAGAGGAACCGGAACGACGCGGGTCACCGGGCCCTATACGAGATCCTCGTGGTAAGTTTCTCCCGCATACTAGCCAAATCATGCACGTAATGTTTGTTTCATTACCAACTAATATGACTGACTGATGAAAACAAAATGTGCAGTCCGTGTGCGAGAAAACCGGCCAGACCCCTTCGCCGATACCCCAGATTGTTATAGCGGACACGCTGAGTTTCATTTGAATGGTCATTAGTTACTAGTATTATGCTAACTAAACATTGCGAATGATCTTTCGTGCAGCACGCCTCCCACAAAGGATCAACCGATCCTTCTCTGTCTCGCGGTGGCGCAACCCCGACCGGTCCGTCACCTCCCGGATTATGGTAAGTTTTCCCTAGTGTTTGCTTAACAAATGCTTTGTTAGCTAGAAAATGGCATAACAACTTAGGATAGCTCAATAATGATCTATAGCTAGCTTAGCTAGTTCATTTATGACATAATTAGCTTACTTAGGTAACAAATGGCATAACAACCTAGGATAGCTCAATAATGATCTGTAATTAGCTTAGCTACTTCATTTATGACATAATTAGTGCACTTAGGTAAAAAAATGGCATAATAACCTTGGTTTAGCTCCAAACTATCATATAATTAGTTTATTTTCCTCCAAAATGACAAAATAACCTTACCTAGCTCCAAAATGACCGATTTTAACTAGGATAGCTCTAAAATGACTTACACTTACCATTTTGTCCTACAAAATGAATAAATATGCTTAGTTAGCTCAAAAATGGCATAGCTATGTAGGTTAGCTCCAAAATGACCTATTTACCTAGCTTAGCCCTAAAATGACCTACACACTTAGCATTTTTACCTACCTTAGCTAAAACATGGCATTTTTACCTATCTTCTTCTTCTTCTTCTTCTTCTTCTTCTTCTTCTTCTTCTTCTAGCCAGTCTTCTTCTTCTTCTAACTTTCATCTATCCTAATTTGCATATTTGCTTGAGATGAGGAAGCTAGCATTGATGGGAACTTGTTGCAAACTTTTACTTGTGCTTGTGCTTCCTTTTTTATTTATGCAAACTTGTTGGATATGTTGTTGCAAACTTGTATATATGGAAATGTTGTTGGAAACTTGTATATGTTCTTCTTGTTGGAAACATGTATATGTTGTTGGTATGATTGTTAAAATTATTTTGAAATGTATATATATATATATGTGTGTGTGTGTGTGTGTGTGTGTGTGTGTGTGTGTGTGTGTGTGTGTGTGTGTGAAATTCTGTCAAATTGAATGAATTTAGGAAAAAACAGGAAAAACAGGGGCTATATAGCCACTTTGCCGTTCGCTGGCTGATGGCAAAGGTCTTTGCCGTCCGCTAGTAGACGGCAAAGCTGCCACGTGGTAGCTACCTGTGCAACCTGGGGTTTAGGGGGCTGACCTATTTGGCAGATTTGCCAGCAGCCAGCAGACGACAAAGGCCTTTGCATCTTTGCCGTCCGTTTGCTGACGTCAAAGCACGCCGTTAACCACTTAACAGACCTGAATTGTCACGTGTTCCGTCCAGGCTCTTTGCCGTCTGTCAGCAGACGGCAAAACCCTTTTCATCTTTGCCGTCCACCAGCAGACGATAAAGAGGCCTTTGCCGTAGCCTATTCAGCTGGACCTGTTGCCGTCTGCTGGCTGGTGGCAAAGGTCTTTGCCGTCATCCATCCATGCCTTTGTCCCTTATTCCTATAGTGCCTACCACTGGCTAGTGAAGGGCATCACTGCCTACTTCAGCAACGGCGTGATCTTATGGTGAACTACGACTGGTTGAGAAGGGGGCATGTTGCATGTCGTGTTCGAGGTGGAGCGCTGAACAACGTCGAGGGGCATGGTCATCGGCGATGCAGTGGGGAATGATAATGAATCCGATTTGGCAGGAAACTAACCGACCTGGGAAGAAGGTGCGGGATTAGGGGATGATAATCGTAGCCGTGCTTTTTTTGCTGGAGTAATAACGGTGGTAGGACCAGGTTATTGCTAGAGCTTCTCAGATTTTGTGGCATGGCAGTTTGATTCCAAGGGACTCCACTCGGTCAAAAGTGCTTACAAACTTCATATGGAGTTGGAGAAAACCAGGACGGATGGCGGAGTTGGAGGCTCTGGAACTACTCCCGGGAATCTGGATCGAATCCCTGATGATGCTTGGAAGCGGATATGGCGCCTACCTTGCCCCAAGAACATCCAAATGTTCACTTGGAGGCTGAAACATGATTCCCTTGCTCTTCGGGTGAATGTGGCTCGCAGAGGGATTCATGTGGAGAGCACGAAATGTTTTTTCTGCGGGTCGGCGGATGAGGATGGAGGCCATTTGTTCATTAAGTGCAAAACAGTGAAGGAGGTGTGGAGAGACCTGGCCATGGAGAGGGAGAGAATGCAGCTCGAGGGGATGACGTCTGTGCATGCAATGATGGATTTCCTTTGGGGCCTTGATGTAAAGAAACGCTTACACGTGCTTACGTTCTGGTGGCAATGGTGGTCAAATCAGAACAAGCTAAGGGAGGGAGAGCTGCCTGTGGAGGCGAGTGTGGTAGCGCGAAGGACCCGTAGCTATGTCTTGGAGTACTTGGAGATCTTCACTAAAACACGAGCTGTGAAGCAACCGGATAGATGGTGCCCGCCGAAGGAAAACGTGTGCAAGATCAATGTGGATGGATCGTTCATTCCGGGCCAGGAACACGCAGGTTGGGGGGTCGTCGTCCGAAACGCCGAGGGCAACCTGATTTCTGCGAGGGCTGGAAGGGAGCCGAACATCGGGCATGCATTCGCAGCAGAAGCGGTGGCCATGGCACATGCGATCAACCTGGCAGCAGATCTCGGACTGGTGAATGTAACTCGAGACTGATTCCCAACTTCTGGTGGATGCACTCGACCTTCGTAAGGTGCATTCTTCACCCTATGCAGCCTTGATAGAGGACATGAAATATCAACTCAAGATATGGTTTTCAAACGTCTCCGTTTCCTTCTGTAGTCGCAATGTGAACACTGTAGCTCATGAATTTGCTGGTATTGGGCGTGTGTGTGTTAGTGACCACCACCTGGAGTGGCCGTCCGTTGTACCTCCCCATGTGGGTGCGTGTATCCTGGGTGATATGCCCAGGAGCAGTTAAGTAATCAAGCAGTTTGCTTTCAAAAACAAAAGAGCTTCTCAGCCATACAATTGAAAAAGCAATCGACATGAGAGAACTAGTCTGAGGATTGGGATAGGTCAGGCGTCTGCCTGTAAGAGTTTCCCAACTGCCATACAATTGAAAAGCAATCAATGTAAGAGAATTAGTCTATTGATTGGAATAGATCAGACGTCTGTCTATAAGCGTTTGCCAATCCTAAGGGTATGTACAATTGTGTTATTTTAAGAGTATCACGTAAGATAAATACTGAGGTGGAGGAAAGATAAACCATAAAAAAAGGTTTGGCTTCTCAGAAGAACATATGAAATACAAAGTAAATCAAGATAGAGTAAATAAGTAAAGGTGATGCCGGTTTTCCTTCCCATAGCATATATAGAAAGGAAGACCAGCTTAACTAACTGCATCGAATGAAGTACACTACCTTACAACTCATTTAAACTACATGTAATCTACTACTAAATAATACATGTGGGTACCCCTTTTTTGTGTTCTACACGATGGCAAATTTAAACCACATTTTTTGTGTCTTCATGTATATAAAGGTACCTTACAAATTTGATGTTCTTTATATTCTGGAACGGAGGGAGTATAAAACCATTTTTGTCATGTCGTTTCTCTAATTTTTTGCCATAAAATTAAAATTATCGTAAACTTATAAGGCGTCATTGCCATGTTAAGTATCGTGTATTGGCCATGACATTAGTTTGTTGCCCTGGCAAATAATTGGGATCATGGCAAATTCTGTTTGTTTCATACACGCAAAACTATATACTTTTTTCCATCGATATTGTGGTTGTAGTTAAAAATGGTGTAGTTTTTTGCAATATGTATGCCTGGATTGGAACGACGCAGAGGGGGGAGGTTTGGCGAGGGCTGAAGAATTCATTATTTTTGAACCCTGATAAGTGTCACAGTGTGACATGAAGCAATTCCGCCCTGGCGTTTTTTGATGGCAACTTTAGTTATCCGGGGATGGCAAATTTAGTTGTGAATAATGGCAATTTTCTGTTTGGATGGCAAGTTCAGTTTTTTTAAGGTTTCGTTTTGTTTTCGGATGGCAATTTTAGTTGTAAAATTTTCAGGGCGGTATTACTTCGTGCCAACCTCCCGATCTTGCAAGTTCGGTGGTGATTGCCGGCCTCCCGATGTGACAGTCTGCTGGTGGCTGCCAGCCTTCTGATCTAGATTATTTCCATGGCTTGGTGCGTCCCGATCTGGTTGCTAGCCGGTGATTCCGGTCTTCTGATCTGGTTGGTCTCCATGGCTTGGAGTACGATCAAGACAAGCATGCGGGACTGGTGCATGGATGCTTACGCACACAGAGGGCCGCTTGAGATGTGCACGTGCGTGCAGATGACGGCCACCGACTAGTTGCGGCCCATGGTCCTGGCTACTTGCCTCGCTGATTGGGGTCGCCATTGAAAGATCTTTGTGTGAGTTTCATCTCTGCAGATCAGGTGGTTGACTTCGATGGCGAGATGCAAACTATGGATGGAGTCTTGATGGAGAGGGATGGTTGTGCGGCGATGCTAGCTGCTGGGATGTGGAAAAGTGGTGGCGACAACACCTGAATGACTTTGATGATGGTGCTACTTGAGCACCCGGTCTCGAGCTCCGGGGTGAAGGCCTAGGTCTGACCCAATTTTGATAAACCTAGCAATGGTGATGTTTTATATCGTTACCTTGTTGAAGGCATTGTTCAGAATGCTCGAACTGATTCTTCGGGGTGAAAGCCTAGATTCTAGCTTTGGGTGGCTGGATCCGGTGACGGTGACATTTGAGTGTCGCTCCCTTCCTGAAGGCGTTACTGTTGAAGAATCTCGTCGTCCGCGTGGTGTCATGAGACGGTCGGTGCAGATATGGTCATTGTTACAGTTTGCTGATCGTTGATCTGATCGCTTTGGGTCATTTTTTTATTATTTTTTTCTCGCCTATGTATAGCTTTGGTCTTATATGACTTAGCTATTTACCGGTGTGTTTTTGTGTGCGGGCGTTGGTGTTGGCTGTGTGCATCCTAGCTATGCAGAGGCCGGGTGTGTGCTCATTGTGTTTATATCCTCTTGATGCTTCATTTTGAGTTAATAAAGTCCATCCTTTATCGAAAAAATTACTTCGTGCCACACGTGTAGCACTTATCATTTGGGTTATTTTTATATATCATATGGTGAATAATTCGGTTTTTGTTTTGCAAGGTTTTCATGTTTCTTTTTACTGTTTTTAGGGCTTCTTTATTGCAACAGTAGGTAATTGGGTTGCGCTGGCCATTTTCCTTTTTGAGCTAACTGCTCTTGTGCCAGATGGGCCGGCGGGAAACGTTCGATCTAGAGTCGCTCCCACATCAAACATTTTCTTTTGATCGTTCCCAGCGAACATTTAATTCGATCGTCTGGAGCTACCTAGATCGGGATCGAACGTCAGCTCCAGGGTAAATCCTGGATAGTCAAAATTGATAAGTGCTATACGTGTGGCACAAAGTAATTTTTTCGATAAAGGATGGACTTTATTAACTCAAAATGAAGCATCAAGAGGATACAAACACAATGAGCACACACCCGGCCTCTGCATAGCTAGGGTGCACACCGCCAACACCAACGCCCGCACACAAAAACACACCGGTAAATATCTAGGTCATATAAGACCTGGATGTAAATTTTATTATTTTTAGTGTTCGTTGTACTACCATAATTGAAGATGAATAGATCGGTAGTTTACCCTGCAAAAAAAATTGTACAGCTAGACGTACAATATTTTGTCAGTGATTTTTTAGCTAGTTTTGCTAGAACTGAGAGTAAAACTGTTGTCTGGTTGGGATCAGGACCCCCAGAGGTCATCGATTTATGTAAGTAGGATTGTATGGTTGATGCTTGAGTAATACTAGTTTATCGGCATAAAAAAATTGTACAGCTAGACATAAGGCGGTCACCTCGCTTACGCCTAACACTATTTTGAACCTTGTGTTTTGACATACCTGGTAAATCGTAATGTTATCCAACTCAATTACCCAAAATAAACCTATTAGATGTAACTTTGTCTACAAGTATTAAAGGAGAGTTCATTGATCCTTTGGTTTGGCTTCGTCCTTCCACCCACAAAATCATGTTATGCATGCATAAACTCAATCAAATCAAAGAAAGTTTTATCAAAAGCTCAACAAATCAAAACTTTCCTTGCCTCCCCCTATCTATTATATAATTAAGATAAGAGTCAAACAAGCCATCACGTTAGCCCATATATGCTAATATTATTACCACCGTCCGACTAGAATAATATCGGCTGAAATTTAAAAGTTTTTGTGTCACGTCTATACGCTTATGCATATGCATAAGGTGAAAACACTGGGTGGACTAAACCACTAGTTGGAACTATAAAAATAAACTCCAATGTAGCTTTGGATCTGGAGGAAGAAAGAGCAGGGACGGCTGTGGTCGCAAGGGATCATGAAGGGAAGTTCCTTTCAGGAAGATTCTCAACATACACTCGACACACTGATTCATATGTATGCGAGGCTCTAGGTTGCAGAGATGCCATGCTGTTGACAAAGGAAAAAGGGTGGGAGCGGATTCAGTTGGTTACTGATTGCAAGAATGTGGTAGATGACTAGAATGCCAGACGAGGGCGCTCGAGCTGTGGCCCTGTCTTTCGAGAGATGGCTTCGTATCTCTCATCTTTCCAGGGATTTGAAGTAAGACATTGCGGAAGAGAAGCAAACGAAACGGCACACTTATTAGCTGAGCACTGTTTGTCTATTAGGGTGCTCAATGTAACTTATGATGTAATCCCTAATTTCTTAGGTGCGGCGGTGCACTTGGACTATGTTTGGTCTATGAATGAATAAAATGCCTTGTGGCCGTTACTAAAAAAAAAGATTAAAAAAGTTACGTAACAATCATCAAACATGTACAACCAAACCATATGTACTCTTTCCCTAAAAAAACCATACGTACTCAACTCAAAACAAGAAACACGTGTGCCTTAAACAGTCATAATCTATCACGTCTCTTTCACAAAAAAGAAAAAAAAATCTATCACGTCTCTATATCAGAAGTCTACACCCCGCACGACTTAACTCGGACAAAGACGCCAAGAAAACAAGAACACTCCAAGCACGTTGATGACTCTTCATGCATAAGGAGATGCTCTCGGACTCTCTTTTTTAAAAGAAAAATAACTGCGGACACTGCCCTTCTTTTTTGCCCACACTATGGACTCTGTCTTTCAAAGGTTATATGCCAGACTTACAAACTAGGTACAGAACTAAAAACAGTGTATATACTCTGCATGAAAAAAGCACCTACACGGCTACACCTTTATATATTTTTATTTTTCCGAACATGAATATTGCACACAAACATACACATTAGTTGCAATAGTTCAATGTTAGCTGCCTGAAACGTGTTATAACAAAAAGAACAGAGGGAGTAATATACTTTTGAAAATATGTTTCTTTTTACCCGGAACATACAGTTGTATTATGTCTTACAAAGAGAATGCAAGATCATATAGAAGGTGCATATAAAATTCAAATGTCGCCGCAATAAAAATGAGCTTCTTTGGATATCAAGAATTAGAAAATGTAGCAATATGTACGGCACATAATTGATGCCACGGGCTGTGAATTCCAAAAGGATTTTATATATAACACAAAAGGTTTGAAAGGGATGACTTTGAACAGTGCACATGATGTAAACACAAGTATTTTAGAGCGCTGGTGTGGAGAGTGTAGAGAGAGTTCGTGCATGTGCATTGCACATCTAAAAGGAAACATAGAATGAAATTTTGGTTCATGTCGAGATTCCTATGGAATGGATGGCGAAGAAATGTATTCCATAGGAATCTGGTAAGCTTAATTCTATCACCGAAAGGATTAGATGAATCACATTGTTTGTGGAAATTCAAAGTAAATAGAACTTTTATTTGGTACACAAGGAGTACATTGTATGCTAAAAAAATCCATAGTAGTAGATGAACATTCAAAATCTACATCTGCATTTTTCTAAATATCTCCATACAAAATACACTATAACATAAATAAAAATTAGAACTTGGATGTTTATGTTAGGTATATCTCTACATTCCAAAATAAGTTTGAAGGAAATTAGGTGTTGTGTATGCACTGTTTTCTTTTTGAAGGCGTCGCTTTTGGAGAATTTGAACTCTGGGTGCTGCCTTCATAGTGATTTTTGTTGCAGCTACAAGGTTTTGATCATCATAGCGGGATATGTTTTTTCTTCTTCCTTTTTTTGTAGGGCTATGTGCATCCATAATATCTATAAGACATTTCATATTGCAAAGACTGTGTGATACAATGTGTATATTATATTTCTACTATAATATGAATCAAATAAGATATGGATCAAAGAAAAACTACTTCTTCTGGATCCTAAATTAACAAAATAAAGAAGTGAATTTTTAAATTTTCATATTTTAAATAAGAAATAAATCATGTATACATCTAAAAAACTTTTTCTTAAATCTAAAATCAAGAAAACAACAGTAGCAGCAGCAACAGGAGCTGAATATGCGACAACCATCCAATGACCCATACCCAGGCGAAAACTAAGTTCCCACTCACGACCCATATAACAAGCTACACCAAGTAGGAAGTTTGCGATATTAATATATTCTCTTTATCGACCAAAATCAAATCAAATTAAATTTCATTGAAAGCTCAACAAATCAAAACTGTCCCTGCCTCCCCCTATTCATATTTCATATTCAAATAAAATCAAATCTTATCAAACCTCAGCTAAAGCAAAATTTTCATTGTCTTTTCCTATCTAGAATAAAATCAAACCTTACCAAAATCTACAAATATATATAGTGGGTGGACTGACACGATTGATATGGAAACACTAAAATTATTATGGAGTATGACCGGTTGCAACACACACAGGCAACTAGGTAGGTGTATCTGCTATCTAGTTAGTTATGCCGTCGTTCTGCTGCTTGTCGTTTGTTTTGCTTCTCCTTGCTTTGATGAATTCCATAAGCACACGTAGCGCAACGTCGACGTCCTCACTCCGCAGCAGCATCTCGGACACCTCCGCCGGCGTAACCTCCACCGCCGCAAGAAGTTCCTGAATCTCCGGGAAGAGAGCGTGGTCGTCGAGGAGGTGGTAGTTCCGGGCCAGCGTCCTGAAGGCCTCCCAGCCACAGTGTCCCATGTAGACGTGCATGTCCATGCGGCCCGGCCGTAGCAGCGCCCGGTCGAGGCGGTCCTTGTAGTTGGTGGTGAAGACGATGACGCGCTCCTCGCCGGTGGTTGACCACAAGCCGTCGATGACGTTGAGCAGCCCCGACAGTGTCATCTTGTGGCGCTCACGCCCCTGGAAGTATCCTCTTGCTCCGACGTCTTCGTCGTACTCGTCGCCATCCTCGTCGGTGTCGGTGTCGGTGCCGGCCGCCTGGCGTAGCTTGCCGTCTTTTTCCCTGGACATGGTGTCGAAGCTGCAGTCAATGTCCTCGATGACGAGGATGGACTTGTTGGGCATGTCCATGAGCAGCCTCTGCAGGCACGAGTTGTCGTACACCGAGGAGAGATCAAGGTCGTAGAGGTTGAACCGGAGGTAGTTGGCCATGGCGGCCACCAGGCTGGACTTGCCGGTTCCGGGCGGGCCGTAGAGAAGGTATCCGCGCTTCCACGCCTTGCCGATCCGCCGGTAGTACTCCTTGCGCTTCAGGAAGCGGTCGAGGTCGTCCATGACGGACTGCTTCATGGCCGGGTCCATGGCGAGCGTGTCGAACGTGGCCGGGTGGTGGTGGTTGATGCCTCTCCAACTCGAACTCTCGTTGAGAAAGATCTTGAGCGCGCGGTCTCGCAGCCGCAGATCCTCCGCCGCGGACATGATGAAGGGCACGTACTTGTGGAGCACGGTCTCCGTGTGCTCTGCGTCGAAGCTGAGCTCCAGGGACTCGTGCGCCCTACTCTTGCCGTCGTCGCCGCCGCTCTCGATGGACGTCCACCGGAACTCAACGCCCTGGAAGGTGTCGGTGGTGGAGCCCCCGTTCTCCATGCTCAGGAGCGTGCTCCAGCTGGCGCTCCCGCCGGGCTCCTTCATGCGGGTGCGCGCGAGGCAGAGCCGGCTCATGCTCTGCGGGTTGATCTTGGTGGCCAGGTACGTGAGCGCCGCGTCGAACAGGTCGTTCTCGTTGTACCCGCCGCCGAGGCCGAGGCCGCCGAGCACGCGCCGGATGACAATGGTGTGACGCTGCTTCTCGGGAGCGCTGTAGCGGGAGCGCACGAACGCGGCGGCCCAGCGCACCGCGGCGCGCAGCTCATCGGGGAGGAGCTCCCGCGCCATGCCGCGCGCCAGCATGGCGTACGCGCTCACCGTGGCCGCCGTGGCGAGCGCCTTCTTGTACGTGTCCACCACCGCTGCCCCCTCCGGCGACGACGCCATCGTGCTTGCCATCGTGCTTGTCTTTGGCAAGAAATCCATGGCTATATACCACAGACTTGTTTCGATCAAGTTGCGTCGCGTTATGTTACTAGAGTACGTCCTCCCTTTTGATTATTTATATATATTAGTATTGCAGAAGAAGAATAAGAATCAACTTCTAACAGATTGATATATTTTACCCGGACTCTACAGATCACAACGGTTCTACTCGAATACGATCCGGATTTTTTTCCATGGTAATACGTGTCTCGTTTATATTATAAAGATTAAAGTACAAGTCATGACAAAATTGAAAAGAACATCTCTGAGCTTGACACCAATGTCCATCATCTGCCTCCGACACCACACCAGCAGCCACCAAAGAAAAGAATGACGAATCACCTCCTCCCCCGAGTTCGACGCGGCTCCATCGCTCATATGCAGCTTTGCTGACCTTTAAGGTGGCCCACCAAAAGTGAAGCCCTTACCGTTGAACGAATCATACCGGGGCAACATCCCGGACAGGCCACCGAACTCTAGATTTTGCAACCCAACGCGACTAAGACGTCGCAGAAGGAAACCATACCTGCCGTCCATGAACCACGAACCCAACACATGGTCCGTCTTCCAGATGTCGTTGATGCAGACCACGATCTGCATTCGCTCCCGGACTACCTCCCAAGCTTCATGCCGACGCTGGAGCAAACGCCGTCGCAACGGCGGAGCCCGGGGACACAGGTCTACCACGAGGATGCCGCCATCACTACACTATCCTTGCTTGAAGAGACTGGTTTCAAAATACATCCCCAACCATAGGGCTGATGGCCTCGTCGGGGAAGGATTCGAAGAATCATTATTCAGCGCCGTCATCGTCGCCGCCGAAGCAAAGATGATAAGCAGCCTAAAAAACTAGACTACGAGGGAGTAAAAACGATCCACACGGGTGGATCCGGCGACCCCCGTCACCAACGACGACCGAGGTCGCCGGCGGAGGGGAGCAGCCGGAGGACGGCATTACAAGATTGGCATTTCCTGGCAGCGGCTAGGGTTCCAGCCGCAAGGAATAGGAGGAAAAACGATATACGATCCTGAAAATCTTTACAAACTCAACACGCGCACGATACGGAAACAGCTCTATGAGCAAACCAGGTCAGGCAGACTTGTGCAAGCTGGCCTGCACACCGACTTCTATTGGGCAGGGTGATTTCTACCCGGCCTTCCTTGTCGATGCTACTTCTCCCTATTCCTCTGTTTTTTGTGTTTCCTTTTGTTTCGACGAAAAAAAGTAGTCATTCGAAATCACCAATTGAGGAGTACTCCTCGCAAAGATCGCTTCTACCTTCTCAGGTTTTGACAAGTGGCGCGCTGCATGTGTGCCACTTGTCGCAACCTGGTAGTTTCATTTTTTTCGTAGTTTCGTTCATTCAAAATATTTTACCTCTTAAACCGTGCATCGAAATCTCGAACTGTTTTCACCGTTGGATTTCTCGCGTCGATATCTTCAGAACTAGATCCCGTGTTGATAGGTTTTGATGAACTTTTTTTCTAAAAAAAACCCGGATGAAACAACTGAACCGGGAGCATGGTTTTTTTCCTTTTCGAAGGAGGCACGACCGTGCCTCTCACGAAATCACAACCGTGCCTCTCACGGAATCAAAACGTGTCTCTCATGAAAGAAAAAAACAAACAGAAAACACATTTTTTTCATTTCCGAGAAGGCACTGCCGTGCCTCTCATGAAAGAAACCATCTCTCTCGCGGGAACAAAACCGTGCCTCTCACGAAAGAAAAAAATAAGTAGAAAACACATTCTTTTTCGTTTTCGAGAGGCACGGTCGTGCCTCTCGCGAAAGCAAAACCGTGACTCTCGCGGAAGCAATACCGTGCCTCTAGCGGAAGAAAAAAAACAGAAAACATGTTTTTTTTCATTTCCGAGAGTCATGGTCGTGCCTCTCGCAAAAGCAAAATCATGCCTCCCGCGAATCAAGAAAAAAAATAGGAAACACGTTTTTTCCTGTTTCCGAGAGTCATGGTCGTGTCTGTCGGGAAAGCAAAAACGTGCCTCGTGTGGAAGCAAAAATAAACAGAAAACAAGTGTTTTCCCCTTCCTAAGAGTCATTGTCATGCCTCTCGCCGAAGCAAAACCGTGCCTTTGTAGATGAAAAAAAAAGAAAACATATTTTTTCGCGCAATTTTTTCCCGAATTTGTTGAATGCGCTACAACACTTGAGACTCATTTAAACAAAAAAAATATACGATAAAGGCAACATATTTTGTATTTGGTGACAAGCCCTGGAAAGCATCAAATTTTTTATTTCTATATACCTAAACATAAGCTAGAAACCAGTATGAGAATATTTCCGGGACAATATGCTCTACTAAGATATTTACCGATACACACATATTTATATATACACACTATGTCCATGAGATTACTACAAATTAATCTGTGAAAAACATTTCGTTTTTTGGTTTTTCCTTATTTTTTCTAACATATATGAGGATTCAGTTTGAACATCTTTTTTTTGCGGAACAATTTGAACATCGACACTATAAGATGCAGTTTATTGGAGATAGAAAAACTAATATAATTTTCTTTATAAACACGGTTCAAGTTTATCACAGTAGATGCATATTTTTCATGAAGATTTGCAACTGCATTATAAGACACAAACATTAATATTTCAACATTATGATCTGATTAAGTATCACAATTAACTTACAAGAAAAGTACTCGACTCAGATAAAACATGTCATCTGAGTATCATTTATGGTCTGTTAAAAAGGGTTATAAGTAAATATAGAAGTTTGGTATAAATATATCTAATTTACTTGGTTCGGGGTCAAAAATTGTATTTAATCGTACCTACGTGACAGTGATGGTCGAGTTGGGTTCTGTTCTGTTGCCAGCGTACATCCTCCGGCGGCGACGATGCCATGCTGCTTGTTGTCGGGGAGGAGCTCCCGCGCCATGCCGCGCGCCAGCATGGCGTACGCGCTCACCGTGGCCGCCGTGGCGAGCGCCTTCTTGTACGTGTCCACCACCGCTGCCCCCTCCGGCGACGATGCCATCGTGCTTGTCTTTGGCGAGCGTCTTCGATCGAGTTGCGTCGCGTTGTGTTGCCAGCGTACAGCGTACGTCCCCCCCTCTTGATTATTTATATTATTAGTAGTATTGCAGAAGAAGCTTCTAACAGATTGATATATTCTACCCGGACTCTACAGATCACAACGGTTCTACTCGAATACGACCCGGTTTTTTTTTCCATGTCAATACGCGTCTTGTTTATATCATAAAGATTAAAGTACAAGTCACGACAAAACTGAAAAGATAACTGAACATCTCTGAGCTTGACACCAACATCCATCATCTGCCTCCGACACCACACCAGCAGCCACCAAAGAAAAGAATGACGAATCACCTTCTCCCCCGAGTTCGACGCGGCTCCATCGCTCATATGCAGCTTTGCGGACCTCCAAAGTGGCCCACCAAAAGTGAAGCCCTTACCGTTGAACGAATCATATCGGGACAACATCCCGAACAGGCCACCGAACTCTAGATCTGGCACCCCAACGCGACTAAAACGTCGCAGAAGGAAACCATACCTGCTGTCCATGAACCACGAACCCAACACATGTTACGTCTTCCAGATGTCGTCGATGCAGACCACCATCTACATTCGCTCCCGGACTATGTAACATCCCAAATTTTCAATTTGGAATGTTATACATTAAGTCATCATGCATATCATATTTTCTTGCATTTTCCGATCCTAGAAAATTTCACGCAACTCAAGGACACTAGGAGAGAGTTGGAGATTTCATTATTTTCATATTTGGGTTTTTCTCAAATTTTGAAAATAGGATCAGTCGGATTTATTTGTATTTATCTTCAAATATTTTTCCGATAAAAATAAGAGAGGGAATAATATGACTTTCCCAAAAATTTAGGAAAAATGAAGATTTAATAAATAAATCAAGTTTTGGATTTTTCGGAGTTTATTTGCTTTAGGGAAAAAAATGCGTATTTTAAAAATTTGCATTTCGCCCCGTATTAAAGTTCATTTTGTTCGACTCATTTTTAGGAGTCGGGGAAAATTTATTTTTTTATATTTGGAGTTCGTTTAGGTTTATTTTAATTCGTTTTCGGTTTTAAAAAAAAACGTGCCGCGCCGACTGGGCCAAGGCCCAGCCGACGGCCCACCCCGCCAGCCGGCCCAGCCAGCCCCGCCGCCGCCTCCCGCCGGAGGAGTCCCGCCCGCCCGCCCGCCACCCCGAGTCCGGCTCGGCCCGCCTCGCCGCCCCCTCCCAAGGCAACCCTCCTCCTTATAAGCCGCCACCCCCTCGACCCACCCCGCCCGTCGCCGACCCGCCACCGACACCCCGAGCCGCCCGCCGCCGCCCGCCGTCGCCCGGCGCCGTGCGACCCGCCGCGCCGCCGCCACCCGCCGACCCGCCGCAGCCAGAGCCCACCCACCCGGAGCCGGGCCCGGCGACCTCGCCGGAGGTAGCCACCGCGGCCCCCCGGTCCGGTTTTGTTTTAAAAACCGTCCGGTTCTTCTTTTGTTGTTTGGTTTTTTTTAAACCCTAGATCGTTTTTTTTTCTCGGTTTAGTTAATTAGTGAACGTGCACCGATCCGTTCGTTTTAACGAACGCGTTCGCCGGTTAGTTTCTGTTAACGGACGTCCGTTCGTTTAACCGTTCGTCGTTTTTCTTTTAAATCGGATTTAGTCCGTTATTTTCCGATCTCGATTTCAGATCCAAGCTTCGAATCAGTTTATCTTCTCGCTCGTTTACCGGAATCAGGTGATTCAAGCGCGTGGTGTTTCGTTACGAAACCGTCGTTCCGATTAATCCACTTAAACAAAGTTTTGCTACTGTAAGATTTGACCTAGTTTCAAATTGTTAGAAACGAGTCGCTTTTCTTTCGACGCTTGACTTTCGTTGCTTTATTTGATTCGATTCTTTTGCAACCAGGGTTCTTAAGTTGAACTTTCTGGTCAGATCTTCTATTCGAGATTTACCTGCATTAGATGAGTACTTATTGTATGCTTGTTGTTTGTCTGCGATAGATCACCCGGAGTGCGCCGCTTGTTATTTCGAATCTCTAGGTTTCGCGGATCGTCAGCAAGGCAAGTAACACTTGATCATATCTCTTCTACTACCCAGTTTTTATGCATTAGATCAATCCTCAAACACTTGCATGATTAGGATCTAATTAAATTGTGGGATGGGAAGTAGATTGAGGTAGTACCTATTACCTGTTTTACTTATGAAACCTTGGGAGTTACTTCTAAGTTGCTTATTATGCCATGCTATGCTAGTAGACGTGGATTGGGTGAGTGATATCCATGACAGATGTGAGATTGTTAATTAATGGTTTATTTAAGGTGGCAACTTAAATACACATCTGGGTGGATTGAGGCACCTGGGGAACCCAGTGTTGTCTGTTTTTTTGGAAATCCCGGGGTACCCGTGTGATTTTCCTATGGACCGCCACCCAGGCTCAAAGGGATCATAAGATTATTCAAACTAGAAACTTCCGTGTGCAGCCACAAGCCATTATGGGCTCTGGCATAGTTGACTAAGTTATGCGAACTCTTACGGGTAGACTAGCAGATGTAGGGGAAAGTAGGTGTACCGGTCTACCCACAAGTAAGGTGCTAGCGCTTCTGAAAGACTATGTCTCGGTCATCCGTCTCTCAAACACCATGTAGTGCGAGAAACCAAACGGAGGCGATCGAGTCTTGTGGGGAAAAGTGCGCAAACCTCTGCAGAGTGTACAAACTAATCATGATTAGCCGTGTCCCGGGTTATGGACATCTTAAGTATCTAGTACTTGAATATCATGTGAATCTCAACATGTTACTCTAATTAATATTATTGGTTTTTAATGAGTACCTTTAATTGGGATTGAGGATGCTGTCAACCATTCTCAATGTTTCACAACCACCATGATAGTTAAACAAATTTATTCCTTTGCAGTAGGGAAAAACTAGCTTTATGCAAAACTGTAACCATAGAGCTTTACCACCAGCCATATATGCATGTAGTATAGGCTTATGCTTTCATTTCTCTCTATGTGTTACATTGCCAAGATATTCCATGTGCTGACCGTTTGGGCTGCAACTTTCATCTTGCAGACTTTTAGAATGACGAGTAAGGTGTTTTATGTCGTGGTTCTATACTCAGTGATGCCGATGGAGTTGATGGACTCACTTATCTTCCAAGTCTTCCGTTGTTATCGTTATTAGATGGCCTTAAGCCATATTTATTGTAATAAGTCCTCTTTTGGACAATGCTGTAATAAGTGTGTGATTGCTACTCGCTATAAATCCTTCAAGTATCGTGGTGTCAAGATTATCGATCCAGTGGATGACGCCTTTGAGCACGATGACTTGATCCATTCGGTCGGCTCGCTACAGAGATGGTATCGAGCACACGCCGATCAGAGGACACGACCACTAAGATACAGCCATAGATAACTACTCTCTTCTCATTTTCTAACTCCTCATCTTTTCTACTCTTTTAGGATGAAGGACGCGAAGATCAAGTACACCCAACCGGATGAAGGCACACCTTTGGATTTCACTTGAAGGAAGTCACCAAATACCTGAACATTGGACTACCAAGTTTCACCGGGACGTTCAACGCCACTTTGCCTGAAGAGGAGCGCTGGAAGATTCAAGCTCACGTTCCGGGAAGGACATTCGCCCCAATCACCAATACTATAGATAGTGTTTTCAGTGCACCAACATGGAGTCTGGGAAAGAGCATGGCAGCTCACATCACCATGGGACGCATTGGAGAAGTTTATCAAGAAGACCTCAAGGACACCATCTATCAGATTTGCGGACGCCGAGATGAACAATGGGAGATAGTTAGCACTAAGAAGGACCGATCCATTGCGGCTTTCATCCAGGAGTTAAACCAGCACATTCGACGCCAGGAGAACCAGATGTGCAATGATATGCTCGAGTTGAAGAA
Source organism: Aegilops bicornis (assembly GCA_021605145.1). Taxonomy (NCBI): domain Eukaryota; kingdom Viridiplantae; phylum Streptophyta; class Magnoliopsida; order Poales; family Poaceae; genus Aegilops; species Aegilops bicornis. Next base: position 800,304,519 of record CM038673.1, read on the forward strand.
TGCGAAGGGAAGGATCATCGAACTCGAAGAGGAACTAAAGTCTACACGCAAGGACTACATGGACGAGATCGTAGCTTTAGCAAGACACAACAACGACCTTAAGTATGAGATTGAAGAACTCAAGAAGAAATTGGCGCTCAAGAATGAAGACCAGTACATCGGCTGTCCAAGCGACTACATCAACATCGACGACACCGACTCAGATCCAAGTGAACCCGACTCTGAAGATGAAGCAGGAGCAGACATCATGGAGTCTTCCACCGGTTCAAATTAGTAGATGACCCCCACATATTAGTAGTATTTCCTCCATGTAACATTTTAGTACACGCACTTTGCGATAGTTAGATCGTTGTAAGCCCTTTGTTTGAATTGAATGAAGTGATTTTGTGTGAATTTGCTCATATACATTTGGGTAGTGTTTCTCCTTAGACCCCACTCTATTCTTAATTTCTCGTCTTTTCTAAACCCATCGATGCCTCCGAGACGCGACCCGGATTTGTTTTCCGCCAGAGATCACCCAGTTGATTCAGCAGCAGAACACTTTGATCCAAACACTAGTGCAGAATCAAGGCAACAACAACAACCCACCGCCACCACCACCACCTGCGGATCATTTGACACATTTCTTAAGACTGAATCCGCCAGTGTTTTCCAGTAGCACCGAGCCGATAGTAGCAGATGATTGGCTCCGTAAGGTAGGAAGGGAGTTGATCACTGCAGGGTGTATAGATGGAGAGAAGGTGAAGTTTGCTGCACACCAACTTGAAGGACCCGCAGCAGCATGGTGGGAGAATTTTACAGCCACTTACCCTGTAGACACCGCCACATGGGATCAGTTTCAACAAGCTTTCAAGACAGCCCATGTCTCAGCAGGAGCTATGGCCATGAAGAAGCGTGAGTTTCGCAATTTACGCCAAGGAGGAAGGACTGTTGGCCAGTATGTGGATGGTTTTAGTAAGTTAGCACGTTATGCCCCAGATGACGTTGCTACAGATGCAGCTAAGCAGGAGAAGTTTCTGGAAGGACTGAATGATGAGTTAAGCATGCAGTTGATGGTAGCAAGTTTCAATAACTACCAGGAGTTAGTAGACCGTGCCCTCATGATTGAAGGAAAGCAACAGCAAATTGAGAATCGCAAGAGGAAGTATGGACAGGGGAAGTATAACTCTGGAGCCCAGCAGAAGCCCCGTTATACCCCTAAACAGGGAGTTCAGTTTCAGCATACCCACGGAGGAAGTAATTCGCACAACCATAATGGTACCAAGAATGGGAACGGGAATGGAGGAAGCAATGGACAGAACCGCCCCACACCATCAACCCCAACCAAGAAAGACTTAAGCCATGTCACCTGTTTCAAGTGTTCCAAGCCCGGGCATTATGCAAATGACTGTCCAGAAGGCCAAGGTGGCAATGGAAACTCTGGAAAGAAGCCAAACCCTTTCAATAGGGGACAAGTGAACCACATTGATGTGGAGGAGGTTGAAGATCAGCCCGATGCGATGTCGATAAGTTTTTGGTTAAGTCATTTATCGCACTAGTTCTTTACGATACCGATTGCATCGCATTCATAGATATCAAAGGGATTTGTAGAGAAGTATAGTCTACCTACTCGGATTCTTAAAACCCTTTGCTAGTAAGCTCACCAGAGCGGAGTATATGGCGGAACAAGGATGTTTTCAAGTGCCATTAAGTATAGGAAGGCATGTGTTCCCGACGGATTTGATCATTTTGGAATCTCAAGGATTTGATGTAATTCTCGGTATGGATTGGCTGTCGGTGTATGGAGGAAACATCGATTGCGCAAGTAAGACGATTTTTCTCACAACACCAGAAGGAAGAAGGATTAAGTATGTATCACAGCATGAGCCGAGGAGAGCTCATGTAAATTGCCTATCAGGAATGGTGCAGGAAGAGGTGCGAGTAAAGGATTACCTGATGTATTTCACGAGGAATTGCCAGAATGCCACCGGATAGAGACATTGAGTTTTTGATTGAACTTTTGCGTGAACAGGCCCAATATCGGCGACCATATACAGTGATGCCCGCACAGGATTTGGCGGAAATCAAGAAGAAGATTAAGGAGCTATTGGATAAAGGTTTTATACGCCCAAGTTCTTCGCCTTGGGGATCACCCGTACTGTTAGTGGAGAAGAAGGATGGATCGTTAAGGATGGTTGTTGATTACCATGGATTGAATGAAGTAACAATCAAGAATAAGTACCCACTACCAATGATAAATGATCTGTTTGATCGTTTGCAAGGAGCTAAAGTGTTTTCCAAGATCGATTTGCGATCAGGATACCATCAGTTGAAAATTCGAGAGCAGGACATACCTAAGACAGCATTTACCACGAGATATGGACTGTATGAGTACACCGTTATGTCATTTGGACTGACTAACGCGCCTGCCTATTTCATGAACCTGATGAACAAAGTGTTTATGGAGTTTTTGGATAAGTTCGTCGTGGTGTTCATAGATGATATTTTGATTTTCTCGAAGAATGAAGAGGAACATAAGGAACATTTGCGATTGGTTTTGGAGAAACTAAGGGAACATCATTTATATGCCAAGTTCAGCAAATGCGAGTTTTGGCTAAAGGAAGTTGGATTTCTTGGACATGTTATATCCGGAGAAGGAATAGCAGTTGACCCCACAAAGGTTGAGACCGTAACCAATTGGGAAGCACCAACGACAGTTGGAGAGATCCGGAGTTTCCTTGGACTCGCAGGATACTACCGAAGATTCATTGAGAATTTCTCAAGGATTGCAAAGCCTATGACGGAGTTGTTGAAGAAGGATACCAAATTCAATTGGACTGAGGATTGTGAGACAAGTTTTCAGGAGTTGAAGAAAAGATTGGTTACCTCACCAGTGTTAATTTTGCCAGATCAGACCAAGGATTATGAGGTGTATTGCGACGCTTCACGCCGAGGACTTGGAGCAGTGCTTATGCAGGAAGGAAGAGTTGTTTCATATGCTTCACGACAGCTTAAGCCTCATGAATTGAATTATGCCACACATGATTTGGAGTTAGCAGCCGTTGTGCACGCATTGAAGACCTGGAGACATTTTCTCATTGGAAATCATTGTGAGGTGTACACGGATCACAAGAGTTTGAAGTACATCTTCACGCAGAAGGAATTAAATCTCAGACAGCGCAGATGGCTGGAGCTTATTAAGGATTATGATATGAGATTGCATTATCACCCCGGAAAGGCTAACGTTGTAGCAGACGCATTGAGCCGTAAGAGCCACGTCAATACCCTAAGGATGGGAGGAATACCCAAGGAGTTAGCCGAGGACCTTCGAGAGCTATGTTTAGAAATAGTTCCGAGAGGCTTTGTGGCAGCATTGGAGATTCAGTCTACGTTGATGGACAAAATCAGAGAAGCTCAAAAGGTAGACAAGGAAGTTGCCTCTATAAAGGAGAAAATGAGCGAAGGAAAAGCTAAGGGATTTCGTGAGGATGAGCACGATACCCTATGGTTTGAGGACCGTGTTTATGTGCCAAATGACCCGGAGATCAGGAAGTTGATTTTGCAAGAAGCACATGATTCACCGTATTCGATTCACCCAGGAAATACCAAGATGTATTTGGATTTGAAGAATACTTTCTGGTGGACCGGAATGAAGAAAGATATTGCAGAGTATGTAGCAGTTTGCGATGTATGTCAGAGAGTGAAGGCAGAACATCAGAAGCCAGCAGGATTGTTGCAACCATTGCCGATACCCGAATGGAAGTGGGATAAACTAGGCATGGATTTTATCACAGGTTTGCCAAACACTCGTTCGGGCTATGACTCTATTTGGGTTATAGTCGACCGTTTGACGAAGGTAGCTCATTTCATTCCAGTCAAGACTACCTATAGCAGTGCTAAGTTGGCAAAGATATACATGACCAGAATTGTGTGTTTACACGGAGTTCCGAAGAGTATCGTATCAGATAGAGGAACTCAATTTACCTCAAAATTTTGGAATCAGTTGCACGAAACATTGGGAACCAGGCTGGAATTTAGTACAGCTTTCCACCCACAGACCGATGGACAGACTGAGAGAGTCAATCAGATTTTGGAGGATATGCTGAGAGCTTGTGCACTAGATTATGGATCTAGTTGGGATGATAACTTGCCGTATGCAGAGTTTTCTTATAACAACAGTTACCAAACCAGCTTGAAGATGGCACCTTTCGAGGCTTTGTACGGAAGGAGGTGCAGGACACCGTTATCATGGGACGAAGCTCGAGACCGTCAGTTGTTTGGACCAGATTTGATTAAGGAGTCTGAACAGAAGGTTAAGTTGATTCGCGATAGGCTCAAGGTAGCCCAGTCCAGACAGAAGAGCTATGCGGATTCAAAACGCAAGGCGATGGAATATGAAGTTGGAGAAAGAGTTTATCTTAGAGTATCCCCGCTTCGAGGAGTTAAGCGTTTTGGAGTTAAAGGAAAGTTAGCCCCACGTTTTCGTTGGACCGTATAAGATTTTGCAACGCATGGGAGAAGTTGCTTATAAACTGGAATTGCCAGAGGGACTGTCAGGAGTTCATGATGTATTCCATATTTCTCAGTTGAAGAAATGTCACGCCGAGATGGCGGAAGTACCGTTAAGAGATACAGTGCCGCTTGAAGCAATTCAGTTGCAGGATGATTTGACATATGAGGAAAGACCAGCAAGATTCTCGAGTATGCCAGCAGAGTTACTCGCAGCAAGGTTATCAAGTTTTGCAAGGTTCAAGGAGCCATCACACCGAGGATGAAGCCACCTGGGAAAGAGAAGAAGATTTGCTCAAGGATCACCTCACCTATTTTCTAGCCAACCCGAATCTCGAGGGCGAGATTCATCTTAAGGGGGTAGGTTTGTAACATCCCAAATTTTCAATTTGGAATGTTATACATTAAGTCATCATGCATATCATATTTTCTCGCATTTTCCGATCCTAGAAAATTTCACGCAACTCAAGGACCCTCGGAGAGAGTTGGAGATTTCATTATTTTCATATTTGGGTTTTTCTCAAATTTTGAAAATAGGATCGGTCGGATTTTATTTGTATTTATCTTCAAATATTTTTCCGATAAAAATAAGAGAGGGAATAATATGACTTTCCCAAAAATTTAGGAAAAATGAAGATTTAATAAATAAATCAAGTTTTGGATTTTTCGGAGTTTATTTGCTTTAGGGAAAAAAATGCGTATTTTAAAAATTTGCATTTCGCCCCGTATTAAAGTTCATTTTGTTCGACTCATTTTTAGGAGTCGGGAAAATTTATTTTTTATATTTGGAGTTCGTTTAGGTTTATTTTAATTGCTTTCGGTTTTAAAGAAAAAGAAAACGCGCATGTGATCGGGCCAAGGCCCAGCCGACGGCCCACCCCGCCAGCCGGCCCAACCAGCCCCGCCGCCCCCGCCTGGAGGAGTCCCCGCCGCCGCCGCCACCCCGAGTCGGCTCGGCCCGCCTCGCCGCCGCCCGCCTCGCCGCCCCTCCCAAGGCGACCCTCCCTCCTTATAAGCCGCCACCCCCTCGACCCACCCACCGCCGTCGCCGACCCGCCGCCGCCCCGGCCCCGAGCCGCCACCGTCGCCCGCCCGTCGCCCGCGTCGACCCGCCGCCCGCCGCCACCCCGCCGACCCGCCGCTGCCGCCGAGCCCACCCACCTCATTGAGCCCGGAGCCCCGGCGACCTCGTCGGAGGTAGCCACCGCGCTTCGGTCCGGTTTTGTTTTAAAAATCGTCCGGTTTTTCTTTTGTTGTTCGGTTTTTTAAAAACCCTAGATCAGTTTATTTTTTTTTCTCGGATTAGTTAATTAGTGAACGTGCACCGATCCGTTCGTTTTAACGAACGTGTTCGCCGGTTAGTTTCTGTTAACGGACGTCCGTTCGTTTAACCGTTCGTCGTTTTTCTTTTAAATCGGATTTAGTCCGTTATTTTCCGATCTCGATTTCAGATCCAATCTTCGAATCAGTTTATCTTCTCGCTCGTTTACCGGAATCAGGTGATTCAAGCGCGTGGTGTTTCGTTACGAAACCGTCGTTCCGATTAATCCACTTAAACAAAGTTTTGCTACTGTAAGATTTGACCTAGTTTCAAATTGTTAGAAACGAGTCGTTTTCTTTCGACGTTTGACTTTTGTTGCTTTATTTGATTCGATTCTTTTTGCAACCAGGGTTCTTAAGTTGAACTTTCTGGTCAGATCTTCTATTCGAGATTTACCTATGCATTAGATGAGTACTTATTGTATGCTTGTTGTTTGTCTGCGATAGATCACCCGAGTGCGCCGCTTGTTACTTCGAGTCTCTAGGTTTCATGGATCGTCAAGAAGGCAAGTAACACTTGATCATATCTCTTCTACTACCCAGTTTTTATGCATTAGATCAATCCTCAAACACTTGCATGATTAGGATCTAATTAAATTGTGGGATGGGAAGTAGATTGAGGTAGTACCTATTACCTGTTTTACTTATGAAACCTTGGGAGTTACTTCTACGTTGCTTATTATGCCATGCTATGCTAGTAGACGTGGATTGGGTGAGTGATATCCATGACAGATGTGAGATTGTTAATTAATGGTTTATTTAAGGTGGCAACTTAAATACACATCTGGGTGGATTGAGGCACCTGGGGAACCCAGTGTTGTCTGTTTTTTTTTGGAAATCCCGGGGTACCCGTGGATCTTCCTATGGACCGCCACCCAGGCTCAAAGGGATCATAAGATTATTCAAACTAGAAACTTCCGTGTGCAGCCACAAGCCATTATGGGCTCTGGCATAGTTGACTAAGTTATGCGAACTCTTACGGGTAGACTAGCAGATGTAGGGGAAAGTAGGTGTACCGGTCTACCCACAAGTAAGGTGCTAGCGCTTCTGAAAGACTATGTCTCGGTCATCCGTCTCTCAAACACCATGTAGTGCGAGAAACCAAACGGAGGCGATCAAGTCTTGTGGGGAAAAGTGCGCAAACCTCTGCAGAGTGTACAAACTAATCATGATTAGCCGTGTCCCCGGTTATGGACATCTTGAGTATCTAGTACTTGAATATCATGTGAATCTCAACATGTTACTCTAATTAATATTATTGGGTTTTTAATGAGTACCTTTAATTGGGATTGAGGATGCTGTCAACCATTCTCAATGTTTCACAACCACCATGATAGTTAAACAAATTTATTCCTTTGCAGTAGGGAAAAACTAGCTTTATGCAAAACTGTAACCGTAGAGCTTTACCACCAGCCATATATGCATGTAGTATAGGCTTATGCTTTCATTTCTCTCTATGTGTTACATTGCCAGCATATTCCATGTGCTGACCCGTTTTCGGGCTGCAACTTTCATGTTGCAGACTTTTCGCATTTATAGTAAGGTGTTTTAGGTCGTGGTTCTATACTCAGTGATGCCGATGGAGTTGATGGACTCACTTATCTTCCAAGTCTTCCGTTGTTATCGTTATTAGATGGCCTTAAGCCATATTTATTGTAATAAGTCCTCTTTTGGACAACGCTGTAATAAGTGTGTGATTGCTACTCTGCTATAAATCCTTCGAAGTACTGTGTGGTGTCAGCATTACTGATCCAGGATTGACGCCTGAGCACAGAGACTTGATCCTTGATCCATTCGGGTCGGGTCGCTACAGACTACCTCCCAAGCTTCATGCCGACGCTGGAGCAAACACCGTCGCAATGGCGGAGCCCGAGGACACAGGTCTACCACGAGGATGCCGCCATCGCCACGCTATCCTTGCTTGAAGAGACTAGTTTCAAAATACATCCCCAACCATAGGGCTGATGGCCTCGTCAGGGAAGGATTCGAAGAATCTTTATTCAGCGCTGTCATTGTCGCCGCCGAAGCAAAGACGATGAGCAGCCTAAAAACCTAGACTGTGAGGGAGTAAAAACGATCCACACGGGTGGATCCGGCGACCCCCGTCACCACCGACGACCGAGGTCGCCGGCGGATGGGAGCAGCTGGAGGACGGCATTACAAGATTGGCATTTCCTGGCGGCGGCTAGGGTTCCAGCCGCCAGGAATAGGAGGAAAAATGATATACGGTCCCGAAAATCTTTACAAACTCAACACGCGCACGATACGGAAACGGCTCTACGAGCGAACCAGGTCAGGCCGTATGGTTTTTTCCCTTTCTGAAAGAGGCACGACCGTGCCTCTCACGAAATCACAACCGTGCCTCTCACGGAAGCAAAACGTGCCTCTCATGAAAGGAAAAATCAAACAGAAAACGCATTTTTTTCATTTCCGAGACGGCACTGTCGTGCCTCTCGTGAAAGAAACCATCTCTCTCGCGGGAACAAAACCATGCATCTCACGAAAGAAAAAATAAGTAGAAAACACATTTTTTTCGTATTTGAGAGGCACGGTCGTGCCTCTAACGAAAGCAAAACCGTGACTCTCGCGGAAGCAATACCGTGCCTCTAGCGGAAGAAAAAAAATAGAAAACATGTTTTTTCATTTCCGAGAGTCATGGTCGTGCCTCTCGCAAAAGCAAAACCATGCCTCCCACGGATCAAGAAAAAAAAATAGGAAACGCGTTTTTTCCTTTTTCCGAGAGTCATGGTCGTGTCTGTCGGGAAAGCAAAAACGTGCCTCCTGTGGAAGCAAAAACAAACAGAAAACAACTTTTTTCCCGTTCCTAAGAGTCATTGTCATGCCTCTCGCCGAAGCAAAACCGTGCCTCTACAAATGAAAAAAAAGAAAACATATTTTTTCGGCGCAATTTTTTTCCCGAATTTGTTGAATGCGCTACAACACTTGAGACTCATTTAAACAAAAAATATACGATAAAGGCAACATATTTTGTATTTGGTGACAAGCCCTGGAAAGCATCAATTTTTTTATTTCTATATACCTAAACATAAGCTAGAAACCAGTATGAGAATATTTCCGAGACAATATGCTCTACTAAGATATTTACGGATACACACATATTTATATATATACACACTATGTCCATGAGATTACTACAAATTAATCTGTGAAAAACATTTTGTTTTTTGGTTTTTCCTTATTTTTTCTAACATATATGAGGATTCAGTTTGAACATCTTTTTTTTGCGGAACAATTTGAACATCGACACTATAAGATGCAGTTTATTGGAGATAGAAAAACTAATATAATTTTGTTTATAAACACGGTTCAAATTTATCACAGTAGATGCATATTTTTCATGAAGATTTGCAAATGCATTATAAGGCACAAACATTAATATTTCAACATTATGATCTGATTAAGTATCACAATTAACTTACAAGAAAAGTAGTCGACTCAGATAAAACATATCATCTGAGTATCATTTATGGTCTGTTAAAAAGGGTTATAAGTAAATATAGAAGTTTGGAAAAAATATATCTAATTTACTCGGTTCGGGGTCAAAAATTGTATTTAACCGTACCTACGTGACAGTGATGGTCGAGTTGGGTTCTGTTCTGTTGCCACCGTACATCCTCCCCCTTAATCATTTATAGTAGTATTGTAGAAGAACAACCAACTTGTAACAGATTAATTGATTATACGCGGACTGTACAAATCACTATGGTTTTACGCGGATACGATTCTGAATTTTTTTACAAACTCAACACGCGCACGATACGGAAACAACTTTACGAGCGAACCAGGCCATGCAGACCCGTGCGAGCTGGCCTGCACACCGACTTATACTGGGCCTTCCTGGCCGACGGTACTTCTTCCTATTCCTCTGTTTTTTGTCTTTTCTTTTTTTAACAAAAAAATGTAACGCCACTCGAAATCACTAATTAAGTAGTACTCATCGCAAAGTCCACTCCCACCTTCTCAGGTTGTGACAAGTGGCGTGCTGCATGTGTGCCACTTGTCGCAACCAGCTAGTTTCCCCTTTCGTAGATCCGTTTATTCAAAATGTTTTATCTCTTAAATCGTTCGTCCAAATCTCGAACTGTTTTCTTCAAAATTAGATCCCATGTTGATAGTTTTTGATGAACTTTTTTTTACAAAAAAACCAGACGAAAAAACTAAACCGGGAGCATGGTTTTTTTCCTTTAGAAAGAGGCACGACCGTGCCTCTCCCGAAATCACAAATGTACCTCTCGCAGAGGTAAAACCGTGCCTCTCGCGAAAGGAAAAAAATAAATAGAAACATGTTTTTTCCATTTCCGACAAGGCATAGCGGTGGCTCTCGCGAAAGCACAAGCAGGCCTCTCGCGAAAGAAAAAAATAAACAGAAAACACATTTTTTTTCATTTTCGAGAGGCACAGTTGTGCCTCTCGCGAAAGCAAAAGCGTGACTCTCGCGGAAGTAAAACCGTGCCTCTAGTGGAAGCAAAGAAACCAGAAAATGCATTTTTTCAGTTTCCGAGAGTCATGGTCGTGCCTCTAACGAAAGAAAAAACATGCATCTCACGGAAGCAAAACCATGCCTCTAGTGGATAAAGAAAAAAAACAGAAAACACTTTTTCTTTCTGTTTCCGAGAGTCATGGTCGTGCCTCTCGCGAAAGCAAAAACGTGCTTCTCACGGAAGCAAAAACGTGCCTCTGGCGGATGCAAAAAAAAATAGAAAACGTGTTTTTCTCCCGTTTCCAAGAGTCATGGTCGTACCTCTCGTGAAAGTAAAACCATGCCTCTGGCGGATGAAAAAAATAAACGTTTTTCACGCAATTTTTTCCCTGAATTTGTTTTTATCCAAAAGTTAAGGAAGACCGGTGAAAAACCAAAATGTTGAAAAACGCCAGGAAAAACTGTTTAAAACGCCGCAAACAAGTGCGGAAAAAATAAAATAAAATCCGAAGGAAGCGGGCAGAGCGCGACACGTGACGGGTGGCTGAGAGCGTGCCAAATAGCGCTGATCGTTGTGAGGCTCCTGAAAAGCGCTCTTTAATTAGTTGCTCCCAATGTCACTTGATATGCTTATATGGACCAGGCCGTGTTATGGGCTATGATACAACGCAGGCCACAAACCAGTTCAGTTTTCCTTTCCCTCTATTTTTTTCGGGTCCACTCCTTCCATTTTGCTCAACAGAAATCATCTTTTGTTTCATTCATAAATTGAAAACCTTCTACAACTCTGCATCCAGTTCACTGCTATTAAGTTAAGATCATCATGTAAAGAAAGAGAACACTTCAATTCAGCACCATAATAATAGGCTCTCTAAAACAATTCTACCAATAAGACAAAATTAATATGTTTTATAGTTGAGAGCGTTGAGCTCGCAAGATGGGTCTTTTTGCGACATGCTTCTCTCCTCGTATGGATTAGACATTTTGCTATTTCTCATGTGATCGAGAAAATGGTTGTTTCTCATGTGAATGCCGGTACTAAGAACCATTTAGTCTAGTCACTAACAATTCTTTAATCTTTTTATTTTTAGAAGAGAACTGTTATTCAAGCCAGTACAAGGGATAACAACATCTTGACCTAACGTCTATCAGCACTCTGAGTCGAATTATATGGATGATCACTCACTTAGAACTATTTTGCCTTTTTATATACCCAGAACACTATATCCAGCAAAGAATATGCCTCCAGGTTTACCCACTTGGGTGAAAGCAACTTGGGAAGCTATCAAGTGCAGCCACGTGTATTAATTTGGGCTCCTACAGGGTACAATTTGGTGGTGACTTTACTCTTTCGGTTTAAATTTTGTTAACATGGTTTGTGTTTTGCGTGTGGGCCATGCCGTCCTGTTTACCCGTATGTTTTCCAAATGAGATTCTCAAACATGCAATCTGTCCCCCTGGTGTCAGCCGGTGAATTTGGCAGCAAGTGCATGGATGCATGCACGGAGTGGTAAGAAATGACTTGCCTACGTACATGTCCTCCCGGTTCCAGCGTTTTCTGGATAGCTGATTAGTATAGGCGGTCGCTGTTTTTTTCAGTTTGTTATTATCTTCTCTGCGTTTTGTCCCGAAAACTCTTCATGCATAACTCAATCCCATTGCCCCCGCCCGGCCGCTCACCGCCGTAGCTCCATATAAAAGGCCCCCAACTCCTCCGGAGGTGGAGGTCACCAGTGTTCGCTCGCGCTTCACTGAAGCACCCACGCGTCGGCCAGCGTCTCGCCGAAAATCCTATCGCCGTGCCCTTATCGTCCCTTCCTCTCTTCTCTCTGCCGGAGCCTAAGGGTAGGCCGCACGAGCACAGAGCACGCCGTGCACGGAAGCTCCGGCTTCTACCGGCGCAAACAGGAGGTATGCAGGGATGTGGTGGCGCGGACAAGGGGCGGTGGCACGGTATATGGTGTGGAGAGAGATGGGTCGTAGTCCACAGGCCGATGGTGGCGGCGGCGACGACGGCCTCCACCGCGCATGTACCCGCGGCGATGGCGCCTCCGTAGGGCGGGTGTCGGTAGCAAGATGGTCTCCGTGTTGTGGCTCTCGAGTCCGGAGATCCTATGGCCCCGTCCTCCTCCCCACGACGACACCCATGTCTTTCGGCTTCGGCGGGGGGTGGATTCAGAGCGCGGTTCGCTGTGGCGGCCAGCTGCGTGGAAGTTAGGCCTCCACCTTGAGTCGGGGATGGGAGACACGCGTATGCAACCCAGCACGCGAGGCTGGCGACCTCGGCCGCTAAGGTGACGACGACGCATGAGTTCGGCGCGACGCACGCGAACGTGCCCTGGACACGACGAGCATGGACTGCCAGGCCTTGGGCAACGATCAGATCTTACGTGCTTCCGGTGCAATTCATGCAAGGTCGACCTGCTGGCGACCGCCAAGAGCAACTGGAGGGCCGTGGCCAGTGCCGACGCCGCTACCCTCGCGCTCCTCATTCTTGCCTATTGCCTCGGCTGCTGCGGCCTCCGTGTCAACGCTGCTGCGCCCTCCGTGTCAACGCCATTGCGGCGACGGCCGATACTACTGATCGCTTATTTTTTTCGTTCATTGGGGACGGCATGGTTGATTTCATGATTCGGGTTGAGAGAATCAGATTTGACAAACCCTATGAGATAAGAGTCAAGCAATTTTGTCTTTTGCAGTAATTTCGATATACTTGTGGTCTTACCGTATCAGTTTCCATTACAGGAATACAGGGTGAAGACTGATGATGCATGCTTCTTTGTTCAATGGCTGGATGCAGAATGTGAGTGCAGGAGCTGTGACTATATTTTCCATCACAATTCTTCATGTGCTTGCTCAAAATGTTAAAATTTATTTGAATATATATTGGAACTGCAGTCCTGATAGCCGTTGGATCATGACTTATTGTGTCGTCATTCTGGTCAGTATTTGTGAGATATTTATCGACGATGGCAAGAAGGCTGTTGCTTCTCATTTGTTGGTGTTCAGTAGTTAAGGAGCTAGAGACATATATGCATACTTTTTTCTTATGGGAAACTAACTGAAACGTCTCTTTGGGATTAAGGTGAATATATGGTTTCTACTTTCCTATACTACCACTCACTGTCACAACTAAATGTACCTAAAATGATGCAAGTGAGTATAGTTTGTTTGTTATGGGAAACTAATCAGTCAATAGACTACAAAATAGGCAGTAGCCTTTCTTCAACCGCGTGGCGTGTCACCGCATATATGATACCACATACAGATGTTTCTGTGTTTCCATTCAAAGTTAATTGTTAGCCACATGTGTGTTGGGGAACGTAGCAGAAATTCAAAATTTTCCTACGTATCACCAAGATCTATCTATGGAGAGACTAGCAACGAGGGGAAGGAGAGTGCATCTACATACCCTTGTAGATCGCTAAGCGGAAGCGTTCAAGTGAACGGGGTTGATGGAGTCGTACTGCGCCGTGATTCAGATCACCGATGATCCTAGTGCCGAACGGACGGCACCTCCGCTGTTCAACACACGTGACAGCCCGGTGACGCCTCCCACGCCTTGATCCAGCGAGGAGAGAGGGAGAGGTTGAGGAAGACTCCATCCAACAGCAGCACAACGGCGTGGTGGTGGAGGAGGCGTGGCAATCCTGCAGGCTTCGCCAAGCACTACGGAGGAGAAGGAGGTGTTGGAGAGGGAGAGAGAGGCGCCAGGGCTCAGGTGCTGCTGCCCCTCCCTCCCCCCTTTATATAGGTGCCAAGGAGGGGAGGGCGAGCCTTGCCCCTCCTCCAAGGGAGGGGTGCGGCCAAGAGGGGAAGGAGTCCATCCTCCCCAAGGCACCCCGGAGGTGCCTTCCCTCTATGGACTCTTCCTCTCCAAGTGTTTCATGCGCATGGGCCTCTTGGGGCTGGTTCCCTTGGCCCATGCAGGCCTAGGCGCACCACCTAGGGCCCATGTGGCCCCAGGGCAGGTGGCCCCACCTGGTGGGCCCTCGGACCCCTCCGGTGGTCCCAGACAATACCGATATCACCGAAACTTGTCCCGATGGTCAAACAGCACTTCCTATATATAATTCTTTACCTCCGGACCATTCCGAACTCCTCGTGACGCCCAGGATCTCATCCGGGACTCGAACAACATTCGTAACCACATACAAGCTTCCTATATAACCCTAAGCGCCATCGAACCTTAAGTGTGTAGACCCTACGGGTTCGGGAGACAAGCGCATATGACCGAGACGTTCTCCGGTCAATAACCAACAGCGGATCTGGATACCCATGTTGGCTCCCACATGTTCCACGATGATCTCATCGGATGAACCACGATGTCAAGGACTCAGTCAATCCCGTATACAATTCCCTTTGTCTAGCGGTATTGTACTTGCCCGAGATTCGATCATCGGTATCCCGATACCTTGTTCAATCTCGTTACGGCAAGTCTCTTTACTCGCTCCGTAACACATCATCCCGTGATCAACTCCTTAATCACACTGCACATTATGATGATGTCCTACCGAGTGGGCCCAGAGATACCTCTCCGTCACACGGAGTGACAAATCCCGATCTCGATTCGTACAACCCAATGAGACACTTTTGGAGATACCTGTAGTGCACCTTTATAGTCACCCAGTTACGCCAGGACGCTTGATACACCCAAAGCATTCCTACGGTATCCGGAGTTGCACAATCTCATGGTATAAGGAAAAGATACTTGACATTAGAAAAGCTTTAGCATACGAACTACGATCTTTGTGCTAGGCTTAGGATTGGGTCTTGTCCATCACATCATTCTCCTAATGATGTGATCCCGTTATCAATGACATCCAATGTCCATGGTCAGGAAATCGTAACCATCTATTGATCAACGAGCTAGTCAACTAGAGGCTTACTAGGGACATGGTGTTGTCTATGTATCCACACATGTATCTGAGTTTCCTATCAATACAATTATAGCATGGATAATAAACGATTATCATGAACAAGGAAATATAATAATAACTAATTTATTATTGCCTCTAGGGCATATTTCCAACAGTCTCCCACTTGCACTAGAGTCAATAATCTAGTTCACATCGCCATGTGATCAATAGTGATAGGTCACATCGCCATGTGACCAACATCCAAAGAGTCTACTAGTGTCTTAAACTAGTTCACATCACCATGTGATTAAGACTCAATGAGTTCTGAGGTTTGATCATGTTTTGCTTGTGAGAGAGGTTTTAGTCAACGGGTTTTAGTCAACGGGTCTGAACCTTTCAGATCCGTGTGTTATATGCAATTCTCTTATGTCATATTGTAAATGCTGCTTCCACGCTCCACTTGGATCTATTCCAAACGGTTGCTCCACTATACGTATCCGGTTTGCTACTCAGAGTCACTCGGATAGGTGTTAAAGCTTGCATCGATGTAACCCTTATGCCGAACTCTTTATCACCTCCATAATCGAGAAACATGTCCTTATTTACTCCAAGGACAATTTTGATCATTGTCCAATGATCCATTCCTGGATCATTCTTGTACCCTTGATCGACTCATGGCATGGCACACTTCCGTGCGGTACACAAGATAGCATACCGTAGAGCCTATGTCTAAGGCATAGGGGACAGTCTTCGTCCTTTCTCTGCTCGCCGTGGTCGAGCTTTAAGTCTTAACTTCATACCTTACAATTCAGCTAAGAACTCCTTCTTTGATCGATCCATCTTGAACACCTTCAAGATCATGTCAAGGTACATGCTCATGTGAAAGTATTATTAAACATTTTGATCTATCTGATAGATCTTGATGCTTATTGTTCAAGTAGCCTAATCCAGGTTTTCTATTTGAAAAACACCTTTCAAATAACCCTATATGCTTTACGTAAAATTTCTACGTCATTTCGATCATCAATATGTCAACAACATATACTCATCAGAAATTCTATAGTGCTCCCACTTACTTCTTTGGAAATACAAGTTTCTCATAAACTTTGTATAAACCCAAAATCTTTGATCATCTCATCAAAGCGCACATTCCAACTCCGAGATGCTTACTCCAGTTCTTAGAAAGGATCGCTGGAGCCAGCATAACTTTTAGCATCCTTAGGATCGACAAAACTTTCTGATTGTATCACATACAACCTTTCCTTACGAAAACTGGTAAGGAAACTCATTTTGACATCCATCTGCCAGATTTCATAAATGCAGCTTATGCTAACATGATTCCGACAGACTCAAGCATCGCTACGGATGAGAAAATCTCATCGTAGTCAACTCCTTGAACTTGTGAAAAACTCTTCGCCACAAGTCGAGCTTCATAGACGGTGACATTACCGTCCATGTCCGTCTTCTTCTTAAAGATCCATTTATCTCAATGGCTTGCCGATCATTGGGCAAGTCCATCAAAGTCCATGCTTTGTTATGATACATGGATCCTATCTCGGATTTCATGGCTTCTAACCATTTGTCGGAATTTGGGCCCACCATCGCTTCTCCATAGCTCGTAGGTTCATTGTTGTCTAGCAACATGACCTTCAAGACAGGATCACCGCATTCACTCGATGCAAGACGCGTTCTTGTCGCCCCACGAGGTTCGGTAGTGACTTGATCCAAGCTTCATGATCAATATCATAAGCTTCTACTTCAATTGGTGTAGGTGCCACGGAACAACTTCCTCGTGCCCTACTACACACTAGTTGAAGTGACGGTTCAATAACCTCATCAAGTCTCCACCATCCTCCCACTCAACTTTTCGAGACAAACTTTTCCTCGAGAAAGGACCCGATTCAAGAAACAATCCCTATTGCTTTCGGATCTGAATTAGGAGGTTTACCCAACTGTTTTGGGTGTCCTATGAAGATGTATTTTATCCGCTTTGGGTTCGAGCTTATCAACCTGAAACTTTTCCACATAAGCGCCGCAGCCCCAAATTTTTAAGAAATGACAGCTTAGGTTTCTCTAAACCATAGTTCTTACGGTGTCATCTCAACGGAATTACGTGGTACCCTATTAAAGTGAGTGCGGTTGTCTCTAATGCCTAACCCATGAACGATAGTGGTAATTCGATAAGAGACATCATGGTACGCACCATATCCAATAGGGTGCAACTATGATGTTCGGACACACCATCACACTATGGTGTTCCAGCGGTATTAATTGTGAAACAATTTGCACAATGTCTTAATTGTGTACCAAACTCGCAACTCAGATATTCATCTCTATGATCACATCACAGACATTTTATCCTCTTGTCACGAAGATCTTCAACTTCACTCTGAAATTACTTGAACCTTTCAATAATTCAGACTTGTGTTTCATCAAGTAAATATACTCAACATCTACTCAAATCATCTGTGAAGTAAGAACATAACGATATTCATCAGATGCCTCAGCACTCATTGGACTGCACACATCAAAATGTGTTACCTCCAACAAGTTGCTATCTTGTTCCATCTTACTGAAACCGAGGCTTTTCACTATCTTGCCCATGTGGTATGATTTGCATATCTCAAGTGATTCAAAATCATGCAAGTGCAAACGATCCATCTGCATGGAGTTTCTTCATGCGTATACACCAATAGACATGGTTCGCATGTCTCAAACTTTTCAAAAACGAGTGAGTCCAAAGATCCATCAACATGGAGCTTCTTCATGCGTATACACCAATAGACATGGTTCGCATGTCTCAAACTTTTCAAAAACCGAGTGAGTCCAAAAGATCCATCAACATGGAGCTTCTTCATGCGTTTTATGACTTACATGGCAGTGCCACAAGTAAGTGGTACTATCATTACTATCTTATATCTTTTGGCATGAAAATGCGATCACTACGATCGAGATTCAATAGACCATTCATTTAGGTGCAAGACCATTGAAGGTATTATTCAAATAAATAGAGTAACCATTATTCTCCTTAAATGAATAATCAGATTATGATAGACATGATCCAATCATGTCTATGCTCAACCAAATAACAATTATTTAGGTTTAACATCAATCTCGATGGTAGAGGGAGCGTATGATGCTTGATTACATCAACCTTGGAAACACTTCCAACACATATCGTCAGCTCACCTTTAGCTAGTCTCCGCTTATTCCGTAGCTTTTATTTCGAAGTTACTAACACTTAGCAACCGAACCGTATCTAATACCCTGGTGCTACTAGGAGTACTAGTAAAGTACACATTAACATAATGTATATCCAATATACTTCTATCGACCTTGCCAGCCTTCTTATCTACCAAGTATCTAGGGTAATTCTGTTCCATGGTTGTTCCCCTTATTACGTAAGCACTTAGTCTCGGGTTTGGGTTCGACCTTGGGTTTCTTCAATCGAGCAGCAACTTATTTGCCGTTTCATGAAGTGTCCCTTCTTGCCCTTGCCCTTCTTGAAACTAGTGGTTTCACCAACCATCAACAATTGATGCTCCTTCTTGATTTCTACTTTCATGTGTCAAACATCGCTAACACTTCAAGGATCATCATATCTATCCTCGATATGTTATAGTTCATCACGAAGCTTTAGTAGCTTGGTGGCAATGACTTTGGAGAAACATCACTATCTCATCCGGAAGATCAACTCCCACTCGAGTCAAGTGATTGTTGTACTCGGACAATCTGAGCACAAGCTCAACGATTGAGCTTTTCTCCCTTAGTTTGCAGGCTAAGAAAATCGTCGGAGGTCTTATACCTCTTGACGTGGGCACGAGCCTGAAATCCCAATTTCAGCCCTTAAACATCTCATATGTTCCGCGACGTTTCGAAACGTATTTGGTGCCTCTACTTAAACCATTTAACTGAACTATCATGTAGTTATCAAAAACGTGTATGTCCGATGTTCGCAACATCCACAGACGACGTTTGGGGTTGAGCACACTGAGCGGTGCATTAAGGACATAAGCTTTCTTCTGTCCGCATAATCGCCATCACAACTTTCAACTATATTTTCTCTAGGAACATATCTAAACAAGTGGAACTAAAGCGCGAGCCATTTACATAATTTGTAAAGATCTTTTGACTATGTTCAGGATAATTAAGTTCATCTCATGAACTCCCACTCAGATAGACATCCCTCTGGTCATCTAAGTGATTACATGATCCGAGTCAACTAGGCCGTGTCCGATCATCACGTGAGACGGACTAGTCATCATCGGTGAACATCTTCATGTTGATCGTATCTACTATACGACTCATGCTCGACCTTTCGGTCTCTGTGTTCCGAGGCCATGTCTGTACATGCTAGGCTCGTCAAGTTAACCCCAAGTGTTTTTGCTGTGTAAATCTGTCTTACACCCGTTGTATGTGAACGTAAGAATCCATCACACCCGATCATCACGTGGTGCTTAGAAACGACGAACTGTAGCAACGGTGCACAGGGGAGAACACTTCTTGAAATTTGTGTAAGGGATCATCTTATTTACTACCGTCGTTCTAAGTAAACAAGATGCATAAACATAATAAACATCACATGCAATTATATAGTAGTGACATGATATGGCCAATATCATATAGCTCCTCTTGATCTCCATCTTCGGGCTCCATGATCATCATTGTCACCGCATGACACCATGATCTCCATCATCATGATCTCCATCATCGTGTCTCCATGAAGTTGTCTCGCCAACTTATTACTTCTACTACTATGGCTACCGGTTAGCAATAAAGTAAAGTAATTACATGGCGTTGTTCAATGACACGCAGGTCATACAATAAATAAAGACAACTCCTATGGCTCCTGCCGTTGTCATACTCATCGACATGCAAGTCGTGAATCCTATTACAAGAACATGATCAATCTCATACATCACATATCATTCATCACATTCTTCTTGGCCATATCACATCACATAGCATACCCTGCAAAAACAAGTTAGACGTCCTCTAATTGTTGTTTGCATGTTTTACGTGGCTGCTTTGGGTTTCTAGCAAGAACGCGTTTCTTACCTACGCAAAACCACAACGTGATATGCCAATTGCTATTTACCCTTCATAAGGACCCTTTTCATCGAATCCGTTCCGACTAAAGTGGGAGAGACAGACACCCGCCAGCCACCTTATGCAACTAGTGCATGTCACCGGTGGAACCGGTCTCACGTAAGCGTCACGTAAGGTTGGTCCGGCCGCTTCATCCCACAATACCGTCGAATCAAGATAAGACTAGTAACGGCAAGCATATTGAACAAAATCAACGCCCACAACTACTTTGTGTTCAACTCGTGCAAAGAATCTACGCAATAGACCTAGCTCATGATGCCACTGTTGGTGAGCGTGGCAGAAATTCAAAATTTTCCTCACGTATCACCAAGATCTATCTATGGAGAGACTAGCAACGAGGGAAGGAGAGTGCATCTACATACCCTTGTAGATCGCTAAGCCGGAAGCGTTCAAGTGAACGGGGTTGATGGAGTCGTACTGGCCGTGATTCAGATCACCGATGATCCTAGTGCCGAACGGACGGCACCTCCGCGTTCAACACACGTACAGCCCGGTGACGCCTCCCACGCCTTGATCCAGCGAGGAGAGAGGGAGAGGTTGAGGAAGACTCCATCCAACAGCAGCACAACGGCGTGGTGGTGGTGGAGGAGCGTGGCATCCTGCAGGCTTCGCCAAGCACTACGGAGGAGAAGGAGGTGTTGGAGAGGGAGAGAGGCGCCAGGGCTCAGGTGCTGCTGCCCCTCCCTCCCCCCCTTTATATAGGTGCCAAGGAGGGGAGGGCGCAGCCTTGCCCCCTCCTCCAAGGGAGGGGTGCGGCCAAGAGGGGAAGGAGTCCATCCTCCCAAGGCACCTCGGAGGTGCCTTCCCTCTATGGACTCTTCCTCTCCAAGTGTTTCATGCGCATGGGCCTCTTGGGGCTGGTTCCCCTTGGCCCATGCAGGCCTAGGCGCACCACCTAGGGCCCATGTGGCCCCAGGGCAGGTGGCCCCACCTGGTGGGCCCGGACCCCTCCGGTGGTCCCAGACAATACCGATATCACCGAAACTTGTCCCGATGGTCAAACAGCACTTCCTATATATAATTCTTTACCTCCGGACCATTCCGAACTCCTCGTGACGCCCAGGATCTCATCCGGGACTCGAACAACATTCGGTAACCACATACAAGCTTCCTATATAACCCTAAGCGTCCATCGAACCTTAAGTGTGTAGACCCTACGGGTTCGGGAGACAAGCGCATATGACCGAGACGTTCTCCGGTCAATAACCAACAGCGGGATCTGGATACCCATGTTGGCTCCCACATGTTCCACGATGATCTCATCGGATGAACCCACGATGTCAAGGACTCAGTCAATCCCGTATACAATTCCCTTTGTCTAGCGGTATTGTACTTGCCCGAGATTCGATCATCGGTATCCCGATACCTTGTTCAATCTCGTTACGGCAAGTCTCTTTACTCGTTCGTAACACATCATCCCGTGATCAACTCCTTAATCACACCTGTGCACATTATGATGATGTCCTACCGAGTGGGCCCAGAGATACCTCTCCGTCACACGGAGTGACAAATCCCAGCCTCGATTCGTGCCAACCCAATGTACACTTTTGGAGATACCTGTAGTGCACCTTTATAGTCACCCGATACGTTGTGACGTTTGATACACCCAAAGCATTCCCTACGGTATCCGGAGTTGCACAATCTCATGGTATAAGGAAAAGATACTTGACATTAGAAAAGCTTTAGCATACGAACTACGATCTTTGTGCTAGGCTTAGGATTGGGTCTTGTCCATCACATCATTCTCCTAATGATGTGATCCCGTTATCAATGACATCCAATGTCCATGGTCAGGAAATCGTAACCATCTATTGATCAACGAGCTAGTCAACTAGAGGCTTACTAGGGACATGGTGTTGTCTATGTATCCACACATGTATCTGAGTTTCCTATCAATACAATTATAGCATGGATAATAAACGATTATCATGAACAAGGAAATATAATAATAACTAATTTATTATTGCCTCTAGGGCATATTTCCAACAATGTGATGATAACACCGAGATTTACACATACTTTATTTGAATAACAGTTCACAGTAGTTTATGTTACCATTAACAACACCATAAATTTCTGTTAACTTGGCATTGAGGGGAAAGAACTCGACTCTTTGGTGACTTGGTATCGTCAATACATTTCCGAAAGAAATATACCATGTAAGCATGTATTTCCATCTCTTTGAGGTTATAAGAACATATCAGATAGACTGTTTTTGCATCATTTCATTTTAAGTGGGCTAACTGAGAAGAGACAGAATCGTTGGTTCTTTGATGCTATGTACAGGATCAGCATATAGGCCCTGTTTGTTTCAGCTTCGCTTGGATTTTAATCACATGTGGATTCGCTTCACCGGCGAATCTGATTCTGAGAATCAGCTTCACCACCGAAGTACACTTTGAGGTGCTTCAAGAAATTGCACTAAAAATGATCCAAATCCAGATTCGGCTTCACTGGCAAAGCTGATTCCAAATAGTTGTTTGTTTCAGATTCCAGATTCGGCTTCACTGGTAAAGCTGAATCTACTCCCAGAATCCGAAACAAACATGGCCATAGTATGATGGTCTGTTGGCGTTGGCAGTTCTGAAGGCATGTAGGAAATAATGTAAGCCTACGCGTCACATTCAACATCTAGCTGAGCTTCTGTTAAAAAATGTGAGAAGCAGAGTGCAGATGCAAATGAGATGACATCATAGTAGCCACTAATTTCATTCAATGGAAAATTAGCTGAATAGGCCTTAAGGAAATTTTCTTCAGTGGCCGAAGAAAAATTAAGGAATAGGCTTGATCACCCATAGGACCCTAAGGAAAAAATATTCAGGGTTTTACTGTAAAAAGATAACAAGAGGGATGTACATTCTGCTAACTGATAGCGTAGCTCGCTTCCTCCTTCTTTAACCATTTGCAGAGTTGTCCTATACAAACAGAGATTCTGAACATATAAAGTAAAATTCAACGGTTCTCCCTAAAAAAGGGTGTCTTCCACCATCTAGGGGTGTCCTAACTCCTTCCGGCAACAACCCTAAACCCAATTTGCCACTGCAAGAAATAAAAAAAACCAGAAAATAGAAACCTACCGGGATATAGAGAAGGTAGTACATTTAGTGAAAAATGTGCCTCCCTGCTCTAAAGTGAAATGACAGTGAGATGCCGGTCGTATCAACAGGAGATTCTACAGTGCGCCATTCTAGAATTTAAGAATGTTCTCCTAGCATATGATTAGTTGGTTTTTCAAAGACATACAAAATGTTTAGAGGCTTAAATAATTTCTCTTGACATTAGCACCACTAAGTCAACCTGTAGGCGTAGATGTGGGTCATAACAGTTCTACTGTTTTACCACCGTATACAGACCTCCTTCATGGTGTCTAAGCAACCAAATCCTTCAATCACTATGGCCATGTTAAAGATCACAAGCTCTAGGCAAGCTATTCCTTTTGATTTCTGCTTCTTTCTATCTTATCTTCACATGCCAACATTTTTGGCATACAGAACTTTGTCATCTCAAAACTAAACACACTCCATATAGGCAGACTGTATCGACTAGCAAGGCGTGTCAGCCAAGAGACTTTGCTAGTCTCTTGTTATGTTTCATCGCAAAACAATTCTCTTGTTACATTTTTTTCTCTTGCACAAGGTTAAATCTTAATATGTTGAATGTGCTACAACACGTGGGACTCATTTAAGCAAAAAAATAAAGGTTAGTATTTGGTGACAAGCCCTAGAAAGCATCAATTTTTTTGCGAGAAAACTTCCAATCTATTCATCTTCAATCATGGAAATACAACGGACACCAGCACTAATAAAAATTACATCTAGGTCCATAGACCACCTAGCGACGACTAGAAGCACTGAAGCGACCGAAGGCGCGCCACCGTCATCACCCGTCCCTCGCCGGAGTCGGGCAAAACTTGTTGTAGTAGACAGTCGAAAAGTCGTCGTGCTAAGACCCCATAGGACCAGCGCAGCAGAACAGCAACCGCCGCCGATGAATAGTAGCGTAGATCGAAAAGATCCAACCTGAAAAAACACAAACGTAGAAGAACTACGACCAATTCCGAGCAAATCCACCAATGATAGATCCGCAGGAGACACACCTCCACACGCCCACCGACGATGCTCGACACATCACCGGAACGGGGGCGGGGAAGACCTTATTCCATATTCAGGGAGCCGCCGCCGTCTCGTCTTCCTGAGCAGGACATAAACCCTAACAAAACTTGAAGAAAGCATCAATTCTTTTATTTGTATATACCTAATCATAAGCTAGAAGCCAGTATGAGAATATTTCCAAGACAATATGCTCTACTAAGATATTTACGGATACACACATATTTATATATACACACTATGTCCATGAGATCATTACAAATTAATCTGCAAAAAACGTTACATTTTTTGGTTCTTCCTTATTTTTTCTAACATATATGAGGATTTAGTTTGAACATCTATTTTTGCGGAACAATTTGAACATTGACACTATAAGACGGAGTGTATTGGAGATAGAAAAACTAATCTAATTTTGTTTATAAACATGGTTCAAATTTATCACAGTATATGCATATTTTTCATGAAGATTTGTAACTGTAGTATAAGACACAAACATTAATATTTCAATATTACCATCTGATTAATTATCACAATTAACTTGCAAGAAAAGTACTCCACTCGGATAAAACATATCATCTGATTATCATTTATGGTCTGATAAAAAGGTTATAAGTGGAGATATAGAAGTTTGGTATAAATATATCTAATTTATTTTTTACTCGATTCAGGTTCAAAATTTTATTTTATCGTACCTACATGACAGTGATGGTGGGTGAGAGAAATATCGGTTGATTGATTGATGATTTTACCCGGACTCGATCACAACAATTCTATGCGGATACAATCCCGAAAATCTTTACAAACTCAACACGTGCACGACACGGAAACGAGAAAACAACTGGGCCCGATGATTTCTACTGAGCCTTTCTTGTCTTGGCTACCTAGCCCGACTGAAAGGCATTGACATGGTGCACTAAAAAAAATACCTAGATGGTAAATTTGTGTCCCCTCAAAGAAAAAAGATGATAAATTTGAGTAATAAAGTATTAAAAAAAGAGAAACATTTTTACAGAAAATGCAATCATCTAATACAAAAAAAATTCTAAATCGTAAAATATTGCCATGGTCCATGGAAACTGTAAGGGAAATATTTTATGTGCAAAACTTGACAAATTTTGAAAAATAGTTCTGGTCTTCACAAAACAAATTTAAATAAAATAAGTTTTAAAGAAAAACATGGCAAATTTGCATGGTCCAATATAAAAATAAATAAATTACCTACACAAAAAATATCTGCAAAATGTGGTGAACAAACAAAATTTACTTGTCAACCCTTCTACAATGTTTCCCCACAAACAAGAGATCTGTTATGACATGTAGATCGACCACGATGTAATGCAAGAATTTTCCAAGTTTACCATGAATGTCTACATACAATTTTTTATATAGATTTATATATTCTTGAGCAAAAATATAGGCTTTGCATCATTTGATGAGAATTTGCCAAGCATAGAAAACTAGAAGTAGCAATTGTACAACTGAAAGGATCGATATGGTTGACTAGAGGGGGGGGGTGAATAGGCAACTAACAATTTTTAGATTTTCTTTACCAAATTAAACTTTGCTTCAAAGAAGGTTGTCTAGATATGCAACTAGGTGGACAACCTATATGATGCAACAATCACAAGCACACAAGAAAGCAATGAATAAAACACAAGTAAGCTTGCACAAGTAAAGGGATGAGATAACCAAGAGTGGAGCCGGTGGAGACGAGGATGTGTTACCGAAGTTCCTTCCTTTTGAGGGGAAGTACGTCTCCGTTAGAGCGGTGTGGAGGCACAATGCTCCCCAAGAAGCCACTAGGGCCACCGTATTCTCCTCACGCTCTCACACAATGCGAGATGCTGTGAATTCGCTATTGGTGCCCTTGAAGGCGGCAACCGAACCTAGGGTCCAGAGCCAGCTGTTGCAAGAGTTCAATAGCAGACTTGTCATCCTTGTAACTGTCAATTACTTCAGTCATCCACACTGGCTGTATCTTAGATATAGAGAACAATTGTTGATCTGGTGGTCTCCTGGACAGGGCATCTGCTGCAGAGTTCTCAACCCCTTTCTTATATACAATCTCATAATCCAATCCCATTAACTTGGTGAGAGCTTTCTGTTGCCAAACAGTATGCAGCTTTTGGTCTTGCAGATGGACCAAACTTTTCTGACCAGTTTTGATCACAAAATGTTGCATCTGTAAGTAAGGTCTCCACTGTTCTACAGCTAGTAAAATAGCCATGTATTCCTTCTCATAGACTGACAGTCCCTTGTTTTTGGGTCCTAGGGCTTTGCTGACATAAGCCAGGGGATGACCTTCTTGCATTAAGACTGCTCCAATCCCTTTGTCACAGGCATCTGTTTCAATAACAAAAGGTTTATTGAATTGAGGAAGAGCTAAAACAGGGGCCTCAATCAACTTCTGCTTCAGGATAGCAAATGCTTCTGCAGTAATTGGGGACCACACAAATGGTACTCCCTTCTTGAGGAGTTCAGTCAGTGGTTTGCTGATTATGCCATAATGCTGAATGAACTTCCTGTAATACCCACTGAGTCCAAGGAGTCCTCTCACTTCCTTCACATTAGTAGGAGTAGGCCAGTTCTGAACAATGGATATTTTGGAAGAATCAGTGGATACACCTGCAGCACTAATAGTGTGGCCCAGATAATCAATTTGTTGTTGAGCAAAAGCACATTTGGACAACTTAACCTTCCACTGGTCAGCTCTGAGTAATTCCAGCACCCTTCTAACATGAGCAAGGTGCTCCTTGTAAGTTTTGCTGAAGATGAGAATATCATCAAAGAAACAGAGTGTATTTTTCCTGTTGACAGGTTTCAATGTATTGTTGAGAGAACCCTGGAAAGTGCCAGGACCACCACTTAATCCAAAGGCCAACACATTGAATTCATAGTGACCAATATGTGTAGAGAATGCAGTCTTGTACTCTTCTCCAGGAGCTAACCGAATTTGATGGTAACCAGCCCTCAAATCCAGCTTAGTGAACCATGCAGCACCAGCTAACTCATCCAGTAGCTCGTCTATAACTGGAACTGGAAACTTGCCAGTAACAGTAATGGCATTTAACATCCTATAATCCACAACCAGTCTCCATTCTCCTCCCTTCTTCTTGACAAGTAAAACTGGGGAAGAAAAAGGACTTTTGCTAACTCTGATCAGTCCAGCTGCAAGGAATTCATTAATTTGCCTCTCAAGCTCATCCTTTAACCGAGGAACAATTCTGTAGGGTCTTGAAGTAACAGGCCTTGCCCCTGGAATGAGGGGAATGTGATGGTCACTGTCTGTTCTGGGTGGTAACTCTGTAGGAGCTGCAAACACATCAGCAAACTCATCTATAAGTTGTTGCATTTCTTCAGGTATTGCAGTGGGTACAGTGACTTGGATGGTTGAAATGAACACACGTGCATAAGTGTATTCTGTTGCATTGATACCCTGTAGGGTGACCACACTTCCCTCATAACTGAAAGACATCCACTGTTCCACCCAATCGATTTTCATAGGGCTATGCTGGGCTAACCAATCGAGTCCAAGAATACCATCATACGTGTGGAGAGGTAAGATTTTGAAGTTGGATTGGAATTGCACCCCATTACTGACCCAGCCACAAGCCTCAATACTGTGCTGACACGATATAACAGACCCTCCCGCCACTGTAACTTTAACAGGAGCAATGGGAGCCACACCTGACAATGTTACAAATTTGCTGTCAATAAACGAATTAGTACTTCCCGAATCCACAAGGAAACTCAAATTATGCCCCTAGATATCCACTTGTAATTGCAAAACCGGAGCCTCGGATTCCCTTCCCATAGCAGCAGCAGAAAGTCTGATGGAGTGCACTGAGGACGAAACAGAAGATGGGTGTTCAGTGTCAGAAGTTTCAGATTCTTCTGGTGAGCTAACCTGTAACTGTTCAATCATCTCCTGGACAAAATGCAATTGCACAGTGGACTTGCACACATGATCTCTGGACCATTTCTCACCACAAACAAAACAGAGTCCCTTGGATCTCCTGAATTCTCTCAACGATGACCACTTATCTTCAGTTCGGTTGGTTTTGGCAGTTTCAGTCCTCCTCTTTTCTTCTGCAGTTTTGACAATGGAAGGAGAAGTGATAGGTGCAGGAGTTGACATGTGTTTGGCTGAATAGCTATTGATCGGTGTGAAACCTTCACCCAGCTCCTCATGTAACAGGGCCAGTTCATAGGTAGCATCTAAATTCTTAGGTTTCTGCAGAGCGACAGCAATCCGTACACCTGGCTTTAGGCCGTCAAGGAATCTGGTGGTATAATGCAAGTCATTTGGTGTATCTTCGTAGGCTGTCAGTTGGTCATACAATTCTACGAAACGATCCACATAATCTTCTACAGTACTGGTTTGCGCAATTCGAAACAGTTTGCGCAGGAGAGTTTGGTGCTGGTTGCGGCCAAACCTGGCTTGAAGAGCAGAACAGAAGTCAGTCCAACTGGAATTAGGCATACGACGCTGCACAGACTCCAGCCAGCGCGCTGCTGCTCCTTCAAACTGCGATGTAGCCAAAGAAATCAACCTGTGGGCAGGAACGCTCCACAATCTGAACTAATCCTCACAACGATTTTGCCATAATCGAGGATTGGTACCATCAAATCGAGGCATCTCCAGGTGCAAAGAGAAGGAGGACGACTCAGCAGTATCCAGAACAGAGAATTCGCGAGGCGAAAAAAATTTGGGCGAAGGATTCAGATCTCGCGCACCTCTCGCCGGCGGTGGCACATAGATGTTATGGGACTTGCCACGGTGGTCGCTCTCGAACCCCGGCCCGTAGCTGGCTGCGCCGCCTCGAGACGGCCCGCCCTGACGAGATGGCAAACTCCCTTCCGGTCTGGGTCCCTGATCTACGGACTCGAGCTTGTTGACGTCGGCCCGCACCTGCTCGATGTCGAGCGCGATCTCCTCGCGGATGCCGTCAGCCCTTGCCGACATGAGGTTGTCGAGCGACGAATTGTTTGCTTCCAGCATCTTACTCATGGACTTGAGGAGCGATTCGCCTTGCGCCTTGAGCTTCTGGTCCAAGTCGATGTTGATTTCATGGCGAAGCAGATCAAACACGGCGCGACTCTCGTCGCTGAGCTCCTCCATGGCCTGGCGTCGCCGGCGGTCGCTGAATCTGGTGCGGTGGTGGTGTAGCGGAAACTCCAGGTCGAATAGCTCTGGTTACCAATTGTGAGGTACTTAGATCTAGCTCACATGGCCATGGCGAAAAATGGGGAATCGATCTAGGATTTGAATTTGGCAGGCGTGTTCCTCCCAACCACCCTCACGTCTGTCTCAGATACAGATTGGCCGTAGCCACCGAGTCCATCGCCAAAAGCAAAAGGAAAGCAACTAACGGCTATAAGTACTATTACACCCGAACCAACGGGCCCAGTTCGGGCTTGCAAGCCACTGGGGGATTTTCCTGGGCCGAGTGGACTTGGGCCTTGGCTCTGGCGCTGTAGCAGTCTTGCTGTTGTTGACACCAGTTGTAGTTGCTGCAGTTCCTCCTTCGTCAGCAATCACCTTGGTAGACAGTGGTTCGCTGACAAATTTAGTCTGCGCAAGGTGTAGGATTTTCTTGTGTTGATTCTTTCTCTCGACGCAGACGTGACCTCTTCATTAGGCAAACATTGTACAGGGTTCAGACTTGTTCAGACCAACTACTTTGTCATATCTCTGAATCCAATCCATCAGGTGTGTTCAGATAAGACTAGAATTTCTGTGAGACAGAATTTAGTCGTATAAGAAAGAGTGTCAAACCCAAGGTAAATTGTAGGAATTTTTCTTATCGATTATTTCACTCGATGCAATAGACTGGGTGCTGGCAGTAAGAAACATTGTACAGGTTTTGAGACTTGTTCAGGCAAGCTAATTTTACTGAAATGCAAACTCACCACGCCAGAATTTAGTTTGTGCGAGATTACAGGGTAGGGTTTTCACTCCTCACCTGGGCTGCTTAATTTCTTGACACAATTCCAGATGAATAGCGATTGGACTGCGGCGTGTTACATCGACGGGGAGTATTTCGCCTTGCACCGCTGGCAAGCCCTCGCCGCCGTGTCTATCTCCACCGGACACTTGTACGTACTACTCCCACTAGTATAGCGTCAAAAACTTTTTTATACTATTATGAGACAAAAATGTGTTTTTTAAGAGGAAATAATTTTCTTTGTTGAGGGGAAATAATGAGGTGTCTCTTTCTTCGGCTATGTCTGGTTGCGGGGTAGAGAGAGATTTTCCAGGCCTACAAAGCACGGGCTTGACTTTTCTAGACACACTCTAATCCATCGCGTATTTCTCGGGAATCTTTTGACATCGGCCCTGTTTGGATCCATGAGTTAGAGTTAGTTTGGCTTAGTTTGGACTCAACTAACCTAAAAATATCCAAACTGAAGGGTTAGTTTGGGTTAGATGCATCTAACCCATCCAAAAAATCTAACCCACTCAAGAGGTGCTTATTTGGGTTAGTTCTTCTCGCGACCACTAAAAAACACTTTTTCTCTCACTCTCCGCAGCAGATCCCTCCCCACTTCCTCCAAGCTTCTCGTCCTCTCCGTCCTTCACTCTCGCACCGTCCGTGAAGGCGCCTCGCCGTATCCGCGCTCCATCTAACCCTGCCATCCAAACACCTCTTTGGCTAGAGTTAGTTCAGGGTTAGAATCTAAGGGCCAGTTCTTTTGGGCGGCTTAAAAAATAAGCTGCCTCTCCCCAGCTTAAAAAATAAGCCGTTCCTCAAATTTCTTAAGACTTCTAAATTAGTAATCCCATAACTAGTTTAGAAGCCCCAATAAATAAAAGAGGCGGCTTATGGGATAAGTTAGGGAGGCGGCGGCTTATTTTTTAAGCTACCAAAAGAACTGGCCCTAACTCTAACCTCTAACTGAGTTAGAGTATCCAATCAGGGCCATCATTTGGCGCTCCAGCCGGTGACAGGACGGAGATCTCCAGCGTGGGGGGATGCCTAGACCAAAGAAGGAGTTCGAGCAGGCGACACAGAGGGCACGACGGAATTCCTCCACGAGTCAAGGGTAGATTATTTTTAGCCCGGGGATTTGACAGGGATGTGGTGGGATTTCCCTCTCCCCTCAGTCAACCAAATGCACAGCAAATTTACCTTGGCCGAGTTATACAAGGGTGGCAGCTACCCAGGGATCCCTAATTTTTGCCCGCACATCAAACGAGCCCTTCCAGGTTTCTGGTGATCAGCTCATCCCACGAGTTCCTATCATTTCCACAAGCAGAATTACATAACAAAAAGGGATTGGCTAAAATAATAAAATAGAATAACGTGCTGTCACTACCATTGTCACCCCAACTCCAATTTTGCGCCCTCGGCGCGGGATAGGCTATTCCACAATTCAACACACACACCCCTCCGTCCTGGGCTAGGCCCATTAATGTTTTCTTTTTTAACCATAAATAAATGGGTGTGCAACGTGAGGGGAAAATCCTATTTGACGCCCGCAGGCGTCAAAAGGACGAGCCTTCGCTGAAGCAACTCGCCACTTGGGCCGGCCCACGGACGGATTTCGTTCGCTGCTGTTTCCTTGTTTCTTTCTTGCATTTTTTTTCGTTTTTCTTGTATGGTTTTTTGCTTCCAGTTTTTTCACTCTGTTTGGCCGGTATTCAGTTGTTTTGTTCCGGTTTTTTATTTTTCTGTTTTGATCCCTTTTTTCCTTTCATTTTCTTTCTTTTACGTTTCTTTTTTTTATTTTCTGTTTCTGTTCTTCTTCTCATTATTGCGTATTTATAGAAATAGTTCACCTTGTACTGTAAAAATGTTCATTGTATATTATAAAATTTTTCAATGTATATTAGAAAGTGTTCATTATGTATTACAAAAATGTTCATTGTATATTATTAAATTGTTCAACATATATCAGAAAATGTTCATTGTGTATTAAAAAAATGTTCATTGTATATTATTAAATTGTTCAACGTATATCAGAAAATGTTCATTGTGTATTACAAAAGATTTCATTGTACATTATTAAATTGTTCAATGTATATTACAAAATGTTCATTGTGTATTTAAGTTTTGTTCATCATATATTAAAAAATTGTTCAACATATACCGATAAAATGTCCATATTAGTATTTTAGATTTGTCCAGTATTTTTTTACAAAAACGTTCACTGTATTTTAAAATTTCTTCAACGCATATTATAAAAATGTTGAACGTCCTTTCTTGAGGATTTGCCGCTGTGTGTTCTACTTTAAGATTGGCGATGCATCTAAAAAAGTCGAGGTAGCTAGCTCGGTTGGCTAGCGTCACTGTATTCTGTCAGCAGGTCGGAGGTTCGATCCCGCCCATGCGTTACTTTCTTTTTCGATTTTTCGCTCACAGCGACATGATTGGGCCGGCCCGTGTGCGCGTCGCTTCAGCGAAGTCGCAACGATCGGACGCACACGGGCGGCGTATAGGAGCTCCCCACGTGAGGTTCGAATATAGCAACCACACGGTTCAGTACCTGCCTACTTACTTATTATTTTCTTTCTCAATGTGCGTCAAATTAAACGCTAAAAAAACGCAGTGCCCTCCCTGTCTTGTTGCCTTCTTTTTGGTTTTGTTTGACCGGTTTGGATTCAATTTTTTTTCTTATTTTCTTAGGCAACTTTTCTTTCCTTTCATTTAATTTCCTTTTCAAAATTCTCAACCTTTTAAAAAATCATGTTTTCTTCTTCATTTCGTGAGCTTTTCAAATTTTTAATAATTTTCCAAATGCTTGAACATTTTTCTTTAATTTCCAAAAAAATTAAAATCATGATTTTTTTACCAAATGCATGAATTTTTTTAAAATCCAGGAACCTTTTTCTATTTTTTTAATTTTTTTAAAATCCATGAACTTTATTTTAAATTGGTGATTTTTTGCAAAACTGATGAACGTTTTTTCAAAAATGAACTTTTCCCCTTTTTCTGAAGTTTTTCAAATGTCATGAATTTTTTTAAAAGTTCAAGCCATCTTAAAATTCATGAACATGTTTTTAAAATTTCATGAACCATTTCAAATTTCGTGAACTCTTTCCCAATTGTGAACTTTTTTATTTTCGCAATCATGTTTTATATTTTTGTGAACTTATTCATATCCACTAACATTTCTCGAATTCACAAACTTTTCTCTAATGAATGAACTTTTTAAATTCATAGAAAAAATTGATTTCACCATTTGTTTCAACATTATTAAAAAACCGGCCGTTTTCTTTTTCCTACAAGACCAACAACACAGATACGAAAAGAAAACTAGCGACCTAAGTGAGCAGCCGAGCAAGAGCGGTAGCTGTAGCGAAGTTGGGTCATGGCCTGTTTGCAAGGCACTGGGAGGACCTCTCCATTGTCACTCAGCCATTATAGAGGTCCGCTCAAAAAATAAAAATAAAAATAAGGCACACATGTTATTCTTAAAACTTATTAAGGTCATTGATGTAAACAAAACTTCACTATAGCTCCTTACATAATTTTTTCTTCACGGTTCGTAGGATGCATCTAGAATTCAAAAATGGTGTGTGTAGTATTCGGTTTCATTTCCCTTTCCTGGATCATCCGTCCATCCATCTATTCATCAAAATTTGTGGCGTTTCACTCCTCCTTCGCCTGCCTCATGTGCTAACTAGTTTGACTTTGATCCATCCATCCAACCATGTTGCTCATCTTGTTATGTATCCGCTTGATCCTACATTTAGAGTTAGTAAAAACGTCATTTATTGACAAAAAATCCAGTCATGTTGCCCTCTGTCTAACTATCCAAGAAGGGAAAAGGGTTGATGATTATGCATATGGACTGCATGGACCATATGGAGGCACCGCAATGCTTGCATCTTCGATGACATAACACCTTCCACCACCCTCCTGATTCATGACATCAAGGAGGAAGCTCGCACGTGGGCCAACGCCGGTGCTCTAGGGCTTAGTTCGATCATTGTGTTGGAAATATGCACTAGAGGCCATAATAAAAGGATTATTATTATATTTATTCATGCTATAATTGTGTTATCCGGAAATCGTAATACATGTGTGAATACTTAGACCACAATATGTCCCTAGTGAGCCTCTAGTTGACTAGCCCGTTGATCAACAGATAGTCATGGTTTCCTGACTATGAACATTGGATGTCATTGATCACGAGATCACATCATTAGGAGAATGATGTGATGGACAAGACCCAATCCTAAGCATAGCACAAGATCGTGTAGTTCGTTTGCTAGAGCTTTTCCAATGTCAAGTATCTTTTCCTCAGACCATGAGATCGTGTAACTCCCGGATACCGTAGGAGT
Source organism: Aegilops bicornis (assembly GCA_021605145.1). Taxonomy (NCBI): domain Eukaryota; kingdom Viridiplantae; phylum Streptophyta; class Magnoliopsida; order Poales; family Poaceae; genus Aegilops; species Aegilops bicornis. The sequence goes on from CM038673.1 coordinate 800,339,136, forward strand.
GCTTTGGGTGTACCAAACGTCATAGCGTAATCGGGTGACTATAAAGGTATACTGCGGGTATCTCCGAAAGTGTTTGTTGGGTTGACACGGATCGAGACTGGGATTTGTCACTCCGTATGACGGAGAGGTATCTCTGGGCCCACTCAGGAATGCATCATCATAATGAGCTCAAAGTGACCAAGTGTTTGGTCACGGGATCATGCATTGCTTGATGCAGTAAAGTGACTTGCGATAACGAGATTGAACGAGGTATTGGGATACCGACGATCGAATCTCGGGCAAGTAACGTACCGATTGACAAAGGGAATTGTATACGGGGTTGCTTGAATCCTCGACATCGTGGTTCATCCGATGAGATCACCGTGGAACATGTGGGAGCCAACATGGGTATCTAGATCCCGTTGTTGGTTATTGGACGGAGAGCTGTCTCGGTCATGTCTGCATGATTTCCGACCCCGTAAGGTCTACACACTTAAGGTTCGGTGACGCTAGGGTTATTAGGAAGACTTGTATGTGATTACCGAATGTTGTTCGGAGTCCCGGATAAGATCCCGGACGTCACGAGGAGTTCCGGAATGGTCCGGAGGTGAAGATTTATATATGTGAAGTTGTCATACGGTCACCGGAAAGGTTCGGGGGCATATCGGTATTGTCTGAGGGCCACGGAGGGGTTCCGAGGTCCACCAGAGGGCCACCTCTCTCGGAGGGCCTCATGGGCCGTAGTGGGCAGGGAACCAGCCCCTGGAGGACTGGGCGCATCCCCCCCTTGGGCCCATGCGCCTAGGGTTGCGGGGGAAACTCTAGAGGGGGCGCCCCCCTTGCTTGGGGGGCAAGCCCCCTCCCCTTGGCCGCCGCCCCCCTTCTAGATCTCATCTAGAGGGGGCCGGCCCCCTTCCCCTTCCCCTATAAATATAGGGATGAGGGGAGGGCTGCACACAACATCCAAGGCGCAGTCCCTCCCCTCCCCAACACCTCTCCTCCTCCGTTAAGAGCTTGGCGAAGCCCTGCCGGAGTACTGCCTCTCCACCACCACCACGCCGTCGTGCTGCTGCTGGAGCTCTCTTCCTCAACCTCTCCTTCCCCCTTGCTGGATCAAGAAGGAGGAGACGTCACGCTGACCGTACGTGTGTTGAACGCGGAGGTGCCGTCCGTTCGGCGCTAGGATCTCCGGTGATTTGGATCACGATGAGTACGACTCCCTCAACCCCGTTCCCTTGAACGCTTCCGCTCGATCTACAAGGGTATGTAGATGCACTCCTCTCTCGTTGCTAGATGAACTCATAGATTGATCTTGGTGAAACCGTAGGAAATTTTTTATTTTCTGCAACGTTCCCCATCAGTGGCATCATGAGCTAGGTCTATGCGTAGTTCTCTTTGCACGAGTAGAACACAATTTGTTGTGGGCGTAGATGTTGTCAACTTTCTTGCCGCTACTAGTCTTATTTTGCTTCAGCGGTATTGTGGGATGAAGCGGCCCGGACCGACCTTACACGTACGCTTACGTGAGACAGGTTCCACCGACTGACATGCACTAGTTGCATAAGGTGGCTAGCGGGTGTCTGTCTCTCCCACTTTAGTTGGAGCGGATTCGATGAAAAGGGTCCTTATGAAGGGTAAATAGAAGTTGACAAACTGCCACGTGGCTTTTTCGCAGGTAAGAAAATGTTCTTGCTAGAACCCTATTGCAGCCACGTAAAAGATGCAACAACAATTAGAGGACGTCTAACTTGTTTTTGCAGCAATTGCTTTGTGATGTGATATGGCCAAAAGTTGTGATGAATGATGAATGATATATTGTGATGTATGAGATCATGTTCTTGTAATAGGAATCACGACTTGCATGTCGATGAGTATGACAACCGGCAGGAGCCATATGAGTTGTCTTAATTATTGTATGACCTGCGTGTCAATGATTTAACGCCATGTAATTACTTTACTTTATTGCTAAACCGTTACCCATAGTAGTAGAAGTAATAGTTGGCAAGCAACTTCATGGAGACACGATGATGGAGATCATGATGATGGAGATCATGGTGTCATGCCGGTGACGAAGATGATCATGGAGCCCCGAAGATGGAGATCAAAGGAGCTATATGATATTGGCCATATCATGTCACTACTATTTAATTGCATGTGATGTTTATTATGTTTATGCATCTTGTTTACTTAGAACGACGGTAGTAAATAAGATGATCCCTCATGATAATTTCAAGAAAGTGTTCCCCCTAACTGTGCGTCGTTGCTAAAGTTCGTCGTTTCGAAGAACCACGTGATGATCGGGTGTGATATATTCCTACGTTCACATACAACGGGTGTAAGACAGTTTTACACATGCAAAACACTTAGGTTAACTTGACGAGCCTAGCATGTACAGACATGGCCTCGGAACACAGAGACCGAAAGGTCGAACATGAGTCGTATGGATGATACGATCAACATGGAGATGTTCACCGATGATGACTAGTCCGTCTCACGTGAAGATCGGACACGGCCTAGTCGACTCGGATCATGTAACACTTAGATGACTAGAGGGATGTCTAATCTGAGTAGGAGTTCATTAAATAATTTGATTAGATGAACTTAATTATCATGTACTTAGTCTAAAATCTTTGCAAAAATGTCTTGTAGATCAAATGGCCAACGCTCACGTCAACATGAACTTCAACGCGTTCCTAGAGAAAACCAAGCTGAAAGATGATGGCAGCAACTATACGGACTGGGTCCGGAACCTGATGATCATCCTCATAGCTGCCAAGAAAGCATATGTCCTAGAAGGACCGCTAGGTGAAGCACCCATCCCGAGAGAACCAAGGCGTTATGAACGCTTGGCAGTCACGTCTTGATGATTACTCCCTTGTTCAAGGCGGCATGCTTTACAGCTTAGAACCGTGGCTCCAAAAGCGTTTTGAGCAACACGGAGCATATGAGATGTTCGAGGAGCTGAAAATGGTTTTCCAAGCTCACGCCCGGGTCGAGAGATATGAAGTCTCCGACAAGTTCTATAGTTGTAAGATGGAGGAAAATAGTTCTGTCAGTGAGCACATACTCAAAATGTCTGGGCTGCACAACCGCCTGTCCCAGCTGGATATTAACCTCCCGGACGAGGCGGTCATTGACATAATCCTTCAGTCGCTCCCACCGAGCTACAAGAGCTTTGTGATGAACTACAATATGCAGGGGATGGTGAAAACTATTCCTGAAGTATTTTCAATGCTGAAGTCAGCAGAGGTAGAAATCAAAAAGTAACATCAAGTGTTGATGGTCAATAAAACCACCAAGTTCAAGAAAGGCAAGGGTAAGAAGAACTTCAAGAAGGACGACAAGGATGTCGCCGCGCCCGGTAAGCCAGTTGCTAGGAAGAAGTCAAAGAATGGACCCAAGCCAGATACTGAGTGCTTTTATTGCAAAGGGAAGGGTCACTGGAAGCGGAACTTCCCCAAATACTTAGCGGACAAGAAGGCCGGCAACACTAAAGGTATATGTGATATACATGTAATTGATGTGTACCTTACCAGTGCTCGTAGTAGCTCACAGGTATTTGATACCGTGTCGTTGCTCATATTTGTAACTCAAAGCGGGAGCTGCAGAATAAGCGAGGCTGGCGAAGGAGGAGGTGACGATGCGCGTCAGAATGGTTCCAAGGTCGATGTGATCGCCGTCGGCACGCTACCTCTACATTTACCTACGGGATTAGTTTTAAACCTCAATAATTGTTATTTAGTGCCAAATTTGAGCATGAACATTGTATCAGGATCTCGTTTAATACGAGATGGCTACTCATTTAAATCCGAGAATAATGGTTGTTCTATTTATATGAGAGATATGTTTTATGGTCATGCTCCGATGGTCAATGGTTTATTCTTAATGAATCTCGAACGTGATGTTACACATATTCATAGTGTGAATACCAAAAGATGTAAAGTTAATAACGATAGTCCCACATACTTGTGGCACTGCCGCCTTGGTCACATTGGTGTCAAGCACATGAAGAAGCTCCATGCTGATGAACTTTTAGAGTCTCTCGATTATTAATCATTTGACACATGCGAACCATGCCTTATGGGCAAAATGACCAAGACTCCGTTCTCCGGAACAATGGACGAGCAACCAACTTATTGGAAATCATACATACCGATGTGTGCGGTCCAATGAGCGTTGAGGCTCGCGGAGGATATCGTTATGTTCTCACTCTCACTGATGACTTGAGTAGATATGTGTATGTCTACTTGATGAAACACAAGTCTGAGACATTTGAAAAGTTCAAGGAATTTCAGAATGAGGTAGAGAATCAATGTGACCGAAAAATAAAGTTCTTACAATCAGATCGTGAAGGAGAATATTTAAGTCACGAATTTGGTACACACTTAAGGAAATGTGGAATCGTTTCACAACTCACGCCGCCTGGAACACCTCAGCGTAACAGTGTGTCCGAACGTCCTAATCACACTCTATTGGATATGGTGCAATCTATGATGTCTCTTACTGATTTACCGCTATCATTTTGGGGATACGCTCTAGAGACAGCTACATTCACTTTAAATAGGGCACCGTCTAATTCCGTTGAGACGACATCGTATGAATTATGGTTTGGGAAGAAACCTAAGCTGTCATTTCTAAAAGTTTGGGGATGCGATGCTTATGTCAAGAAACTTCAACCTGAAAAGCTCGAACCCAAGTCGGAAAAATGCGTCTTCATAGCATACCCTAAGGAAACCATTGGGTATATCTTCTACCTTAGATCCGAAGGCAAGATCTTTGTTGCCAGAACGGATCCTTTCTCGGAAAAGAGTTTCTCTCGAAAGGAGTAAGTGGGAGGAAAGTAGAACTCGATGAAGTACTACCTATTGAACCGGAAAGTAGTGCAGCTCAGGAAAATGTTCTGTGGTGCCTACACCGATCGGAGAGGAAATTAATGATGATGATCAAGGTACTTCGGATCAAGTTTCTACTGAACTTCGTAGGTCCACAAGGACACGTTCCACACCAGAGTGGTATGGCAACCCTGTCCTGGAAATCATGTTGTTAGACAACGGTGAACCTTCGAACTATGAAGAAGCGATGGCGGGCCCAGATTCCAACAAATGGCTTGAAGCCATGCAATCCGAGATAGGATCCATGTATGAAAATAAAGTATGGACTTTGACAGACTTGCCCGATGATCGGCGACGATAGAAAACAAATGGATCTATAAGAAGAAGACGGACGCGGATGGTAATGTTACCATCTATAAAGCTCGACTTGTCGCTAAGGGTTACCGGCAAGTTCAAGGGGTTGACTACGATGAGACTTTCTCTCCCGTAGCAAAGCTGAAGTCCGTCCGAATCATGTTAGCAATTGTCGCATACTATGATTATGAGATATGGCAAATGGATGTCAAAACGACATTCCTTAATGGCTACCTTAAGGAAGAACTTTATATGATGCAGCCGGAAGGTTTTGTAGATGACATACTTTTGATGGGAAATGATATAGATCTTTTGGACAACATTAAGGCCTACTTGAATAAGAGTTTTTCAATGAAGGACCTTGGAGAAGCTGCTTATATATTAGGCATCAAGATCTATAGAGATAGATCGAGACGCCTCATAGGTCTTTCACAAAGCACATACCTTGATAAGATATTGAAGAAGTTCAATATGGATCAGTCTAAGAATGGGTTCTTGCCTGTGTTGCAAGGTGTGAAATTGAGCTCAGCTCAATGTCCGACCACGGCAGAAGATATAGAAGAGATGAGTGTCATCCCCTATGCCTCAGCCATAGGGTCTATTATGTATGCGATGCTGTGTACCAGACCTGATGTAAACCTTGCCGTAAGTTTGGTAGGAAGGTACCAAAGTAACCCCGGCAAGGAACACTAGACAGCGGTCAAGAATATCCTGAAGTACCTGAAAAGGACTAAGGACATGTTTCTCGTTTACGGAGGTGACGAAGTGCTCGTCGTAAAGGGTTACGTCGACGCTAGCTTCGACACAGATCTGGATGACTCTAAGTCACAAACCGGATACGAGTATATGTTGAATGGTGGAGCAGTAAGCTGGTGCAATTGCAAGCAAAGCGTCGTGGCGGGATCTACATGTGAAGCAGAATACATGGCAGCCTCGGAGGCAGCGCATGAAGCAATCTGGGTGAAGGAGTTCATCACCGACCTAGGAGTCATACCCAATGCGTCGGGGCCGATCAAACTCTTCTGTGACAACATTGGAGCTATTGCACTTGCCAAGGAGCCCAGGTTTCACAAGAAGACCAGGCACATCAAGCGTCGCTTCAAACTCAATTCGTGAAAATGTTCAAGATGGAGACATAGAAATTTGTAAAGTACATACGGATCTGAATGTCGCAGATCCGTTGACTAAACCTCTTCCACGAGCAAAACATGATCAACACCAGAACTCTATGGGTGTTTGATGCATCACAATGTAACTAGATTATTGACTCTAGTGCAAGTGGGAGACTGTTGGAAATATGCCCTAGAGGCAATAATAAAAGGATTATTATTATATTTCCTTGTTCATGATAATTGTCTTTTATTCATGCTATAATTGTGTTATCCTAAGTCGTAATACATGTGTGAATACTTAGACCACAATATGTCCCTAGTGAGCCTCTAGTTGACTAGCCCGTTGATCAACAGATAGTCATGGTTTCGACTATGGACATTGGATGTCATTGATAACGAGATCACATCATTAGGAGAATGATGTGATGGACAAGACCCAATCCTAAGCATAGCACAAGATCGTGTAGTTCGTTTGCTAGAGCTTTTTCCAATGTCAAGTATCTTCATGAGATCGTGTAACTCCCGGATACCGTAGGAGTGCTTTGGATGTACCAAACGTTGCAACATAACTGGGTGACTATAAAGGTATACTACGGATATCTCCGAAAGTGTCTGTTGGGTTGACACGGATCGAGACTGGGATTTGTCACTTTGTATGACGGAGAGGTATCTCTGGGCCCACTCGGTAATGCATCATCATAATGAGCTCAAAGTGACCAAGTGTTTGGTCACGGGATCATGCATTGCGGTATGAGTAAAGTGACTTGCCGGTAACGAGATTGAACGAGGTATTGGGATACCGACGATCGAATCTCGGGCAAGTAACATACCGATTGACAAAGGGAATTGTATACGGGGTTGCTTGAATCCTCGACATCGTGGTTCATCCGATGAGATCATCGTGGAACATGTGGGAGCCAACATGGGTATCCAGATCCCGCTGTTGGTTATTGGCGGAGAGCTGTCTCGGTCATGTATGCATGATTCCCGAACCCGTAGGGTCTACACTTAAGGTTCGGTGGCGCTTAGGGTTATTAGGAAGACTTGTATGTGATTACCGAATGTTGTTCGAGTCCGGATAAGATCCCGGACGTCACGAGGAGTTCCGGAATGGTCCGAGGTGAAGATTTATATATGGGAAGTTGTCATACGGTCACCGAAAAGGTTCGGGGGCATATCGGTATTGTAGCGGGGCCACCGGAGGGGTTCCGGGGGTCCACCGGGAGGGGCCACCTCTCTCGGAGAGCCTCATGGGCCGTAGTGGGCAGGGAACCATCCCCTGGAGGGCTGGGCGCATCCCCCTTGGGCCCATGCGCCTAGGGTTGGGGGGAAACCCTAGTGGGGGCGCCCTCCTTGCTTGGGGGGCAAGCCCCTCCCTTGGCCCCCGCCCTCTAGATCTCATCTAGAGGGGCCGCCCCTTCCCCTTCCCCTATAAATAGAGGCGAGGGAGGGCTGCACACAACATACAAGGCGCAGCCCCTCCTCCCAACACCTCTCCTCCTCCGTTAAGAGCTTGGCGAAGCCCTGCCGAGTATCGCCTCTCCACCACCACCACGCCTGCCGTCGTCTTGCTGGAGCTCTCTTCCTCAACCTCTCCTTCCCCCTTGCTGGATCAAGAAGGAGGAGACGTCACGCTGACCGTACGTGTGTTGAACGCGGAGGTGCCGTCCGTTCGGCGCTAGGATCTCCGGTGATTTGGATCACGACGAGTACGACTCCCTCAACCTCGTTCCCTTGAACGCTTCCGCTCGATCTACAAGGGTATGTAGATGCACTCCTCTCTCTCTCGTTGCTAGATGAACTCATAGATTGATCTTGGTGAAACCGTAGGAAATTTTTTATTTTCTGCAACGTTCCCCATCACATTGGTGTAACCTGACTTATTTGTACACGGGCTGAGCACTGATACGTCTCCGTCGTATCTATAATTTTGGACTGTTCCATGCCAATATTCTACAACTTTTACATATTTTTGGCAACTTTTTATACTATTTTTGGGACTAACATATTGATCCAGTGCCCTGTGCCAGTTCCTGTTTGTTGCATGTTTTTTGTTTCGCGGAAAATCCATATCAAACGGAGTCCAAACAGGATAAAAACCGACGGAGATTTTTTTGGAATATATGTGAATTTTGGGAAGTGGAATCAACACGAGACGGTGCCCGAGGGGCCCACGAGGGTGAGGGGCGCGCCCCAGGGGGTAGGGCGCACCCTGGGCCCTCGTGGCCACTCCATAGAGCGGTTGGTGCCCTTCTTTCGCCGCAAGAAAGCCAATATTCGGATAAAAATCGTGTCCAAATTTCAGCCCAATCGGAGTTACAGATCTCCGGGATTTTAAGAAACGGTGAAAGGGAAGAATCAGGGAGCGCAGAAACAGAAGGAAACAAAGAGAGAGAGATACAATCTCGAAGGGGCTCCCGCACCTCTGCCGCCATGGAAGCCAAGGACCAGAGGGGAAACCCTTCTCCCATCTAGGGGGAAGGTCAAGGAAGAAGAAGAAGAAGAAGAAGAAGAAGAAGAAGAAGAAGAAGAAGAAGAAGAAGAAGAAGAAGAAGGGGGGGGGGGGGGTCTCTCCCCCTCTCTCCCGGTGGCGCCGGAACGCCGCCAGGGCCATCATCATCACAACGATCTACACCAACAACTTCACCGCCGTCATGACCAACTCTTCCCCCCTCTATGCAGCGGTGTAACCCCTCTTTTACCCGCTGTAATCTCTACTTAAGCATGGTGCTCAATGTTATATATTATTTCCCAATGATGTATGGCTATCCTATGATGTTTGAGTAGATCCGTTTTTTCCTATGGGTTCATTGATGATCTTGATTGGTTTGAGTTGCATGTTTTATTATTGGTGCTGTCCTATGGCGCTCTCTGTATCGCGCAAGCGTGAGGGGTCCCCGCTGTAGGATTTGCAATGTGTTCATGATTTGCTTATGGTGGGTGGCATGAGTGACAGAAGCACAGACCCGAGTAAGTAGGTTGTTTGCGTATGGGAGTAAAGAGGACTTGATACTTTAATGCTATGGTCGGGTTTTACCTTAATGATCTTTAGTAGTTGCAGATACTTGCTAGAGTTCCAATCGTAAGTGCATATGATCCAAGAAGAGAAAATATGTTAGCTTATTCCTCTCCCTCATATAAAATTACAATAATGATTACCGGTCTAGTTATCGATTGCCTAGGGACAAATAGCCTTCTTGTTGACAAAAACCCTCTACTAAAACTAACTTAGTTGTGTCTTTACCTAAACAGCCCCTAGATTTTATTTACGTTCTCTTTACTATCTTGCAAACCTATCCAACAACAACTACAATGTACTTCTAGTTTCATACTTGTTCCAGGTAAAGCGAACGTGAAGCGTGTGTAGAGTTGTATCGGTGGTCGATAGAACTTGAGGAATATTGATTCTACCTTTAGCTCCTCGTTGGGTTCTGATGTCTACTACGAAACCTTTCTTGTTGCATGTAGGCATTCATGGAAAATTTGGCAAATACTTGCATTACATGATGGTCAATCCACAAGTTATAACTGATCTTGTTGTTTGTGGGGGAACATCGTAGAAGGATTGGCAACTAGATTTTGTTTTGTTCACCACATTTTGTTGGTATTTGCTATGTAGTTAATTTATTTGTTTTCGTATCGAACCATGCAAATTTGCCATGGTTTTCTTTAAAAAAATTATTTTCTCTAAATTTGTGATGTGAACATCAGAACCATTTTTCAAAATTTGTGATGTGATCATCCTTATGATTGCCATGGACCATGGCAGGGCGATATTTTTTACAGTTTACAATTTATTTGTATTGGATGATCGCAATTTTCTTTAAATGTTTTCTCGCACAGGCCAGGCAGCCAAGACAAGAAAGGCCCAGTAGCTCGCACGGGTCTGCCTGGCCTGGCCTGGTTCGCTAGCCACGGGGCTTGTCGTAGAGCCGTGTCGAGTTTGTATCCGCGTACAACAACCGATCGAATCGCGTGTCGAGTTGGCTAGGCTCGGGGCTTTTCTGCAATATAAACGCGGGGAGGATGCTTGCAACACAAGGCGACACAACTCGATCGAAACAAGTCCTTGGTACGTAGCCATGGAGTACTTGCCAAAGACAAGCAGCATGACATCGTCGCCGGAGGATGTACGCTGGCAACAGAACAGAACCCAACTCGACCATCACTGTCATGTAGGTACGATTAAATACAATTTTTGATCCCGAACCGAGTAAATTAGATATATTTATACCAAACTTCTATATTTACTTATAACCCTTTTTAACAGACCATAAATGATACTCAGATGATATGTTTTATCTGAGTCGAGTACTTTTCTTGTAAGTTAATTGTGATACTTAATCAGATCATAATGTTGAAATATTAATGTTTGTGTCTTATAATGCAGTTGCAAATCTTCATGAAAAATATGCACCTACTGTGATAAATTTGAACCGTGTTTATAAAGAAAATTATATTAGTTTTTCTATCTCCAATAAACTGCATCTTATAGTGTCGATGTTCAAATTGTTCCGCAAAAAAAAGATGTTCAAACTGAATCCTCATATATGTTAGAAAAAATAAGGAAAAACCAAAAAACGAAATGTTTTTCATAGATTAATTTGTAGTAATCTCATGGACATAGTGTGTATATATAAATATGTGTGTATCCGTAAATATCTTAGTAGAGCATATTGTCTCGGAAATATTCTCATATTGGTTTCTAGCTTATGTTTAGGTATATATAGAAATAAAAAATTTGATGCTTTCCAGGGCTTGTCACCAAATACAAAATATGTTGCCTTTATCGTATATTTTTTTTGTTTAAATGAGTCTCAAGTGTTGTAGCGCATTCAACAAATTCGGGAAAAAAATTGCACGGAAAAATATGTTTTCTTTTTTTTTCATCTGCAGAGGCACGGTTTTGCTTCAGCGAGAGGCATGATAATGACTCTTAGGAACGGGAAAAAACTTGTTTTCTGTTTGTTTTTGCTTCCACGGGAGGCACGTTTTTGCTTTCCCAACAGACACGACCATGACTCTCGGAAACAGGAAAAAACGCGTTTCCTATTTTTTTTCTTGATCCGCGGGAGGCATGGTTTTGCTTTTGCGAGAGGCACGACCATGACTCTCGCAAATGAAAAAAAACGTGTTTTCTGTTTTTTTTCTTCCGCTAGAGGCACGGTATTGCTTCCGCGAGAGTCACGGTTTTGCTTTCGCGAGAGGCACGACCGTGCCTCTCGAAAACGAAAAAACATGTGTTTTCTACTTATTTTTTTTCTTTCGTGAGAGGCATGGTTTTGTTCCCGCGAGAGAGATGGTTTCTTTCACGAGAGGCACGGCAGTGCCTTCTTGGAAATGAAAAAAATGCGTTTTTTGTTTGTTTTTTTCTTTCGTGAGAGGCACGTTTTGCTTTCATGAAAGGCACGGTTGTGATTTCGTGAGAGGCACGGTCGTGCCTCTTTCGAAAAGGGAAAAAACCATGCTCCCGGTTCAGTTGTTTCATCCGGGTTTTTTTTAGAAAGAAAATTCGTCAAAACCTATCAACACGGGATCTAGTTTTGAAGATATCGACGCGAGAAATCCAACGGTGAAAACAGTTCGAGATTCTGATGCACAGTTTAAGAGATAAAATATTTTGAATGAACGAAACTACGAAAAAAAGGAAACTACCAGGTTGCGACAAGTGGCACACATGCAGCGCGCCACTTGTCAAAACCTGAGAAGGTAGAAGCGATCTTTGCAAGGAGTACTCCACAATTGGTGATTTCGAATGACTTTACTTTTTTTCGTCGAAACAAAAGGAAACACAAAAAACAGAGGAATAGGGAGAATTAGCGTCGACAAGGAAGGCCGGGTAGAAATCGCCCTGCCCAATAGAAGTCGGTGTGCAGGGCAGCTTGCACAAGTCTGCCTGACCTGGTTCGCTCGTAGAGCCGTTTCCGTATCGTGCGCGTGTTGAGTTTGTAAAGATTTTCGGGACCGTATATCGTTTTTCCTCCTATTCCTGGCGGCTGGAACCCTAGCCGCCGCCAGGAAATGACAATCTTGTAATGCCGTCCTCCAGCTGCTCCCCTCCGCCGGCGACCTCGGTCGTCGGTGGTGACGGGGGTCGCCGGATCCACCCGTGTGGATCGTTTTTACTCCCTCACAGTCTAGGTTTTTAGGCTGCTCATCGCCTTTGCTTCGGCGGCGACGATGACATCGCTGAATAAAGATTCTTCGAATCCTTCCGTGACGAGGCCATCGGCCCTATGGTTGGGGATGTATTTTGAAACCAGTCTCTTCAAGCAAGGATAGCGTGGCGATGGCGGCATCCTCGTGGTAGACCTGTGTCCTCGGGCTCCGCCGTTGTGACGGTGTTTGCTCCAGCGTCGGCATGAAGCTTGGGAGGTAGTCCGGGAGCGAATGTAGATCGTGGTCTGCATCGACGACATCTGGAAGACGGAACATGTGTTGGGTTCGTGGTTCATGGACAGCCGGTATGGTTTCCTTCTGCGACGTTTTAGTCGTGTTGGGGTGCCAGATCTAGAGTTCGGTGGCCTGTCCGGGATGTTGTCCCGATATGATTCGTTCAACGGTAAGGGCTTCACTTTTGGTGGGCCACCTTGGAGGTCCGCAAAGCTGCATATGAGCGATGGAGCCGCGTCGAACTCGGGGGAGGAGGTGGTTCGTCATTCTTTTCTTTGGTGGCTGCTGGTGTGGTGTCGGAGGCAGATGATGGATGTTGGTGTCAAGCTCAGAGATGTTACATTATCTTTTCGGTTTGTCGTGACTTGTACTTTAATCTTTATGATATAAACAAGACGCGTATTGACATGAAAAAAAAACCCGGATCGTATTCGAATAGAACCGTTGTGATCTGTAGTCCGGGTAGAATATATTAATCTGTTAGAAGCTTCTTCTGTAATAGTACTAATAATATAAATAATCAAGAGGGGGGGGGGACGTACGCTGTACGTTGGCAACACAGCGCGACGCAACTCGATCGAAGACGCTCGCCAAAGACAAGCACGATGGCATCGTCGCCGGAGGGGGCAGCGGTGGTGGACACGTACAAGAAGGCGCTCGCCACGGCGGCCACGGTGAGCGCGTACGCCATGCTGGCGCGCGGCATGGCGCGGGAGCTCCTCCCCGATGAGCTGCGCGCCGCGGTGCGCTGGGCCGCCGCGTTCGTGCGCTCCCGCTACAGCGCTCCCGAGAAGCAGCGTCACACCATTGTCATCCGGCGCGTGCTCGGCGGCCTCGGCCTCGGCGGCGGGTACAACGAGAACGACCTGTTCGACGCGGCGCTCACGTACCTGGCCACCAAGATCAACCCGCAGAGCATGAGCCGGCTCTGCCTCGCGCGCACCCGCATGAAGGAGCCCGGCGGGAGCGCCAGCTGGAGCACGCTCCTGAGCATGGAGAACGGGGGCTCCACCACCGACACCTTCCAGGGCGTTGAGTTCCGGTGGACGTCCATCGAGAGCGGCGGCGACGACGGCAGAGTAGGGCGCACGAGTCCCTGGAGCTCAGCTTCGACGCAGAGCACACGGAGACCGTGCTCCACAAGTACGTGCCCTTCATCATGTCCGCGGCGGAGGATCTGCGGCTGCGAGACCGCGCGCTCAAGATCTTTCTCAACGAGAGTTCGAGTTGGAGAGGCATCAACCACCACCACCCGGCCACGTTCGACACGCTCGCCATGGACCCGGCCATGAAGCAGTCCGTCATGGACGACCTCGACCGCTTCCTGAAGCGCAAGGAGTACTACCGGCGGATCGGCAAGGCGTGGAAGCGCGGATACCTTCTCTACGGCCCGCCCGGAACCGGCAAGTCCAGCCTGGTGGCCGCCATGGCCAACTACCTCCGGTTCAACCTCTACGACCTTGATCTCTCCTCGGTGTACGACAACTCGTGCCTGCAGAGGCTGCTCATGGACATGCCCAACAAGTCCATCCTCGTCATCGAGGACATTGACTGCAGCTTCGACACCATGTCCAGGGAAAAAGACGGCAAGCTACGCCAGGCGGCCGGCACCGACACCGACACCGACGAGGATGGCGACGAGTACGACGAAGACGTCGGAGCAAGAGGATACTTCCAGGGGCGTGAGCGCCACAAGATGACACTGTCGGGGCTGCTCAACGTCATCGACGGCTTGTGGTCAACCACCGGCGAGGAGCGCGTCATCGTCTTCACCACCAACTACAAGGACCGCCTCGACCGGGCGCTGCTACGGCCGGGCCGCATGGACATGCACGTCTACATGGGACACTGTGGCTGGGAGGCCTTCAGGACGCTGGCCCGGAACTACCACCTCCTCGACGACCACGCTCTCTTCCCGGAGATTCAGGAACTTCTTGCGGCGGTGGAGGTTACGCCGGCGGAGGTGTCCGAGATGCTGCTGCGGAGTGAGGACGTCGACGTTGCGCTACGTGTGCTTATGGAATTCATCAAAGCAAGGAGAAGCAAAACAAACGACAAGCAGCAGAACGACGGCATAACTAACTAGATAGCAGATACACCTACCTAGTTGCCTGTGTGTGTTGCAACCGGTCATACTCCATAATAATTTTAGTGTTTCCATATCAATCGTGTCAGTCCACCCACTATATATATTTGTAGATTTTGGTAAGGTTTGATTTTATTCTAGATAGGAAAAGACAATGAAAATTTTGCTTTAGCTGAGGTTTGATAAGATTTGATTTTATTTGAATATGAAATATGAATAGGGGGAGGCAGGGACAGTTTTGATTTGTTGAGCTTTCAATGAAATTTAATTTGATTTGATTTTGGTCGATAAAGAGAATATATTAATATCGCAAACTTCCTACTTGGTGTAGCTTGTTATATGGGTCGTGAGTGGGAACTTAGTTTTCGCCTGGGTATGGGTCATTGGATGGTTGTCGCATATTCAGCTCCTGTTGCTGCTGCTACTGTTGTTTTCTTGATTTTAGATTTAAGAAAAAGTTTTTTAGATGTATACATGATTTATTTCTTATTTAAAATATGAAAATTTAAAATTCACTTCTTTATTTTGTTAATTTAGGATCCAGAAGAAGTAGTTTTTCTTTGATCCATATCTTATTTGATTCATATTATAGTAGAAATATAATATACACATTGTATCACACAGTCTTTGCAATATGAAATGTCTTATAGATATTATGGATGCACATAGCCCTACAAAAAGGAAGAAGAAAAAACATATCCCGCTATGATGATCAAAACCTTGTAGCTGCAACAAAAATCACTATGAAGGCAGCACCCAGAGTTCAAATTCTCCAAAAGCGACGCCTTCAAAAAGAAAACAGTGCATACACAACACCTAATTTCCTTCAAACTTATTTTGGAATGTAGAGATATACCTAACATAAACATCCAAGTTCTAATTTTTATTTATGTTATAGTGTATTTTGTATGGAGATATTTAGAAAAATGCAGATGTAGATTTTGAATGTTCATCTACTACTATGGATTTTTTTAGCATACAATGTACTCCTTGTGTACCAAATAAAAGTTCTATTTACTTTGAATTTCCACAAACAATGTGATTCATCTAATCCTTTCGGTGATAGAATTACGCTTACCAGATTCCTATGGAATACATTTCTTCGCCATCCATTCCATAGGAATCTCGACATGAACCAAAATTTCATTCTATGTTTCCTTTTAGATGTGCAATGCACATGCACGAACTCTCTCTACACTCTCCACACCAGCGCTCTAAAATTCTTGTGTTTACATCATGTGCACTGTTCAAAGTCATCCCTTTCAAACCTTTTGTGTTATATATAAAATCCTTTTGGAATTCACAGCCCGTGGCATCAATTATGTGCCGTACATATTGCTACATTTTCTAATTCTTTATATCCAAAGAAGCTCATTTTTATTGCGGCGACATTTGAATTTTATATGCACCTTCTATATGATCTTGCATTCTCTTTGTAAGACATAATACAACTGTATGTTCCTGGTAAAAAGAAACATATTTTCAAAAGTATATTACTCCCTCTGTTCTTTTTGTTATAACACGTTTCAGGCAGCTAACATTGAACTATTGCAATTTTAAACATTGAACCGAGGGAGTATTATTTTCAATGCAGAGCATATACTTGTGTATATTTGTGTACAATATTCACGTTCGGAAAAGAAAATATGAAGGTGTAGCCATGTAGGTACTTTTTTCATGTAGAGTATATACACATTTTTTAGTTCTGTACCTAGTTTGTAAGTCTGGCATATAACCTTTGAAAGACAGAGTCCATAGTGTGGGCAAGAAAGAAGGGCAGTGTCCGCAGCAATTTTTCTTTTGAAAAAGAGAGTCCGGGAGCATCTCCTTATGCATGAAGAGTCATCAACGTGCTTGGAGTGTTCTTGTTTTCTTGGCGTCTTTGTCCGAGTTAAGTCGTGCGGGGTGTAGACTTCTGATATAGAGACGTGATAGATTTTTTTTTTTGTTTTTTGTGGAAGAGACGTGATAGACTGTTTATTTCCTAATTAAGACACACGTGTTTCTTGTTTTGAGTTGAGTACATATGGTATGGTTGTACATGTTTGATGATTGTTACGTAACTTATTTAATCTTCTTTTTAGTAATGGCCACAAGGCATTTTATTCATTCATAGACCGTACATAGTCCAAGTGCACCGCCGCACTTAAGAAATCAGGGATTACATCATAAGTTACATTGAGCACCCTAGTCGACAAACAGTGCTTAGCTAATAAGTGTGCCGTTTCGTTTGCTTCTCTTCCACAATGTCTTACTTCAAATCCCTGGAAAGATGAGAGATACAAAGCCATCTCTCAAAAGACAGGGCCACAGCTCGAGCAGTCTCGTCTGGCATTCCAGTCATCTACCACATTCTTGCAATCAGTAACCAACTGAATCCGCTCCCACCCTTTTTCCTTTGCCAATAGCATGGCATCTCTGCAACCTAGAGTCTCGCATACATATAAATCAGTGTGCCGAGTGTATGTTGAGAATCTTCCTGAAACTTCCCTTCATGATCCCTTGCGACCACAGCCGTCCCTGCTCTTTCTCCCTCCAGATCCAAAGCTGCTGGGGGTGCTGCTGCTGCGGAGGTGTCCGAGATGCTGCTGCGGAGTGAGGACGTCGGCGTTGCCCTGGGGTGCTGATGGAGTTCCTCAAAGCAAGGAGAAGCAAAACAAAGCGACACGCAGCAGAACAACGGCATAATAACGGGATAGCAGAGGCGGCTAGTTTCCTCCGTGTGTGTGCTGCAACCGGCCAGTACATAATAATTCTAGTGTTTCAATATCAATCGTGTCAGTACACAGCCATGGTTGCAGTCTCGCGGATGCTTGTCGCCATCATCGAATTCAACGAAAGCATAAGCATGATTCCACAGCGCAGCCACACAACTGGATCTATGTGAGGCCCTCGCTGCTTTGGAGAGGAACGGTGTGTAGAGTCCTCAATGGTTGTTCTTCCGTCGAGGATCTAGGAGAGGGTGTTGGGTCGTCTTCCATCGAGTGGGGTAGCGTGAGCTCGTAGCTGCTGCCCATCTTTCATGGGGGCTTCAAGGTTTCTTGATGAAGGGAAGATGAGACGTACAGACCACTGAGAATCTTATGCGGTGGGGAGCTGAGAATAAAACAGGGCGTCTTCGGCTCTTGAAGGGACTATCTCGTCAGTTCCAGAAGACGAAGAGGAACAGATGTGTGATTAAATCACACGATTTTTCCATGGATTCATTTGCTGAAGTGGCAGATTGGGCTGAGTTGGATGGCTCCATGTGATTGCTGATGTGGGTAGCTTGCATGTCAAGAGAAATCAATTAGTGTGGATCAACTATTTAGGTATTATAGATTTGTAGATTTTGGTAAGGTTTGATTTTAGTCTAGATAGGAAAAGACAAGGAAAATTTATGTTTAGTTGAGGTTTGGCGATAAGATTTGATTTGATTTGAATATTATATGAAGAGGCAGGAAAAGTTTTGATTATTTGTTGAGCTTTTGATAAAAAATATTTAATTTGATTGACTTCATGCATGACATGATTTTGGGTGGAGGGACGAAACCAAACCAAATGATCAATAAACTCTCCTTTAATAGTAGACAAAATTACGTCTATAATATGTTTATCTTAGGGTAATCGAGTTGGTTAACTAGACATAGGAAGGTATATTACAAAACAAGGTTGAAAAAGTAGTATATATTAGGCATAAGAGCATCTCTAGTAGACCCCGTGTTTACAGTTCGCGAAAAAACGGCTTTGCGGGCCGGCGCGGGGCCGCAGAGCCAGACCCCGCAAAACGGACCCGTAAAAATAATATTTGCTGAATATGCTTTTTTACGGGTCGGCTTTGCGGGGTCTGCTTGGGCACCGCTCCTGCCGGCCCACAAATCAGAAATTTGCAATTCAGTTTCACACATGAAAATACATTTCTTTGCCTTTTTCAACGGCATTGGATACATAGTATTTCACCAAAGCTTTGCTAGAATAGCGAGACCAAAGAAAACAAGAACCATAATCGTCGCACTGTATGAGCGGCATCGGCGAGCCGCTACGCGAGCGCCTAGCCCGGCGGCCGGCCGGCCGAATCCCTGCCAGCAAACCGTCAACGGCGGCTACAGGACGAACCCGTATCTACAATGCGGCGATGGGGCTTTGCCAGGGCTGCGCGGGGTGCTCCCCGACCAATCCATGGCTTGGCGCAGCCACCGGTGGTCGGAAACGCCAAATCCGGCCGCCGCGTCAAACAACCGCCGATCCACAACTTTCCGGCCCGCCGACGCAGGAGGAAGTGGCGGAGGGCAAGCCCGGGCGTGTGGCGGCCCTCCGGCGTGATCCCGCCGGCTACTTTCGCCGTAATCGTGGGCGGCCCGGCGGCGGGGCGAGGAGGAGAGGGGCGGTGGTGGGTGCGGAAAAGCACGGGCTGAAATGTCCCTCCCACCAACCACTCCCGCTATATACAGGGCGCCGACGGGCCGAGGGGGGATCCGTGTTTTCGCGGGTTGGGACAGGAATTATGTCGCGCCCTGTAAAAACTTTTGCGGGTCGGACGCGTTTGCGGGTCTGCTCGGGCAGGATTTTTTTACGCCGACCCGTATTCTGACGATTACTTTGCAGGTCACGGCTTTTTATGGGGTCTGCAATAGATGCTCTAAGCGAGGTGACCGCCTTCCGTCTACCCGTACAATTTTGACTATTCGGGGTTTACCATGGAGTTGCATAGATCGAACGTTTCCGGCTGGCCCTTCTGGAACAGGAGCAGTCAGCTCAAAAACGAAAAAGGCCAGCGCAACCCAATATACCTACTGTGTTGCACCAAAAAAGCCGAAAAAACATAAAAAGAGTAAGAAAAAGAAATGAAAACCTGGCAAAACAAAAACGAATAATTTACTAAATTTGTCAGCCCCCACCGGACCTCCCCCTCTGCGTCGGTCGATGCAGGCAAACATATTGCAGAAAAACTATGCCATTTTTAACTAAAACCACAAATATCCATGGCAAAAAGTATATAGTTTTACGTATGAAACAAATACAATTTGCCATGGCAACAAACTAATGCCATGGCCAACCCACGATACTTAACATGCAATGATACCTTATAAGTTTAGGATGATTTCTTTTTCTTTTTGTGAACGAAGTTTAGGATGATTTCAATTTTATGGCAGGAAATTACAGGAATGACGTGGCAAAAGTTGTATTATACTCCGTCTGTTCCAGAATACAAGGAGTATCAGATTTGTAAGGTATCCTTGATATATAAATGAAGACACAAAAATGTGGTTTAAATTTTCCGTCATGTAGAACACAAAAAATGTGTACCACATATATTGTTTAGTAGTAAATAACATGTTTCATAAAATAAATTTACCATGGTCCGTAAAAGAAAAAATTCCCATGTGGAATGAAAGTAAATTTACCATGGATGTAGAGTAAATTTTCCATGGCACTAAAAATAATTTTCCCATGGTATAAAGTAAAATTGATGTGGCAAAATTAAAGTAAATTTGCTATTGCACCAAATGTAAATTTGCCATGGCAAAATAAAAGTAATTTGCCATCTCAATAAAGGTAAATTTGCCTTTACTGATTTGCCATCTCAATAAAGGTTGTGTACTTTTTTGAGTTGTAAGGTAGATTCGTTAGTTAAGCTTTCTATATATGCTCTGGGAAGGAAAACCAACACCGCCTTTACTAATTTACTCTATATTTCATACGTGCTTCTAAATCGCTCAGGCTCTGATATCTTTTTTCGGTTTTTAGGATTGTTAGGGCATGTACTATGCTTGATAAGACAGTCTTATCTTAAACCCATCCCATAATCTAGAAAAGATAATATATTTTATTGATGGACAATGGATTACTTCTTAGTCTTATCTCTCATGGCTAGATATCATCTCTTAATTTAGAGAAGGCAAACCTTTTCTGATTTATCGCTCCTCCGTTTCAACATTTATCTTACGTGACACTCTTAAAACAGCACAATTATACATGCCTTTAGGATTGGGAAACACTTGTAGGCAGACGTCTGATCTATTCCAACCCTCAGACTAGTTCTCTCACCGTTGATTGTTTTTCAATTGTACGGGGATTGGTAAACGCTTATAGGCAGACGTCCGGCATATTCTAATCCTAGAACTAGTTCTCTCACTTTGATTGTTTTTCAATTGTATGGATGAGAAGCTCCAGCAATATCCTGGTCCTACCACCTATATTACTCCAGCGGAAAAAAGCATGCCTATGATCATCATACCCTAATCCGCACCTTCCTCCCAGGTCGGTTAGTTTCCTCCCCAATCGGATAGATTGTTGTTCCCCACTGCATCGCCGATGACCATACCGCTCGTTATTTTTTCAGGGTCTTGATGTTGTTCAGCGCTCCACCTTCAACACGACATGCGGCATGGCCCTTTCTCAACCGGTCGCAGTTCACCATATGACTACGCCATCCCTGAAGTAGGCAGTTACAGTGCCCTTCACCAGCGGGTGGTAGGCACACCAGGTGCCATGGAGGCACACCGATGATTCCAGCCTGTGACGTGTTTTCAATTGCAGGTTGTTGTGCACCGACCCTTCTCCGGAACGAAGGCATGTCACATGGCCGAATGACAACGATAACTCTTGTCCTCCACCGCCCTAGTGGGAGGGCTATCAATGTCGAGGTTGCTAGTGCCGGTGGCGGTAACGTCTTCCTCGAAGACGTACCTCTGTACAATGCTCGAGTCCGCATCTTCTCTGATTCTTCATGCAATCGAACATGACCGGCTTTGCACCTCAGAGTTGGAATGTGTGGTTTGTTGTCACATATACAATGCTTCTGGGTCCATGTATCAAGTTTCCTACTGCCTATTATATGCTTACTTTGTTTTAGTAGCACACACGTGCTTTGAAATCATATGTAGTTTGTTTCCAGATTACATTATGTTTGCAACTTGTTTGCTTCCTTATTTACGCAACCATGGTAATGTCCGTGGTAATTATTTTGTTGTTGCTACAACAATTGCCAAACTATGTTTCCGATGGCTCAAGCGTACAAAATGCACCAATATACTATATTTTCATGCTTCAACCATAACAAAATTGTGCTTCAATATACAATCACATATGCTTCATAGCAGAGAAGGAATCATGATCTGGAGAAATAAGCGACTATGAGTCATGGAGCATTTCTTCTAGTGTTGGAAGCATGCTTATCATATGACGGAAACAAGTATGGAACGGAAGGAAGCATAGAATATGGATCCATACATGATTGCAGTATATGGAAGCAACGTGACTAATGGAAGTCTAAAAAAATATGGAAGCATATTTTGCTTGAATTGAAGCAAATTTGAGTATTGTCGGAAGCAATGTGGACTAAGAATAGAAATAACATATGTTCCATGACAGAAAAATAGAAGCAAACTCAAGCATTTTCACCAAAAAGATAAACAAATTGATACTTAGACCGAAAAAAATCAACATGTACCGAAAGAAAATTCTAGGAGTAGTTGAAGAAATTTTTTATCTTAAAGGAAATATGTGAATACGAAAAGTAGAAAGAAGGAAATAAATAAATTTGCAGTTTCCTTGCTTGATTTTCTCATGTTGTTACTTTGATGAAGCAATTTACATGGAAACAGTTGTGGAGCCACGCTTCAACTGCTAATTAACCCACCATGATTTTTGGGTACAACTAACTCTATGAAACAATCACCTGGAAACTACCAAGATAAGAGGAACGCTATAACTTGTTTCCAATAATCAGCAGCTTGATCAAATCAAGCTTCCACAATTTCCGAATCACCCTGTAGAATGGCTTTCGTCCGTACTAATCCAACGAGGAGAAGCATTCTAATCTACGGTGATGCGCTGGTCTGATGTAACGCTAGGATCAGTACTCTAATCCTTAGTGGTTCCCCTTAGGATTTCCATGGGAGACCATATTGAGGGCTTTAGGATTGTCAACCTCCTTAACTGTAATCTCACTTCATTCCCCATGAGTTACCTTGAAATCCCTATGTCTCACAAAACCTTAAACAATTATGAATGATATCCGACCACGCATAAAGTTGAAAATAGTTTGACCCTTGGAAAGGCAAACTTCTCTCCTCGGGCCGAGGCCGATCCTTGCCAATGCTTACCTCACTTGGTTTTTCATAATGCGATGTGGATGTTCTTTTAAGGCGACGTTACACACAACCAATTTGAAAATGTTCGATCCCGGTTATTCTGGTAAGGGAATGCCCTCGAACGCAATACCACATGGTTTGTTGGGAGGATGTGTGTGTCTCTAAAGAGCAAGGGGGTGGGGTGCTAGGGGTCTTTAATTCCAAAAGTATGATTGCCAGGTGGACTTGGAAAACTTCCTACAATAGCTCTGGCTTTCTGGTATCAAATTCTAAAGGATTTCACCGACTCCTTGCGTTTTGCTTCACATAAGAGAGGAGATCTGATATGGAACATGATAAAAAATGCAAATATATCTTTTGTCAGGGGTTTAGTTTTATGGTCGACAATGGGAGAGATATCAAGTTTTGGGTGGCTCCATGGTTCAACTAGGCGGCACTCTACAACAAATACTATGAGCTCTTGATACGTCTCCAACGTATCTATAATTTTTTTATTGTTCCATGCTGTTATATTATCATTCTTGGATGTTTTATAATCATTTTATATCATTTTTTGGTACTAACCTATCGGCATAGTGTCAAGTGCCAGTTGATGTTTTTTGCATGTTTTTTACATCGCAGGAAATCAATACCAAATGGAGTCCAAACGCAGAGAAATTTTTTGTGGATTTTTTTGGACCAGAAGACATCCAATGGGCTGGAGAAGCGCCTGGGGGTGATCCGAGGGGAGCACAACCCACCAGGGCGCGCCTGGAGGCCCAGGCGCGTCCTGGTGCGTTGTGCCCACCTCGGGTGCCTCCCGAACCGACTCTTTGCTCTATAAATACCCCAATATTCCAGAAACCCTAGGGGAGTGGACGAATATCAATTCCAGCCGAAGCAAGTTCCAGAACCACCAGATCCAATCTAGACACCATCACGGAGGGGTGCATCATGTCCATTGGTGCCTCTCTGATGATGCGTGAGTAGTTCTTTGTAGACCTACGGGTCCGCAGTTAGTAGCTAGATGACTTCCTCTCTCGTTTGATTATCAATACAATGGTATCTTAGAGATCCATATGATGTAACTCTTTTTGCGGTGTGTTTTTTAGGATCCGATGAACTTTAAGTTTATGATCAGATCTATCTTTCTATCCATGAAAGTTATTTGAGCCTTCTTTGATATCTTATATGCATGATTGCTTATAGCCTCGTATTTCTTCTCTGATATTTGGGTTTTGTTTGGACAACTTGATCTATTTATTTTTCAATGGGAAGAGGTGCTTTGTGATGGGTTCGATCTTACGGTGCTTGATCCCAGTGACAGAAGGGGAACCAACACTTATGTATCCTTGCTATTAAGGATAACAAGACGTGGTCTTTTTCTACATAAATAGATCTTGTCTACATCATGTCACCATTCTTATTGCATTACTCCGTTTCTCCATGAGCTTAATACACTAGATGCATGCTGGATAGTGGTCGATGTGTGGAGTAATAGTAGTAGATGCAGGCAGGAGTCGGTCTACTAATCTTGGACGTGATGCCTATATAATGATCATTTCTTTGGATATCGTCATGATTATTCGAAGTTCTATCAATTTCCCTACAGTAATTTGTTCACCCACCATTTGGTATTTTTCTCGAGAGAAGCCACTAGTGAAACATACGGCCCCGGGTCTCTTCTTTATTATATTTGCCTTTGCGATCTATTTTCCTTTGCTTTTATTTTCAGATCTATTAAACCAAAAACAAAAAATATCTTGCTGCAATTTATTTTATTTGGCGTTCGATCTATCAATATTTACAACTCTCTCATGTCTGTTTGCCTATTTCTGGCGCCGTTGCCCGAAAGGATGACAACCCCTTTAACACACCGGGTTGCGAGTATTTGTTATTTCTGTGCAGATGTTGTTTACATAGTGTTGTTTGGTTCTCCTACTGGTTCAATAACCTTGGTCTCATCACTGAAGGAAATACCTAACGTTGATGTGCTGCATCATCCCTTCCTCTTTGAGGAAATACTAATGTAGCTTCAAGCCGCATTAAAAGGAATTTCTTGTGCCGTTATCGAGGAGGATCAAGTCAAGATAGTCTCCCAGCCATGCACCATTTCTGGATGATGTGCGTGGCACATGTACAGCAGTCTCAAATCGGACCTTGTACCTCGCACATTTTTGAGTTTGCCTTTGCAATCACGTGCATGTGTAGCATACTGTAGACATGTGTCGTGTACCATGCACGAGTCATCCGGGTGTTATTTTTTTTAAACATCAGTACAGACATAAGCGTTTATATACACGCACATACACTCATCCCTATGAACGCACACATGCACATCCTACCCGTATGAGCACCTCCGAAAGATTGAGCCGGCATATCATCTTGAAATTTACGAAGTCACCGTAGGCACTTCGTCATCGACGGAAACGTCTCCTCGCACTGAATGCACATCTGAAATCTTAAAATAAATTCAGAAATAAATGCAAGCACCAGGATTTGAACCCCGGTGGGCTGGGCTGATTCGCTCATCCGGGTGTCATTTACAAGGTACAAGATGAGTCATCCTACTGGGTCAAATGTGGAACGATAGGGGGGGGGGGGGGTCAAATGTGGAACGGTACGTGCCAAGCACAAGATCTGTAAGTACATGTGCCAGGCACATGATGCTATACAAAACAATCTGGAGAAAAGGGTGGTGGGTGGCGGTCGTGCAATTCTACCAGCGTTTCAGGGGAAGCTGTTTTTTGGTATGACAGCAAAAACAAACATCAGATATCTTTATGGACATATATCTCGTCCAGCATTAACGACGATTACTTAAAGAAAGAAGCCGGGGGAATGCAACGTACGCGCTGTAGATCAAGGTATGCATAAATTGTTTGCAGGAAGTGCAGTGTAATACGGTTGAAATATGGAGCAATATAATAGGCCTGCACGTACTCAAATGCGTGAGATAAAAAACTTTGCCAAACAAGAGTATTATTTCATTGATTTAGGTGATAATCATGCTCACCTGCAACTGAACACGGTGATTGTAGGAATGTTCGAATTCACGTCCGGAAGACGAACGACGAGGTGCTGACATGTCTACAACTACGGAAATGTTGTGTGGTGGGCTGGTGGCTGAGTGCGACGCGATGCGTATGATGTACAAATGCATTGGTCGTCCACACCCATTTATGCAGCTTGAGTGATGGTGGTGGAGACACAGGTGTTCACGGGTGTATGCATGCATTGGCGGGTGGATTCTATTTTCTTTTTACTGCTTGCTGGGGAGGTGCCAGCGGCACGACTAACATGCATTGACCCTGTTTGGATACTCTAACTTGGTTAGAGGTTAGAGTTATTTTCTAACTCTAGACTAACCTTAAACTAACTCTAGCCTTTGATGGTGTTTGGATGAGAGGGTAAGTTTGAAAATAAATGCACTTTTTTCAATCATTTGTCTCTTTTAACCAGGATTTGTTTGGCCGGCTCTTGTGTGGGTGACCGGTGCCGCGGCCAGCGAAGGTTGCGTCGGAGATGGGGCGAATGGATGGGAACGGGATGGAGGCGGACGGGGCGGGCGGGGGCGGGCGGACTGATGCGGCGGGATGGAGGCGGACGGGTGGACAGGACGGTGACGAGCGGACAAACTGGTGCGGCGGGATGGAGGCGGAAAGGGGCGGGTAGACGGGGGCGGCAGGGGCGGGCAGACGCGGCCGGTGTGGGCGAGCGGACACGGCCGGTGATGCAGGGCGACAAGGGCCAGCGGGAGGAGGAGAACAAGATGCAGCGGGGGAGGAGAACGAGAAGCAGCGAGGACGAATGGATAGGAACTGGTGCTGCTGCATGCGACAGAAAAAGAATTTTTTTTAAGGCCCCACCACAACTAGCTCCAATTAGCCCCTCTCCACAGGGACAATTTTTTTGGTGGATTAATTCCAATCTAACTCAAACTAGCATATGTGTTTGGATATTTTAAGAGTTAGTTCACCCTCAACTAACTCAAAGTAGCTCTAGCCCTGGGATCCAAACAGGGCCATTAGCTGGAGGCGCGGCCCTGTTCTCTCGTGATGAGCAGCGCGCTCAGGGCTGCACAAGTCGAGACAAGGCACGGAGCGCGATGTGGCAGCGAGGTCAAGCGTCACAGACCCTGCAAGGGGGAGGTGGAAGCCAAATTAGTGCAGGGCCTACTGTGGTGCTGTTACCCTACGACGACAGGAACGGTGACAGACATATGCCACGGTAATGGGTACACTAAATCAGTATCTAGTGTCGGGCATCTTGAGGTAAAAGCATGACGATTCTACCGCTAGGATAGCGCGGCCCCGACGCAGGTGCTCGAAAAATCCGCGTCCGTGAATGTACTTACGTATGAATGGACCCTCTTATCTGGCAAACGTTTGCCAAGAGAGGTGGCATTTGCGAATGTTTTCATGGCATTTTTAGTTGCGGGTGGAATGAGAGTATCTTCAGGGCGATATGACATTTTTTAAGATGAAGTCTCAAAACTGCCATCTTTTCAAAAAAAAATGCCATGTCGCTTTATAGAAACTGTCACCCCACATATAACTAAAAATGTCATCAAAATCATTTGAAATGCTAACCGTTCCGGGCGAACGTTCGCTCTACCATTTTCTTATTAATTTGAAAAGTCAGACGCTTGTTGTGCTCATGGGTTTTCACTTTTCAACTCCAAAACCTTTTGAAGTTTGTTTAGCTTGTGCATGTTGTCTTTTGCAGTTTCTCACCCGAGAGAGATTTGGAGACGCAGAACGGCACAAGGTGTTTTGTACATTTGAACCGTTGATCTCCAATCAGACCACTCAGATCTCGACCCCAATCCCCCGATCTATTGTTCTCCTTCTGATGCGGCGAAATCGAGCAAAGCCGGCCGTCGCCGGCGCCGCAGCCTCCGCCAGATATGCTATCCAGCATCCACGGCCGGCTGAACCTCCTCGACCGCCTGGCCTTCGCCGCGGCCTTCCGCACCTCTCGTGACGCGTTCAGGCCGGAGGCGACGTATCTCGTCCTGCCCGGCGACGCCCCGGAGCTCTTCTCCCTCGCCGACCGCCGCGCCGCTGCCGCGCCGCTGCCGCGCGCGCCCTGGATCCCGGCCACTCCGTTCTGGGATCCTCATCCTCCTGCGGGTGGCTGGTCACCGCAGACGACCGGGCCCGGCTGCGCCTCGTCAACCCGGTCACGGGCGAGCGGCGCGTGCTCCCGGCCATCGACACCATCCCCTGCCTCGACGTCCACTACGGGTGCAGCCACTTCACCTTCGACGTGATGTGGTTCCTCAGGGGGCCGCCGCCGTACCCCCACGGCACCATGACGTTGAGAGCCGACCAGATGCGACACTCGCTCTACCACAAGGTCATCCTCTCCGACACCGCCGCCATCGCCATGCTAATCATGGTGCCGCGGTATGGTGCCGTGGCCTTCGCGGTGGCGGGGTCTGGCGCATGGAGGCTCGCGCTCCCGCGCGATGGCGTCGAGCCCGTCACCACGGGGGAGGCCGACACGTGGAGGCTGCCACGCCACTCGCACAACGGCGTCGAGGATGACGTATACCACAATGGCAGGTTCTACTCAATCACATACTCCGGCGAAGTGGAGGCGTAAGAAGAGCGTGATGCCGATGCACCCGGCGTGTTCACAAGTGCGGTGGTCGTCGCGCCAAACCTGCAGTTGCCGGCCCACCCGGACCACCGCAAGTACTTGGTAGCGGCACGCCGGCACCAGGCGGGCGGCTGATGGTCGTGCTCAAGGAGTTCGAGGAGAGCTGGGGTACACGGGCCTACTACTTCATGGTGCAGGTCCTCAACGCCGGCAAGGAAGGGTGGAAGGAGACGGACGACGTGGTCATCCACACGTCTCCTTGTGATCGGACTTTTCTTCTTCTCTATGTTGATGACATGATCATCACGGGTGACGACTCTGAGTACATTGCCTTTGTTAAGGCTCGCCTTCAAAACCAGTTCCTCATGACTGACCTTGGTCCTCTTCGATATTTTCTTGGGATTGAGATCTCCTCGACCTCTGATGGCTTCTACATCTCCCAAGAAAAATATATTCAGGATCTTCTTGCTCGCGCTGCTCTTGATGATGAGCGCACCGTTGTGACTCCTATGGAGCTCAACGTTCAGTTTCGTGCCTCTGATGGTGACCCTCTTTCTAATCCCACTCGCTATCGTCATCTAGTTGGTAGCCTTGTCTATCTTGCTGGTACGCGTCCTGACATCTCCTATCATGTCCACATCCCGAGTCAGTTCGTTTCAGCCCCCACCTCTGTCCACTATAGTCACCTCCTTCGTGTTCTACGATATCTTCGTGGCACGATCTCTCAGCGCCTTTTCTTTCCCCGCTCCAGCGCCCTTGAGCTCGGGCCTACTCGATGCTACAGGCTAGTGATCCCTCGATCGGCCTTCGCTGTCACGCTTCTTGTGTTTTTCTTGGAGGCTCTCTTATTGCCTGGAAGACCAAGAAACAAACTGCAGTTTCTCACTCGAGTACAGAGGTTGAGTTGCGTGCCATGGCTATGTTAACGGTTGAGGTGATCTGGTTACGGTGGTTACTTGAGGATTTTGGTGTGTCTCCCACTACCTCGACTCCCCTACTGTTAGACAGTACCGGTGCTATCAGCATTGCGCGTGACCCGGTGAAGCATGAGCTCACCAAGCACATTGGCGTGGATGCCCACTTTGTGCGTGCTGCTGTCCAGGATCAGACTCTTGCTTTTCACTATGTGCGCCGAGAATTCTGATTGGTTGACTTCTTGAAAACGCACTCAAGCGCAGCATACCTTTTTTCTCTTCAAACTCAGTGTTGTTGATCCACCATGAGTTTAAGGGGGTGTTAGATATGTATAGTTACTTGTGTATATTCCCATTGTATAAGGGGCTTTTCTACACTTTACCACATCTATATATATACTGGCCATGGCCCTCAGTAAAGCTAGTTGCTGTTTATCCAACAAACGACAGTTCATCAGTGAACGTGGGTTTGTCGTTGTAAATAGCAGGTTCCTGAAACTCAGAATCAAAGTGGTACATTGCGCACATGCCATGGAAATTGCATGCTTGACTGATTGTGCACATCCATCGCAGTCGCAAGCACTGAACCGCAAAAGAAATGGTGATTTTCTGGTGACCTCATTCGTTCTGCACAAATAATTGGAGAGGATATGATCTGCGTCACTCACCTTGAGGTATGTATGTGGTTCTGATGCTTTCATTCACTTCCCACAAGATATGGCCGGAGGCCCTGCCGTATACGGCAACGTGAAAGCAACCTTGATGCCTGGAATTCCAAGTCATCATACCCGGGTCGTCGTTTGCTGTGCACCTCATTCAGTCAGCAGTCTGAACATGGATGGAATTCCGTCTTGAATGGACGGCAGTATCATTTTCACCTGTAGAAAATTTTCCTCTAAGCTGTCCTCACATTTATGGCAGGTCAGCATCACAGAAATCTCCATAATATGACACTTCGAGATTTTCCTTTATTCTGAGGAGAAAATGAAACGTATATTGTAGAATAATATCCACTGTATATATAGCAAACAAATTGCGTGTGTATGCTACATCAAGAAGAGAGTAGATCCATGGAAAAAGCACCGATGGACAAGCTCCTACTCTCCAAAATCCACATAGTGCTACTAGGTGCCCTTCTCTTGCTCATCAAAGGAAAGGGCTTTGTAGAGTCATCCTC
The DNA here is from genome assembly GCA_021605145.1 of Aegilops bicornis. Lineage (NCBI taxonomy): Eukaryota > Viridiplantae > Streptophyta > Magnoliopsida > Poales > Poaceae > Aegilops > Aegilops bicornis. Next base: position 800,369,644 of record CM038673.1, read on the forward strand.
ATCATCTTTGCATCCAAACCACACGGCCACCGGCTGTATCGATCGCCGATGAGAGGTCTGCGCTCATTGGCTTCAAAGCAGGCCTCTTGGACCCTGGAAACCTCCTTTCCTCATGGAAGGGTGATGACTGCTGCAAATGGGAGGGCGTTATTTGCAGCAGCAGAAACAGCCATGTCATCGAGCTCCATCTCGGGGGCTTTGGTTGTGACGACTTCCCCAGAGATGTGAGATGGCAAGTGCTAGGAGGAAACATTAGCTCCTCGGTGCTTGGCCTGCGACATCTACAGTATCTCGACCTCAGTTGCAATGGGTTCTATGGGGTGCAAGTACCTGAGTTCCTGGGTTCTCTCCACAAGTTGATGTACATCGACCTGTGGTACTCAAGCTTCATTGGAAGGATACCGCCGCAGCTGGGTAATCTCTCCAACTTACGATACTTAAATCTCGCCTATGGTGCTGGCACATACTCCAAGGATATCACCTGGTTGTCAAAGTTAACTTCCCTTGAGTACCTGGACCTGAGCGGCACAAACCTCAGTACAATTGTTCACTGGCTTCCGGTTGTGGCCATGCTTCCATCTCTGAACGTACTTTCGCTTAGAAGTTGCGATCTTAGAACTAGCCCTGCTTCACTTCCACTTTCAAACCTGACATCTCTTGAAACACTTGCCCTTTACCACAATAGCTTCCCTAGACACATCACACCCAACTGGTTTTGGGGTTTAACTAGCCTCAAGTATCTAGATATTGGAGGCAATGGTTTCTATGGCCAACTTCCGGACGAGATGGGTAATCTGACCTCCATAGTAGAGCTTGATTTGGAATCAAATTACCTTGTGGGCATGATACCATCAAACCTGAAGAACCTATGTAGCTTGGAAGAATTTGATGTAGGTAACAACAGCATGAGTGGAAGCATAACAGAGTTCTTCCTACGCTTGCCTAGTTGCTCATGGAATAAGTTGAAATACATGCATCAACCTTCCAATAATTTGACAAGAATCCTACCAACCAAATTAGAACCCTTAAGCAATCTGAGGAACCTTTATCTTGGTATGAACAAGCTCACTGGTCATGTGCCACTATTGATAGGAAAGTTCACAAAGATAATTAAATTGGACCTGAGCAACAATAAACTGGAGGGCTTCATACATGAAGGTCATCTATCAGGCCTAGAAAGCTTTAGAGTATTTGTGGTTGTCTAATAATTACTTAACCCTCACAATGAATTCCACATGGGTTCCTCCTTCCAGTCTAACAAATATTGCACTTCGGTCGTGCCTTCTCGGGCCTAAATTTCCATTGTGGCTAAGATGGCTAACACGTCTAGACAATCTTGATATCTCAAACACGAGCATATCTGACACGGTGCCCGATTGGTTTTGGACGATGGCTTCCACAGGGAAAACTCTAAACATGCGACATAACAATATTAGCGGTTATTTACCATCTACAATGGAATTTATGAGAGCAACTGCAATTGATCTCAGTTCTAACCAGTTCAGTGGTCCAATACCTAAGCTTCCCATTAATCTGACGGATTTGTATCTTAGTGGAAATAATTTAGTTGGGCCATTACGATTAGACTTTGGAGCACCGAGGCTTGTAACACTCATTCTATTTGACAACTCCATCTCTGGCTCCATTCCCTCTTCGTTGTGCAAACTGAGATCACTTCTTCTGTTGGACATGTCCAAAAATAAGCTGACCGGAACAATGCCTGATTGCTCTACATCCAAAACAAACATGAATAGTCTTAATATTCTTAATCTAAGCCTGAGAAACAACAACCTCTCGGGTGGATTCCCCTCATTTCTCCAATACTGCCAAAAACTCATTTTTCTTGATCTTTCACACAACCATTTCTTTGGGACTTTGCCAACATGGATTCAGGAGAAATTGCCATATTTGGCTTTCTTACGGCTGCGGTCAAATGTGTTTTATGGTCACATTCCAGAGGAGCTTACAAAGCTAGTTAATCTTCAGCATTTGGATCTTGCCTACAATAACTTAACAGGGAGCATAGCAAAATCTATTGTTGACTGCAAAGGGATGATAGCAACAAGAGATGATTATAATTATGCAGTTTATAGTGCTCTCGGTTATGGATGGTCAATTGGCCTGAATGATTTCACCTATACCGACAATGTCATGGTAGTCACAAAGGGTCAAGAGAGATTATATACAGGAGAGATCATGTATATGGTGAATCTTGATTTATCCTGTAATAATCTTAGTGGTGATGTTCCAGAAGAAATCAGCACTCTTGTCAAATTGAAGAACCTGAATTTATCATGGAACACATTCAGTGGAAAAATTCCAGAGAATATTGGTGCCTTGGTGCAAGTGGAGTCACTCGACCTATCACACAATGAGTTATCTGGTGAAATCCCTCCAAGCTTATCAGCTCTTACGTCATTAAGTTGGTTGAACCTGTCCTATAACAACCTGACGGGAGAGGTACCATCTGGAGATCAACTTCGAACACTCGAGGATCCAGAATATATTTACATTGGTAACTCAGGCCTTTGTGGGTTCCCATGTATCATTTGAGTGTGTAGATTTTCCCATGTATCAATGTTGTTAAAGTATTGTACTTTTGTGGATTGTGCTGTAGACTAGGGTTTGGATATATAAAGTTGATTTGTATTAATAATGCCAGGGGTCGCACTAAGTCCCCTGTTCTGGGTGTGTGTGTGTGTTAAACTGTCAATGGCTGAATTAACGGGTTCCCAAAGTTATAAGTTGAACACCCGTGCACACACAAAGCTATAACGGGCTTCAGACTTTTACTGGAGAAATATTATACTTGCCTCATCTCATTCTAAGCTCTGAATCAAATAGAACTAGAATTTCTAACGGCCAGAATTTAGTCTGTGCAAAATTCTAGGCTCTGAATCAAATACAACTAGATTTCCTGACGGCCAGAATTTAGTCTGTGCAAAGGGTGTCAAACAAAAGAGGAAAGGATTTATTTACCTTTAAGTCGACACACTATACTGCACTAGAGAAACATATTATTGTACAGGTTCCAGACTTCTTCAGACAGGCAAAATTGCCTGAATGCAAATGCAGCTTGTCTGTTCAGGTAGGATTGCTCACAGCCAGAATTCGTTCTGACGATTTTATTCTGAACCCTGATATTACAGGGTGTCGACCACAAGTAATATTACAGGATAGGATTTTGTTCTGAACCCTGATTTCTACACACAATCCAGATAACTGACAGGGTTCAAACTTTCTTTTCAGTTTTCGCACAGGCAGAACACCGCTTTTGTTTCAGAGGAAACGACCATGGCACTGAACTTCTAGATCCATCACAGGCAGAAGAACAAGTATGCATTCTAGTCAGGGTAGTCGTAGGAGAATAGGAGATAGTCGCGGCGGTCGTATGATTTCAGGGTTCACAAGTTTCACACAAACCTATTTTGCCTCGTCGCGTACGGTGCGGTTCTGGAAGGCACTTTCAGTGACACCTCGCCATCCATTCAGAGTCAATTGATGCCTCAATCGCCTGGGATTCCAAGTCATCTGACTAAAGTCATCGTCCCGGGTTCAGACGTTTTCAGACAAACCAATTTCACCTCATCAGGTACTGTGTGGTGCACGGGAAGAACTGACGAAGGTGAGAACGACGCAGTTGGCAACGCGCTTTCGGTGTCACCTTTCCATCCATTTGAGTCAATTCATGCCTCCATCGTTTGGAAGTCAAGTCATTGTTCCTGTACTCGTTTGGAAGTCAAGTCATCGTTTCTGTCAGTATGCTTGGATATTCTGAAAAATTAGAAGACACCAACTATGTTAGTATGCGCTCAAGCTTTTCTAACTTGTGACTATACTAATAGATAGGAATTAACCCCAACCAACAAGCCACAATGGCCGAACTTACAGGCGTACAAACGAAAGAATTGATCTGAATCACTCAATTTGATGCTTTCACTTTCTGCGTCCAGACACAATTCGCTCAGCGGAGAAACAAATAATGCTCAGGGTTCAGACATGCTGCGTTCAGACACAATTTATTCACCAGAGAAACAAACAATGCCAAGGGTTCAGACGCTTTCACACAAACAAAGTCTGCCTTTGTTGCAGTGCATGGGAAGAATAGAAGGGGACGAAAACGACGCATCTGGCAAGGCACTTTTGGTGACAGCTTACCATCATTTTGCGTTTGGAATTCCAAGTCAGCAGATCCAAGTCGTCAGGTCCAAGTCGTCGTTCCTGTGCTCGCTAATCGGTACTAATATGCAGACCAAATATATACTTGCATAATCTGAAAAACTAAAAGATACAAACTCTGCTACTATGCAGTCAAGCTTTTCTAAATGTGACTATATACTCATATGCGCAGACAAATTAGATTGACAAGATGAAACATATATTAGAAAGTTTGTCACGCATATAGAATATAAAAACTTCTACTTAAATATCTATAAAAAAATAGCGATCTAATATGCATATTGGAGGCCATACCAACGGTACTCTACGAACAGAAGAAGCATGTTGTTGCACTCATTACTTCCATCAATCAGTTGTCCGAGAAAAAGAAAGGCAACTTGGTGAGTGGTGACCGTGTGAACAGATTTTTTCTCCAGTGTCCTTTTCACCGGTTCAAATTTCTTCTCCAGGGGTAGTGACATTTCTGTCAGGTCAGTGTCGCAGGAATCTCAGTTACACTGTACTTAAATTATCTCATTTATTTTCACGAGAAAACGAAACATATACCATGGGACAACCTACACTATATATATATATCATGACACGGAGTTTGCATCCTATAGCAAGAAGAACATAGATCCATTGAAAAAGCACCAATGGACAAGGTTCTACTCTCCATCCACATAGTGATATTTGGTGCACTTCTCTTGTTCACCAGAGGCAAGAGCTTTGTACAGTCATCATCATCATCTTCTCACACACATCCAAACCATACAGCCACAAGCTGTATCGCTAGTGAGAGGTCCGCGCTTCTCGGCTTCAAAGCAGGCCTCTCAGACCCTGGTTACCTCCTTTCGTCATGGAAGGGTGATGACTGCTGCAAATGGAAGGCAGTCCGCTGCAGCACCAGAAACAGCCATGTCGTCAAGCTTGATCTCCCGGGCCATGGTTGTGACCCCAGCAGCGATGCGTGGATGCTAGGAGGCAACATCAGCTCCTCGTTGCTCGGTCTACGACATCTACAATACCTCGATCTTAGCTGCAATGGATTCTATGGGATGCAAGTGCCGGAGTTCTTGGGTTCCCTCCACAAGTTGAGATATATCGACCTATCAAGTTTAAGCTTCATAGGAAGGATACCACCGCAGCTGGGTAATCTCTCCAACTTACAATACTTAAATCTCAACTCGGAATATTTCAGTGCCACATACTCTATGGATATCACCTGGTTGTCACAGTTAACATCCCTTGTGCACCTGGACCTGAGCGGCACGAACCTCACTACAATTGTTCACTGGCTTCCGGTGGTGAACATGCTGCCATCTCTAAAAGTTCTTCATCTTATTAATTGCAATCTTAGAACTAGCTCTGCTTCACTTCAGCTTTCAAATCTAACTTTTCTCGAAACCCTTGACCTTTCCGCCAATGGCTTCCATACACATATCGCACACAACTGGTTTTGGGATTTGACTAGTCTCAAGTATCTATATATCTCATCGAATGGTTTCTATGGCCAATTTCCTGATGAGATTGGTAATATGACCTTGATGGTAAAGCTTGATTTATCATCGAATAACCTTGTTGGCATGATACCATCAAACCTGAATAACATATGTAGCTTGGAAGAGTTCTTTGTACATGAAACCAACATCAATGGAAGTATAACAAAATTCTTCCAGCGTTTGCCTAGTTGTTCATGGAATAAGTTGACATACTTGTCTCTAGCTTCTAGCAACTTGACAGGGAGACTACCAACCAAACTAGAACCCTTAAACAATTTGATCTACCTTGATATCAGTCGTAACAAGCTCATTGGTCCTATGCCACTCTGGATAGGAGAGCTCACAAAGCTAACTTACCTAGACCTGGGCTACAACAACTTGGATGGTTTCATACATGAAGGTCATTTATCAGGACTAGAAAGCTTGGAGTGGTTGTGGCTCTCTGATAATTCCTTTACCCTCACAGTGAATTCGACATGGGTTCCTCCTTCAAGTCTAACAAATATTGAACTTCGGTCATGCCTTCTCGGGCCTAAATTTCCACCGTGGCTTCGATGGCTAACTAGTCTAGACAATCTTGATATCTCAAACACAAGCATATCCGACACGGTTCCAGATTGGTTTTGGATAACGGCTTCTACATTGTACACTCTAAAAATGGCACATAACAAAATTAGTGGTTCTCTTCCATCTACAATAGAATTTATGGGAGCAACCGCAATTGATCTTGGTTCTAACCAGTTCAATGGCACAATACCTAAGCTTCCCATTAGTCTAAGTGACTTGGATCTTAGTAGAAATAAATTAGATGGGCCACTACCACTAGATTTTGGAACCCCGAACCTAATGAAACTAGTTTTATTTGATAACTCCATATCTGCCACCATTCCCTCTTCTTTTTGCAAAATGAGATCATTGGTACTGTTGGATATCTCCGGAAATAAGCTAAATGGAGCAATTCCTGATTGCTCTACCAATACATCCACAACAAACATGACAAGTATGGGTATTCTTAATCTAAGCTTAAGAAACAACAATCTCTCCGGTGAATTTCCTTCATTTCTCCAACACTGCCAAGAACTCATATTTCTTGATCTTGCACACAACCATTTCGTTGGGACTTTGCCAACATGGATTTGGCAGAAATTGCCGCATTTGGCTTTCTTACGACTACGATCAAACATGTTTTGTGGTCACATTCCAGAGGAGCTAATGAAGCTAGTTCATCTTCAGTATTTGGACCTTGCCTACAACAATATAACTGGGAGCATACCAAAATCTATTGTTAACTGGAAAGGGATGATAGTAAAAGGAGATAATTATGATGATGCCTTCCAGCGTGCTTTTAGCTTCAATGATGAATGGACACATGGCCCTAATGAATTGGTCACCTATACTGAGAATTTCACAATGGTCACGAAGGGCCAAGAGAGATTATATACAGGAGAGGTCATATACATGATGAACCTTGATTTATCCTGTAATAATCTTATTGGAGATATTCCCAAAGATATTAACACTCTTATCGAATTGAAGAACCTGAACTTATCATGGAACACCTTCAGCGGAAAAATTCCTGTGAATATAGGTGCCTTGGTGCAAGTGGAGTCACTCGACCTATCTCACAATGAGTTGTCTGGTGAAATCCCTGCAAGCTTATCGGCTCTCACATCATTGAGTCGGTTGAACCTATCCTACAACAACCTGAAAGGAGAGGTGCCATCAGGGAATCAACTGCAAACACTTGAGGACCCTGAATATATTTATATTGGCAATCCAGGCCTCTGTGGTCCTCCACTCCTGCAGAAATGTTCACAGCCCGAGCCAGTTCCAGCTACTCGAGAACACCATGAAGATTTAAACGATGTGTCATCGTTTTTCATCGCTATGGGTTCTGGACATGTAATGGGCCTCTGGGTAGTCTTCTGCACCTTCTTGTTCAAGAGGAAATGGAGAGTTAAGTGGTACTCCGTCTGCGACAAGTTTTATGACTGGGTCTATGTGCTGGTGGTCGTTACCTGGGCTTCCTGGACAAGAGAAACAATTGCAGAAGCTGAGAGTGACAACTAGCTCTCTGGTTCTTCATTTAGTACTATGTAGAGTGTGTGGCTTTACATGTATCATTGTTAATTAAGTACTGTTCACAGATATATATAAATTTGAGGATTATGTTATAGAATAAGGTTTGGATATGTAAGTTGATGCACAATGAATAATGCCAGGGGCAGCACCTAGTACCCTGTTCCGGGTGTGTGTGTCACAATGTGTGAAGTTGTTATAAGCCACGAAAGCTGTATAACGTGAGCAGCCACAGGCAGCAGCAAAGATTGATGTTTTCATTCGCTGCACTAAACTGGGCACAAACACAGTTTCTTCCCTAAAGAAACAATGCAAGAGGTTCAGAGTTTTTCAGACAAACTAGTTTTGCCACAGCTTGTTCTCAAGCTCTGTATCCGAACCCATCATGTCTGTTCAAATAGCGCTAGGATTTTTTACACCCATAATTAAGTATGTGCAAAGGGTGTCAAACACAAGTGATTTTACTTCGTCGATTATTTCACTCAATGAACTATACTGGGTGCAGCCGCAAGTACTTCAGTTTCAGATATAGTACAGCCGCAAGCACAGACTAACTTGGCTGAATGAGCCACAATTAAGTTTGTGCAAAGAGTCAAACACAATTAAGTTACTGCATGATAGGATTTATTATGTCGATTGGACAGTTTGATTTCTTCAGACAATCAAGATCACTTACACGGTGTTTGATTTAATGTACAGAGTCACAGACTAAGATACCTAGAGCACTGCATTTGTTACAGAGGACTAGAGGAGGCACTGGCAGAAGAGGAACATGTACGCATAGTACTAGTTGGCTCTTTACTCGGGGTCGTTGTAGGAGGGGTGGAAGGCGGTGGCGCAGTTTCTTGACTAGAGTAACAATGAACTACAGGCTTTACACTTTTCACTGGAGAAATATTATACATGGTTCAAACTTGTTCAGACAAACTCTCTTGCCACATCCCATTCTAAGCTCTGAATCCAATTCATCATGTTAATTAAATCCGACAACCAGAATTTAGTCTGTGCAAAGGGTGTCAATTGTCAAACACAAGTAATACTACAGAAAGGATTTTAGCCTGTCAGTCGACACACTACTGCGCGATTTCTTCACTACAGAGACATTGTACAGGTTTCAGACTTCTTGAGACAAGCAAATTTGTTCTGAATTAATGCAAATGCTCCTTGTCTGAATTATTGCTCGCAGCCATAATTCATTCTGACAATTTTATTCTGAACACTGATATTACAGGATAGGGATTTATTCTGAACCCTGATTTCTACACACAATTCAGATGGGTGTTTGCTCTACTGACTGTACAAAGTAACAGAACACTGGGTTCGCTTCATAGGAGAGGAACAAAGCAAGCGTACTCGACTGTTGCTTGGTTATTTACTCGGGGTCGTCGTAGGAGAGGTGGAATCCGGTGGCGCAGCCGGCGGCGTCGGGGTCCTCGGCGCCACAGCAGTCGTAGAACTTGGCGGCGTAAGGCGGGTCTCCCTCCTTGAGCTCGTAATACCTGCACAGCCGTCGCCGTGGTCAATCACCAGGCAGATCTAGAGGATTGATGATGGGAGAGTAGGGATCGACCTCTTCTGGTCGTCGTGGCGGCGGCAGACGAAGAAGGAGGGGTGGAACCTGCAGGACTGCGGCGTGTTTCCCGACGGCGAGTACTTCGCCTTGCACCGCCGGCACACCCTCGTCGCCGTCGCCGCCGCCGCCGTGTCTTTCTCCATCGGACACTTCTCCCGATTCTTCTCTGAGAATTTTTTTTTTGTTCAGGAAAAATGATGGGGGTGCCTCTTCGAGCCCGGGCCGGCCTCGCCGATCTTTGTGTGGGCCATCATGCTATAGGCATGGCCCACCATATCAGCCCACGGCATGATGGGCCCGTGGATCAGCTCATCCAACGAGAGTACTTTCATTCCTGAAAATGAAATTAGCCACTAAGGCCCTCTAAAAAGGAAAAAAAAACACTAAGGCACCAAGTTCATTCTTACAAACTTATTTAAGGTCAAAAATAACCTTCACTATATCTCCTTACATTATATTTTCCTTCACACGGTGCATCTAGAATTAAAAAATGGTGCATGGAGTATTTGGCTCCATTTCACTTTCTTTTCCTGGATCAGCATCCATCCATCCATCCATCCATGAAAAAATGTGTCTATTTTGCCCCTCCTTCGTCCGCCCCTATTGATAGCTCGTTTGACTTTGATCCATCCATCCAACCATGTTGCATACCCTCTGTCTAACTGTCCAAGAAACAAAAAGGGGTGGCCATTATGCGAGTGCTTGGATTGCCTTTTGTCTAGGCCACTACTGGCCAGGTTGTTGCGTTATTGAGCTGATTAATCCCACTACGAGCGGCACGGATACCGGTAATCATCAAATACACCGGGATGAATCGAGTCGTTGATGAATAATTAACTTAATTCATCAAGCTATATTAATTGTGCCTTGCTACCCAACCAAGCTTAACTAGCTCGTTAATTACAATTGATGGCGCACATGGTTAACAACACATCACGCACACACAACTAAAGAATTTTCTCCGACAAGACTTATTGATGTTTCAAGCTTCCAGGGGAGGCTCCCCGCGAGCATAATTTCATGACGTCACAATAGTTTTGCAATGTCACGTAGAAAGTGAGAAGAGATCATCACGCCCCAAAAAAGTGTGCACCTTTTGATCACAACTTTTCGGCCAATGTGTCCACTTTGTTTTTTTCGAGAGTACGCCTAGGCGTACCATATTTTTATAGAAGGTAGAAGTTGAATTACAAGACACTACAACTTGTTGCGAACAACAAGTGTAGCAAGCACTCCACACCTAAGCTAATCAAAAGATTAGCCACCACAACAAGTACAAACACAACGCAAAGGGCCTGTCCTAAACCAATCATCTAGCCGCGTCACACAAACGCCAAACACTACAAGAAGCAACAACTTCAGCCGGCCATACTTTGCCAACGCACTATCCACCCTTGAATGCCTAAAAGGAGACGGCAAGTGGATAGTGGGACTCGGTCGAGACCGGAAAAAGGCATCCTCTTAGAGCACCGGCAGCTGTGTACTTAGCACCCTCGAAGATCAACTCAAACCAGCGGCAAGCACCGGAGAACCACCTCACATGACCATAAGGCCAAGTCTCCACCCTCGATGCTCTCAACAGAGTAACGACGCCAAACGCCGTCATCGCCTGTCCTACAACAGACCAAGACTTTCGCCCGGAGACCCCAACCCGATCAAGAAGGGGAGATGCCGACACACCTTGACGACGCCTCCAAGGAGGGAAACGACACCCACGGGCGCCGTAGTCGTCAGCTCCGACCGAAGACGAGCATGATTTTCATCCAAACCGTCGCACATCTCCCACCCCTACCACCGGATTTGGCCGCATAGTCGATGTAGGGGCGCACCGCCGCCGCAGACTCTCGCTGTGATGATCAAACCGCCGTGGAACACCGACCCTCGCACGGCCGAGAGCACGCAGACCACCATCCAACTCCTACACGGTCGAAGAAGACAACCTGCATCAAGCACCACCAAGATCCACGAGCACCGCAGTAAGGGCTGGACTTGACGCACTGGCAGCCACCGGCTGCCGCGATTCCGCCCTAGGGACTCACGCGGGACTCCGGTGCACCTCCACCATGGCGCTCCTCGCCATGAGTCACCGCCCAAGACCCGAGATCTGGTTCGGCGCCGCCAACTCCTCAAAGGCGCCGCCTTCCGCGACCACGCCGACCACAGGAGGCACAGCCTCGGCCTCCGCAACGACTCTCGACCGCCGCCTCCCGCCACCGCGCCTCCTGGTCGAGATCCGCCGCCACTGTGGTCTTGCAGCGGCAACCTCCGACTCAGCCGGCCCGAGAAGACACCTCCTTTGCCTCTTGACCATGCTCCGCCCATCCTCGCGCTCTCACGTGCGCCAAGACCGGAGACCACCACTGCCGCCCGATTGAGACTCCCAGCGTGAAGAAATCCCGTCGGCGCGCCCTCGCCGCCGCCTTTTGACGGGCGCCGCCACCAGCCGGTGGCGCCGAGATCGAGGAGAGGAGGCGCTCGAGGCGGTTAGGGTTTCCCCTCCGGAGCCGCCCAGCGCGAGTCGGAGGAGGAGTTCTCTAAGGTCCCATGTGTCCACTTTGTCAAGCTATTGAAAACCAAACCACAATGGCAGTGTCTAGCTAGATCATGCGCCCTCGACACTAGCGTTCGTATGAATGTGAAAAACATATGTTGGCACAGCCTTCGTATACATGGTTGGATCAAGGTGCTTCTTACTTTTATTACCACCATAGACGACGACATCGCTAATGGTCCACCAGTTAGTGACTGGATTTCACAAATACAAATGGGAGCTAGATGGAGATCGCCTTTCATCACCTAAGACCACCAGGCGCCCACGATCAATAACTTTAACAGCTGTATAGTTTAGATCTGTGTTACATCCCTCATAAGCATATATAATACGTCTAGATTTGACTGAGACCAGCTCAGGTATATACATAATTTGCAAGAAAGGTAGACTGAAAAAAACTTGTTTAACATGCATGATAAATTAGATCAGCAAGAGGGAAATAGGGAGATGAGTGACATCACAAACTTTAAGACGTTGAATAGGATGGGGAGATTGTTGCCAGAAGAGATGCACCGGGATCCCATGGGATGGGTGTATGTTCGCACTCGCACAATTTTAAATCAAAATGTTTGTTTATTAAGATAAATCTAAATGTTGTTGGAGATTCTAGCTCTTGCATATGAAGGGTCGTTATTATTCTGTTCCCATTCTCTTGGATGGGAGAATACACTAAGAGATTCTTGATGGGATGGATTCATGTTGGATTGCTCTCCCTCTCTACCATCTAGTAGCCACAAATTTAGCTGACTTTGATCCATCCACCCACCAACATTGCTCTACTCCTTAATCGTCTCTGTCTATCTAAAGGAGAATGCAAGTGTCTGGATTGCGTAGGCCACTACTAGCCAGGTTGTTGCATTATTGAGGTGATTAATCCCACTAGCTAGCACCTCCATGTAATCATCTCAGACACCAGCAGAATGGAATCTTTGACAAGGAATTGAATTAACTAAGCAATGGTGTCTTGCTACCCGACCGGGTTTAGCCCATTAATTACTATCACACATATGATTAACAACACATCACGCGTCCCGCGAGCTCAGAACTAAAGCAGTTCCTTCGACAAAGCATGATGGTGTTATTGTTATTGCCATAGACGACGACATCGCTAACCGTCCACCGATTGGTGACTGGATTTGCCAATACAAATGGGAGCTAGCTGGCCAGAGATCAAGCTTCCATCATCCAAGATCACGCGCCCACGATTAACAATCTTTACAGTCAAACCGCCTAGAATCGACGGAGACCCGGTCCATATGCATAACTAACAAGAGAGGACACTAAGGACCGATCCGATTCCCATGGGCCTATGTCCTCTCTCACACCATTTTAAATCCAACTGTTTGCTTCTTTGTCTTTAATCTAAATGTTGTTAGATATGCTAGCTCTTATATATGATTGGTCGTTTGTATTCGGATCCCTTTTCCTAGATCGACAGAATGAATACACTAAGAGATTCTTGATGACATGGATCCATGCATGTTGGATTGCCTCTCCGTTCATCTCTAACGATCGCTTCTACTAGCTAGCAACACATATAGCTGACTTCGATGCGCCATTCTTCTATGTTGTTATGCTCCTTAATCGTCTCCACTTCTAAAGAAAAGAGGAAGGCAATCATGCATGCAAGTGTGTGGATCGCACAGGCCACTACTAGCCAGGTTGTTGCATTATTGAGCTGATTAATCGAACTATATATCTAGCTCCTCTATCAGGGGTAGTACGCATCGAGCAGTAATCGTCGAAAGACACCAGCAGGAATGGGATCTTTGACGAGGGATTCCTTAAGATAATATATGGCGCCTTGCCATCTGACCGGGTTTAGTTCATTAATTACTGTGGCACATATGATTAACAATACATCACGCTTCCGGCGAGAGCACAACTAAAACAATTCCTCCGACAAAGCACGATGTTTTGATTGTTATTACTACCATATAGATGACGACATCGCTAACAGCCCACACTGATTAGTGACTGGGTTTTCCAAATACAAATGGGACCTAGGTGGAGATCATGCTTCCAGCACCCAAAATCAGGCGCCCACCATTAACAATCTTTACAGCCAGACGCCTAGAACCGACGAAAAGTCGGCCTGTATGCATAAGTTATAAGAAAACACAGATGATTTACTCATGTTCTTTTCGTACATTTCTCGACAACGTGTCATGCATTTGGCAAGCATCAAAATGAAAGCAATCCCGACAAAAGCTTGCGGTTTTTTACTATTACGGCGTGCACCAATTAGTGACTGAGTTTTCCAACACTAATGGGAGATCAGATCTTTGCTTCCATCACCTAAGACCGAGCCCCCGCGGTTAACAAATATTTACAACCATATGTTCGTGTTTCACGCCTCCCTAAGCACACATGCTTACGTTTGTAATTGACGGTGACCAGCTTTTATTATATGCACATAATTTGCAGAAAGTGTGGGAAAAAAACTTGTTTAGCATGCATGATTAAGGTTATAATTTATGTTGTCCTACAGTAGTAGATTGTATAGAAAACGGCGAGAGGGAAACCACGTAATTTGACCCGATTCCCCCACAACATCAGCAGATGGAGACCTGAAAAGAGAGAGAGAGAGGAGTGACATCATGGCTTACATCGATTGGACAGTGAGTTCTGGGACGGTACACTGGGGTCCCATTGGGAGTGTGCCACGTGTCCCTTTTTTTTGTGTATATTAGTATTTCTAGTCATCAACCAAATAATAATTGAGCTGCAGTCAGCTGCAGCTCCTCTCCCCATCGACCCACCTCAGCTTAGCTCCAACCTTTCTTTACTTCTTTCTTTTCATTCTTTCTCACTAACTGTCTGGTCTGTCGGAGCAGATATACTACAGTAGTATCTAACTTTGCCAAGATTTTTTTTGTGTAAAAAAATGGGACCCACTCCCTGCAGGTAGTAGTACCACATCAAGACAGGACAGTCGAGGCTGTCGACCTTTCTTGTCTGGTTAAAATTCGTCCATCCAATCGATGGAAATATTTGCACCTCAGGCCCGCGCTTGGATTGACTGTAAGTTAATACGGGTGTATCAATTTTACAAGTGTATCTTACTCGGATTAAAGTGATTTCCGGCCGAAAACGATACAGACGTGCAGAGGCTTGTATATTTTTACGGGTGTATCCGATAGAAATACGACAATCCAAGCGAGGCGCTCTACGTAATTAAGCATTGTTATTAGGTTATTATTTTAAGAACATGCCCCTAGTTAAGTGCAAGTTCAGCAACCCTATGCTCGTGCAAATTCTCAACTCCGCTCCTTGCTTCTCGACTAACATCTCCACCGTGTGCTTTGGTATTTCTTTTATGAAAAACTTTTGATCTACTTATCAAACATCATGACAGTACAAAAAACATGAGAAGTAATAAAAATTACATCCATGCCCGTAAACCAATTAACGACGACTATAAGCAGTGGAG
This sequence comes from Aegilops bicornis, assembly GCA_021605145.1. Classification (NCBI taxonomy): domain Eukaryota; kingdom Viridiplantae; phylum Streptophyta; class Magnoliopsida; order Poales; family Poaceae; genus Aegilops; species Aegilops bicornis. Next base: position 800,384,940 of record CM038673.1, read on the forward strand.
CGAGCCGAAGGCGCGCCGCCGTCATCGCCCCTTCTTCACTGAAGCCAGACATACCTTGTTATAGTACATAGTCGGAAAGTCGTTGTACTGAGGCCACAAAGGACCAGCGCACCGGAACAACAACCGCCGCTGATGAATAGAATCGTAGATCGGAAGGATCCGGCCTGTAAACACATGAACGCAGACAAACAAAGAACAAATCCATACAGATCCACTGAAGACAAACACAGACCGAATCCGGTGAGTTCCGTTGGAGACATACCTCCACACGTCCACCAACAATGCAAGACGCACCGTTGAGGCGCGGTGCGGGGAAGAACCTTGCTGCCAACTCGCCTTCCCAGGCAGGACACAAATTCTAAACAAACTAAAAAAACTAAAATGAAGATGGAGCCCTCCCATGGGCAAGGGTTGGGATCCACCACGCCTCCATGGCCCTAAGGCCACATGAGACGAGGTAGATCAGTGGCACCGGCGACGGGAGATAGAGAAACCCTAAACGCCTAGGAGCCTTTCATTCTTTCGCGGGAAGAAAGGAAACACAAGCCCAACTTGTTTGACACATACTCCCTCCGTTCCTTTATATAATGTGTATTTATTTTTTGATAAAATTTCACAATGTAAGGTGCATTTGTTCTAATTCCTCGCAATTCCGATCTTGACCCTCCAGAAAAAGGTAAGTATCTCTCCCCTGATTGCATGTATCTCTCCTTGTAGAGAAAGAAAATGAAACTATCTCTCTCCGATTGCGTGTATCTCCCGGTTGCGTATATCTCTTTCTTTCTAGCCTAAATGATTTACTTGCCGCTAATCTATGAATTAGACACGGGTAATTTATGTGCCTTGGTTAATGTGCCTTGGTATTGTCCTAGTTTGGCATTCAATAAAATGTTCGGCAGCGAACTTCTCACTTGTCAACATCCCACGTTGCTTGTTTTGCCAAATGGACTAAGGAGATAGATAGATAACAACCAGAGTAGTGCAAGGAGGAGGGGGGGGGGGGGTGTCATATGTTTTTGACGGTGCTACGGCGGGCTTATGCCGGCCTGAACCATTTTCATTATCATAAGAGGGACTGAGATACAACACAACGGCTACAACAAGTAGCACCCAACATACACAAGAAGGAATAAGGAACAACAGAGAAGGACTAGAAACAAGATATGACAATTAGCCAACACCAAGAACTTAGCACCCAACACCATTAAGAAGACCGAGTAGAAACGGGAAACTAGCATTGTTGGACCAGTTGAAGGGAGAATCTGAAGGAAATATGCCCTAGAGGCAATAATAAAGTTATTATTTATTTCCTTATATCATGATAATTTTTTATTTTTATTCATGCTAGAATTGTATTAACCGGAAACATAATACATGTGTGAATACATAGACAAACAGAGTGTCACTAGTATGCCTCTACTTGACTAGCTCATTAATCAAAGATGGTTATGTTTCCTAGCCATGGACAAAGAGTTGTCATTTGATTAACGGGATCACATCATTAGGAGAATGATGTGATTGACTTGGCCCATTCCGTTAGCTTAGCACTTGATCGTTTAGTATGTTGATGTTGCTTTCTTCATGACATATACATGTTCCTATGACTATGAGATTATGCAACTCCCATTTACCGGAGGAACACTTTGTGTGCTACCAAACGTCACAATGTAACTGGGTGATTATAAAGGAGCTCTGCAGGTGTCTCTGAAGGTACATGTTGGGTTGGCGTATTTTGAGATTAGGATTTGTCACTCCGATTGTCGGAGAGGTATCTCTGGGCCCACTCGATAATGCACATCACTATAAGCCTTGCAAGCATTGTGACTAATTAGTTAGTTGCGGGATGATGTATTATGGAACGAGTAAAGAGACTTGTCGGTAACGAGATTGAACTAGGTATTGAGATACCGACGATCGAATCTCGGGCAAGTAACATACCGATGACAAAGGGAACAATGTATGTTGTTATGCGGTTTGACCGATAAAGATCTTCGTAGAATATGTAGGAGCCAATATGAGCATCCAGGTTCCGCTTATTGGTTATTGACCAGAAACGTGTCTCGGTCATGTCTACATAGTTCTCGAACCCGTAGGGTCCGCACGCTTAAGGTTTTGATGATGCTTATATTATGAGTTTATGTGTTTTGATGTACCGAAGGAGTTCGGAGTCCCGGATGAGATCGGGGACATGACGAGGAGTCTCGAAATGGTCGAGACGTAAAGATCAATATATTGGACGACTATATTCAGACTTCCGAAAGGTTCCGAGTGATTCGGTATTTTTGAGTACCGAGAGTTACGGAAATTCGCCGGGAGTATATGGGCCTTATTGGGCCATACGGGAATAGAGGAGAGAGACCAAAAGGAAGGAGGCCTCGCCCCTCCTGGTCCGAATTGGACAAGGGGCGCAGCCCCTTTCCTTCTTCCTCTACCCCTCTTTCCCTTCTCCTACTCCAACAAGGAAGGAGGAGTCCTACTCCCGGTGGGAGTAGGACTCCCTTAAGCCGCCTCTCCCCCCCTTGCTCCTTTATATACGGGGGCAGGGGGGCACCTCTAGGCACAACAACAATTGATCGTTTGATCTTTTAGCCGTGTGCGGTGCCCCCCTCCATCATAGTCCACTTCGATAATAATGTAGCGGTGCTTAGGCAAAGCACTGTGTCGGTAGAACATCAAGATCGTCAGCACGCCGTCGTGCTGACGGAACTCTCCCTCGATACTCGGTTGGATCGGAGTTCGAGGGATGTCATCGAGCTGAACGTGTGCTAGAACTCGGAGGTGTCGTAGTTTCGGTGCTTGATCGGTCGGGCCGTGAAGACGTACGACTACATCAACCGCGTTGTGCTAACGCTTCCGCTTACGGTCTACAAGGGTATGTAGACAACACTCTCCCCTCTCGTTGCTATGCATCACCATGATCTTGCGTGTGCGTAGGATTTTTTTTGAAATTACTACGTTCCCCAACAGTGGCATCCCTCGAGGAAAATTCTTTAGCTGTAAGATGGAGGAAAATGGCTCTGTCAGTGAACACATACTCAAAATGTCTGGGTTGCACAACCGCTTGACTCAACTGGAAGTTAATCTCCCGGATGAAGCGGTCATTGACAGAATCCTCCGCCGCTTCCACCTAGCTACAAGAGCTTTGTGATGAACTACAATATGCAGGGGATGGTAAAGACCATTCTGAAGTATATGCTATGCTGAAATCAGCAGAGGTAGAAATCAAGAAGGAGCATCAAGTGTTGATGGTGAATAAAACCACTAAGTTCAAGAAGGGCAAGGGTAAAAGAACTTCAAGAAGGACGGCAAGGAAGTTGCCGCCCGATAAGCAAGTTTCCGGAAGAAGCCAAAGAATGGACCCAAGCCCGAAATCGAGTGCTTTTATTGCAAGGGAAGTGGTCACCGGAAGCGGAACTGCCCCAAATACTTAGCGGACAAGAAGGCCGGCAAAACCAAAGGTATATGTGATATACATGTAATTGATGTGTACCTTACCAGTACTGTAGTAGCTCTTGGGTATTTGATACCGTGCAGTTGCTCATATTTGTAACTCAAAGGTGAGCTGCGGAATAAACGGAGACTGGCGAAGGACGAGGTGACGATGCGTGTCGGGAATGGTTCCAAGGTCGATGTGATCGCCGTCGGCACACCGCTTCCTCTGCATTTACCTACGGGATTAGTTTTAAACCTCAATAATTGTTATTTAGTGCCAAGTTTGAGCATGAACATTGTATCTGGATCTCGTTTAATTCGAGATGGCTACTCATTTAAATCCGAGAATAATGGTTGTTCTATTTATATGAGAGATATGTTTTATGGTCATGCTCCGATGGTTAATGGTTTATTCTTAATGAATCTCAGACGTGATGATACACATATTCATAGTGTGAGTACCAAAAGAGTTAAAGTTGATAACAATAGTCCCACATATTTGTGGCATCGCCGCCTTGGTCACATAGGTGTCAAACGCATGAAGAAGCTCCATGCAGATGGACTTTAGAGTCTCTTGATTATGAATCATTTGACACGTCTGTAACCATGCCTCATGGGTAAAATGACCAAGACTCCATTCTCAGGAACAATGGAGCGAGCAGCAACCAACTTATTGGAAATCATACATACCGATGTGTGCGGTCCAATGAGTGTTGAGGCTCATGGTGGCTATCGTTATGTTCTCACCCTCACCGATGACTTGAGTAGATATGGGTATGTCTACTTAATGAAACACAAGTCTGAGACCTTTGAAAAGTTCAAGGAATTTCAGAGTGAGGTTGAAAATCAACGTGATAGAAAGATCAAGTTTCTACGATCGGATCGTGGAGGAGAATACTTGAGTCACGAATTTGGCACACACTTAAGAAAATGTGGAATAGTTTCACAACTCACGCCTACCGAACACCTCAGCGTAATTGTGTGTCCGAACGTCGTAATCGCACTCTATTAGATATGGTGCGATCTATGATGTCTCTTACCGATTTACCGCTATCTTTTGGGGCTATGCTTTAGAGGATCACGCATTCACTTTAAATAGGGCTCCGTCGAAATCCGTTGAGACGACACCGTATGAATTATGGTTTGGGAAGAAACCTAAGTTGTCGTTTCTAAAAGTTTGGGGATGCGATGCTTATGTCAAGAAACTTCAACCTGAGAAGCTCGAACCCAAGTCGGAAAAATGCGTCTTCATAGGATACCCGAAAGAAACTGTTGGGTATACCTTCTACCTCGAATCCGAAGGCAAGATCTTTGTTGCCAAGAATGGATTCTTCTCGGAGAAAGAGTTTCTCTCGAAAGAAGTAAGTGGGAGGAAAGTAGAACTTGATGAAGTGTTATCTCTTGAACCGGAAAATGGCGAAACTCAAGAAAACGCTTCTCGTGAGCCTGCACCGACTAGAGAGGAAATTAATGATGATGATCAAGATGCTTCGATCAAGCTCCCTACTGAAATTGAAGGTCCACAAGGACACGTTCCGCACTGCAGTGGTACGGCAACCTGTCTTGGAAATCATGTTGTTAGACAACGGTGAACCTTCGAACTATGAGGAAGCAATGGCGGGCCCGGATTCCGACAAATGGCTGGAAGCCATGAAATCCGAGATAGGATCCATGTATGAAAACGAAGTATGGACTTTGACTGACTTGCCCGTTGAACGGCGAGCCATAGAAAATAAATGGATCTTTAAGAAGAAGATGACGCGGATGGTAATGTGACCATCTATAAAGCTCGGCTTGTCGCTAAGGGTTATCGACAAGTTCAAGGGGTTGACTACGATGAGACTTTCTCACCGTAGCGAAGCTCAAGTCCGTCGTAATCATGTTAGCAATTGCCGCATACTATGATTATGAGATATGGCAAATGGACGTCAAAACGGCATTCCTTAATGGTTTCCTTAAGGAAGAATTGTATATGATGCAGCCGGAAGGTTTTGTCGATCCTAAGAATGCTTGACAAGGTATGCAAGCTCCAACGCCGATTTATGGGCTGGTGCAAGCATCTCGAGTTGGAACATTCGCTTTGATGAGATGATCAAAGCGTTTGGGTTTACACAGCTTATGGAGAAGCCTGTGTTTACAAGAAAGTGAGTGGGAGCTCAGAGCATTTCTCATATTATATGTAGACGACATACTTTTGATGGGAAATGATATAGAACTCTTGGACAGCATTAAGGCCTATTTGAATAAAAGTTTTTCAATGAAGGACCTTGGAGAAGCTGCTTATATATTAGGCATCAAGATCTATAGAGATAGATCGAGACGCCTCATAGGTCTTTCACAAAGCACATACCTTGATAAGATATTGAAGAAGTTCAATATGGATCAATCTAAGAAGGGTTCTTACCTGTGTTACAAGGTGTGAAATTGAGCTCAGCTCAATGTCCGACCACGGCAGAAGATATAGAAGAGATGAGTGTCATCCCCTATGCCTCAGCCATAGGTTCTATTATGTATGCCATGCTGTGTACCAGACCTGATGTAAACCTTGCCGTAAGTTTGGTAGGAAGGTACCAAAGTAATCCCGGCAAGGAGGACAGCGGTCAAGAATATCCTGAAGTACCTGAAAAGGACTAAGGAAATGTTTCGTTTATGGAGGTGACGAAGAGCTCGTCAGAAAAGGTTACGTCGACGCTTAGCTTCGACACAGATCTGGATGACTCTAAGTCACAAACCGGATACGTGTATATTTTGAATGGTGGGGCGAAGCTGGTGCGATTGCAAGCAAAGCGTCGTGGCGGGATCTACATGTGAAGCGGAGTACATGGCAGCCTCGGAGGCAGCACATGAAGCAATTTGGGTGAAGGAGTTCATCACCGACCTCGAGTCATACCCAATGCGTCGGGGCCAATCAAGCTCTTCTCAGGACAACACCGAGCTATTGCACTTGCAAAGGAGCCCAGGTTTCACAAGAAGACTAGGCACATCAAGCGTCGCTTCAACTCCATTCGTGAAAATGTTCAAGATGGAGACATAGAAATTTGTAAAGTGCACACGGATCTGAATGTCGCAGATCCGATGACTAAACCTCTCCCTAAGGCAAAACATGATCAGCACCGTAACTCTATGGGTGTTCGATTCATCACAATGTAACTAGATTATTGACTCTAGTGCAAGTGGGAGACTGTTGGAAATATGCCCTAGAGGCAATAATAATAGCATTATTATTATATTTCCTTATTCATGATAATTGTCTTTATTCGTGCTATAATTGTGTTAACCGGAAATCGTAATACATGTGTGAATAACAGACAACAACATGTCCCTAGTGAGCCTCTAGTTGACTAGCTCGTTGATCGACAGATAGTCATGGTTTCTGACTATGGACATTGGATGTCATCGATAACGGATCACATCATTAGGAGAATGATGTGATGGACAAGACCCAATCCTAAACATAGCATAAGATCGCATAGTTCGCTTGCTAGAGTTTTCCAATGTCAAGTATCCTTTCCTTAGACCATGAGATCGTGTAACTCCCGGATACCGTAGGAGTGCTTTGGTGTGCCAAACGTCACAACGTAATCGGGTGACTATAAAGGTATACTATGGGTATCTCTGAAAGTGTCATTGGGTTACATGGATCGAGATCGATTTGTCACTCCGCTTGACGGAGAGGTATCACCGGCCCTCTCGGTCATGCATCATCACAATGAGCTCAATGTGATCAAGTGTTTGATCACGGATCATGCATTACGGTAACGAGAAAAGTGACTTGCGGTAACGAGATTGAACGAGGTATTGGTATACCGACGATCGAATCTCGGCAAGTAAAATACCGATTGACAAAGGGAATCGTATCACGGGATTAATTGAATCCTTGACATCGTGGTTCATCCGATGAGATCATCGTGGAGCATGTGGGAGCCAACATGGGTATCCAGATCCCGCTGTTGGTTATTGCTCGAGAGCCGTCTCGGTCATGTCTGCATGTCTCCCGAACCCGTAGGGTCTACACACTTAAGGTTCGGTAACGCTAGGGTTGTAGGAATATGTATGTGCAGTAACCCGAATGTTGTTCGGAGTCCCGGATGAGATCCTGGACGTCACGAGGAGTTCCGGAATGGTCCGGAGGTAAAGAATTATATATAGGAAGTGCTGTTTCGGCCATCGGGACAAGTTTCGGTGATATCGGTATTGTCTGGGACCACCGGAGGGGTCCTGGGTCCACCAAGTGGGGCCACCAGCCCCAAGGGGCCACATGGGCCCTAGGTGGTGCGCCTAGGCCCACATGGGCCAAGGGGAACCAGCCCCAAGGGGCCCATGCGCCTAGGGTTTAAGGAGGAAGAGTCCATGAGGGGAAGGCACCTCAGAGGTGCCTTGGGGAGGTGGACACCTCCCCTCTTGGCCGCACCCTCCCTTGGAGGAGGGGCAGGCTGCGCCTCCCCCTCCTTGGCACCTATATAAAGGGGAGGGAGGGGCAGCAGCACCTTTGCCCTGGACGCCTCCCTCTCCCTCTCCAACACATCCTCCTCCTCCGTAGTGCACGCGAAGCCTCGCCGAGTATCTTGCAAGTTCCACCATCACCACGCCGTCGTGCTGCTGCTGGAGCCATCTTCCTCAACCTCTCCTTCACCTTGCTGGATCAAGAAGAAGGAGACGTTACGCTGACCGTCGCAGTGTTGAACGCGGAGGTGCCGTCTGCTCGGCACTAGATCATCGGTGAATTGGATCGCGGCAAGTTCGACTACCTCATCCACGTTCACTCCGAAGCTTCCGCTATGATCTACAAAGTGGTATGTAGATGCTATTTAATCTGAATACTCGTTGCTAGATGAACTCATAGATGGATCTTGGTGAAACCGTAGGAAAAATTTTAATTTTCTGCAACGTTCCCCAACAAAGGGCATCATGAGCTAGGTCTATGCGTAGTTCTTCTTCTTGTGAGTAGAACACAATTTGTTGTGGGCGTAGATGTTGTCAATTCTTCTTGCCGTTACTAGTCAATCTTGATTCAGCGGTATTGTGGGATGAAGCGGCGGACCAACCTTACACGTGACGCTTACGTGAGACCGGTTCCACCGACTAACATGCACTAGTTGCATAAGGTGGCTGGCGGGTGTCTGTCTCTCCTACTTTAGTTGGATCGGATTCGATGAACAGGGTCCTTATGAAGGGTAAATAGAGATTGACAAATCACGTTGTGGTTTGAACGTAGGTAAGAAAACGTTCTTGCTAGAACCCTAATTCAGCTACGTAAAATTTGCAACAACAATTAGAGGACGTCTAACTTGTTTTTGCAGCAAGTGCTTTGTGATATGATATGGCCAGAAGTTGTGATGAATGATGAATGATCTATATGTGATGTATGAGATGTTCATGCTATTGTAATAGGAATCACGACTTGCATGTCGATGAGTATGACAACCGGCAGGAGCCATAGGAGTTGTCTTTATTTTTTGTATGACCTGCGTGTCATTGAAGAACGCCATGTAAACTACTTTACTTTATTGCTAAACACGTTAGTCATAGAAGTAGAAGTAGTCGTTGGCGTGACAACTTCATGAAGACACGATGATGGAGATCATGATGATGGAGATCATGGTGTCATGACGGTGACAAGATGATCATGGAGCCCCGAAGATGAAGATCAAAGGAGCTATATGATATTGGCCATATCATGTCACTACTTTATATAATTGCATGTGATGTTTATTATGTTTTATGCATCTTGTTTACTTAGAACGACGGTAGTAAATAAGATGATCCCTCATAATAATTTCAAGAAGTGTTCACCCTAACTGTGCACCGTTGCTAAGGTTCGTCGTTCAAGCACCACGTGATGATCGGGTGTGATAGGTCCTTACGTTCGCATACAACGGGTGTAAGACAGATTTACACACGCAAAACACTTAGGTTGACTTGACGAGCCTAGCATGTACGCATATGGCCTCGGAACACGTAAGACCGAAAGGTCGAGCATGAGTCGTATAGAAGATACGATCAACATGAAGATGTTCACCGATGTTGACTAGTCCGTCTCACGTGATGATCGGACACGGCCTAGTTGACTCGGATCATGTAATACTTAGATGACTAGTAGAGGGATGTCTATCTAAGTGGGAGTTCATTAAATTTGATTAAATGAACTTTATTATCATGAACTTAGTCTAAATATTTACAATATGTCTTGTAGATCAAATGGCCAACGTAGTCCTCAACTTCAACGTTCCTAGAGAAAACCAAGCTGAAAGACGATGGTAGCAACTATACGGACTGGGTCCGAACCTGAGGATTATCCTCATAGCTGCCAAGAAAGATTATGTCCTAAGAGCACCGCTGGGTGACGCACCTATTCTCCCTGCAGAACAAGACGTTATGAACGCTTGGCGATCACGCCGCGATGATTACTCCCTCGCTCGGGCGGCATGCTTTACAGCTTAGAGCCGGACTCCAAAAGCGTTTTGAGAGACATGGAGCATATGAGATGTTCAAGAGCTGAAAATGGTTTTCCAAGCTCATGCCCGGTCGAGAGATATGAAGTCTCCGATAAATTCTTTAGTCTGTAAGATGGAGGAAAATGGCTCTGTCGGTGAACACATACTCAAAATGTCTGGTTGCACAACCGCTTGACTCAATCGAAGTTAATCTCCCGGATGAAGCGGTCATTGACAGAATCCTCCAGTCGCTTCCACCTAGCTACAAGAGCTTTGTGATGAACTACAATATGCCGGGGATGGTAAAGACCATTCCTGAAGTATATGCTATGCTGAAATCAGCAGAGGTAGAAATCAAGAAGGAGCATCAAGTGTTGATGGTGACTAAAACCAGTAAGTTCAAGAAGGGCCAGGGGCAAAAGAACTTCAAGAAGGACGGCAAGGAAGTTGCCTGCCCGATAAGCAAGTTTCCGGAAGAAGCCAAAGAATGGACCCAAGCCCGAAACTCAGTGCTTTTATTGCAAGGGAAGTGGTCACTGAAGCGGAACTGCCCCAAATACTTAGCGGACAAGAAGGCCGGCAAAACCAAAGGTATATGTGATATACATGTAATTGATGTGTACCTTACCAAGACTCGTAGTAGCTCTTGGGTATTTGATACGGTGCAGTTGCTCATATTTGTAACTCAAAGGTGAGCTGCGGAATAAACTGAGACTGTCGAAGGTCGAGGTGACGATGCGTGTCGGGAATGGTTCCAAGGTCGATGTGATCGCCGTCGGCACACTGCCTCTGCATTTACCTACGGGATTAGTTTTAAACCTCAATAATTGTTATTTAGTGCCAAGTTTGAGCATGAACATTGTATCTGGATCTCGTTTAATTCGAGATGGCTACTCATTTAAATCCGAGAATAATGGTTGTTCTATTTATATGAGAGATATGTTTTATGGTCATGCTCCGATGGTTAATGGTTTATTCTTAATGAATCTCGTACGTGATGATACACATATTCATAGTGTGAGTACCAAAAGAGTTAAAGTTGATAACAATAGTCCCACATATTTGTGGCACCGCCGCCTTGGTCACATAGGTGTCAAACGCATGAAGAAGCTCCATGCAGATGGACTTTTAGAGTCTCTTGATTATGAATCATTTGACACGTGCGTAACCATGCCTCATGGGTAAAATGACCAAGACTCCATTCTCGGGAACAATGGAGCGAGCAACCAACTTATTGGAAATCATACATACCGATGTGTGCGGTCCAATGAGTGTTGAGGCTCATGTGGCTATCGTTATGTTCTCACCCTCACCGATGACTTGAGTAGATATGGGTATGTCTACTTAATGAAACACAAGTCTGAGACCTTTGAAAAGTTCAAGGAATTTCAGAGTGAGGTTGAAAATCAACGTGATAGAAAGATCAAGTTTCTACGATCAGATCGTGGAGGAGAATACTTGAGTCACGAATTTGGCACACACTTAAGAAAATGTGGAATAGTTTCACAACTCACGCTACCGAACACCTCAGCGTAATTGTGTGTCCGAACGTCGTAATCGCACTCTATTAGATATGGTGCGATCTATGATGTCTCTTACCGATTTACCGCTATCTTTTGGGGCTATGCTTTAGAGATCGCCGCATTCACTTTAAATAGGGCTCCGTCGAAATCCGTTGAGACGACACCGTATGAATTATGGTTTGGGAAGAAACCTAAGCTGTCGTTTCTAAAAGTTTGGGGATGCGATGCTTATGTCAAGAAACTTCAACCTGAGAAGCTCGAACCCAAGTCGGAAAAATGCGTCTTCATAGGATACCCGAAAGAAACTGTTGGGTATACCTTCTACCTCAGATCCGAAGGCAAGATCTTTGTTGCCAAGAATGGATTCTTTCTAGAGAAAGAGTTTCTCTCGAAAGAAGTAAGTGGGAGGAAAGTAGAACTTGATGAAGTGTTATCTCTTGAACTGGAAAATGGCGAAACTCAAGAAAACGTTTCTCGTGAGCCTGCACCGACTAGAGAGGAAATTAATGATGATGATCAAGATGCTTCCGATCAAGCTCCTCTTGAAATTCGAAGGTCCACAAGGACACGTTCCGCACTGCAGTGGTACGGCAACCCTGTCTTGGAAATCATGTTGTTAGACAACGGTGAACCTTGAACTATGAGGAAGCAATGGCGGGCCCGGATTCCGACAAATGGCTGGAAGCCATGAAATCCGAGATAGGATCCATGTATGAAAACGAAGTATGGACTTTGACTGACTTGCCCGTTGAACGGCGAGCCATAGAAAATAAATGGATCTTTAAGAAGAAGACAGACGCGGATGGTAATGTGACCATCTATAAAGCTCGGCTTGTCGCTAAGGGTTATCGACAAGTTCAAGGGGTTGACTACGATGAGACTTTCTCACCGGTAGCGAAGTGAAGTCCGTCGAGAATCATGTTAGCAATTGCCGCATACTATGATTATGAGATATGGCAAATGGACGTCAAAACGGCATTCCTTAATGGTTTCCTTAAGGAAGAATTGTATATGATGCAGCCGGAAGGTTTTGTCGATCCTAAGAATGCCGACAAGGTATGCAAGCTCCAACGCCGATTTATGGGCTGGTGCAAGCATCTCGGAGTTGGAACATTCGCTTTGATGAGATGATCAAAGCGTTTGGGTTTACACAGCTTATGGAGAAGCCCGTGTTTACAAGAAAGTGAGTGGGAGCTCAGAGCATTTCTCATATTATATGTAGACGACATACTTTTGATGGGAAATGATATAGAACTCTTGGACAGCATTAAGGCCTATTTGAATAAAAGTTTTTCAATGAAGGACCTTGGAGAAGCTGCTTATATATTAGGCATCAAGATCTATAGAGATAGATCGAGACGCCTCATAGGTCTTTCACAAAGCACATACCTTGATAAGATATTGAAGAAGTTCAATATGGATCAATCTAAGAAGGGTTCTTACCTGTGTTACAAGGTGTGAAATTGAGCTCAGCTCAATGTCCCACCACGGCAGAAGATATAGAAGAGATGAGTGTCATCCCCTATGCCTCAGCCATAGGTTCTATTATGTATGCCATGCTGTGTACCGGACTGATGTAAACCTTGCCGTAAGTTTGGTAGGAAGGTACCAAAGTAATCCCGCAAGGAACACCGGACAGCGGTCAAGAATATCCTGAAGTACACCGAAAAGGACTAAGGAAATGTTTCTCGTTTATGGAGGTGACGAAGAGCTCGTCAGAAAAGGTTACGTCGACGCTAGCTTCGACACGATCTGAATGACTCTAAGTCACAAACCGGATACGTGTATATTTTGAATGGTGGGGCGATGGCTGGTGCGATTTGCAAGCAAAGCGCCGTGGCGGGATCTACATGTGAAGCGGAGTACATGGCAGCCTCGGAGGCAGCACATGAAGCAATTTGGGTGAAGGAGTTCATCACCGACCTCGAGTCATACCCAATGCGTCGGGGCCAATCAAGCTCTTCTGTGACAACACCGAGCTATTGCACTTGCAAAGGAGCCCAGGTTTCACAAGAAGACTAGGCACATCAAGCGTCGCTTCAACTCCATTCGTGAAAATGTTCAAGATGGAGACATAGAAATTTGTAAAGTGCACACGGATCTGAATGTCGCAGATCCGATGACTAAACCTCTCCCTAAGGCAAAACATGATCAGCACCAGAACTCTATGGGTGTTCGATTCATCACAATGTAACTAGATTATTGACTCTAGTGCAAGTGGGAGACTGTTGGAAATATGCCCTAGAGGCAATAATAATAGCATTATTATTATATTTCCTTATTCATGATAATTGTCTTTATTCGTGCTATAATTGTGTTAACCGGAAATCGTAATACATGTGTGAATAATGCACAACAACATGTCCCTAGTGAGCCTCTAGTTGACTAGCTCGTTGATCGACAGATAGTCATGGTTTCCTGACTATGGACATTGGATGTCATCGATAACGGGATCACATCATTAGGAGAATGATGTGATGGACAAGACCCAATCCTAAACATAGCATAAGATCGCATAGTTCGCTTGCTAGAGTTTTCCAATGTCAAGTATCCTTTCCTTAGACCATGAGATCGTGTAACTCCCGGATACCGTAGGAGTGCTTTGGGTGTGCCAAACGTCACAACGTAATCGGGTGACTATAAAGGTATACTATGGGTATCTCTGAAAGTGTCTGTTGGGTTACATGGATCGAGATCGATTTGTCACTCCGCTGACGGAGAGGTATCACCGGGCCCTCTCGGTCATGCATCATCACAATGAGCTCAATGTGATCAAGTGTTTGATCACGGGATCATGCATTACGGTAACGAGAAAAGTGACTTGCGGTAACGAGATTGAACGAGGTATTGGTATACCGACGATCGAATCTCGCAAGTAAAATACCGATTGACAAAGGGAATCGTATACGGGATTAATTGAATCCTTGACATCGTGGTTCATCCGATGAGATCATCGTGGAGCATGTGGGAGCCAACATGGGTATCCAGATCCCGCTGTTGGTTATTGCTCGAGAGCCGTCTCGGTCATGTTCGCATGTCTCCCGAACCCGTAGGGTCTACACACTTAAGGTCTGAACGCTAGGGTTGTAGGAATATGTATGTGCAGTAACCCGAATGTTGTTCGAGTCCGGATGAGATCCTGGACGTCACGAGGAGTTCGGAATGGTCCGGAGGTAAAGAATTATATATAGGAAGTGCTGTTTCGCCATCGGGACAAGTTTGGTGATATCGGTATTGTCTGGGACCACCGGAGGGGTCCCTGGTCCACCAAGTGGGGCCACCAGCCCCAAGGGGCCACATGGGCCCTAGGTGGTGCGCCTAGGCCCACATGGGCCAAGGGGAACCAGCCCCAAGGGGCCCATGCGCCTTGGGTTTAAGGAGGGAAGAGTCCATGAGGGGGAAGGCACCTCCGAGGTGCCTTGGGGAGGGTGGACACCTCCCCCCTCTTGGCCGCACCCCTCCCTTGGAGGAAGGGGCAAGGCTGCGCCCTCCCCCCCTCCTTGGCACCTATATAAAGGGGGGAGGGAGGGGCAGCAGCACCTTGCCCTGGACGCCCCTCTCCCTCTCCAACACATCCTCCTCCTCCGTAGTGCACGGCGAAGCCCTGCCGAGTATCAAAGTTCCACCATCACCACGCCGTGCTGCTGCTGGAGCCATCTTCCTCAACCTCTCCTTCACCTTGCTGGATCAAGAAGAAGGAGGCGTTACGCTGACCGTCACGTGTGTTGAACGCGGAGGTGCCGTCCGCTCGGCACTAGATCATCGGTGAATTGGATCGCGGCAAGTTCGACTACCTCATCCACGTTCACTCCGAAGCTTCCGCTATGCGATCTACAAAGTGGTATGTAGATGCTATTTAATCTGAATACTCGTTGCTAGATGAACTCATAGATGGATCTTGGTGAAACCGTAGGAAAAATTTTAATTTTCTGCAACGTTCCCCAACACTTTGCACACAGGTGGATGGCGGGTGTCAGTTTCTCCAACTTTAGTTGAACCGAGTGTGGCTACGCCCGGTCCTTGCGAAGGTTAAAACATCACCAACTTGACAAACTATCGTTGTGGTTTTGATGCGTAGGTAAGAACGGTTCTTGCTAAGCCCGTAGCAGCCACGTAAAATTTGCAACAACAAAGTAGAGGACGTCTAACTTGTTTTTGCAGGGCATGTTGTGATGTGATATGGTCAAGATGTGATGCTATATTTTATTGTATGAGATGATCATGTTTTATAACCGAGTTATCGACAACTGGCAGGAGCCATATGGTTGTCGCTTTATTGTATGCAATGCAATCGCCCTGTAATGCTTTACTTTATCACTAAGCGGTAGCGATAGTCGTAGAAGCATAAGATTGGCGAGACGACAACGATGCTACGATGGAGATCAAGGTATCGCGCCGGTGACGATGGTGATCATGAAGGTGCTTCGGAGATGGAGATCACAAGCACAAGATGATGATGGCCATATCATATCACTTATATTGATTGCATGTGATGTTTATCTTTTATGCATCTTATCTTGCTTTGATTGACGGTAGCATTATAAGATGATCTCTCACTAAATTTCAAGATAAAAGTGTTCTCCCTGAGTATGCACCGTTGCCAAAGTTCGTCGTGCCCAGACACCATGTGATGATCGGGTGTGATAAGCTCTACGTCCATCTACAACGGGTGCAAGCCAGTTTTGCACACGCAAAATACTCAGGTTAAACTTGACGAGCCTAGCATATGCAGATATGGCCTCGGAACACTGAGACCGAAAGGTCGAGCATGAATCATATAGTTGATATGATCAACATAGTTATGTTCACCATTGAAAGCTACTCCATTTCACGTGATGATCGGTTATGGTTTAGTTGATTTGGATCACGTGATCACTTAGAGAATTAGAGGATGTCTTTCTAAGTGGGAGTTCTTAAGTAATATGATTAATTGAACTTAAATTTATCATGAACTTAGTCCTGGTAGTATTTTTGCAAATTATGTTGTAGATCAATAGCTCGCGTTGTTGCTTTCATATGTTTATTTTGATATGTTCCTAGAGAAAACTATGTTGAAAAATGTTAGTAGCAATGATGCGGACTTGGTCCGTGATCTGAGGTTTATCCTCATTGCTGCACAGAAGAATTATGTCCTTGATGCACCGCTAGGTGACAGACCTATTGCGTAAGCGAATGCAGACGTTATGAACGTTTGGCTAGCTCAGTATGATGACTACTTGATAGTTTTGTGCACCATGCTTTATGGCTTAGAACCGGGACTACAAAAATGTTTTTGAAACGTCACGGAACATATGAGATGTTCCATGAGATGAAATTGGTATTTCAGACTCATGCCCGTGTCAAGAAGTATGAGACCTCTCACAAATACTTCGCATAAAAGATGGAGGAGAATTGCTCAACTAGTGAGCAAGTGCTTAGATTGCCTAAGTACTACAATCGCTTGAATCAAGTGGGAGTTAATCTTCCAGATAAGATAGTGATTGGCAGAGTTCTCTAGTCACCATCACCAAGTTAGTGGAACTTCGTGATGAACTATAATGCAAGGGATGAAGAAAACGATTCCCGAGCTCTCCGTGATGCTGAAATCGACGAAGGTAGAAATCAAGAAAGATCATCAAGTGTTGATGATTGATAAAGACCATTAGTTTCAAGAAAAGGGCAAAGGAAAAGAAAGGGAACTTCAAGTAGAATGGCAAGCAAGTTGTCACTCCCGTGAAGAAGCCCAAAGCTGGACCAAAGCCTGAAACTAAGTGCTTCTATTGCAAAGGAAATGGTCACTGGAAGTGGAAATGCCCTGAATATTTGGTGGATAAGAAGGATGGCAAAGTGAACAAGCGTATATTTGATATACAGGTTGTTGATGTGTACCTTACTAGTGTATATAGTAGCCCCTGAGTATTTGATACTTGTTCGGTTGCTAAAATTAGTAACTCGAAACAGGAGTTACAGAATAAACAGAGACTAGTTGAGGGTGAAGTGACGATGTGTGTTGGAAGTGGTTTCAAGATTGATATGATCATCATCGTATACTCCCTATATTTTCGAGATTAGTGTTGAACCTAAATAAATGTTATTTGGCATTTGCGTTGAGCATGAATATGATTTGATCATGTTTATTGCAATAGGTTATTCATTTAAAATCAAAGAATAATTGTTGTTCTGTTTACATGAATAATGCCTTCGATGGTCAAATACCCAATGAAAATAGTTTGTTGGATCTCGATCGTAGTGATACACATATTCATAATATTGATGCCAAAAGATGCAAAGTTGATAATGATAGTGCAACTTATTTGTGGAACTGCCGTTTGGGTCATATCAGTGTAAAGCGCATGAAGAAACTCCATGAAGATGGATTTTTGGAATCACTTGGTTATGAATCATTTAATGCTTGCGAACCGTGCCTTTTGGGTAAGATGACTAAAACTCCGTTCTCCGGAACAATGAAATGAGATACTACTTGTTGAAAATAATACATACTGATGTATGCAGACCAATGAGTATTAAGGCTCGTGGCGAGTATCGTTATTTTCTGACCTTCACAGATGATTTGAGCAGATATGGTATATCTACTTAATGAAACCATCATAACAAGAAAATAAAGTTTCCGCGATCTGATCGTGGAGATGAATATTTGAGTTACGAGTTTGGCCTTCAATTAAAATAATGTGGAATAGTTTCACAAACTCATGCCACCTGGAACAGCACAGCGTAACAGTGTGTCCGAACGTCGTAACCACACTTTATTTGGATATTGTGCGACCTATGATGTCTTTTATCGGTTTACCACTATCGTTTTGGGGTTATGCATTAGAGACAGTTGCATTCACTTCAAATAGGGCACCATCGAAATCCGTTGAGACGACGGCCTATGAACTGTGGTTTGGCAAGAAAACAAAGTTGTCGTTTGTTGAAGTTTGGGGCTGCGATGCTTATGTGAAAAAGTTTCAACCTGATAAGCTCGAACCTAAATCGGAGAAGTGCGTCTTCATAGAATACCCAAAGGAAATTGTTGGGTACACCTTCTATCACAGATCCAAAGGCAAGATATTCGTTGCTAAAATGGATCCTTTCTAGAGAAGGAGTTTCTCTCGAAAGAAGTGAGTGGGAGGAAAGTAGAGCTTGATAAGGTAATTGTACCTTCTCCGGAATTGGAAAGTAGTTAATCACAGAAATCGGTTCCAGTGATTCCTACACGAATTAGTGAGGAAGCTAATGACGATGATCATAAAACTTCAGATCAAGTTACTACCGAACCTCGTAGGTCTTCCAGAGTAAGATCCGCACCAGAGTGGTACGGTAGTCCTGTTCTGGAAGTCATGTTACTAGACCATGATGAACCTACGAACTATGAGGAAGCGATGATGAGCCCAGATTCCGCAGGCTTGAGGGCATAAAATCTGAGATAGGATCCATGTATGAGAACAAAGTATCACTACTAGGGAAAACCTTATACACAGAATCTTACCAGTAGCGCTTGTTAAAATGAGGCGCTGCTGCTACTTAGCAGTAGCGCGTCTGTCTAAACCACGCTACTATTACCCCCTTAGCAGTAGCGCGGCAGGAACAGAAGGCGCTACTACTACAATTGCCACACCGGTCCCGACGTGCTAGGTATAGTAGTAGCGCCCTTCTAGAAACAGCACTACTACTACGGATTTTAGCAGCAGCACGTTTTTCCTCCCCACGCTACTGTTAAAGCTATTTTCACCTAACCCCCCGCGCAGCCTGATTCCCTCTCCTCTGCTTCCTCCCCACCCCCACTCTCTTCTCCTCTAAATCGCCTCCGCCTTGCCGCCGTCTCCCCCGACCCCGCCTCGCGGCCGTCTCCCCCGACCCTGCCTCGCCGCCGTCTCCCCCGACCCCGCCTCGCCGCCGTCTCCCTCAACCCGCCTCGCCGCCTTCTCCCCCGACCCCGCCTCGCCGCTGTCTCCCCCGATCCCGAGCCCGCCCTCGCCGCCCCTACCTCCGTCGCCGAGCACCTCCCCGCCACCGTCTCTCCCTCTGTAAGCCTCCCACCCTCCCCACCCCCTCTCTCTTGCTTAGTTAGTAGATGATTTTAGTAGTAGTAGATGTTAATTTAGGGTTCATAGATAATGATTTTTAGTAGTAGTGGATATTAATTAGTAGTAGTGATGGTAAACTAGTTGTATAATTAGCAGTAGTAGATGTTAATTAGTAGTAGATGTAGTAGTAGATGTTAATTAGTAGTAGTAGATGTACTAGTTTCTTTCTATTTATAGTAAGTTTATATTTAGTAAGAACGAGTTGAATTAATAGAACTAGTTTAGTTTTAGTTGAACTAGTTTAGTTTTAGTTGAACTAGTTTAGTAAGTAAATTAATAACAGTTGAACTACTTTATTTAGAAAGAACTAGTTTTTTCTATTTATAGTAAGTTTATATTTAGTAAGAACTAGTTGAATTAATAGAACTAGTTTAGTTTTAGTTGAACTAGTTTAGTTTTAGTTGAACTAGTTTAGTAAGTAAATTAATAACTAGTTGAACTACTTTATTTTTAGAAAGAACTAGTTTTTTTCTATTTATAGTAAGTTTATATTTAGTAAGAACTAGTTGAATTAATAGAACTAGTTGAACATGTCATATTTGTTGTTATTTTTTAGTTTAAGCAATTATTTCATGTTTTGGTTACACCTCCGAGTGGCCTATGTTTTGCCGGAGTGTGGATTAATTTTCGTTCCGGCAAATTTCATGCCGATTTTTCCATGAATTCTGGCGTGACTTGTGCTAGAATATGTACAAGTTTAATCTTTGAATTATGAACGTAGGAAATGTCATACTCGGATTTACGGTCTCCCGGAGTGCAGCTGGTGCCACGACGATCGAGGTATGTGCGACATGTTCGTTGAGCTGGATGAAGATCGGCGCTTTAGCATTAAGCTCGAGGAGACCTTCGATGTTGAAACGGTACGCAACAACGACAAGTGTTTTTTTCGTAATTAAGCATGACTTCAACTATTTCAACGTCTAATTTTCATTTTTTACAATTCGACTAGCTTATCCCATGCCATGCAAGATGCTATGTCTTGGAGAGGATGGTTTTGAAGACCATGAAAATTTTGAAACAAAGAAAATACACCTAAGGACCCATCATGATATGGATTTTGAAGTAAATCTGTGCAATGCTCAGAGCGTAACCCATTTTGGTTGCCAAAATTGGGAAGCACTTTGCAAAATGTATGGTTTTTATGAGGGTATGATTGTCACCATGGATCTTGGTGACCTGACATCGAGCAAGACAATATGGACATTTGGGTCCTTGTTGATACGCTTCCGATTGTACCGCTATGTGAGTTTCTCAAACATAGTTATTAACTAATTTATATTGTTTATTTCAAAATAGTTGACAACTTATTTCCATTAACAGCTTATTTTGATTCTTCAAAGACTGTGCGGAAGATGGTAGACAAAACGCACTACACCGATGGCTTCGAATTAAATTATAAGGAGAAAAATCATCTGATCGCATTTTGTACTCTTCTTGAGGATTACAATAACTATGATCGAACTCCTCCAAATTATGGTGAATACGTGCCACTAGTGCACGTTTTGAACGGCGGTAACTTCTCTGGAGATACCCTGGTAAGATTTTTTACTATTACGACAACCGTGCATCTTTTGCATACTTCTAAAACTAGTACATCATTGCTAATTACGAAGTTATTACTATGTTTTTCAACAGAAACTCCCGATGGATTGTGTGCCTCATCTGATGTATCTGAATGGTTGCCTTACAGTTCTGAACATACCGCCGAGTAAATCTAGGGAGCTCACCTGCATATCGGATTTCTAAAACCGGTGAACACATGTTCATCAAAGAATGGAAGAAATGTATGGACATTCGCAAGGAGGTTCTTGGAAGTAACATTCAGCGAAAGGCAAGAATTGGAGACAGGCTAATCTCCATTCTCCATAATGGAGAGTCAGGGGCTATCTTGTTTTTTGCTATTTTACCTTAGAAAATGTAGTAGGTCTTAATCAAATGTAGTAGGTCCTATGAGGTATAATATGTTTATTATGTGGTAATGTGTTAGAGTTGATAATGAGGAGTACTTGTGATTACGACTAGTGACCAATTTGCTAGTTGATCTTGAGGAGGTGTTATATGACAATGATGTATTATGATGATAAGTTGTTAATGACATGATGATGATGATGATATTATTATATCATTGGGTGAAAGAACCGCGGATTAGTTTCAAGTGGATGGACATCCACTTGAAACTAGTCCACGGTTCTTTCACCCCGTGATGTACTAAATCATTATGATGTAAAACAAACACTAAATTAATTTAGTATGAAAAATAGTGTAAAGGTGAATGAATAAAACATGAAATAAAAAAGAAATAAAATACTAAATAATAGTAGTAGCGCGGGCAAGGAGAAGCGCTACTACTAATTACCAGTAGCGCTCTTCTGTAGAAGCGCTACTACTAAGTCAATTTAGCAGTAGCATGGGTCTAGGCACGCTATTGCTAAGCTTTAGCTGTAGCGCCTTATCAGTAGCGCTCATGCCCGCACTACTGATAGGCCTAAAACCCGCGCTGCTGCTAGGCTTTTCCCTAGTAGTGTATGGACTTTGGTTGACTTGCTCGATGATCAGCAAGCCATGTTAAATAAATGGATCTTCAAGAGGAAGACAGACGCTGATAGTAGTCTTACTATCTACTAAGCTCGACTTGTTGCGAAAGGTTTTCGACAAGTTCAAGGTGTTGAATATGATGAGATTTTCTCACTCGTAACGATGCTTAAGTCTATCCGAATCATGTTATCAATTGCCACATTTTATGAAATCTGGCAAATGGATACCAAAACTGTGTTCCTGAATGGATTTCTGGAAGAAGAGTTGTATATGATGCAACCAAAAGGTTTTGTCGATCCAAAAAGTGCTAACAAAATGTGCAAGCTCCAGGGATCCATCGATGGACTGGTGCAAGCATCTCGGAGTTGGAATATACGCTTTGATGAGTTGATCAAAGCATATGGTTTTATACAGACTTTTGGAAAGGCCTGTATTTACAAGAAAGTGAGTGGGAGCACTACAGCCTTTCTGATAAGTATATGTGAATGACATATTGTTGATCGGAAATGATGTAGAATTTTCTGGAAAGAATAAAGAAGTGTTTGAAAGGAGTTTTTCAAAGAAAGACCTCGGTGAAGCTGCTTACACATTGAGCATCAAGATCTATAGAGATAGATCAAGACGCTTGATAAGATTTTTCAATGAGTACATACCTTGACAAGATTTTGAAGTAGTTCAAAATGGAACAGTCAAAGAAAGAGTTCTTGCCTGTGATGCAAAGGTGTGAAGTTGAGTAAGACTCAAAACCCGACCATGGCAGAAAATAGAAAGAGAATGAAAAGTCATTCCCTATGCCTTGGCCATAGGTTCTATAAAGTATGCTATGTCTGTGTACTGTGCCTATTGTATACCTTGCTCTGAGTTTGGCAAAGGAATACAATTTTGATCTAAGAGTAGATCACTGGACAGCGGTCCAGAATATCCTTAGTGGGGACTAAGGAGATGTTTCTCGATTATGGGGGTGATAAAAAGAGCCCGTCGTAAAGAGTTACATTGGTGCAAGCTTTTACACCGATCCAGATGACTCTAAGTCTCAATCTGGATACATATTGAAAGTGGGAGCAATTAGCTAGAGTAGCTCCGTGCAGAGCATTATAGACATAGAATATTTGCAAAATACATACGGCTCTGAATGTGACAGACCCGTTGACTAAACTTCTCTGATGAGCAAAACATGATCATACCTTAGTACTCTTTGGGTGTTAATCACATAGCGATGTGAACTAGATTATTGACTCTAGTAAACCCTTTGGGTGTTGGTCACATGACTATGTGAACTATGGGTGTTAATCACATACAGATGTGAATATTGGTGTTGAATCACATGGTGATGTGAACTAGATTATTGACTCTAGTGCAAGTGGGAGACTGAAGGAAATATGCCCTAGAGGCAATAATAAAGTTATTATTTATTTCCTTATATCATGATAAATGTTTATTATTCATGCTAGAATTGTATTAACTGGAAACATAATACATGTGTGAATACATAGACAAACTGAGTGTCACTAGGATGCCTCTACTTGACTAGGTCATTAATAAAAGATGGGTATGTTTCCTAGCCATGGACAAAGAGTTGTCATTTAATTAACGGGATCACATCATTAGGAGAATGATGTCATTGACTTGACCCATTCCGTTAGCTTAGCACTTGATCGTTTAGTATGTTGCTGTTCCTTTCTTCATGACTTATACATGTTCCTATGACTATGAGATTATGCAACTCCCGTTTACCGGAGGAACACTTTGTGTGCTACCAAACGTCACAACGTAACTGGGTGATTATAAAGGAGCTCCACAGGTGTCTCCGAAGGTACATGCTGGGTTGGCGTATTTTGAGATTAGGATTTGTCACTCCGATTGTCGGAGAGGTATCTCTCGGCCCACTCGGTAATGCACATCACTATAAGCCTTGCAAGCATTGCAACTAATTAGTTAGTTGCGGGATGATGTATTACAGGACGAGTAAAGAGACTTGCCGGTAACGAGATTGAACTAGGTATTGAGATACCGACGATCGAATCTCGGGCAAGTAACATACCGATGACAAAGGGAACAACGTATGTTGTTATGCGGTTTGACCGATAAATATCTTTGTAGAATATGTAGGAGCCAATATGAGCATCCAGGTTCCGCTATTGGTTATTGACCAGAAACGTGTCTCGGTCATGTCTACGTAGTTCCCGAACCCGTACGGTCCGCACGCTTAAGGTTTCGATGACAGTTATATTATGAGTTTATGTGTTTTGATGTACCGAAGGAGTTCGGAGTTCCAGATGAGATCGGGGGCATGACGAGGAGTCTCGAAATGGTTGAAACATAAAGATCAATATATTGGACGACTATATTCGGACTTCGGAAAGGTTCCGAGTGATTCGGGTATTTTTCGGAGTACCGGAGAGTTACGGGAATTCGCCGGGGAGTATATAGGCCTTATTGGGCCATACGTGAATAGAGGAGAGAGACCAAAAGGAAGGAGGACTGCGCCCCCCTCTGGTCCGAATTGGACAAGGGGCGTAGCCCCCTTTTCCTTCTTCCTCTCCCCCTCTTTCCCCTTCTCCTACTCCAACAAGGAAGGAGGGAGTCCTACTCCCGGTGGGAGTAGGACTCCTTGGCGCGCCTCCTAGGGCCGCCCCTCCCCCTGGCTCCTTTATATACGGGGGCAGGGGGCACCTCTTGGCACAACAACAATTGATCGTTTGATCTTTTAGCCGTGTGCGGTGCCCCCCTCCACCATAGTCCACCTCGATAATACTTTAGCGGTGCTTAGGCGAAGCCCTGCGTCGGTAGAACATCAAGATCGTCAACAGAATCAACACCGAGAAGACGTAGAGAATAGGTTGCTTGCTGCACTGTGATCACTCTGCACCTTGAAGAGCTAGGAGAGTCGCAACCACCGTCGAAGGGCTTCCCACTGCCGAGGCACGACGCGATAGAGAGAGCCGCAAACCGTGCCGAAGGGCAATGTTCCGTCGAGATAGCCTTGCACCTCCTTTGAGCCACACCACGGCCACCATCACAAATAGAGAGAACCAGAACACTATGCGAGGCAACCAAACCTCATGCGTCGCCGAAGGGCACCGAACTCCGAGACTTCACCGACGCCACGAGACCCCAAAAGAGAGGTCAACAGATAGCACCAGGATGACCAAGGTAGTAGCCATACCCATAGACCGCTTCCACCACCACCACCAGACACCCCAAGCCTGACCAATCATGCTCGAGCCAAGACTAGAAACGACCAACAACGGATCAATGGCTCCAAGACTTTGCCCCCAAGGGGGCAATGACATCGGGGACATCATCATAGTCCGATCCAACAGTGGATCTTAGGGTTTCGCCTGGAGCACATTGTAAGGACGAGTTGTGGGAGATTCACAATGACTCCTCAAAGAAGGAAAAAGTGGCGCCCAAAGGCGTCACCGTCATCGCTGTCGACACACGACCGACACCAGGCTTTCACCTGAAGCATCGCACCTCTAACCTCAACCGCTTACGCCGGCCGCCCAGTCTGGCAAAGCATAAGAGCATGAGACCTTACCACCTCCTGCAACTCGTCGACGAGCGTCCCCGCCGGAGCAAGCAAAAAGGTACCTCTGGTGACGCCACCGGTCACCTTGAGCACCAGCGCCGACCGGAGTGGAGATCCAGCCATGCCATGTCCTGACCATCACACCCGACCACTACCAGCCAGATCCATTCCCGCCAAGCTCACCTTGCCCGGACCACCAACGTGAGCCATAGGACGACGCCGGCACGCGCCCTGGGTAGCACCACCGGAGCACGGGCGGTCGGCACCGCGCCCCTATGGCCGTGGAGATCCCCAGTACGCCACGAACTTCGCGCAGGCGCCGCATCGAGGGTCCCAGATCATTGTCTTTGCCGCTCCAGCGACAACCGTGGCAACACGACCACCGGACGCCCTCATCGCCACCCTCCCGGACGAGAGCCGCCGCCTGAGTGTACAGATCTTATACCACCTAAGCGGGCTGCGACACCGGTGAAGTCGAGCCAGCGAAGAAGAGCCCGCCGCCACCTTCCACAGGTCATGCAACCGCTGCGTTCCCTCGGCGTGATGGCGAGGAAGGGTGGGGACGGGCGGCGGCAGCGACTAGGTTTCCCCAGTCGCCCGGAAGGAGGCGGCAGGGGGTGGGGGTGGGGGGGGGGACGACCACTACTGTCCCGGTGGGGGTGTCATATGTGAGAGATAATGGAGACAAGAGCCAGACAAGGAGCACCCAAGGGATCAAGGAGCTACTAGGAAAGAGCCGGCTTTGCCCGGTTGGGCTGCCCAACCGTCGGTCTCTCGAAACAGGTTTGCGTCCTGCTATATTAATATAGCAACCACACCGAGCCATCACTGGGACGAACCACACATCAAGCCCAAAGATAAAACACACGAAGAACACAAGAGAAACAAATGCCAACGATGGCAGCTCGACGACAAGTAGATGATCCGCCAGCGCTGCGTCCTCCGAAGTCGTCCCACCGCATACCCATCACCCCGGAGCTCCGCTTGCCAAGCAACACCTTCAGGAAGGAGTGCGACGACGACGCTGTTGCCCGGACATGTCCTAGGGATTCCCCCGGCATGCGGAGGAAGGAGGTGAAAGGGATCACTAGACGCCCTCCAAGGAGGGGTGGCGGCACCCACAGGCGTTACCGTGTCGGAGTCGGATGGGCCAACAGGGATTTCTCCCACCCCTAGAACACCACTACCCAACCACTATGGAGTCTTCCACCCAACACTCCACCCACCTGCCCGTGCCACCACGGCCTTGAAGCCACCCACACTCTTTCACTAAGACCATCATCGCGAGACCTAGAGGACGGAGAATGAAAACACAGGTATCCGGGGGTGGCAGCACCGCGGTCGAGTGGGAGAGAACAACCTACACCGCCGTCACACAAGAGGCCAGTTCCTCTAGTGCCATCGTGGTAGCCGGCCGAACATAGCGGCAGGAGGCAAACCACGCCACCCGGGCCCAGCCAGGCTCAGATTGAGCCCGCAAAGTCTCTGCCGCCTCGCTGCAGCAAGCTGACAATGGCGCCGCCACCACCCAGGTTTCCAACGCCCCACCGCCGCCTCCAAGAAGCTCTGGCAAGTAGATCGAACCCGGCCCAGCCCAGCCCAAATGGGGCCCAGATCTGGCGGCCAGGCGCCGCCACCAGCGTCGCCCGCAGACTCCGCCCGTGGCCGCCCATGCCAGCGACCACCAACGCCTTGAGCTACCCGCCACCGCGTCGCACCATCGCCGCCTGGAAGCACCTCCTGGAACAGCTCACTTCATGCGAGCACCATAGGAGGGAAAAGAAGTGGGCCGCCCGCCGGGCGAGCCGGTGGCCTTGCCGGCGGCAGTGGGGAGAGGAAGGGTGGGGGAGGTCGCTGCGAAGGATGGATGGGGGCACGGCCGGCCGGCCGCGGGGGACGGATGCCGTCGCGCAAGGAGGGAGTTCTGAATGTTCAACCAACCGTCGGTCTAGATCGGGGATCTACCTTCTCGCACCTCAGAATCATGTCCTATGTAGTGATCTACTATGGTGACAATTTAGTGGGACCTTATACTCGACATGTCGGTGAAAGCCATCTAGCAGCTAATTGTCCAGTTTTCCCGCTAAACCGTTAACCATTGAAGACGCTTCAACGTTTGGACGGTGACAAATTTTGCAAAAAATTTAGAAGTTGTGGATAAATCTATAGATAATAGTCGGCCCATGCCGTGGATATAATTAGTGAAAATGATGGGTCCACATGTGGACAGGTGGAGTGGTACTGGCACAAGTGGCTAGATAGTACTGGCACTAGTGGAGCTGTGGGACCACCGGCACCACCTCAGAGTCTTAATTGCACTACATGTGTACACAGACGCATGTGTGTGTAGATACATGTATCCAGCACCCTCGTGTCCGTCCCTAGACCAAACAACGCTAGGTAGATATATACAGATAAGATGTACGTACCCCGTATCTCTTCATTCTTGTTTTTTTAAACACGCAAGCGCTCATATACACCTTCGAAAGACTGAATCACCGTAGGCATCTTGTCATCGACGGGAACATCTCCTCCTACTGAATGCGCATCGCCGGGAATTCTAAAATAATCCAGAAATAAATGCGAGCACCAGGACACGAATCCTGGTGGACTGGGGATACCGCAGTCCCTCTGACCATCTAACCACAGGTTAGTTCGCTCTTCATTCTTGCCTTGGTAATAGATGAAGATGAACAACTAAAAATATTAGTTGCTTCATGAATTTGGAAGAAGAAACTGTTTGTAAAAAAATTGGAAAAAGAAACTAACTAATGGCTCTGTTCATAGGGATAAGTATATGTGCGCACGTATGGTATCTTTGTCTGTACTGTGTTAAAAAAAGTAACTAATAGCTTTTGTTAATCTGCAAGTAGGACCATGTATATCACATGAGATTGATATAATCAAACTGGTTGACTCACAAGAGAGATGGTAGATCAAGCCACGAGAGGAGATCGCCGAGAATCTTCTCCAGCCACTAATATCCACAGCTTAATTACAAACAAATTGCTAATTAATTAACTATAGTAGATAGAGATTAAAAGATAGTAGTACTAATTATATATATATACCTCATATATTCCCTGTCCAAGCAGCCAGGAGGAGGAAGAAGACCAAGACCAACACAACACAACACAACAGTAGGCTATATATACGCGTCCACACCGGCCGGGCTACCTCTCCTCCCCCCTTCGTCCGACCGGCACACATACATTCTCTACCACCGTTGATCGACCGAGACAGAGAGAGAGAGAGAGAGAAAAGGACATGGAGCGGCAGGAGGAGGCGCCGACGTCGACGCCCACGGTGGCGCTGGCCACGTCGCCCAAGCCGGCGCCGGCGAGCAACGGCAGCAAGAAGCTGCCGTCGCGGTTCCGGCGGGTGTGCGTCTTCTGCGGGAGCAGCCCGGGGAGGAAGCCGGCGTACCAGCTGGCCGCCGTGCAGCTCGGGCAGCAGCTGGTGGAGCGCGGCATCGACCTCGTGTACGGCGGCGGCAGCGTCGGGCTCATGGGCCTGGTGTCCCGCGCCGTGCACGGCGGCGGCGGGCGGGTGACCGGCGTGGTGCCCCGGTCGGTCCTCCCGCGGGAGCTCATCGGCGAGACGCCCGGCGGCGAGGAGGTGAAGGCCGTGTCCGGCATGCACCAGCGCAAGGCCGAGATGGCCCGCCGCGCCGACGCCTTCGTGGCGCTCCCCGGCGGCTACGGCACGCTGGAGGAGCTGCTGGAGGTCATCACCTGGGCGCAGCTCGGCATCCACGACAAGCCGGTGGGCCTGCTGAACGTGGAGGGGTACTACGACTCGCTGCTGGACTTCATCGACCGGGCGGTGGACGAGGGGTTCGTGTCCCCGGCGGCAAGGCGCATCATCGTGGCGGCGCCCACGCCCGGCGAGCTGCTGGCGGCGCTGGAGGAGTACGCGCCGGCGCACCAGGACGCATCCGCCATCAAGCTCAGCTGGGAGTCGTCCGTGGACACCATGGCCTGCTCGCCGCCCAGGCCGGACATCTCGCGCTAGCCGGCCGGCGGCCGGATCAACTCACCGCCACCAACCACCAACCCAAGATTAGTTGACAAACACGCACATATCAAACTCTAGATTATACATCCATTACCATGCAACCAAGCATAGATATTCATCATCCGTATATATGCTTTGTAAATACTTTAGATATCTTGTGGATTAATCAATTAGATACCATATCATTCTGTGGCCCGTAAGGTTGAATGTATGCAAATACTTTATGTTCTTGTGCTTGTGCTTGGCTGACTTCCATTCTACTTGTGCTGTTTATGCATCTTCTGTTCCCATTTCTGGGGAGGGATGCTCATTTCCATTTGGGGTTTGATATGATTCGGATCCACAACGGCAGCAGCATGATTGATTGATTGATTGCACTGCAAAAAGATAGATGGATGAGAGGAGGATTGATGATGGATGTGGCGTCCCCAACCATCGGAAAAGTTGGGAAGGGGACAAGTGAGGTCGATCCATTCACATCCATGCCCATCTGTCCTCTCTTTCCCTCTGCAATTTGCATCTTAGCTGCATGGGTCTGCGTGTGCGTGT
This sequence comes from Aegilops bicornis, assembly GCA_021605145.1. Lineage (NCBI taxonomy): Eukaryota > Viridiplantae > Streptophyta > Magnoliopsida > Poales > Poaceae > Aegilops > Aegilops bicornis. The sequence goes on from CM038673.1 coordinate 800,415,028, forward strand.
GTGAGGTCGCCAATTCAGGCACGTGGATGCACCACCATGGAACCAGCACTAGTGGCCGGGACCTGGTGCTGTGGAGGATAGGCCGGCAGCAACCAACCAAGTACTATCCACAACCAACACAATAGACAAAGGATGATTGACAATGCTCACTACTCAAGTCACCTCACCAATTCTTCTCATCAATTATCCTCATGGTAGCTGGCTAACAAGCCCCCACCCCCCTCTCAGATCACCAAATAAGTTTTTTGAGTTCTCCAAAATTGGGAGGCCCACAATCCCCACCTAATAAATATCCGCATTTCAAGTCACTGGCTGAAGCCTCCTGACGTCACCCAAGCTGCGCGACGCTACCGATACGAATGTCGTCGTCGATCACCAATCAACTCACTTTGATGCCCCGTCACAAATGGAGGAGCTTGATGAAGACTATTGAGGGGGCTAACAAGAGTTGAGGGGGCGAAGAAGATAAGTTATGCATGAACTCTGAGAAATCTCTGATAATCAAGCTTAATAATATTAGGGGTACACTTAGGCCTTGTTTGGTTGTGAGGGTGGAAATTTCCAGGGAAAAGATGGCCAGGGTGGATAATCATGGCAAATCTAAAATCCCGTGGAAAATTCTCATGGCCCTTTGGGGGAGAGATGGGAATGGTACTCCTACTTGCAAATCAGAGGAACGCATCCTCGTGAGAGAGTTCCGGGACTCCATGGCAAATCATCTCCCGAACTAACATGCATCCCCCGTCTTCATGGCCATCACCAGCAGCAGCCAACATTGCCGGCAGCCTCCCTTGTGGCGCCACCTAGTGGGCAAGACGCAGAACTTGACGATACATCTGCGACCGCCGCCGGTGAGGACGAGGGTGAAGGCGTGAGTACGAGCTGCAAGCGGAGATTGAGGAGGAAAGGACACGCATCATAGCCTTGGAACAACACAGGGTGACAGTGTAGGGAGGCGGCGGCCTGGCGTCTGGAGCTCAGAGACGAGCGAGCAAGACGGGGGATTCTCGCTCGATCTGACGAGACGTGGACGCTATCCCAGGGAAATCACGGGGACCGGGCCGAAAAATACTCGTGGCTTCGGGCGTCCAAATGTCGAGACACTTGGCCCGGGTCAGATCTTCCTCGCGGGCTTTCCACCCGGGGAATGGGCCGGGATCCCTGGGGGATCCCCGGTTACCAAATCAGCCCTTAAGTGTTTTTTTAAAGTAGGGGGACAATGGCCCCCCTTGGCCCCTATGAAGCTTCGCCACTCTCCGCCACCACCTAGGAATTACAAGACTAGATGAGGAAGGAGATCGGCGGGGAAAAAAGAAAGGTGAAAATTGAACCATGTGTTATAAGAAAATTGTGGTTGAGAAATCGAGGCAACTACTTGAGTTGGAGGTATTTGCTAGACGGGCTAATGTAATTACATGTTTCGACCTGAATTAGTACAATTCACCTTGAATTCAAGACTACCAATGAAATTATTTTAATCAAAATAAAAAGAACTCGAACAATTTGAACTTGATTTAATTTGGAAAATATTCAAATAGATACCTCTTTCTTAGGTTTCGTCGTTCGGTCTAACACCGGTGACACCCACACAGTGGCGCGGAGTGTGAACCAAATATTAGAGAGGGCCAAAGTAAGTGTATGATATGAACAAGCCTAGGGTGATTAGAGACGCTGGAGAATTAGTAGAGCGATCAACAGAAATCTAACCATATTTCGTTAATTTTCCCCTGGGAGGGGGGGGGGAGGGTCTCGTCTACGCTCCGCCACTGCGCCCACACACACACACACACACACACACACACACACACATCTTCATAGTAAGCGAGGATAGGGAGCAATCATAGGAATTAGTATATATAGAAGACATGTAAACAACATGACTTATCGTTCGAGTAGGAATAACACACACACATCTTCATAGTAAGCGAGGATATAGGGAGCAACCATAGGAATTACTATATATAGAAGACATGTAAACAACATGACTTACCGTTCGAGTAGGAATATCTCTTTGTTTTCCTCCTCTTTTCAATAGGAAGAAGTATTTGAAGTAGATGTGTGCTATAGAACGTCTCCTGAAAAGGGAAGGGCCCGACGGACGACATGGTCGTCCATTGGGCCAGGCTCCACCGAACGTGCGCTAATTAAACATTTTACAATTGATCTTTTCTTTTATATGAGTTACGGCGCCGTGGGTTTCGCTATCACCGTCAATGATAAAAGTAACAGAAGTCGAACACCCAACACACATCCCACTCACCCAAGACAAACATTTTTACAGAGTTACTACAGTGCGTTTGATCATGATTCTAGCATGTGTGCCACGCAGTCCCTGTTTCCTCCCAAGAGGCAAGATGGGCCAAGCCTCCTTTATCCGATGCGATGATACCTTTCAACTTTTGGATAAGAATCGTCCGACAGAGAATTGAATTGAATATACGTAGGGTGCAAAAGAAGCTCACAGGTTGATTAGGGCACAAGTAAACGGACCGAGTTCATCGTCTCTGTGTTGCGAAATTGGTGCTTCATTTCCCACTGGTGACATCAAGTCAAAACAGTTGGCAACAAGTTAGTGCAACTACTCATCGATGTTGACCTATCCATCCATTACAATGTATACTTTAATCTAGCTAGCTAGCAAGGACCGATTTCTTGCTGAAATTTTGGTGCAACGTATGAACAGGAGTCTATGATTGTCAACACGCATACTCCCTCCGTCCGAAAAAACTTGTCACTCAAATGAATGTATCTAGCACCAAGGTTGACACAAGCTTTTTTAGGACGGAGGGAGTACATCTTTAGATTAAGCCGAGAGCTGAAATGGACAACCCTCCATGGTTATAAACTTACCTAGGTAACTTGTACCAGCTCATTTTCCGCAGAGCTGGTCAAGCAAGAAACAAGGAGCGCCGGGGTATACTTATACACTACTAATACTGTACAAATTAGGGTAGCTAAACTAATGGTCAACACGTACACGCGTATATCCTGCTGAACCAGTTGCTGGACAACACGTAGGCCTGTTGGTACCATGGAGTCAATGCTCTACATCAGCCAGCTGGATCATAATGAGTGTCTGTTTCAGTTGGTTACTCATGTTAATAGTTGTTGACATGATCGGCCAGGCACGTGTCGTCATCACGTTTATATTCACATGATTGAAAATATATTCATACGCGCAGTATCCACTCGACTCGCTCGTCGCCCCTGAGCTCTCATCGGCACGCTCCCCTCACCCTGGCCTTCCCCCAATGCAAGCAAGTGCGTACGACCTACTACCTCCGTCTAGATGAATAAGTCATTCACGTAGTTATAGGTCATCGATTTAAGTAATTAAATATGTGTTATATGTCATAAAAACTATATCACTATATTTCTACACAGTTGTAGTTTCTAAATATACATATTTTGTCAAATATAATACACATTTAGATTGTTAAATCGTCGACCTAGAACTACACGAATGACTTATTCACCAATCCATGTTGCTCTGCCCCTTAGTCGTCTCTGTCTCTCGAAAGAGAGGAACTTATTTAGCCAAGTTTTTAGATTGCGTAGGCCACTACTAGCCAGCTTGTTGCACTATTGAGCTGATTAATCCCACTAGCTACCAAGAGTGGTACGGAATGGAATCTTTGACGATGCCTTGCTATCCGACCGAACTTCTTTGGTTACTTTCGGACAGATGATTGACAACACATCACGCATCCCGCAAGAGCAAAATCAGAACTATTTATCTGGCAACGCACATTGTTTTTATTATTGCCATGGACGATGCCGCTAAGCGTCCACCAAATACTGACTGATTTCTCGATGCAAATGGGACATCTGATCTTGCTTCCATCACCTAATATCACCTAACGTCTTCTTTGTAGCATGAATAACTTCTTTATGCTAATTAAGTTAGTTGTCTCCCTCAACAAATATAACCCAACACGACGTATGTTGATGTAGTAACATTTGTGAAAGAGCGTAACTTAATTTTTCTTACTTGATTGATGTCAATTAATGTAGACGGGCTTGCACACACCACTAACATAAGAACCTCACAATTAGGCTTCCAAGCATGTATACATGCACGCGTTTGTAACTGACGGAGATCAGTGCTTTGTCTACATAATTTGCCAAAAGAGGTGGCAAAACTTGTTTAGCATGCATGATCAAGGATTACTTAATTCATATTCTTTTGGCAGATTGTATAATGAAAAACAGCAAGAGGGGAACCGCGTAGTTTGACCCGATTCCCCCTAAACACTCTACAAAGACAAGAGTGAGATCATAGCTTGCATCGATTGGATAGGGAGATCCAAGACGGTGGAATATACACTAGGAACCCATGGGAGGACGACATGTGTCCGATGAGTATAGTTGTATATGCTAGTCAGCCAAGTCAGCCAAATAATTGAGCAGGAATAGAATGCCCCCCTACACGCTGCAACTCCTCTCCCAATCGACATAGCCAGCTGCAGTTCTCTTTCTTTTCTTTTCTTCTTTCTACTAACAGTTTGGTATGTCGGATAGCAGTAGCAGTAGCAGTATCTTATATGTTTGAGAGAGAGAGAGAGAGAGAGAGAGAGAGAGAGAGAGGTCACTTAATTAGCCAATACTTTGTTTATGCACTGGGATCCACATCTGCTTGACTGGCCATACATTGTACACCAGGACAAGACATTCAAGGCTGGCTTGAGGTCGACCTTTCTTGTTTGGTTAATTAGTCTATCTAATCACTAGAAAGTCTAGTGTGAAAACATCCATCCTCACAAAGGAGTCCACCAATCCGCTATCCTCCTCTATCGCCGACCCGACGGTGGGAGAGGGGGGAGGGGTCTAAGATCTCAATTGTTGAGTGTGTGGTTAGTTCTTGAATGGTTAGGGTATATGACCTCATGGCGTTGCTTCGAAGATGCGGCGATAGGGGTGGTGCTAGGCATAATGTTGTTCTGGCTCCAACCTCATAGAGGTCGACCCTTTTGGTGATCAGGCGCTAATGAGCTTTGGTGTCTACACGCCATCATGTCTGGCATTTTTGGATCTGGTGGTTCCGAGGCAGCTCTGCTATCCCATATGTGTGTTGATTTAGGCAAAGCCTCCTGTTCCGCTAGTCCATGACCGGTAAGCTTCACCCACGACTAAGTCTTTTCTCACCACATAGTCCCACCATTCGACGGGACCTACTATGGTGATTCGGCCTTATACTCTACATGTCAGTGCAAGCAATTCATTGGCCAATCTTCTGGTTTTCACTAGACCATGGTGGTGTTGGGGAACGTAGTAATTTCAAAAATTTCCTACGCACACGCAAGATCATGATGATGCATAGCAACGAGAGGGGAGAGTGTTGTCCACGCACTCGTGAGACCGAAAAGCGAAGCGTTAGCACAACGCGGTTGATGTAATCGTACGTCTTCACGATTCGACCGATCCAAGTACCGAACGTACGGCACCTCCGAGTCCAGCACACGTTCAACTCAATGACGTCCTACGAACTCCGATCCAGCAGAGCTTTGCGGGAGAGTTCCGTCAGCACGACGGCATGATGATAGTGTTGATGATGCTACCGACGCAGGGCTTCGCCTAAGCACCGCTACGATATTACTAAGGTGGAATATGGTGGAGGGGGACACCGCACACGGCTAAGAGATCAATGATCAATTGTTGTGTCTAGAGGTGTCCCCCTACCCCCGTATATAAAGGAAGGAGGGAGAGGTCGGCCCTAGAGGGGGTGCGCCAAGTGTGGGGAGTCCTACTAGGACTCCCAAGTTCTAGTAGGATTCCCCTTTCCTTTCCGGAGTAGGAGAGAAGGAAAGAGGGGGAGAGGGAGAAGGAAAAGGGGGCTGCACCCCTTGTCCAATTCGGACCAGAGGGAGGGCGCGCGCTTCCTTCCTTTTGGCATCTCTCCTCTATTCCCGTATGGCCCAATAAGGCCAAATACTCTCCCGGTGAATTCCCGTAACTCCCTGGTACTCCGAAAATACCCGAATCACTCGGAGCCTTCCGATGTCCGAATATAGTTGTCCAATATATCGATCTTTACGTCTCGACCATTTCGAGACTCTTCGTCATGTCCCCGATCTTATCCGGGACTCCGAACTACCTTCGGTACATCAAAACACATAAACTCATAATATAAATTGTCACCGGACGTTAAGCATGCGGACCCTACGGGTTCGAGAACTATGTAGACATGACTGATACACGTCTCCGGTCAATAACCAATAGCGGAACCTGGATGCTCATATTGGCTCCCACATATTCTACGAAGATCTTTATCGGTCAAACCGCATAACAACATACATTGTTCCTTTTGTCATCGGTACGTTACTTTCCCGAGATTCGATCGTCGGTATCTCAATACCAAGTTCAATCTCGTTATCGGCAAGTCTATTTACTCGTTATGTAATGCATCATCGCGCAACTAACTCATTAGTCACATTGCTTGCAAGGCTTATAGTGATGTGCATTACCGAGAGGGCCCAGAGATACCTCTCCGACAATCGGAGTGACAAATCCTAATCTCGAAATAAGCTAACTCAACAAGTATCTTCGGAGACACCTGTAGAGCACCTTTATAATCACCCAGTTACGTTGTGACGTTTGGTAGCACACAAAGTGTTCCTCCAAAGAATGGGAGTTGCATAATCTCATAGTCATAGGAACATGTATAAGTCATGAAGAAAGCAATAGCAACATACTAAACGATCAAGTGCTAAGCTAACGGAATGGGTCAAGTCAATCACATCATTCTCCAATGATGTGATCCCGTTAATCAAATGACAACTCATGTCTATGGCTAGGAAACTTAACCATCTTTGATTCAATGAGCTAGTCAAGTAGAGGCATACTAGTGACACTTTGTTTGTCTATGTATTCACACATGTACTAAGTTTCCGGTTAATACAATTCTAGCATGAATAATAAACATTTATCATGAAATAAGGAAATAAATAATAACTTTATTATTGCCTCTAGGGCATATTTCCTTCAGTCTCCCACTTGCACTAGAGAGTCAATAATCTAGTTCACATCATCATGTGATTTAACACCAATATTCATATCTCAGATATGATTAACACCCATAGTTCACATCGTCATGTGACCAACACCCAAAGGGTTTACTAGAGTCAATAATCTAGTTCACATCGCTATGTGATTAACACCCAAAGAGTACTAAGGTATGATCATATTTTGCTCGTGGGAGAAGTTTAGTCAACGGGTCTATCACATTCAGAGCCGTATGTATTTTGCAAATATTCTATCTCTACAATGCTCTGCATGGAGCAACTCTAGCTAATTGCTCCCACTTTTAATATGTATCCAGATTGAGACTTAGAGTCATCTGGATCGGTGTAAAAGCTTGCATCGACGTAACTCTTACGACGAACTCTTTATCACCTCCATAATCGAGAAACATTCCTTAGTCCTCACTAAGGATATTCTTGACCACTGTCCAGTGATCTACTCTTAGATCAAAATTGTACTCCCTTGCCAAACTCAGAGCAAGGTATACAATAAGTCTGGTACACAGCATAGCATACTTTATAGAACCTATGTCTGAGGCATAGGGAATGACTTTTCATTCTCTTTCTATTTTCTGCCATAGTCGGGTTTTGAGTCTTACTCAACTTCACACCTTGCAACACAGGCAAGAACTCTTTCTTTGACTGTTCCATTTTTGAACTACTTCAAAATCTTGTGAAGGTATGTACTCATTGAAAATCTTATCAAGCATCTTGATCTATCTCAATAGATCTTGATGCTCAATATGTAAGTAGCTTTACTGAGGTCTTTCTTTTGAAGAACTCTTATTCAAGTATCCTTTTATGCTATCCAGAATTTCTATATCATTTCCAATCAACTATATGTCATCTACATATAGTATTAGAAATTCTACAGAGCTCCCACTCACTTTCTTGTAAATACATGCTTCTCCAAAAGTCTATGTAAAACCATATGCTTTGATCAACTCATCAAAGCGTATGTTCTATCTCCGAGATGCTTGCACCAGTCCATAGATGGATTGCTGGAGCTTGCACATTTTGTTAGCACCTTTAGGATTGACAAAACCTTCTGGTTGCATCATATACAACTCTTCTTTAATAAATCCATTAAGGAATGCAGTTTTGATATCCATTTGCCAGATATCATAAAATGTGGCAACTGCTAACATGATTCGTACATACTTTTAACCATCGACACGAGTGATAAAATCTCATTGTATTCAACACCTTGAACTTGTCGAGAACCTTTTCGACAATTCGAGCTTTGTAGATAGTAACACAACTATCAGCGTCCGTCTTCCTCTTGAAGATCCATTTATTTTCTATGGCTTGCCGATCATCGGGCAAGTCAACCAAAGTCCACACTTTGTTCTCATACATGGATCCTATCTCAGATTTCATAGCCTTAAGCCATTTCACGGAATTTGGGCTCGTCATCGCTTCCTCATAGTTCGTAGGTTCATCATGGTCAAGTAATATGACCTCGAGAACAGGATTACCGTACCACTCTGGTGCGGATCTTATTCTGGTTGACCTACGAGGTTCGGTAGTAACTTGATCCGAAGTTTCATGATCATCATCATTAACTTCCTTACTAATCGGTGTAGGCATCACTGGATCTGGTTTCTATGACAAACTACTTTCCAATTCGGGAGAAGGTACAATTACCTTATCAAGCTCTACTTTCCTCCCACTCACTTCTTTTGAGAGAAACTCCTTCTCTAGAAAGGATCCATCTTAGCAACGAATGTCTTGCCTTTGGATCTGTGATAGAAAGTGTACCCAACAGTTTCCTTTGGGTATTCTATGAAGACGCACTCCTCGATTTGGGTTCGAGCTTATCAGGTTGAAACTTTTTCACATAAGCATCACAGCTCCAAACTTTAAGAAACGACAACTTTGGTTTCTTGCCAAACCACAGTTCATAAGGCGCCGTATCAACGGATTTTGATGGTGCTCTATTTAAAGTGAATGCAACTATCTCTAATGCATAACCCCAAAACGATAGTGGTAAATCGATAAGATACATCATAGATCGCACCATATCCAATAAAATGCGGTTATGACGTTCGGACACACCATTACGCTGTGGTGTTCCAGGTGGCGTGAGCTGTGAAACTATTCCACATTGATTTATATGGAGGCCAAACTCGGAACTCAAATATTTTCCTCCTCTACGATCAGATTGTAGAAACTTTATTTTCTTGTTACGATGATTCTCCACTTCACTATGAAATGCTTTGAACTTTTCAAATGTTTCAGACTTGTGCTTCATTAAGTATATATACTCATATATTCTCAAATCATTTGTGAAGGTCAAAAAATAACGATACTCGCCACGAGCATCAACACTCTTTGGACTGCATACATCGGTATGTATTATTTCCAACAATTCAGTAGCTCGTTTCATTGTTCCGGAGAAAGGATTTTTAGTCATCTTGACCAAAAGGCACGGTTTGCAAGTATCAAATGATTCATAATCAAGTGATTCCAAAAGCCCATCAACATGGAATTTCTTCATGCGCTTTACACCAATATGACCTAAACGGCAGTGCCACAAATAAGTTGCACTATCATTATTAACTTTGCATCTTTTGGCTTCAATATTATGTGTATCATCACGATCGAGATCCAACAAACTATTTTCATTGGGTGTATGACCATTGAAGGTTTTATTCATGTAAACAGAACAACAATTATTCTCTGACTTTAAACGAATAACCATATTGCAATAAACATGATCAAATCATATTCATGCTCAACGCAAATGCCAAATAACATTTATTTAGGTTTAACACTAATCCCGAAAGTATAGGGAGTGTGCTATGATGATCATATCAATCTTGGAACCACTTCCAACACACATTGTCACTTCAGCCTCAACTAGTCCCTGTTTATTCTGTAACTCCTGTTTCGAGTTACTAATTTTTAGCAACCGAACAATTATCAAATACCCATGTGCTACTATAAACACTAGTAAGGTACGCATCAGTAACCCGTATATCAAATATACCCTTGTTCACTTTGCCATCCTACTTATCCACCAAATATTCATGGTATTTCCGATTCCAGTGACCATTTCCTTTGCAGTAGAAGCACTCAGTTTCAGGCTTTGGTCCAGCTTTGGGCTTCTTCACGGGAGTGACAACTTGCTTGCCATTCTACTTGAAGTTTCCCTTTCTTTTCCTTTGCCCTTTTCTTGAAACTAGTGGTCTTGTCAATCATCAACACTTGATTCTCTTTCTTGATTTCTACCTTCGTCGATTTCAACTTCATGAAGAGCTCGGGAATCGTTTTCGTCATCCCTTGCATAATATAGTTCATCACGAAGTTCTAGTAACTTGGTGATGGTGACTAGAGAACTCTGTCAATCACTATCTTATCTAAAAGATTAACTCCCACTTGATTCAAGCGATTGTAGTATCCAGACAATCTGAGCATATGCTCACTAGTTGAGCAATTCTCCTCCATCTTTTTAGCTATAGAACTTGTTGGAGACTTCATATCTCTCAACTCGGGTATTTTCTTGAAATATTAACTTCAACTTCCGGAACATCTCATATGGTCCATGACGTTCAAAATGTCTTTGATGTCCCGATTCTAAGCCGCTAAGCATGGTGCACTAAACTATCAAGTAGTCATCATATTGAGCTAGACAAACGTTCATAACGTCTGCATCTGCTCCTGCAATAGGTCTGTCACCTAGCGGTGCATCAAGGACATAATTCTTCTGTGCAACAATGAGGATAAACCTCAGATCACGGACCTAGTCCGCATCATTGCTACTATCAACTTTCAACTTAGTTTTCTCTAGGAACACATATAAAACATAGGGAAGCAACAACATGAGCTATTGATCTACAACATTATTTGCAAAATACTATCAGGACTAAGTTCATGATAAATTAAAGTTCAATTCATCATATTACTTAAGAACTCCCACTTAGATAGACATCCCTCTAATCATCTAAGTGATCATGTGATCCAAATCAACTAAACCATGTACGATCATCACGTGAGATGGAGTAGTTTTCAATGGTGAACATCACTATGTTGATCATATGTACTATATGATTCACGCTTGACCTTTCGGTCTCAGTGTTCCGAGGCCATATCTGTATATGCTAGGCTCGTCAAGTTTAACCTGAGTATTCCGCGTGTGCAACTATTTTGCACCCGTTGTATTTGAACGTAGAGCCTATCACACCCGATCATCACGTGGTGTCTCAGCACGAAGAACTTTTGCAACGGTGCATAGTCAGGGAGAACACTTATACCTTGAAATTTAGTGAGAGATCATCTTATAATGCTACCGTCAATCAAAGAAAAATAAGATGCATAAAGGATAAACATCACATGCAATCAATATAAGTGATATGATATGGCCATCATCATCTTGTGCTTATGATCACCATCTCCGAAGCACCGTCATGATCACCATCGTCACCGTCGCGACACCTTGATCTTCATCGTAGCATCGTTGACGTTTCGCCACCTATTGCTTCTACGACTATCGCTACCGCTTAGTGATAAAGTAAATTAATTACAGGGCGATTGCATTGCATACAATAAAGTGACAACCATATGGCTCATGCCAGTTGCCGATAACTTAGTTACAAAACATGGTCATCTTATACAATAAAATATAGCATCATGTCTTGACCATATCACATCACAACATGCCCTGCAAAAACAAGTTAGACGTCCTTCTACTTTGTTGTTGCAAGTTTTACGGGGCTGCTAGCTGAGCAAGAACCGTTCTTATCTATGCATCAAAACCACAACGATAGTTCGTTAAGTTAGTGTTGTTTTAACCTTCTCAAGGACCGGGCGTAGCCACACTCGGTTCAACTAAAGTTGGAGAAACTGACACCCGCCAGCCACCTGTGTGCAAAGCACGTCGGTAGAACCAGTCTCGCGTAAGCGTCTGGCGTAATGTCGGTCCGGGCCACTTCATCCAACAATACCGCCGAACCAAAGTATGACATGCTGGTAAGCAGTATGACTTGTATCGCCCACAACTCACTTGTGTTCTACTCGTGCATATAACATCTACGCATAAAACCAGGCTCGAATGCCACTGTTGGGGAACGTAGTAATTTCAAAAATTTCCTACGCACACGCAAGATCATGGTGATGCATAGCAACGAGAAGGGAGAGTGTTGTCCACGTACCCTCGTAGACCGAAAGTGGAAGCGTTAGTACAACACGGTTGATGTAGTCATACGTCTTCACGATTCGACCGATCCAAGTACCGAACGTACGACACCTCCGAGTTCAGCACATGTTCAGCTCGATGACGTCCCACGAACTCCGATCTAGCAGAGCTTTGCGGGAGAGTTCCGTCAGCACGATGGCGTGATGACAGTGTTGATGATGCTACCGACGCAGGGCTTCACCTAAGCACCGCTACGATATTACCGAGGTGGAATATGGTGGAGGGGGGCACCGCACACGGCTAAGAGATCAATGATCAATTGTTGTGTCTAGAGGTGCCCCCCTGCCCCCGTATATAAAGGAGGGAGGGAGAGGCCGGCCCTAGAGGGGGCGCGCCAAGTGTGGGGAGTCCTACTAGGTCCTAGTAGGATTCCCCTTTCCTTTTAGAAGTAGGAGAAAAGGAAAGATGGGGAGAGGGAGAAGGAAAAGGGGGCTGCACCCCTTGTCCAATTCGGACCAGATGGTGGGGGGGGGGGGGGGCGCCTCCTTCCTTTTGGCCTCTCTCCTCTATTCCCGTCTGTCCCAATAAGGCCCAATACTTCTCCCGGTGAATTCCCGTAACTCCTAGGTACTCCGAAAATACCTGAATCACTCAGAACCTTTCCGATGTCCGACTATAGTCGTCCAATATATCAATATTTACGTCTCGACCATTTCAAGACTCCTCGTCATGTCCCCGATCTCATCCGGGACTCCGAAGTACCCGGTACATCAAAACACATAAACTCATAATATAAATCGTCACCGAACGTTAATCATGCGGACCCTACGGGTTCGAGAACTATCTAGACATGATCGATACACGTCTCCGGTCAATAACCAATAGCGGAACCTGGATGCTCATATTGGCTCCCACATATTCTACGAAGATCTTTATCGGTGAAACCGCATAACAACATACGTTGTTCCCTTTGTCATCGGTATGTTAATTGCCCGAGATTCGATCGTGGGTATCTCAATAACTAGTTCAATCTCGTTACCGGCAAGTCTATTTACTCGTTATGTAATGCATCATCCCGCAACTAACTCATTAGTCACATTGCTTGCAAGGCTTATAGTGATGTGCATTACCGAGAGGGCCCGGAGATACCTCTCCGACAATCGGAGTGACAAATCCTAATCTCGAAATACGCCAACCCAACATGTACCTTCAGAGACACACAGAGAGCACCTTTATAATCACCCGATTCGTTGTGACGTTTGGTAGCACACAAAGTGTTCCTCCGGTAAACGGGAGTTGCATAATCTCGTAGTCATAGGAACATGTATAAGTCATGAAGAAAGCAATAGCAACATACTAAACGATCAAGTGCTAAGCTAACGGAATGGGTCAAGTCAATCACATCATTCTCCAATGATGTGATCCCATTAATCAAATGACAACGCATGTCTATGGCTAGGAAACTTAATCATCTTTGATTCAACGAGCTAGTCAAGTAGAGGCATACTAGTGACACTTTGTTTGTCTATGTATTCACACATGTACTAAGTTTCCGTTTAATACAATTTTAGCATGAATAATAAACATTTATCATGAAATAACGAAATAAATAATAACTTTATTATTGCCTCTAGGGCATATTTCCTTCAGGTGGATATTTCAACTTGACTTCTTTTCAAAAAGAATAAACCGAAAACTAAGCAGTTGAGGGGAAAAGGGAATAGGTAGTTGGCCAATGCCATGGATTTAATGGTATGATCCACGAGCTGACATATATAGTTGAGTACAAGTTAAAGGTGGGGACCTCCTGTGAGCGTCGGCCACCTTAGTACCTTCATTGTACTATACATAAACGCATGTGTATGTACATTTATCCAACTACCCCATGTTCATCCCTAGAACTACTGTAGGTGTAATTTTATTTTCTAAAAGAGAGGAACGCTCTCGGCCTATGCATCGAGTGATCCACACAGCCTTACCAACTGTAGGTGGATGTGTAGATTTGTTTTAGAAAAGGTGGATGTGTAGATATGTTATTGTTCATTCGTTGCTGTTTCTTGCACTGGTGAACCACGACAGCTACTCCGTCAAGCTCAGCTGGGACGGGATGGCAACGGGTACCCATTACCGACGTACCATGGGGGTAAAAACCCTATTAGGGTATGGGTATGGAACAAAAAGTTACCCATGGATATATAAATAGGAAAATCTCAAACCCATCGGGTAGAGCGGGTACGGTATGGGATCATATAATCCATACCCGCATACACAAGTACCCTTATAGAATCAAACAAGCATGAGAAGATTACATGTACCCTTTGTCATGAGTTTGTGAACTTAAAATGTATGATTATGTGCTATATTGTTTATGATTATGTGTTGATGTTTTGATGTGTTGTTGTGTACAAGAAAGTGTTGATGTTTATGATTTGTTAATATTTATAAGTATGTATTGATGTTATTATGTGTTGCTCTTTATAAATTATGATTATATGTTGTTGTTTATGATTATGTGCTGCTCAAATTGATGTTATGCAAACATGGGTATTTTTACCTACGGGTACCCACTAATCCTGACGGATGATGATTATGGGAAAAACTGTATCCACTAGCGGGTATGGGTACATGTGATGGGTATGACTAAATGAGATTGGTAAGGGTATGGGCTGGCTACTCCCGTACACAAACCCTGCGGGTGCCATCCCTCTGGGAGTCGTCATGGACACCATGACCTGCTCTCCACCCAAGCCAGATATATCATGCTAGCTAGCCTCAACTACCCAATTAAGATTGACATACATATACATTAGATTATATATTCATCCAACCAAACATACACGTATACATACTGATACCATGTAATTTTTGTAGATATCCTCCGACCCATAATAATAGGTGTCGCTGTTTTGAACTAACCGAGCAAAGGTAGTTCAAAACTGTGATATTTATTATGGATCGGAGGAAGTACTTAGTATATCTTGGATTTACTAATCAATCGATGATTATTCTGCGACTTGTATATGAATGTGTGTGTTCTTGGCTAATTTGGCTTATGCTAGCATGTTGTTTCTTTTCTTCCCATTTCTGGGGAGAGATGTTGATTACCATTTTGGTTGGCAACCACATGTATGTTCATCTGTTGAATGAATGATTGCATTGAAAAAAGATTGGATTGATGATGGATGTGGCCCTCCCAACAGTCGGAAAAGGTGGATCTATTCAGTTATTCGTTCATATCCCTGTCTCTCTACACTAGTTAAAACTTGCATCTTACTCGTGTGCATATGTTTGAGCATGTGACATGTCCTGTTCATGCACGTGGAGGCAACGACACTAATGGGTAGTGGCTGGGGACCTGGTGGTGTTGTGGAATATGGATAGGTACCAACCAACCAACCAAGTACTATCCAATCCAACCAACACAACAGATTGACCGACGTGGAAAGACTGAATGACTCACAATGCTCACTACTAAAGTCACCCTCAACAATTCTGCTTATCCCATTTTATCCTGCCCTAATATATTTGCACTTCTCACTCTAAATTTTTAGTTTATTAAACATATTTTAGATTGAATCAAAACATCGGATAAGTTTGGTGCAACCCAGTCGTTCTTTTCCTACATTTTCGACTGTCGGTTCTTGGTGTCGATGGTCAACTCTCAACTCCCACCCACCCCTACCATTTTAAATCTGTAAACAACTTTGCACAATTTTTTTCACGTCGGTTTTAGCGCGGCTGTCTCCCCGCCCCCACCCCACCTAATATTTTTTTTTTGGCATTTTCTCCTATGTCGTCTGTCTGATCTCACATCCTACCAAATGCCGTCATCGCACATCGGTCTGCTGCCTTTGGGCTCCCACAATAAATGAGCTGGTAGTGAACTGGTGGGGGATAAAAAAAGTCACTAGCGAGTGGGTCCCATGGGTTCATAAAAACTAGAGGCAAAGAAATGAGGACTATTGTTGGAGTTGAAGGCATTTTCGCGAGAGGGTGAGGGGCGGGGGATTAGGTAATGGGAGGTAACCTCCACTTAGCATTTAGGGGCTTAGGGAGCGTGTTAGGGGCTTAGAAATAGGGAGTTTTTTTATTGCTAGGATGATGATGAGACATGTGCTTTTGGCCTGAATTACTACAACCTTCCTCGATTCAAAACTCGTGGCAAAAGAATTGGAATTTTCTTTAAGCTAAATGAAAAAGAACTTGAACATTTTGGACATGAATTCATTTGAGGAACACTCAAACTGCCACAATCTCCATAAGTGGCATAGCTCAGTCTAACATGGATGACACACACATATATTCCTAGTAAACGGGGATCTGGGCAGTAGGTGGAATTATTATATAAAGAAGATTTGTAAACTGTTTGAGTAGGAATATTTTTTTCCTTCTTCTTCCGTCATCTCAACAAGAAGAAGTACTCCCCCCCATTCCATAATGTAGTGTGTATAATTTTTTGAAAAGTTAAACTTTGAAAATTTTGATCAAGTTTTTAGAGATAACTATTTATATCTACAATACCAGATATATAAAGTATGAACGTTCATCTTATAATGAATCTAATGATGTAAGTTTGGTATTCTAGATGTAAACGTTTTTCTCCATAAATTTGGTCGAAGTTTGTGATGATTGACTTTTTAAACAATTTATATGCACTACATTACGGAACAGAGGGAAGAGTATTAGAAATAGATGTGCCATCGAGTGTCTCGTAAAATTTGGAACGGGTCGACGCATGATGAGGTCATCTGCTGGGTCAGGTTCCACTGAACGTATGTTAATGGAAAATTTTATATTAATGTTTTTCCCATATGAGTCACCCCTGGGTTTCACTATCAAAGACAAAGGAACAGAAGTCCAACACCAAACAACATCCCACTCACCAGACATTTTTACAGAGTTTGATTGTGCATGATTACTTGTGCGGCAGTCCCTGTCTCCCAAGAGGTAAGATAGACCAGCCTTCTTCATGCTTCAATCTCTGGTGAGATCCATCAGTAACTAATCCGTACCTGATGATGCAGTAACTAATCCCGTCCTGGCAGAGATAGACACATCCAAGCAAAGTGGAACTCAGGCGAAACAGAGTTCATCATCTTTACATTGGTAATTTGCTTCTAATTTCCCACTAGTGACATCAAGTCAAACCAGTTGGCAACAAGTTAGTGCAACTACTCATGAATTGACCGATCCATCTATACTTTAATCAAGCTAGCTAGCTCGGACCAATTTGTTTCCTGAAATTTTGGTTCATCGTATGAACAGGAGTCTAGAATCGTCAACACACATTCTTGAGATCAAGTCGTGAGCAGGCAGCGCCTGAAATGGACAACCCTGCTTTTTTAACCCACCTTAATTATTTACTGTCATTAGCTATAGCTCATTTTCCACGGAGCTGGTCAAGCAAGAACCAGTGGATTACCGGAGCATACTTGGAATATATATACACTACTAATAAACCAAACAATTTAGGTGAAGCTAAATTAATGTTCAACGTTGTACGTAAGTACTATAGCCGGATCAGCCAATTGCTGGGCAACACCTACGCATGTTACATTGGAGTCAATAGTCTACATCAGCATGGATCATAGTATGTTATTTACTCAATTAGTAGTTGACAGAACTTTTCTTTTGTGCCTATGTGTGTTTCAATTGGCTACTCGTGTTAATATCTGTTGACGTGGCAAGTATATTTTCCACGGAGTTAGTATCTTTTGATGTGGCGTTCATATTCACATTCACTTGAATGAATATATTCTTGTGAACCAATTGTAAGTTGTCTGAAGTCAAATTTTACGTAAGTTAATTTTCATGGAGAAGAAAAGGGAGATGCCTAATTTATGCCTGCATTTTCGGCCTAGCGTGACTAGGCCCCTGGCCTATATGCGCAAGGCGGCTGTCTAACCTAAATCGGTCTCCTCTTGATCTATTTCAAATCTAACTCTTGGGTTATAAAGATAAATCGAGATACTGTTGGAGGTGCTCTTATATATGAACGGTTTTTTTTTTTAGAAAAGGAGGATGACCCCCGGCCTCTGCATCTGGGCGATGCATACGGCCACTTTATTAATTATTCTCATAAGACCTTACAAAGTAATACAACAGTAAGACTAAAGCCGCCGTCTAAGCAACAAACTGTCGCTATACCTATCCAGTTGATAAAGGGGCGCAGATAGCCTGGGCCTAATACCAAACAGACATCGCAGCCAAACATAACATCTAAGACCTGAGGACCCATCCAGGACGCCTGCCGGGCATGGGTCTCGCTGGTCCGGCGTGCTCTCAGAGGCCGCCGCCGCCAACTGCCACCGCTTCATCTTCAGAACTGTACTGATGCATCAACCTTGCTCGGTCTAGCTATCCTCGACGCCACCACGGCGCCCAACGGTACCTCCTCCCCGCAAGAACAGTTGAGCACGTCATGTCGCCACGATACACCTCAAAGACCATGCTGCCAAGTACCACCGGCCGACACAGCTTGAAGTCTTTGGAAGATCTGCGTCGTAGTACCTGCGACCATGCATGACTCAACAGAAAGCACTGTCGGTCGTGCATGACTTGACAGCTCCACCGGCTCCGTGCAAGACGAAGCCACCCACCTCCCGCCTCTGTCTTCCAAATACCGCTTCCACAAACGATGCTCCCAAGAGAGAGACGGCACCGTAGTACCGCCATCGTCCGATCTGGAAGGCCAGATCCTAGGGTTTCCCCCGAAGCAGCATGAGTGGGTTGACAACAGTTACACGACGATGCCTTCATCAAGGTAACGACGCGAAACGCCGCCATCGCACACCAACGGCTCGGTTTTCACCGGCAACTATGTCTCCCCGACTCGTAGCCGGGACTAGCTGACGGATTTCGAGATCCGATCACCCAGCCGTAGGCCGATCTCCTCTGACGGAAGAGATGACCACCACCGCCGATCGCACCGGTCGTAACAGATATGACGGAGGTGCCGCCACGCGACCACCAGCCCTCCACGCCGTCGCCGATCCAAAGGCGTATGGCGCGCCGCCGCCGCCGACCGCAATGCCGCCGCCGCCCGAACAGGCTGGTCGCCGCCAGAGCCCGCGCCGCCGACGCCGCGCCGCCACAGCCATCGCCATTGCCGATCGGATCTGAGGCGCCTCCACGATTCGGGATCCGCACAACCCAGAATTCACGGGAGAGAGGTGATGTCCTCCGCCACCGCCGTCGGCCCCCGGGCTTAGACCGGCGGCATCCCCCGGCGGCGGCGGAGGGTGGGGAGGAAGGAGTATACGCCCCCGGCGGCTGGGTAGGGAGCCGCCCGAGCCGCCCTAGCGGGGAGCGTCACCCACGAGCTGCGTAGGCCGCTTATATATGAACGGTAGTTATTATTCATCTTGGCTTTTCTGGATCGACAATATGGAATAAACTAGTTCTTGATGCGATGGAATCATGGTGGATTGCCTCTCCCTCTCCAGCAACAGCATCTAGCCACACATATATATAGGTGACTTCGTGCCATCCATCCATGTTGATATGCCACACATATAATCGTCTCGGTCTCTCTAAAGAAAAAGGTAACTGTGTATGCAAGTGTTTGGATTGCGTAGGCCACTACTAGCCACGTTTGTTGCATTATTGAGCTGATCAATCCCACTAGCTACCAGGAATGGTACGGAACGGAATCTTTGAGGAGGAACTAATAAAGCTACCTAAATTAAGCTATGGTGCCTTGCTATCAGACCGAACTTAATTAGCTCTTTGATTACTTCCGGGCAGATGGTTGACAACACATCATGCACCCCGGCAGCAAAATCAAAACAATTTATCTGACAAAGCACGTGGTTTTTATTAATTATTACTGTGGACGACATCGCTAACCGTCCACCAAACAGTGACTGGATTTGTCGATACAAACGGGAGATCAGATCTTGCTTCCATCACCTAATATCATTTTTTTACAATCAAGGATTCCTTAGTTGGTGTTTCACGTCTTATTTGCATGATGAGTAATTTCTATGTGATAATTAAGCTAGTTTTTCACGAGGTATGATGTAACCTTTTTTTCTTCTTTCTCTTTCCTTTTCTTTTCACGGAAGGATGTAACCTTTTTTTTCTTACTTGATTGTTAGTAATGTAGACGTGTTTTTTTTGCCGGTTATGTAGACGTGCTTACACACACACCACTAAACAAGACCCTCATTATTATGCTTCTAAGCATGCATACATATACACGTTTATAACTGATAGAGACCAGTGCTTGTATACATAATTTGCTAAAAGGGGTGGCAAAACTTGTTTAGCATGCATGATCAAGGAGTACTTAGTTCATGTTCTTTTGGCAGATTGTATAATGAAAAACAGCAAGAGGGAAACCGCGTAGTTTGACCCCGATACCCCTAAACACTAGAGAAAGACAAGAGTGAGATCATAGCTCCCATCAATTGGACAGGGAGCTCGAAGATGCTGGAAGAGACACTAGGAACCCATGGGAAGACGCCACGTGTCCGAGTAGGATAGTTGTGTACACTGCTAATGACCCAAGTCAGCCAAATAATTGAGTAGTGGAATGTTCCCCTGCACGCTGCAACTCCTCTCCCAATCGACATAGCCAGCTCCAGCTTTCTTTCTTTTCTTTTCTCCTTTCTATACTTCAACTAACAGTTTTGTCTGTCAGATCGAGCACAATATAGTAGTATCTTATATTATGTGTGTGAGAGAGGGGTCACTTAACTAGCCAAGAATTTATATTTATAGACTGGGATCCACAGCTGGCTTGACTGACCGTGCATTGTACATCAGGACAAGACATTCGAGGCTGGCTAGAGGTCGACCTTTCTTGTCTTGTTAAATTCGTCCGTCCAATCAGTAGAAAGTCTAGTGTGGAAAATATTTAGCACCTAACATAATACTCGGTGTGAGCATTATTTGATACTCCCTCCGTTCAGAAATACTCGTCAAAGAAATGGATGTATCTAATGTATTTTAGTTTTAGATACATTCATTTTTATGCATTTCTCCGACGAGTATTTTTGGACGGAGGGAGTACTTTTTTAGGGCATTCACGGTCACACAAAACTCAACCTCGCGGAGACAAGTCTGCAAGTCCGCTCCCGTCCTGAGTGTGTAGTTAGTTCTTGAACGGTTAGAGCATATGACCTCATAGTGATGCTTCGATGATACGCCTGCGGGGATGGTGCTACGAATAGTGTTGTTCTTGGCTTCTGGCTCCAAAGTCGTCACGGCATCGACCCCCTGGGATGAGGCACCAAGAGCATCTACAGCAGGATACACCAAATATTAGTACCACTTAAACGCATGTGGACATGCCCGCGTTCAGGTGCGTCTGCGGACAGTGATAGATCACATCTTAAATAACCATTTCAGTGGTATCACAATTATCAATTCTCAAATCTATATAATTACATGCAACATAAAACATAATCTAAGCGAAGTTCCGCCGGCTCCGTCGTGCCCATGTCCGACGACCGGGTGCGCCCATCGAAGTGTTGCTCCGGTCACCGGCAAGGTAGAGTAAAATATGGGGCACACACCGGCTCACGGGACTCTAGCCGATGTCGTCTCCCATGCACTACTCTTCCTCGTCGGAGCCTGTACGTGCACGTCGTTGGTGGATGTGAGGTCAATGATGGATTCGTCGTGGTCGGAGGCCGGCGCGTCCAGCCCGATGCGGCTGCAGAGACCGGGGCAGCAGACCATCCATCTTGGTGCCGGAGAGTGTGACTCCACCACGCCGACGTTTGTCGCCGCCTCCCGCACCCTCTGCCTTGCACGGCGGGCACGCTGCGCCATACCCTCAGCGGACAGGTTACGGATAGCCTCCTCGTCGGCGCGCCAATGAAGGGGATGCGGGTCCGCCACGGTGTTTGGACGCAAGAAGGACCACACCGCCTCCGACAAGGCAGCGACGACCTGCCATGCGTTGGATCCACGCACCATTTGGGCGTACGTGGTAGACTCCAGCGGAACGAGTCCAGCGGTTGCCAGGCATTCTACTCGCGGGCGCAGCGGAGCGCAATGCGGACGGTCATCTCCTTCTTAGGCCCGACTAGGATGAAGTCCCAGTTCGCAAATTGGCTGCTGGAGGACTTGATCCACCGCTCGCCATGCCGGAGAAGGACGGAGATCGCCGACAGCAAGCTTGGGGCGGAGTGGAGTGGAGTGGACTGGTTAAGATTGGGTCCGGCAATCGGATGGGGATGAATATATGTTGGGTCGGCGTGGGCCAGCATGGGCCGGATCAGATGTGGTGGATGTGCCCGGTGATGAAGTCATGTACCTAGGGTAAGGTCATGGACCTATTCAAGATACCCTCCCCAAGGACATCTATTGAAGAAAACACCTTTCAGTCGACCTGCAAGGATTCCACTCGACGGACCTGAAGACACTCGATCATCAGCCAACCACTCGACCGCCAGAAGATCTACTGATCGATCACGCATAAGCGGTCGGTCATTAAGTGGCTTTATGGTCATCATAGCACTTTATGTGGGGCGTTACCAGTAACTCCTTATCTTAATGTACCTTTAAACCTGCATAACTGAGGGCCGGAGGGGTCTGGCGAACTCTATATAAGCCACCCCCTCCTCAGTGTAAAGGGTTCGCACCCCTGTAACTCATATGCACATAATACAGTCGGCCGCCTCTGGGCTCCGAGACGTAGGGCTGTTACTTCCTCCGAGAAGGGCCTGAACTCGTAAACATCTTGCTTATACAACTACTCCATAGCTAGGATCTTGCCTCTCCATACCTACCCCCATTCTACTGTCAGACTTAGAACCACGACAGTTGGCGCCCACCTTGGGGAAGGTGTCTTAGTGACTTGTTGGAGAAGTTGCAGTTTTTCCGATCCCATTCATCATGGTTTCAGGTGGAGTTTTGGTTGAGGACCGCGAGATCCGTCTCGGCGCGCTCACGTTCATCGCCGACGATTCCGCTTGGCTACAGGAGGCTCCACTCGACGTCGACGCACTCCCGTCCCGCAACGACTGCAAGGCACAAGGCGGCGTCCGCGGCGTCCTCTGCGGCGGCCGTCGACCCGATCGGTCGGCTCGTGCCGCCCTCCTTCCGATCTCTCGCCGGCGCAAGCGCTCCGGTCGGTCGAGGCTTCAGCGATGGGTGAGGCACGCGGTGGCCCGCCAGTCGGCCACTCCCCAAGTCACGACAATCGAGCCCGACGAATCTCTCAACGGCCTGTTCGATCTGGCCGACCGGCTCGCAGAGATCGATCCGAAAAGTGCGACAAAGAAGTGATCCAATGCGCAGAGGTTCTGATGGTCGACGGACCACGTAGTCCTCCTGGTTTCCCCCGCGCCGACGGAGGCGTTGGCGGGGGCGAGCCGGCGCAGGCTCACGAAGAGTATCAACCCGAGCCCCTCACTTGTAGAGGAGGAGCTTCGCCCGCAGAACATGGATGCGCTTCACACTCCTATCGTTGGAGAAACCCCGAGGCCCGTGCCTTAGAAGATGCGCGTTTGGCCAACAGCTAAACTTTTCGACTGGAAAATCTCCAGCAAGTGCTCCACGAGCAGCGCAATAACGGGTCCCGTCGTCGATCGACGTCAACTCTTTCCACAACCGACTCAGGTATACCGAACTCCAATTCGTAATCTAGCAGCTGCATCAGATAACAGAGTCCATTCAGCCTTCCCAGTCAGAGGCTGGCAGAGGCTTGCTCCAGATCAGAGATTTACTCCGGGCAGCAGGAGATCAAAATTCAGCTGGCTTGGTCGACAGGAACAGAGCTCACCGAGAAGGCCATGACAGAAATGCGCCCACCAGCAGCAGAGTACACGTCTCAGGACCAGAGTGTTTTAGCAGAGCCATCAGAGCCACGGTGATTCCTCCCAACTTCAGGTTGGCGACTGGAGTCAGTAAGTTCACTGGTGAGTCTAAGCCGGATACTTGGCTTGAGGACTACCGAGTGGCTGTTCAGATTGGTGGCGGCAACGATGAAGTGGCCATGAAACACTTGCCTCTTATGTTGAATGGTTCGGCCAGAGCATGGCTGAATCAGTTAGCACCCAGCATCATTTACACTTGGGAAGATCTTGCCCGAGTGTTTGTCAGGACATTTGAAGGAACTTGTAAGCGACCAGCAGGATTGACAGAGTTGCAGTCGTGTGTGCAGAAGTCAAATGAAACTCTGAGGGATTACATCCAGAGATGGATCACTTTGCATCACACAGTAGAGAATGTATCTGGTCATCGAGCGATCTGTGCCTTCAAGGAAGGTGTTAAGAACGAGAGAGTTAAGTTTGAAATTCGGTCGGACCGGACACATGACCTCGAAGTCGAATGATGGAGATTGCCACCAAGTACGCCAATGGTGAAGAAGAGGATCGGCTCCGGAGTGGCAAGTACAAGTCAGCCGCTAATGAAACCGGGGGAGGGAACTCCAGTCGGAAGCAGAAGCGGAAAGCCGAGCCAGCTGCTCCTGGAGAAGCCTTGGCCGTGACTGCAGGAAAGTTCAAGGGGAAATCCAAGGGACCATGGAACCCCAAGAAGGTGAAAGACCAAGATGGAAATGATGTATTGGACTTGCCATGTCACATTCACACGAAGAAAGACGAAGAGGGTAAACTCATTTACCCAAAGCATACCACTCGGCGATTGTCGGCTCTTAATTCAGCAGTTCGAGGAAGCAGCCCAAGGATAAGGAGAAGGAGTCGGACAAAGTTGAGGACAAGGAAGATAGTGACGGTGGATACCCCAGGTCAATTCCACCACGATGATTTTTGCTGACGTTGAAAGCAAAAGTCGATTGAAAGTTATCAACCGGGAAGTGAACATGGTCGCTCCGGCGACACCCAGTTATCTGAAATGGTCGCAGACCGCCATCACATTCGATCAGTCTGATCACCCGACGCACATAGCCACCCCTGGGAGGCAAGCTTTGGTGGTCGACCCAGTCGTCGAAGGCACTCGGCTAACTAAGGTTTTGATGGATGGTGGCGATGGCTTTGAACATACTATATGCGAGACGCGTTGAAAGGGATGGGCATTCCGATGTCCGCACTCAGACCAAAGAACATGAGCTTCCATGGAGTCATTCCTGGAAAGAAGGCTGAGTCACTCGGCCAAATTGCTCTCGATGTGGTTTTTGGTGATTACAAGAATTTTTGTAAGGAAAAGTCGACCTTTGAGGTCGTGGATTTCCAAAGCGCTTATCACGCTATTCTGGGAAGGCCGGAGTATGCACGTTTCATGGCTCGACCATGTTATGTATACCTCAAACTGAAGATGCCAGGCCCCAAAGGTGTGATCACCATCGCGGCAATCGGAAGAAAGCGTAAGAGTGTTTTCAAAGGCTCTAAGATCGCGGATGCTCGGATGGCGATGGTAGAGTTGCAAGAGTATCGAAAACTGCAGATCCGAGTGATTTGTTGCGAGCCAAGAAGCCCGCCACGGAGTCAAGATTTCACCGTCCGTGAGACGAAACCGATTCATATTCACCCGACTGATCACAATGCTGCTTCGACTCACATCTCAACAACACTCGACTCCAAATAGGAAGAAGCGCTCATCCAGTACCTCCGTGAGAACTAGGACATCTTCGCATGGAAGCCTGCTGACATGCCGGGTGTTCCTGTGGATCGGCTGAGCATCGCTCTGAAGTCGACTCAAAAGTTAAACCTGTCAAAGAACATCTTCGACGGTCCGCCGTCCAGAAGAGAAAGGCCATTGGCGAGGAGGTGGCTCAGCTCTTAGCAGCAGAGTTTATCCGAGAGATTTACCACTCTGAGTGGCTCGCCAATGTTGTCATGGTCCCTAAGAAGGACAAGTCACTTCGCATGTGCATCGACTTCAAACATATCAATCGGGCCTGCCCGAAAGATCATTTTCCTCTCCCCCGCATCGACCAAATAGTCGACTCGACTGCGGGATCAGCGGTTGTCTTTCTTAGACGCCTATTCCGGTTACCATCAGATCCGTCTGTATGGACTAGACGAGATCAAAACAACTTTCGTCACTCCATTCGGGTGCTTCTGTTATGTCACCATGCCATTCCGCCTCAAGAATGCCGGAGCCACGTTCATGAGGATGATTCAGAAGTGCTTGCTCACTCAAATCAGTCGGAATGTGGAAGCATACATGGATGATATTGTGGTCAAGTCACGGAAAGGTTCCGACCTGTTGACTGACCTTGCTGAAACATTTGCCAATCTCAGGAGGTATGATATCAAGCTTAATCCATCAAAGTGAACATTCGGAGTTCCTGGCGGAAAGTTACTCGGTTTTCTCGTTTCCGAACGAGGAATCGACGCCAATCCAGAAAAAGTCGGCACTATACTCCGAATGAAACGCCCTGTGCGTGTGCATGATGTCCAGAAGCTTACTGGATGCTTGGCCGCTTTAAATCGACTCATCTCTCGTCTCGGTGAAAAGGCATTGCCTCTTTACCGACTGATGAAGAAGTCAGACAAGTTCGAGTGGACTCCGGAAGCTGATGCAGCGTTTGCAGAGCTAAAAGCTATGCTCTCCACCCAGCCGGTGCTTGCTGCCCCAATCAGCAAAGAGCCTTTGCTGCTTTACATTGCAGCCACAGGACAAGTCGTCAGTACAGTACTTATGGTCGAGCGGGAAGAAGAAGGAAAAGCCTTCAAAGTTCAGCGCCCAGTATACTATCTTTCTGAAGTATTGATCCCATCAAAGCAAAGATACCCTCATTATCAGAAGCTTGTTTATGGGATTTACATGACCACGAAGAAGGTTGCTCATTACTTCTCTGACCATTCCATTACGATGCGTCGGTGACGCCCCATTGTCGAGAGGTTCTGCATAACATGTAGATGCAACTGGTCGAGTGGCGAAATGGGCGATTGAACTCCTTCCCCTTGATATCAAGTTTGAGGCAAAGAAAGCCATCAAGTCCCAAGCAGTAGCAGATTTCATTGCCGAGTGGATTGAACAGCAATTGCCGACTCAAGTTCACTCGGCGCACTGGACCATGTTCTTTGATGGTTCCAAGATGCTGAATGGTTCCGGTTCTGGGGTAGTGTTAGTTTCCCCCCGAGGAGATAAGCTCAGATATGTGCTCCAGGTTCACTTTGATTCTTCCAACAATGAAGCAGAATACGAAGCATTGTTGTATGGGTTGCGTATGGCCATTTCACTCGGCGTCCGTCGCCTCATGGTTTATGGCGACTCAGATCTAGTGGTTAATCAGGTAATGAAGGAGTGGGATGTCAGAAGTCCAGCCATGACTGGTTATTGCAATGCAGTGAGGAAGCTAGAGAAGAAGTTTGAGGGTTAGAGCTTCATCATGTACCCCACCGAAAAATCAAGTCAGCGATGATTTGGCGAAAATAGGGTCCAAGAGGGAAGCCATTCCCAGTGACGTGTTTTTGGAGCACATCCACACACTGTCAATTCAAGAGGATCCTTTCACCGAAGAAGACCCACAGCCAAAAAGTTCCACTGATCCGACTGTGGTCGACCTGATCATGGAAGTCGTGGTCATCACTCCTGACTGGACAGTGCCGTACATCGCGTATATCCGAAGGAAAGAGCTCCCGGAGAACGAAGAAGAGGCTCGACAGATCGTCTGCCGATCCAAGGCCTTTACTGTGATCAAGGGACAGTTGTACAGAAAGCGCGATCGAGTCGGCCGAAGTGCATAACACCGTAAGAAGGTCGATAATTCTTGATGATATCCACTCGGGGACCTGTGGTCATCATGCGTCCTCTCAGACCATTGTGGCTAAAGCATACCGAGCGGGATTTTACTGGCCAAAAGCAAATGAAATGGCAAAGGAAATAGTCGACAAGTGTGAAGGGTGTCAGTTCTATTCCAATATGTCACACAAACCCGCCTCAGCCTTGAAGACAATTCCACTCGTCTGGCCCTTCGCTGTTTGGGGGTTGGATATGATTAGACCACTGAAAACTGGCAGAAGCGGTTTCACTCACTTGCTAGTGGCAGTCGACAAGTTTACAAAGTGGAGCGAAGCTAAACCTATCAAGAACCTCGATGCGTGCACTGCTATCAGTTTCATCAGAGAGTTGATACTCAGATATGGAGTTCCGCATAGAATCATCAATGACAATGGGTCAAACTTCGATTCCGACAAGTTCAAAGCCTTTTGCGCCTCTCAGGGCACGCGAGTCGACTATGCTTCAGTTGCTCACCCCCACTCGAATGGACAAGCAGAACGAGCAAACGGTCTAATTCTCAAAGGACTGAAACCTCGGCTGATGCGTGATCTCAAGCATGCAGCAGGAGCGTGGGTCGACGAACTTCCGTCAGTTCTTTGGGGATTGAGGACCACTCCTAATCGGTCGACTGGGAGAACTCCTTTCTTTTTGGTCTATGGAGCTGAACCAGTTCTACCGAGTGACTTGCTTCACAATGCACCCCGAGTCGAACTCTACTCTGAAGATGGAGCGGAGCAAGCCCGGCAAGATGCAGTCGACCTCCTAGAAGAGGAGAGAGAGATGGCGCTGATCCGCTCGACCATCTATCAGTAGGACTTGCGTCGATTCCACGCTAGAAATGTGAAGAGCCGAACCTTTCAAGAAGGAGACTTGGTCCTCCGAGTGGATCAACAGAAACCACACAAGCTCGCTCCCAGTTGGGAAGGTCCCTTCATCGTCACCAGAGTTCTCCACAATGGAGCATACCATCTTTACAACGTCGATCGCCAGATTGATGAGCCTCGAGCTTGGAATGCGTAGCTGCTCCGCCCCTTTTACACTTAAGTACTCACTCGGGTGAGATGTAATAAAAGTACCTCCGTAGTTTGTTTATCAAAGACAAGAATGTTATAATTTTCCCAGTGATTGTTATTACTTTTTGTTTACATGAGAAATTTCCCCCCAGTGGGTGGCTTAGCTGCGGACCCGTTTCGCCTAAGTTTGTAAAAAAAAATCCCTGCTGACTGGAGAGCCAGCCTCCCACTCGGGGGCTTAGCTGCGAATCCGTTACACCTAAGTATCTGAAAATCCTACCGAGTGGTGACCCAGCTGAAGGAAATATGCCCTAGAGGCAATAATAAAGTTATTATTTATTTCCTCATATCATGATAAATGTTTATTATTCATGCTAGAATTGTATTAACCGGAAACATGATACATGTGTGAATACATAGACAAACATATAGTCACTAGTATGCCTCTACTTGACTAGCTCATTAATCAAAGATGGTTATGTTTCCTAACCATAGACATGTGTTGTTATTTGATTAATGGTATCACATCATTAGGAGAATGATGTGATTGACATGACCCATTCCGTTAGCCTAGCACTTGATCGCTTAGTATATTGCTATTGCTTTCTTCATGACCTATACATGTTCCCTGTAACTATGAGATTATGCAACTCCCGTTTACGGAGGAACACTTTGGTGCTACCAAACGTCCACAACGTAATCGGGTGATTATAAAGGAGTACTACAGGTGTCTCCAAAGGTACATGTTGGGTTGGCGTATTTCGAGATTAGGTTTTGTCACTCCGATTGCTCGGAGAGGTATCTCTGGCCCTCTCGGTAATACACATCACACAAGCCTTGCAAGCATTGCAACTAATAAGTTAGTTGCGAGATGATGTATTACGGAACGAGTAAAGAGACTTCCCAGTAACGAGATTGAACTAGGTATGGGATACCGACGATCGAATCTCGGGCAAGTAACATACCGATGACAAAGGGAACAACGTATGTCGTTATGCGGTTTGACCGATAAAGATCTTCGTAGAATATGTAGGAACCAATATGAGCATCCAGGTTCCGCTATTGGTTATTGACCGAGAATAGTTCTAGGTCATGTCTACATAGTTCTCGAACCCGTAGGGTCCGCACGCTTAACGTTACGATGACAGTTTTATTATGAGTTTATAAGTTTTGATGTACCGAAGTTTGTTCGGAGTCCTGGATGTGATCACAGACGTGACGAAGAGTCTCGAAATGGTCGAGACATAAAGATTGATATATTGGAAGCCTATATCTGGATATCGGAATGGTTCCGGGTGAAATCGGGATTTTACCGGAACACCGGGGGGTTACCGGAACCCTCCCGGGGGATAATGGGCCTTAGTGGGCCATGAGGGAGAAGAGGAGGGCCAGCCAGGGCAGGCCGCACGCCCCTCCCCCCCTAGTCCGAATAGGAAAAGGAGAGGGGGGGGCGGCGCCCCCCTTCCTCTTTCCCCTCCCCCCTTTCCTTGTCCAACAAGGCAAGAGGGGGGAGTCCTACTCCCGGTGGGAGTAGGACTCCTCCAGGCGCATCCCTTG
The DNA here is from genome assembly GCA_021605145.1 of Aegilops bicornis. NCBI lineage: Eukaryota > Viridiplantae > Streptophyta > Magnoliopsida > Poales > Poaceae > Aegilops > Aegilops bicornis. The sequence continues at coordinate 800,445,399 of CM038673.1, forward strand.
GGGGCCGGCCGCACCTCCCCCTCCCTCCTTTATATACGGGGGCAAGGGGGCACCCCATGACACACAAGTTGATCTACGGATCGTTCCTTAGCCGTGTGCGGTGCCCCCCTCCACCATATTCCACCTCGGTCATATCGTCGCGGAGTTTAGGCGAAGCCCTGCGCCGATAGAGCGTCATCATCGCCACCACGCCGTCAGGTCGACGGAACTCATCCCGACACTTTGCTGGATCGGAGTCCGGGATCGCCATCGAGCTGAACGTGTGCTGAACTTCCGGACGTGCCGTCGTTCGGTACTTGGATCGGTCGGATCGTGAAGACGTACGACTACATCAACCGCATTGTCATAACACTTCCGCTTACGGTCTACGAGGGTACGTGGACAACACTCTCCCCTCTCGTTGCTATACCATCACCATGATCTTGCGTGTGCGTAGGATTTTTTTTGAAATTACTACGTTCCCCAACAGTGGCATCCGAGCCTGGTTTTATGCGTTGATGTTATATGCACGAGTAGAACACAAGTGAGTTGTGGGCGATACAAGTCATACTGCTTACCAGCATGTCATACTTTGGTTCGGCGGTATTGTAAGATGAAGCGGCCCGGACCGACATTACGCGTACGCTTACGCGAGACTGGTTTCACCGCTGCGAGCACTCGTTGCTTAAAGGTGACTGGCGGGTGTCTGTCTCTCTCACTTTAGTTGAACCGAGTGTGGATACGCCCGGTCCTTGCGAAGGTTAAAACAGCACCAACTTGACAAACTATCGTTGTGGTTTTGATGCGTAGGTAAGAACGGTTCTTGCTCAGCCCGTAGCAGCCACGTAAAACTTGCAACAACAAAGTAGAGGACGTCTAACTTGTTTTTGTAGGGCATGTTGTGATGTGATATGGTCAAGACGTGATGCTATATTTTATTGTATGAGATGATCATGTTTTGTAACCGAAGTTATCGGCAATCGGCGAAGCCATATGGTTGTCGCTTTATTGTATGAAATGCAAATGCCATGTAATTGCTTTACTTTATCACTAAGTGGTAGCGATAGTCGTAGAAGCAATAGTTGGCGAGAAGACAACGATGCTACGATGGAGATCAAGGTGTCACGCCGATGACGATGGTGATCACGACGGTGCTTCAGAGATGGAGATCACAAGCACAAGATGATGATGGCCATATCATATCACTTATATTGATTGCATGTGATGTTTATCCTTTATGCATCTTATCTTGCTTTCATTGACGGTAGCATTATAAGATGATCTCTCATTAAATATCAAGAAGTGTTCTCCCTGAGTATGCACCGTTCGCGAAAGTTCTTCGTCTTTGAGACACCACGTGATGATCGGGTGTGATAGGCTCTACGTTCAAATACAACGGGTGCAAAACAGTTGCACACGCGGAATACTCAGGTCAAACTTGACGAGCCTAGCATATACAGATATGGCCTCGGAACACGGAGACCGAAGGTCGAACGTGAATCATATAGTAGATATGATCAACATAGTGATGTTCACCATTGAAACTACTCCATCTCACGTGATGATCGGACATGGTTTAGTTGATTTGGATCACGTAATCACTTAGATGACTAGAGAGATGTCTATCTAAGTGGGAGTTCTTAAGTAATATGATTAATTGAACTTAAATTTATAATGAACTTAGTACCTGATAGTATTTTGCTTGTCTATGTTTACTGTAGATAGATGGCTCGTGCTGTTGTTCCGTTGAATTTTAATGCGTTCCTTGAGAAAACAAAGTTGAAAGATGATGGTAGCAATTACACGGACTGGGTCCGTAACCTGAGGATTATCCTCTTTGCTGCAGGAAGAATTACGTCCCGAAGCACCGCTGGGTGCCGAACTGCTGCTGATGAAACCGGCGACGTTAAGAACGTCTGCAGCGAGCAAAGCTGATGACTACTCGATAGTTCGATTGTGCCATGCTTTACGGCTTAGAACCGGGCCTTCAACGACGTTTTGAACGTCATGGAGCATATGAGATGTTCCAGAGTTGAAGTTAATATTTCAAGCAAATGCCCGGATTGAGAGATATGAAGTCTCCAATAAGTTCTATAGCTGCAAGATGGAGGAGAATAGTTCACATCGGTGAACACATACTCAAAATGTCCGGGTATAATAATCACTTGATTCAACTGGGAGTTAATCTTCCTGATGATAGTGTCATTGACAGAATTCTTCAATCACTGTCACCAAGCTACAAGAGCTTCGTGATGAACTATAATATGCAAGGGATGGACAAGTCTATTCCCGAGCTCTTCGCAATGCTAAAAGCCGCAGAGGTAGAAATCAAAAAGGAGCATCAAGTGTTGATGGTTAACAAGACCACCAGTTTCAAGAAAAAGGGAAAAGGGAAGAAGAAGGGGAACTTCAAGAAGAACATCAAACAAGTTGTTGCTCAAGAGAAGAAACCCAAGTCTGGACCTAAGCCTGAGACCGAGTGCTTCTACTGCAAGCAGACTGGACACTGGGAGCGGAACTGCCCCAAGTATTTGGCGGATAAGAAGGATGGCAAAGTGAACAAAGGTATATGTGATATACATGTTATTGATGTGTACCTTACTAATGCTCGCAGTAGTACACGGTATTTGATACTGGTTACATTGCTAATATTTGCAACTCGAAACAGGAACTACGGATTAAGCGAAGATTGGCTAAGGACGAGGTGACGATGCGCGTGGGAAATGGTTCCAAAGTCGATGTGATCGCGGTCGGCACGCTACCTCTACATCTACCACCGGATTAGTTTTAGACCTAAATAATTGTTATTTGGTGCCAGCGTTAAGCATGAACATTATATCTGGATCTTGTTTGATGCGAGACGGTTATTCATTTAAGTCAGAGAATAATGGTTGTTCTATTTATATGAATAATATCTTCTATGGTCATGCACCCTTGAAGAGTGGTCTATTTTTGAATCTCGATAGTAGTAATACACATATTCATAGTGTTGAAACCAAAAGATACAGAGTTGATAATGATAGTGCAACTTATTTGTGGCACTGCCGTTTGGGTCATATCGGTGTAAAACGCATGAAGAAACTCCATATTGATGGGCTTTTGGAATCACTTTATTATGAATCACTTGGTACTTGCGTAACCGTGCCTCATGGGCAAGATGACTAAAACGCCGTTCTCCGGAACTATGGAGCGAGCAACTGATTTGTTGGAAATCATACATACCGATGTTTGTGGTCCAATGAATGTTGAGGCACGCCAAGTAGTATCGTTATTTTCTCACCTTCACAGATGATTTGAGCAGATATGGGTATATCTACTTGATGAAACATAAGTCTGAAACATTTGAAAAGTTCAAAGAATTTCAGAGTGAAGTGGAAAATCATCGTAACAAGAAAATAAAGTTTCTATGATCTGATCATGGAGGTGAATATTTGAGTTACGAGTTTGATCTTCATTTAAAACAATATGGAATAGTTTCTTCACATAAGCATCGCAGCCCCAAACTTTAAGATACTTTAAAACAATATGGAATAGTTTCAAATGTAAACCAAATTCGTAACTCAAATATTCGTATACGCGGCGCCCCCTTCCTCTTTCCCCTCCCCCCTTTCCTTCTCCAACAAGGCAAGAGGGGGGAGTCCTACTCCCGGTGGGAGTAGGACTCCTCCAGGCGCACCCCTTGGGGGCCGGCCGCACCTCCCCTCCCTCCTTTATATACGGGGGCAAGGGGGCACCCCAGGACACACAAGTTGATCTACAGATCGTTCCTTAGCCGTGTGCGGTGCCCCCCTCCACCATATTCCACCTCGGTCATATCGTCGCAGAGTTTAGGCGAAGCCCTGCGCCGGTAGAGCATCATCATCGTCACCACGCCGTCGTGCTGACGGAACTCATCCCCGACACTTTGCTGGATCGGAGTCCGGGGATCGTCATCGAGCTGAACGTGTGCTGAACTCGGAGGTGTCGTACATTCGGTACTTGGATCGGTCGGATCGTGAAGACGTACGACTACATCAACCGCATTGTCATAACGCTTCCGCTTACGGTCTACGAGGGTACGTGGACAACACTCTCCCTCTCGTTGCTATACCATCACCATGATCTTGCGTGTGCGTAGGATTTTTTTTGAAATTACTACGTTCCCCAACACCAGCCTCCCACTCGGGGGCTTAGCTGCAGTCCAAGTACTCGCCTAAGTGTTTAAAATCCTACCGAGTGGTGAGCCAGCCTCCCACTCGGGGGCTTAGCTGCAGTCCAAGTACTCGCCTAAGTGTTTAAAATCCCACCGAGTGGTGAGCCACCCTCCCACTCGGGGCTTAGCTGCAGTCCAAGTACTCGCCTAAGTGTTTAAAATCCTACCGAGTGGTGAGCCAGCCTCCCACTCGGGGGCTTAGCTGCAGTCCAAGTACTCGCCTAAGTATTTAATACAATGTGCTCTTTGCAAGGGCGACGAGGTACAGGTCGACTGTTGCCTTCCGCTTCAGAGCTACGACACAAAAAATCCTCCCACTCGGGGGCTTAGCTGCGGTCTAGAACTCGCCTAAGTATCTAAAAAACCTGCCGAGTGAAGAGCAAACCTCTCACTCGGGGGCTTAGCTGCAATCCAGTACTCGCCTAAGTATCTGAAAATCCTACCGAGTGGAGAGCGAACCTCCCACTCGGGGGTTTAGCACAGTCCAATACTCGCCTAAGTTTGAAAAATCCTACCGGCTGGAGAGCAAACCTTCCACTCGGGGGCTTAGCAGCAGTCCGGTACTCGCCTAAGTGTTTAAAATCCTACCGAGTGGTGAGCCAGCCTCCCTCTCGGGGCTTAGCTGCAGTCCAAGTACTCGCCTAAGTGTTTAAAATCCTACCGAGTGGTGAACCAGCCTCCCACTCGAGGGCTTGGCTGCAGTCCAAGTACTCGCCTAAGTATTTAATACAATGTGCGCTTTGCAAGGGCGACGAGGTACAGATCAATTGTTGCCTTCCCCTTCAGAGCTACGACACAAAAAAACCTCCTACTCGGGGGCTTAGCTGCAGTCCAGTACTCGCCTAAGTATCTAAAAATCCTGCCGAGTGAAGAGCAAACCTCTCACTCGGGGGCTTAGCTGCAGTCCAGTACTCGCCTAAGTATCTGAAAATCCTACCGAGTGGAGAGCGAACCTCCCACTCGGGGGGCTTAGCAGCAGTTCAGTACTCACCTAAGTTTGAAAAATCCTACCGAGTGGAGAGCAAACCTCCCACTCGGGGGCTTAGCAACAGTCCAAGATGCTACCTAAGTTTGAAAAATCCTACCGAGTGGAGAGCAAACCTCCCACTCGGGGGCTTAGCTGCAGTCCAGTACTCGCCTAAGTATCTGAAAATCCTACCGAGTGGAGAGCGAACCTCCCACTCGGGGGCTTAGCTGCAGTCCAGTACTCGCCTAAGTACGAAATCCATTCCAATCCGCAAGGACGACGAGGTGCAGGTCGACTGTTACCTTCTCCTTCGGAGCTGCGCCACAAGTACAACGTGCGCTCCATCCCGACCCGCAAGGACGACGAGGTGCAGGTCGCCTGTTGCCTTCTCCTTGGGAGCTGCGCCACAAGTACAACGTGCGCTCCATCCCGATCCACAAGGACGACGAGGTGCAGGTCGACTGTTACCTTCTCCTGCGGAGCTGCGCCACAAGTACAGTGCCCCATCCCTACCTGCAAGAACAATGAAGTGTAGGTCGACCGAATTTTTCACCTCAGAGCTACATCTCAAGCACTGAAGTATATTCCGAGTGAAGAGTTTGCTCGAATGCAAATGAAAGCATATTTGACGATAAGTAAAGTTCGAATAACATCCTACGGATGCAGAAGTACCCAGGCATCAAGCATATTAAAGTTTATCGGTTACAAGACCACACGGCATTCCGAGGCAAATTTAAGACGAATCATAGAAGTTTTTTACTCCTCAGGTGGAGGACTGGAAGGTGCGACAAACTGGTCCAGGTCGATCCCGTCAGCGATCCGAGTGGCAGCGCCAATGAAAGTCACCATGAAAGATCGGAAGTCGTACTTATTGGTATTTGCAACTTTGATGGACGCCAGCTTTTCCTCTCGCGCCTCCTTGCAGTGAACGCGGACCAGGGACAGAGCAACATCGGCACCGCATCTGGCAGAAGACTTTTTCCATTCTTGCACTCGACTTGGAACATCATTCAGTCGAGTCATTAAAGACTCGAGGTCATTTTGAAGTGTTTCGCTTTGGCAGTGTCGAGTCAATCCGCGACACCGCAACCTTCATCGGCGAGGTAGTCCACGACAAGACGACACGAGACTCCGGTCGAGCACATTCATGGCGGCTTCATCCTTCACGAGGGAGTTAATGGGGTCCGTGCTTGTCTCCACTCGACTAGTCTCTTCCTCGAAGTTCGGCGAATTCTGCAAACACAACTCGAGTTCAAGTTAATGGTTCTATGATGAGTCGGTGATAACAAGTCGATCGGATAAGAGGAATTACCTTCAAGCATGAGGAATAACTTCTTGGCGAGCCCTCCCGGATAAGCCTCCGGATCGTTCCTCTTCCTGCCGATTCGCCAAATTTTATAGCTCAGAGCTATCTCGTCGTTCTTCAGTCGGCTAACCTCCTTGTTGGCCGCGTCGAGAGCAGTTTTCAGATTGGCATTCTCTTCTTCAAGTTTTCCGACTGAAGACAGCTTTTCTTCCGCGAGCTTGGTTTTGTCCAAAGCCGTTTTCTGCGCCTCGGCAAGGTCGTGATCCTTCTTCTTCAGAGCCTCCTCCATTTTGTCTGCAAAATGACAATGAGATCAGAATTAGGAAGGGGCAGAAAGATAAAGACAGTCGTCAAGTTCTCACCAGCCATACCTTTATCTTCGTCTCTCGCCTTCTGCAAGTTCTCCTGAGCAAGCTTCAAGTCAAGGTTGAGTTGGATCTGTTTGTTTTCCAATTCAGTATAACGAGCCACAAGCTCGCAGGATTTCTGCGAAGAGTCAATCGACAGACATCAAAGGTAGGTTACTTCCGAGTGACTCAGAAAAATAGTTGCATTTCTAAGACTACAGCCGAATCAAAATATTCGACAGTAGTCTCGGGGACTACACCCAGTGGGTGCACTCAGCGTGCCCCCACCGGGTTCTACAATTTCAGTTCGATCGATCGACCGAAAGAGACAAAAAGGTTATGATCCTAAGACATAGCTAACTGTCAGCAGTCAGCCTTGGTATTAAAAAAAGAGCGTTCTTCAGACTACGGTCGAGTGCCAGCAGTCCACCATAGTCTCGGGGACAACACCCAGTGGGTGCACTCAGCGTGCCCCCACCGGTTTCAAGATTCCATTCGACATGGTCCGACCAGACCGAGTGAAGAAGTTAACAATGAAATTCAAAGTATATAGACTATGGTCGACTGCCAGCAGTCCACCATAGTCTCGGGGACTACACCCAGTGGGTGCACTCAGCGTGCCCCCACCAGTCCAAAAATTCAATCGACGCACCCAGTGGGTGTTCAGATATGAAGATCTTCAGAAAGAAGAGTTTTCAGGTAGCATATCCTAACAGAACAATTGGTGATGATCAACTAACCTGGACATTGCTCTGAAGAGCTGAGCTGGCATCATAGGCCGCCTGGCTGGCCTCCCGGACCAACTTCACTTGCTCCATCAAGATCCCCGCCTGGCGTATAGCTTCCTTAGCAGCACCCACTTGGTCCTCTGGGACGTGGTGTGTGGCGAAAAGGGAGGGCGGATCAGCTGTCGACGATGAAGGCCGGATACTCGTTAGCGGCACAGAGAAAGACACAGAAGTCCGAGTGATGTTGCCACCCTCATGAACCAGTGCCTCACGACCGATACAACTGGCGATCTTGCCGGTGAGCGCCTTTTAGTCCTCCTCCGCCTCAACGGTGCCTCATCATCATCATGAGGGAGATCGATGACATGAGGAGGGACTACAAGAAAGATTCAAAGTTAAAAACGGAAATCCAATCGACCAAAAGCGAAACTACAACGATCATACCAAGGTTAGAGGTAACATCATCTTCCATCTCCTGGTCTTTGTTCCTGGCTGAGGTCTCGGAGGTGGCAGCGCTGCAGATTTCAGAAATCAGTTGATCAATCAACAAGTCGACCAAAAGTATGTCCATGCTGAACAAGAAAACACAAGTTCCGCTGTACCCGAAAATGGTGGGGATGGCCATCTTCATCTTGGGCAAAGCCTTCGTCGGATTTGATGGCGTCGCTCGGGGTTGCTTCGGCGCTTTTTCAGTCGGCGCCGGAGCGGTCGTCCGAGGATGTTTTGTCGACTGCCCGACAGGCGCGATAGCCTTGCCACGCTCGACCGCGGGTTCATGGGTGAGCTTGGACCGCCTTTCCATGCGAGGAGGGTCGACTTCTTCCTCCTCTTCCTCCTCCTCCTCTTCGCCGGAGTTGTCGTCATCTTCGTCCTCCGCACCGTCAGATTGCCATTCCTCCTGGCTTTCACCCCCGCTCCCTTCCTCCTCCTCAACTGGTTCTTGCGCTCCGTTGGGCATCGAGTACATCTCAGTGGTGTCCTGGAAGACGACAAACAAGACAAAAGTCAATCGACCGATTTAAGCAAACAAGATGGAGAAAACGGGATCACAGTCCAAGATGCAGGAACAGACCTTCTCTACTTCGTATGACTGGTCGAGTGGAGGGATCCTCCTGGCTCCTCGAGGGTTGTCCTTGTTTCCTGTGATGCCCGCAAGACATCTTTCCAGCATGGCATCCTCGATCTCCTCCGGGTGGATCCGAGTGGTGTCCTCCGTTCCAGAGTACAACCACATCGGATGGTCTCGGGCTTGAAGTGGCTGGATGCGTCGTCGAAGGAAGACCTCCAAGAGATCCATGCCAGTCACCCCGTCTCGGATGAGCTGGACAACTCGTTGGACCAACACCTTGACCTGCGCCCTCTCTTCTGGAATCACCTTCAAAGAAGATGGCTTGCTCACTCGGTACATCGAAAAGCGAGGGAGTCCAAATGACCGCTCAAGGCGTCGGCTGGTCCTTGCAGTAGAACCAAGTCGACTGCCATCCACGGACTGACTCGGGTAAGATCATGGCCGGAAAAGAACTTTTTCCTCTCAGCTGAACCCTAAGACCCCCACACATCTGAATAATTTGAGTTCTCTCGTCACTCGGATTGGCCTTTTTCACCGTCTGGGAGCGACAAGTGAAAATGTGCTTGAAAAGACCCCAATGAGGCCGGCAACCCAAGAAATTCTCGCACAAAGACACGAAAGCAGCGAGATACACGATGGAGTTGGGAGTGAAGTGGTGAAGTTGTGCCCCAAAGAAGTTCAGAAATCCCGAAAGAAAGGGTGAGGCGGCAGAGAAAACCCGCGGTCGACATGGGTAGCCAAGAGAACACACTCACCCTCCAGAGGTTATGGCTCCCACTCCTTCCCCGGGAGCCGCGCTGATCCATGGGGGATCCGTCCCTCATTGGCCATGTCGTCGAGATCCTTCTGGCTGATCGTCGAGCGGATCCAGTCGCCCAGGATCCAGCCCTGCGGCAAGCCTGCCCTCGACGAAGATCCGCCCCGACCGGTCGCTCTTCCCTTCGCCTTCGCCGTCGCCTTCTTCGCCCGCTCCAAAGCCGCCGTCTTCTCCTTCACCATTGTTGCCAGTGAAACGCGCACGGAACAACAGTGCTGAGGTGAAATCGCATGCGGCGGATGTATCTGGAGAAGGGAGGAGGAAAGGGGGACGCACTGTTCAAAAAACCCCCGTCCAGGGCCTTATATGAGGTTGCTTCCGAGTGGTATTTGGTGGGCCAGGCGATCCTGTCAAATCCATAGCGATCGCCCGCCGCGATACGTGGCGAAAAAGGTGGTGCGGAGATCGAGGCGTCCCTGCCTTATCCCGTCCGATTACTGTGGTTTCCTCCGCCCCGCTCGTTTCCCGAAAATTCGAATCCCGCTAAATCCGCGCGCCACAGAGCAAATCGTCAGATAGAAGATTTCCTCCGTCCTGTCATTCGGAGTTCCCCAAGTACGAAAAACACACTCGACAGATACAAAGAATGGATCAAGGCGACTGAAAAAGAAGTTGAAGCCGTCACCTAAGCTTATTGATCCAGAACAAGACGTGCTCATCGCACGAAAAGTGGGTCGGAAGAGTTCTCAACTCCTTCCCCACTCAAACCTCGATCCATTCGGGGCTCTTGATGAAGTCATGTACCTAGGGTAGGGTCATGGACCTGTCCAAGATACCCTCCCCAAGGACATCTCTTGAAGAAAACACCTTTCACCGACCTGGAAGGATTCCACTCGACGGACAAGACACTCGACCATCAGCCAACCACTCGACCGCCGGAAGATCTACGGTCGATGCTGCATAAGCGGTCGGTCATTAAGTGGCTTTATGGTCATCATAGCACTTTATGTGGGGCGTTACCAGTAACTCCTTATCTTAATGTACCTTTAAACCTGCATAACTGAGGGCCGGAGGGGTCTTGCGAACTCTATATAAGCCACCCCCCTCCTCAGTGTAAAGGGTTCGCATCCCTGTAACTCATACGCACATAATACAGTCGACCGCCTCTGGGCTCCGAGACGTAGGGCTGTTACTTCCTTCGAGAAGGGCTTGAACTCGTAAACATCTTGCGTATACAACTACTTCATAGGTAGGATCTTGCCTCTCCATATCAACCCCCCATTCTACTGTCAGACTTAGAATCACGACACCCGGCCTGGCTGGATATAAGGGGTGCCGGTCAGTTCAACCATTTGAGGCAGGTTTGAGGCATCTGTTTGGGTTGCTTTTTTCTCAACCAGTCACTCACAAGGCGATCGGGCGTTTGAGGAGGGTTTGACATGCCTGACTATAGACGCTCTAACAGCTTTGGTTCCTATGCGTTGTCACATGTGGCATTTTTGATATGTGGTTTCGAGGTGGCTATGCAATCCTATCTATGTGTTGATGTTGGCAAAGCCTCTACTTTCGTATGGTTCGGTTGGTCAACCCGTCAGTGCATGAGCACGGCGCTTCCTTCTCGACATTGTCTTTTCCAGCCACATAGTCCTGCCGCTCGCTACGGGCTAGAAATTTGGTGTTATACTATACATGTAGGTCTTTAGCCGCGACTTCTTTTCAGAAATAATAAGCGGATAATGAAGAAATTGAGGGGAAATAGGAATATAAATATATACAATTGATAGTTGGCCAGTGCCATGGATTTAATGGTATGATCCAAGAGCTAAGGGCATCTCCAACGCCGACCCCTAAATAGGTACCGCCAGCATTCACGGCAGCAGTTGCGGGTGGAATGGTAGAATAGGAGTAGCGCCTCGCTGGCGGTGAGTTGCAACCTTCGCGTATCAGTGCTCGTCGAGGAGGCGGAGGTTGTAGGCTTGGTGGGCATGTGCTTGCTGGAAGGCGACCTGCCGCTCTTCCAACACCATGTTAGTGTAGTGAACCCGTGCCTTACGCATGGTGATGCCGGCATAGGCCGGTGGGACTAGCTCGTCGCCTCTTCTATTGGCTCGTCTGTAGTGCTGGCCTCTGGAGAGCTCGTCCGTCTGCCTACCTGCCAGTCAGCTGCAATGGTGGTGATCTCCTTCTTCTGTTCATACGAGAGACTGTTCCAGAGGGCTTTGGAGCTCGAGTAGGCCATCGCAGGTGTGATGCCGAGAGGAGATATGGAGCGGAGGAGGTTGAGTATGGTTATTGTCAGGCCTGGTGTTTAAATAAAGGGCGGATGACAGGACAGGCAGCAAGGTGGTTAATGGTGGGCGGCGCACAGATAGACGGGTGGCACCGGAGTAGGTTCATCGCCAACTGCACATGTTTAATGCAGGAAGGCAGACGCACGGGTTATCGTTTGAATGTGGAGAAGACGCGTGCACCAGGAAGCGGCACGGGCGGTGCGCCGCTTCAATGCTGGTTCCAGTGAGAGGTTGCGTCCCCTCAGGACCAGCATCAATGCGTCGCTGACGCTCTGGACCGATGCTGACCGCTTCGGACAAGAAAGGGCGCGGCCGAGGGACAGGATTTTGGGTAGGGGTCAGGTTGTCGGAGGCGTGCGTGGCAACGGTCCGAACACCCACATCCCCACTCCCCCGGTTTGTTTCCGATTTGCATGAAAAAAGACGCCCCAAGTGGCCAGCGGACGGATACAGAGCAGCGCTAGATGGCAAAGCATGTCCTGACAGCGCGGTTCGGAAGAAAATGATCAGCTTGAGGGTCCGTGTTGAAGATGCCCTAACAAATACTCCTATAACTAAGTACAAGTTTTGAGATAGGGTGGGGACTACATGCCCACACCCGCCACAGCAGCGACTTATGCTCAGTTCTCTTTAGTAGATTATGGAGAATCTTGGTCTGAAAAATCTTAAGCCAAAAGAATTCGATTGCCTGTCCAAAATCCTGAGAGGATTCTGCAAATCCTACTGCAATCCAAAATCTTTAAAATAGTTGAATTTCCCCATAATCTCGGGATTTTGGGTAATCCCTCAAAAGAAAATGTTTGGAGTTAAAAGAGTGCCCCTATTGCAACACGTTATTACGACAAGAATGCCACCGAGCCACCAACGTCCGGTACAGAAGAAAATGAGCGAGCGCATGGGCCTCAATGCCCTATTTGCTTGCATTGCTTGAACTCGAGCAGGGCCAGCGCTAGGGTTCCAACGCCGCCGCCAGCCCCACATCGCTGCCCTGGACCTCGCCGCCGCCAGTCCGGACTCCCGATGCAGCCCATCTCAAACCGCGGCGGCTGATTCTCAGCACACAACTCTTTCTAGAATCTCAAACTGTAATCTCAAAATGAACTTGGCGGCATATTCTAGGGGAAGTATATTCTGGGAGCATTTTGCAGAATTAACACGCTTGGATAGGTAGACAGACAACAGTATGTTATTGTGCATTCACTATTACTTATATTGATTATGGACAGCCGAAAAAAATAACTAATTAATCAAGTAGCTCTGTTGTACTAATTCTGAACTAGCTAACTAGCTACCTTAGCCAGGAGATTAATCAAATACTAGAGCTAAGGCATAGAGAGACAAGAGAGGAGATTGCCAAGAATCCTCTCTGGCCACTAGCTACAGCTTAACTAATTAGCAACAAAAAATTCGGCAATTCACTTTGGCACATGGGAGCATATGCTCCTGTCATTGGAAAATATATTTCAAAATGTCAAAAAATTCCAAACACAAATTTGACGCGCACATCTCAACATTGTATGTGCGCACGACAAGTTTCATGAAAACCTGACATTTTATATGCCTTGTGTAAAAAACACAAAAAAAATGCCTCATGAACTTTTTTAACACTAAATTTTGTCTTTTTTGCATGTGACACAAAAGTTGTCGGTTTTTCACGAAACAAGTTTGTATGCACGTAGAATATCGAGATGTGCGCGGTAACCATTCTGTCAGAATTTTGTGACATTTTAAAATATGTTTAGAACAAATTCTAAAATCCAGGAGCATATGCACCCATGTGCCAAAACGCCACTCTCCAAAAATTAAGCTGGGCTGGCAGGCAGGTTTATTATACCAACATCCAAGCAGCTAGGAGGAGGAAGACGACCAAGCTAGACCAGCCTATATATACGCACCGCACCTTAGCTACCTTTTGCTTCCCTTCCCTTCCGCCCACCTAGATTCTAGCTGCATCAAGTAGCTAGTTACGTGCGCGCAGCTGCCGGCACAGTCAAGGCGATCGATGGATAGAGATACGATGGAGGCTCCGACGTCTACGACGGGGGCGCTGGCTATGCCAAAGCCGGCGCCGGTGAGCAACAACAGCGGCAAGAAGGCGTCCCGGTTCAGGCGGGTTTGCATGTTCTGTGGGAGCAGCGCGGGGAGGAAGGCGGCGTACCAGGCGGCGGCGGTGCAGCTCGGGCAGCAGCTGGTGGAGCGCGGCATCGACCTCGTGTACGGCGGCGGCAGCGTGGGGCTGATGGGCCTGGTGTCCCGGGCGGTGCACGGCGGCGGCGGGCGCGTCACGGGCGTGGTGCCTCGGTCGGTGCTGCCGCGGGAGCTCATTGGCGAGACGCCCGGCGGGGAGGAGGTGAAGGCGGTGTCGGGCATGCACCAGCGCAAGGCCGAGATGGCCCGCCGTGCTGACGCCTTTGTCGCCCTCCCGGGCGGCTATGGTACGCAGGAGGAGCTGCTGGAGGTCATCACCTGGGCGCAGCTCGGCATCCACGACAAGCCGGTTAGTGACCTCACCCCATGAACTCGCAAAGAACATATTTTTCTATACAGTTCATACAAATTTGTGATGAATTTGGTTAGATTTTGAGATGTCTCGTTTGATTGAGATGGATTTTGTTGAACTTTAGGTGGGATTGCTGAACGTGGACGGGTACTACGACTTGCTGCTGGCGTTCATCGACAGGGCGGTGGAGGAGGGGTTCGTGCCGCCGGCGGCACGGCAGATCATCGTGGCGGCGCCCACGCCCGGTGAGCTTCTCGCCGCACTGGAGGAGTACGTGCCGGCACACCACGACGCCTCCTCCGTGAAGCTCGGCTGGGAGTCGTCCGTGGATACCAGGACCTGCTCACCACCCAAGCCTGACATCTCTCGCTAGCTAGCTAGCCTGCCTTGTATACTAGTCTAGGATGGAGCTACCCTCCTCAACTACCCAATTAAGATTGACATATACATATACTACATCAGATTATATATTCATCCAACCAGACATACGCGTATACATGCTGATATCATGAACTTTTTGTAAACATAGACCTCCTAGTATATTGATTGATCAATTGATGATCATTTTGTGACTTGTATATGAATGTGTATGTGTTCTTGTCTGCTTGGGCTTGTGCTAGTATGTGGTATCTTTTGTTCCCATTTATGGGGAGAGATGGTGATTTCCATTTGGGGGTTCATGGCATCCACATGTACTCGTCTATTGCATGAATGATTGCATCGCAAAAAGATAGATCGATGATGGATGTGGCGTCGGAAAAGGTGGATCCATCCAGTCATTCATTCATATCCCTGTCTACCTGCAGTAGCTACAACTTGCAGCTTTAGCCGTGTGGCGCCGTGTGCATGCATGGGTGTGAGTGGTCAGCAATTCACGCACGTGAAGTGGCCGGGGATGTGGAAGATAGGATGCAGCCAACCAACCACGTACTGCTGTTCATGTGCTGTCCAGTCCAATCTGATCCAATCCAAGTATCCAACCAACACAATATATACACAGGCCAGACGTGGAAAGAATGGCTCATAATGCTCACTCTACTCAAGTCACCCTCACAATTCTTCTTAGACTGCTCACAATGAGAAGTGTCATATACTTACTAGTATATCATGTATACGATACTAGTGCACAGTATCATAAGCGGGTAGCATCAGATATGCATCATTTACTGTCATACATGACACATATTAGTACTCCGATTGTGATACTCAATCTCTCTCTCTCTCTCTCTCTCTCTCCGCATTTAACATTGTGCCACCTCAACAAAAATACCTAGTTGGCATGCATCATACTACTAGCTACGATACTCACGTTGCGACCCTCCGATTCATATTAATTGTCACCGGTTTAGTACAAAGTTATTAACATGGATTGGAGGGAGTATTGGTTATCCATTTATCATCTCCTAACATTACTATTTTTTTGCACTTCATACCCTGAATTATGGTCTAGGAAACATAGTTATCTCCCCCGAGGCGGATGGCTAAGGCACCGGCGCGGATCTAGCATGGTAGTGGATTTGGCCCGCGGGAGCTCTGCGGAGATCCGGCTATTGCAAGGTGTGTGGTTGGTCTCTCTTATGGGGTGATGGCGCCACCATTGCGTTAGAGGTGTCTCTGCCAGTGGGCTAGCGGGCCAGTGGATTGTTGATGCGTGGGGGTGGACTTCTCCGGGCAAGAGCCTCGACAACACGTCACCCATGGACGTTGCATCCTCCATGGCGTCCGTTGTGGAGCTCTTCCTCTCCCTTCACCCTCGGGTCATGCCCTTCAGGCAAAAGGATAAGACTCTCATGCCAATCGGGTGCGGCGTTGTTTCCACGCCGCTTCCCCTTTGTGGCGTCGCCATGAAGGTCATCGATCCCTCAGTGTTCTCCTAGTGATGGACGCACACGACTCTTTCCCTTTGGGGCAGCAAGGACCGGAGCAAAAAAAATCCCCCAAAACCCTGTTTTTTTTAGTTTATACCCCCCCTCCCCCCCCCCCCCCCCCCAATACACACACACCCAAACCTCTCACTCAGACCTTTCAAAAGACAAGAAAAAAAACTAAGAAACGACTCTTTCCGGTGTCGTTCCGGTCCAAGACCTGAATGTTCCCATGTGTGTCGTCGAGCAAACGACTCTTGTTGAAATCGGGACAAGTCGATGAAGGACACGGTCAGGTCGTTGGTTGGGTTGGGTTCCACCGAACGCATGTTAATTAAAAATGTTACAACGACGGCGCAGAAAAAAAAAAGAAACCTAAACATGCTACAATGATCTTTTCCTTTTTCTTACAAGTCACCCCGCCCTGGGTATCATCACTATCAAAGATGACAGGAGCATAAGTTCAACAACCAGCACACATGCCACTCGCCCGAAGGCAAACATTTTTTATAGAGTTACTACAGTCTGTGTTTGATTATGATAACTTGTGTACGTAGTACGTGTGGCCGTCCACGTCTCCTCCCAAGAGGCAAGATTGGGCATTCGATTCGAGTAGCAACCTTTCAAGATTTGGATAAGAATATTGTCCAATAATCGAATATACCTACACGTACGTAATGCTGAGGTTCATTCATGCACTGCATGGCACTGCATGCTGAAGCGGTGAGAAAGATCTTCAAAGTCAGCTGGTCGAAACAGAGTTCAACATATTATATGCATGCATTTTTGTTAAGTATCAAGATGCATACAAGTCATTATATACACGCCGCATACATTCATCCTATTGAACGCATACACGCATTAATTCTACCCTACGAAGATCTCCGGTAGATCGGAAATGCGATATCATCTTATTATATGCATGCATCTTTGCCCTTTGAAAAAGTGTGCTTCTAATTTCCCACTGGTGACATCAAGTCAAACGTGCAGTTGGCAACAAGTTAGTGCAACTGCTAATTTATCCATATATATACTTACTTTATTTAATCTAGCCAGGTAAGACCGGTTTCTTTGCTGAAATTTGGTACAAACGTACGTAGTCTGGCATCGCCAACACGCATGCATCTTCGGACAAACCGCCTTTTTAATTTACCTTAATTATTATTACTTCCACGGAGCCGGTCAAGCAGGAAACAAGGAGTGCGTACGTAAACTGCTGAACCAATTGCTGAACAACACGCACGCCTGGACCATAGTGTATACCCAATTGGTGTTGACATGCAGACTTTGGTGTGTTATATTATTATTACAGGTGCGCATGCTTGTTCCAGTTGGCTGCTACACATGTTAATACCTGCTGACGTGACCACCAGACATGCCTGCCAGAATGTGTGTCGTCACGTTTATATTCCTAGAGGAGTGCACATTCACGTTCACATGTGAGGTCCGGATGAGAAAAGCATGTTTTGCACTAGACCGGCGGTTGTGGCGCATTCAGACTTGAGGGTTGACAATGTTGAAAACTGGTGGTTGTGGCACAGGACACACTATCATCGCCCCAGTTGACAACGCTGCAGCTTCAGCCAAAAACGTTGTCGTGGCCACAAAAAAAGCCAACCCAAGGAAACGCTGCCGTGGCAGCCACATGGACCGCAGGGACCAATCAGGAAGAGGGACACGCCATGTAGCATCCAGCTCGGATCGTGCATCCAAATCACACGTACGTGAGCCCCAACTAGACCAATGCTACTTAAGAAGAGGTGCAAGGGGAAGGAAGGCATCCGGTGGATCATGGCAACGGCTCGACGACTTTTTACATTTTTTGCTTTTTACCATTTCTCGCAATCTTGTAGAGAGAGAGAGAGAGAGAGAGAGAGAGAGAGAGAGAGAGAGAGAGAGAGAGAGAGAGAGACCACCTACCATACTTGAGCGACTGAAATCAATAGAGAGGCCTAGATCCTAACATCGTGGTATGAGAGACCAGTCATGACCCTTCCGCCGCCGCCAGCGTTGGATGCTCCTTGCTGGAAACACGCCCATGAAGCTCTCGTTGCGGCCATGGATGCGGAACTTCGCACCTACCTTGACGGGATCAAGACCGATGCAATCAATTGTGCCGCCAAACAGGACAACATTGCGGGAGCCCAATCCGCCTCCATTCTCAAGGCGCTTGACGCGCAGATGGGATGGATCGACGCCCTCACCGCGCGGAAGCTAGAGCTCGAAGCATGCTTCGCCAAGCTAAATCTCTCTGTTTCTGCGATGCAGGCCGCAATGGGGTCACCTACTACAGGTAGTGTCATGGACCTGACATCTAAGGCCCACCTAGGGTCTCATGCCATTATTGGTGCGTCCCTGGACCATGAATGCATTTGGATGCGTATGACAGGAAGTCCACTCGGACACACCAATGGCACTCGGATGTCTTCCCTCCAGTAGGCCCAGCCATCATCACTCAGACAAGGAAGGCAAAGGGGCAACATGGGAGCTGCAACGGTTGAGTAGTCTTAAGTCGGGCTTTAAGCACTGCAACTGCCATAGTTGTGGCTATTAACACTTGTAACTACCGTAGTTATGACTCTTAAACCAACCTTGTAACGTGGGAGTGAAGAGGCTGTGGTGTTCTCTATATAAGTTGCCCTCTTCCTCATGGGCAAGGGTTAAACACTCTCTGTAGTTACACACCCCAAGAGAAAATAAGCATATGAGACGTAGGGCTATTAGCCTATTACCTCCTCTGAGAGGGGCTTGAACTCGTAAAAACCGAGTGCCACACCTACGCCGTAGCTAGGCTCTGCCCCTCTTTCGTACCCCTAGTACTCATTGTCTGGATAGTAACCCCGACAGTTGGCGCCCACCGTGGTACTGCGCGTCTAGCACTTTTACGGCGCAGGTGAAATTTCATCATCATCATGTTAGTCGGCGGCGAGATCCGTTTCGGAGCGCTCAGCTTCATCGCCGACGACTTAGCGTGGCTCCAAGAGGCCCCGGTGGACGTGGAGTCGCTGCCCATCCGTGGCGCGGCGCACTTCCGTGCATCCTCGTATGGAGTCCTACTTCGATAGCATCGGTCCCGTACCGAGTGGCTCCTCTCTTTCCCGCTGGCCGCCGTCGCAAGTGCTCCGGGCGCTCACGGCTTCAGCGTTGGATCAAGCACGCCGTGACCCTTCAGGCCGCAGCAGGGCATGTGGTGGCTCTTGAGTCTGATGAGCCCGTCGTTGACCTCTCTGACGGGTTCCACGAGGACTCCGCTGACGAGTCCGAGTGTGAGAGCGTCGAGTCCATGGCTGAAGTCCTCATGGCCGACAACGTGGAGCATCATGGACCCCAGGATGGACACGTGGGCACTTTGCGTGGGCGTAGCAACAACGTTCAAGGAGATGATCCATCTCCCCGTCACAAGCCATATGGTCCCCCAAGCTCCCACCTGGGAGCAGAGCGACGAGCTCCATCGGAGGAACGAGCAGACCCTGCACACTCCCATCACTGGGATGACTCCCGAGGCCATGGCCATGGAGTCGGTGCGCTTGGCCACTCTGGCCGAGCATGATCGCCTCAAGCGGCGGCAGAAGGAGCTGGACGATCGTGCTCGCCAGCAACCTAGTGCCAGTCAGCACTAGCGTCGGCTGTTCTTGAGTGATCAGCCTTGGAAGTACCAGGTGCTCAGCGGCCCACTACAAAACCTGGCGGCGGTTACTAGGACCGCCGATTCCATCCAGCCCTCCGGCTCTGCAGCCGGGGAAGGGATCCGTCAGATCCAAGCGCCTCTGAAGACGACGTTGTCGCAGAATGTGGCGGTAGCGCAGTCCCGAGTTCCACCGTTCAGTCGGCTCATAGCCCACTCGGTTCAAGGGGGCATCGGACGCCACCCCCGCCCCCTTGAGGGATCGGTATGGACATCGGAGGCGTGACCGGGTCACTCCACCCCGGCGGCACGACGATTATGAACACACTCGGATCCCTCCCCCCACGGGACGTCACATACGGGCGCTAGCCCTATGACGACAGGCATCCGCGTGGGGACGACTGAAGGTCAAGTCTTTCGCGCCATACGGAAGACCTCTGAGACCCATGGTTCAATGTGAGATGCGTTCTCACCTATAATTTTTTGACAAGGGTCGGGCTCTGAGGGAGGGCCTTGACAGTGATGCTCCGAGTGCATCGGCACCTTCCGGTCCTGAGTGCTTCAGCTAATACATTTGGGCTGCAGACATCCACAACAACTTCCGGTTGGCGATAGGAATCAGCAAGTTCACTGGCGAATCGAAGGGAGAAATCTGGTTAAAAGATTACTGAGTGGCGGTTCAGATCGGCAGTGGCAACGAAAATGTGGCCATGAAACATATTCCGCGGATGCTCGAGGGATCCGCTTGGGCTTGGCTCAATCAGCTCCCACCCGGCAGCATCTACTGTTGGGATGACCTGGCCCGAGTCTTCATCAAGACCTTTGAGGGCACGTACAAGCGGCCGGTTGGTCTGTCAGAGTTGCAGCATTATTTCCAGAAGCAAAAGGAAACTTTCCAGGAGTACATTCAGCGGTGGACTATCCTGCATAACACGATGGAGAATGTCACCGAGCACTAGGGGATCTGCGCCTTTCAAGGCCGGCGTCAGGTACCGAGAGCTGACTCGGAAGTTCGGCCGGACTGAGATCCTGACGTCTGGCTATGGAGATATCCAGTCGGTACGCCAATGGCGAGGAAGAAGACTGGCTGAGAAGTGGCAAGAACCGAGCGGGAGATGCTAATCAGTCGGACAACAACAAAAGTAAGAACCAAAAGCGGAAGGCCGAGTCAGCCGGCAATGCTGAGGCAACAGCTCTGGCTGGCCAAAGCAAAGGCAAAAGTCAACCGAAGTAGAAAAAGGAGTGGGCAAGGAAGAATAAGGCCGCGTTGAAAAGCGACATTCTTGATCAGATCTACCAGATTCACACAAAGAAAGATGAAGACGGTAGCCTAATTTTGGCGAAGCATACCACTCGGGAGTGCCGACTGCTCAAGCAAGAGATGCGGCATGATTCCTCAGGCGACAACGACGGGGACGACGACGACAGGGGAAAGAACGCCTCCTGTTGGGGAACGTAGCATGGGAAACAAAAAATTTCCTATGCTCACCAAGATCAATCTAGGAGATGACCATCTACGAGAGGATAGATTGCATCTACATACCCTTGTAGATCGCTAAGCGGAAGCGTTAGGAAACGCGGTTGATGTAGTCGAACGTTTTCGCGATCCAATCACGATCCGTCTCGCGAACTCCTGATGCAAGTGCCGAACGGACGGCACCTCCGTGCTCAACACACGTACGGCTTGATGACGCCTTCACCTCCTCGATCCAGCGAGCGATCGTCAAGTAATAGCTTGAGTCCTCCGGCAGCACGATGGCGTGGTAGCGGTGATGGAAACTCGACAGAGCTTCTCTAAGCACTACGGAGAGGAAGATGGCTATGAGGGAGAGGAAGGACAGCGCCATGGCATAGATAGGGTGCGGCTGCCCTCCTTCTCCTCATCTATATATAGGGGGAAGGGGAGAGGGGGTGCCCCTAGGAGATCCCATCTAGGGCTTGCGGCCACTAGAGGGAAACCCTAGATGGTTTTTCCCCCTTAGGAGACTTGGCCCCCAAGCCAAAGGGGTGGGAACCCTAGGGTGGTGCCCCCACCTCCTCTGGCAACGTGGGAAGGGGTGAGGGGGTGCACAGCCCCTTAGTGGCTGGTGTGCCCCCTCCCCTTGGCCCGTGAGGCCCCCCAACACTTGTCGGGGCCCCTCGAAACCCCTTTCGGTCATGCTGGTCATCACCCAGTACCCCCCGAACAATTCCGGACTCCAATACCCTTCATCCAATATATCAATCTTTACCTCCGGACTATTCCGGAGTTCCTTGTCATGTCCGTAATCTCATCTGGGACTCCAAACAACCTTCGGTAACCTTGTCACGTTAAGTGTGTAGACCCTGCGGGTTCGAGAACTATGTAGACATGACCGAGACACCTCTACGGTCAATAACCAATAGCGGGACCTGGATGCCCATATTGGTTCCTACATATTCTACGAAGATCTTATCGGTCGAACCTCGATGTCAAGGATTCAGCTAATCCCGTATGCGGTTCCCTTTGTCTATCGGTATGTTACTTGCCCGAGATCCGACCGTCGGTATCTCCATACCTAGTTCAATCTCGTTAAGGGCAAGTATCTTTACTCGGTTCCGTAATACAAGATTCCATGACTAACTCATTGGTCACATTGCTTGCAAGCTTATTGTGACATTGTATTACTGAGTGGGCCCTGAGATACCTCTCCGTCATACGGAGTGACAAATCCCAATCTTGATCCATGCCAACTCAACAAACACCCTCGGAGATACCTGTAGAGCACCTTTATAGTCACCCAGTTACGTTGCGATGTTTGGTACACGCAAGGTACTCCTCCGGTGTCAGTGAGTTGCATGATTTCATGGTCATAGGAACATATACTTGACATGCAGAAAAACAATAACAATAAACTTGACACGATCATATGCTATGCTTATGGTTTGGGTCTTGTCCATCACATCATTCTCGTAATGATGTGATCCCGTTATCAAATGACAATTCATGTCCATGGCTAGGAAACCATAGCCATCTTTGATCAACGAACCAGTCCGGTAGAGACTTACTAGGGACATGTTGTTGTATATTTATCCACACATGTATTTGAGTTTCTAGTCAACACAATTATAGCATGGATAATAAACGATTATCATGAACAAAGGAAATATAACAATAACCACTTTATTATTGCCTCTCGGGCATATTTCCAACAGTCTCCCACTTGCACTAGAGTCAATAATCATGCATTACATGGTAATGAATCTAACACCCATAGAGTTCTGGTGTTGATCATGCTTTGCCCGTGGAAGAGGTTTAGTCAATGGATCTGCAACATTCAGATCCGTATGTATCTTGCAAATGTTTATGTCTTCCTCCTTGATGTAATCGCTGATGGAATTGAAGCGTCGCTTTATAGGTCTGGTCCTCTTGTGAAACATTGGTTCCTTGGCTAGAGCAATGACACTAGTGTTGTCACAGAACAGAGTCATTGGTTCCAGTGCACTGGGCACAACTCCAAGAACTTCATGAACTGATTCATTCAGACACCTTCCTTCGCTGCCTCCGAGGCAGCTATGTACTCCGCTTCGCATGTAGAATCAGCTACCACGCTCTACTTGGAACTGCACCAGCTTACCGCTCCATCGTTCAGAACATATACGTATCCGGTTTGAGACTTAGAGTCATCCGGATCAGTGTTAAAGCTTGCATCGACGTAACCCTTTACGACAAGCTCTTGATCACGTCCATAAACGAGAAACATTTCTTTAGTCCTTTTCAGGTACATAAGTGTATTCTTCACCGTTGCTCAGTGATCCACTCCTGGATTATTTTGAAACCTTCCGGCCATACTTATGGTAAGGCTGACATCTGGTCTTGTGCACAGCATCGCATACATGATAGATCCTATGGCAGAGGCATAGGGGATGACACTCATCTTTTCTCTATCCTCTGTAGTCGATGGGCATTGAGTCGGACTCAACTTCACACCTTGCAAAACAGGCAAGAACCCCTTCTTGGACTAATCCATTTTGAACTTCTTAAAAATCCTGTCAAGGTATGTGCTTTGTGAAATTCCTATTAAGCGTCTTGATCTATCTCTATAGATCTTGATGCCTGATATGAAAGCAGCTTCTCCTAGGTCCTTCATTGAAAAATTCTTGTTCAAATACTCCTTCACATTTTCCAAAAGTTCTATATTGTTTCCAATCAGCAATATGTCATACACATATAATATTAGAAACACTATAGATCTCCCACTCACTTTCTTGTAAATATAAGATTCTCTGAAAACTTGTATAAACCAAAACGCTTTGATCACCTCATCAAAGTGAATATTCCAACTCCGCGATGCTTGCACCAGCCCATAAATGGATCGCTGGAGCTTGCACACGTTGTCCATATTCTCTGGATCGACAAAACCTTCCGGTTGCATCATATACAACTCTTCCTTAAGGAAACCGTTAAGAAACGCTGTTTTGACATCCATCTACCAGATTTCATAACCAAAAAATGCAGCTATTGCCAACATAATTCTGACGGACTTAAGCATCGCCACAGGTGAGAAAGTCTCATCGTAGTCAACTCCTTGAACTTGTGAAAACCCCTTTGCACAAGTCAAGCTTTATAGACGGTGATATTACCGTTCGCGTCTGTCTTCTTCTTGAAGATCCAATTATTCTGAATGGCCTTTTCCCCTTCTGGTAATACTTCCAAAGTCCATAGTTTGTTTACATACATGGACCCCATCTCGGATTTCATGGCCTCTAACCATTTGTCAGAATCCGGGCCCACCATCGCTTCTCCATAGCTCGTAGGTTCACCGTTGTCCAACAATATGACCTCTAAGATAGGGTTACCGTACCACTCAGGAGTTGTACGTACCCTTGTCGACCTACGAGGTTCGGTAGTAACTTGACCCGAAGCTTCATGATCATCATCATTAGCTTCCTCTTCAACTGACGTAGATGCCACAGAAATCTCCTTCTGTGTTGCGCTACTCTCTGGTCGAAGTAAAATTTCAACAACCACATCAAGTCCTATCTTCCTCCCACTCAATTCTTTCGAGAGAAACTCTTTCTCGAGAAAGGACCCGTTCTTAGCGACAAACAATTTGCCTTCGGATCTGAGATAGAAGGTATACCCAACCTTCTCTTTTGGGTATCCTATGAAGACTCATTTATCCGCTTTGGGTTCGAGCTTTTTCGGCTGAAGCCTTTTGACATAAGCATCGCAACCCCAAACTTTAAGAAACGACAACTTAGGTTTCTTGCCAAACCACATTTCATACGGTGTCGTCTCCACGGACGTAGGTTCCCTATTTAAAGTGAATGTAGTTGTCTCTAACGCATAATCCCAAAACGATAGTGGCAGATCGGCAAGAGACATCATAGAACGCACCTTTTCCAATAATGTACGATTACGATGTTCGAACGCATCGTTACGCTATGGTGTTCCAGGTGGCGTCAACTGTCAAACGATTCCACATTGTCTTAAGTGATTGCCTAACTCATAACTCAGATATTCTCCCCCTCGATTAGATCGTAGGAATTTAATCTTCTAATTTTAGTCCAAGAAGCCTACTGTGCAATATGGTTTCCAGTCGGCCGGCGAGACCAAGCAGGTTCGCGTTCACCCAAAGGATCCAAACGCCACCCCGACCAACATCTCCACATCGCTTGACAACAAATAGGAAAGCGAGCTCATCCAGTTTCTCCATGAGAACTGGGACATTCTCGCTTGGAAGCCTTCTGACATGCTGGGAGTTCCCAGGGAATTGGGTGAGCATTGACTCCGAGTCGAACCAAAGATGAAGCCTGTCAAAGAGCACCTTCGACGCTCTTCCACCGAGAAACTCAAGGCCATTGGCGAGAAATTGCACGGCTTTTAGCCACCGAGTTCATCCGAGAGGTGTACCACTTTGAGTGGCTGGCCAACATCGCTATAGTGCCCAAGAAGAATAACTCCCTCCAAATGTGTACTGACTTCAAGCACATCAATCGGGCCTTCCTGAAGGACCATTTCCCTCTCCCTCGCATAGATCAAATAGTAGATTCTACTGCGGGGTGCAAGCATTTGTCCTTTCTGGAAGCGTACTCCGTTTGCCACCAGATACGAATGTATGGTCCTGACAAAATAAAAACAACATTCATCACCCCATTCAGGTGCTTTTGTTATATCATGATGCCATTTGGATTGAAAAATGTCGGAGCAACATTCCAGTGCATGATTCAGAAATGCTTACAGAAGCAGATCAGTCGGAACGTGGTGCCCTACATGGATGACATCATGGTCAAGTCTAGGAAAGGTTCCGACCTCCTGACAGACCTCGCTGAGACCTTCGCGAACCTACGCCGCTTTGGGATAAAGCTCAATCCAGCTAAGTGCACTTTCGGGGTGCCTGCTGGCAAGTTACTCAGTTTCCTCATTTCCAAACGGGGGATCGATGCTAATCCCGAGAAGAGCGGCGCTATATTCTGAATGAAACAGCTAGAGCATCTGCACGACGTAGAGAGACTCACAAGCTATGTGGCAGTCCTGAGTAGATTCATCTCATGACTCTGTAAAAAATCCATGCCACTTTACTGGCTGATGAAGAAATCAGACAGGTTCGAGTGGATGACCGAGGGGAAAGCCAAATTCTAGGAACTCAAAGCCTTGCTCCCCACTCAGTCGGTGCTTGCTGCTCTGGGCAGCCGAGAGCCTCTGCTCTTACATCGCGGCCATGAGCCAAGTTGTTAGCACTATGCTCACTGTGGAGCGGGAAGAACAAGGCAAAGCCTTCAAGACCCAGCGACCAGTCTACTACATCTCGGAAGTTTT
The DNA here is from genome assembly GCA_021605145.1 of Aegilops bicornis. Lineage (NCBI taxonomy): Eukaryota > Viridiplantae > Streptophyta > Magnoliopsida > Poales > Poaceae > Aegilops > Aegilops bicornis. The sequence continues at coordinate 800,471,806 of CM038673.1, forward strand.
GACCTCCTCCAAGCAAAGGTACCCACACTACCAGAAGTTGGATACAAGATTTATCTAACTGCAAGGAAGGTGGCTCATTACTTTCAAGAGCACTCGTTCATGGTGATAAGCGATGCTCGTCTGTCTAATACCATGAACAACAGATATGCCAGGGCCGAGTGGCCAAATGGGCCATCGGGCTCCTCCCTTTGGACATCAAGTTTGAGGCCAAGAAAGTTATCAAGTCGCAAGCCCTAGTGGATTTTCTGACCGAGTGGATCGAGCAGGAGCCGCTTTCCCCGAGTCTCGCGAGCATTGTACTATGTTCTTTGATGGCTCCAATATTCTCAATGGCTCGGGACCCGGAGTGGTCCTGGTAACCCCCAAAGGTGACCAGCTCAGCTATGTGCTTCATATTCTCATCGATTCCCCCAACAATGAGGGAGGGTATGAAGCTCTACTGTACGAGTTGCGCATGGCGATCTCTCTCAGTATCCACCGACTGATGGTCTATGGTGACCCGGACCTAGTGGTGAACCAAGTCGCGAAGGAGTGGGATATTCGAAGTCCGGCGATGACAGGAAACTCCAACGTCAGCAGAAAGCTGGAAAAGATCTTTGAAGGACTGGAGCTCCACCACATCCCTCAACTCAAGAACTAGGCGGCTGATGACCTGGCCCTGATTGCTTCCACTCGGAAGGCAGTCCTAAAGAACGTGTTCCTAGAGCACCTGCACTCGCCCACAATCAAAGAAGGTCATTTCATGGAAGAGCCCCCACAACTAGTCGGCTCGTCTAATCCAACTGAGGTTGACATCCCTGCGGTGATCGACTTGGTTCAGGAGATGCTGGTTATCACCCACTACTAGGGAAAAGCCTAGCAGCAGCGCGGGTTTTGGGCCTCTCAGTAGCGCGGGGACCAGCGCTACTAATAAGGCGCTATAGCTAACGATATAGCGATGGCCTTTGTTGTCCCACGCCATCGCTATACATGAATAGCTGTAGCGCTCTTTAGAAAAGGGCGTTGCTGATATTATCTGCAGCGCTGTTTACTGGGAAGCGCTACTGGTAAGGCGGCGCTACTGCTAAATTCCCCCCCCCCCTCGCTACTACTAGTTTTATTAGTTTTTTCCCTGCATATTTGTTTTTGTATTTGTTTTGTATTTGAATAGGCTTTATACAATAATCTTTAGCATATCATACACATACAAATGTAATCATAGCATATACATACAATTAGTCTCATCAAATCATGTCATCATCATAATCATCATCCAACACAAAGTGGTCTCTCGTTATCATCTCGAAAATAGCGATACAAGTCTTGATTACTTGCAAATACATCGTCATCCATCTAAACAATGATATACGCGAGAAGAGCTATCACTTTGAGTACATGAGTTCGTATCCCTCTCTCGCATTAGCGTGACCCTAAACTAACTATTGCCTGTCGCTCGGAAACCGGAAACCGGTACACAGGCACGACACTCCGCCACTTGTCGTATATATACTCCTGGCGTAGCACTTATTCACCATCGATGATCTATGCACCTGCATCGTCACATGAGTCGATGATATGCAACATATATAGTTGAGCAAATGTAAAGAGACAGACTTGGCAAAAATAGAAACAACATATCATAAGCATAAATAACAAAGTTCATCGTACCCCAAAATGCCCTAACTAGAGTGATTTTCGCTAGTCGAGGAGGAGGACGGTTTAATTACATCACAAATAAAGTTTCACCGTGCATAACTCAAAGTTTTGTCATACAAAGAGTATGGACTAATCGGACACATTGTCATATATCGACAATCACTCCAACATGTCGTTCCATCCATCCATGTCAGGGAGATAGTCCCCGAGCCTAGTGAAAGGCTTCAGGTCGAGACGCTGAGCGGCTACCCTTGTTCAGACGTCTTCCCGCGACATTTGTCCTTCTTCGTAGAACATCCCTGTTTTTTCGATGACCTCCTTCATGATGATTTGGGTAAGTTCGCGCTAGATGTGATAGAACTCGGCTCGAAGTCGATGATCCTGAATATCTCCTACGTTCTTTGCCCATTGCAGAATATGGGCATCACCGGATCTAGGTGACATGCGAAGGTTCCGTGATCCCGTCATACTCCAAAGATGTGGTGTAGGACATAGAATTCATCATTAAGAGAATCGTTCGGTTGCTGGATGTAGCAGAAGTCGGTCTTATGGCCGAAGGAGACCCTGCCGCCCCTTCTCTTCTTGTCCCTGACCTCTTCACCCCTTGCTTGGTAGTAAAACATAGCACTGTCGAGAACATCCATGATGTGGGTGTAATCCTTTTTGTGAATGTTGTTCGACGAATCCAAGTAAAGAGCGTGGGAGAATCGGGGGTATAGGATGATTAGGACGGCGCGCCCGCCGCTGCGCAAAATAAGTACACCTCAAATTAATTAGCCTCCACCATGCAAATGAATGATTGAAATCGAAGGAAGGATAGCAGCGCGGATGACTTACACGGGATGATAAGGCACGAGAATCGCCTCCTTGTCCTTATTGGCGAGCATGAAATTGACGATGTATTCCCTCGCGTATACACGGTGCTCTGTGCAGACTCCCAAGAAGCCCTCGTGCATGTAGTATGGGTCAGCGAGAGAGATATAAGATATCTGCTCAACCCCAATGATGTAGTTCATGTGCAAGGCATAAAGGCGGACAAACGTAAAATCCAGCTTCTTCACGTGAAACATGTCGAAATGTAATCGAATCGGAGGGAGAACTTATCCGCGGTGAAGCTTTCGACGTACGACATTTGCCGCGGAACGTTAACCACATAGAGTGGGTATCCTGGATCTTTCGACGCGATGAGGCCTTTCTCTACCCGCAGCACATCGTCATGAAGTCTCCTTAGATCGCCGAATCTGAACCCTAGCGCTGTTGCAGGTAGGATTGGTTGACCGGGGATATTCCATTTATCCGCATCGGGGATATCTATACGGTCCTGAAGCCGAGGCTGCTGAGGCGGCTGGATCATAGAATCAACTTTTTTGCCTTTCCACGCTCTCTTCCTGGACTTCTTTACTACCGGAAGGTCGTCCATAATACGTTGAGACGTCAATTCAGGCACCGACTCATGACGCTCAAACCCTGAGGAGGCGCCAGTATAGACATACTGTTCAGCGCCACCGTCATCCTCATCCTCATCCATGGCGACATCATCGGCGACTAATGGAGCCTCCTCCTTACCCCGTCCACTATCTCCCAACCCGACACCCGACGCTAATTGGGTAGGTGGGGTGTTGATGTTCATACCTTGCTGAGGCTACATGCTCATGGGTGTGCTCCCGACCGCCTCCAGACGAAGCAGACTCTTTGGCCACAACAGGTGCCACCAATTGCAACAATCACCAAGCCGCCGCGGTGTCTCCTCGTCATCCACCATTAGTATTGGAGGAGGCAAATTCTCGTGGACCGGTTCGACACTGGCCACGGAAACCTTGAAGACGTTTGGGGTGATCGGCCGGTTGTGGAACAATGGTTCCTTCGGCTCCATTATCGTCGCCTTCCCCACATCCACCTTCTGGTCGGCGATGGTGTACAATATGGTGCACGGGGTTTCGTCGTCCTGCAAAGAAAAGTCTGCGACGTGAGACATCTGAAAGGCAACGAAAATGGGAGATTATACATTTATATTGAAGGGTGCCAGTGTGACAGATACCGTGAGGGCGTCGAGCTCAGCCAAAGACGAAGCACCGCCGAGCACGTCCGGTGCGGGGCAGTCTTGAGGAGCAGGTGCGAGCAGGTGCTCCCAAGAAGTCGACAAGGGAAAGTCCTCTGCATTTTTTCTGGATTTTGCCTTGTCCAAGTGAAACGGCCGGAACCAAGGAAGTAGAAAAATCTGCAACCACCTGTTTTGGCGGCAGCTACCGCTGTTGCGATCGTATGCGAGATGATTTCTTCTCAACCACAATCTCAACCTTCTTGTCGATGTTTTCTTCAGTTAACCTCCGTCTTTCCTTTCTCTCCTCCATGGTCTCACGGTAGTACTTCTTCCACGTGGCGCCGTCTCCGACACCGTGCACGCGTCCATACGACGGTCGAGTATCCACCGGTTGTCGTTTCAATATGTTCAACGCCCGGTTGAATGGAGTGTCCCACTTGGGCCTCGCCAATGCCTCAGACGGCGAGTCGCTTTCGGCCGCAATCCGGTGCTGCTCTCTCTGCAAAAGGCACAAGGATCGTTTACAAATATGACTAAGGTGTGCAGTCGAATTGATCAGAAACTAAAATTACCAGCAGTCTCATGAACTCCGTAATGACCGGTGTTGTCTCGTAAACCTTCTTCACTTTGGGTCCCAGCGGTGCCGGGCCCTCGGGGCGTCACACTCCTGCGGGGCGGTGAAATCCGCCAAAGTGCAGGATGCCCAGACTCGCGGCTTCCGCGTCATCCTTGGCCCATTTGGACCTCTTTCCGCCGTAACCACGGCTTCCGAGGTGGTGGCTCCCAATGTTCTTCTCTTGAAGCCCCTTCATGTACTTAGACTTTTTTTGGCAGCTTCGGCCTTGCAAGCCTCCTTGAATATTAGAAACTACTGTTCCGTTATTGTCGGATTATCCTTTACAATCTCGGAGTAGGGTTCCTTCTTGTCGATGATCCTTGCTTTCACTCGAGTTTTCCAGGCGGCCAACGCGTCGCTAAACTTGGTCATGGCGTGTTTATTTATCTTCTTCATTGTCGGGTCCTCGTCTGGATCTTCATAATCCTTCTCATTCCGCCCGGGAACAAGAATATCTGGTGAAACTTCTTTAGGAGGGAGCTCCTCATATTTTCTATCTTCTGTAGTTTCTCATCGTTGATGGTGGCGGTTGTCCGTACGATGCAGCCTATTTGATTGCCGTAGCATCGACGCGCTTCCTCGGGCGCCTTTGGCTAAAAAATGCCGTCGTCCACCTCCGTGACCACCAGTCTAGTAGTCCTGAGTTTGTTAGGAAGTCGTTGCCTCTTTGCTTTCGGTTCTACAGTACCGGCTCCGCTCCTCGAGGCAGCACCGGTCTCGATCTCGATGCGGTCTCGATGCCGGTCTGAATCTCAGTGCCGGTCTCAGTCTCAGCACCGGTCTGCGTGTCGGTTCCCGATGCCACCGGTGGGCCCAGCAACAACACCGGTTGATCGTCGGTAAGGCTAAAAAATTCGTCTGCCGCCCGGTAGACGTCGTCGCAATCACCAGAACCCTGTCCTTCATCGTTGCTAGCCATGTTTCCTATGATTAAATCTAGTCAATTAATTCTAGACCTAATAAAATGAATAATGACATAAAAAGCCCTATTGTTTTGCAGGAATGTTGACTCCTTCCTGGTGCGGCAAATCCCGGGCACTCGATATGTCCTAGTTTTTAGCACAAGTCGTGCCGAAATTCACGGAAAATTTCGGCATGACCTTTGCTAAAAAAGTGGACAAATCGAGAACCTGAAATTTGCCAGAACAGAAATGAATCAACATTTCGGCAAAACATAGACCACTCAGCATCATTCCCTGGAAACAGTGTTCAAAGATCCCTCTTCGACACCGCAACACATGTCCAAATATGCACGAGCAACCACATGTCCAAATTTCACAAGCTAATTCAAAAACAAAGTGTAGAAGAAAATTCATTTAACTACTAATAGAACAAAATTCAGTTAACTTTAGTGCTCTATAATGATGAAAGGAAAAAAAATTCAGTTAACTACTAATTTCATTCATTTAGGTTATTTATTTAACATCACCTAATTAACCTACTGTACCACTACTACTAGCAGCATTACTAACCTAATTAACCTAGCAAAACTCTAGTGCCCTAACTGAAAAACATCTAATTAACATCTACTGGTACCACTATTGCCCTAACCTAATTAACATCTACGAGTATCACTATATACTATACAAGCAACATCTACCCTAATTAAACCCTACTGCCCTAACTAACTTTTGTTGTAAACCAAAATTTTTGCTCTAAACTAATTTTTGCTCTAACATCTACTACTTAACATCCTTTGCTCTAAACTAAATATTTTGCTATAAAAAAACTTTTGCTCTACTAATTTTTTCTGTAAAATGCAGAGAGAGACGAGTGGGGGGAGGGCAGGGTGACTTATAGAGAGGGGAGAGACGGTGGCGGGGAGGTGCTCGGTGACGGAGGCAGGGGCGGAGCGGGCGGGCTCGGGCACGGGCAACAGCGGTCCTGGGCGGGCTCGGGCGGTGGTGAGGTGGAGGGCGCCGATGGTGACGTAGAGGGCGGCCTCGGGCCGCGGCGGTGAGGCTGAGGGCGGCCTCGGGCGGCGGTGGTGAGGATGACGGCGGCCTCGGGGGGAGACGGTGAGGTTGCGGGCGTCCACGCCGGCAGGAGACGACGGCGAAGTGGGGCGACGGCGAATTGGGGAGACGGCGGTGAGGGCGAGGGAGTTGGGGAAGAAGTGTGGTGGCCGGGGCGGGGGGACCGCTGTTTAAGTGAAGCGTGAACAAGAGCTGCGTTCAAAACGCTATAGCTAAGTTAGCTACAGCGTTTCCTGAAACCCGCTACTGCTATTCCTTTCTCCTTTTTCCCCTTTTTTCTTTTATTTTTCTTTACATTTTTTTTTCTTTCTCCTTTTTCTATTTCTTTCATTTTCATTTACTTTTCTACTTGTTTTTCACTTTATTTTATTTCCGTTAGCAGTAGCGCCTTACACATAAGCGCGCTATAGCTAAGGAGAGTAGTAGTAGCGCTGGGCCAGTATACGCGCTACTGCTAGGTTGGGCTAGCCATGTGCGCCCATTTCAAACATAGCAGCAGCGCTTTTTCCTAGTACGCGCTACTGCTAAAGTCATAGCAGTAGCGCGGTTTATTTACGCGCGCTGCTACTAAGTAGCAGTAGCGTATGATTTTGTACAGCGCTACTGGTAACATTCTGTGTATAAGGTTTTCCCTAGTAGTGACCCCCCGAGTGGACCGAGCTGTACATTGCGTACCTACTCATGAAAGAACTCCCGGAGGATGAGGTTGAGGCTCGCCAAATCGTCCGCCGATCGAAGGCCTTCACCGTCATGGGGGATCAACACTACAAGAAAAGCACTTCTGTAGTCACTCAACATTGCATTTCACCAGAAGAAGGGCAGCAGATCTTGCAAGAGATTAATTCGGGAACCTGTGGACACCATGCTTCCTCTCGGACACTGGTCATGAAAGCATTTCGGGCAGGCTTCTACTTGCCCAAAGCCAACGAGGCTGCCCGAGATATCGTGGACCAGTGCGTCGGGTGGCATTTCTACGCGAACATGTCGCACAAGTCGGTGTCCATGTTGAAAACAATCCTGCTCACATGGCAGTTTGCTGTCTAGGGTCTTGACATGATCGGCCCCCTACGGATCGGGGCCAGCGGACAAGTTTACCAAGTGGATCAAGGCGAAGAGAGTTCATGAAAGATATAATCTTCAGATTTAGGGTTCCCCACAGCATCATCACTGACAATGGGTCAAACTTTGAGTCGGACGAATTCTGCGAGTTCTGCTACTCTCAAGGCATTCGGGTCGATTACGCCTCCGTGGCTCACCCGCAGTCGAGTGGCCAGGCAAAGCAGGTGAATGGGTTGATATTCCAGGAGCTGAAGCCGCACCTTATGCGCGACCTGACGCATGCTACGAGGGTCTGGTTCACTGAGTTACAGTCGGTCCTAGGGCTTGCAGATGACCCCGAACCGGTCCACGAATCGCACTCCATTCTTCATGGTGTACGGGTCAAAAGCGGTGCTGCCGAGTGACTTACTCCATAACTCCCCCCGGTTGGATCTGTACTCAGAAGTAGAAGCTGAAAAAGCGCAACTAGATGGCCTCGACCTCCTTGAGGAAGAGCGCGATTTAGCACTCATTAGGTCAACTACATACCAGCAAGATCTATGTCGTTATCACGATAGACGCGTCAGAGGGCGTGCCTTCCAGGAAGGTGATCTGGTCCTCCAAATGGATCAACAAAAGCCTCACAAGCTGGCACCTTTGTGGCAATGGCCTTTTGCAACATCGAAGGTCCTCAACAATAGAGCCTATTAGCTCTACAACTTTAGCAAGGATATAGAGGAGCCTAGAGCTTGTAACGCAGACATGCTCCAAGTTTTACACCTAGAATAAATTTTTTCATTGTAATAGCTTTCCGAGTGAAATTAGATGAATAAAAGTCTTACTTTTCCTGTATATCGCCTAATTTGGCCTAGCGCCTTGTTTTCACTCTAGTGACTCATAGCGTTCGAAAACTAACACACTCCCAGCGGGTGAATCGGCTTAGATGCGAACCAGATTTCGCCTAAGTTAAAAAATATCCGACTGCCGATATGCTCCACACTCGGGGGCTTAGCTGCGAACCACATTTCGCCTAAGTTAAAGAATATCTGAGTGCGGACATGTTCCACACTCGGGGGCTTAGCTGTGAACCAGATTTCGCCTAAGTTAAAAAATATCTGAGTGAGGACACGCTCCACACTAGGAGGCTTAGCTGCGAACCACGTTTCTCCAAAGTTAAATAATATCCAAGAGCGGACACGTTCCACACTTGGGGGCTTAGCTACGAACCGGATTCCGCCTAAGTTAAAATATCCGAGTGCCAACATGCTCCACACTCGGGGTGAGGGAGTCCCGGATTAGGGGGTGTCCGGATAGCCGGACTATGACCTTTGGCCGGACTCCTGGACTATGAAGATACAAGATTGAAGACTTCGTCCCGTGTCCGGATGAGACTTTCCTTGGCGTGGAAGGCAAGCTTGGCGATACGGATATGTAGATCTCCTACCATTGTAACCGACTCTGTGTAACCCTAACCCTCTTCGGTGCCTATATAAATCGGAGGGTTTTAGTCCGTAGGACGAACAACAATCATACCATAGGCTAGCTTCTAGGGTTTAGCCTCTCTGATCTTGTGGTAGATCTACTCTTGTACTACCCATATCATCAATATTAATCAAGCAGGAGTAGGGTATTACCTCCATCGAGAGGGCCCGAACCTGGGTAAAAACATCGTGTCCATTGTCTCCTGTTACCATCCGCCTAGACGCATAGTTCGGGACCCCCTACCCAAGATCCGCCGGTTTTGACACCGACATTGGTGCTTTCATTGAGAGTTCCTCAGTGTCGTTGCCGTCAGGAAGGATGCCTCGTCCCGTCTTTAAAGACGGCACTGTTGCTAAAGAAGCTTTGGCTATCGGCGAAACTCTTGGGCTAGGCGGTTTTCTTATGACCGCATGTTCGGCCGCCGCGCCGATGACGACTTCTCGGGTCATCGAAAGCAATCTTCATGTTAACTCGGAACTCGCCGAGTAGTTAGATCCGATGGAGCTCTCTTCCTTAAACGAGCTCTTGGATCGCATCGCCGCCCTGGGAGTCGCTACAGACTATGATCAGATTGGGCCTAAACCCGATCTGAGAGAGATCAACTCTCCCCAGGTTACCCACCACGTTGCTGTGGTAGAGGAACAATACAACGACCCTTCTTCTATCTTAAGGACTAGCTACATCCGGATTCCCGATCCCTCCATGCCGGATTCCCGAGGAAGAGAGGATGTGACTAAAGACCTGAACCTAAAGTCAGGCAGCGGGCTAGATTCATTGGACACCATCCAAGAATCCAAGCTTCCAAGTTCGGAAGCTCCTTGGCCCTTAAGTCTTAGATCGGGCGAGGTTCCGGATTTAATTCCACCCGCCCACCCAAACATAAGCGACCTATCTCAAATTCGGCAAGAGCCCGCAGAAACAGTACACAATTACTAGGCCAGATTCCTCCTGGTTATGGACAGGATAAAGGACTGCCGCAAGGAGGACGCAATCTTATTCTTTTGCAATAATTGCACGGACAGCGGGATCCTCAACGCTATAAGTCGTCGTGACATTACACGTTTCGCCGACTTGGCGTCCATAGTACAAAAGTACTATTCGATGGAAAGCGCCTGGAAAACCGAAGCAAGATTTTGGGACAATCCGGCCTTGAATACAACCCTAGTCCGAAATAAAAGGGTGCACCATCGCCAGGCACCTGGGTTAAATACCAAAAAAGCAAAAATCCTCTATAGGGCATGGAACCGTACTGGAGGGATGGCTCAATGGACCCTGTAAAATTCATAGTACATTGGGCGCCACTACAACTCATAGCCTTAGAGCATGTTGGATACTACGGCAGGTGGCCAAAAGTGGCGAAGAGCTTCTAGCTCTAGAACACCAGCCCCGGGATACCAGTACGGTATTAACAGTCTTCGAGACTTTCGCATCAAATAATATGCGGAAACGAACACTCCGTAGCCTTGCCGAAGTCTACCAAGTAGTGACACGACTATTCCTTTTAATGCCAGTGACGAACCTAAATTCCGAACAGCCCGAGCACCAGCAGCATTGGTCCTCAGTCTGATAGTGGACGGCTTTTGCCTTACCAAGGTACTCATGGACGGTGGCAGTGGATTGAACCTCATTTACGAGGAAACCCTCCGAAAAATGGAAATAGACTGGAGCCGCATTGAGCGAAGCAGCACAACCTTTAGAGGAATAATCCCCAGTCGGGAAGCATGCTGTACAGGAAAAATCACACTGGATGTGGTGTTCGACACGCCGGATAATTACAGGTCCGAGGAGGTCACATTCCAAGTGGCCCCGTTCAGCAGCAGATACCACGCTCTATTAGGGCGAGTGGCATTCACAATTTTTCAAGTTGTACCCCATTATGGGTACATGAAGCTCAAAATGCCCGGGCCCAAAGGAATCATCACTCTTACTAGTGACCCAGACATAGCACTCCGCGCCGAAAATAAGACAGCCACACTGGCCCTTGAGGCACTATCCGAAGCCCTAGCGGCCGAGGAACTCACTGCGCTGCGCTCCACGGTGAATAGGGATGATGTGATACTCGATAAGAGATCCAAGTCCACCTCCTTTAAACCAGCGGACGAAATAGTCAAATTCCAAGTCCATCCAACGAACCCTACAAAAACGGCCTCCATCGGGGCACAATTAAATCCCAACGTCGACGCCGCACTAAGAGAATTCCTCTGTGAAAATTGGGACATTTTGCCTGGCACCCTTCAGACATGCCAGAATTCCACGCCGCTGGCCGAAAGCACAACCTAAACATCCTAAAAGGATTCAAGCCAATAAGCGGCTCTTGGCGTTTCTTCGAACCCAAGAGACAGGCCATGGGAGAGGAGCTAGCCAAACTATTGGAGGCCGGATTCATCAGAGATATAAAACATCCGGACTGGCTAGCAAACCTGGTGATGGTACCAAAGAAGGACAAATCCTGGCGCCTATGCGTCGATTTCAAGGACCTCAACAAGGCTTGCCCAAAGGATCCCTCCCCCCTCCCCCGCATCGATCAAATTATCGACGCTACCACAGGACACGATTCATTGTGCTTCCTTGACGCATACTCCGGCTACCACCAAATTAAGATGGCAGAGCCTGACCAAGCCGCAACGGCATTCATCACTCCATATGGCCCATTCTGCTTCAACACAATGCCCTTCGGGCTCAAAAACGCCGGCGCAACATATCAGCGCATGATTCAGACATGTCTGGCAAACCAGATCGGCAAAACAGTGGAAGCATACGTAGACGATGTGGTCGTCAAAAGCAAGCATGTCGAAACTCTAGTACACGACTTGAGGCTCACATTCGATAATCTCCGAACATATGACATCAAGCTCAACCCGAAAAAATGCGTTTTCGGCGTACCAGCCGGAAAGCTCTTGGGCTTCATCGTATCCGGTAGAGGAATTGAAGCAAACCCAGCCAAGATCCGAGCTCTGTCACAATTGGATATCCCAAAAGACCTCAAACAAATACAAAAATTGACTGGATGCGTGGCGGCTCTAAGCCGCTTTATCTCCCGTTTGGGAGAAAAGGCATTACCCCTTTATCGCCTCCTCCGACGCACCGAACACTTCAAGTGGACGGATGCCGCCACGGCCGGATTCGAAGAAATAAAAGCCATATTGGCAACAAATCCGGTCCTGGCCACGCCCAACATGGGCGAACCAATGCTATTATATATCGCGGCAACTCATCAAGTTGTAAGCGCGGTGCTCGTTGTCGAACGAGAGACGGACGGACACAAGTTCCCCCTTCAAAAACCAGTTTACGACGTGTCCACTGTCCTAACCGCAAGCAAGTCACGGTACCCGCATTATCAAAAGGTAGCGTACACGGTGTTTATGGCATCCCGAAAGGTGCGACACTACTTTCAAGAGTGTTTGATAATAGTAGCCTCCAAAGTACCTCTTAACGACATTATAAACAACCGCGACAAGATGGGCCGGATTGCCAAATGGGCCATTGAGCTCCTCCCGTTCGACATAAGCTATAAGCCACCGCGAGCTATTAAGTCGCAAGTTTTGGCCGACTTAAATGCGAATGGACCAAGCGAACTCCCTAAAGAGTACGGCGCATATTCCAATTGGATAATGCACTTGACGGCTCCAAAATGTTGGCTGGCACAGGGGCTGGCGTCGTTACAGCGTCCCCAACCCGGAGATACTCAATACGTACTCCAGATAATGTATACGGACTCCAACAACGCAGCCGAATACGAGGCCCTTCTACATGGTCTCCGGATGGCAGTCTCCATGGGCATTCAACGCCTAGAGGTGTGAGGGGATTCGAACCTCACGATATCCCAAATAAATGGATACTTTGATGCCAAGGATCCGAAAATGGCAGCTTATCGCAATGCCATCCGAAAAATGTCAGCTCGGTTTGAGGGGCTCGAATTTCACCATATAGCCCGAGATAACAACCAGGCAGCAGACGTGTTGGCACGCATGGGCGCAAAGCGCGATGCCGTCCCCCCCCCCCAACATCTTCCTCAAGAGGCTGTTCATGCCATCCGTATTATGGGAGGGAGAGTCCGGAAATAACAACCCGGACCCAACCGCTTGCCTCCCACACGAACATTCTCGACACGCTTGGTGGTTCGCCAAAGAAATAACACCCTCAACCCACAATAATGGCAGTCATTGCCCGTGGGACAGAACCATTCCTAGCCTACCTAACTAGGCAGGAACTTCCGAGGACCAAAATGAGGCCCACTTTGCATAGTCTGGCGATCTAAAGCCTATAAGGTCCACGAGGAGAGCTTTATAAGAAAAAGCACAACCGAGTCCTTCAAAGGTGTATCTCCGAAGAGGAAGGGCAGAATCTTACGGCTGAAATTCATGCCGGACTCGGCGGGCACCACGCTGCAGCCAGGCCCTTGTAGGCAAGGCCTTCCGTCTGAGGATTTTATTGGTCGACGGCCGGGCGGATGCTCAGGACTTAGTCCAATGATGCGTCGGATGCCACTCTTTGCTAATCAAAGCCACATGCCACCCATCGCCCTCAAAACTATACCCATCACTGGCCCTTCACGGTGCAGGGGCTTGACATGGTTGGACCCCTCAAAGGGGAGCCCACAAGCAAAAATACCTCTCTGGTCATCGTGGATAAATTCACCAAATGGATAGAGGCCAAGCTTTGTTAAGGCGGCGAATCCGGACCGGTGATAGACTTCATATCAGGGGTCGTACACCGTTACGGTGTCCCCCCACAACATCATCACTGATAAAGGCACAAACTTTACGGCCGACGAGGTCAAACTCTGGTGCAAAAACATGGGCATCAAGCTCGACTACGCTTCAGTCTATCACCCTCAAACTAACGGTCAAGTTGAGCGAGCAAATGGTCTAATTATGAGAGGCATCAAACCCAGATTAGTGCGGTCCTTCAAGGAATCTAACACACACTGGGTAGAGGAGCTCGACTCCGTACTCTGGGGGCTGCGGACCACTCCGAATCGGACGACCGGATTCACACCATTCTTTATGGTATACGGTGCAGAGGCAGTTCTGCCCTGCGACATAATTCATGACTCACCTCGCGTGCGCATGTACGAAGAAAGAGAAGCCGAGCTCGATCGGCAAGGCGGTTTGGACGCCTTGGAGGAGGAGCGCGACGTAGCAAAAGCCCGTTCCGCATTATATCAACAGCAGGCTCGAAGATATCAAAGCAGGGAAGTACGAGCCAAAACTTACAATGTTGGCGAGCTAGTTCTCGCTCACGGACAAGAAAAGGACAAACTCAAGCCCAAATGGGAAGGTCCCTTTATCATCGACCAAGTCCTGACCGGTGGAGCGTGCGTCTGCGAGATGCGTCGGATAACCGACTCGAGCCGAACCCATGGAACGCAGCCCGTCTCCGAAGATTCTACGCCTAGCGCCGGATTCTGAGTTCGTCTCCTTCCTCTGTCCATATTTTACACTTTAGCTGACCTCTATTTTTCTCCTTCACCATTATATTCATCGATATAACTTAAGTTTTGGCCAAGCTAGGTTGCCTGGCTCCTGTGCTTACCCCTACGTTCTCGATTGTTCGGCTAGGTGGTAAAGGGAGCACCTCTGCGATTATTCTTGCCCGGGTCAGCGGATGTGTACCTCGAGGCAGGTGAAGCCGAAAGCTAAGCGTTCTTAAGAGAATATTGATCGGTGAACTAAAGAATATTTCTTACCTATTTATTTATCTGCCCCAGATGTTTTTACCTTTTTTCGCAGTCAGGACATGCACTTTAGGGCATGCCTCGAGAAAGGAACCCCTAACGAAACTATTCTCCACGGAAGATGTTTCTTACTAACCATGTAATATAACATAACTAGTTGGGCACTTGTCTGATAAAGCACTAATGACCCCTACGCCTGGTCTCCACGCATGCCCCGGTTTTTATATAACCACGAGGGTATTCAGACACACTCCGGACTACTTGGTCCCGAGGTTGAAGCGAAAAGGTCCGCTATGACAAACGATCTACAATCCGGCTAGAAGGCATTTCACATGTCATCTTAAATTACATAGTCAATTTGGTGATTGTATTCCTCTTCAATGCCATCTAACGGGCTGTCTAGTTCTGATCCTGTTGGGAATACTTTGCGGCCAATTCTACTTGGCCGTACACTAAGCTCACGAGGATCTCCTTCCCATTGGGCCCCCACAGTCCGACCTCGGCCATGTGGTTTGGGTCAGCCAACCGTGTACCGCGTCTTCACCATGGTCCAGCCTCCCGGCGCCTTGGCGGCAGGCGATATCTTCCATAATCGGAAGCGCCGCCGCGCTCCCTGGAGCCTCTCTGCAAGCTCCCCAAGGCCTTCGGGCAGGGAGACAGATGGCCACTAGGCCTGGGCGACGCCTTTCATCACCTGCTGAACTCGTTCATGCAGTTGTACGAGTTCGGGAAGAAGGTCACCCGTAGAACCGGGCATTTCCTCTGCAGGACGACCTGTGAGCATACCTACAGATGTAACTCTGTTATTCTACTTCTTCGCCGAACTCTTTTTCAAAGTTCGTTCAAGCACTTACTAAAAATGCCGCGTCGAAGCCGTTGATTCTCCTTCACGGAGTCCCCCAGCTGGGCACGAACATCTTTGAGTTCCTCTCCCAGCTAGGGGTTGGCATCTTGGAGACTATTCTTCTCCTGCCTCACCCTCATAAGCACGCTCTCCCCGGCTTTTAACCGGCGCAAGAGTTGTTGCTTGTCCGGATCTACTCCGGCGCCATCTGCAATGATATTGTCAGATTTACACATACGCCGCACTTCACAACATACCTATCTTTCGAAGCGTATATTACCAGTGGGGGTCTCCTTGGCATCCCTACGCTGACTAGTGCGGCCTCAAGTTGGGCTTTGCACTCTTCCAGCTCACAGGACAGTTGGGTATTCTTTGTGGATAGATCCTGCATAATAAATGATCCTTAAATCAGTTATTCTAACTATTTCAAGTCTCGGGGGCTACTGGTATATATAAGCATCAAATTTTCTCACCCGTATGTCTTTCACATACTGCTCCGTGGCTCTGGCTAGACCATTTTGAGCGGCACGGAGGTGCGCATCTCCCGAATTGAAGGCATTCAATGCCTCTTTGGAGAAACATGCGTCACGAAGAAACGATCCGTGACGCCTTTTGTGATTCATGGCACTCTCCACCTCGGAATTGGTGGCAGATAGTCCGTCGGCATCCTCTGTCGGAGGAGTGTCCGACGCACGCCTTGTGTTCTCCTCTGCCTCTGGACCTGGCTTTGGAGCCTGGCTCGTGGAGCCTCGATTGGCAGCCTCTCCGGATATAGTCCGGCGAGCGCTCTTTTTCCTGAAGAGAAAAAGAGATTTAGTATACCTTCCGGGAATAAAACCTGGGAATAAGACGGCATGCCATATCGTGGCGCCAACGTCTCAATCCGGACCGCACTTCTTTTCAGCCTGCTGGGCCTTGCTGCCCCTTATTTAGCCGCCCATGAGGCTCGGCCTTCCGCCATACAAGGGCTCCCCACCAAAACACCATTGATACACGGTGATCAAAGATAAGCACGGGTGGATCATTTTCAAAGTATTGGGACTTGGTCTCGATTACTGTGAGGCTAGAAATATTTCGGGGTAATCGGCCGTAATGGCGACCAAGGCATTGTCGATGCTCAGTTGGTAAAATACCCCATCGATCAGCTCCACCGATATGTCCGGATCCTCTTAGGAGGTCGGATCGAGGAACCGTTCCGGATCTTCGGGTTGTGGAGGCAGGCTGTTTATATCCTTTACGGCCTGGCGCAGTTCCTGCGTCGAAATCACAAAATGAGATACTTGACTATGGGAATATGGATCGGATGGGCAAAAAGAAATGTCCGCTTACCCAGCTTGGAGGATTGTTCATAGAAAATTTGTCCTGTGGATTGACGCGAAGGAATTCCTCCTCTTCTCCCTTGTACAATGCGGACAAGGCGTTCATCAGATCGGCGACCAATCCTGGCCCCTTATGGCCATGGCGGGTGGCATCATCCTCCCCGTTGAAATCCCACATGGGGTGGCTTCTATACTGAAGCGGCTGCACCCCCCGCATAATGCATGTGGCCATGACCCCGAACATGGTCAGTTCGGAATGAGCCAACAACCTTATTCGGCTCATCAGGTAAAGGACGTCCCTGTCATTTTCCCTCACGAGGGCTCCGTGGACGCCACTTAGGCGTTTCCTCAAAGGAGCATTCTTGAACTCCGGAGGCCGATCCAAAGCAGGTCGGCGAAGGACATCTTCTATATAAAACCATTCCGAAGGCCAGTCTTTGGGCGCCTTCTTGAGGTTCCGGATAGATATCCGGTCCGGCGATCGCCATAGTTCGGCTCCGCCCACTTGATATATCGACCCCTCCACGAGAACGGGTACGACGCAGAACAACCTCTTCCACGGTAGCGAAATGAGCCTCGATGCCCAAAACAGCTCATAAAGGGCCCACGAAGCCCGCAATATGCAGAATGGAGGCAAGCGTAAGGTTATGGCCCGGAGGCCATAGAACTCCAGGAGCGCCCGGAGAAACGGATGAATTGGAAATCCGAGCCCTCTTATCAAATAAGGGACAAGACATACCCGCTCTCCTTGGGAGGGACTGGGGACGCTCTCTGCTTGTTTTCCGCCCTTATAGGTGGCGAGTCCGGCTCGAACCGGAACCATGAAGGCTGGGGAAGAAATCCCTTGGTTTGGAGCGTCACTAGCTCATTGTCTTGAGGGCGAACATCTGTCCCAATCTCCGAGTTGAGAACTGGGAGGGCGAGAGGAGGAGCCGCGTCGACTGTCCATGATGGAATGGATTTACGCCGGATGCGCCGATGAAAGCTCGCGAAGGGATGATGGTGTGATTCGGATCTAGATCCTCGTCTCTTATATAGGCAGCTCATTCGCGCAGCTAGGGGGGTAAATGTAAAAATACCCTGGCTTTTTGCATTCGTTCAACATGTGGAAGATGGCCATTATTGGGCGTGGAAGCCAAGGAGCGCGATATTCACGAGAAGCCGGACATTATTCAACAGGTACAAAGAATTAGGAGAAGAACCCGCCTTGCAATGTCGAAGACAATCTACGCGTCGGACTTGTCGTCATTGAAGCCTGGTTCGGGGGCTACTGAGGGAGTCCCGGATTAGGGGGTGTCCGGATAGCCGGACTATGACCTTTGGCGGACTCCTGGACTATGAAGATACAAGATTGAAAACTTCGTCCTGTGTCCAGATGGGACTTTCCTTGGCGTGGAAGGCAAGCTTGGCGATACGGATATGTAGATCTCCTACCATTGTAACCGACTCTGTGTAACCCTAACCCTCTTCGGTGCCTATATAAACCAGAGGGTTTTAGTCCGTAGGACAAACAACAATCATACCATAGGCTAGCTTCTAGGGTTTAGCCTCTCTGAACTCATGGTAGATCTACTCTTGTACTACCCATATCATCAATATTAATCAAGAAGGAGTAAGGTTTTACCTCCATCGAGAGGGCCCGAACCTGGGTAAAAACATCGTGTCCCTTGTCTCCTGTTACCATCTGCCTAGACGCACAGTTCGGGACACCCTACCCGAGATCCGCCGGTTTTGACACCGACACGGGGGCTTAGCTGCGAACCAGATTTCGCCTAAGTTAAAGAATATCGGAGTGCGGGCACGTTCCACACTCGGGGGCTTAGCTGTGAACCGGATTTTGCCTTAGTTAAAAAAATATCCGACTGCTGACACGTTCGACACTCAGGGGCTTAGCCGTGAACCAGATTTCGCCTAAGTTAAAAATTATCTAAGCGCGGACACACTCCACACTCAGGGGCTTGGCCACGAACAAGATTTCCCCTAAGTCAGAAAACGCACCAACAGACAAAACTAGGGTCAAGTCATTCGATTAAAACCTTGATCCGCTCGAGTATCCAAAATAAAAGCAAAGTATATGAGCCCAAGACTCGCTAGAAGTTTAACGGTTGCAGCAACCACCCGGCATTCCTGTGCAAATTCATTTAAAGGAGTTTTCTACGCATCAAGTTGTCGGCTGGCCGGCTCGATGAAGGTGTCCAAATCAATGATGTCAGCAATCCGTGTGGAAGCCATAACAAACTTCTCCATGAAGTTCTCAAACTTGAGCCTCTTCCTGTTCACCACTCGGAGTTTCTTTAGCTTCTCCCTGTTTTCACATCCTTCCAACGGACGCGGACAGGTGATAAAGCCACATCAGCGCCACAGTGGGCTGCTGAATTCTTCCAGGACTGCACTCAGCGAGGGATCACTGGTGGAAAAAAGGCCTTTGGTCGCGGTTCGCAACTGCCATTAGTCGCGGTTGGGCAACCGCGACCAAATAAGCGCGACTAATGCCCCCCACCTTTAGTCGCGGCTGCTTAAGAACCGCGACTAAAGGCCCGTCCACGTGGGCGCCAGCGGCCGTCGAAGCGGAGGACCTTTAGTCGCAGTTCTTCGCCAACCGCGACTAAAGGCCGCCACAGGTTTAGGGTTTTAGCCCCCCCCCCTAAACCTGTTTTTTGTTTAATTTGTATTGTTTTATTTCTTTTGTGCTTTATTTTAATTTTGAAGGAGAAGCCGCTTGCCGCCGGCCTCCACCGCCGGGCACGCGCCGCCGCTTGCCGCCGGCGTGCACGCTGGAGAAGCCAAGGAAGGGTGATCGTCATGGCGGGCTGGCGATGAAGCGAGGCGGCCTTGTGGGCGAGGAGGCCGGTCCGGGCGGCGTTGAGGGCGGGCGAAGCGAGGCGGCAGATCGAGGGCCGGGCCAAGGCGCTGTAGGCGAGGGCGACGGCGGCGCGCCGAGGGCGAGGGCGATGGCGGCGGCGTCGAGGGCGAGGGCGACGGCGGCGCGCCGAGGGCGCCGGCAGAGACGGTGCGAGAATCGGAAACGGAGAAGACGAGAATCGGAGCCTTGTATTTATAGCCCCCCCCCCCCCTTTAGACCTTTAGTCGCGGGTCGCCTGCCCAACCGCGACTAAAGGGTTTTTGGCGGGTTTTTTGCGTTCCCGCGCCCCCCTTTAGTCGCGGTTGGCCTGGCAAACCGTGACTAAAGGTGCCCGAAGGCCTTTAGTCGCGGTTGTCCTGGCAAACCGTGACTAAAGACCCTCACGTCGCGCCACTGGCCACCGGCGCCACAGGCCAGCCTTTGGTCGCGGTTCACCTCCAGAACCGCGACTAAAGGTTCCATTAGTCGCGGTTCCTACAGCTTCGCGACTTATGGGGCTGGACGAAAGCCTGTTTTTCCACCAGTGGATCTCATTTAGGCGAGTTATCAAAGCCTCCAGATCATTCTGGAGGGTCTCGTCCGGCTGCAACTCCTTGTCGATCTTCACCGTTACGACCCTCAGACGGATGATTTATCCCATGGCATTTTCCAGGCGCTCGTCCAGATGAAGGACGTCCAAAGCCACCTAATCCCTGCCAAGCTGCCTAGTGGGATTCAGATCCCTCTCGATCCTCTGGGTCTCCAGCTCCACGTTGGGGCAATACTCTACCGCGAAGGAAACAACACCAAAATCAACAGTTGCCAGTACTCAAAGACGAGAGAGATGATAGAGTAAACCTTGTTGTCTAGGTGTTCATCATGTTTATTTTATCGCATTAGTTCGTTCATGCATGTAGTTGAGTTAGCATCAGCTGAGTACCAAGCACGTACGTGTAGTCTGCATAAATGTGTTAGTTAGCAGCAGACGTAAAGCTCCGTAGAGTCGCAGCGGCTGAGTCGTGTGGTAGATGAGCGTTGGAGCTAGAAGCGGATGCAGTTAGTTGAGGCCTGCGTCAGAGTGTGCCGTTGTGGGCAAGATCCTAGTATGCTACAGATTTAGGAATGACTCAAGCTTCAGAATTGTGCGTGTGCGGCCGAAGTAGTTAGATCAGATAAGGATGCATGCAGCCGCGTTGGCCGAGTTGTATGGTCAGTTACCAGTGATGTGGATCAGGCCGTTAGTGGCTTGCCCACGAATAGGTGTACGTGTGTGTGCATGCAGGTGTGTGTGCATGCAGGTAGTGCGTTAGTGGATGTGTGTGATAGTCAAGTGAGTCGGCTATTTAAGCCATGTAACCGGTTGCATCAAGTGTGGGAAGAAATACAGAAAGTGGCACAAGTTGTGCGGTGCCAAGCTCCTGTGTGTGTTCTTCTACCTTGTGTGAGTGTGAGTCTTCTTCCTCCTCCGGCTGCGCCAACATTTGGTATCAGAGCCAGAGTTTGATCCGTTCTTGTGATGGCCGGCACCGAGGGGGGTGATGCGTCCAAGGCGGCGGAGCTGGCCAAGGGGAAGCCGGTGGAGCCGGCGACTGCACCAAAGGCGCGGCTCGCCGACGGCAGCGGCAGCGGCGAGCTTCGCGTTGTCGAGCGCGTGGTCCGGCAGACCTCGTCGATGGTGCAGCTACCCCCGCTAACTCGCACGAACTACACCGAGTGGGCGCTCGTCATGCGAGTGCGGATGCAGGCGCAAGGCCTGTGGGAGGTGGTCGAGCATGGCGCTGTCATCGACTACCGTGACGATCGTGAAGCTTTGGGCATCATCCTCTAGGCTGTGCCGCCGGAGATGTTGCGCTCCTTGGCTGCGAAGGACTCGGCGAAGGAGGCTTGGGACGCCCTCAAGACCTTGAGGATGGGGTCCCGCGCGTCCATGAAAGCCTGGGCGCAGGCGCGTCGCTCGGAGTTTGAGAATCTCCGGTTCAAGGATGGCGAGAGGATGGAGGAGTTCGCTGTCCGCCTCACCGGCATCGTCAACGACTTGGAGGCCCTCGGCGACGGCATCACCGAGCACAAGGCGGTGCTCAAGTTTCTCCGTTGCATGCCTCCGCGCTACAGGCAGCTCGCGCACTCCATCCAGTCGCTACTCGACCTCCAGACCTTGACGATTGAAGAGCTCACGGGCCGCTTCTTGGCTGTGGAGGAGAGCTTCGACATGGACGAGGCAGGCAGCAGCAACGGCGGCGCTCAGCTGCTCCTCACGAAGGAGGAATGGCTTGCTCGTAACAAGAACCGCCGTGGCGCCGGCAAGAAGAAGAGCACCTTCGACATCCGTAAGGTGCGCTGCTACAACTGCCAAGACTATGGCCATTTCGCGAAGGATTGCACCGCGCCAAGGAAAGAGCAGGCCCATCTCGCCGCCGCAACCGCCGCCGACGAGCCGGGGCTGCTTTGAAGATCGACATGGAGGTGTTCGAATAAACGACAACAAGGTTAAGGGGGTGATTGATAGAGTAAACCTTGTTGTCTAGGTGTTCATCATGTTTATTTTATCGCATTAGTTCGTTCATGCATGTAGTTGAGTTAGCATCAGCTGAGTACCAAGCACGTACGTGTAGTCTGCATAAATGTGTTAATTTGCAGCAGACGTAAAGCTCCGTAGAGTCGCAGCGGCTGAGTCGTGTGGTAGATGAGCGTTGAAGCTAGAAGCGGATGCAGTTAGTTGAGGCCCGCGTCAGAGTGTGCCGTTGTGGGCAAGCTCCTAGTGTGCTACAGACTTAGGAATTACTCAAGCTTCAGAATTGTGCGTGTGCGGCCGAAGTAGTTAGATGAGATAAGGATGCATGCAGCCGCGTTGGCCAAGTTGTATGGCCAGCTACCAGGGATGTGGATCAGGCCGTTAGTGGCTTGCCCACGAATAGGTGTACGTGTGTGTGCATGCAGGTAGTGCGTTAGTGGATGTGTGTGATAGCCAAGTGAGTCGGCTATTTAAGCCATGTAACCGGTTGCATCAAGTGTGGGAAGAAATACAGAAAGTGGCACAAGTTGTGTGTGGTGCCAAGCTCCTGTGTGTGTTCTTCTACCTTGTGTGAGTGTGAGTCTTCTTCCTCCTCCGGCTGCGCCAACAAGAGATTCACTCGGGAAAAAAAGGCTTACCCGCAAGCTTCTCGTTCATGTCCGTGCTGAAGTCCTCGATATATTGATCGAGTGTTGCCTTCTTCAAAAGGAGTTGCGCGACTCTCTCTTCCAAGGTTTTCTTCTCTTGCTCGAAGGTGCTAGCCTAGGCATTGAACTTCTTCTCCCACTCGGAGGCTTCACTTTTCGCCACCTCCACGGCAGCCTCAGGGTCTTGTTCTTCTCCTTCATTTTGCCGACTGATGCCAGCTTCTCCTCGGCGGCCTTTGTCTTAGTCTTGGCCTCCTTCTGCACCAGCACCAACTTCTTGTCCTTGTCCTCGAGGGCATGCTTCATGGTTTCTAAATAAATAGAAATCCTGAGCCTCTTTACGAGTTGAGCGTTCTCACTACGAACATTTGTTAAAGTGAACGTACTCGGATCAAAAGAAAAGGCAAGAATTGGCAGGAAGGCAGACGTTGAAATCTACCTCACAAGGCCTCTTCTCCTTCTCAAGGCGGTCGCACGTGTGCTTCTCGGCCTCTAGGTCCACTTGTAGTTGCGACACCTCCTTCTCCAAGGTGACCTGATGGGATCCGAGCTCGCATGATCTCTGTGACAGGAAAAGAAGACAATCAGTTGGAAGGAACAAACTAAGCCTGTACGAGATCCTCGAACATCCGCTGGCCACTGAGTCGACAATGAAGAAGATCAAGGACAACAACACACTGGTCTTTAAATACCAGCTTGCCACTGAGTCAGCAATGAAGAAGATCGAAGACAACAACACACTAGTCTTCATATTACCAAGCAACCCACTCGCTCAGCCGAGTGCAGAGTCGCACTCCGAGTGCTACACAACAGGCACGGTTCTAAAGACTGCTGCCAATTTCCCGCAATGAACAACAGTCTCAGGGACTACACCCAGTGGGTGCACTCAGTGTGTCCCAACTAAAGAACATCCACTCGAATGACAGGCGATCTTGCTCAGAGTGGACCTAGAGGCCTCCTGCATGACCACGTCAGCATCGGTCGCTGCCCTCTTGTCGGCCTCCGGGTTAGGTGGGTCGGCCTTATCGTTGTCATCCAGCAGGATGACCTAGTCGGCGCTGCACGAACACACAGATTGAAGTACCAATACAAAAGTCAATCAAATGGGACTCAGAAGTTCAGATCAGTTGGCGGGTCCATACCTTTGGAGGTGGCAACGTCCGTCGCGTCGCCCTTGCCCTGACCCTATTTGGGGGCATTCGAATCCAACAATGTCGTCAATGTATCGTTGCTGCAATCATAAAGACACTCGGCCGTCAGACGAGTGGAAATTATACATGGTAGGAACATGATCTTCAACACTTACGTCAAAGCCACCGGTACCACCACCTTGATGCTCAGCATGGAGTTAAAAGGAATTATTT
The DNA here is from genome assembly GCA_021605145.1 of Aegilops bicornis. Classification (NCBI taxonomy): domain Eukaryota; kingdom Viridiplantae; phylum Streptophyta; class Magnoliopsida; order Poales; family Poaceae; genus Aegilops; species Aegilops bicornis. Next base: position 800,495,799 of record CM038673.1, read on the forward strand.
GCCGTGGTTAGCCCCAACCGCCTAGCATCTCTTTATATTGATTGATCAACTTGTACAACAAGGAAATACAACAAGTATACAACATGTACATGTATATATAGAAAATACAACTCTAACCCCCCCCCCCCCCCCCCTCAATCTAAACCGTCATGAACAAGGTTGAGATTGGAACTAAAACGATGAAGTGTGAGCTGAGGAGTAGGCTCGTGAAAACGTCAGCCAACTGTTCGCCAGTGGAGATGAACCGAACATCAAGAGCACCCAACGCAACTCGCTCACGCACAAAGTGAAAATCAACCTCGATATGCTTCGTGCGGGCATGAAAAACTGGATTGGCAGATAGGTATGTGGCGCCAACATTGTCACACCACAAAACCGGAGGGTGAGAAAGAAACACACAAAGCTCCTTCAACACCGACTGTATCCATATAGCCTCAGCGGTGCCATTGGCCAAAGCCTGGTATTCTGCCTCGGTACTAAAACGAGAAACTGTGCGTTGCTTGCGAGAACTCCAAGAGACGAGGTTGGATCCAAGAAAAATGGCAATACCGCCCATAGACCGACGATCATCAGGACAGCCTGCCCAATCTGCATCAGTGAAAATACTCAGGCTCATAGAAGCGGAGCGCCAGAAACGCAAGCCAGTATACACAGTGCCTCGGATATATCGAAGAATTCGCTTCACTACCTCATAGTGAGAGGTAGTTGGCTGCGACAAGTATTGGCACACCTTGTTAATAGCAAAGGACAATTCAGGACGTGTCAAAGTTAGGTACTGAAGACTGATACGTCCATTTTGCATCATGCTTTTATATTGATATTTATCGCATTATGGGCTGTTATTTCACGTTATGTCACAATACATATGGCTATTCTCTCTTATTTTACAAGGTTTACATGAAGAGGGAGAATGCCGGGCTGGGATTCTCAATGGAAAAGGAGCAAATATTGGAGGCCTATTCTGCGCAACTCCAAAAGTCCTGAAACTCCATGGAATATCTTAAAATAAATAAAAGAAAATCGTCGCCAAAGATGAAGGCCAGGGGCCCACACCCGCTCACGAGGGTGGGGCGCGCCTACCTCGTGGGCCCCCCTGGTGGCTCTCCGGCGCCCATCTTCTCCTATATGAAGTCTTTCGTCAATAAAAAATAAGAAGCAACCTTTCGATTTGAGACTCCGCCCCACGAGGCGCAACCTTGGCAGAACCAATCTAGGGCTCCGTGAGCTGTTCTGCCGGGACACTTCCCTCCGGGAGGGGGAAATCATCGTCATCAACATCACCAATGCTCCTCTCATCGGGAGAGGGCAATCTCCATCAACATCTTCACCAGCACCATCTCATCTCCAAACCCTATGTCGGTGTCAAAACCGGCGGATCTCGGGTAGGGGGTCCCAAACTGTGGGTCTAGGCGGATGGTAACAGGAGACAAGGGGCACGATGTTTTTACCCAGGTTCGGGCCCTCTCGATGGAGGTAATACCCTACTCCTGCTTGATTAATATTGATGATATGGGTAGTACAAGAGTAGATGTACCACGAGATCAAGGAGGCTAAACCCTAGAAGCTAGCCTATGGTATGATTGTTGTTCGTCCCTGGGACTAAAACCCTCCGATTTATATAGACACCGGATAGGTTAGGGTTACACAGTCGGTTACAATGGTAGGAGATCTACATATCCAGACGCTAAGCTTGCCTTCCACGCCAAGGAAAGTCCCATCCGGACACGGACGAAGTCTTCAATCTTGTATCTTCATAGTCTTGGAGTCCGCCGTGATGATAGTTCGGCTATCCGGACACCCCTAGTCCAGACTCCTCAAGAGTCTCTCGAACCAGGCTTCAATGACGCATTTAGTCCGGGCGCAAGATATTGTCTTCGGCATTGCAAAGGCGGGTTCCTCCTCTGAATACTTCATAGAAGGTTTTGAACACAAGGATAGTGTCCGCTCTGCAAAACAAGTTCCACATACCACCGTAGAGAGAATAATTTTTGCACAGATTCGCTAACGCATTCGCGGGCGTGACATCACACCACGGCCAGGCCTTTACATGAATCGTTTTTTACTGTTGCACCTCAGTGCGTTTAGCGAGGCGGTTTCCCTGGCATGTCTTATCAAAGCATAGATCGTGCCCCCTTATTCCGGGATTCCCATCAATAGGACGTGTGTAACCCAACCGAGCCCGTTGGCACGCCTCCTCTATCAAAGGCGAGTCCTAATCGACCACGTGGTGGGCTCTTGGTATTCAACCTCTTTATAATGAGACCAAGGCCCTCTTATTTTTACACCCTCCATCGAGTTCGCCTCGCGCTTCGAGTTCCAACACCCAAAGCTTCAGATTTAGGCGCTGTGGACCTTCGACGATGTCCGGCTCCGACCAGCACGGCCGATGGATGTCTTCCTCCGTCCACGAAGAAGATGTGTTAAAAGCTGCGAGGCGCCGGGTATCTAACGGCGAGATCTCGCATAGGCTGCCTGCTCCAGGCAGGTCATTCCCACTCCGAGCCCGGCGAAGCGTGGTGTTCGTGTCTCACTTCCTTCGTGGTTTAGGCTTCCGACGGATCCCTTTGTGCGGGGCTCATGTTTTATTATGGGCTTGATTTCCATGATTTGAATCAGGTCCATCCTCCATATCTCGTCGTTCATTGTCATATGTGAGGCCTTCCTCCATATTACCCCTCACTTTGGATTGTGGCTCAAGACCTTCAAGGTGGAGCCAAAGATGATCGAGGGGCAGCAAGCAGAGTGCAGAGGGGCGGCCATAAGTAAATGTGCTGATGCTCCGTGGCCCGAGGGCTCTTTTCAAGAGGAGCTTGGTTTGTGGCAACGGGGGTGGTTTTATATCACCGCTCCCAGGGGCACCAAGTGGGTGGCGCTCCCCGCCTTCCGCTCAGGTCCACCACAGCGGCTGGCGTCATGGGTCAACAAGGGGCTCGACTGGGGGCCGTCCAAAGACGTTCCTTTGCTGTAGGGCCGTATTCGAGACCTCCAAGAAAGAGAGATCAATCTGGTTGCAGTGGCGCAAGTTATGTTGATCCGGCGCCTTCTGCCCTGCAAACGTCGCCCCCTCCGCCTGTGGGAATTTAATCCAGAGGGACCATGAGCTCTCCAAAATTTTATGGGCACGACGCCCGTGGAGATGTATAAACTGTTCTTCGGATCACAAGAGAAGTGTCCGGACCTGACTGAGGACGCAGGACTAAGCTGCAATCGCCCAGACACTCAAGTAAGTAGTCCTGTAACCGGACAAGCTGTTCATTCGTTTGTCATATATATATTCCCTTTAAAGGAGCCATTTCTTGAACAGGAGTGGATAGCCAAGGCAAACTTAATAAGGTGTCCGGCTCCCCTCCCAGAGACCACGCCGGAGCCCATGTTGACCAAGATGTTGAAGGTCGTGCCTTTTGAAGAAGGCGAAGGGGGAGCGGGGAAGCGAATGCCTCTACGAAGGAGGCTATCAAGGAAGGAGGGATTAAAAGTCCCGTCTTTAGAGGAGAGAAGAGGACCGCTTCGGAAGATCCGGAGGTCAAGGCCTCAAAGAGGGGAAATGAATCTTTGTCAGAGAGTCCGGCGTTGGGAAGTAACCCAGCCGCACTATTTCCCCAAGGGGATTAGCCCTCCAGCGAGCCGTAAGTAAAAAGAAGGGGTCTTGTAAATAAGGAACATCCCTGTATTTATTTCTGAAGATAACCGAAATTGGACCTTGTAGTTCGGATCTCAGCCCTTCTCGTGAGCTTCGTCTTGGGGATCTTCTTCCGGAGATGATGGAGAGAGCGAACGGCTCCACCTGTCGCACCCTCATGCAGGCGGACGACCACGAGGTGTCGTCGCGAAGGGTTCCCCAAGTCCGGCGGGCCGGAAGGTCCAGCGCCAAGTGGTGTGCTTGGTCCGAGGAGTGAAGGATCTGCTCGGGCGGCGGTTATCTCGTAAGATCACCGTGCTCTTAGTGGGTACGGTGATTGAAAGAATTGCATCCGCGAGAGGCGGATTGCATGACACCGTCGAAGCTTCTTGTGAGGTTCGAGGTACGCATAAAAATGATGTACCTTCGGCGCTTATGCATATAGAATGTGCCCTGTATAGATAGTAGCCCCTGAGACTCGGTATGTTGTCAAAATTGACAGCGTGCCGAGGGTCAAAATTTCAGTTATAACATATCGCCGCTCCTAAACAGGTGGCGAGGCGTCCGGTGGCCAGCCGGACTGATCAGTATGCCGAACTAAAGCGGCAACTGGACGAGGCGGATGCGGACATCGCGCTGGCCAATAAGTGGTTTGACGAGTCACAAGGTATGCGACTCCTATGCGGACACCTGGTAAGGGAGCTTGACGCCCATGTCTTACTATTTGTATGCTTAATGCAGATGGTGCCGTTGCTGTGGAGGAGCTGCGGGCGGAACTCGCCCGAGCGAAAGAGCAAGCCAGAAATAGTAATGCGGCCGCTTTAAGGGCGGCCGAGGAGCTAAAAACCGAACGGGCTGCTCACTGGCGAAGCAAAGAGGAATTGGCCGATATGGCCAGAAAGTTGAAGAATATTACCGACCGCTGCGAGGTTCTTGAAAAAGAACGTCAAGCGGAGCAAGAGGGCCTAAAAAAGGCCACCGCCGAATCCAAGGATGCTCGTTCCGCTTTGAGAGCTGCCAAGGAGGAGCTGAGTCAGGCCGGGGCTATTACGCCTGGGAAACCGTTTTTGCTGCGGAGGAAATATACGGATCCAAAGTATGCTCAGTTGGACAAGTTGTGGAGTTCGGGGGATGCTTATCTGGACTTAGCGGCGAAGCGCTGCGACGCTGTTGAGCACTTCCGGGGCGTAAGGGCACGAAGGGAAGAGCTATATTGGTCGCAATTCCATAGTCCGGAGCGTCCTCTTCCGTTGACCGATCGGTTGGCCGAATGGGCCGAGCTGAATCGGTTATCCGGATTTGCCATGAAGCATATATTGACTCATTTGTGGCTGGGCGGACCCGAGCCAAAGAGTTATTTTGGTTTAGTGCAGCAGTTTCTTGGTGCGGTACCACGTATCGACGCAATGAAGCGGTCGGCGTGTATTGAGGGAGCGCGGATGGCTCTGGCCCGTGCCAAGACATACTGGGCAGAGATGAAGGCCACCGACGTTGCATCCCAAGATTCGAACAGAAGCCGAGTACCTGCCGAGCACTACTTTGGAGAAGTCCTGCAGGGCGCTCGTTTAATAGAGACGCAGTGCTCGAAGGATATTATGTTTAAATGACATGTATGGTATGTGAAAACAATGTTTCAATATAATATAAGATCTTTTTTATAGTTGTGTCTGTGTGGCCATTTATGTATATGTATATATATAACCTGAAAGATGGCAGTCCTTGGCTTCAGCCCCCACGCACATAGTGCGGGGGTGTTTGCAAAGAAAGCACTTTTTCACACTTAATCCAACGTCTTGGTCCTGTTAAGGAGGTGGTAGCGTAGCAAACTAGGCAACCGGACTATAATGCTTTATCACTTTCACTTAGCCATAGGAGTTCGAGGGTGGGGCTACTATATAGCCCCTCGGGCACCGCACTCTCCCGAATTAAAGTGCGTATGTGCACGACCGAAAACCGGTCCTTCGTTAATGCGGAGGAATCCTAAACATTCCGATGAGTCATCGAGTGGTTGACCAGTCTCTCGCTATATCATGACAGTCAGTTTTGGCTTTCTCTCGAGGTGCTCGCCCGGCGAACCGGGCACAATCGCAGATGTTCTCCACAGTGCCGTTAGCCGATAAAACGGAACGTAAGGCAGCAAAACACAGGAGTCGGGCAAACCCAACATTTGACCAAATACATGATTCGGAGCTGATGCATATAAGGCCTAACTCGAGACGCCGAATACTCCCTAAGGTATACGGTCTTTATAAAAACGGGCAGAATAATGCCCTAAGCCCACAGTGTCCAGTGCACGCATAAGAATTACAGTGCGGCCAATGCCAAACGCCAGCCTCCTCCTCGGTTATAGTAAGAAACCGGGGATGTATATCAACAAGAGACAGTAAAAAGGTTTACGCAGGGTCTTAATCTGAAAAGAATCCTTGCAGCGGGTCCCTCTTGCACGCGTGCGTACTGTGTCTCCGTTGTGCCGTATCCTGTACGGGTGTAGCTCGTTGTTCTTCTGTTAAAGAGAGGAACTTAGTTTAAAAAAGAAAAAAGATCATGAGGAATATGTACTTTATATTAAATAAACATAGTACGATTCGAAGAAGTGAATAAGATTGAGCTTTATTGTCTCTTGTGCTACATGCATGCAGCCCCTTGTATGGGGGTATGCCGCTAGTAGGCGCCGGACTCGTCTAGCCGTGTCCGGGGTTTGAATGACCAATTCAGGTTCTTTGACTAGCGGAGCCGGATAGGTGTGGGGCTGTCAAGGCAGTCTCACGTTCCTCCGTGCTCAAGTAGCACTTAATACTTCCTTTTAATGAGATGATGCCGCATGGACCGGGCATTTTAAGTGTTAGAGATGCATAACGCGGTATTGCATTAAAGCGGGCGAAAGCTTTGCGTCCCAATAGTGCTTGATGGCTACTTTTAAATGGGGCGACATGGAAGACTAACTTTTTGCGACGGAAGTTTTCGAATGAACCGAACACAACTTCTAGCAATAGGGAGCCCGTACAATGGGCATATGGGCCTGGCATTACCCCTTTAAAGGAGGTGTTGCTATGGCGAATTTGGTTTGGGTCTATCCCCATCCTGCGGATTGTGTCCTGATATATCAGGTTTATGTCACTGCCGCCATCCATGAGGACTTGTGTAAATTGGAATCCGTCGATTATAGGATCCAATATCAAGGCAGTCCATCCTGCGTTCCGGATACTTGCGGAATAGTCCTGTTGGTCGAAGGTGATTGGTTTTGACAACCAGTGTGCGGCGCGCATTTTAGTGGGCGCCGCTCTGTTTTTCCCTTTGATCACGTGAAGTGAGTTTACTGTTTTAACCTCTTGTGGGAAATTCTTTTGTTTTCCGGGGCTCTGCTTGTGGTGGTCGTCATCATCTTCACTTGGTGTGTCGAGCCCCTTGTGTTCGGCGTTGAGTCTGCCGGACTGTTTGAAGACCCAACAATTTCTGTGGGTATGGTTTGCAGGCCTCCCGGGAGTACTGTGGATTTGACATATCTTGTCCAAGATTTTGTTGAAGTTGGATAGCTCATCGCTATTGTCCTTAAGGGGCAGTTTTTTGTTGTTCTGCCGTGAGCTTTTGAATCCGGCGTTGACTGCCGCGCTCTTTGGACCGTTCCCGTTAGTCCGACGCTGGTCCTTGTTGCACCGTGGTTTCCCGTTTCCATCCCTGACTTCGGATGTACTTGGGTCGCTGGTGCTGCATCTTGCTAGCCAGATGTCCTCTCCCGCGCAAAAGCGGGTCATGAGGCTTGTTAATGCAGCCATCGTTCTTGGCTTTTCTTGGCCGAGGTGTCTGGCGAGCCATTCATCTCGGACGTTGTGTTTGAAGGCTGCTAAGGCTTTGGCGTCCGGACAGTCGACTATTTGGTTCTTTTTAGTAAGGAACTTGTTCCGAAATTTCGGGCTGACTCTCCGGCTGTTGAGTTATGTGACTTAGATCGCTTTGCATCCGAGGCGGACATAGGTCCCCTGAAAATTTGCCCGAAACGCATCCTCGAGCTCCTCCCAGCTTCCAATGGTATTTTTGGGGAGGCTTTTAAGCCAATGCCGAGCTGGCCCTTTGAGTTTTAGGGGTAAGTATTTTATGGCATGGAGATCATCTCCTCTAGCCATGTGTATGTGGAGGATGTAATCCTCAATCCAGACTCCAGGGTCTGTTGTTCCGTCGTATGCCTCTATGTTTACGGGTTTGAATCCCGCTGGAAATTCATGATCCAGCACCTCATCGGTGAAACATAGGGGATGTGCGGCGCCCCTATATTTGGGTGTGCCGTGATGTTCGGATTTTCGGCGTGTTGCATTGCTTTGAAGAGCTTGCTTTCTTGGCCCATAGATGGACCTATCTGGGCCATCCTTTTGATGTGATTCCTTATGCGGATCGCATACTAGCTTGTGTGCGGCGCCATTTGCCACTCTCTTTTTGCCGTGGGGTCGTCCATCCGACCGGGTGGCCTTCTTACTTTTTGATTGTGGGGGCTCTAAGGCCTCCTCGTCGAATTCGGGCAGTAGCTTTCTTTTTGGGTAGCTCTTTGTTCGGCGACTGTCGCCGTATTTGTCTGCGGTGTTGAATACTTTGCTCCATCTGATCCTGAGTGCATCTTCCGCTGTTTTGAGCTTCCGCTTCTGCTTTTTCAGGCTACGCGCAGTGGCGACGAGCCTTTTCTGGAGGTTATTTTGCTCCAACAGTTTGTCCGGTGTGAGATTGTCCGGACTGTTGTCTTCGCCGGGGACGGGTTGTTTATCCAAGTTGTCTTGTTCGGACGATTGCTCGATAGCTTGTTCGTCGTCCACCGGTTCGCCCTGCTCTATGGCTGGGTCTTTGTTGAGGCGGGACTTGGTTCGGCGTTTACGTTGCCGTTTTGACTGTTTTTCGAGGGATTTATCCTTCGTAACGTCTCGTTGTTCCTCTTCTTCATTTCCTTTAGGTATATCCACTATGTATACGTCATGAGATGAGGTGGTTGTCCAGCATCCTATAGGTGCTGGTTCATTGTTGTCTCCTACATCGTCGTCCATACCGTCGATGTCTTCGGAGTCGAAATCGAGCACGTCGTGTAAGCTTTCAACAGTGGCTATGAAGTGGGTGGTGGGTGGGCGTTGAATTTTTTCGTCGTCCGCATCCCAACCCTCCTGACCGTAGTCCGGCCAGGGCTCTCCTGATAAAGAGAGAGACTTTAGTGAATTCAGGATGTCGCCAAAGGGCGAGTGCTGAAAGATGTCCGCGGCCGTGAACTCCATGACCGGCGCCCAATCAGACTGGATTGGTAGGGGCGCTGGGGTTCGTGAGTCCGGTGAGGAGTCCGGCACCCCAGAGTCGAGGTCTTCGCAAAGGACAGGGATAGAGTTCGGCTCAATCGCCGTAGAGATTGTAGCCCCCGAGGCGGTGTCCAACCACTCGTCCTCGATCGGGGAATCCGGCTCCGGATTAAGGGTCGGAGCAGATGCTGGTTCGGCCTCCAGGGCACTGTTCGGCTATAGAGCTAGATCATGCCCATCGAAACAGTGCGGCACGCTCGGCTGCGGCTCGAATCCGTCGAAGATCAAGTCTCCGCGGATATCGGCCGTATAGTTCAAACTTCCAAATCTGACCTGATGGCGGGGCGTAGCTTCGATCTGCTCCGGATGGCCAAGCGAATTGGCCCGCAGGCAAAGCCGCCCGAATACGAAGATCTGTCCGGGGAGAAAAGTCTCACCCTAGACCGCGTCGTTGTTGATGATCGAAGGAGCCATCGGGCCTATCGGTGACGACACAGAGGAACTATCAATGAAAGCACCAATGTCGGTGTCAAAACTGGCGGATCTCGGGTAGGGGGTCCCGAACTGTGCATCTAGGCGGATGGTAACAAGAGACAAGGGGCACGATGTCTTTACCCAGGTTCGGGCCCTCTCGATGGAGGTAATACCCTACTCCTGCTTGATTAATATTGATGATATGGGTAGTACAAGAGTAGATCTACCACGAGATCAAGGAGGCTAAACCCTAGAAGCTAGCCTATGGTATGATTGTTGTTCGTCCTACGGACTAAAACCCTCCAGTTTATATAGACACCCGGATAGGTTAGGGTTACATAGAGTCGGTTACAATGGTAGGAGATCTACATATCCGTATCGCCAAGCTTGCCTTCCACGCCAAGGAAAGTCCCATCCGGACACGGGACGAAGTCTTCAATCTTGTATCTTCATAGTCTTGGAGTCCGGCCGTGATGATAGTTCGGCTATCCGGACACCCCCTAGTCCAGGACTCCCTCACCCTAGTTCATCTCTTGTATCCAATTCTTGTCTCCAAGTCCGGGATTGATGCTAGTAGGTTGCTAGTATTGTTGATTACTCCTTGTAGTTGATGCTAGTTAGTTTACTTGGTGCAAGATCATATGTTCAGATCCTTTATGCATATTATTACCCCTCTGATTATGAACATGAATATGCTTTGTGAGTAGTTACATTTGTTCCTGAGGACAAGGGAGAAGTCTTGCTATTAGTAGTCATGTGAATTTGGTATTCGTTTGATATTTCGATGAGATGTATGTTGTCTAGCCTCTAGTGGTGTTATGTGACGTCGACTACATAACACTTCACCATTATTTGGGCCTAGAGGAATGCATTGGGAAGTAATAAGTAGATGATGGGTTGCTAGAGTGACAGAAGCTTAAACCCTAGTTTATGCGTTGCTTCGTAAGGGGCTGATTTGGATCCATATGTTTCATGCTATGGTTAGGTTTACCTTAATACTTTTGTTGTAGTTGCGGATGCTTGAAATAGAGAATAATCATAAGTGGGATGCTTGTTCAAGTAAGAACAGCACCCAAGCACCGGTCCACCCACATATCAAATTATCAAAGTAATCGAGCGAATCATATGAACGTGATGAAAACTAGCTTGACGATATTCCCATGTGTCCTCGGGGCGCTTTTCCTATTATAAGAGTTTGTCCAGGCTTGTACTTTGCTACAAAAAGGATTGGGCCACCTTGCTGCACTTTATTTACTCTTGTTACTTGTTGCTCGTTAAAATTTATCTTATCACAAAACTATCTGATACCACTTATTTCAGTACTTGCAGAGAATACCATGCTGAAAACCGCTTATCATTTCCTTCTGCTCCTCGTTGGGTTCGACACTCTTACTTATCGAAAGGACTACGATAGAGCCCCTATACTTGTGGGTCATCAAGACTCTTTTCTGGTGCCGTTTCCGGGGAGTGTAGCGCCTTTGGTAGGTGGAATTTGGTAAGGAAAATTTTATATAGTGTGCTGAAATTTACTGTCACTTGTTACTATGGAAAGTAATTCTCTGAGGGGCTTGTTAGGGTATCTTCACCCGTCCGATGAAACAAAGAGTTGCTCCTCAACCTACTGAACCTATTGAAAATGAAACTCCTTTTGAATTTCCTTCGGGTATGATGGAAAGACTTCTAGCTAATCCTTTTACAGGAGATGGAACAAAGCATCCTGATGAGCACTTAATATATGTGGATGAAGTTTGTGGATTATTTAAGCTTGCAGGTATACCCAATGACGTTGCTAAGAAGAAGGTCTTCCCTTTATCTTTGAAGGGAGACACATTGACATGGTATAGGCTATGTGATGATACGAGATGATGGAACTATAAAAGATTGAAATTGGAATTTCATCAAAAGTATTACCCTATGCATCTTGTTCATCGTGATCGCAATTATATATATAATTTTTGGCCTCGCAAAGGAGGAAGCATCGCTCAAGCTTGGGGGAGGCTTAAATCAATGTTATATTCATGCCCCAATCATGAGCTCTCGAGAGTGACAATTCTTCGTAATTTTATGCTCGGCTTTCGATAACAATCGCACCATGCTTGATACTTCTTGTGCTGGCTCTTTTATGATGAAGACTATTGAACTCAGATGGGATTTATTGGATAGAATTAAACACAACTCTGAAGATTGGGACCTCGACGAAGGTAAGGAGTCAGGCATGACACCTAAGTTTGATTGTGTTAAATCTTTTATGGATACTGATATTTTCCGTAAGTTTAGCACTAAATATGGACTTGACTCTGAGATAGTAGCTTCTTTCTATGAATCTTTTGCTACTTATGTTGATCTCCCAAAGGATAAGTGGTTTAAATATCATCCTCCCATAGAAGTAAAAGTAGCTACACCTATTAAAGTTGAAGAAAAGACTGTTACTTATAATGATCCTATTGTTCCTACCTCTTATGTTGAGAAACCACCTTTCCCTGTTAGAATAAAGGATCATGCTAAAGCTTCAACTGTGGTTCGTAAAAGCAATATTAGAACTTATACACCTCCTGAGCAAGTCAAAGTAGAACCTATTATTGCTATTGTTAAAGATATCTTGTCTGATAATATTGATGGGCATGTTATTCTATTATGTGGTGAATCTGCTAGAATTGCTAAACCTAGCGCTAAAGATAAACATAGACCTGTGGTAGGCGTGCCTGTTATTTCTGTTAAAATAGGAGATCATTGTTATCATGGCTTATATGATATGGGTGCTAGTGATAGTGTTATACTTATTACCTTGTATGAAGAAATTAAGCATGAAATTGCACCCGCTGAGATAGAAGATATTGATGTTACAATTAAACTTGCCAATAGAGATACTATATCGTCAGTGGGAATTGTTAGAGATGTTGAAGTCTTGTGTGGGAAAACTAAATATCCTGCTGATTTTCTTGTTCTTGGTTCCCGACAAGATAGTTTTTGTCCAACTATATTTGGTAGACCCTTCTTGAACACTGTTAATGCTAAGATAGATTGTGAAATGAATGTTGTTATTATTGGCTTGGATGATCTGATTCATGAGTTTAATTTCTCTAAATTTAGTAAACAACATCGTGAGGAAGAATATCCTAGTAAGGATGGAATTATTGGTCTTGCTTCTATTTCCGTACCTCCTAGTGATCCTTTAGAACAATATTTGCTAGACCATGAAAATGATATGTTTATGAATGAGAGAAGGGAAATAGATGAAGTATTCTTTAAAGAGGAACCTATTCTGCAACACAATTTTCCTGTTGAAATCCTATTGGATCCTCCTCCACCCAAGGGTGATCCCGTGTTTGAACTTAAACCGTTGCCTGATAATCTTAAATATGCTTATCTTGATGAAAAGAAAATATATCCTGTTATTATTAGTGCTAACCTTTCAGAGCATGAAAAAGAAAGATTATTGAAAACTCGAAGAAGCACCGTGCGCTATTGGATATACTCTTGATGATCTTAAGGGCATTAGTCCCACTCTATGTCAACATAAAATAAATTTGGAAGCGGATGCCAAACCAGTTCGTGATCCTCAACGACGTTTGAATCCTAAAATGAAAGAAGTCGTAAGAAAAGAAATACTCAAGCTTCTGGAGGCAGGTATAATTTATCCCATTGCTGATAGTCAGTGGGTAAGTCATGTCCATTGTGCCCTAAGAAGGGAGGTATTACTGTTGTCCCTAATGATAAAGATGAATTGATCCCGCAAAGAATTATCACAGGTTATAGGATGGTAGTTGATTTTCACAAATTAAATAAAGCTACTAAGAAAGATCATTACCCCTTACCTTTTATTGATCAAATGCTAGAAAGATTATGCAAACATACACATTATTGCTTTCTAGATGGTTATTCTGGTTTCTCTCAAATACACCGTAATAGGCTAAAGATCAATCAAAGACTACTTTTACTTGCCCTTTTGGTACTTTTGCTTATAGACGTATACCTTTTGGTTTATGTAATGCACCTGCTACCTTTCAAAGATGCATGATGGCTATATTCTCTGACTTTTGTGAAAAAATTTGTGAGGTTTTCATGGACGATTTTTCCGTCTATGGTTCCTCTTTGATGATTGCTTGAGCAATCTTGATCGAGTTTTGCAGAGATGTGAAGAAACTAATCTTGTCTTGAATTGGGAAAAGTGCCACTTTATGGTTAATGAAGGTATTGTCTTGGGGCACAAAGTTTCTGAAAGAGGTATTGAAGTTGATAAAGCCAAGGTTGATGTATTGAAAAGATGCCATGTACCAAGGACATAAAAGGTATAAGAAGTTTCCTTGGTCACGCCGGATTTTATAGGAGGTTCATTAAGGACTTCTCAAAAATTGCTCGGCCTCTGACTAATTTATTACAAAAAGATGTACCATTTGTCTTTGATGATGATTGTGTAGAAGCATTTGAAATACTTAAGAAAGCATTAGTCTACTCGCACCAGTTGTTCAGCCACCTGATTGGATTTTACCCTTGGAATTTATGTGTGATGTTAGTTATTACGTTTTAGGTGCTGTTCTAGTGCATAGAGTTGATAAGAACTTAAATGTTATCCATTATGGTAGTAAGACTCTAGACAATGCTCAAAGAAATTATGCTACTACCGAAAAGGAACTTTTAGCGATTGTATTTGCTTGTGATAAATTCTGACCCTATATTGTTGATTCTAAAGTAACTATTCACACTGATCATGCTGCTATTAAATATCTTATGGAAAAGAAAGATGCAAAACCTAGACTTATTAGATGGGTTCTCTTGCTGGAAGAATTTGATTTGCATATTGTTGATAGAAAAGGAGCTGAGAACCCGTTCTGGATAACTTATCTAGGTTAGAGAATGTTCTGGATGACCCACTACCTATTGATGATAGCTTTCCTGATGAACAATTAAATGTCATAAGCACTTCTCGTAGCACAACATGGTATGCTGATTATGCTAATTATATTGTTGCTAAATTTATAACACCTAGCTTCACATACCAACAAAAGAAAAAGTTTTTCTATGATTTGCGACATTACTTTTGGGATGACCCACATCTTTAGAAAGAAGGAGTAGATGGTGTTATTAGACGTTGTGTACCTGAGCATGAACAGGAACAGATCCTACGCAAGTGCCACTCCGAGGCTTATGGAGGAGACCACGCTGGAGATAGAACTGCACACAAGGTATTTGTCGTGGATTTGTCACGGCAGATGTCCTCATGAAAGGACTTAGTCGTGGAGCCATCGCTACGGCTTAGCTTGAAGGGGTTAAACCGGACAAGGGACACTGGAGTTTATACTAGTTTGGCCCCTTCGATGAAGGTAAAAGCCTACGTCTAGTTTGTGTTGGGATTATTGGGGTTTCGATGACCAGGGAGCGAATACGCTTTGCCTGAGTCTGGAGTTGTTGTTGTCCCTCCCTAAACCGCTGCCGGGTCGTCCCTTTATATACACAGGGTGACGCCCGGCCGGTCTACAGAGTCCTGAGGCTGGCTCATACAAGTGTTCAGCCCGGTCTCTTCCTTTCCCTAACTTACAATACAAGTTATACGAATATGGCGGTTTACCGCTATGGGCCCTAATCCGCCTCTGGGCTCTGGGCCTCTAGTCTTATCAGTAAAACGCCATCTTCTTTGTCTTCCTAAGCTTAAGTATAGTTGAGCGTGAACCAGCCCCTCCTGGGCGGTTTACCCTCAGTAGTAATATCCTCAACATTAGGCCCCAGATTGATTTGAACCTGTTCATGTCAATCTTCAATACTTAGAAAAGCTCCTTGAACATCTTCTAACGATTCTTGTAAACCGCCATATTGTCTTATCCCTGTGAATTTTGGTAAACCGCCATGCCGTCATCCTCTGAACGCTGTAGTGAATCATCATGACGTCATCTCTGTATAAAAAAGATAATAAAGATTCCCTTCCCTTAATTAATTCCCGAAGATCGAGGCGACAGCTACGCCTCCTTTTGCCGCTTCAGGCCCCTCGATTCTTGCGCCTGCCGGTTTATCCCCCTTTCTTTATAAATAAGATCGGGGCTCCTTCCTTTTTTCCCCCTTGCCTCTTCACATCGTCTTCTTCCTCGCGACCTGAAGAACTCAAGCATAGCCGCCGCCGTCGACCTCAAAGCTCTACCTCATCTCAGGCCGCTGCATCAACCTGAACGTTTCCAGAGATCCGCAACTCTCCTCCGCTGCTCCTGAGAATCTGGTAAGCTTTCTTCCTGCAACCCTAGATCTCCATTAGGGCTTCATACTCTTCCCTGTTCATTGACGTTCATCAGTGCTTATCCGCCTTCCCTTAGCTTCTTTACTGAATCTTGCTTATGCCTGATTGTTTCTTTTGCTGCTAGATCCGTGACTTTAATCCATCATCTAATAGCATCTTGCTGTTCTTAGAAAAAACTGCATCTGGACTTTGTCTGTTCCTCTTAGCGCCATTGTAGGGCTTAGAAAAATTTCCTCACTGAACCACGGCAGATCCAAAATTATATCACTATCTTGTGAAACTTGTTTCTGCAATACTTAATAGATTTTCAGCTCTGGCCCTTTCACCTAAGGGTGGTTTAACCTGTAATAGTTGACAATTGTCATATGCCATTAGCCCTCACTTAAACCGCCGTCTTGACTTGGATAGCAATGTCCGGTTTACCTCATACATACGCTTTGATTAAATTTCCGGTTTAACATTGATGAATACACCTGAACCTCCAATCATAAACCGGCCTTTATCTTTCCCTTACAGTTCTGCTCTTCAAGATGACCAAGCAATTTTCTGCCTGCAACTGGGTTCCATCCCGGATTACGGAAACACAAATCAACGGATTCGTTGTAACGGGCGCTTTAGCTCCAAAAAGTGTCCTTCATTGGCGAGTTCCTGGTCCCGAAAGTGCCCTCCTGAGCCTCAAGATGGAGAAGTGATTGTATTTATGCAACATCTATCCCGGGGTTTCAGTCCTCCCGGATCAAAAAGTTTCCGGGATGTACTTGCCAGCTTCCAACTCCATCCTCAGGATATTGGACCAAATTCTGTGTCCAACATCTGCAACTTTCAAGTGTTCTGTGAGGTTTACCTGCAAGAAGAACAAACGGTTGACCTCTTCCGGGATTTCTTCCACTTAAACCGCCGCATGACTGAAGTTCTCTCGACGGCCCCAATACTGAACTTGGTGGTGTATCAATTCAAAAAAGGAAAGAGGTTGATTTTCCTCATGCCAAACTTCACAGCCATCCTAAAGACTGGAACCAAACTTGGTTTTATTGTCAGAACACTGCCCCTGCTGGAGAAAATCCCTTACCGGGATACCATGCTCACCGGCTTAGCAATGGCCACCCTTTACCTCCGCGAATGACTGCCAAAGAACGACAAGCTTATGCACCTCAACTTGCCGAACTCCGGGCTCTCCTCGCCAACGGTTTGACTGGTGTTGGTCTTGTCCGTTGTTGGGTTTCATGGTGCGTCCTACCTTTAAGCCGCCGCCTCTGATTGATGTCTAAATATACCGGCAAGTCTAATGATCCTCAACGGTTTAACGAGATAGAAATGACTGATGATGAAATCACTGAAAGTGTGAAGAAAATGCTTGACGAACCGATCGCCGTATGCACCCAAACCGGTCTGCGCCCTTTTTATACCTCCAACAAACCGCCAGCGGTAACCACTTTAACCTTGTATATTTTTAATACATCTCCGCTTTAAAAGTAATATAATTATCCTTTATTTTAATCTTGCAGACCAATTGCTCCTTCTGGAAAAGGAAAACTCAAGATAAACCGGCCAGGGCTCCTCGTGCCAAAAGCAAAGTCGCCAAGAAAACTGCCAAAAAGAAAACTGCCGAGTCTTCTGATCCGCCAGAAGATGTTGATGAATCGGCTGAAGAGGTAGAACTTGACTCCCTTGGTTCCTTTTACGTGCACCTTATTGACAATAACTATTCCCAGGATGATGCGGAGGCCAGCCATGCAGACCATGTTGAGGCAATAGCTCTTTCTTCCGATTCAGATCTGGTGCCAACTAAAAGATTTCGACGTGCAGTTCGAAAAGTGAAATACTCTCACCCTCTTGCTTATCTGGATCCAGAACTTTCTTTGAAGACGCAGCAAACTGAAGGGCGTCGCACAACCCGACACAGTGGTCAGCAAGTCACCTCTTCCGGTATACCAGACACACCAACCCGGAAACGTCGTCCAGAGGTTGCTTGTTCTCCTGAAAAACTTTATCCTTTGAAGGGTTTCTTTCGATACCCTCTCAATCCGTCTGATTTGAATTATCAGGTGTCTTCTAATTCGTCTGGCGGTTCATCAACTACTCAGTTGCCTCCCCTTAAAACCATCGCTGGGTAAGTGTTCTTGCTCTTCAGTTTGTTTCTTCATGCATTGGTTTACCGTACTGATCTTTATTTTGACATTGTAGTACCAAGGCCCGATTAAGCAAGAAAGCCAAGACCAGCGACCCCACTGACGATGTTGAACCGGAGAAGACCCCCGAGAATGCTGGTGAAAATCCTGATGCTGTCATGGATGACTCTGCCCTGCAAGACCCAAATGCCATCGATGTCGATCCGCGGAAGCTGGTCCGGCTACTCATGTGGACACATCAAGTCCACGTGCTACGCCTGCAAGTCCAGTTGTTGATCCGCTGAGTTCAACTGCTAATCCGCCAAGCCCTGCTGCCACTCCGCCAAGCCCAGCCAAAGATAATGTCAATCAACCGAGCCCAGCCAAAGATGATGATGACGTTGTTGTTACTGGCACTGCTTATACTGCCCCGGGCAATCCAGTTGTTTTGTCAAAACATACCGCCAAGGACGAATTTGTTGCTATGGGCAAGGGGAAAGGGGCAACTGACTTGTCAAACTATGCTAATCTTTCTGCTCAGGATCATCATTCCGAATTCTTGAACCGGATTTACACAAGCCGAGATTATGAAGTCGGTTTGGTAAACCCGATGAAGGAACGCTATGAGGTAAACACATTCATCCTTATTTTGTACCTTTACTGTATTGTAGCCCCCAAGGGCCGGTTTGTCTTGCAAAGACAAACCGGGACTTTCATTTTCCAAACTGTACTTTGTTGATTTTCCTTGCGTATTTTCCTGATCAAATACACATTAGCCCCCAAGTGCCAAGATTGAAACTTGTATTAATCCTTGGGACTTCAAACAATTAATAGTAGAGAAGCAATCCGCATTAGCCCCCAAGTGCCAAGTGTATAACTGGTTGTATGCTTGGGACTTCTTATAAAATATGTATATGCTCCTCTGATTGTGGCAGGCTGATATAAATCACCAAGGCACTCAAATTGCTGATCTCCAAGAAAGTATCAAATCCCAACAAGCAGAGTCTTCCAAGGCCAAGGATGAGCTAAAAGCCACTTTAATCGCCATGGAACAACTTAAAGAAGGGTTCAAGAAGGAACGTGCCAACTGGGATACTGAAAAGACTAAATTGCTGAAGCAGGCTGAAGACGCCGAGTCAGCTCTTAAACCGGTGGCAGAAGAGCTTACTGGGTTGATACGCCAAGTGAATGACATGACCTCTACAGTATTTGGTAAGTACTCTTGCCAAGGCTTCTTGAATGACTATCCTTGTAATTTGCCGGTTTAACGTGAAATTCTTAAACCGTTGTAGGTAGCCGCATTGCTCATCTGGGCTCTGATATGCGGATGAAGCTGAAGGCAGCATATACTCTTATTGAACAACTGTATACCGGTGCCCAACGGATTATCTGCGTAGCATCATACAACAATCCGGCCCCAACACTGATCAAGGACACGCTAGCAAAGTTATCCATGACGCCAGCACAGATAGAACAGATGAAGCAATCCGCTGCCAGGGCTGGTGCTTTGTTGGCACTTACCCGAGCGAAAGCATGGATAGCCGACCTGGATCCGGTGGACATTGCCAAGGGCTTTCCTAGTGCACAAGAAAATGGGGCAGATTTTGATGACGAAGCCCTTAAAAATGTGACAAGGGAAATGCGTCCTCTGGCGAGTCTACTGGCAGAAGAAGCTAACTTGACTATTCACCGGTCTTTCTATGATGCCAACAACAAACGGATTAACGTTGTCATGTCGGAAGTGCAAAATCTTATTTCGCCAATTCGTAAGCACACTTACGCACCTGACGTTGATCCGTCCGAACTTATAAGTGAAGAGGCTGTCTTTCAGGCTTTAACCCGGATTGACTGGACCACTGTGGACTTCCAACCACTAGATGGGGAGGAGGATGCTGAACCGACGCCAGATGATCCATCAACTTCACGTCAACAATGTGATGAGGCTTGATCCGTCAATCTGGTTGATGCTTCACAAACTTTGCTCTGTTGGAAGAAACAACACCATATTTTGGGCTTTAAAACGCCTTGTAATAGGCTAGTGAAAATACTTTGAGCTGCTTCCATCGTGCACTGGGATATACTGTGTTTGATCCGCCATGACATTTTCAGAGCTGGCTTATATATCTTCATAATACTATGCAATCCCTGTATCTGCAGAAAAAAATCTGCCCGGGCGGTTTAGCGCCGGACGGGTCACAATGCCCTATGAAAAGCCAGGCTAATTAATAACCAAAACTTAAAAACATGAAATAAACCATACCTGTGATTTAAAATCACTTAGTTGATTTACCAGTGTATATTTGTCGTAAGGGTGAACACCCAACTTCCACCATGCAGTGCTGGTATGTATAAAGGAGAACCGGGTTGTAATGAACACCGGATGATTGTACTGATAATATGTAATCAAAACCAGTCCGGGTTGTAACACGTCGGTTTGACAAAGAATAAGGTCTGACAACTTATAGTTGACAATCAAGCCGGGTTAACAAACACCGGATTAACATGAATATGATCTAACAACTTGTAGTTCAAAGTCAAGCCAGATTAATAAACACCGGGTTAATTTGATGACTGATAGTCATGTCAGGTCAATAGACACCGGTTCAACATAGAATATATCAAAAGAGAAAAACTGGACAAAAGGCAAATAAAACCGTGTAGTCGAGGCTTTTCAAGGGCTGCCAGGCCCAAATTCGAGGCTTTTCATGGGCTGCCAGGCCGCTGAGTTAAACCGTTTTGACAAAGCCTTTTAAGATGGGCCTCAAACTAACCATTCATCATTTTAACTTTGACAAGTTCAGGGTCTCAATGAGAGTTACTGTCAAACGTTCGACGGGTCATACCAGGATTACCTGGATAGGAGTGGCTTACTTGATGAAGGCAGGTTAACCCGGGGTTTTAGGTGAATACACGAGGCTTCCAAGCCGTGGGTCGATACCCGGCTACAAGGGTCCTTTCAAACTCTTTGGTATTTTACACAAGGAGCCCCCAAGTAACTTTGTGAGTTGTGCTCAATGGGTGCCTATGTTTGAGTCGTGCTTTGAGCAATAGGACTCTCTTTGGCCCCTTGGGTGTCAAGCTCCCAAGCTATGTGGTGGCATGATAGCTGGTTTAACAGGTAGTACTTCGCTTTGTCAACTGAAGCCCCCATGTACACAGAGATTTGAAGAAAACAAGGGAGACCCTGCTTATAGCAAGGATGCCGGTTTATTATATTGATCATAATATATACATTGTTGGAATATGTACATAAGAAAAGCCTGTGGCCTCAAGTGTAGTAAGGCCGTAGGAGAGCTATGTTCCATGGCCGCCGAGTCTCCTCCTCAGAACTGCGTGAGTCTTCTCGAACGTCAATGAGGTAGTATGAGCCGTTATGTAGATTTTTACTAACCACAAAGGGTCCTTCCCAAGGTGGGGATAACTTGTGCATATCAGTCTGATCCTGGATGAGCCGGAGCACTAAGTCGCCTTCTTGAAAGGTCCTTGACTTAACCCGGCGGCTGTGATAACGCTGCAGGTCTTTATGATAAACCGCCGATCAAGCCAAAGCCATGTCCCGTTTCTCATCTAACAGGTCCAGCGCCTCTTGGCGTGCTTGCTCATTATCCGCTTCAACATAAGTGGCAACCCGGGGCGAGTCATGATTTAATATCATCGGGATGACCGCCTCAGCCCCGTAAACCATGAAGAAAGGTGTATAACCCATAGATCGGTTCGGGTGGTGTTTATGCTCCATAACACGTATGGTAATTCTTCCACCCAACAACCCGGCGTCCACTTCAAAGGAACCATAAGCCGGGGCTTGATACCCTTCAGGATCTCTTGATTCGCCCTCTCAGCTTGACCATTGGACTGGGGATGAGCCACGGACGCTACATCAAGCCGAATGTGCTCTCGTTGACAAAACTCCTCCATCTCACCTTTAGAAAGGTTCGTACCATTATCTGTGATGATGCTGTGTGGAAAACCAAAACGGAAAATAATCCTTTTGAGAAATTGAACCGCCGTGGCTGCATCACACTTGCTGACGGGCTCCGCTTCAACCCATTTAGTGAACTTGTCAACCGCCACCAACAGGTGGGTCTTCTTATCTTTGGAGCGCTTAAAAGGTCCAACCATATCAAGCCCCCAAGTGGCAAACGGCCAAGTGATGGGAATCATGCGTAGCTCTTGAGCCGGAACATGAGCTCGACGTGAAAACTTCTGACAAGCATCACACCGCTTTACCAGATCCTCCGCATCAGCATGAGCTGTCAACCAATAGAACCCATGACGAAAAGCCTTAGCCACCAAGGATTTTGAACCGGCATGGTGACCACAATCCCCTTCATGGATTTCACGTAAAATCTCTTGCCCTTCTTCAGGGGAAACACAGCGTTGGAATACGCCTGAAATACTGCAACGGTGTAACTCGCCATTGTGAACAACCATGGACTTGGACCGCCGGATTATTTGCCTGGCAAGGAGCTCATCATGTGGTAACTCGCCCCGGTTCAGATACGCCAAATATGGAACCGTCCAATCCGGCGTGATGTGTAAAGCGGATACCAATTGGGCCTCCGGATCAGGAACAGCTAAATCCTCCTCTGTAGGCAGCTTAACAGACGGGTTATGCAAGATATCTAAATGTATTGGGTGGTACCGGTTTACGTTGAGATCCCAGCCGGCTCAAAGCGTCTGCTGCTTCGTTTTTGCGCCAGTCAATGTGCTCAACCTGATAACCCTTAAAGTGACCTGCCACAATATCCACCTCGCGTCGATAGGCCGCCATGAGTGGATCCTTAGAATCCCAAGTACCAGAAACTTGCTGAGCCACCAAATCCGAATCTCCAAGACAGCGAACCCGGCTTAAGTTCATTTCCTTAGCCACACGGAGACCGTGGAGTAAGGCATCGTACCCTGCAGCATTGTTAGTACAAGGAAACATTAAGCAGAGAACATAACAAATTTTATCACCTCGAGGGGAAGTAAGGATAACTCCAGCCCCCGAGCCTTCCAATTGCCCAGACCCATCAAAATGCATAGTCCAGTATGTATTGTCCGGTTTGTCCTCTGGTGCCTGTAACTCGGTCCAATCATTGATGAAGTCGACAAGCGCCTGAGATTTGATGGCCGTTCGAGGCATATATTTTAATCCATGTGGACCAAGCTCAATTGCCCACTTCGCAACCCGCCGCTTGCTTCTCTCGTTACGGATTATATCGCCCAAAGGAGCAGAACTAACCACTGTGATGGGATGGCCTTGAAAGTATTGCTTGAGCTTCCTACTTGCCATAAAAACTCCATACACCAGCTTCTGCCAATGCGGATACCTTTGCTTTGACTCGATCAGCACTTCGCTGATATAATAAACTGGCCGTTGAACCGGATATTCTTTCCCAGCCTCCTTACGCTCCACCACAATTGCCACACTGACCGCACGGGCATTGGCAATCACGTACAATAACAGAGGCTCGTTATCAACCGGAGCAGCAAGGACGGGCGGTTCAACCAGCTGCCGCTTCTAATCCTCAAATGTCGCATTATCTGCGTCACTCCAGACAAATTCATCCGTCTTCTTCAACATCTGATACAAAGGAATCGCCTTCTCTCCCAAACGGCTGATAAACCGGCTGAGGGCTGCAATTCGACCTGCCAGACGCTGAACATCATTGATGCATTTTGGTTTAGCCAAAGATGTGATCGCCTTGATTTTTTCCGGATTGGCCTCGATGCCTTTGTTGGACACAAGAAAACCCAAGAGCTTGCCTGCCGGAACACCAAAAACACATTTGTCCGGATTGAGCATCATATTATAAACCCGAAGATTATCAAACGTCTCCTTGAGGTCCTCTATCAAGGTTTCCTTCTTCCTGGATTTTACCACATTGGCATCCACATAGGCATGAACATTATGCCCAATCTGCGTGTGAAGACAATTTTGCACACAACGCTGATAGGTTGCCTGGGCACTTTTGAGCCCATAGGGCATAGAGACATAACAGAAGGCTCCAAAGGGAGTGATGAAGGCTGTCTTCTCCTGGTCCTTAACTGCCATTTTAATCTGATGATAACCTGAATAAGCATCCAAGAAACTCAGGCGCTCACAACCCGTCGTCGCATCAATAATCTGATCAATACGCGGGAGAGCAAAAGGATCTGCCGGACAAGCTTTGTTTAAATCGGTGTAATCCACACACATACGCCAAGTGCCGTTTTTCTTAAGAACGAGCACCGGATTAGCCAACCACTCGGGATGAAATACTTCAATGATAAAACCAGCAGCCAACAGTCGGGCTACCTCCTCACCAATAGCTTTGCGTCTTTCCTCGTTAAAGCGGCTAAGAAATTGCTTGACCGGTTTAAACTTGGGATCAATATTGAGAGTGTGATCAGCGAGTTCTCTCAGTACACCTGGCATGTCAGAAGTCTTCCATGCAAAAATGTCCCGGTTCTCACGGATGAACTCGATGAGAGCGCTTTCCTATTTCGGATCCAGATTGGTGCTGATGCTAAACTGCTTGGACGAATCGCCAGGGACAAAATCAACAAGTTTAGTCCCATTAGCCGGTTTGAACATCAGGGTTGGGTCATGCTCAGTGGTGGGCTTCTTGAGATGGGTCATATCTGCCGGATCAACATTGTCTTTGTAAAACTTCAGCTCCTCTGTAGCACAAACCGACTCAGCATAGGCCGCTTCACCTTCGTCGCAATCCAAAGAGATCTTCCGACTTCCGTGTACTGTGATAGTTCCCTTATAACCCGACATCTTGAGCTGTAAATAGATATAACAGGGCCTTGCCATGAATTTTGCCTAAGCTGGCCGTCCAAACAGTGCGTGATATGGGCTCTGGATTTTCACCACTTCAAAGGTCAGTGTTTCTGACCGGGAATCATGCTCATCTCCAAATACGACCTCCAAAGCGATCTTGCCAACAGGATATGCCGATTTACCTAGTACTACACCATGGAAAACAGTGTTTGACGGTTTAAGATTCTTATCTGTCAACCCCATGCGACGAAAAGTCTCGTAGTACAGGATGTTGATACTGCTCCCTCCATCCATCAGAACTTCGGTAAACTTATAACCTCCCACCTGAGGTGCTACCACCAAAGCTAGTTGACCCGGATTGTCAACCCGGGGCGGATGATCCTCTCTGCTCCACACAATGGGCTGCTCGGACCACCGTAAATAGCGTGGCACTGCCGGTTCAATAGAATTGACTGCCCTCTTGTGAAGCTTCTGATCACGCTTGCACAGGCTAGTGGCGAACACATGATACTGCCCATCATTCAATTGCTTGGGGTGACTTTAATAACCGGACTGCTGCTGATTCCCTTGATTATTCTGTTGATTATTACCACCTTGGTTGTTCTGGTGGCCCTGATTATTCTGAAATCCAGAGCTTGAACCGCCATTACCATGAAAACCTGGACCTGAACCGCCCTGTGGACCCTGATCATACCGGTAGAGATCAGAGTTTTTGAACTCCTTCATAATGTATCAATCTTTCCAAAGATGAGTGGAAGGGGCCTCCTTAGTCCCATGCTTCGGGCAGGGCTGGTTTAACAGCCGCTCCAGATTCATCCCTCCACCGCGCTGGGGCGGTTTACCATTACGGCGCTGCATATTGGTGTTAGCCACAAAATCTGAATTATCTGCTTTGCGCTTACCATTATTCCCATGGCCTCCTTGGTTGTGATGTTGTCCTTTTGCACTACCGTTCTTCTTTCCCTTCTCCGGTTTCTCCTCATCAGACTCGGGATCCTTGGTATTATCAAAATCGGCATACTTGATCAAGGCTGCCATAAGTGTTCCTATGTCATTGCAGTGGCGCTTAAGCCATCCCAGCTTCATCTTTAGTGACTTAAACCGGCAATTACGCTTCAGCGTTATGACCGCTTGGCTAGCATTAATCTGGTCTGACAAATGCAAAACTTCTGAAACCCGGCGCACCCAATGAGTTGTTGACTCATTCTCCCCCTGAACACAGGCATCCATCCACAATGGAGATAGGCTGTTTGCAGGTGTCCTTGAAATTGGCTATAAACCGGGCCTTCAACTGATCCCATGATTCGACGGAGTTGGCTGATAGGTTTTTCAACCAAGTACAGGCTGTCCTTTCCAACATCATTGTGAAATACTTTGCACAGGCCGCTTCATCCACATCCAGCATCTCCATTGCCATCTCATAACTCTCGACCCACGCCTCAGGTGGCTGATCGTGATGTAATTTGGTACTTTACGGACCCTTGAAATCCTTAGGCGATCGCACATTACGGAGAGCCGGAATAAGACACGGCACTCCCGAGAACTGAAAGCAAGCCCGGTGCCCGGTCCACCGATGCCGCTTAGTTGAATCGGGCGGTTTGATAGCGACACGCATGTGGTGCTGCCAAAGCGGCCTCCTTCGTGCTCTGCCATTATCCACCACATCCTGCGCCGGATTACGGCGCCGAGCGCTGCTAGACACCTCCGGCTCATCCATGTGCCTGCTATAACTCTTGCTCGGACGAGGGGTGGAATGAATTCTATCTCGGCTATAGGATAAGCCTGCTGCTGCACCACGGCGGTTTGAAGAAGATCCCTGGCCCGCCGTGTCTCAATCGCCGCCGGTGAATCGCCCTCCATCGGAATAGCTGCCAGGCGAGATGACGCAGCAATCATGTTATCCAAAGGGCTCGAAAAGTGACCTTGTGGTGTTGGCACATACGACGGCGGGTTGTCCGTTCGCCGAGGTGGTTCCATTATCTGTGGTTGATCCGGCGCTGCTCCAGGCGCATCGGTCCAGTTTGCAGCGGCCGGTTTACTCGTCCCAGCCCCTGGCGTATTAAAGAGATTTAGTCCTTCGAAACCCGGCTGCATCCGTGATCGGTACTTCCTTCGCATCACGTCGTTTGACGCGTTTCTGATCCAACATGAGCCGGAAATTCTGTGCTTGTATCTGCTGTGATTGGGCATCCAAAGCGGCCCGTTCTTCAGCCATCCTGGCATCCTCAGCTGCCAGGTCCTCCTTAGCCTGCGCTATCTGGTCCTCCAGCTTAGCAACTTCCGCATTGTGCTGATCATGTGTCTCGGGGGCAACTGCCGTGGTTAACAAGGTCGTCCAGGCATCCATCAAATCGGAGAGAACTTGAGCCGGCCGGCGCACCGATCCTCCTGCCGCGGCCGCCGATCCAGAAATCATGGCTGCTGTAGATGAAGATTGCAAAGCGGGCCGTGTCCCGGGCATGTAGATGGCAACTCGACTCGGCGGTTCAAGGAGGTCCGGAATACTGTTGCCGTCGGAATAGCCTCCGAACACACCATCATGAACTTGGCATAAGGACTCGGTTTCACCGGTGGATGACTCGCCGCGGAATAAACAGCCGTCTCGCCTTCAGACACCGATTCAGATACCGACCCCCGGGGACACATCCTACGAACGCATGCTTCGAGGCAGGCTTAACCCGGGCAGGACTTGCATGCCGAGCCGTCTCGACGAGGTCGATGCAAGTGTCCGGCTCAGGGCCCGGTTCGCCGATCTTGCCAATGAAGACATGAATTCCGCCAAAGGGGACCCGGTACCCGTACTCGATTGAGCCGGCCTCGGGGCCCCATCCTTCATCATCGATGTAGAGCTTGCCGCGATGAATCTTGGTCATCCGGCCAACCGCATACCCCTTCAGTCCTTCGAAGCTGCCCTTCAAACACTCGAAACCGTCGTGTGAAGGCCCCACGATGGGCGCAAACTGTCGTGGATTTGTCACGGCAGATGTCCTCATGGAAGGACTTAGTCATGGAGCCATTGCTACGAGTTAGCTTGAAGGGGTTAAACCGGACAAGGGACATGGGAGTTTATACTAGTTCGGCCCCTTCATGAAGGTAAAAGCCTACGTCTAGTTTGTGTTGGGATTATTGGGGTTTCGATGACCAGGGAGCGAATACGCTTTGCCTGAGTCTCGAGTTGTTGTTGTCCCTCCCTAAACCGCCGCCGGGCCGTCCCTTTATCTACACAGGGTGACGCCCGGCAAGTCTACAAAGTCCCGAGGCTGGCTCATACAAGTGTCCAGCCCGGTCTCTTCCTTTCCCTAACTTACAATACAAGTTATACAAATATGGCGGTTTACCGCTATGGGCCCTAATCCGCCTCTGGGCTCTGGGCCTCTAGTCTTATCAGTAAAACGCCATCTTCTTTGTCTTCCTAAGCTTCAGTATAGTTGAGCGTGAACCGGCCCCTCCTGGGCGGTTTACCCTCAGTAGTAATATCCTCAACAGTATTGCAATCCGGTTTTTATTGGCCTACTCTCTTCAAGGATGCCCGTAAGTTTGTTTTGTCTTGCGATGAATGTCAAAGAATTGGTAATATTAGTAGATGTCAAGAAATGCCTATGAATTATTCACTCGTTATTGAACTTTTTGATGTTTGGGGCTTTGATTATATGGGACCTTTTCCTGCCTCTAATGGATATACACACATTTTGGTTGTTGTTGATTACGTTACTAAGTGGGTAGAAGCTATTCCGACTAGTAGTGCTGATCATAACACTTCTATTAAAATGCTTAAGGAAGTTATTTTTCCGAGGTTTGGAGTCCCTAGATATTTAATGACTGATGGTGGTTCACACTTTATTCATGGTGCTTTCCGTAAAATGCTTGCTAAATATGATGTTCATCATAGAATTGCGTCTCCTTATCACCCGCAGTCTAGTGGTCAAGTAGAATTGAGCAATAGGGAGCTCAAATTAATCTTGCAAAAGACTGTTAATAGATCTAGAAAGAATTGATCCAAGAAACTTGATGATGCATTATGGGCATATAGAACTGCATATAAGAATCCTATGGTATGTTTCCGTATAAAATGGTTTATGGAAAAGCATGTCACTTACCTCTCGAACTAGAACATAAGGCATATTGGGCTATTAAAGAGCTCAACTATGATTTCAAACTTGCCGATGAGAAGAGGTTATTTGATATTAGCTCACTTGATGAATGGAGAACCCAAGCTTATGAAAATGCCAAGTTGTTTAAATAAAAAGTTAAAAGATGGCATGACAAAAGGATACAAAAGCGTGAGTTTAATGTAGGTGATTATGTATTGCTATACAACTCTCATTTAAGATTTTTTGCAGGAAAACTTCTCTCTAAATGGGAGGTCCCTACATTATCGAGGAGGTCTATCGTTCTGGTGCCATAAAAATCAACAACTTCGAAGGCACAAATCCGAAGGTGGTAAACGGTCAAAGGATCAAACATTATATTTCAGGTAATCCCATAAATGTTGAAACCATTATTATTGAAACCATAACCCCGGAGGAATACATAAGGGACACTTCCGGAAAGTTTCAGACTCCGAAAAGGAGTAGGTATGTGGTACGGTAAGTAAACCAACTCCAAAACAATTTTTAAGGCAATATTTCTCCGTTTTGGAATATTTAGAAAAATAGAAAAATAAGTAGCAGTACGGGAAGGACACGAGGGCCCCACGAGGGTAGTGGGCGCGCCCTACCCCCCTCGGCGCGCCCCCCTACCTCGTGAGCAGGGTGTGTGCCCTCCGGACTCCGTTTTCTTGCACGATGCATATTTTGGTCGGTAAAAATTCAGTATATATTCTCCCGAAGGTTTTGACTCTCGTATCACGCAAATCTCTCATGTTCTTGTTTCGAGCTGTTTTTCTGACAGGTCTAGATCATCATGACGTCCCCAAGTGCTTCCAAGGACAAGTTCTTCGAGAAGGTGATCAACCCTTACCTCGCGGAGGTGCTGCGACACCCTCAAACCATTGAGATGCGTGATGGGTTGCTGCACATCCGCGATGCTGAGGGACCAAAGGGAACCGGAAGCGTGGAGTCGAGGCTCGAAGCAATGGAGCAACAAGTTTTCAAGTGCCAGGGGATGGTGGAGCGTGGAATCAACGCTAGCCACACGATGCTCGCAGAGTTCACCAACAACTACGAGCTGGATGCCAAGAACACCGAGGAGGCCATCTTCAAGCTACATGAGAAGATCGAGCACCTCCAAGCCAAAATCTATGATCTGCAAAATCAAAACTGTGAGTATGAATATAGATTCAAAAGGATGAGTTTGGCTGGAGATTTGAGGATTCCGGAGACTCGATCATCCTTCTATGATGGTGAGCCTATGCCATCGAAGGTGGACGACAAGCCCGCATCATCAATAACACCACCACCTTCTTCACCAGCAAAGGAGACATAATCACATGGGTATGGGCACTCCCCTTGGCAACTGCCAAGCTTGGGGGAGGTGCCCCGGTATCGTATCACAATCACAACTCCTACCTTTACCGTTTTTCTTAGTTCGATCCTTTTAGTAGTATCTTGATTTAGTAGAATAAAGTCATGGCATGATCTAGTTTTGAGTTTTGCTTTATGATCTCTCTTTGTAATCGAGTCCGTGAGCTATATAAATAATAAAGATTAGTGTTGACTCAAGGGCTTGATTATTTTGCCATGATCTTGGGTGAAGAGAAGAAAGAAGAAAAGGAATAAAAAGAAACAAAGAGTTCATATTGATCTTATTGAGAGTAATGACTTCACATAGAAAGAGTATGATGATTAAAAGTTGTTGGGAGTTGGCAAATATAGCTTTGGTCATCGTTGCAATTAATAGGAAGTAATAAGGAAAGAGAGGTTTCACATATAGATATATTATCATTGACATCTTTTATGATTGGGAGCACTCATTAAAATATAACATGCTAAATAGTTGATGTTGGACAAGGAAGACAACGTGATGAGTTATGTTTTCTTATATCTGAGATAAAGTATGTTGTCATGGATCCTCTAACATGTTGAGCTTGCCTTTCCCCCTCATGCTAGCCAAATTCTCAGCACCAAGTAGAGATAATACTTGTGCTTCCAAAAACCCTTAAACCAGTTTTCCCATGAGAGTCCACCATATCTACCTATGGATTGAGTTAGATCCTTCAAGTAAGTTGTCATCGGTGCAAAGCAATAAAAATTGCTCTAAACATGTATGATTGATTGGTGTGGGATAAATAAGCTTTATACGATCTTGTGATGTGAAAGTAATAAAAGCGACGGACTGCATAATAAAGGTTCATATCACAAGGGGCAATATAAAGTGACGTTCTTTTGCATTGAGATTTTGTGCATCCAACCCTAAAAGCGCATGGCAACCTCTGCTTCCCTCTGTGAAGGGCCTATCTTTTATTATTATCCTCTACCTTATGCAAGAGTCACGGTGATCTTCACCTTTCCTTTTTCATTTTATCCTTTGGCAAGCCCAGCATGTTGGAAAGAAAATGATATATATATATATATCTAATTGGATGTAGGGGAGCATGAATTATTATTGTTGACATTACCCTTGAGGTAAAAGGTTGTCGGGAAAAACTATAAGCCCCTATCTTTTCTCTGTGTCCGATTAAAACTCCGTAACCACAAGTATTGCGTGAGTGTTAGCAATTATGAAGGACTAAATGATAGTTGAGTATGTGGACTTGCTTTTAAGCTCTGACATAGACTCTTTCCGATGCTATGATAAATTGCAATTGCTTCAATGACTGAGGTTATATTTTGTTGGTGCTCAATAAGGTTTCAGGACAAGCGAGGTCTAAGCTTGGGGAGTTGATACGTCCATTTTGCATCATGCTTTTATATCGATATTTACCGCATTATGGGTTGTTATTTGACGTTATGTCACAATACTTATGGCTATTCTCTCTTATTTTACAAGGTTTACATGAAGAGGGAGGATGCCGGCAGCTGGGATTCTGGGCTGGAAAAGGAGCAAATATTGGAAACCTATTTTGTGCAACTCCAAAAGTCCTGAAACTCCACGGAATATCTTAAAATAAATAAACAAAAATCATCGCCAAAGATGAAGGCCAGGGGGCCCACACCCTGCTCACGAGGGTGGGGGCGCCCCCCCTAGGGCGCGCCCCCTACCTCGTGGGCCCCCTGGTGGCTCTCCGACGCCCATCTTCTCCTATATGAAGTCTTTCGTCAAGAAAAAATAAGAAGCAACCTTTTAGGACGAGACTCCGCCGCCACGAGGCGAAACCTTGGCGGAACTAATCTAGGGCTCCGGCAGAGCTGTTCTGCCGGGGACACTTCCCTCCGGGAGGGGGAAATCATAGGCATCATCATCACCAATGCTCCTCTCATCGGGAGAGGGCAATCTCCATCAACATCTTCACCAGCACCATCTCATCTCCAAACCCTAGTTCATCTCTTGTATCCAATTCTTGTCTCCAAGTCCGGGATTGGTGCTAGTAGGTTGCTAGTAGTGTTGATTAGTCCTTGTAGTTGATGCTAGTTGGTTTACTTGGTGGAAGATCATATGTTCAGATCCTTTATGCATATTATTACCCCTCTGATTATGAACATGAATATGCTTTGTCTCCAAGGGAGAAGTCTTGCTACTAGTAGTCATGTGAATTTGGTATTCGTTCGATATTTTGATGAGATGTATGTTGTCTAGCCTCTAGTCGTTTTATGTGAACGTCTACTACATAACACTTCACCGTTATTTGGGCCTAGATTAAGGCATTGGGAAGTAATAAGTAGATGATGGGTTGCTAGAGTGACAGAAGCTTAAACCCTAGTTTATGCGTTGCTTCGGAAGGGGCTGATTTGGATCCATATGTTTCATGCTATGGTTAGGTTTACCTTAATACTTTTGTTGTAGTTGCGGATGCTTGCAATAGAGGTTAACCATAAGTGGGATGCTTGTTCAAGTAAGAACAGCACCCAAGCACCGTCCACCCACATATCAAATTATCAAAGTACGAACGCGAATCATATGAACATGATGAAAACTAGCTTGACGATATTCCCATGTGTCCTCGGGGCGCTTTTCCTATTATAAGAGTTTGTCCAGGCTTGTCCTTTGCTACAAAAAGGATTGGGCCACCTTGCTGCACTTTATTTACTCTTGTTACTTGTTGCTCGTTACAATTTATCTTATCACAAAACTATCTGTTACCACTTATTTCAGTACTTGCAGAGAATACCTTGCTGAAAACCGCTTATCATTTCCTTCTGCTCCTCGTTGGGTTTGACACTCTTACTTATCGAAAGGACTACGATAGATCCCCTATACTGGTGGGTCATCAAAGACCCCCAACAAGATTCATGTACTTGAAAGTATCCTCGGAGCTCAGCGGTTGTCCTTGATCTCGATACATTTTGTCGGAAGTAGACATGGGAGTAGTAACAGACCGACATTGCTCCATGTTGGCCCGATGCAAGAGATGAAGAGCATATTTGTGCTGCGACAAAACCAGACCCTCAGAATTATAAGTGGCCTCAATACCAAGGAAATACTCCAGGTGCCCAAGGTCCTTGACAGGAAAAGAACCAGAAAGAGTGGTAACCAGCTTCTCAACAGTAGACAAAGAGGATCCAGCCAAGACGATGTCGTCAACATAGACAAGCATATATATAATAACCCCATGATGATCAAAGATGAACAGAGAGGTATCTCCCTTGCTAGCAACAAAACCCAGCTGATGAAGCTTGTCACTCAAGCGGGCATACCAGGCACGAGGCGGCTGTTTGAGACCATAGAGAGCACGCTGCAGCATGCAAACATACCGAGGGTACCGTGAATCCTCAAAACCGGGGGGCTGCTGCATTTACACTTCCTCAGACAGAAAACCATGAAGGAAGGCATTACCCACATCAATGTAACAAAGACACCAACCACGAGAGACAAGAAGAGAAAGCACCAGGCAAACGGTGACTGGTTTAACCACATGACTGAAAGTATCATGATAATCAATACCGTACTGCTGTGTGAAACCTTGAGCCACAAGCCTCGCCTTATATTTGTGAACAGAACCATCAGGATGGAACTTCATTTTGAAGATCCATTTGCCGCCAACAATGTTAGTGCCAGGTGGACGGGGTACCAATATCCATGTTTTGTTAGCCTGAAGTGCCTCGAACTCAGCCTCCATAGCAGCACGCCAAGCTGGCTCAGAGAGAGCAGTGCGATGAGATGCAGGCTCGACCATAACCGCCCGGCGACGATAGGGATCATATCAAACTGTGCCATCCCGATACACCTTAGGACGGGATATATCATTGCACCGTCGCTGACGATGACCCGTGCTGGTTCATTAACGGGAGGCGCTGGAGGCGGCGACGCTGGTGGTGTAGAGGACGTCGACGAGGGCGATGAAGCGGCCCCATCACGGGTCGGAGACGCAGGCGGAGACGGGCCAGGTGAAGAAGCCCCATTAGGAGCCGGCGAGCAAGACCGCGCTAGCGACGGAGAGCGAGGCCGCGAGCCGTGGTCGACGACCGGGGCCGATGTGTCGGCCTGGGCGGGGTCGACACCAGAAGTGGCACGAGAGGCCGACCCAGGCGAGCGAGGCGTGCCTGCATGCGAGCGGGGCCCAGGCGTGCCGGCCGAGGCATGCAGAGGTTGTGCCGTGCCAGCAGCAACCTGCGTGCCTGCATGCAAGTGGGGCCCTGGCGTGCGGTCTGAGGCATGCAGAGGCGGTGGCATTGATGAAGCAAGGACGTCGAGCGGCGAGGTGGACGTCGTGGGGACCTGCACAGGAGAACTAACAACAACACCAGGTGCATTAGCCGGTAACAAGGTAATGTCATAATTACGCGTGTCAGTACTCTGAGTAACTGGCTCATCGGATAGAAACAGCACGGGAAGGAGTTGGGAGACATCAACAGTGGCACTGGGAGTGGCATAGGGAAATACCGTCTCGTCGAACACGACGTCACGGGAGATGTAAATCTGACCGATTGGGCGATCAAGGCACTTGTAGCCTTTATGCATGGGACTATAACCAAGAAACCCACACATCTTAGAGCGAAACTCGAGTTTACGTGAGTTGTACTTACGCAAACTGGGCCAACACGCACAACCAAAAGTGTGGAGAAAAGAATATTCAGGAAGCATGTTGAGGAGGCGAAACACGGGTGTGGCATTGTTGATAACAGGCGTAGGCATCCTATTGATGAGATAGCAAGCAGTAAGAAACGCCTCATCCCGAAACCGAAGAGGTATGGAGGAGTGCGCTAGGAGAGCAAGACCCGTCTCAACAAGATGACGGTGCTTGCATTCATCTATACCATTTTGTTGAGAGGTATGTGGACAAGACACACGATGAGCAATGCTGGTGCGCTGAAAATAAGCATGGAGAAGGTGATACACACCCCCCCCCCCCTCCCCAGTCTGACTGAACAGAACGAACCTTAGCATTCAAGAGACACTCAACATGGTTTTGAAAAGTGTAAAAAATGCTCTCAACATCATATTTATGCTTGATCAAGTATATCCAGCAGTAACAACTATAGTCATCAATGAAGCTGACATAGTACTTAAATCCCCCGGGAGATGGCAAAGTAGGCCCCCAAACATCTGTATGAATAAGCTCAAGTGGTGATGTAGAAACACGAGTAGAATAATTATATGGTAACTGGTGACTCTTAGCACGCTGACAAGCATCACACACAGAAGACTCAATGTTTCGAGAGCACAAAAATTTATTGGAACTAACAATGGTATGAACTATTTTATTCGAAGGATGACTGTCGGTGTCAAAACCGGCGGATCTCAGGTAGGGGGTCCCGAACTGTGCGTCTAGGCGGATGGTAACAGGAGACAACGGACACGATGTTTTTACCCAGGAGGTAAAACCCTACTCCTGCTTGATTAATATTGATGATATGGGTAGTACAAGAGTAGATCTACCACGAGATCAGAGAGGCTAAACCCTAGAAGCTAGCCTATGGTATGATTGTTGTTCGTCCTACGGACTAAAACCCTTCGGTTTATATAGACACCGGAGAGGGTTAGGGTTACATAGAGTCGGTTACAACGGAGGAGATCTACATATCCGTGTCGCCAAGCTTGCCTTCCACGCCAAGGAAAGTCCCATCCGGACACGGGAGGAAGTCTTCAATCTTGTATCTTCATAGTCCAGGAGTCCGGCCAAAGGTTATAGTCCGGCCATCTGGACACCCCCTAATCCAGGACTTCTCAGTAGCCCCTGAACCAGGTTTCAATGACGACGAGTCCGGCGTGCAGATTGTCTTCGGCATTGCAAGGCGGGTTCCTCCTCCGAATACTTCATAGAAGATTTTGAACACAAGGATAGTGTATGGCTCTGCAAAATAAGTTCCACATACCACCGTAGAGAGAATAATATTTGCACAAATCCAATCTGCTGACGTATTCCGCAGTGTGACATCACACCATGGCCAAGCCTTTATTTGAATCGTTTTTGCTGTCCCACCTCAGCGCACTTAGCGAGGCAGTTTCCTTGGCACGTCTTGTTGAAGCAGAGATCGTGTCCCCTAATTCCAGGATTCTCATCAATACGGGCGTGGGTAACCCGACCGTGCTATTAATTTACGGTGCTTGGGAGATAAGCGAGTTTTACCAGGCTGGTGGGGGCACATAGTTTCATCCGCCCATATAAGGGGATAAGGATCCACCTTTTCCATCTACGCCTTCTTCCTCCTTTGCTTATCCATTTTCGCTCACTCGAGCTCCAGCGCCCAAGTCCGCACATCCCACCTCTACCTTCTCCAGCCATGTCCGGAGCGGGAGGCAAGTGGATGGTCTCCTCCGTCACGGAGGGACACATCAAGAAGCTGAGGGAGGCTGGATACTTGTCTAATGACATCGCGCACCGGCTCCCAAACAAGGGGCAGCTCATCCCCACCCCCAGGCCCCATGAGAGGGTGGTGTTCCTCACCCATTTCCTCCGCGGACTAGGTTTCCCACTTCACTCGTTTGTCTGGGGGCTCATGTTCTACTATGGCCTGGATTTCCACGATCTGGCCCCGAACTTCGTCCTCAACATCTCGACGTTTATCGTCGTGTGCGAGGCTTTCCTCCGCATCAAGCCCCACTTCGGCTTATGGCTGAAGACCTTCAATGTCAAGCCGGAGGTAGTGGGCAGCCAGCAAGCGGAGTGCGGAGGCGCCATGGTGGGCAAGATGCCCAACGTTACATGGCTCGAGGGCTCCTTCGTGGAGACCATAAAGGGGTGGCAATCGGGGTGGTTCTACATCACCGAGCCGCGTGACCTGAATGGGCAGCGGCCCCCGAATTCCGATCTGGCATCCCCACACGGCTCACCTCCTGTAAAGAGAAGGGCCTGTCATGGGGTAATTCAGAAGAGCGGATCGGACTCCAAACCTGCGTCCAAGACCTGGTGAACAAAGAGGTTAAACTCGTCAACGTAGTCCAGGTCATGCTCATCCGCCGGATCCTCCCGTGTCAACGACGGGCCTTTAACTTATGGGAGTTCAACCCGGCCCAGCACCAAAATCTGACCACGCTCTTTGACACAACGCACGAGGATGCCTGGAAGGTGCTATTGAAGGGCGCCGAGGTTCCCCCTCCCATCACCGAGGATCGCGGATTCTGCGCGAAGCGCCAAGCCAGTGTAGTAAGCTTATTTTTACCCTTTACGAGATACTCGTTTTTCATAGTTTAACTCTATGCGGGATCTAAGCTCACGTTCCTTTGACAGGAATGGCAGAAGAAGACCGGACAGATTGACTGTCCGGCTCCTTTTCCCGAAGATCCAGCAGACGCCCACTTGACGGGGCTGCTGGTCCCGGCACCTTACATGGTGCCGGAGAAGAAGGCCAAGAAGAAGGCCAAGAAGAAGGCCACGCCGAATGTACTCATGCAGTCCGCCCGCGGCCCAGCTCGACGCTTCGTCGAGCGGATCCCTGGATTCGTCGGATGTGAATAGCCTTTCGCTTCCGACTGCTACCTCCCCTCGTCCCACGGACGATGCCGAGGTGGAGTCCCAAAAGGGTCCAAGCCAGGAGGGGGTGATCCTGTAGGCGCCGCAAGGCAACCTCCCGGACTCCAGGCACAAAGGGGATAAAACCCCGAAGGGCTTTAAGTCCGGCCCTGGGCCGGACACCGCACTGGAACCTTCAACGGTTCCGGTGTCCGGCACGCGACCCCCTAGTAAGAAGGGAAAGCCTACAACTCCGGTGACCTCCGTCCAACCGGAGGCACCGGATAATCTGCTGGAGGTGCTTAACGGCGCTTCCATCAACGAGGAGCACCGCACTATTATGAGTGTGGTGATCCAGAAGGTTCAGTCCACCAAGAGCGGGCTGACTGAAGCATGTGCCAGCCTTCTAACAGGCTTTGAGGTATGTATTTAAGATATGTAAAAATATTACCGCATAGATAGTAGCCCCTGATGCTTAGTTTGGTGTTCGGAAAGAAAAGCCAAAATGGGGATCAAAAAGATATACGCAGGAGTCTAACATAAGTATGTCAATATGGGAATGCAAGTTGTGCTGTTGAACTCTGCCGCACTGACTGATGAGGTCAATGCATTGAAGCAGAGCCTCGAGCGGTCCGAGAACGATCGGCCTTGCCAAGAAGCCGCTCGAGGACAAGGAAGGTAAGTAATACCTTATGTAAGTATATAAAATGGTGTGGTTGCAAAAAATGACAGGACCAACGTGAGTATTACAGGGGTCACAATCCAGGTGGAGACCCTGAAGGAAGCGTTGTCCAAGGCCGAAGAAAATGCGGCCGTGGAGCGTACCCAGTGAGAAAAGCAGGAGGCGCGGGTGGCGGAGGTGCAGCAAGAGCTCCAAGCTCTCGTGGAAAAACATGAGAGTTTGGAGCTTGACTCAAATACTCAAGAGTCCAAGCTCGCCTCGGCGCTTGAGAGCGCCAAATCTGCCAAGGCCGAAGCCCAAAAAGCCCTCCAAGAAATTGAGGCGATGAAGAAGATAGCGGCGGGTAAGGCATTCTTTATGCAAAGCAAGCACGTGAAAGTGAATTACTTGTTACTTACCCGAGTCCGGAGCTCTCCAGGAGCATTCGCAGATCTTCCCTGGAGTGTGTCCGATGCTGCCGCATTCTACCGAGCCGAAGAGGGGAGCTCGACGGAGAAGGTGTTCTGGTCTCAGTATGCTGAGGCCGGACACCCAGTGCCCTTGAGCGACCAGCTGAAGCAGCTGGTCGAGCTCCATAAGGTGGCCGAACAGGCCATGAAGGGTCTCGTAGTCCGGCTGTGGCCTGGGAAGCCATGCGTGGGAGCTACTTCGGGCTGGTAAGGCGGCTGGTGGATGCCTGTCCAAGGCTTGAGTCATCAAGCGCTCCGTATGCATCGAAGGTGCCCATAGGGCCCTTGCCCGTGCTAAAGTGCACTGGGGCAAGATGGACGCTGAGAAGCTTGTGACAGACGGACCACCGCCGAGCAAGGAGCATCGCAAGCCCGAGATGTATTATGAGGGTGTCCTGAAAGGTGCCCGCCGTATAGCGGATGAGTGCTCCAAAGATGTAATTTTTGAGTAAACTCGCATTTGTGATCCTGTACGCTGAAAACTTGTTCATATGCGCTAAGCAACGCTTTTGAATTTAAAATATTACCTTTTGTGCGGCCGTTTATTAAATTTGAGAGATGGCGAGTCGTCGGCTTCTGCCCCCAAGCCACGAGTGCTGGGGTGTTCGGGATAAACATTAGCGCTCTTTTTACCAATATTGGGTCCTTCGAGGGAGGCGCTCAACACAACGAACAAGGCAATCGGACTATAATGCTTGAACACTCTCACTTAGCCATAGAATTCTATAATTTTAAATTTCGGCGAAGCCCCTAGTATTCGGAAAAACCGAGTTCGGGGCGCTATCGATGCATAGGCCGGACAAAGCCGACTCCTCGCTCTAAGCAGCATAAGTCTTTAGGGACTCGAAAACCTCTCGAACAGCGACCAGCTCTCGCCCTATCATGACGGTCAGTTTTAGCTTTCTCCACTGAGGTGCTTAGCCCAGCTCAACCGGGGCACAATCGCAGTGGTTCTCCCAGTGCTACCTTAGTCGATATAATGGAACGTAAGGTACCAAAACATGGGAGCCGGGCAAACCCAACTATTGACCCAAGACATGATTCGGAGCCGATGCATATAATGCTATAAGTTCGGGGTGCCGCACTCATGAGAGTGTTCGGACTTCTCACACCATATTCTGGGGTACGTAAGGCCCTGGTGTATTGGCCATACCAAAGTGTACGGTTTCATAATGTCATAAATGAACATATTTTTATAAAAAAAAGGAATGCAATAATAGACAAAAGCTATGTATTGTTTATTCGAAAAGTCTGCGGTAAAAGCAGAACGATACAAATAGTGCGATAAGCAAGAGATGGGACTATTTAACATGTCCCCCTCTAGGGGCGAGCCGCGGGATGATATGTGAAACAAGTATACTGCTCGTTATAGAGACCACCTGGACACTCGACGTAGCTTTCTGCTTCCCTGGCTGTTGCATCGTGTGTTCGGCGACTGTACTGCCGGACAGGCCTTCCGTAAAGT
Organism: Aegilops bicornis; assembly: GCA_021605145.1. Lineage (NCBI taxonomy): Eukaryota > Viridiplantae > Streptophyta > Magnoliopsida > Poales > Poaceae > Aegilops > Aegilops bicornis. Next base: position 800,535,762 of record CM038673.1, read on the forward strand.
GGAGTCCTGAAAGTAAGAAAAAAAAGAATGACAAAATCGGGAGCCCCTGGTGCGGTTGAGCCACATTTTGGGCATGCCGTGTTCGTGCCCCTCCCCCTATGCCCATGGTATTTCCAGAGCGTAGTTATGTACGCATAGTACTGGTTTCGCAATTTCGCGAGGGCTGGGGTCGGGGCCGCATTACTCTGGCGATGCTTGAAACGTGCCAGCGGTCTTGTTGTAGGTTACTCCGATGCGCTTTGACGGTGTCCGGGCGTTTAATGGGTGGATCGAGAATTGCCTTGAGAGGCTGCTTTGTACTTCTGCCACGAGGGCGCCGTATGCTCCTCCGTTCGAGAGAGCTCGGTGTTTCCATTGACCGTAATGACTCCTCGAGGGCCGGCATCTTGAGCTTGAGTTATGCGTGATGCGGCACCACATTAAACTTTACCGTCACGGTTCGTCCGAGCAGTGCGTGATAGCCACTGCGGAACGGGACTATGTCGAAGATTAACTCCTCGCTTCGGAAATTATCCGGGGATCCGAAGACCACCTCAAGTGTAACCGAGCCTGTACAGTTGGCCTCTACACCTGGTATGACGCCTTTAAAGGTCGTCTTTTTGGGTTTAATCCTTGAGGGATCTATGCCCATTTTTCGCACTGTATCCTGATAAAGCAGGTTCAGGCTGCTGCTGCTGTCCATAAGGACTCTAGTGAGGTCAAATCCGTCAATGATTGGGTCTAGAACCAATGTCACGAATCCGCCATGGCGGATGCTAGTGGGGTGGTCCCTTCGATCAAAAGTGATCAGGCAGGAGGACCATGGGTTGAACTTTAGGCGGCGGCTCCAACGCATATCGTCCTCGAGTGCACGCTTCCGCTCCCTTTTGGGTATGTGGGTTGTGTATATCATGTTCACCATCCGCACTTGTGGGGAAGCCCTTCATCCCCTATTGTTCGGGGCCGGGCTCCTCCTCGTCATCTCTATGCAGCCCCTTGTCATTGTTTTCGTGTTTAACTTGCCTGCTTGAACACCCAACAATCCCTGTTGGTGTGGTTGGCTGGTTTTCGGGGGTGCCGTGTATCTGGCACGAGCGATCGAGTATTCGGTCCAAATTGGACGGGCTCGGAATATTTCTTTTGAATGGCTTTTTCCGCTGACCGGGTTTAGAGCCTCTGAATCCGGCATTAACTGTCGTATCCTCAGCATTGCCGCCGTTAATGCGGCGCTTTTGCTTGTTGCGACGCGACCTGCCAATGTTGTCCTTGGTATCCGAATTACCAGGGCTCTTGGTCATGTTATTACTACGAGCTAGCCAGCTGTCTTCTCCAGCATAAGCGGGTCATGAGTGTTGTGAGGGCTGCCATGGATTTGGCTTTTCCTGTCCTAGGTGCCGGGCAAGCCACTCGTCACGGATGTTATGCTTGAAGGCTGCAAGGGCGTCTGCGTCCGGACGGTCGACTATTTGATTTTTCTTGGTTAGGAACCATGTCCAGAATTGTCTGGCCGATTCCTCTGGCTGCTGAATTATGTGGCTTAGGTCATCGGCGTCGGTGGTCGCACATAGGTGCCACAGAAGTTGTCGAGGAATGCGGCTTCCAGGTCCTCCCAACAACCAATTGATTCTGCTGGCAAGTTGTTAAGCCAATGCCGAGCTGGTCCTTTAAGCTTGAGTGGGAGGTATTTGATGGCGTGTAGATCATCGCCGCGGGCCATGTGGATATGAAGGAGATAATCCTCGATCCATACCGCCGGATCTGTTGTGCCATCGTATGATTCGATGTTTATGGGTTTGAAACCCTCAGGGATTTGATGATCCATTACTTCATCATGAAGCATAGTGGGTGTCTTGGCGCCTCATGTTGTGCTATATCACGACATAGCTCAAATGAGCTTTGTCTCATCGTATTGACCCGGCGGAATTACCATATCCGGGATGACGGTTGTAAATCACGCGTGTCGTAGGCGCCCACGCGATCCATAGATCTGTTTTCCTTGCCCTGTCCTCCAATATGTCTCGCAGGTCTGGCGCATTTCCCCGTGCCTTGGTATTCTTTGAGCGACGCTGAGGTGCGGCTTGAGTGGAGGGCCGAGAGGCCTCTCTGTCGCGGCCACGAGGTGGCCGGTCGGCCGCATCATGCCTTTGGTGATGTAGGTCTAGGTGCTTCCTCCTCTAATCGGGTAGCAGCCTGTGTTTTGGGTAGCTCTTGGAGGCGTTCGAGTTCGTACTCTTGATCGCAAGGACATCAGTCCATCATCGGCTAGCAAGTCTTGGTCAGCTCTAAGCTGTTGCTGTTTTTTCTTGAGGCTGATCGCCGTGGCCATACGCCTGCGTTTGAAACGCTCTTGTTCGACGGGATCCTCGAGGCACGACAAATTAAATAAATCGTCGTGGATTGCCTCGTCTTCGAAGGAGGCATGTAATTATCGTCCTCTACCTCTGTCTGCCGCTCTCTCATGAGGGCTGGCTTCTCCATCCTCTGTCTGAATCCTGCTTTGGAGGGGTTGTCTTCGGCGCTGTCCGGTGTTATTGTCTCCCGTGCGGAATCGTCGTTTTTGCTTTGGCGGGATTTAGAGCGGCGCCACGCCAAGCGCTTAGGCTTCTTCTTGGAGGGGTCATCCTCCGTTGTTCCATCGCCGTTCCCTTCTTTTGGGGTGTCCACCATGTATATGTCATACAACGAGGTGGCCTTCCAGTGCCCTGTAGGCGCTGGTTCTTGGTCGTCTCCTGCATCGGCGTCCATACCGTCGATGTCTTCGGAGTCGAAGTCGAGCATGTCGGTTAAATCATCGGCGATTGGCTCTGAAGTGGGTGGTGGGTGGGCTTTGAATTTCTTTGTCGTCCGCATCCCAACCTTGCCGACCATAGTCCGGCCAGGCTACTTTGATAAAGAGAGAGACTTTAGTGAATTCAGAATGTCGCCAAGGGCGAGTCTTTGAAAGATATCCATGCGGTGAACTCCTGATCGGTGCCCAATCGGATTCGATTGGCGGTATGAAGGTTCGGAGTCCGGAGAGGAGTCCGGCACCTTGGAGTCATGAGCTTCGCAAAGGACATGTATGGTGTTCGGCCACATCCTCGATTGGCAATCGGCTCGAGCTAAAGGGTCGAGCGGACAGTGCGGCCTCGAGAGCCTTTGTTGGCGCAGAGCTAGATCATGCCCATCGTGATGATCTTGGTAGCGCTTGGGCTGTGGCTCGAACCCGTTGAAGATCAAGTCTCCGCGGACGTCGGCCGTGTAGTTCAAACTTCAAATCGACCAGATGGCGGGCGTAGCTTTCGATCTGCTCCAGACGGCCGAATTGGCCCACAGTGCAAAAGCCGCCCGAATCTGAAGATCTGTCCGGGAGAAAAGTCTGCGCCATGGACCGCATCGTTGTTGACGATCGGAGGAGCCATCGGGCCTAAAGATGACGACATACGTAGGAACTCTCAATGAAAGCACCAATGTCGGTGTCAAAACCGGCGGATCTCAGGTAGGGGGTCCCGAATCGTGCGTCTAGGCGGATGGTAACAGGAGACAAGGGACACGATGTTTTTACCCAGGTTCGGTCCCTCTCGATGGAGGTAAAACCCTACTCCTTCTTGATTAATATTGATGATATGGGTAGTACAAGAGTAGATCTACCACGAGATCAGAGAGGCTAAACCCTAGAAGGTAGCCTATGGTATGATTGTTGTTCGTCCTACGGACTAAAATCCTCCGGTTTATATAGAACCGGAGAGGGTTAGGGTTACATAGAGTCGGTTACAATGGGAGGAGATCTACATATCCGTATCGCCAAGCTTGCCGTCCACGCCAAGAAAAGTCCCATCCGGACACGGGACGAAGTCTTCAATCTAGTATCTTCATAGTCCAGGAGTCCGGCCAAAGGTTATAGTCCGGCCATTCGGACATCCCCTAATCCAGGACTCCCTCGATGACCAAGACGCCGATGCCACTGCTCGGTAGTCAGCCTAACGCCGGAAGATGCATGACGTCTAGAACTGATAGCGCGACTGAGCGGAAGAGGGTAGAGGCCGCCACGACTCCTACCGCGAAGAAGGATTTTCTTCGTGAACTTGTCCTTGACATAGAAAAAGAATTTATGAAATTCAACAAAGATCTTATTGTCAGAAACAAGATGATAGACGGAAAGCAAATTAGTGCTAAGGTCAGGGACAAGAAGAATATTTTTGAGTTCAATCGGGGCGGATGAACCAGGTAAACGAGAGTGGCCGACATGTGTAATAGACAAACCTGCACCGTTGGCGACTTGCACTTGATCCGTGCCGTTGTAGCGCTCCTGGATGTTCATCCGAATCATGTCGTTGGTGAGATGATCCGTGGCGCCGGTGTCGAAGAGCCAAGGTTGACTGGGGGCAGGTTGGTAAGAGGCAGAATTGCCAGCACAATTTTAAATCGTCTTGGAGCAGCGTGGTAGTAGCGCTGTTTGCACTTTGAAGAGCCTCATGCCCCGATGCAGCAAACTTGACAATGAGGCGCTCGCCGATTGTTCTTGCCTCGCCATCGCCGTTGCCCTGTTCTCCTCCGCCGTTGTTGATACGTCTCCAACATATCTATAATTTTTTATTGCTCCATGCTATATTATCTACTGTTTTAGACATTATTGAGCTTTATTATCCACTTTTATATTATTTTTGGGACTAACCTATTAACTGGAGGCCCAGCCCAGAATTGTTGTTTTTTGCCTATTTCAGAGTTTCGAAGAAAAGGACTATCAAACGGAGTCCAAATGGAACGAAACCTTCGGGAACGTGATTTTATCACCGAATATGATCCAGGAGACTTGGACCCTACGTCAAGTAAGAAAGGAGGAAGGAAAGAGGTAGGGGCGCGCCCACCCCCCCCCCCCCAGGGCGCGCCCTCCGCCCTCGTGGGCCCCCTGTTGCTCCACCGACGCACTCCTTCCTCCTATATATATCTACGTACCACAAACGATCGAATCTGGAGCCAAAACCTAATTCCACCACCGCAACCTTCTGCCCACGAGATCCCATCTTGGGGCTGTTCGAGCTCCATGAGGAGGAACCCATCACGGAGGGCTTCTACATCAACACCATAGCCTCTTCGATGAAGTGTGAGTAGTTTACTTCAGACCTTCGGGTCCATAGTTAGTAGCTAGATGGCTTCTTCTCTCTTTCTGGATCTCAATACAATGTTCTCACCCTCTCTCGTGGAGATCTATTCGATGTAATCTTCTTTTTGCGGTGTGTTTGTTGAGACCGATGAATTGTGGGTTTATGATCAACATTATCTATGAACAATATTTGAATCTTCTCTGAATTCTTTTATGTATGATTGGTTATCTTCGCAAGCCTACTAGAATGATCTTTCTTGCAATGGGAGAAGTGCTTAGCTTTGGGTTCAATCTTGCGGTGTCCTTTCCCAGTGACAGTAGGGGCAGCAAGGCACGTATTGTATTATTGCCATCGAGGATAACAAGATGGGGTTTTCATCATATTGCATGAATTTATCCCTCTACATCATGTCATCTTGCTTAAGGCGTTACTCTGTTTTCTTGAACTTAATACTCTAGATGCATGCTTGATAGCGGTCGATGAGTGGAGTAATAGTAGTAGATGCAGGCAGGAGTCGGTCTACTTGTCTCGGATGTGATTCCTATATACATGATCATACCTAGATATTCTCATAACTATGCTCAATTCTGTCAATTGCTCAACAGTAATTTGTTCACCCACCATAGAATACTTATGCTCATGAGAGAAGCCACTAGTGAAATCTATGGCCCCCGGGTCTATCTTCATCATATTAATCCTCTAATACTTAGTTTTTTCCTTTGCTTTTTACTTTTCTTTTATTTTACTTTGCATCCTTATCACAAAAATACCAAAAATATTATCCTATCATATCTATCAGATCTCACTCTCGTAAGTGACCGTGAAGGGATTGACAACTCCTTATCGCATTGGTTGCGAGGAGTTATTTGTATTGTGCAGGTGCGAGGGACTAGCGCGTAGCCTCCTACTGGATTGATACCTTGGTTCTCAAAAATTGAGGGAAATACTTACGCTACTGTGCTGCATCATCCTTTCCTCTTCAAGGAAATCCAACGCGGTGCTCAAGAGGTAGCAAGAAGAATTTTTGGCGCCGTTGCAGGGGAGTCTACTCAAAAGTCAACATACCAAGTACCCATCAAATCCCTTATCTCCCGCATTACATTATTTGCCATTTGCCTCTCGTTTTCCTCTCACCCACTTCACACTTGCCATTTTATTCGCCCTCTCTTTTCCGTTTGCCTCTTTTTGCCCGTCTCTTGTTTGCTCGTGTGTTGGATTGCTTGCTTGTCACGATGGCTCAAGATAATACCAAATTGTGTGACTTTACCAATACCAACAATAATGATTTCCTTAACACTCCGATTTCTCCTCTTACCAATACTGAATCTTGTGAAATCAATACTGCTTTGTTGAATCTTGTTATGAAAGGACAATTCGCCGGCCTTCCTAGTGAAGATGCCGCTACTCGTCTAAATAGCTTCGTTTATTTGTGTGATATGCAAAAGAAGAAACATGTTGATGATGATATTGTTAAATTGAAGTAAAGCTTGGTTTTCGTCTTTGCCTAAAAATAGTATTGATTCTTGGAACAAGTGCAAAGATGCTTTTATCTCTATGTATTTTCCTCCCGCTAAGATCATGTCTCTTAGAAACAATATTATGAATTTTAAGCAACTTGATCACGAACATGTTGGACAAGCTTGGGAGAGGATCAAATTAATGATACGTAATTGCCCTACTCATGGTTTGAATTTGTGGATGATTATACAAAAAATTTATGCCGGATTGAATTTTGCTTCTAGGGATCTTTTAGATTCGGCTGCGGGAGGCACTTTTATGGAAATCACCTTAGGAGAAGCTACTAAACTCCTAGATATTATTATGGTTAATTATTATCAATGGCACACTGAAAGATCTACTAATAAAAAAATGCATGCGATAGAAGAAATTAATGTTTTGAGTGGAAAGATGGATGAACTTATGAAATTATTTGCTACTAAGAGTGTTTCTTCCGATCCTAATGATATTCCTTTGTCTACTTTGATTGAGAATAATAATGAATCTATGGATGTGAATTTTGTTGGTGGGAATAATTTTGGTAACAACGCGTATAGAGGAAACTTCAATCCTAGGCCTTATCCTAGCAATTCCTCTAATAATTATGGTAATTCCTACAACAACTCTTATGGAAAGTTTAATAACATGCCCTCTGAATTTGAGACTAGTGTTAAAGAGTTTATGAATTTGCAAAAGAATTTTAATACTTTGCTTGAAGAGAAATTGCTTAAAGTTGATGAATTGGCTAGGAACGTTGATAGAATTTATCTTGATGTTGATTCTTTAAAGCTTAGATCTATTCCTCCTAAGCATGATATCAATGAGTCTCTCAAAGCAATGAGAATTTCCATTGATGAGTGCAAAGAAAGAACCGCTAGGATGTGTGCTACGAAAATGCCTTTATTAAAGCGTGTTCTTCTAGTTCCTATGAAAATAAAGATGAAGATATAAAAGTTATTGATGTGTCCCCAATTAAATCTTTGTTTTGCAATATGAATATTGATAATGATGGGACTGAATATGATCCACCTTTACCGAGAAGGCGTTCCGAAAATTCGGAGTTTTTAGATCTTGATGCTAAAATTGATAAAAGTGGGATTGAAGAAATCAAAACCCTAGATGTTGCTAAACCCACTATTTTGGATTTCAAGGAATTTAATTATGAAAGTTGCTCTTTGATTGATTGTATTTCCTTGTTGCAATCCATGCTAAATTTTCCTCATGCTTATAGTCAAAATAAAGCGTTTACTAAACATATCGTTGATGCCTTGATGCAATCTTATGAAGAAAAGCTTGAGTTGGAAGTTTCTATCCCTAGAAAACATTATGATGAGTGGGAACCAACTATTAAAATTAATATTAAGGATCTTGAGTTTAATGCTTTATGTGATTTGGGTGCTAGTGTTTCCATTGTTCCCAAAACTTTGTGCGATTTACTAGATTTCTGTGATTTTGATGATTGCTCTCTAAACTTGCACCTTACGGATTCCACTATTAAGAAATCTATGGGAAGAATTAATGATGCTATTATTGTTGCAAATAGGAATTATGTGCCCGTAGATTTTATCGTTCTTGATATAGATTCCAATCCTTCATGTCCTATTATTCTTGGTAGACCTTTCCTTAGAACGATTGGTGCAATTATTGATATGAAGGAAGGGAATATTAGATTCCAATTCCCATTAAAGAAAGGCATGGAACACTTACCTAGAAATAAAATAAAATTACCATATGAATCTATCATGAGGGCCACTTATGGATTGCCTACCAAAGATGGCAATACCTAGATCTATCCTTGCTTTTATGCCTAGCAAGGGGCGTTAAACGATAGCGCTTGTTGGAAGGCAACCCAATTTTATTTTTAGTTTTTTTTTCTTTTGTTTTTGTTTAGGAATAAATCTTTGTTCTAGCCTCTGGTTAGATTTGTTTTTGTGTTTTAGTTAGTGTTTGTGCCAAGTTAAACCAATAGGATCTTCTTGGATGATAGTTATGTGATCTTGCTGTAATTTCTAGAAACTTTCTGTTCACGAAAACAATTGTTAAAAATTACCAGAACGTGATAAAATAGTGATTCTAATTGCTTCTGATCAATAAAAAAATTGCCGAGGTCTTCTTATTTTTTCTGATATTTCGGAGTTCTAGAAGTTTGCGTTAGTTACAGATTACTACAGACTGTTCTGTTTTTGACAGATTCTGTTTTTCGTGTGTTGTTTGCTTATTTTGATGAATCTATGGCTAGTAAAATAGTTTATAATCCATAGAGAAGTTGAAATACAGTAGGCTTAACACCACTATAAATAAAGAATGAGTTCATTACAGTACCTTGAAGTGGTCTTTTGTTTCTTTCACTAACGGAGCTCACGAGATTTCTGTTAAGTTTTGTGTTGTGAAGTTTTCATGTTTTGGGTGAAATCTTTTGATGGATTGTGGAACAAGGAGCGGAAAGAGCCTAAGCTTGTGGATGCCCATGGAACCCCCAAGATAATCTAAGGACACCAAAAAGCCAAAGCTTGGGGATGCCCCGGAAGGCATCCCCTCTTTCGTCTACTTCCATCGGTAACTTTACTTGGAGCTATATTTTTATTCACCACATGATATGTGTTTTGCTTGGAGCGTCTTGTATGATTTGAGTCTTTCATTTTTAGTTTACCACAATCATCCTTGCTGTACACACCTTTTGAGAGAGCCATACACGATTTGGAATTTGTTAGAATACTCTATGTGCTTTACTTATATCTTTTGAGCTATATAGTTTTGCTCTGGTGCTTCACTTATATTTTTTAGAGCACGGTGGTGGATTTGTTTTATAGAAACTATTGATCTCGCACATGCTTCACTTAGATTATTTTGAGAGTCTTAAATAGCATGGCAATTTGCTTAAATAATCCTGATATGCTTGGTATTCAAGAATAGTAAAAACTTTCTTATGAGTGTGTTGAATACTATGAGAAGTTTGATGCTTGATAATTGTTTTGAGATATAAAGATGGTGATATTAGAGTCATGCTAGTTGAGTAGTTGTGAATTTGAGAAATACTTGTGTTAAAGTTTGTGATTCACGTAGCATGCACGTATGGTGAACCGTTATGTGATGAAGTCGAAGCATGATTTATTTATTGATTGTTTTCCTTATGAGTGGCGGTCGGGGACGAGTGATGGTCTTTTCCTACCAGTCTATCCCCCTAGGAGCATGCGCGTAATACTTTGATTTGATAACTTGTAGATTTTTGCAATAAGTATATGAGTTCTTTATGACTAATGTTGAGTCCATGGATTATACGCACTCTTCTTCCTTCCTCCATTGCTAGCCTCTCTAATACCGCGCACTTTTCGCCGGTATCATACACCCACCATATACCTTCCTCCAAACAGCCACCATACATACCTATCATGGCATTTCCATAGCCATTCCGAGATATATTGCCATGCAACTTTCCACCGTTCCGTTTATTATGACACACTCCATCATTGTTATATTGCTTAGCATGATCATGTAGTTGACATTGTATTTGTGGCAAAGCCACCATTCATAATTCATTCATACATGTCACTCTTGATTCATTGCATATCCCGGTACACCGCCGGAGGCATTCATATAGAGTCATATTTTGTTCTAAGTATCTAGTTGTAATTGTTGAGTTGTAAGAAAATAAAAGTGTGATGATCTTCATTTTTAGAGCATTGTCCCAAGTGAAGAAAGGATGATGGAGACTATGATTCCCCCACAAGTCGGGATGAGACTCCGGACGAAAAATTAAAAAAAAGAGAGGCCATAAAAAAGAGAAAAAGGCCCAAATAAAAAAAATTAGAGAAAAAGAGAGAAGGGACAATGTTACTATCCTTTTACCACACTTGTGCTTCAAAGTAGCACCATGATCTTCATGATAGAGAGTCTCTCATTTTGTCACTTTCATATACTAGTGGGAATTTTTCATTATAGAACTTGGCTTGTATATTCCAATAATGGGCTTCCTCAAAATGCCCTAGGTCTTCATGAGCAAGCGAGTTGGATGCACACCCACTTAGTTTCTTTTGTTGAGCTTTCATATGCTTATAGCTCTAGTGCATCCGTTGCATGGCAATCCCTACTCACTCACATTGATATCTATTGATGGGCATCTCCATAGCCCGTTGATACGCCTAGTTGATGTGAGATTATCTTCTCCCTTTTTGTCTTCTCCACAACCACCCTTCCATTCCACCCATAGTGCTATATCCATGGCTCACGCGCATGTATTGAGTGAAGATTGAAAAAGTTTGAGAATGTCAAAAGTATGAAACAATTGCTTGGCTTGTCATCGGGGTTGTGCATGATTTAAATACTTTGTGTGGTGAAGATAGAGCATAGCCAGACTATATGATTTTGTAGGGATAGCTTTCTTTGGGCATGTTATTTTGAGAACACATGATTGCTTTGTTAGTATGCTTGAAGTATTATTATTTTTATGTCAATATTAAACTTTTGTCTTGAATCTTTCGGATCTGAATATTCATACCACAATTAAGAAGAATTACATTGAAATTATGCCAAGTACCACTCCGCATCAAAAATTCTGTTTTTATCATTTACCTACTCGAGGACGAGCAGGAATTAAGCTTGGGGATGCCTGATACGTCTCGAACGTATCTATAATTTTTTATTGCTCCATATGCTGTATTATCTACTGTTTTGGACATTATTGGGCTTTATTATCCACTTTTATATTATTTTTGGGGCTAACCTATTAACCGGAGGCCCAGCCTAGAATTGTTGTTTTTTGCCTATTTCAGAGTTTCGAAGAAAAGGAATATCAAACGGAGTCCAAACGGAATGAAACCTTTGGGAACGTGATTTTCTCACCGAATATGATCCAGGAGACTTGGACCCTACGTCAAGAAAGAAAGGAGGAAGGAACGAGGTAGGGGGCGTGCCCACCCCCCAAGGCGCGCCCTCCACCCCTCGTGGGCCCCTTGTTGCTCCAACGACGTACTCCTTCCTCCTATATATACCTACGTACCCCCAAACGATCAGATACGGAGCCAAAAACCTAATTCCACCGCCGCAAACTTTTGTACCCACGAGATCCCATCTTGGGGCCTGTTCCGAAGCTCCGCCGGAGGAGGAACCCGTCATGGAGGGCTTCTACATCAACACCATAGCCTCTCCGATGAAGTGTGAGTAGTTTACTTCAGACCTTCGGGTCCACAGTTAGTAACTAGATGGCTTGTTCTCTCTTTTTGGATCTCAATACAATGTTCTCCCCCTCTCTCGTGGAGATCTATTCGATGTAATCTTCTTTTTGCAGTGTGTTTGTTGAGACCGATGAATTGTGGGTTTATGATCAAGATTATCTATGAACAATATTTGAATCTTCTCTGACTTCTTTTATGTATGATTGGTTATCTTTGCAAGTCTCTTCAAATTATCAGTTTGGTTTGGCCTACTAGATTGATCTTTCTTGCAATGGGAGAAGTGCTTAGCTTTGGGTTCAATCTTGCGGTGTCCTTTCCCGGTGATGAGGGGCAGCAAGGCACGTATTGTATTGTTGCCATCGAGGATAACAAGATGGGGTTTTTATTATATTGCATGAATTTATCCCTCTACATCATGTCATCTTGCTTAAGGCGTTACTCTGTTTTCTTGAACTTAATACTCTAGATGCATGTTGGATAATGGTCGATGAGTGGAGTAATAGTAGTAGATGCAAAAGGTGAGTCGGTCTACTTGTCTCGGACGTGATGCCTATATACATGATCATACCTAGATATTCTCATAACTATGCTCAATTCTGTCAATTGCTCAACAGTAATTCGTTCACCCATCGTAGAATACTTATGCTCATGAGAGAAGCCACTAGTTAAATCTATGGCCCCCAGGTCTATCTTCATCATATTAATCCTCTAATACTTCGTTATTTCCTTTGCTTTTTCCTTTCCTTTTATTTTACTTTGCATCCTTATCACAAAAATAACAAAAATATTATCCTATCATATCTATCAGATCTCACTCTCGTAAGTGACCGTGAAGGGATTGACCACCCCTTATCGCGTTGGTTGCGAGGAGTTATTTGTATTGTGCAGGTGCGAGGGACTCGAGCGTAGCCTCCTACTGGATTGATACCTTGGTTTAAAAAACTGAGGAAAATACTTACGCTACTGTGCTGCATCATCCTTTCCTCTTCAAGGAAATCCAACGCAGTGCTCAAGAGGTAGCAGTTGCCACCACCACCCCCCCCCCCCTTGGTTGGAGCGGTTGTTACAGGGAGGCCCTTGGCCGCCGTTGTCTTAACCGCCTCCTTGCGATCGATAACGGCCCCCGGGCGGCCGTCGTTGGTGTGGTGTCGGCGAGTGCGCCCCCTCCCGGCGTCGCCTTGTCGTGCCACGGCGTTAGCGGAGGTGAAGAACTCGGGGGCGAAGGCGTTCTGCTCCTTGAGAGATTCGCAGGAGAGGAGCATGGAGTAGAAGTCCGACAGGCTAAGATTGTCAGCACCGGCGGCTGCCAACACCGTGAGAGAGTGCTAGAGGGACTCATACTGAGGCCAGAGACCGACGATGATGTAGTCGATCACCTCAGCATCGGAGAGAGGCGACCCCACCTGGGCCATGGCGTCCGTGAAACCCTTCATCTTGTGAAAGTAGGCGGCGGCGGTGAGATCGTTCTTCTTCAGCGTCGAGAGTTGACGCCGCATCTGGCGCACCCCGGCCCTATTCTGCGCTGAGAACATGGACTCGAGGCACGCCCACACAGAGGACGCGGTGGTGCGGCCGATGACATGGCCAAGGATCTCCTCTATCATGGAGCCAACAAGGATGCTGAGAACACGTTGATCCGTGTAGAACCACAAGGCGTACTCCGGGTTGGGCTTGGCCACGGCCTTGGCACCGTCTCCTTCGGTGATCGTGGCCGGAGGCGCTCCGTAGGAGCCGTCGAGGAAGTCGTACCAGCACTGGCCGGCGATGTTGGGGATGACCTGCATCTTCCAGAGAAGAAAATTGGTGCGATCTAGACGCACCGTGATGGTGTTGAGGTGCTGGCCGGTAGGGGCGGAGACGATGGTGCCGGCGAGGATGGATGGTGTGGAGGACTGGGACGAGGTGCTCGAAGAGGAGATGGAAAGTTGCAATGCGGCGGTGGAGCCCATCACGTCGGAGAGCTGTGGCAGCGGCGCACAGGCGGCGGTGGTGGCAGGAAACGAGACGGCGGCGGCAGAAGCTCGTGTGCGAGGAAAACCCTAGGTCGGATCGACCCGCTCTATATACCAAGTTAAAAGGAATTATTTGCCGTGGTTAGCCCCAACCGGCTGGCATCTCTTTATATTGATTGATCAACTTGTAGAACAAGGAAATACAACAGGTATACAACACGTACACGTATATATAGAAAATACAACTCTAACACACGGCAGCCATCCGGAGCTTGGCGGAGACCTGCTTGGGCTGCTTCGGCCGCTTCTCGGCCGAGCTCTCCACTTCTGATCGCCCGTGTTTCGTGCTACGCGTTGTGGGGCCTGAGACAGTTGGCTGAGAAGCGCCCCCGGCTTGAGGGTTAGGATCCTCTGCAGTAGCACACAATGCAGTACAGTCACTGCCGCGTGGACCCGGCCCCACATGTCATTCACACTACAGCACCGTACAGTATTGCAGAGGATCTCAACCCCGACTTGACCACTCAGGTCGTGGTGCTCCTTGGTGTGGGGCTCCTTGGGGCCATCGGATGATGGAAAATACTTCCCCTCCTCACCCTCCTCGGTGCTCTCCTCCTTCTCACTCTCCTTTTCGTCCTCGTCACTCCCCTCCAAGTACTGGTGCTCCATGTCACTCGTCACGTCCTCTAGGGACCGGTTGACCACCAGCAATTGGGAGATCATCTGTTGGAAGCTCTGAGGAAGAATAGAAAGAGAAGTTAACAAGTTTAAGAACCAGAAATACGAGAGAAACTTATGATCAGTCTGATTGATGTGGAGTTACCTCAATCGGTGGGGTGTCCTTCTCATACGGGGATACTCTCCTGGACCCATGTGGGTTGTTGCGGGCCGACGTGATGGCCTTGATCTTATTCGCCATGGCCTTCTCATCGAGCTCCTCCGGATGCACTCGTACGGGGTCATTTCGGCACTCATACATCCACATGGAACGCGACCTATCCTGAAGTGGCTGGATCCACCGGGTGAGGAAGGTCTCCAGCAGATCCATCCCGTTGACCCCGCCGTTCACGACCCCGACCAGGGCGTCGGTCAGGATGCCCACGTCCACCTTCTCCTCCTTCGTCACCTCGCGGGATGGAGGTGCGGTGACTCGTGCTCCCGAGTACGGGGGAAGACCATTCGGAGACCCCACACTCGGGACATCCTTGCAATAGAACCAGCTATCCTACCACCCCTTCACCAAGTCGGGAAGCTCATTTTTGGGAACGTGCTCCGTCCCCGGATCTGTATGTCGAGCCCTCCGCACAACTAGGTCAGATTGGTCTTCTCACTGTCCGGCGAGTCTTTCATCACGGTCATTGACCGACATGTGAAGATGTGCTTGAACAAACCCTAGTGGGGGTAGCAACCAATGTAATTCTCGCACAGAGACACAAAGGAGGATAAATAGACGATGGCATTCGGAGGAAGGTGGTGGAGCTGCACCCCAAAGTAATCCAAAAAAGCGCGAAAGAAAGGGTGAGGGGGTATCGAGAAACCTCGCTCAACGTGGCTGATGAGGAGGATGCGCTCGTCCCCCTGCGGCGCCGGCTCAATCTCGCTCGCCTCCGTCCACCTTCATCCGTCCGCCGGAATGAGGCCCTCGTCTGCAAGCTCCTGCAGCCGCTTCATCATGACACGCGAGGGGATCCAATCCCCGCGACGCGGCCCCCCGGCGGTCCCGAGCTCGACGATGCGGCCTTCCTTGATTTCTTCGCCTTCCCCCGCTTTCCCATGTAGTCCTTCGCCATGGCCATGATTGCTCAGGTACACGGGGTGAATGCGAGAGTGGAGAAGAGAAGCAGATGAGACAGGGGAAAAGGGAATCTACGCGAATTAACCCTCCAATATTTTATACCGTGGGTAAAAATGCGCCGTGGATTTTGAGCGGCAGATCCCTGGATTAACGGCGCTCCGGCGGCCGCACGCGCAGGTACTGTGCAACATGTGACAGAGTTCTAGGGCGAGGATTGAGGCGTCATGCCCCCACTTTCCCGACTAGTCGCGGTGTAACCGCTTCCGCGCGCGCATGCCTGATTTTGAATCCCGAAATTTCTGCACTGAATCAACCCGATTGGTCGCCCACCGCTCCTTTCCTAAAGGACACCGGTCAATCCGACTGACCACCCTCCGCGGGTCCCTATGCACTCGGACACGTAAAACACCCGACCGAAGTCATCTTCAGGATTGCTATCGGATGAGCTTGACGCCCTTCCACGGGTTAATTTGGCCCTGTTAGTAGGATCCAAGGCGCATGCCTCATAAATTTGGACTCGGAGATGGCCTATGCTAGCATTCCCCTGGGATAAGGAGTGGCATCTCCCCGGAGAGTCAGACCATGCGTCGGCTGATACGTCTCCAACGTATCTATAATTTATAAAGTATTCATGCCATGTTTACAACAATTCTATATGATTTTGGTATGGTTTGATTAGAACTAAGCCGGACTAATGTTGTTTTCAGGAGAACTACCGTGGTGTCGTTTTTTGTGCAGAAATAAAGGTTCTCGGAATGGGCTGAAAATTTACGGTGATTTTTTATGGACCAAAAGAGACCCCTGAAGCACAAGGGTTGGGCCAGGAAGTAGACGAGGAAGCCACAAGCCTGGGGGTGCCCCCCTAGGGCGCCCCCTCCCTCGAGCTTGTGGGACCCTCTGGCACCCCCTTGACGTGAGACCGACGCCAAAAATCCTTATAAATACCAAAACCCCCGAAAAGAACCCTAGAGGAGAAGTTTCACCACAGCAAGCCTCTATAGCCATGAAAAACCAGTCGGGAGCCCGTTCCGACACCCTGCCGGAGGGGGAAATCATCACCGGAGGCCATCTTCATCATCCCGGCGGTCTCCATGACGAGAAGGGAGTAGTTCACCCTTAGGGCTTAGGGTATGTACCAGTAGCTATGTGTTTGATCTCTCTCTCTCTCTCTTGTGTTCTTGATTTGGCATGATATTGATGTATCGCGAGCTTTGTCAATATAGTTGGATCATATGGTGTTTTCCCCTCTCTATCTTGTTGTTATGAATTGAGTTTCTACCTTTGAAGTTTCACTATTATTGGACTGAATACTTTGATGGATTTGAGAACACTTGATGTATGTCTTGCGATGGGATATCCTGGTGACAATGGGATGTTCTGTTGATTCACTATATGTATGTTTTGGCACTCAACTCGCGGATTCCCATGTGACATTTCGGTAATATATGCATAGGGTTTGATGCATGTTTTCATCCTTGTTTCTTCGGTAGAAATCTTGGGGCACTCTTTGCAGTTCTTTGTGTTGGATTGAATATTATGAATCTGAAGTTGTTTGATACATATCGTATAATTGACCCATGGATACTTGTAGTGACATTGGAGTATCTAGGTGACATTAGGGTTGATTGATGTGTTTTCATATGGTGTTATTTTAGTACGAACTCTAGGGCTGTTTGTGTCACTTATAGTGATGGCTCAATAGATTATCGGAAAGGATAACTTTGAGGTGGTTTCGTACCCTACAACAATTTCATCTTATGTTCCCCGCTAGATAAGAACTTTGGATTCTTTGCCGCACATTGAAGATTGTTATATGATTCAACTATGCTAGCACTGTTGACAGATTGCACTAGTGAAAGTATGAACCCTAGGCCTTGTTTTCAAGCATTGCAATACCGTTTTTGCTCACTTTTGTTACTAGTTGCCTCGTTGTTTTTATATTTCCAGATTACAAAAACCTATATCTACTATCCATACTACACTTGTATCACCATCTCTTCGCCGAACGAGTGCACCTATACAATTTACCATTGTATTGGGTGTATTGGGGACACAATAGACTCTTTGTTATTCGGTTGTAGGGTTGTTTGAGAGAGACCACCTTCATCCTACGCCTCCCAGGGATTGATAAACCTTAGGTCATCCAATTGAGTGGAATTTGCTATTTTCCTACAAAACTCTGCGCTTGGAGGCCCAACACGAGTCTACAAGAAGAAGGTTGCGTAGTAGACATCAAGCTCTTTTCTGGCGCCATTTCCGGGGAGGTGAATGCTTGATGGTTTAGATCCTGCAATTGAATCTTTTAGTTTTTTTGTTTATCACTAGTTTGGTTTATAAAAGAAAACTACAAAAAATGGAATCGAGGTTGCCTCATATTATTCATATTTATCATGTCTTTCTTGAAAATGATGGATCGGAAAATTGTGCTCAATTTATTGAAGAAGAATTTAATAAAATGTTTGGCATAAAATCTTTGAATGATGAGCATGAATGCAATGTGGTTAGTGTTAATTCTTTGAGTATCCATGATGCTAATGATATGCGAAGCCATAATCTTGGGGATGCTATGTTTGATGAACATGATATTTTTAGTCCCCCAAGTTTTGATGAGGAAATTTATTATGATGATAGCATGCCTCCTATTTATGATGATTATATTGATGAAAGTGGGTTTGGAAGAGTGTCAACAGTAGGTACCATGACCCCACTATTTTGGAGGGTGTTGAATCTTATTGTAATAATTATGAAATTGGATTTGGAGAGGTCATGACTTTATTTAGTGATGAATCCAATATTTTGGAAGATGTTTCAATTGATTATGACAATAAAGTTGCTATTTATGATCATTATTGTGATGACACCTATGCTATAAAGAATAATGATAACCATGAAAATTGTCATCATGATTTTAATTTTCAATTGGATTATGCCAATCAAGTGTCGTATGATAGTTATTTCATTGAATTTGCTCCCACTATTATGAATGAGAAGGAATTTGCTTATCTGGGGAGTAATAATTTTTTTATGCTTGTGGATCATGAAAAGAGTTCTTTATGTGATAGTTATATCATTGAATTCATTAATGATGCTACTGAAAATTATTATGAGATAGGAACATATGCTTGTATGTATTGCAATAATGTCAAGTTTCCTCTCTGTGTGTTGAAAGTTTTGAAGTCATGCTTGTTTTGCCTTCCTATGCTAGTTGATTCTTGTTTCCATAAATTGTTTGCTCACAAAGTCCCTATGCATAGGAAGTGGGTTAGACTTAAATGTGCTTCCCATGTGATTCATGATGCTATATTTGTGTTTCAATTCTTTACTTCTATGTGAGCATCATTGAAATCATCATGCCTAGCTAAAGGGCATTGAAGAAAAGCGCTTGTTGGGAGACAACCCAATATTTAAACCTACTTATTTTGTGTGTTCACATGATTAAGTTACTGTAGTAATCATGTTTTATAGCCTTTGTTTCGATAAAGGGCCAAGTAAAGCCTTTGGGATAGTGTGGATGATAGTTGACTTGATTCTATGCAAAAACGGAAACTTTTGCTCTCAGTCCAAGAATTTTGCAACTTCACTGGAACCTGCTTTTGATCTAAATTTTTTACACAGGATTTATGTACAAATTCCGTACGCTTTCCTATTTTTTCAGAACTTTTAAAGTTGCAGAAGTATGATGGTTGTTAAGATCATTACAGATTGTTCTGTTTTTGACAGATTCTGTTTTCAGCGCATACTTTGCTTGTTTTATAGTTTCTATGGCTAATATTGGTCAATATAAATTGTGGAAATGATAGAGTACAGTAGGCATTATGTTGAAACAATTATGAATCTTGTCTTGATAGTACCCAAATGAATGATTTGTTTTACTTTACTAACGCATCTCATGAAGTTCGGTTAAGTTTTGTGTGATTGAAGTTTTCAAGTTTTGGGTGAGATATCGATATGAGGAGAATAAGGAGTGGAAAGACACTAAGCTTGGGGATGCTAAAGGCACCCCAAGGTAATACTCAAGGAATACCCAAGAAACTAATCTTGGGGATGCCCCGGAAGGCACCCCTCTTTCGTCTTCAACATTATCCGTAACCTTACTTGGAGCTATATTTTTATTCGTCACATGATATGAGTTTTGCTTGGAGCATCATTTTATTTTATTAGGATTTGCTTGTTGTTTGAATAAAATACTTAGGATCTGAAATTCTTAGATGAGAGAGAGTCTTCACATAACTACTCAATTATTTGACTACTCATTGATCTTCACTTATATCTTTTTGGAGTAGTTTGTCATTTACTCTCGTGCTTCACTTGTATCCTATGAGTAAATGGTTGAATGAATTGAATATCATAAATCTGAAATTATATATGTTTCATAGGCTTATCCCATGGGGAGTAACGGTTTCACATATAAGAAGTATAGGTGGTAAAATTTATTGAAAGTTAGCAAACACAGCATTGGTCACTTGAACAATTCATGAAAGAATATTGAAGGAAGAGAGATTTCACATATAAATATACTATCTTGTACATCTTCTATGATTGTGAGCCCCATTAATTATTTTCAAAATTGAGCAATTAGTTGAAGTTGGACAAGGAAGACAACGTAATGACTTATGTTTGGGTATATTTGTATAGAAGTTATATTGTTATGTATCCTCCAACATGTGGTGCTTGCATAGGATCTTTTGCTAGCCTTCACCTGCACTAAGCGGGAATACTTATTGTGCATCCACTTCCTTAAACCCAAAGTTATTCCATTTGAGTCCACCAGAAATGTTTGGAACTATCATTGATCAAATTTATGCACTATGCTAGCATTCACATTTCATCAATTATTTCTTTTATCATTTACCTACCCCGGGACGAGTAGGAATTAAGCTTGGGGATGCTAATACGTCTCCAACTTATCTATAATTTATGAAGTATTCATGCCATGTTTACAACAATTTTATATGATTTTCGTATGATTTCATTAGAACTAACCCGGCTGACGCTGTTTTCAGCAGAACTACCGTGGTGTCGTTTTTTGTGCAGAAATAGAAGTTCTCGGAATGGGCTGAAAATTTACGATGATTTTTTATGGACCAAAAGAGACGCCTGAAGCACAAAAGATGGTCCAGGAAGTGGACGTGGAAGCCACAATCCTGGGGGCACACCCACCCCCCTAGGGCGCGCCCCGAGCTTGTGGGCCCCTCGGGCTCCCCCTTGACGTGAGACCGACGCCAAAAATTCTTACAAATACCAAAAAAACCCCAAAAAGAACCCTAGAGGATAAGTTCTGCTGTTGCAAGCCTGTGTAGCCACAAAAAACCAATCGGGAGCCCGTTCTGGCACCCTGTCGGAGGGGGAAATCATCACCGGAGGCCATCTTCATCATCCCGGCGGTCTCCATGACGAGGAGGGAGTAGTTCACCCTTGGGGCTGAGGGTATGTACTAGTAGCAATGTGTTTGCTCTCTCTCTCTCTCTCTCGTGTTCTTGATTTGGTACGATCTTGATGTATCGCGAGCTTTATTACTATAGTTGGATCATATGATGTTTTTCCGCTCTCTATCTTGTTGTGATGAATTGAGTTTCTACCTTTGAGGTTTCACTATTATTGGATTGAATACTTTGATGGATTTGAGAACACTTGATGTATGTCTTGCCATGGGATATCTGTGGTGCCAATGGGATGTTTTATTGATTCACTATATGTATGTTTTGGCACTCTACATGCGGATTCCCGAGGTGACATTGGGGTAATCTATGCATAGGGCTTGATGCACGTTTTCGTCCTTGTTTCTCCGGTAGAAATCTTGGGGCACTCTTTGAAGTTATTTGTGTTGGATTGAATATTATCGATCTGAAGTTGTTTGATGCATATCGTATAATTGACCCACGGATACTTGTGGTGACATTGGAGTATCTAGGTGACATTCAGGTTGATTGATGTGTTTCCATATGGTGTTATTTTAGTACCAACTCTAGGGCTGTTCGTGACACTTATAGGGATGGCTCAATAGATTGATCGGCAAGGATAACCTTGAGGTGATTTCGTACCCTACAACAATTTCATCTTATGTTCTCTGCTAGATAAGAACTTTGGAGTGATTCTTTGTTGCACATTAAAGTATTGTTATAAGATTCAACTATGCTAGCATTGTTGAAAGATTGCACTAGTGAAAGTATGAACCCTAGGTGTTGTTTTCAAGCATTACAATACCATTTTTGCTCACTTTTGTTACTAGTTACCTTGCTGTTTTAATATTTTCAGATTACAAAAACCTATATCTACTATCCGTACTACACTTGTATCACCATCTCTTCGCTGAACTAGTGCACCTACACAATTTACCATTGTATTGGGTGTGTTGGGGACACAAGAGACTCTTTGTTATTCGGTTGCAGGGTTCTTTGAGAGAGATCATCTTCATCCTACGCCTCCCACGGATTTATAAACCTTAGGCCATCCACTTGAGGGAAATTTGCTACTGTCGAACAAAAATCGCGCCTGGAGGCCCAACATGAGTCTACAAGAAGAAGGTCGCGCAGTAGACATCATCGGCATCGTCACTCGAGATTTATGGCACGTCCACACTCGAGATTCATCGGCATCGTCACGTCTATTGATACCTCTCCGTCGTATCTATAAGTTTTCATTGTTTCATGCCAATATTCTACAACTTTTACATATTTTTGGTAACATTTTAGATAATTTTGGGACTAACATATTGATCCAGTGCCCAGTGCCAGTTCCTATTTGTTGCATGTTTTTTTGTTTCGCGGAATATACTTATCAAACGAAGTCCAAACGTGATATAAATTTACGAAGATTTATTTTGGAATATATGTGATTCTTGGGAGGTGGAACCAATGCAAACGGAGGCCCACAGCCGCCACTACCCACCAGGGCGCGCCTGGGCCCCCCTGGCGCGTGGTGGTGCCTAGTGGGAACACCATAAGTCGGTTGGGGCTCTTCTTCGGCCGCAAGGGAGCTTATGTCAGGAAAAAATCGTGTTAAAATTTTAGTGCAATCGAGTTACGGATCTTCGGATATTTAAGAAATGGTAAAGGGCAAGAAAATGAGGGGTGCGAAACAGAAGAGAACACACACACAGAGAGAGAGAGAGAGAGAGAGAGAGAGAGAGATCCAATCTCGGAGTGTCTCTCGCCCCTCCGCCGCCATGGAGGCCTTGGACCAGAGGGGAACCCTCCTCCTGTAACACCCTGGATTTTGGCTCTTTCTTTTTCTTTTGGATTTCCTTGGATTTTGGTTTGGATTTCTTTTTTTTGTGGCTCTATGGTCTGGAAACCTGGAAAGATGACCTCTTCTCAGTCTCCCAAGTGGCTTGTCATCCTCCAATGCATCCCAATACAATGTCATTTCCAACCTACCCCAGTCCTAGATTCTTTTTAGGGTTTAGGGTTTAGGAATATTCACAACCCTAAAAAGAATATTAATTTTTCTATTATCATTTCCAACCTAACCCAATCCCATATTAGAGGAATAATCCTTTTTCTTGGGAATATTCCTTTTTCTATTAAAGGAATAATCCTTTTTGCCCTAGGTTGTGAGGCAACCTATATTTCTGCCTTGCCATTAATTCCCACAAAATTCTCATAAATTCTTTGGGACATATATTTCATAGATATGTTAAAACCCTTTCTTGCCATGTTTAAAAATAATTCAAGAATATTCCTTTTTCTATTCTGCCCTAAATGGCACTTTGTGATGGAAGTGTCATTTATATATTTTTGATTGCCCTAAAACTTTTAGGTAACTCTCTCCTATCCATATAATTGCCACATGCCAAAATTCAACTTCATTTTCCCAGTATATCTTCCTCAGCTAATTTCCAAAGTTTATGTCCACAGAGAAGCTTTGTCAAGGAGGTACTAGCTAGGCTTGTCAAAATGAGTTGAAATTTTGCCATGACCTCAATATGCTCATATCATCATTCTCCCCAAGATTTGAGCTCAACCCAGCAATACATGTGAGCTCATCATCCAATCTTTGTTTCTGGT
Source organism: Aegilops bicornis (assembly GCA_021605145.1). Taxonomy (NCBI): domain Eukaryota; kingdom Viridiplantae; phylum Streptophyta; class Magnoliopsida; order Poales; family Poaceae; genus Aegilops; species Aegilops bicornis. The sequence goes on from CM038673.1 coordinate 800,559,246, forward strand.
CAGATTTTCAGTTTGTGAAGCAACTATATTTTATATTGCTTTGTAATTACTGAAAATTTACCAGGACTTTCTCCTACCCATATAACCTCCCTCCACCAAATTTGGGCTCATTCCATCTAGCCATTATTTCTCTATAATTCTCCCAAGATTCTGTCCAGAATGAAGCATTGTGAAGCAAGTACCAATTTTACTTATCCAAATGGTATGAAATTTCTACAGTGCATTCATATGCCCAAATGACTAGTCTCCACCAAAATTCAGCTCAATCAAATCAACCATGTGAGTTCTACTTCATATTTTGCATTTTTTTCCAGTGTGGTGATTTTTATAGTAAGTGCTAGCTAAACTCCTCCAATTGAGCTCAAACCTTGCCACCATGACCAGCTTAGTGTATTATCAACCCCAGACAAATCTCAGCATCATTCACGAGGCCAATCTTCCCCAACCCGGTACAAACACCTTGTTGTTCCACCGTCTTCAAGCTAGTTGTGGTCACATCATGGGTTCCTATTCTTGTTCATTTGCTCCTTGGCACTCTTTGGTGAATGAACTATCACTCTGGCATGGTCGGGCCAATCATTGCGTGTTCCCTCGCCGTGTTCACGCGATGACTACGTGTCCGGCATGCATGTGCGCGCGCTCTGGGCATTAGGGCCCTCGGCCTCGTCCGTTTCTTCCAGCTCTTGAACCCTCGCCTTGTCCAGGAGCTTCCCCGTGATCACGCGCTCACTCCTCTACCATGGCCCCTTCCTCTCTCTTCGTCCTCACGCGCCGGCAGCCATGCCCGTGACCTGACCACCGCCCCCACCTCCTTGCCTGGTCGGCCGCGAGCTCACGAGCCTTCCCGAGTCCTCCCCATTGCTATAAATGGCTTCCCTGATCTCCGCCGCATCTCATAGCCCTCCCCAGCACCCCCCTCGAGCACCAGAGCCACCACACCTTGCCCATGACTACCGTGTCTGCCCTCGGCCTCCTCCTAAATTGGAGAGCCCGAGCTCCTCTCCTCCTCTCTCCACCAGAAGACTTCCCGGAGCCCGGCGCACCACCCCCACCCATCAGTTCGTCATCGGAGTACCCGTGGGCACATGCCCAAGTTAGCCCGAGGCCTCCGTCCGCCGCGGCCAACGTTCCTGCCGCTCCCTAGCTCCTCGACGACCGTGCTACCCGGGGACTAGTCCGCCTCTCCTGACCTCTCTGGTAGGTCCAGCGCCACGAACGGTGGCCGGAGCCGCCCGGAACCTTCGCCGGAGCCCACCTTTGTCCTCCGCCACAGTCGGCACCATGGCCTTCCCCCGCAGGCCCTGCTGGGTTTCCCCGACGCGTCGTTCCCCAACGAGCACACCGGTTGTCCCAGCTCCACCGGAGGTGGCCGGAGCTACCAGGGTCAGCGCGGAACGCGCTCGGCCTCGCTCCTCTCTGTTCCCCGTCGTGAGCTAGAAGGAGTGGGAAGAGAGAGAAGTCAGCGCGGGCCCCACATGTCAGCCTTGTAAGGCCCGGGTCCAGCTGGATAAGTGGAAGCACACTCTGTTAAACGTGTTTTCACTTTGGAAAAGCGTATTTCTCTATAGCTTCGGTCTGAAATGCGCTTTGAGTATGCAGAAAGCGTATTCTGCTGAACTATGTTTTCTATTTAATCAGCTAGGGACTCATTTGTGAGTACTTCTTTTATAGACTAGTCCCTAGCATTCAATTAACTTTATCTCTTCAACCGTAACTCCGAAACAGATGATTCTAAAGCCCACGTTCTCGTCTCATTGAACCCGTTCTGTTGGTGTCATTTTCACTATGCAGTCACATACTGAAAATGACCATTTTGTCCTTGCCTTTAATCAGCCCCTTCGAGAGGGAAACTTTTCCAGCGATTCTTTCCGCGAGTCTCCCGCACTTCTTCCCGATGACTTCTTCATTCCTAGGCAAGCCAAGACAGCCACTTGCATGATGGCATTGGAGTAGCCCTGGTTTTCCACTTAAATATTTAAATATTGCTTGCTCATTTAATTATTCTGTGAATGTTATATACATGCTTGTGAGTACATGCTCGGCTTTTCATGTGCATCTTGCTAGTCAGATGATTACTTGCTATTATTATATTCATGTTCAATTCTTGTGATCATTTCAAGTGCTAGTAGTAAAGATATGCTCATATGAATTGTTCTGACTCATTATGAATACACTTGTGATATTCATGATGCCATGCTCATTTGCATATAGTAAATTAAATAATTTATTGTGGTTGATGCTTTGATCCATATGCTAAGTGGTTATGCTTTCCATCCATGCTTATGTTGATATCATGTTCATCTGCATTGTTATTTTATCATGTTATTATGACTCAGCTCACCGCCATTCAAGTTTAACCGAACATTAATCGAACATGAACATTTGTTAGTTGAGTCATAGTGCCACCGAATCGAGCTCACCGGTGCAGCCACACTTGGCTTATGGGGGGCCTAATTCGGTCTATTGGCATACCTCTCGCCGGTGCCTCCAACTAGGGAAGGTTATGTGTGCGTGCTACCCTAGCCCGATAGGTGGAAATAACCTTGTGAGCCCAAGTTTGGTGATGTGCACATGTCCCCATATGGGACCGTTTTTGTTTTGCCATGACGGTGGCCGGCCACGTAGGTGGATGATGTCATGCAGTGACATCGGGGACACCCATGACTTAGCCCAAAAGGGGGGTTTGTTGGAGTGGCCGGGAGAATGTCATGCAATAGATCGGCTTTGTTAGAACGCCGCTGGTCCACCCCGAATGGGAGCACGTGGCCTTGGGTTCTGTGGTGTGGGTACATTGTACTAACCTCTGCAGAGTGTATAATCTATCGATAGCCGCGCCCGCGGATATTTGCCCAGTTTGTAGTAGGTCACGCTATGGGTCAACATTAATAATAATCTGACTAATAAACAACCCCGGTTCGATGAGGAAAGAAGTTGATTGATTTGTGATCCTGAGAGGATCACAATGGTATCGTTGATACCGAAGTTGGTGGATCTTTATGGTGTCATTTGATGACCGCGAGTAAAGATCGAGCTCCTTGTGGTCATGTGATGATCACTATGGTATTTTTAATACCAAGCTTGATTGATCGTGAGGTGATTGTGTGATGTCCATGATGGTAAGTGATACAAGTGGTGGTTATGAGGTAACCTCCGAACAGAGTAAGTTGGTCCATGATATTTGTAAGCATGCTGCATGCTAGTGTCATCATTGTTCACATCATGAGTAACATGTTCATGCCATGCTCAACTTGTTCTAGTAGTATCATGTTCATCATTGTTAATTAACTTGTAAATGACATGTTGTTGTTTGTCTTGATTGCTTTGGTTGCGGTGAGCTTTTGAGTACATTCAAACTACTCACCTTGCGTGTCATGCCAGTTTGCAGGTCATGTCGGGATTGCTTGCTTGTCAAGGATCCCGAGTTTGCGAGCTAGGATATGTGTTCCACCCAGAGTCCCAGCGGAGTGGAGTTCACCACCGTCGTCGTTGTTCCGCTGCTAGACATTATTCTGCTTCCTCAAGTTGTTTCGGTGCAAGCATAGAGCTACCTTAGCAGGCGTAGTGTCGCCATGCTGATGTAACTCTTGGGTCTTCAGAACCCTTGTATCCCTACCGGTTGTAATAAAGAGTTGATTTGTTCTATGCCAAGCAGTGTCGTATTCCAGAATACTTGATCTCTCGGCTGGAATATGGGGCGTTCTGGTCTCTCTGAGCCAGGGTGCCACCTCCTGTCTAGGGGGAAGCCAAGGAAGAAGAAGAAGGGGGCTCTCTCCCGGTGGCGCTGGAGTGCCGCCGAGACAAGGATCGTGATGGCGATCTACACCAATAACCTTGCTACCGTCAACACCAACTTTCTCCCCCTCTATGCAGCGGTGAAACCTCTTTATTCCCGCTATAATTCTCTACTTAAACATGGTGCTCAACACTATATATTATTATCCAATGATATGTGATTATCCTATCATGTTTGAGTAGATCTGTTTTGTCCTATGGGTTCATTGATGATCATGATTGGTATGAGTTGTATATTTTATTTTGGTGCTGTCCTATGGTGACCTCCGCGTCACACAAGCGTGAGGGATCCCCGTTGTAGGGTGTTGCAATATGTTCATGATTCGCTTATGGTGGGTGGCTAGAGTGACAGAAGCTTACGCCCGAGTAAGGGGGTTGTTGCGTATGGGAGTAAAGAAGACTTGATACGTAATGCTATGGTTGGGTTTTACCTTAATGATCTTTGGTAGTTGCGGATGCTTGGTAGAGTTCCAATCATAAGTGCATATGATCCAAGTACGGAAATTTTGTTAGCTGATGCCTCTCCCTCATATAAAATTGCAACAATGATTACCGGTCTAGTTATCAATTGCCTAGGGAAAGATATTCTCTTGTGTTACAAAAAGCTTTCTACTACAGTACTAAATCTATTATCTTGCATTTTATTCATAGTTTTATTCTTGCAAAGTGAACATTAAGTGTGCGTAGAGTTGTATCGGTGGTCGATTGAACTTGAGGGAATATTTGTTCTACCTTTAGGTCCTCATTGGGTTCGACACTCTTATTTATCGAAAAAGAGTACAAACGATCCCCTATACTTGTGGGTTATGATCTATCTCTCTTGAGAGATGCCACCAAGTTTTGCTCGGTGGTCAACAACCTCCAATCACTCGGAAAACCTTTTAGTCCAGAATCCGTTGTGTTTTCGTCCAAGTCACAGCGGGTCGCTATTTGACAGCAGATTCCGAGTGCCCCTAAAGCACTCCGACCGAACCGGAAGGCTCAAATTCGCTTATCCTACGAAACCTCAACCGATTCGGAGGCTAATGATGGGGTCACCTACTATAGGTAGGGTCAAGGACCTGACATCTAAGGCCCACCTAGGGTCCCACACCATCATTGATAAGTCCCTGGACCATGAACACATTCGGATGCGTATGACAGGAAGTCCACTCGGACGCACCGAAGACACTCGGATGTCTTCCCTCCAATCGACCCAGCAATCATCACTTGGACAAGGAAGGCAAACGGGCTTCGTGGGAACTGCAATGCCCGAGTAGTCTTAAGTCGTGCTTTAAGCATAGTCATGGCTACCGTTACATGTAACTGTCATAGTTGTTGTTATTAACACTTGTAACTACCATAGTTATGACTCTTAGGGTGCGTTTGGTTGCGGAACGATGTGGAATGGAATGTCATGGTTCCATTCCACAGGAATAGGTCGGTTCTGCTCCTGCGTTTGTTTGGAGATAATAGATGGAATGGAATGGTTACATTTCAGTGTTTGGTTGGAAGGATGGAATATAATGGAATTGGTTCATTTTGACAAGGTACATTAACAAAGCATAATACTCCTCTTGCACCACAGCCACGGTCAAACTCCTCAATGATTAATGATTACTCGCCTCCATTAGCGATCTCCCACTACTCCTCCGCCTTCATTAGTCTCATCAAGTAAAGCTTCAGATCGGAGGAAGAACGAGAAGTTGCCCGCCTGCTAGTCTTGATGAACAACAGCACACCAGGCTCCTCTTCCCAGGTCCATGTATGTCGCTACCAGCAGGGCAGCAGGTCGGTCACCGCCCCCAACAAATCGGCCGCCCACTCACCAGCAGGTCAGTACGCCGTCGCCCACGAGCAGATCAAGCCGCCGCCGCCCACCATCAGATCAGGCCGCCGCCGCCCACAAACAGATCAGGTCACCGCCGCTCGCCGGAAGATCTCGCCTTCACCGAAAAATTGCAGCCGCCTGCAGGTCAGGCCACCGCCAGCAACCACCGGCCCCCAACGGTTGTTGCCAGGTCCGCTACCTAGATGGGAGCGTTGCGGATGTGAGAGAGCAGAGGGAGGGAAGGGAGAGACGAGGGGGAGGCGAACCCAGAGAGGAGACGCGACATGGTTTCCACGGAGGAGAGGAAAGAGCGACCGGTTCCGCGTGATTCCTCCGATTTGGAGGTATCGACGCATTCCGGGATATCAGCGGAATATTCGCTCGGTGGGAAAGACCTGGTTCCCGTTCCAGCTATGTACCAAACGCAGGAACGAGGCCCATTCACGGGTCCAACCCATGCCATTCCACTTGGTGATTGAAACCAAACACACCCTTAAACCACCCTTGTAATGTGGGACTGAAGAGGTTGCGGCACGCTCTATATAAGTAGCCCTCTTCCTCCTGGAGGGTTAAGCACTCTCTGTAATCACACACCCCAAGAGAAAACAAGTCTCGGGGCACAAGACGTAGGGTTGTTACCTCCTACGAGAGGGGCCTGAACTCGCAAAAACGGAGAGCCACACCTGCGCCATAGTAATGACCCACAAGTATAGGGGATCAATCGTAGTCATTTCGATAAGTAAGAGTGTCGAACCCAACGAGGAGCTGATGGAAATGACTAGCGGTTTTTAGCAAGGTGTTTTCTGCAAGCACTAAAATTGTTAGCAATAGATAGTTTGATAGCAAGATAATTTGTAACGAGCTAGTAATAGTAATGGTAACAAAAGTGCAGCAAGATAGCCCCATCCTTTTGTGGCAAAGGACAGGCCGGAACAGTCTCTTATAATAAGCAAAGTGTTCTTGAGGGCACATGGGAATTTCATGGTAGGAACCGGATCCCTACCAGGGCGCGGTCTCAGGTTGTAGGGGTGGAAGGAGGGATGGCATGGAGGAAGGCGTGGTCGCCCAAGCTGGGCACCGTCAACATGCGTCAAGGCGAGAGAGAGAGAGAGAGAGAGAGAGAGAGAGAGAGAGAGAGAGAGAGAGAGAGAGAGAGAGAGAGAGAGAGAGAGAAAGAGAGAGAGAGAGAGAGCAGGGGCGTCGGCTAGGGTTAGGTATCCCGGCTCCCTAAGGAAGCCGAGCAATATGATTGCTTCTTGCTTAATCCCAAAACGGGTCCTTACACGAGTTTATATAATCCTCCTTTTAAGATAATTGGGCAAAGCCCCTAATAACGATAAGATAAACTGGGCCACAACTAACTGGGCTGAGGCCCTAATATGCCGGTCATAACATCTCTCCCCGCCTGCACAAACAGCTCGTCCTCGAGCTGGAAGGCGGGTGAGGGAGTCCTGGATTAGGGGGTGTCCGGATAGCCGGACTATGACCTTTGGCCGGACTCCTGGACTATGAAGATGCAAGATTGAAGACTTCGTCCCGTGTCCGGATGGGACTTTCCTTGGCGTGGAAGGCAAGCTTGGCGATATGGATATGTAGATCTCCTACCATTGTAACCGACTCTGTGTAACCCTAACCCTCTTCGGTGCCTATATAAACCGGACGGTTTTAGTCCGTAGGACGAACAACAATCATACCATAGGTTAGCTTCTAGGGTTTAGCCTCTCTGATCTCGCGGTAGATCTACTCTTGTACTACCCATATTATCAATATTAATCAAGCAGGAGTAGGGTTTTGCCTCCATCGAGAGGGCCCGAACCTGGGTAAAAACATCGTGTCCCTTGTCTCCTTTTACCATCCGCCTAGACGCACAGTTCGGGACCCCCTACCCGAGATCCACCGGTTTTGACACCGACATTGGTGCTTTCATTGAGAGTTCCTCTGTGTCGTCATCTTTAGGCCCGATGGCTCCTCCGTTCGGCAACGACATTGCGGTCCAGGGTGAGACTTTTCTCCCCGGACAGATCTTCGTACTCGGCGGCTTTGCACTGTGGGCCAATTCGCTTGGCCATCTGGAGCAGATTGAAAGCTACGCCCCTGGCCACCAGATCAGATTTGGAAGTTTGAACTACGCGGCTGACGTCCGCGGAGACTTGATCTTCGACGGGTTCGAGACACAGCCAAGCGCGACGCACTGTCACGAGGGGCATGATCTAGCTCTGCCGCCGAGCAAGGTGTCACGGAGGCCGCACCAGTGTCCACTCCGACCTTTAGCTCGGAGCCGATCAGCCGATCGAGGGCGGGTGGCTGGACACCGCCTCGGGCTGCGATCTCTGGCGATTGAGCCGTACACCTACCCTGGCCCTTTGTGAAGCTCGTGACTCCAAGGTGCCGGACTCCTCTCCGGACTTCGAGCCTTCATACTTCGCCTAATCGAATCCGATTGGGCGCCGATCATGGAATTCATCGCCATGACATCTTTCAAGACTCGCCCTTTGGCGACATCCTGAATTCACTAAAGTCTCTCTCTTTATCAGGAGAGCCCTGGCCGGATTATGGTCAGGAAGGTTGGGATGCGGACGACGAAGAAATTCAAAACCCACCCACAACCCACTTCGTAGCCACTGTCGATGAATTAACCGACATGCTCGACTTCGACTCCGAAGACATCGACGGTATGGAAGACGATGTAGGGGAGGAACATGAACCAGCACCTATAGGGTACTGGAGAACCACATCATCCCACGATGTATACATGGTGGACACACCTAAAGGAAGCAACGGCGAGGAACTACGGGACGCTATGAAGGATCATTCCCTCGAAAAGCAGTCAAAACGGCGACATAAACGCCGCTCAAAGTCCCGCCTCGACAAAGACAACAGCCATACATACCCAGCCATAGAGCAGGGCGAACCGGTGGACGACGAACATGATATTGAGCAACCGTCCGAACAGGACAACCTGGATAAACAACCCGTCCCCGGAGAAGACAACAGTCCGGATGATCTCATGCGGACAAGTTGCCGGAGCAGAAGAACCTCCACAAAGGCTCGCCGCCATCGCACATAGCCTGAAAAAGCGTAAGCGGAAGCTCAAAACAGCGTAAGATGCACTCGAGAATCAGATGGAGCAAAGTACTCAACACCGCAGACAAATACGGCGACAAGCCAAACAAAGAGCTACCCAAAGCGAAAACTATCGCCCGAATTTGATGAGGAGGCCGAGAACCCCGCAATCAAAAACAAGGAGGCCACCCGGTCGGATGGACGACCCCATGGCAAACAGAGAGCGGCAAACGGCGCCGCACACAAGCCGCACGCGATCCGCATTGTGGATTCAAGATTAAAAATATGGCCCAGCTTAGATCTATCTACGGGCCAAGAAAGCAAGCTCTAGTAAGCAATGCAACACATCAAGTATCCGAACATCACGGTACACCTAAATATAGGGGTGCCGCACACCCCTATGTTTCACCGATGAGGTGCTGGATTATGAATTTCCAGCGGGATTCAAGCCCGTAAACATAGAGGCATACGACGGAACAATGCACCACAGGAGTCTGGATTGAGGATTACATCGTCCATATACACATGGCTAGAGGAGATGATCTCCACGCCATAAAATACTTACCCCTCAAGCTCAAAGGGCCAGCCCGACATTGGCTTAAAAGTCTTCCCGAAAACACCATTGGAAGTTGGGAGGAGCTCGAGGATGCTTTTCGGGCAAATTTTCAAGGGACCTATGTCCGACCTCCGTATGCCGACGATTTAAGTCACATAACTCAACAACCCGGAGAGTCAGCCCGGAAATTTTTTAACAGATTTCTTACTAAAAAGAACCAAATAGTCGACTGTCCGGACGCCGAAGCCTTAGCAGCTTTCAAACACAACGTCCGAGACGAATGGCTCGCCAGACACCTCGGCCAAGAAAAGCCAAGAACAATGGCCGCATTAATAAGTTTCATGACGCGCTTTTATGCTGGAGAGGATAGCTGGCTGGCAAGATGCGATCAGCGACCCAAGTACATCCAAGTCGTGGATGGAAACGGAAACCACGATGCAGCAAGGACCAGCGTCGGACCAAGGGAAACAGCCGAAGAGCATGGCAATCAACGCCGGATTCAAAAGCTCTCGGCAGAATCATAAAAGCTGCCCCTAAGGATAATAGGACGAGCTATCTAACTTAAACAAAATCTTGGACAAGATATGCCAAATCCATAGTACTCCCGGGAAGCCTGCAAACCATACCCACAGAGATTGTTGGGTCTTCAAGCAGTCCGGCAAACTCAACGCCGAACACAAGGGGCTCGACACACCAAGCGAGGACGATGACGAATCCCACAAGCAGAGCACCGAAAAACAAAAGAATTTCCCACAAGAAATCAAAACAGTAAACTCACTTCACGTGACAACATGGAAAAATAGAGCGGCGCCCATAGAGGCACGCGCCATACGGCCTATCCCGAAGGAGTCCCGCCACTGGTTGTCAAAACCAATCACCTTCGACCATCAGGATTACTCTAGAAGTATACGAAATGCAGGTTGGACTGCCTTGATATTAGATCCGATAATTGGCGGACTCCAATTTACACAAGTCCTAATGGACGGCGGTAGTGATCTAAACCTGCTATATCAGGACACAATCCGCAAAATGGGGATAGACCCAACCAAATTTCGCCACAAAGAACACTTCCTTTCAAGGGGTACCGCCAGCCCATATGCCCATTGTAACGGGCTCTCTACGGCTAGAAGTTGTGTTCGCTCACCCGCAACTTCCGCCGCGAAAAGTTAACCTTCCACCTCGCCCCATTTACAAGTAGCTATCAAGCACTGTTGGGACGCGAAGCTTTCGCCCGCTTTAATGCAATACCGCATTATGCATCTCTTACACTTAAAATACCCGGACCACGCGGCATCATCTCGTTAAAGGGAAACATCGAGGGTTCCTCGAGTCCGGAAAATTGTATGGTTGCCTTGACAGCCACACAATAAACCAGCTTCACCAATACAAGCACTTAGACAGGTCGTCCAGACCCCGGACATGGCTGGACGAGTCCGGCGTAAACATACAAGGGCTTACTAGACGCATACCCCCGTACAAGGGCTCAAGATGCGCAACAAGAGACAATAAAGCTCAATTTTATTCACTTTTTGAATTGTACTTCATTTATTTAATATAACGTACATTTTCGCACGATCTTTTTCAACTAAGTTCCTCTCTTTTTCAGATGAACACCGTGCTACACCCGTCCATGATACGGCACAACGGAGACACAGGCGCAGACGTGCAGTAGGGACCCGTTGCAAGGATTCTTTTCAGATTAAGACCCTGCGTAAACCTTTTTTACTGTCTCTTGTTGATACACATCCCCCGGTTCCTTGCTATAACCGAGGAGGAGGCTGGCGTTTTGGCATCGGCCACGTCAGAATTTTGCGCGTACCTGGACACCAGGGGCTTATTACCAAGGGCGTTGTTCGGCCCGTTTTCATAAAGACCGAATACCTTAGGGAGTGTTCGGCGTCTCAAGTTAGGCCTTATATGCATCAGCTCGAATCATGTCTTTGGTCAAATGTTGGGTTTGCCCGGCTCTCTGTGTTTTCCTGCCTTACGTTCCGCTCTATCGGCTAATGCGGCACTGTGGAGAACTATCGCGATTGTGCCTTGGTTCGCCAAAGCGAAGCACCTCAAGAGAAAGCCGAAAACTGACCGTCATGATATAGCGTGAGACTGGTCAACCACTCGATGACCCGCTGGAATCTTTAGAATTCCTCCGCATTGACGAAGGGTCGCTTCCGGTCAGCACAAACGCGCTTCAATTCGGGTGAGCTGGTGCCCCTAGGGGCTATATAGTAGCCCCACTGTCGAACTCCTATGGCTAAGTGGAAGTAATAAAGCATTATAGTCCGGTTGCCTAGTTTGCTGCGCTATCACCTCCTTTGTAGGACCAAGACGTTGGATCAAGTGTGAAAAGGCGCTTTCTGTAAACACCCCCGCATTATATGCGTGGGGGCTGAAGCCAAAGACTGCCATCTTTCAGGTTATATACACATATACATTAACGGCCGCACAGGAGGTATTTTAGTTCTTGAAGGCACAAGTATAAAAAGCTTTTATATTCCATTGAAACATTGTTTCACAATAATGCATGTTATTCTAACATAATATCCTTCGAGCACTGCGTCTCTATTAAACGAGCGCCCTGCAGAACTTCCTGAAAATAGTGCTCGGCAGGTACTCGGCTTCCGTCCGAATCTTGGGATGCAACATCGGTGGCCTTCATCTCCGCCCAAGATGTCTTGACACGGGCAAGAGCCATCCGCGCACCCTCTATGCGTCGACCGCCTCATTGCTTTGATATGCGGCACCGCACCAAGGAACTGCTGCACCAAGCCAAAATAACTCTTTGGCTCGGGCCTTTTCGGCCACAAATGAGTCACGACAGCCTTCATGGCAAGCCCGGACAATCTATTCAGCTCCGCCCATTCGGCCAAACGATCGGTTAACGGACATGGACGCTCTGGATTACGGAACTGCAACCAAAAAAGCTCTTCCATCTCGTGGTCCTTTTGATCTCCGAAGTGTTACGGCCCGGCGTCCATGCTTCGCCGCCAAGTCCAGATAAGCATCCTCTGAACTCCACAGCCGGTCCAACTGAGCATATGTAGGATCCGTGAACTTCCTCTACAGCAGAAAGGGCTTTCCAGCCGCGATATCTCCGGCTTGACGTAGCTCCTCCTTCATAGCTCTCATCGCAGAGCGAGCATCCTTGGCCTCGGTGGTGGCCTTCTTCAGGTCCTCTTGCTCCGCTCGACCTTCTTTTTCAAGAAGCTCGCAGCGGTCGGTAGCATTCTTCAACTTCACGGCCATTTCCTTCTTGCTTCGGCAGTGAGCAGCCTGTTCGGCTTTTAGCTCTTCGGCTGCCTTTAAGGCATCCGCATCACTTTTTCTGGCCTGCTCCTTGGCTCGGGCAAGCTCCGCCCGAAGGTTCTCCATAGCAGCGGCACCATCTGCATCAAGCATACATGTTTTAAGGCACGGGCATCAAGCTCCCTTACCAGGTGTCCGCGGAGAAACTACATACCTTGTGACTCGTCAAGCCGCTTTGTCACATCCCTAGTTCTGAACTGACCTATGCTAGCTTCCATGTGAGCAACATGTGTAAATTCAAATGAAATTTGAATTGATGAGTTTTCAAAAGCCTCAGAAAACCTCTAAAAATAACCAACATTTAAATCTCATTAAATGAGTCCAAGAAAATGTTCCTGTTATTCTGTAAAAATATTGGCATGAGGTAAAATGCAAACCAATATTTTTGGAGTGATCAAACATTTTATTTTGGGCCTTTGAATTAATTCAATAACTATTTGCATTGGATATATATTTTATATATAATTAATATATGTCCAATAATTCTGGGACATTTTATGTGGTTTGGTATACTTTAGTTCTAGCCACATAATTATCTTCAGGATTTTATAAAATGGTTTAGTATTTTTACTAAACCAAAACAAAACAGAACAAAATAGAAAAACTGAAACAGAAGAAAACAGGAGAGAGAAGGAACTTACCTGGCGCTCACCTGGCAGCCCATTTGGCCCGCCCAGCCCACCAGGGGTAGGGAGGTCTTCTTCCTCCTGCCAGTCAGATGCACAGCGCGTGCCCGACGCACGCACGGCCACCGCACGGCCACCTCCTGCTTGCCGACGACCCCCTGGACGCGTCGACGACTTCCGCATGCCGTCCCGATCCCGCTGACCGCTTCGCTTGCTCTCCCCCACGGCTCTCTCTCCTATGCTCCCTCTCTCTCGCCCGGACCGAACGCGTCTGTCGCCGCCGCTCACCATAGCCATGGCCACCGTGCACCACTCGCCTCGCCGACCAGTCCAGAAGGACCGCAACGTCGTTCTCATCACCTACGCAGAGCCAAGCTACGCCGGACGCCCTGCATCACCAGCTACCTCGTCTTCTTCTACCTCAGGCACCCGAGATCGCCGTCGACGATTGGCTCCGTCCAGACCATCCCCGGCCTTGCTGTCCGCTCCAGGAGACTCGCCGTGAGCCCCTCTTCTTTTTCCCTCTTCTCTCGTGCTCGTGCTCGTTCCCTAGCTCCATTTCCCACCGCGGCCGAGAGCATCTCGCCGCCGGCCATGGCGTAGCCGTGGCCACAGCCGCGCAAGCTCACAACAGAGCGCCACATCAGGCTCGTGAAGTCCTCAGAACCTAACGCACACACTCACTCGCTCTGACGCGCGCCGTAGCACCAACCCCGCAATCACCCGAGCTCCGGCCGCCGCCGCGAGCTCGCTTCCAGCGAACGCCGGCCACCCCCGCACCTCCCGTTGGTCTCCCCAGATGCGCACGGGCTGTAACCGTGCGTGAGGCCGCAAAGTGATATGAGGTGCTAGATCGATGTGACTTGGAATCGGGGTCCTGACAGCGTTGGTATCAGAGCCTGACTGCCTGTAGGATTACCAAGCCAAACTGGTCGAAGTTGTGTCTAGAAATGCTTTAGTTATGTAAGGGAATTGATTGTGGAAGGAACGTAAGGCTCTTTTTACTCCTTATACCTCATGGCCTTCTCGATCCGAAGTCATCCTCTTCTCTTCTACGGGTTTAAGAATTAGGCTTCTCATCTATCTATCGTGATGACGTGTTACTAATCCATAGACCTTTAAGATTGTTGGTTTTAAGCCCCGCTCAGTTCCTACTATTTCTCGTATGTTAACTTTTGATCTCGGAATCTTGTTATGATGTTGTAGAGTGGTTATGCCACCATTTTGCATGATGTCTCAAATCATTTTGAGCATTTACAGCCGTTATGCTGTCCGAGTCATCCCAGGTCTCTAAATAGTCTGATGCATTTGCAAATTCTTTCTTTCCGTTCCCGATGTCCTTTTGGTCAGAATAAGCACACTAACCAGTCAGTCGAGGTACTCCATTGCCTTGACATATATGTTGGAGTTATTATTATGACCCTAGGTGTTTAGGAAGTCACCTAGTAATCCAGCCATGCTTTGTGTTTCCAGTGTGATGATTCTGGCCGTCATTCTCGAAAGCATCCCGTGATGTTATTAGTTAGTAGGCATTCTATTCCTGGGTTCTTGAACCCGAGATTCACCATATTTCATGTTGTTAGTATTTGCTAGTTCCTTTAGGATATTAGTAACTTTGCGATAGTCCTCGAGGTCCATGGTATCTCATTCTTCCACATACCATGAACCATCCTTGGCAGGAGTTTCTTTGAACCAAAAGGTCACAACAAGAGTGCTTTCGATGAGTTCCCCATTCTATATTGTGACTCTGCCAGTTCTACCTTCTCCGCATGGGTTATCTGGAAGAAATGTTGAACTTTGCCCGACATACTAATCCATGCCTCCACAACTCGAAAAGTTATATGTTCCTTTGAGTTGCTCTCTTTAGTTGTATCCCGACCATCCTCTATCAGTTGATAACCAAGAGTATGTGTGCATTTGTGTTCATCGATGCCCTGTTATTCTTGTGGTCCGTCAAGCCATTCTATTCCGGAATGACTAGGAGAAACAAGCTCCAGTACCTCATCCATTTCTAGGATTGGGTCAAAGTAGTTGTAATCCGCAGATCAAATGCAATCAAGCTTTTGATTCTATTCTATCCTGAAGTATTACCCACTTTATGTCAGGAACGTCATGAGAATTGCACCTTCTCTTATGAATTCTTGATGTAGTGATACTTCTCGCTATCATTATTCATTCCTCGGTCCCGTGTTGTTGTAACCGGAATGCCGACAAGTGAATTGTGGTGTGTGAAATCGATACCTCGCAACCTCGTTGCTTGGTAGTAAATGGATAATATTCTCATTCTTAGCGTGTTGGTTATTGAATCATCATCCTAAGATTAATCGTGATACCTAGTCCTTATTTCTGGGGCACTCTTCGATCAACGAGTTAGGATTGTGTCAATCCCTCACTCTTTTGATCATATCGTCTTGCCCTGAAAAGCAAGATTGTTCTCGAGCTTAGTAATATGTTCGTGACTTTCCGAATATCTTCTTGGAAGTGTTACCAGGTTGTCACCTGACCGCTATGTTGAGTTCGTGATCATATTGGTTTTCTTCTAAACCACCCATTCTCCAAGAATCTATGTTGGATATCCCTGAGCTAGTTGGTTGAGCTAGACAACAACTTGGAGAGTTGGAAGATAAAGCTTTGCTTAACTTAGTTCATCTCTAAGGGATATCTTCCGTATGCGTGTGTGTGTTGAAGAAAGATGATATCTCCATCGGTTGGTCCTCGTGGATCGCTTGTTGGATCTATTGCCTTGTCAAAACTTTGACTTGAGTATGGGCTATCATCAAGTCAAATCGTAACCAACGATGCTCGTAATGTTGTCTTTACTCGTGGTTGATCCCTCGAGCATACACCATTACATCTTTTGGTCCGACCAATGCTATCACCGTGTTCACATGATGGTGGAAGTCCAAAGGATATGGAAATTCGATGAGTTGCTGTTGAGCCCATCAAGAGCATTTTGTCTCCCCATGATTCATGTTGAACATCAACCTAGCGTTGGAAACTTTGTAAGCAATGCCTTCGTGTTCCACTCATGAAGTTTATGCTTGGATGGAAGAAGTGACTTTCTTGAATTCATGTGCATTTGGTGCAAGTTGCCGCCATGAGTTTGAGAAAGGTTGTTTTGTTTCCTCCGAATCATCCCAAGTCAGTCATGCATGTGCGAAGTATTCTATGGTCTGATAGACTGATCATCTTCATTCCATATGAATTCCCTAGCACACCAAGCCACTAACTGATTTGTTCAAGGAGAAGAAGTTCCTTCTTAAGAGCATGCCTTATGCAAGGACTTCGTTATCCTTGATGATGGTTCCCCACCTGAACTCGGTAATGTTTTATTATAAGACTACTATGTGGTCATGCTTGTCTTGGACAGCGTGTTCATGGGTTTGTAGCAGAACCAGCTCATGTTCTGGAGCTTGCTATCGTAGTTCATCTCCCGAGAGTCTCGCAACATTATCTCGTCGATTTGTGTTGCAACTTTTATTTTCAGACATGTGAGTCCTGGTATCCTGCTTCTAACCAGATCTGAATCTCGTGCAGATATGATGGTTGGAACATTCCCAACAGCTTGCATCTTGTTCCCAGCTTGCACCGCCATTGTGCCAATTCCCCATGGGCTGGCCCTCTCAAGAGTTGCTGTCCAATATCATCTTCAAAAGTGGACTTACCATGGGTCCCCTCCACCTCCGAAGATAAGCAAATCATCCATTGCGTTGTCTTCAACAAGGTAGTCCACATCATCCATTCTAATCTGAGTATGTCATCTTTTCGAACCCCTTCAAATGATCGATTGTGATTGCCTTAGGCTGGTATGAAGGGTTCCAATGATCTATGGATCAAAAGTAATTCTTTTTGCCACCTAAGGGCACAGCTCGACGAGTCACCTTTCTCGAGGTGCCCTGTTACGGGATCTTGGTAAATATTTCCTCGCCACCTTGACACCATCCACCCTCTTTCTAAGCGTGGAATTATTGCCCACCAATCAAACCCCGCTGCTTGTTCTTCCATCCCTCTCGATGTGTTTTGTGTCTCAACTCGAGATGTTTCAACATCTCATTCCGTGAGTTGATCGTGAGTTGCTCGATCTTTAAGAAGATCGATTCCTGCAGAAGTTCCTCTCTGTCGTTGTCGTGTTGGATGAAGTTCTCGAAAGCAAAGACGCCAAGATCAATATGAAGCAATGAGTCAACATCTTGAGAAGGACAGTTGGATCGTGAAGATCGTGTTAGCTTGTGACCCCTTGATTTCTTACCTCACGCCTTGAATCTCGGACGAGATTCTTGTTTAGTGGGGTGAGTTGTCACATCCCTAGTTCCGAATCGACTTATGCTAGCTTCCATGTGAGCATCATGTTTAAATTCAAATGAAATTTGAATTGAGGAGTTTTCAAAAGCCTCGGAAAACCTCTAAAATAACCAACATTT
Source organism: Aegilops bicornis (assembly GCA_021605145.1). Classification (NCBI taxonomy): domain Eukaryota; kingdom Viridiplantae; phylum Streptophyta; class Magnoliopsida; order Poales; family Poaceae; genus Aegilops; species Aegilops bicornis. The sequence continues at coordinate 800,576,820 of CM038673.1, forward strand.
AAATCTCATTAAATGAGTCCAAGAAAATGTTCCTGTTATTCTGTAAAAATATTGGCATGAGGTAAAATGCAAACCAATATTTTTGGAGTGACTGAAACATTTTTATTTTGGGCCTTTGAATTAATTCAATAACTATTTGCATTGGATATATATCTTATATATAATTAATATATGTCCAATAATTCTGGGACATTTTATGTGGTTTGGTATACTTTAGTTCTAGCCACATAATTATCTTCAGGATTTTATAAAATGGTTTAGTATTTTTACTAAACCAAAACAAAATGTAACAAAATAGAAAACTGAAATGTAAGAAAGCAGGAGAGAGAAGGAACTTACCTGGCGCTCACCTGGCAGCCCATTTGGCCCGCCCAGCCCACCAGGGGCAGGGAGGTCTTCTTCCTCCCGCCAGTCGGATGCACAGCGTGCCCGCGCCACAAGACGGCCACCTCCTCGCTTGCCGACGACCCTCGACGCTGCGGACGACTTCCGCGTGCCGCCCCGATCCCACCGACCGCTTCGCCGCTTCTCCCCATGGCTCTCTCTCTTCGCTCCCTCTCTCTCGCCGGACCGAACGCGTCTGTCCGCCGCTGCCACCATAGCCACGGCCACCGTCCACCACTCGCCTCGCCGACCAGTCCGTAGGACCGCAGCGTCGTTCTCATCACCTCTGTGAGCTAGTTATGCTCGACGCCTCGCATCACCGGCTACCTCGTCTTCTTCTACCTCAGGCACCCGAGATCGCCGTCGATGATTGGCTCCGTCCAGACCATCCCCGGCCTTGCTGTCCGTTCCAGGAGACTCGCCGTGAGCCTCTTCTTTTTCCCTCTTCTCTCGTGCTCGTGCTCGTTCCCTAGCTCCATTTCCCACCGCGGCCGAGAGCATCTCGCCCGCCATGGCGTAGCTGCGGGCCACAGCCGCACAAGCTCACAACGGAGCGCGTCACTGTGCTCAGGAAGTCCCCAGGAACCTAACGCACACACTCACTGGCTCTGACGCGCGCCGTAGCACCAACCCCGCAATCACCCGAGCTCCGGCCGCCGCCGCGAGCTCGCTTCCGGCGAACGTCGGCCACCCCCACACCTCCTGTTGGTCTTCCCAGATGCGCACGGCACGGGCTACCTTCTGCTGCCCCTGGCGCTTCGATTCGTCGCCTCCGGCGAGGTCCGAGCGAACTCCGCCGCGGTTCGAGGTCACCATTGGCGACGCTCCGGCGACTGTCGATGTGGCCATCTAATTAGCACTAATCCCCCACCACTTAACCCCCTGACCCACTTACATATGGGCCCCACGCCCTAATTAACCCCGGGTTCTATTTCCTTTTTAGTTTAGATTAACTCAGCGGGACCCACGAGTCAGAGTTGACCCAGCTGACGTGGCCGTTGACCTGGCCCACCTGTCAGTGTCACTAACTAGCCCCATCACTGACGGTGGACCCCACCGTCAGGTTTGACCTGAGGCGCCTAGTTGACCAGCTGACATTAGGGTGACGCCATGTCGACGCAACATGTATTTTCTGGATTTATTTTAATTCAGGAAATTCCAGAAAATGTCCTAAACTTCTAAAAATCATATAAATTCAACCGTAACTCCAAATTAAATAAGTTATATATGAAAAATGATTAGAAAAATCCAATCAATCCATCTGTACCATTTTCATGCATGTTGGAACAACTTAAAGTTGCTGTTTAGGACATTTCAATTAAATGGCATTTGAATTTCACATATGGAGTTTGAATTTGAACCCTTGGTTCAAACCAACTTCATTTAATATGGTTGCAAGTTGCACTAGCTCAATCAACAGCATATTTCCATGACATTATCATGCATCATATTTGTGCATTGCATTGATTGTGCTTCTTCTTTGTTTGCCGGTGCTTGTCCCCTCTCAGTAAGACGTGTACCGACGACGTGATCGATGACACCGATGAAGAACTATATTATCTTCAGAAGTCCCAGGCAAGCAAAACCCCCTTGTTCATTCCGATAAAATCCCACTCTCTCGCTCCTGCTCTCTTTTACTACATTAGGACAACATCGATTCAACCGTTACATGCTGCGGTAGTCGAACCCCTTATCCTCTGCATGACCTGTCATTGCCACAGCAAATAGATGAAACCCACTAGCATGAGTAGGAGTTGTTTGAGCCTTGATGTGCCTACTCATTCATGCTTGTTTGTCATGCCTGCCATCGCTTAGAGTTGAGTCGGGTCCGATTCATCGGGAATGAATTGGAATTGTTATGAACATGTCCTATTGTGTGTGAGCTAAGTGTGTGAACACGATTTGGTAAAGGTAGCGGTGAGAGGCCATGTAGGAGTACATGGTGGGTTGTCTCATTGCAGCCGTCCTCGCGAACTGAGTTCTGTGTTTGTGATCCATGAAACAGTTACTACCACGCATTGGGCCCGAAACCAATGGACCCTCTCGGCTTCTTAACCACCCTTGTTCTCTGTCCAGGAGTTGCAACTAGTTTCTGGTGTTTGTAGGATATGTGTTGGAGGCCGTGCGTAGCGCTGACCCTAGGGGTGGGCTATGATGTGGTAGATACACCGTGGCCCGGTGTACCGAATGCCCGTTTGGTATCTCGGGAACCCTGCACACATCGCTCGGGGCCGTTAGTGGAAACCTCGGCGGACTCCCTGTGGATGGAAACCGAATAGGCGATAAACCTGGACTAGAGACTTGAGTGTTTAGGTAGGTTGTGGCCGACACCCACGTTGGGCTTCCGCTTGAAGGTTGCCGAGTACATGTCGTGTAAACGGCGGTAAGTGGTGAGAGCGTGTGTGAAGAAGTACACCCCTGCAGGGTTAATATGATCTATTCGAATAGCCGTGTCCGCGGAGAAGGACTTCTGGGTTGCCTATATCAGTTCATAGACAAGTGAAAGTGGATACTCTAAAATGCAAGATAAGCGTGAGTGCTATGGTTGGCGTTCTCGTGAGGGAAGACGGGAGCGGATCCATAGTGGTGTATTGATATGGTGAATATGTGGACTCGTGCGCCACCTCAAAAGAGTTACTTGCGATCGCGATTCAGGATAGCCACCGAGTCAAAGCTGGCTTGCTGCAGTCAAACTCCACCACCCCTTTGTTGATAATGATGCATATGTAGATAGTTCTGATGTAAGTCTTGCTGAGTACGTTTGTACTCACGTTTGCTTATTTTATGTTTTGCAGAGAGACGTCAGTCTCGCTAGTAGTTCCGCTTGGACTTCGTCGTTTAGCTTGTTACCTCAGCTACGATCTTGTGGCCTCGGCAGGATCTGGTAGATAGTCAGGCTTCTCAGCCTTTTTCATTTGTAGCTATCAGACTTCGTACATGTTAAGCTTCCGCTTGTGCTTGTTGCTTGTATGCTCTGAATGTTGGGTCATGAGACCCATGTTTGTAATATCTCACTCCTCGGAGCCTAATGAATAAATATTTGAGTCGTAGAGTTATGTTGTGATGCCATGTTGTATTTACACATATTGAGCATATTGTGTGTATGTTTGAAATGCTTGGTATGTGTGGGATCCGACAATCTAGTTGTTTATCCTTGGCAGCCTCTCATATGGGGAAATGTAGTCTAGTGCTTCCTGAGCGATAGTAGTCCGCTACAGCCCGGTTCGCGGGAGTCCTGCTAGCCCAAAGCACTACCGCTTTGGACACTTGATCGCCGGCATGTGTTTCACTTCGCTCCTATGTCCGTTCTTCGGGAAATGTGACGTGGTGATATCCGAGTCCTGCCTAGCTCATGCTGGCCGGGTTACCGGAGTCCTGTTAGCCCAGTGCTACAGCCCGGATTCATACGTTGATGACCGACATGCAAGATGTGATTCATGTATGCATGTCCCCATGGGTTAGTGCCGCTTTGGGTTCACGACTAGCCATGTCGGCCCGGGTTCTCTGTCATATGGATGCTAGCGACACTATCATATACGTGAGCCAAAAGGCGCAAACGGTCCCGGGCCATGGTAAGGCGACACCCGTGGGGATACTGTGTGTGAGGCCGCAAAGTGATATGAGGTGTTACCGGCTAGATTGATGTGACTTGGAATCGGGGTCCTGACACGCTTATTGACAAGCGCGATGTCGGCATCCGCCACGTCGAGTTGCCGCTTTAGTTCGGCAAATTCATCAGTCCAGCTAGCCACCGGACGCTCCGCACACCTACATAGGAAGGACGACATATTATAGCTGGGATTATGATCCTCGGCACGCTGTCATTTATGACAACGCACCGAGTCTCGGGGCTACTATCTACAAAGGCGCATTTTATATATGCGGAACCGTCAAAAGGTACATCATTGCACGTACCTCAAAACCCGTCAGTAAACTCCTGGCGGCCTCGTACAACCCGCTTTCCGCGGACGAAATTTTTTCAATCACCGTACCCATCAATGCACGGTGATCCTCTGAGATAGACGCTCGCCCGAGCAGATCCTTCAACTCCTCCGACCATGCACCAGGAGGTGCCGGACTCGTCTGATGGCCTTTTTCGAAGGCCGGACACGGAGGGCTTTGGGGGGCCCTACGACCGCCCTCCGCCCCTGCCGGATTCGGAGAAACCCTCCGTGACGACACCTCAGGATCGTCCGCCTCGCTAGGCGGTACGGCAGGGGGAGGCGTTCCGCTCTCCATCATCTCCGAACGAAGATTCCCTGAAGATGAGCTCTGCTGAGAAGGGCTGAGATCCGAACTACAAGGTAAAATTTCGGTTATCTTCAAATAAAACAGGATGTCTCTTATTTTAAAACTCCCTCTCTACTTATGGCTCATTTGGAGGGCTGATCTCCTTGGGGAAATAGTGCGGCCGAGGCATTTCCTGCCACAGACCCTCCGCAAAGATTCCCCCACTTTGAGGCCTTGGTCTCCGGATCTTCAGAGGCAGTCCTCTTCTCCCCTTGGATGGAGGGATTATCGATCCCTCCTTTCCTGATAACCTCCTTCACGGAGGCAGTAGCTTCCTTGTCTCCCCCTTCGCCTTCTTCCAAAGGCGCAGCCTCCAGCATCTTGGTTAACACGGGATCCGGCGTGGTCTCAGGGAGGGGGGCCGGACACCTGATCAGTTTTTCTTTCGCTATCCACTCCTGTTTAAGGGACGGCTCTTTTAAGGCCAAGTTTATGATAAAATACGGATAGCATGTTCGAGTATAGGACTACTTACTTGAGTATCCGGGCGATTGCAGCTCAGACCTGCGTCCTCGGTCAAGTCCGGACACATTGCTTGTGATCCAAGAACAGTTTGTACATCTCCACGGGCGTTGCGCCCATAAAATGCTGGAGAGCTCGTGGTCCCTCCGGATTGAACTCCCACAGGCGGAGGGGGTGACGTTTGCAGGGCAGGATGCGACGAATCAGCATGACATGTGCTACTACGACCAGATTGATCTCTCTCTAGGAGGTCTCGAATGCGGCCCTGCAACAAGGGCACTTCCTTGGACGGCCCCCAGTCAAGCCCCTTATTCACCCATGACGCCAGCCGCGGTGGCGGACCCGAGTGAAAGGCAGGTGGCGCCACCCATTTGGTGCCCCTGGGAGCTGTGATATAAAACCACTCTTGTTGCCATAGACCGAGCTCCTCTTGAAAAGAGCCCTCGGGCCATGGAGCGTCAGCATTCTTTCTTATAACAGCCCCTCTGCAGTCTGCCTGTTACCCCTTGATCATCTTCGGCTCCACCTTGAAGGTCTTGAGCCACAATCCGAAGTGAGGGGTAATGCGGAGGAAGGCTTCGCACACAACGATGAACGATGAGATGTTTAGGATGGACTCCGGATCCAAGTCGTGAAATTCCAGCCCGTAATAAAACATGAGCCCCCTCACGAAGGGGTCCATCAGGAAGCTTAGCCCCCGAAGGAAGTGAGACGCGAACACCACGCTTTCACCGGGCTTGGGAGTGGGAATAACCTGCCCTTGGGCAGGCAGCCTATGCGAGATTTCGCCAGTTAGATACCTGGCATCTCTTAGCTTTAGGACGTCTTCTTCCGTGACGGAGGAGGGCATCCACCGGCCTTGAAGGTCAGAGTCGGACATCATCGAAGGTCCAAGCGCCTGAATCTGGAGCTTTGGGTGTTGGAACTCGAGGCGAGGGGCGATTCGGTTGAGATTGGGAAAAAGGAGCGGGGCCTTGGTCTCTTTATAAAGAGGTTGAATACAGGAGCCCTCCCCGTAACCGTTCGGGACTCGCCTTCGATAGAGGAGGCGTGCCATCGGGCACGATTGGGTTACCCATGCCCGTATTGATGAGAATCTCGGATTAAGGGGACACGATCTCTTCTTTGACAAGACGTGCCAAGGAAACCGCCTCGCTAAACACGCTGAGGTGGGACGGTGAAAACGATTCGAAAAAAGGCTTGGTCGTGGTGTGATGTCACGCTGCGGAATACGTCAGCAGATTGAGCTTGTGTAAATATTATTCTCTCTACGGTGGTATGTGGAACTTATTCTGCAGAGCCGGACACTATCCTTGTGTTCAAAATCTTCTATGAAGAATTCGGAGGAGGAACCCGCCTTGCTGTCCCGAAGACAATATGCGCGCCGGACTCGTCGTCATTGAAGCCTAGTTCAGGGGCTACTGAGGGAGTCCTGGATTAGGGGGTGTCCGGATAGCCGGACTATGACCTTTGGCCGGACTCCTGGACTATGAAGATACAAGATTGAAGACTTCGTCCTGTGTCCGGGTGGGACTTTCCTTTTGCGTGGAAGGCAAGCTTGGCGATACGGATATGTAGATCTCCTACCATTGTAACCGACTCAGGTAACCCTAACCCTCTTTGGTGCATATATAAACCGGAGGGTTTTAGTCCGTGGGGACTAACAACAATCATACCATAGGCTAGCTTCTAGGGTTTAGCCTCTCGATCTCATGGTAGATCTACTCTTGTACTACCCATATCATCAATATTAATCAAGCAGGAGTAGGGTTTTGCCTCCATCGAGAGGGCCCGAACCTGGGTAAAAACATCGTGTCCCTTGTCTCCTGTTACCATCCGCCTAGACGCACAGTTCGGGACCCCCTACCCGAGATCCGCCGGTTTTGACACCGACAACGGGGAAGATTAACGGTCGTCAAACACCTCCGCGTCAACTGGGGCGGGCTGGTCGCCGAGCCCGGCGGCAGCGGGGTCCTCCTCAATGTAGTATGCAGCCTCCAGGTAGAAGAGTCGTGGGTAGACGTGGTCCGGTACGTAGGGCTCATCGCAGTTGAAGCACAACCCTTGGCGGCGACACTCGAGTTGCTCGGCCAGGGTGAGCAGGCAGAATGGGCGTGCCGCAGCCGCGGCGAGGGGCGCCGCGGAAGCCTGGGCAGGACGACCCTGCGCGGGAACTTCCGGCAAGGGTGGCAGCCCAGAGGCTCGGGGTGGTGGCGCCTACTAGATGGCCACCGCGCGACGCTTGAATGCGCGGGCGTAGTACATGGCCGTCTGGAGGTCATGTGGCCCATGCATCTCCACCTCCACGTGAATGTGGTCCGGTAGGCCGCCGACGAAGAGCTCAGCCCGCTGACGAGCCGAAACACCGGGGGCATGGCACGCCAGTGCCTGGAAGCGGTCAGCAAAGTCATGCACCGAGGTGAGGAATGGAAGACGCCCAAGCTCCGCGAGACGGCTCCCCCGTATAGGCGGACCGAAGCGCAAGAGGCACAAATCGCGGAAGTGCTCCCATGGTGGCATGCCGCCCTCATCCTGTTTGAGGGAGTAGTACCACGTCTGTGCGGCTCCTCAGAGATGATACAAGGCGATCCAGGTGCGGTCATGCGCGAGCATGCGTTGTCCCCTGAAAAATTGGTCGCATTGGTTGAGCTAATTCAGGGGGTCGACGGTGCCGTTGTAGGTCGCGAACTGCGGCTTGGAGAATCTCCGCGGCGTCTAGACATGGACGACGGGCGGGTACGCCTTGTCAGCACGGAGCAGTCAGGATGACGGGGCCAGGTAGGCGGACATCAGGGTGCCAGCCTGGAACAGGGGCCCGTCGACGCTGGCGAAGGGCTCGGCGGAGCCCGAGGACCCGCCAAACTGCATGGCCAGGTGTGTCACCGGTGGGGGCAGCACGTGCGGCCCGATCGTGGCTGTCATGTAGACCAGCTCAAGGGACCCAGCAAGCCAGGCCGGTAACGGACACGACGACGGGGGGAAACTGGACGTGGTGGATGGGCACACCCGGGCCCGTCGTCGGGTTGCCCAGGGCCGCGGTCGCCGATGGCGGCGGCTGCAGTTGTTGCCCCCGCTGCACGGTGGAGGCGCCGGGGTTAGTCGCTGGCTTCGGCTGCCAGGAGCTGCTGCATGGCGGCGACGAGGGGGGTCGCCGAGGATGGTAGCTGCTGCGGCGGCGGGGTGGTGGCGAAGGGCATAGAGGGCTGCGGCCCATGGGATCTCGCGAGGAACGTGTAGATGCCCGTGACCGCCTGGGTGAGATCCCGGAAGGCAGCCGTCATCTCCTCCGGGGTGAAGACAATGGGGACGGGCGCGGCGGAGGTGACCAGCACCGGCAAGAGCGGGACGCTGGCCCTGGTGGCCATCAGGGAGGTCAGTGCCGTCGGTAGCGGGAGGGTCGGGGTCGGCGGCGAGGACATGATCTCACCAAAGCTATCTGATATCAAATTGGTGGGAACCGGATCCTTACCAGGGTGTGGTCTCAGGTTGTAGGGGTGCTAGGAGGGATGGCGTGGAGGAAGGCATGGTCGCCGGCGCTAGGCGCTGCTGCTGTCATGAAGGCCGAGAGAGAGAGAGAGAGAGAGAGAGAGAGAGAGAGAGAGAGAGAGAGAGAGAGAGAGAGAGCAGGGGTGGCGGCTAGGGTTGGTCTCCCGGCTCCCTAAGGAAGCCGAGCAAATATGATTGCTTCTTGCTTAATCCCAAAATGGGTCCTTACACGAGTTTATATAATCCTCCTAATAATATAATTGGGCTAAGCCCCTAATAACGATAAGATAAACTAGGCCACAACTAACTGGGCTAAGCCCCTAATATGCCGGTCATAACAATCTAGTCTATTTCATCATGTTGGTTTGATTTACGTTCGCTACTTTGATAATATGGTATGTGGGTGGACCGGTGCTTGGGTGTTGTTCTACCTTGAACTAGCCTCCCACTTATGATTAACCCCTCTCGCAAGCATTCGCAACTACAAAAGAAGAATTAAGCTAACATCTAACCATAGCATTAAACATATGGATCCAAATTAGTCCCTTGCAGAATAGCGCACAAACTAGGGTTTAAGATTCTGTCACTCTAGCAACCCATCATCTTATAACTACTCCACAATGCATTCCCTTAGGCCCAAAGATGGTGAAGTGTCATGTAGTCGACGTTCACATAACACCACTAAGGGAAGCACAACGTACATACCATCAAAATATCGAAAGAATATCAAATTCACATGATTACTGATGACACGACTTCTCCCATGGCCTCAAGAAAAAAAGCATCTACTCACAAATAATATTCATGCTCAAGATCAGAGGATAATAAATAGCATAATGGATTTGAACATATAATCTTCCACCAAATAAACCATCTAGCATCAACTACAGGAGGTAATCAACACTACTAGTCACCCACAAGTACCAATATGCAAGGGATGAACTAGGGTTAGAGATGAGATGGTGATGTTGAAGATGTTGATGATGATTGGCCTCCCCGAGATGAGAGGGTTGTTGGTGACGATGATGGCTTCGATTTCCCCCTCCCAGAGGGAAGTTCCCCCGGCAGAATCGCTCTGCCAGAGGGCAAAAGTGCACCTGCCCAAGTTCCGCCTCGAGATGGCGAAGCTCCGTCCCGAAAGTCTCCCCCTTATTTTTTCTAGGTCAAATGGGCTTATGTACCAGAAGAAGCTTACTGGAGGGGCCCCACTACCCACTAAGGCGTGCATGGGGGTAGGCGCGCCCTGGTGCCTAGTGGACACCTGGGTGGCTCCTCTGGTATTTCTTTTCTCCAATAATTATTAAATATTCTAAAATAATTCTTCGTAAAATTTCAGCTCATTTGGAGATGTGCAGAATAGGTATCTCTAACGTAGCTTTTTCTGGTCCAGAATTCGAGCTGCCGGTAATCTCCCCCTTTGTGTAAACCTTGCATATTATGAGAGAAAAGGCATTAGAGTTACTCCACAAAGTGTTATATTGAAGGAAAACACTATAAATAACAATAGTAAAACATGATGCAAAATGGACGTATCAACTCCCCCAAGCTTAGACCTCGCTTGTCCTCAAGCGAAAGCTGATATCGTGAATCATGTCCACGTGTTTAGAGAGAGAGGTGTCGATAAAAACAAAATACGGACATAGTAGCATCATGAACATTATTATAACAGTAGTAAACTTTATCATATAACTTCTCATGGTCAAGTAACAATTCACCACAACGTCAAAGTATAAAGAATAAACTTTCTTGAAAGCTAACAAACTATGTTCTCAGTCAACAATACAATTGCAATTCATCATATTTTCAGGAAGGGACTCATGTTGGATCCTATTTGGCAAGTCCACATACTCAACCATCATTTAGTATTCTATGGTTGCTAAAACTCACCTCATATATATGGAGCAAAAGTTTCATCCAGACACATAGAAGGACAGGGGCTTATAGTTTCGCCTCCCAACTTATTCACCTCAAGGCTGATGCCAACAATAATAACTCATGATCACTCATATCCAACTGGATATATGTGCCTACATATTTCACCACCACATGATGCTTGCGAAGGAGAAAAATAAAAAGGAATACGTGAGAATACTATTGACCCTTTGCATAAAAAGTAAATACATAACAGTAAAGGATAGGACCTTCGTAGAGGGAAGCAGAGGTTGTCATGCGCTTTTTGTTTTTGGATACACAATGACTTAATGCTAAAGAACGTCATGTTATATTGCCCCTTATGATAGCAACCTTTATTATGCAGTCCGTCGTTTTTATTACTTTGCCATCACAAGTTCGTACAACGCTTATTTTCCCTTACAATAAAAGATCGAACATATTTAGATGCAATTTTTATTGCCTTATGCACCGATGACAACTTACTTGAAGGATCTTATTCAATCCATAGGTAGGTATGGTGGACTCTCATAACATGAAAGTGGGTTTAAGGTTTTTGGATGCACAAGTAGTATCTCTACTTGGTGCGGATTTTTGGCTAGCAAAGATATTGGGCAAGCACCACAAGTTGGAAGACCTATGACAATATAACTTCTATGTGAATATGAACAAACATAAATCATTACGTTGTCTTCCTTGTCCAACGTCAACAATTTGGCATAAAATACTTAATGGGGGCTCACAATCATAAAGGATGACCAAGATAGTGTATTTGCATGCGAATCTTCTCTTCCCTTATTAATTCTTTCATGAATTGCATCATTGACCAATGCTATGTTTGTCAACCTTCAATAAATTTTACCACTTATACTTTCCTTATGTAATGTCTTTACTTTCCATAAGATTAGCATATGGTACTTTTTTCATTATTTTCTTTATTTTGATTGAAACATAAAAGTAAAGAAGCAAAAACTCAAACTAAACTTTATTATATAACTGTCAACTCGATTACATAGATAGATAGATCAGGAAAGTAGCGCTTGGAAAATAGATCATACTAAAATTTTATTCAACTAAATCATGAAATAACTAAGACTAGAACTAAGATAGGTAAAGATAATAAAAGTGATGGTGACACGATAACGGGGCATCTCGCCCAAGCTTGGCGAAAGCCAAGGGGAGTGCCCATACCCGTGTACTCAAGTCTCCTTTGGTGATGGTGATGAGGAAGTGGTAGGCTTGTCTTCCGGCTTCCATGGCATAGGTTCACCATCATAAGAGGATGAGTGAGTCTCCTGAGTCTTCAAACTTGCAGCTAAACTCATACCTTTGAACCTTGCCTCATACTCAAAATTTTGATTTTGGAGATCATAGATTTGGCCTTGAAGATAATTGATTTCTTCATTGAAGTGGAAGACGATGTCCTTCATAGACTGGCCATCCACCTTGTGATCACGGGTGAATTCCGTGATCTTGGGGTGGTTGGCACTAAGTCCATGCTCCACCATCCCTTGGCACTTGAAAATCTCCTGCTCCACCGCCTTGAGCCTGGCCTCCATGCTTCCCGTCTTCTTGGGCCCTTGAACATCCCACATGTGGAGCACCCCTTCACGCATCTCAAGGGCATGAGGGTGCTTCATCACCTCTGGTAAGTAGGGGCTGATGACCTTCTTGAAGCACTTGTCCTTGGAGGAGCTTGGTGAAGCCATGGCGATCCAGATCTGACAGAAAAACAGCACGAAACAAGAACAGAGGATTTCTCCGCGATGTGGTGGTCAAATCGTCCGGGAGTATATATATAGAATTTTTATCTTGGGGACACAGGTATACCATAGGAAAACGGAGTCGGGAAGGTGCCCGAGGGGCCCACTACCCACCAGGGCGTGCCAGGTGGGCCAAGCGCGCCCTGGTGCCTAGTGGGCACCTCGGTTGCCTTCCCGGGTGTTTCTTATGTTTTTTTATTTTTTATAATATTCTAAAAGTGACAGGAAGTATTTTTGTGGAATTTTCGGAGTCGGTTTACTTACAGTATCACATACCTCTTCCTTTTCAGGGTTCTGGAGTGTTCTGGAAGGTCTCTTTTATGTATTCCTCCGGTGTCATGGTTTGAACAATGTTAGTTTCAACATTAATAGGTGTACCTAAGATATAGTGCTTAATTCTTTGTGCATTGACCACCTCCGGATTGGTGCCTTCGGCATTATTGATCTTAATAGCTCCAGAGAGATAAACTTCTTCAATGATATGGTCCTTCGCACTTGGAGAGAAGTTTTCCTGTAGAAAGTCTAAAACGAGAATTGTACAATAGAACATACTCACCCACTTTGAATTCCCGCTTTTGTATTCTTTTTTTCATGCCATATTTTAACTTTTTCTTTGAATAATTTGGCGTTTTCATAGGCTTGGGTTCTCCATTCATCTAGTGAGATAATATCAAATAACCTCTTTTCACCGGCAAGTTTGAAGTCATAGTTGAGTTCTTTAACTGCCCAATATGTTTTATGTTATAACTCAAGAGGCAAGTGACAAGCTTTTCCATAAACCATTTTATATGGAGACATACCCATAGGATTTTTATAAGGTGTTCTATAAGCCCAAAGTGCATCATCTAATTTCTTAGACCAATTATTTTGAGGCCTATTGATAGTCTTTTGCAATATTAGTTTTATTTCTCTATTGCTAAGTTCAACTTGTCCACTAGATTGAGGGTGATAAGGGGATGCAATTCAATGGTTGACATCATATTTAGAAAGCAATTTTCGGAAAGCTCCATGAGTAAAATGTGAACCACCATCAGTCATTAAATATCTAGAGACCCCAAACCTCAGGAAAATAACTTCTTTAAGTATTTTAATGGAGGTGTTATGATCAGCACTACTAGTTGGAATAGCGTCTACCCACTTAGTGACATAATCAACAGCAACCAAAATATGTGTATACCCATTAGAGGATGGAAAAGGTCCCATATAATCAAAGCCCCAAACATCAAATGGTTCAATAACAAGTGAATAATTCATAGGCATTTCCTGACGTCTACTAATACTACCGATTCTATGACATTCATCACAAGAGGAAACGAACTTACAAGCATCCTTAAAGAGAGTAGGACAATAAAAACCAGACTGTAATACCTTGTGTGCAGTTCTATCTCCCACAAGATGTCCTCCATAGGCTTCGGAGTGATATTTCTGTAAGATTTGTTCATGTTCATGCTCAGGTATACAATGTCTAATAATACCATCTACCCCTTCTTTATAAATATGTGGGTCATCCCAAAACACTACAAAAAAATACACTTCCGTGATGATACGTGTTTGTCACAGTAGGTCGCGTTTTCTGTCATGCATGTACATCCATGACGATTTTATGACAGAATCAAGATAGTCATACATGTCTTTGTCGTAGAAGTGTTCCATGACATTACCAAAATTATCATCACGGAAGTGTCCACTTCCATGACGATAAATCGCGCATCACGTAAGTGCTTTTCGTCAAGGGTGATCGACACGTGGCATCCACCGTAACGGAACGCCGTTAAGCTATCGGGTCGGGTTTTGGATCCGATAACCCATTAACAGCCCCGACCAATGGGGATTTTCCGCGTATAAAATTATCATTGGCTGGAGGAAACACGGGTCTGCTCATCGTTAGGACAGATGTCATCCACTCATTGGACGTAAGGCGCCTATGATACATCGACATGTGGCACGGCCCAACAGAGGCCCATTCCTGTGAAAAGGCTGGCCCATTTGACTTGGTCAAAAGGTGGCGGGCCGGCCCATGGAAAGCCTGTTAACGGCCTGTTCGCATATAGCCCATTTACAGCCCGCTAACCCAAGGCCCGTTACGCCCTATCCGAATTAGGCCCGATGGCGTCATATGGGCCATCCAATATGATTCGGCCGTTTCACTTCGCCGGCATGTATGGCCCATGACGTCTTTCGGCCCATATGAGGCCCTATGTAACTCTTGGCCTATTAACGGCCCGTGGTGAAACTGGCCCGTAATGAACAGTGTATCACTTTACACCCATTAACGGCCCGTGGTGAAACTGACCCGTAATGAACAGTGTATCACTTTATACCCATTAATGCATCGTTATTCCGTTGGGCGTTTCAGCCCATGTTATCTTCGGCCTTCTCGAGCCCATTTATTCTTGGGCTCATTTCCAGCATTCGTTTACTTACGGCCCGTTACTGTCATTTTCTGCTTGTGGGCCAAATTCAGCCCGTGGTTACAGTCGGCCCGTTTGTGGTCCATTAATATGTTGGGCCGTTTTCATAGCGTCATCAAATACGACCTATTAACGATGGCCCGTTATGGTCGGCCCATGAACGGACGATTCCAACTCTAGCCCGTTTACGGCCATAATGCGGTCTGTTTGGCCCATGTTTGGCCAATCGATCATACGGCCCGTATAAGGCCCATTGATGATCTGACCGCCCGCAAAGCCCATTGTTTCTACGACGAGAAGGCCCATTGTTTCTGACGGCCGTAGAAGGCCCATCGCTTTCTACGGCCATTAGGAGGCCCAGTGTCACTACAGTAAATATTAGCCCATGGTTATTGTGGCCTAGTTTTAAAAAATAGGTTATTGCAGCCACTAGCAAACCACGGAAAAAGAACTGCAATGACTACAAGCAAACAAATAAACAAGACAACAAGGGAATAAATAAGCAAGCAACTAACGCTAGGCTGTCACAGCTATTACACATATTACATCCACTGGGCATCAAAGTTCGCCACCAGTGCAAATATAGGGAACAAAGCAGCTTATCATATACACTGGTTGTCAAAGTTCGCGACCAGCGCAAATAAACGCCGCAGCAAAACATATCCAGAACTGAAACCACTTCAGAAGATCTCAAGAAACAATATCATGGGTACCCATAATGCTGGCAAGATGCTTAGCAAGCTTATTAACTTTCTCTTGTTTGGCGCTTAAATCATCCAAATACTTTGTTGCACCAGAAAATATGCATCTGAATTCTGCGAGGACTTCCTCGGTCCTTCACTTCTGTCAGACACATCTGATCGATGTCTTTCAACTTGAAGTTGAGACTCAAGAAGACGAACTGATTCAGCGTGAGTTCAAGAGCTTGTGCCAAGAAGTGGTGGCCGATAACTCGAACACTACATCAAGACAGGACTTTTGGGTTCCCTCACTGTCGTCAAGATAGTTTTTATCAGCTTTCTTGGAGACCAACAGGGATGTCTCACTATCTTGAACCTTATATGCATTACTTCCTTTACCATTGGATAACGCAGTACTATTCTCCAATATTTTGTCTGCATTCTAAAAGAGAAACAAGCAGACACATCACATGTTTACCATGTTGTATATGAAACTCATTTTGGTAAATGAGTTCAGTAGTAAAGTGGGCAGGATAACAGCATGAAACAAACATCTATCTATGTACCATGGTCACTTTACGGTCTATATCATTCTAGTTTTTGTTGCCAAATCAAGATAGAGACACAGTTCAAATAATATTTGTTCAAGACAAAGCAGAATAGACAGAATATAAGTGTGGGTAACTATAGAGCAATAACAACACTTGTAATGTGCATGACATGAGAACATAACTTTTATTCAATTGAAACCTAAATCAACATAGAGCAGGTTACAACAAAGAAACCAGTTAAAAGAAACAGGTTTAAAACATACATTGCGCCATTGGAGTTTTAATTCCATCCTTCAAATTTGAAAATAGTTGGTATGAGTAAATACAGAATGCAACAAAGAAAGGAGTATGAACCATAGCTACAGAACCTGACCTGAGAACAAATCTTCTTCTCCTTTAAGCGTTGAGTTGGGATTCAGAGTGGTGGTCCTCGTGCTTTGGGCACTGTAGTTCCCTTACTAACTGCTCGTGTTTGGGTGCTCTGTGGTGGAGACGGTGTTGTGTCAACTGGAACTGGGTTACTATCTGTCGGGGTTGGGGTTAGAAGGGGTGTAGCTGGTTCTCTGTCCAACTGGGTAGGGGTACAATCTGCAAGAGTCTGGGTTATGTGTGGTGGATCTGGTCCTTGGGCAAGTACAACCGTGGTTCTATCTGCATCAACTGGTAGCACTATCTTTTCTGAAGACCGTGTTGTTACTCCCTTAGATATCGCCATCACGCTCTCCAATTCAAATGGCTGATAAACAAGAAAAGTAATTGAAAGTATATACATTGTATGATAGAGCAGTGCAATGGATAGTGGGGAATAAAAGAGGGCATGAAATAATTCATATTTATGTTGTCTAACCAAACATGATAGCATGACACAATTTCACATATATGATGGCTAACTAAACAGGATAGCATTACACAATTTCACATTATGATGGCTAACTAAAAAGATGGAAAGTCATAGTTCAAAATATGAGACTATGTAAACAGGATGACATGACATAACTATATAATGTGTTTATTAAATAGGTTGGCATGCCATAATTCACATACATTCACGGATAGAATGCCATAATTCAAAATATGATGACTGTAAACACTAAACAGGATGAGATGATATAACTATATGATGTCTTTATTAAATGGGTTGCCATGCCATAATTGGATAGATTATGTGTATGTACTATGTAAACATGATGGCATGATATAATTCAAATATATGATTTATATAGTAAGCAAGTAAGCAGATGGCAATCCATATATGATGTAAAAACTAAGCAATGCAAGACAACATGCATGACATGGGTAATATAACCACCAAGTTTGAGAATAGACCTCGGGGAAATAGGGCTGGTCATCGGTCTGAATCCTCCTCGAGGAGCTCTGTAACCAAGAAGATGTCTGCTTTAGCAGTAGCATTGTCTGCTCTGAATACCTTGTTTTCACTCCAGATACTTCAATCGCCGCTTTAAATGGCTGATGCACAGGAAGAGTAGTTGAATATACAAACGTTGTCGACAAATGGAACACGTAATACAAAAAAATGATAGAATGATATAATTCACATAGATGATGATTGGCTAAACAGCATGGCATTGCATAATTCACATATATAATGCCTTTGCAACAAGATAGCGTTGTATAATTCACATATATAATGTCTTGCAACAAGATGGCAATGCATAATTCACATATATGGTAATTAGACACCTTTGAACATGTGGCATTCACACAAAGCATGTCTAAACTAATCAAATGACATAGCAATGCAAGACACCATACGCACGATATGAGCAACATAACCCTGCCAAGTTAGAGCATACACCTCGGGGGGGGGGGGGGGAAAAGGAATGGTAAACTGTCACTGAAACCACCGCGGGGGAGCAATCCGTAACCAGCGAGATATGCGATACCAAAGATAGCATAGTCTGCTCTAAAGACCTTGTTTTCACTCCGAATTTGCCATCACCGTGCCAAATGGCTGATGCACCACGAAGAGCAGTTGAATGTACTAACATTGTTGACAAATGTAATATGTAAAAAAAATGATGGCCTGATATAATTTACATATAAGATGACTGGCTAAGCAGGATGGCATTGCAAAATTCACATATATGATGCCTGGCTAAACAAGATGGCGTTGCATAATTCACATAAACGATGAATAAACTAAACAGATGGCATTCACACAAAGGATGTCTAAACTAAGCAAATGACATATTTGATGTATAAAGTAAGCAATGCAAGACACCATATGCATGATATAACCAACATCAGCATGCCAAGTTAGAGCGAAGACCTCAGGGGGTAAATAGGAGTTGTCTTCTCCTTCTGAATCCCCCTCAGAACAGATATCTTCCTCTCGATTACAATCCGAAACGCGTGGAGGGGGCCGCCCTTGCGCCTACCATGGAGCGACGTCTGCATGAAATTTTATTGCCACGCAAGGCTCGTCTCTTTTGCTCTACATGTTCAGTTCCATTGTTTACAATAACTGTCATGCATAGGAATAAAACATAGTGAGATTATGTAAGGAGTGCATGCAAAATCCAGAGTGATGGTAGCAACCTATGGATAGACCCAAAACCAATAATAGCAGTGCAGATAATGGCTTGGTTAAAAAATACAGATAATGGCTTGTTTCTTTGTTTGTTTCCCACCCAACATGAAACTCATAGTAGACACCGAGATTAACCAGGTAGTAGATAGATACTATTGATAGCGGCCCCGATATGTACCGCACAACCATTTAAAAACTCAAGTTTGACCATTAGTTTGGAGCTGACTCAGAGTCTAATCGGTGAACAGGACGATAAAGTAGCAAGTAATATTAAGTGATGCATAACATAAGCAGACACGAAAGAGTGCGACCTCTCTTGCGGACCCGTGTAGTCCTCAAGGTCATCTGCTCGGTTGATGATGGTAATGCAGTTTTCATGGCTGCCAGCGGCGGGGAAGAAGATCTGAGGCGGTGAAAGACAGTCTGGAGGCCGGATCCCTGTTGTGCTGGACCCTTCTGTCGTTGGAGCAGCTGAGCTGGGGTGGACGATGGTGCAGCAGGAGCGGGACAAACCACGCACGGTTTTCTTTGACAACTATCTGTAAGAGAAGTAATTCTGTAAGTGCTCGTTTGAATAAGAGGATTCCAACAATGCAAGGATAGGAAATAGACAGGAATAGGATAGGAATGCACGTGCAAAACAGAGAATTTAAAAACACAGGATTTCTGCCAATCTGGGTGTTTGATTCACAACAATTGGAAGATCACAGGATGCAAAGAAGCATGGTGAGATTAAGTCAAACCACAAGAAAATGTACAGTTATAATGCTATTATGCTACTATCTCTTAGTCTTCTGCTTCATGAATAGGAATTTGAAAAGGAGGACACGTGAAAATTAAAATTCCTACATTTTTTATTTCAAGGAGACACTAAAGGAACAAATCCGTGTGCTTAGTGGATATATAACATGTAGAGTAAAAAAGAGATGCAACAAGTGTACAACCTCTTTGGCGAAGCCATGTCGATCTCAGCGTGATTGGGTTGGCTGGTGAGGATGCTCCGGTTGACTTTGCTGTCGGAGGAGGGGAAGATCTTAGGCGCTCGGAGATGGAGCCGAGGTATCGCCTCATTGTGATGGAGGGTTTCGTCGTTGGAGCAGCTCCGGTGAGTTAATGACGCCGAGGCTGAAGCAGGACAAGAGAGACAACGGACAACGTTAACCTGAGTGGAATTCTAATAGAATCTCCAATACATGACGTAAAATACATAACCACAAAGTGCTAGATGTAAAATACATCAGCCGCTCATCTCTGAACTTAACTGTCGAAACTGAATTTTCTTTGTCAAACTGAATTTTCTTTGTCGGCCCGAACGCACTAGCAAGGTGAGGCTACACGTCGGTCGTGACTTTTCATCTCTAGTCACCGATTTTGCAGCCGTTGGATACGAAATCAAGGGCCTGCGGTTCATCTTCAACCTCCACCCCACGAGCCGCCACCACCACCGGCCAAATGACAGCCCCCCGCCGAGGTCGGCGGCGGCGCCACCTCGCCCGCCCAAAACACTCCCCACCATCGTCCACCGCCCGGCCATCCCTCTAGCCCCCCGTGCCGAGCTTTTTCTCCGGCGATCCCCACGCGACGGCCGCGCCAACGCCCCGCCACCGTTGACGACCATCGCCCCCATCCTGAACCCTAAGATAGATAGTGGGGTACCTCTGCGGCGAGCCCCCCTACCCGTTGCGGCTGGTTCTTCCTTCACCCCAGCGAGCCCCCCCCACCCCTTGAAAATCGACTGACCCAAAAGTCGATTCAGTCGACTGAAGTGTAGCTAAATTGGAGCAGCATCGCAAGCAAGAGCAAGAGCGAGAGCAGCAACGCGAGCAAGAGCAATAGCAAGAGCAAACCAGGCAGGGGACCGAGAGCAAGAGCAGAGCAGCAGCAAGAGCAGAACAAAAGCAGCAGCAGCTCCTACTGATGTGGACGTCGCCGCCGAGGGAGCGACGCCGTGGAGGAAGTGGCCAGCGATGCCGCCGTGGATGGAGCCGCGCCGTGTCGGCTCGGGACCGAGCGCCGGCAGCACCGTGAGATCAAATCAAGAAGAAAATGCGGCGATTAGTGTACAACCTCTTTGGTGGCGCCGATTAGGCCGCAGCTTCATCTGAGGAAACGGTGATGATGATGCTATTTCGGTGGTGCAGGTGAAGACGGCGGTGTGGGAATGGAGGTGGCGCGAAAGACGAGGGGAACGTCGGGGCAGCTCCTTGGAGGTGGAGGACGGGTTGGCTGAACCGGTGGGACGATTAGATCGACGACGGATCCTCATCCGGTACGGTGGATGAGGGACGTTGAGGTGTTGCTGTGGACGACATCGTCGGGGAAGAGGCTCCGGCTGGGTGGCGGACATAGCAGGGCGTGGGGTTTCGTCGCGGGTTTTCACGGCCTCGGTGTACGAATGAGTGGGCGGATGGGATGGCAGTGGGGAACCATGGCTTAGAGACGCGCTTCTCCGAAATGTGGGGTAAGTTACGAAAGTACCCCCACTGATTTGAGGCAGTTCTTTCGGTTCAGGGGTACCACGAGCATTTTGCATGTCGGGATTTCACAGGAGGTGGGAGTTTTCGCACGCGTTGTAATTTCGGAATAGCAAGGCGCGGGTTGAGATGGAGGGAGTTGTCGGAGCACAACGAGACAAAGATATATCTTAAATATTTTGGGCTAACAAAGTAGCGGGTTGAAATTTCCGGACAAGCCTAACGTGTACTGTACCAAATCAATGTGCACTACAAATGTCATTCAAAACTTTGAAATCATGTTATGTTCAATTAAAATATTCCGCTACGTGTATAATGCATGCAACCTACTACTCAAATGAATGTTTTAGTGCATTCCAAACGTATACACTACCGCTTCAATATGAACTAAATTAGAATTCATTTCTCTATTTGAATAAGATCTACAGTAATGATTGTTGTGAAGTCAAAGCATTTGAATTTGTTTCTCTGTTTTAATAAGATCTACAATCATCATTATTGTCAAGTTAAACCATCGTTTGTGTATTATCTTCACAGCACACCACATTGATTAGTCTCGAGTTACATATGAACTATGTGTACTATATGAACTCGAACTAGATTTTTTGAATCCACTTTATTTTGATTTCAAATCACATTACATTTCTAGCTCTAGCTAGATCTTCATAATCTAAACCATGTCTCATATGTATAATGTGTTTATCACATTATGTATGGTGCCCGCCCCCTCGCCTACAAGTATTTAGATGTGAGTTGCAAACACCACACATTACCACAAGTTCAAATAAAATGTGAAAATGTTCGATATATAGTATTGTTTAGATTGTTTGATATTTAGTTGTAAGCTGCAACGCATACACATTATCACAAATTCAAATAAAATGTGAGATTGTTTGATGTATAGTATGGTTTAGATTGTTTGGCATTTAGTTGTGAGTTGCAAACGTCATGCATTATCACATTATGGTATAACATGTGCACAACATGTGTATCACCGCTATATTCATGCATGCAATGTTTAAAACACTATGATCTCATGTTCAAATATATGAATCCGCTTTCATATCAAATTATGATCTTTGTTAGTCTCTTACACCCACACAATCCTCTAACCTTTGTAGCTACCACTAACTTTCTCTCGTGCATGCACACGCCCTCCTCGCCCTCCCCCTCCCTCGGCATTCTATCCAGCGGGCACATTCATTTTTTTCTTTAGGTCGTTCTCCCAGAGTCTCCACAACTCCTTTCCGACACACACCGATTGGTAAACCTCTCTAGCGATGCCTGCCTCCAACATACACACACACCTTCAATCTCCTCCTTTATGTGTCCTTGCCTCGTGTCTCTCATACAGTCAGACACACGTGTAAACTCTCGCCCCTCTTTTCATCGATCTCACAACCGCACACTCCTCCCCCTATCTAGCTAGTAGTTGGGCCTCTCGCACCACCTCCTAGCTCCATTCTCTCTGTATATCCGTCTTTGGGCCTTATTTGCCTCTAACAAATGGACGTACACCAACCGGTCTCTCGCTATACATATAGCTAGCTAGGTCCTTATAACTTGTTTTTACCCACACGTCGATCGATCTACCTCATTAGTTGTGTCTCTCCCTTCCTCCGACAAACAACAATTGATCTACTGATCTAGTTAGGTTTGCTTACCAAACACATGGTTCCCCTTCATCATCCATGGATGCGTCCCAACAGATCTATCACGCACAGGCACACACAGAAACACATCCCCACTCTTATTGATAACATTGCAGTTCCACCCACATTTTGTCTAGTAGGCCTCTCCCACCATCTCCGAGAAGCAACTCCATCACCCATCCAGCACTCTACCCCTCTCCCTCCCTCTCCCTCCCTCTCTCTCTCTGTCCCATCATATTTCCCGTCCTTCAGTTATGTATGGATGTCGACCGATCTCCCTCAAGACATAGCTGGGTCTCTCCTTCTCAACACATATACGAGTCGTTCTACCTCTATAGTTAGGCCTCCCCCCACCCCCTCCCCCCCCACACACACACCGATACATCGAGCGCTCTAGTCATGTCTCCCTGCCACACACAAACTTGACATGTGCCCTCTAACGTTCCGGTAGGTCAGTCGCCCTATGTCTTTGACTTGCACACACACACAATTTCGATGGCTCTCTTCATCGATCTCGCACCCACCCACTTGATCCTCTCTTCGACTCTATCGATAGCTATGACCCCTCCCTCTCTTCTCATGGATTGCCCGACCCTCTATGTATGATATGGATAGGCCTCCATTTCACACACATTGCATGCAAAATTTTGTTTGAGATGTCATCGACACATATTCCCACAAATAATTCAGGAAATCAATCCCCCACCCCACCCCCACCCCAAAACAAAAAACACTCACGAACGCGGTTTGTATCTCTCACACACACCCACGTAGGTGGGGGACATGCAGGAAGAGAAGAGGTGCATGCACGGTGCACGTACTCTGTCTCTTTCCCAACCACACCAGCTGGGTACACGGTGGAGCTCAATTCTGTCATTTAAAAGGCAGCCCACGTGGTAATTTGGCACGTGTAATGGTTGTCCACTTGGTGGAGGGAGGATCATCTACCACGGGTGAACAAACAAATTGCGACTTGACGTGTTATGTTAAAAAAAGAGGCAAACCATGTGGGGCCTATCTTAGAGGCAAGACTTTTGATGTGTCCCGTCAACTTGCAGAATGAGGAGAAGCTTGCTTAGTACGCCATCTCCCCCGCCCATGGGCACGGTGGCTCGCAGGATGAGGTGAAGCTTGCTCCGCCTTACGCCCGCTCACTCGCCCATGCGCTGTGGCTCGCAGGACGAGGAGAAAAATTTACTACTCCCTCTGTTTACTCCTCGTTCCTACTACCTTGGTTGTAGAGATTATATCATATTGTTTGGAATATATATGTCCTTTAGTAGATTTCAATATGAACTACTAGTACATACTCCAAACACTGATGTATATAGACGTATTTTAGAGTGTAGACTCACTCATTTTTCTCCGTATGTAGCACTCTCCCCTACACGTGGTGGGACGTGCAGCAATTCATTCGGTCTCATATAGCCGTAACGATATATACTGCACTACCATTATTGCTCGACTTCCGAAGAAGGCGAAGAGCCAATCGCAAGGTTAATATTTTGGAGATGCCAAGCGCAAGGTTATAGGAGAACGAGTAGTAGGTGCCGTCATTTATAAATAAAGTTTTTTTTCTTCGATGGCACGTCGCAATATGATAGGTTCATATGGAGAGAAAAGGAAACCGCTCCACTGTATACATAGTCAGGACGGGCCAGCCTACACGGTTGCTTGCTGGGGTTGCTCTCTTCACACTCTCTCGCACAAAACGACTGTGGCCACATCTCTAACATCCCGGCGGATCACGTCCGCTTGGGGAAGGGGTGGATGCTTAGTGTAGATGCGGTGGTCGTCGCCGACAGCGAAAACCCACTGTCGGCATGTCCCGATCAGGGGTCCCCGCTGTTCTCTCTCACAAAGCCGGTGATGTTGCCTTCGTCCCTTGCTCACTGCAGCGTCGTGGGCAGTTGCCGCCTCCCGCCGCCCTCCTCAAGGTTGAGCTACGTCCCTCAGGTACAACTCCCTTTACAGCCGGCTTGCACCACTGCTCCAGCTGCCCACATCACTCCCTGTGGATATTTCTCTACTTCTTTGCCCCGCACATACCTCTACTGGCTTCTATGTACTGTATTTGTGATGAGTTTATGTCTCATCAACTAGTCCCAGTAATCTTATTCTAATCACGCTTCTTCAATTTCTTTGCCACGGGGATGCTCATCTCGATTTTGGTGAAACTGCACAAAATGATCCGATGGTCAAAAGGTTGCAAACTTCATTTATTAGGAAGCTCGAACGTTGCCAGCAAATTGAAGGCTGGTCAGGGTTCACGGTTCAAGGGCTAGGGACTGCATGGATCATTTTTTCTTTAGCTGCCTCTGTTCCAAAATAAGTGTCAACTTTAGTAGTAGTACAACTTTGTACTAAAGTTTGCACAAAGTTGAGACACTTATTTTGGAACGGAGGGAGTACATATTTGCTATGATCTGTCAATCGTTGAGATGCAATAGCATGCATGTTAGTCTCCTTTGTATTTGATGAAATGTTGCAACGGGCAACCTTGGGCCTTAAGATACATGTAATGAGAAAGCTGGAAGCTTCATAGCATTGTACAAATTTATCTCATTGATAAATTACAAGACGCATTATACTAGTACTTCCTCCGTTCCTAAATATAAGTCTTTGTAGAGATTTCACCATGAACCACATGCGGATGTATATAGATGCATTTTAAGTGTAGATTCATTCATTTTGTTCCGTATGTAGTTCACCTAGTGGAATCTCTACAAAGACTTATCTACTAGTAATAGCTAGCCCCCACTACTAGGAATTCTCTATCCTCTCCTTGAGCCACATCATCAAAATTGATGTAGCCATTAGATGAAGTAAATCGGTCCATAATAGCCATCTGATCTAGACGTTGAGAGGCTCCGCACTAAGCCACATGCAAGCATGCAGAAATACCATGGCACATGCATGTGAGTGGGTTTTAAATCACATCAACATGTCTACATGCAAGCATGCACCGGTAGCATGCATGTAAGTGAGCTTTTAAGTCCCATTAACATGTCAAAAAGAAAAATATAATCCCATTATGCAGTAGGAGTTGGCTGATCTTTTTTCCTTACGTGGGATGATCTAAATGATGATGGGAGTTTATTTAGTTTGGCTACCACATTTGTCATGCGGTTATAGTTTTTTTTAGTTCTATGAAATCGATAGTTTTGCGCAGAGAGATATACCGCTGTTCCGCGGCAACGCGCCGGGACTCATCTAGTAATATTTAGGAACGGAGGGACTACTATGTAAAGAGTTAGGTGTCGCGCGGTGATAGTGTGAGGTGGGCCATGTAATCACCGAGCTCATGCGTTTTCACCGCTCTTGCACTCCTCCGCTGTAAGAATGGAGAAAATTGTAATCTAGTAGTAGTAGTACCTCCTTTTGCCGAAAGCGTGGGACATCCAGCAGTCCTACCACCTCAGTAATAAAGACCAATGAGCCATCAAATCACACAGACCCAGCAGTAAGTTGGACGGATGAAGCAACCATCACTCTTGCGCCAGTGAGAGGTCGTGTCCGCTCTGCCCGGGCATGAATGCGGCATCGATTCTTTGGATCAGCGCTGACCGTTTCGGACGGGAAGCGCGCGCGGGCGATGGAGGGGCTTTGGGTGGGCCTGGCTGGTCAAGAGCGGGCGTGGCAGCTGTCCGCATGTCCCTACCGGACACGCCTGAAAACGAGAGGATGCACCGACTCTCGCGGCTAAAATCGTACACTACACACCATCTCTCTGTAGGAGTAGGTCGATCTGTCGCACTCTCTAACTCACACATGCTGTTAAACAGACACACGCACACGCAGGCACCTTGGTCCCGTTGCACCTTCTAACGTGACTTATTACAGCTAGACGGAGGGAGTAGTAAGTATACGAGATACAGTGGCACACTGACTTAAGTCGAATACAAGTGCCCAAAATTTGTGTGCATGTTATAATAAGGATTCACTTAAAATAGTTCGTGAGCGAACAGAGGGATCAATTGGACAGTGTTCCCGAGCAGTAGCGAGATGTGTGAGGTAAGATACACCGATGGCGCTATTAATTTTTCTTATTAATTTGTTTGTTTCACCCTCTGACTGGTGGGACCCAACGTACTACGTGGAGAGAGGTAAGGTGACTAAGGCTACATTATTTCTGCACCACTGTGGATAGTCTTACCACCAAAGCCACATGACACGATTATGATTGAAATCCCAATGACTTCCACACACACACACAAAAAAAAACACGGCATGCTTGTCACACGAATGCAGGAATGTATAAAAGGTTATTTTCTTCTCGTTGAACATAACGGGAGGGTTGTGTATTTGGTTAGCCTCTCGTCAAACTTGAGGTCTCGGGTTCGATAACTACACTTGAGCATAATTTTTGCCAGGAGGATTCTTTGACTGGTCAAAATGTTTTCTAGGGTTTGCACGCTTCACACTCTCTATCCAGTATATATATACACGCTGGAGCCTCAGCGCTTGTAGTTGCTCTCTTCACACTCTCTCTACCTCTCCCGCTGGAGCCTCGGTAGCTTGTAGTTGCTCTCTTCACACTCTCTCGCCCTCTCCAGATCTAAAGAAGACTTCGTTGGCCTCTCTCTCTCCCCTCACTGCTGCTCAAAGAGCCGGCAGGATCCGTCCGTCGGGAAGGGAAGGAGGCTTAACGCGGTCGCCGTCGGTGAGGGAGGGAATCCACTACCAGCGCAGCTATTCACTTTCCACCCAGCGGCGGCACGGGAGGGCCTCCGACCCCTTCTTCTTCGCCGCCGTCCCGTCGCCCATCGAACCACGCCCCAAGAACCTTAAGGTATAATTTACTTACTCCACATGCATTGCTCTAGCTGCATGTATACCATGAATCTAGGACGTGGTTCAAAGAGGAAGGGAGTGGGGGAAAGTAGTGGGAAAAGTTGTACTCCCTCCGTTCCTAAATATAAGTCTTTGTAGAGATTTTTACTAGGACTACATAATGGAGCAAAATGAATGAATCTACACTCTAAAATGCATCTCAGATACATCTGTATGTGGTTCATAGTGGAATCTTTACAAAGACTTAAATTTAGGAACGGAGGAAGTATATAGCATGAATCTAGGACGTGGTTCAAAGAGGAGATGAAGGGGGAAAGTTGTATAGCATGAATCTAGGACGTGGTTCAAAGAGGAAAGGAATTTGGGAAAGTAGTGGGGAAAGTTGCATCGCATAAATCTAGGACGTGGTTCAAAGAGGAAAGGAAGGGGCAAAAGTACTAGTTCAAAATGGAAAGGAAGGGACAAGGCTGTAGAGTCTGAGCAGGACTAGATTTGCTACGCTCAAATAGGGAAAGGTGTCTAAAGATAACAAAACTGGGACCAACACAAATATGCTCCTTGGTTGTTTGTTCTTTGTTGCAACATACTGTGCATGACCACAGTACATCGGTAGATGCACATGGTGCTGGTGCGTCCACTGTCCCGTGCAACGCATTAGCTGTTGTTAATCTAAGTCCCTGTTTGGTTAAAAACTCCCTAGTCCCTACCTGCTTGGTTCGTGGACTTAACCTGGACTAGTGGTTATTAAGTGACATGCTAATAGACCATGTTACCCGTAGTAATGAACTAATAGAAAGTCGGTGCGTTGCGTGGCTGGGGACACTGTTGGAAATAGTCCCAATAAGACTCCCTCGGGGTCTTCTTTCTTTAGTCCCAAATGCCCACTTTTAGTCCCTAAAATTACCTCCTGTTTGGTTTAGATGGGACTGACACGGAGTTTTTTTAGTCCCTACACCAAAATGTCCCTGTAAACAAACACCCTCTAATAATGTCGCTCGAAAATTGATGCAATGCCATATTTAAAAGCAAATTACATGTTTAACGAATTTTATTGTTAATATAATCTCTATGTTAATATTAATCAATGCCCCCGTTTGAGAAATGCTACTGTCTTGCTTTCTTTACCATTTAGATAAGGTAGATGCTTCTTTTTGTTGGCTTCGTGTCATCCACCGTTATTGACCACTAATTGTTTCCTTTGCACCTCTGTGTAAACAGGGTTATCTACTTCACCTCGTTGCCATTGTGACCTTTTGTTGCAATGCACAAAACACTTTTGTTTTAAGAGTGTTTTGTGCAGTTCAACCAAAATGTCACACCGACAACATTGCTTGATTGCTTGATCTTAGTGGAACTGCACAAGAGGAGATCTTACTTCCTATACGTTAAGGCGAATTTGGTTCAGATCTTCTTCTTGTGAGTTGTTTGAATATTGCATCATGAGAGGTCAGTACTAGCCTTCTTTCACATGATTCTGCAGTGTGCTTTCATATGTTGTGCTACTTGTACGATAATGTTGCTTGATTTTAGTGAACTGCACAAATGGAGACAAGACTTCCAATCTGTATGTGCACCGTATCCCATTGAGGTAAGATAAGGATATTTCACAACTGTTGGCCTGTATTTTGCCACTTCCATCAGAAATTAAGTTTAGTACTATACTTGTGCTCCCTAATTGACATGCCAAATCTTACATTGAAGGCGAAGCTTGTCTTTTATTGAACCAAGTGATGAAGGGGAAGAACAAGCGGAAGAAAAACAAAAATCAACTCCCGGTGCTGTAATGAAGCACTGGAACTATGATGACACAAGTAATGATATAGTTTTGCATCTTAATTTATTGCTATGGCTGGAACGAGCAATTGTTTTGCCACTGATTTGACGCCATACATAATTATCTCTACTTGTGCAAACAGGGATCTTCTTTGAAGATATCATATATTTTAGTGGAACTGTACAAGAAGATGTTGGAAACATTAAACTAATTGAGGAGTATATAGTAAGCATGGCCACCCCCGTAGATAGCAACAGATGGTTTCGGAGAAGTGCTTCATATGTATGCTCTACACAATCAACCTCCTGACAAAGGTTGGTACTCGCCCACTGATTTCATCCATATGATTGAGATTTGTCATCTCTATTGGTGTTGTGCTACTGTTTAGATACTGTCATGAAAAAGTAGTATTGTCCTTGAGAAGTGCTTCATTTGTGTTGTTTTAAATATTTCCTTTCCTTATTTTCAAGCAAACATGGATGCTAGCATTTAGTAGTCCTCTTGTCTTTGCACAATAGGACCATCTTCCTCTGAAGAAAAATATGGAGTACGTGAAGTGACTAGTTCCGATTATGCTTGGATGAAGAAGCCATGTCTATCTTCCCATCAGAAGGAGCAGTTGAAGGATGGTTACATTACTCCCCACAAGACCAAACTAACTTCAGCTTAGAAGGACTGACAAATCTCCATTTTTTTGCTGTGATGCGCGGGTACAATGTTGTTCTAGGATTCTTTCTGGTGAGTTCCATTTTTCTAAAAGTGTGCTCTACATGGACCATGTATGTGCCTGTTGAAATTGTCAAATCATAGTATAGTTTGCTTTATACTAATCACTTTTTTGTATTTGTGAAAACAGGGCTGCTCAGCTTGATTCCAATGGGAACTGCACAAAATGTTCATGAATACATCGAATCATTCATTTCCACCACAAGAAAGGAGGTGCCAATAAGTTCAAGGCGTTGCAACATATAAGGGCGAAATCATACAAGCTACGCGAATTTGGTTGATTTTGGTGGAACTGCACAAAAAGAACAGCTGGTTTATTTAGCACGAGGTGCCATGTCAATGTCCGAACTGATGGCAAACCCTGCCCATTCCACAATCGTAGGAATTTGATATTTTGGAATGGGACAACCTTGTCAAATTTTGCTCATTGATTTTAGCAAGACATGCGTTTGATATTTTTGAATGGGACGCCCTTTGCTGTCAGCAGCGTCGATCAATTTTTTCTTTATTCTTTAGTTGTGACGTAAATATTGCCTCTGACATGTGAGTCGCTGAGATGCATAATCATCGATTGTTTTGAATGTTCTCTATGAATTGCCAGGCATGTGTGTTTGATTGCAATGTACAGAACGCTAAAAAGCTGCTCAAACTCTTTGTACTCATACATTCCTTTTTACTTCGCACATTGTGGAAGTGCATACTTTTTTGTATAAGATTGGTCAAAGTAGAGATACTTTGACTGCAGACAAAACTTGTATGCAGACTAGAAAGGACCGGAGGGTAGCAGTGGCGGCCTTACTTGGACCAAGATTGGCTTCAACCGGAGGGTAGAAGTGGTGGCCTTACTTGGACCCGAGCGGCGACGACCTACCGTGTTCTACTCTTCCTCGTTTTCTATGTGGCGCCGCCTCGTTGGCAGCGGGGAGGGGCCTCGGCGGAGCCGGCGATGTCCTCTATCTCGTTGCCGGCGGGCGGCGCCTCAGCGGAGCGGTGGAAATCCTCCCCCACGTTGTCGGCAGGGTGGGGCTTCGGCTGAGCCGGCGATGTCCTCTGCCTCGTCGACGCCAGCGGAGCGGGGACTCGTTGGAGCCGACATCGTCCTCTGCCTCGTCCTCGGTCTCGCCAAACAGCGCCTCGCCTGCTTCATCGACCTCTTTGCTAGCCTCTTTGTAGGCGGCCGCAGCCTCCGCCACCCGCATGCGGTACCGCCCGGCCTTCGGCGGCCCTTGCGGGCGGAGCGGTGCAGTCGAGAAGCACCTCCTGCTCCGCCCGCTCGCGGCGATCTGCTCCTCCGCCGCAGTGCTCCCGGAGGAGATGGTGGTCGAGGCGGTGTCGGCCTGCGCCTCACGGAACTGCTCCTCACGCATCTGCCTCACCCTGTCCATATATTGGGCACGGGCCTCGCCGATGGTCATGGTGCAATGCACTGGCGAGGATGGCGCAGAGGAGGGGGTTGGCGCTGGATCGTCGACTACCATGTTCTCCATTGGGACGTCGTCATCCTCCGGCTGCCTGCCGGCCAGCCGGTCGGCAACAATGGCTGCCATCTCCTTGTGGTCCGACGTCCGCTTTGTCTCAAGAGCGCCTGAGCGAGGAAGCCATAGTGGGCAGTAGTAGTGTGGACAGGAGAAAGGGAACGGATGCGGATGACTACGGCTATGGTCGGCACAGCAGTTTATATAGCAATGGTAGGCGGGCGGAGGGACGAACGTGTGGCGCCGCAGTAGCCACCTCGGCAACCGCATTTCATTAATGTGGGCGACAGATGGACGGACGGACGGCACTTGTGTCGTTTGAAGGTGGAGCAATCGCCTGCACCGGGAAGCGGGGCGGGTGGCGCTGACTGTTTCGGGCGGAAAGCACGCGCGGGGGCGAGGAGAGGACTTTACTTGGAGAGGATGACAATGGGGACCCACTAGGTCCATAGCCTCACGTACGCAAGTGCCTCCTTATTATATATATTTATATATATATATATATAACTATAATTTATTTTGCTTCCTCCTAGTTTCCTGATATCACGGTCCCACACCATTGTCAACCTCCTGGAGTAGTCAATAAACAAGAGAATTGCACAAGAAGCGGCCGACAGTTGGGACCAAGCAGCTCGAGCAGTATTTGTGCAGAGTTTTTTGATGTTTAGCCCAGATATTAATTTTTCTCCTCTGAACAACAACGAAAACATCGCTGCAGGTATTAACTTGGCGGGCTGTGGCCCATCTAGCCCAGGCCAGATATCCAGCCAAGATATTAATTTTTTTTCAAGCTGAAAATGGCTAGCCCAGCTATACTTTTTTTAGGAATACCAAGGCAGGGTCAAGTTGTTAGTCTCCGCCCCACTGGGCTGCAAATCTTTCCTAGGAGGGATGCATTAGGCTTAACAAGAAAATGGGCTTTAAGAAATAATAAATGGGATGTAACTATAAAAACTAGGCAGTAACTATAAAAAAATGCACCAAACACGTGATTACTTTATAAATTATTATTTTTGGATATTGAAAATTTTAATTTCATTAATTGTTGCAAGCGCCATGTTTTGTTGGATTTTTCGTAATATAAATTTATATTGAAATTGTATTTAATCTGACTAGAAATTTCGGGATAAAAATATTTCGGATCCCATCAAAATGTGGGAAATTTTGATGAATTCTGTTTTGAACGGTTGGTTGAAATGGGTTGTACTTTTAACAAACTGTAAATGGGCTGTAGTAAATTCCTTTAGAATTCAAAAATGGGCTACACATTCTTTCAAATCTCAAATGGGCTGTAAGTTCTCTGCCACACACTTCTGGCCTTACTAAGTTGACGTCCCTAAAAAACAGAGTTGACGCGTATGCAAGGCTTTGTCAACTTATAGTCAACACACGGTTCTAGCAGCAGTGGCCGTTGGATGTCCATCCAACGGATGTCGTGCTTCTTCTTCAATCTCGGATATTCTAGCTTCACCCGCCCAAAAAATGATTCCTCCCCCTGACATCTGGGGCGCATCGTTTCGGAAGCTGACCTGTGGGCCTACTAAGTTGACGTACCAAGGGATTTGTCAACTTAGTCAATACAAACGATTCTAGCTGCAGTGACCGTACAATGTCCATCCAACGGCCGTCGTGCTTCTTCAACCTCTGGTCTTCTTGCTCCAGCCGCCCAAAGAAGCGCCGGTCGTGCCGCCTGCTCCTTCCTCCCGTGGCGGGTCAGGTTGCCGCGGAGGCCTCACCGCCCTACTACTCCCACCGCTGGCGGGCCATCCCTCCACTCACCCACACCCCTGTTATTCTGGCGGCGGCAAAGATAGCCGAACCAGTGAACCCTCGTACTCCTCTTCGCTTGCGCATCCACTGCCGCGTCTTCCCCGGCTCCGTGTCGTCCCCTTCCTAGGCCTCGCCGTCGTCCACCGCCGTGGTGCTCTCGGTGCGGCGTGGTCAACGTGGTCAAGGAACGACTTCCATCGGACGTGGACTGTACGTGGAGAGGCTGACAGCTGGGTCCACGGCAGCCGCAAGGAAGTGCCTCCTTATTACGCGCAAAATAATTATTCCTCCACCTGACAGCGGGGACCCATCGGACGGGCCACCGTATTTCGCGAAAAAAATGATTCGCCCCCTGACTGCTGGGACCCACGAGCTACATCTTCGCATGCAAGGAAGTGCGTCTGGGAAAAAAAAGATTCGCCCCTCTAACTGCTGGGACGCACCAGCTACATCTTCGCACGCAAGGAAGTGCGTCCGAAAAAAAATGATTCGCCCCCTGACTGCTGGGACCCACCTGCTACACCATCACACGCAAGGAAGTGCGTCCGGGCAAAACAAAAACGATTCGTGTCACGACCGGTTTTTCAATAAAAATATTTATTGAACAACCGACCTATGAAGTCCAGTATGAGGAAAATCCTTCATACCGGTAGACAAAACTTTGATACAATAAGCCAGTAGCATTACAATATTACAGGGTCGGACTGAAGATGCCCAACCAATTATTACAAACACGCCAATAATTATACATGGCGGCGGATATGACACAATGGTGTGGGGTGGAAATACTACTGACTCGAGATATGAGTGGTTGGTGGAATAACACAACGGGGTGGTTAATAAGACTACTGCACTGGCGGCTCATCGAGCGTCGAGGTGAGGATCGATGAATTTATCTGGGTAGCGGAAGCGGATATATCACAATGACTAATCCAGGGTCGCACGAGACTGGTAAGGATTCCTCTAGGCGTCGGACTCTCTATTGAACTCTTCATCCATGAGATCGCCTTTCACAAGATCTCGCCAAATCAACAAGCCAGGTGAGTACTTTGAAAGTACTCGCAAGACAGTTCGGACAAAAGATATAAAAAATGAATGCATGAATGCGACATGATTAATTTTAACAATGTGTAATTAAATCAGTATAGCAAAGTAAGTAAAAGGGAATCGGCGGTAGTCCGCTCGAAAACCCAAAGAAAGTAAACTCAAAACCGATCGAATTATGCAGGCGGCGCCTCGAAGGGTGAACAAATAAGTAAAACATGCCACGATCGAGGCGTCTGAGCGACACCTCATAAAGGGCTTATATAGAAAGAAAATACATGCGTGCCGCAGTCGGACGTCGGAGCGACATCACAGAAAGGGCTTATAACAAAAGTAAATAATAACAATGCCGCAGTCAGACGTCTGAGCGACATCGCAGAAAGGGCTTCTAACAAAAGTAAATAATAACAATGCCGCAGTCGGACGTCTGAGCGATATCGCAGAAAGGGCTTATAATAAAAGTAAATAATAACAATGCCGCAGTCGGACGTCTGAGTGACATCGCAGAAAGGGCTTATAATAAAAGTAAATAATAACAATGCCGCAGTCGGACGTCTGAGCGACATCGCATAAAGGGCTTATAATTCATTATTCATAATTGACAAGATATGGTGCTCACGAAAAATATTTGTCACAAGACAATAAGCGGGTTAGTCTATTCACAGGAAATAAACATTTAACACTCAAATGGTTATCAGGAGTTCTGTCACCGAGACTGACATTTGACAAGATAAGGTGAACACGGTACTCGGACATGAATAAGATGAATTCAAGAATTTTGAATCTGCAGAGTTTGTACCAAAATTGTCCACAGCCAACGGATTTCCGTAGTCACGAAGGACTAGTTCCGTTTACGGTATTTCGGAGGAAACACAACTAACTAGTACACACCCATCATACCTCACGTTGCGTGAATCACCCTAGACAGCGTTTAAGAAAAACTTTGAGACGGGAGATCACAATCTCGAATAGCATGGGATCAAATTTATATCTGCCGCTCTAAGGGTGCCCCTCTCGGTCCCAACCGGAAACACCCATGCCCCTGACCGGATGAAAGGCTTTAATCCAGGGCCATGGAACCTTCATCCCGGCCTCTCGATTTGGTGTGTACCAGGAAGTGGTTGCAACTTACTAAGCCGTATCCCTTGCGGGAAACAGGTGGTAGTACGAAAGGGGAGACGGACCAGAAACTGACTGATTTGTGTTGACACGGGGTCAACGATCTGGCATAAGCCTAGCATGCTACAACACCGCCATCTTACCCATACTCATGCCAACTCATGGCCATGCAACAAGTTTCCAACAACTCATGGATTTACCGAGCTCATTTGCCTCAACTCTTACGAGATAAACTATCATCGAAGTGCTCATGAACGTGCCATGATACAAAAATAATGCAAACATGCCCAAACACTCATCATATAAAAAGTTCAAACATTGCTTGCCTGGTTCGGAGTAGTCGGAGTCTAACTGTGCGAAGTTTGCGGCTCCGTTGCTTCCTCCGGAATCTACGGTATAAGAAAAATACGCACGTAACGTAAATACCGCGAGGTGCACAAAAATATTCCAAATAAATTCTCAAATAAATCTGATAAAAAACTAGACACAAATCTAAAGATAACAGAAAAAGAATCAAACAAAAATAATTTTTTGTTTAAAAGATATAAGGGTTTTGGTCCAGGGACCTCTCTGTAATGAAACAGAAAACTTCCAGGGGGCTTTGCAGAAAAGTCCAGAAAACGGTTCGTTTAAAAGAAATGACTGAGAGGCTGATAGGCGGGCTCCACCTGTCAGGTTTGAAAATTTAAAAGAGGGAAACAGGGCGCGACGGCGCCCGAGAGGTGCGGTGGTCGCCGGCGGCGATCCACGGCGAGGCAGAGTGATCGGACGGTACCTTCGTGATCAGCACGTCCTTCCGCGTCTGTGGGAGGTGGAAGTGGTCGCCGGCGAGCACTGTGTCGACGGCGGCCCTTGCTCCGGCGGACGGCGGTTCGGGCAGTCGTGGACCTCGTCGGAGAGAGCTGTGAAGATCAAATTGGAGTGGGGGTTAGACTCTTAGTTGCCCGAGAGGGTTGCTGACGAGGTTAGGGCGCCGGAGACGACCTCACCGGAGTAAATCGAGGTGGAGGCCGAGGCGGAACGAGGTGGCTGGAGTTGGTGAAGAAGGGCCCCTCGAGGCTCTTCCAGTAGCTAGGCGGGGTCTGGAGAGGTGGTGGAGTTGTGCGAGGGCGAGGGCAAGCTCGGGGTGCTATTTATAGCCGGCCCGAGTGGGTTGCCGTGAATCGGATAAGTCCGGCGAGTGATTACGGTGGCGCTATGGCTGCACGGTCGGCTTAGGAGTTTGAGCATCGACTAGACGAAGTACTGGTGCTATCCCAGTGTCCAACTCAGCAAGGTGGGCGAGGTTACGACCTGTCCCCGATGGAACGGCCCGTCGGCGGCAGAGAACACGCTCTGCGCGTGCCAGGCCACGGCGACGGTGCTGCATGCGTGCGCTGGCAAGGAAATGGCTACGCGGAGCTACCAGGAGGTTTGGGCGGCGCGGAACGGCGTTACGCTGCAGTTCTGCTCCCTGTCGGCCGCTACGGTGGTTCTGCCACCGCAAGACACGCCGGCGCAGGCGGGCCAGGGTGCCACCGACGCCAGGAACGCGCCAAGCACGCGTGTGAAGCTCCGGACAAGTAGGCTAGGCTGTGAGCAACGTGCCAAGTGCACTGTGGGCATGTGACTGAAACTTTGACGGAGAACAACACTGCAATTTGAATTTAACTGAAGATGAACAGTAATAGTGCATGCAAGGTGTTCGACAGAATGATTTAGGCATGTAGGGATTTTTCCTTGAGCTGGTTTCTGGTGGAGGAGCCTCTCATTGCATCTAGAGGCTGCCTGAATTTTTGTGAAATTTTTGGAGCAGAGAAGATATGAATTTGTCTTTGACAAATCTGGTCCAAACTTGCAGAGACTAGAATTTGAAATCTTTGAACAGAAGAGGAGTGGATCTTTATTGTTCTAGGTTGTGGGTACCAAAGACTATCCAGGGGAGTTGGTTGGAGGTCAAAACTCAAATGCATTTAGGTACTTGCTTTGCAAATCACCTAGGCTCAAAATAATGGACAGAAAAGATTTGGGAGGAGAAATAAATGAAATAAAATTCAGAAAAGGGTTGAACTTCTTTGAGATGTAATGTTTGGATTGCCCAAAGTAGAAGGAGAGATCTTAGGGAAGATTTTACCATGTGGTGTATGGTAAAATCATGAGTGGTTTCAAATTTGGGAGAAGATGAAAAACTCCTAGGGTTTTCTTTTTGAAAGAAAAATAAACTCCACAGATTTTTTTTCTTGAAATTTTGAGAAGAGGGCAATCAGAAGGAAAATTTAAAAACCAAACACCAGAGTTGAAGGAGATGCAAAAATAAAATATTTGCTAAAGGGAAAAAGCTGTTGAAAAAGATTTTTGGAAGGGTTTAGAAGACCTTCTTCAAATCCAACAAAAATTTTGAAGAAAGCCAAAGAATATTTTTGGAGTGTCACAATTCGCCCCCCTGATTGCTGGGACCCAGCAGCTACACCTTCGCACGCAAGGAAGTGCGTCCGGGCGAAAAAAACCAAAACGATTCGCCCCCCCCCCTCCCCCTGACTGCTGGGACCCACCAGCTACATCTTCGCACGGAAGGAAGTGTGTCCGGGCAAAAAAACGATTCACCCCTCGATCACTGGGACCCACCGGCTACATCTTCGCACGCAAGGAAGTGCGTGCAGGCAAAAAAGCGATTCGCGCCCACCGGCTGCTGGGACCCACCAGCTACATCTTCGTGACGCAAGGAAGTGCACGGCGGTCGGGACCCACCTGGTCGAAGCGTCGTGGCGTTGTCATTCTGGTCGCGAACGTGTACGTACATACTGGTCGTTGTAGAGGCGCGCACTTGTCGTAGTAGAGGCGCGCGCGTAGCATGTACACGTACATACAGCGGCCAGGGTGCAAGAAAGAAAATACGGCCATGTATGTGTACATATTGGCGGGGTCACGAACGCCTACTCGCGCATACGTACGGCCAGGGCTCGTGTACATGGCTGGGTCGGAACAGAGAAATAGCGTCCTCGTCATGTTCATGGGGAGGCAACAGAGTGCGTCGTGTTCATGGGGAGGCAACGGAATGCGTCGTGTTCATCGGGAGGCAACGGAACGCATGGGAGCCAACCGGCTGGGTCGGAACGGAATGCGTGGTCGTGTTCATCGGGAGGGCTTGGACGAAACAGGCGATGGAAATGAGGCATGGCGTACCGCACAACGGAGGAAACGGACCTCCTACATTCGAACGGGGTCCTGTTGATCGGGAGGGGTGTGGTGTACCGCAAAACGGAGGAAACGGACCTCCTACGGTCGAAACGGGGGTCCTGTTGATCGGGAGGGGTGTGGCGTACCACAAAACGGAGGAAACGGACCTCCTACGGTTGAAACAGGGGTGGAGGGGTGTGGCGTACCGCAAAACGGACGAAACGGACTTGTGTTGGAGCGCTACGGTCGAAACAGGGGTCATGTTCATCGGGAGGGGTGTGGCGTACCGCAAAACGGGACTCCACGGGATACTGTTCATCTCCACCGTCGACCTCCTCCAGCCTCCACGGGCTACCGTCGACCTCCTCCAGCCTCCACGGGCTCCTGTTCATCCAGCCTCCACCGCGCACTACTCCACCGCCATCGCTCAACCACCCCTCCACCGTCTACTATTCATCCAGCCCTCCACACCACGGGTCCTGTTCAACCACCCTCCACGGGCACCCTCCACCGTCCAATCGCTCATCCAGCCCTCCACCACACCGCGGGGTCCTGTTCATCCAGAGGCAACGCCACCCTCACTGTTCATCCAACCCCCCCGCAACGCCACTGTTCATCCTGCAGGCAGCATCGATCGGCTTGATTAGCAGATAGTGAAGAATCGCTTCGCTTCCGGGTTCGATGTAGCGCCTGCTGATCTGTCCTTTCGGGTTGATTAGAGCCCAACGTCTCGCTTCGGGTTCGATTAGAGCCAGCGCCTCGCTTTTACACACACGTACGTGTACGAGAGAAACGCGCATCGCTCGGCCCCCGACCTCCCACCGTAACCGGGAACTCCCTGAAATTTTCATCCCCCTCGCTTCTACCACCGTTTTTTCCATCATGGACGGCCCAAAGAATGTCATGCAGCTGCGTCTCCGGCCCGCCCAGGACGAAAAGTCCATTTTCTGTCATGATTTTTTGTCATAGAAGTAGGAGCCCACCACATCTATGATGATACCGGGTTTTGTCAAAATTATCGTCATAGAAGTGTCATATGTATGACAAAAAAAATCCGTTCGGCCCAAAATGTCACGGATGTGTCTTTTCTTTGTAGTGAAAGTAATGTCTTAAATCATAGAAGATTTTTTTCCTTTTGTTGGTATGTGAAACTAGGTGGTATAAATTTAGCACAATATAATTAGAATAGTCGGCATACCAAGGAGTGTTATGAGAAGAATTTATTACAGCTAGTTGTTCATCAGGAAAGCTATTATCAACAGGTAGTGGGTCATCAAGAATATTTTCTAACCTAGACAAGTTATCAGCTATGAGGTTCTCAGCTCCCTTCCTATCAGTGATATGCAAATCAAATTATTGTAGCAAAAGAACCCACCTAATGAGTCTAGGTTTAGCATCTTTCTTTTCCATCAGGTATTTAATAGCAGCATGATCGGTGTGAACAATCACTTTAGAATCAACAATGTAAGATCTGAATTTATCACAAGCAAACACAACTGCTAAAAATTCTTTCTCAGTAGTAGCATAATTTCTTTGGGCACTGTTTAGAGTTTTACTAGTATAATGGATAACATTTAATTTCTTATTGACTCTTTGTCCTAGAACAGCACCAACAGCATAATCACTAGCATCACACATAATCTCAAAAGGTAAGTTCCAATCAGGTGGTTGAACAATAGGTGCAGAAGTTAAGGCTTTCTTAAGTGTTTCAAATGCATGTACACAATAATCATCAAAAACAAATGGAACATCTTTTTGCAAGAGATTAGTAAGAGGCCTAGAAATTTTAGAGAAGCCTTTAATAAACCTTCTATAGAAACCACCATGACCAAGGAAACTTTGAATACCTTTAATATCTTTAGGACACGTCATTTTCTCAATTGTATCAACCTTGGCTTTATCCACTTCAATACCTCATTCAGAAATTTAATGTCCCAAGACAATACCTTCATTCACCACAAAGTGGCAC
Organism: Aegilops bicornis; assembly: GCA_021605145.1. NCBI lineage: Eukaryota > Viridiplantae > Streptophyta > Magnoliopsida > Poales > Poaceae > Aegilops > Aegilops bicornis. The sequence continues at coordinate 800,617,241 of CM038673.1, forward strand.
TTCTCCCAATTCAAAACAAGATTAGTTTGTTCACATCTGTGCAAAACTCGGTCAAGGTTGCTTAAGCAATCATCAAAATAAGTTCCGTAAACGGAAAAATTGTCCATGAAAACCTCAACAATCTTTTCACAAAAGTCAGAGAATATTGCAATCATACATCTTTGAAAGGTAGCAGGTGCATTGCATAAACCAAAAGATATACATCTATAAGCATAAGTTCCAAAAGGACAAGTAAAAGTGGTTTTTTCTTGGTCAGGTTGTGATACAGGTATTTGAGAGAAACCAGAATATCCATCAAGAAACCAAAAGTGTGTGTGCTTAGATAACCTTTCTAACATTTGATCAATGGAAGGCAAAGGGTAATGATCTTTCCTAGTAGCTTTATTTAATTTTCTGAAATCAATTACCATTCTATAGCCAGTCACAATTCTTTGTGGAATAAGTTCATTTTTATAATTAGGAACAACAGTTATACCTCCCTTCTTAGGGACACAATGAACAGGACTTACCCATCTACTATCAGCTATGGGATAGATTATACCTGCTTCCAGAAGGTTTAGTATTTCAGTTCTTACCACTTCTTTCATCGTAGGATTTAATCGTCGTTGATGATCAACAATGGGTTTAGCATCGAGTTCCATATTGATTTTGTGCTGACAGAGAGTGGGACTAATGCCCTTAAGATCATCAAGAGTATATCCAATAGCAGCACGGTGCTTCCTTAGAATTTTGAATGATCTCTTTTCTTCATGCTCTATAAGGTTTGCACTAATAATAACAGGATATAACTTCTTTTCATCAAGGTAAGCATATTTCAAAGTATCAGGGAACTGTTTGAATTCAAACACAGGATCACCCCTAGGTGGAGGAGGACCTCCTAGAGTTTCAACAGGCAAACTGTGTTTAAGAATAGGTTGTTTATCAAACAACATTCTGTCTATTTCACTTCTTTCATGCAAGGGCATATGAGTTTCATGGTCTAGCAAATATTGTTCTAACGGATCAGTAGGTGGTATAGCAATGGAAGCAAGACCAATGATTTCATCTTTACTAGGCAATTCTTTATCATGAAGTTGCCTAAAACTTAGAGAAATTAAACTCATGAGACACATCACCAAAATTGACATTGGCGGTTTCTTTCTTGCAATCTATCTTAGCATTAACATTGTTCAAGAAAGGTCTACCAAATATTATGGGGCAAAAATCATCTTGTGAAGAAATAAGAACTAGAAAATCATTAGGGTATTTTATTTTCCCACACAAGACTTCAACATCTCTAACAATCCCAAGTGGTGTAATGGTGTCTCTATTTGCAAGTTTAATAGTGACATCAATATCTTCTCACTGGTACGCGTCGGTGCTATATAAACGGTTTTTAACCCCTTTCCGCGGCGGCATTTGGAACCATCGCAAAGTGAGTGTGGGCGATAGGGGGTCCTTCCCACACGACCCAGAAACCATCGAGGATAGGCCCTCCTGGCACACAGGCTGGGGCAAAATGAGCTCGTGTGCGATCAGGCAAGGCATTGAAACCCAATCGTTTCCGTTCGTATGTACATCCCACACGGTGAGTCCCAGAAAAACATTTCCGTTAGTATGTATATCACACACAGTCAATCCAAGGAATATGTTTCCGTTCTTATGTACATCCGACACAGTCAATCCAGGGAAAACGTTTCCATTCGTATGTACATCCCACATAGTTTCATGTATAGGCTCGTGTGTGAAAGGTGTAACTATTACACATGCTCTGCCTTGGTTAACCGTTTGCTTTTATCAACTACATCACACACAATTTGATGAAGAAAATTGTGTGGCATTGGGCTATCCATCACAAGCACTTTTACTGCTAGAACCGTTTGCAAAGTTCCATGACCCATTTAGCAGGTTTATTAGTTTACAATTAATAATTCCAGTATTATGAAAATTCACATTTCATATCGAACAGCTGTTTCCAGTTTCATATCAGGCACATAAATATATTTTAACATCATAGTACGATAGCTACCTGAAAACAGCAAAGTACATCATATAGCTAGTTCAACTTCATAAGAACAATATTCGAACAATATTTGAACAATATTAGAACAATATATACATTTCCCTAGTCGAGATCATCCAGGCACATCTTATCCACCTCTGCTTTCAGTTCAGTAAGAACCTGTTTTGCACTGTCCAACTGGGAAAGAGCCTCCTCCTTCGCCAACACCATCTTAGCAAAGTCTGATTTAAAAAATCTGAGCTCATTCTCCACCTTCCTCTTTTTATCCCGCATCATCAAATATGACAACACTTTCTTTAAGGCTACCTCTGGTCTCTTCCTCATACATGGTCCAGAGCTTTGCTAGGCACATCTACAAAGACTGTGGCCACTCTTGATCAACCCACTCCAAGTAAGAACACTTCCGTTCATCCTATAATATTTAAAACTAGATCAGTAACAATTGTAGGGAAATGGGTTCATAGCGACATAGAAAATCACCAATACTTATTTTGAAAAACTGAAGAAATAGGTTAATTATGATATATCTTCTCAAAAAGATCAATGTGCAAATGAATTAATTGCTACTGAAAGAACAACCAAATTCTGAAACATCAGAAGCTATAGTTAACTACAACAATGCTACAAGTTCTTACTCATGTACTATAAATAACAAATTGAACATTTTATGAGGAAGGTAAATATAACTGCAACAGCATAGCGACGGTGTTTGGATGATGACAAATTGATACTAACGGTGTGTACATGCACAAATTTAGTAACATAGAACTAATAGCACTAAGGTCGTCTACTATGTATGCCAAAACCGGTGTAAAGACAATTGTTGCTACATCTCACACCGGTGCCCTACACTGGTGAGCCGATGCAGCAGAAAAAATTCAGGGACCCGGCCTCCGGAGCAGCTAGTTGCTCCGATGCCCAGTTCCTTCATGCCATAAAGATTTAGTATTTTACTGCTTGGCTGCTCAGATGTGTGGACCATAGTTGGCTGCATAAACTGCTAAAGTGGTGCCAAATAATTTTCTAATGGCACCGCTGATGAGATGGCAACATTTTTAGATACTGGGTACAATCTGCGACACTGTCTTAGGATGCGTTTGGTTGAAGGTGTGGTAAGAAAGGGTTGGTGAGGGAGTCCTGGATTAGGGGGGTCCTTGGACAGCCAGACTATATCCTTTAGCCAGACAGTTGGACTATGAAGATACAAGATTGAAGACTTCGTCCCGTGTCCGGATGGGACTCTTGGCGTGGAAGGCAAGCTTGGCAATACGGATATGTAGATCTCCTCCCTTGTAACCGACTCTGTGTAAACCTAGCCCCCTCTGATGTCTATATAAACCGGAGGGTTTAGTCCGTAGGACAACAACAATCATACCATAGGCTAGCTTCTAGGGTTTAGCCTCTATGATCTCGTGGTAGATCAACTCTTGTAATACTCATGTCATCAAGATCAATCAAGCAGGAAGTAGGGTATTACCTCCATCGAGAGGGCCCGAACCTGGGTAAACATCGTGTCCCCCGCCTCCTGTTACCATCCGCCTTAGACGCACAGTTCGGGACCCCCTACCCGAGATCCGTCGGTTTTGACACCGACATTGGTGCTTTCATTGAAAGTTCCACTATGCCGTCACCGTAAGACTAGATGGCTCCTTCGATCATCAGCAACGATGCGATCCAGGGTGAGTTTTTCCTCCCCGGACAGATCTTCGTGTTCGGCGGCTTCGCACTGCGGGCCAACTCGCTTGGCCATCTGGAGAAGATCAAGAGCTACGCCCCTGGCCATCAGGTCAGGTTTGGAAACTTGAACTATACTGCCGATATCCACGGAGACTTGATCTTTGACGGATTCGAGCACATGTCAGGTGCGCCGCACACTCACGACGAGCACGACTTAGCTCTGCCGCCGGACGGTGTTCGGGAGATCACACATGTGCCTACTCCGGCCCTAGATCTGGAGTCAATTATGCCGTCCGAGGACGGGTGGATGGACCCTGCCTCGGGGGTCACACACTTAGTGGCGATAGAGCCGAATACTGACTTCACCCCCTATGAGACCTGTGCCGCCGGATCCTCGGATTCATCCCCGGCCACAGGCCCCGAACTGCCTGCGTCCATGCTTATCGAATCTGATTGGGCGCTGATCATGGAGCTCACCTCCGCAGATATCTTTCAGCACTCGCCTTTTGGCGATGTACTAAATTCATTAAAGTCTCTCTCCTTGTCGGGAGAACCCTGGCCGAACTATGTCTGGCTAGAATGGGATACGGACGATGAAGAAATTCGTTCCCCACCCACCACCCACTTAGTAGCCACTGTCGACGACCTAACCGACATGCTCGATTTCGGCTCCGAAGACATCGACGGTATGGACGACAATGCAGGAGACGAACAGGAACCACCGCCCACAGGGCGCTGGACCGCCACCTCATCATATGATATATACATGGTGGACACCCCCAAAGGGGGAGATGGCGATAAGACAACAGAGGATAATCCCTCCAAGCAGCAAACCAAGCACCGACGTCAGCGGCGCCGCTCTAAGTCCCGCCATAACAACAATACCGGCCCAAGAGAATATAACGCTCCGGATAGCGCCGAAGACAATGACAATCCCCTCCAGCCAGATCTTGAGCGGGAGGATGAACAAGCTAGCCCTCTAGAATAGGCAGCAGACGGAGAATCAGAGGATTGCAATTACATGCCTCTCTCCGAAGACGAAGAGAGCCTCGACGATGAAGAATTTATCGTGCCAGAGGATCCCGTCGAGCAGGAGCGCTTCAAGCGCCGGCTTATAGCCACAGCAAACAACCTAAAGAAAAAGAAACAACAGCTTCGAGCTGATCAAGATCTGCTAGCGGATAGATGGACTGAAGTCCTGCCGGTCGAGGAATACGAACTCGAGCGCCCAACCAAGAGTTACCCAAAGTGCAGGTTGCTACTCCAACTCGAGGAGGAAGCAGTAAAACCTACATCACCAGCGTATGATGCGGCTGATCGGCCACCTCGTGGCTGAGACAGAGGGGCATACCATCCCGAAGTCCATCCCGCACCCCGCCGCCATTCGAACAAAAATACCAAGGCCTGGGGCAACACGCGGGACCTGCGAGACGTACTGGAAAACAAAGAAGGACATGCGAGATTGATCTACGGATCATGGGGGCGCGCCCCAAAGTGGGATGATGACCGTCACGCCGGATATACTAAAAGCAAATCCGGCCGGGCCAAATACAGCAGACAAGACTCGTATGAACTGCATCGTGATATAGCCCGGCACAGAGGTGCCGCACACCCCCTATGCTTCACTGATGAATTAATGGATCACGAATTCCCAGAGGGTTTTTAACCCGTAAACATTGAATCATACGATGGTACAACAGACCCCGCGGTATGGATCGAGGATTTCCTCCTCCACATCCACATGGCTCGCGGTGATGATCTACATGCCATCAAGTACCTCCCACTAAAACTCAAAGGACCAGCTTGGCATTGGCTGAATAGCTTGCCAGCAGACTCCATTGGCAGTTGGGAGGATTTGGAAGATGCATTCCTTGACAACTTCCAGGGCACTTATGTGCGACTACCGGATGCTGATGACTTGAGCCATATAATTCAGCAGCCAGGGGAATCAGCCAGAAAATTCTGGACCAGGTTCCTAACCAAGAAAAACCAGATTGTCGACTGTCCGGATGCAGAGGCCTTAGCGGCATTTAAGCATAACATCCATGACGAGTGGCTCGCCCGGCAGCTCGGCCAGGAGAAGCCGAAGTCCATGGTAGCCCTCACGACACTCATGACCCGCTTTTGCGCGGGCGAGGATAGCTGGCTGGCTCGCAGCAACAACACATCAAGAAATCCTGGCACTTCAGATACCAAAGATACTAACGGCAGACCACGTTGTAACAGACACAAGCGCCGCAGCAACGGCGATAACGCCGAAGACACGGCAGTCAATGCCGGATTCAGTGGCCCCAAATCTGGTCAGTGGAAAAAGCCGTTCAAAAGAAGTAATCCGGGCCCGTCCAGTTTGGACCGCATACTCGATCACTCGTGTCAAATTCACGGCACCCCCGATAAGCCAGCCAATCACACCAACAGAGAATGCTGGGTGTTCAAGCAGGCCGGCAAGTTGAATGCCGAAAACAAGGACAAGGGGCTGCATAGCGACGACGAGGAGGAGCCTCGGCCGCCGAACACAGGAGGATAGAAGAGGTTCCCTCCACAAGTAAAAACGATGAACATGATATGCGCAACCCACATTCCCAAGAGGGAACGGAAGCGTGCACTAAGGGACGTCTATGCGATGGAGCCAGTCGCCCCAAAGTTCAACCCATGGTCCTCTTGTCCAATCACATTCGATTGCAGGGACCACCCCACTAGTATCCGTCATGGTGGTTCTGCCGCATTGGTCCTTGACCCCATCATCGACAGATTTCACCTCACTCGAGTCCTTATGGACGGCGGCAGCAGCCTAAACCTGCTCTATCAGGATACAGTGTGCAAAATGGGTATAGACCCCTCGAGGATCAAACCCACTAAAACCACCTTTAAAGGTGTCATCCCAGGTGTAGAGGCCCATTGCACGGGCTCAATCACACTGGAAGTGGTCTTCGGATCTCCGGACAACTTCCGAAGCGAGGAGTTCATCTTCGATATCGTCCCGTTCATGATGGCTATCACGCACTGCTCGGGCGAACCGCATTTGCTAGATTCAATGTGGTACCGCATTATGCATACCTCAAGCTCAAAATGCCAGGACCTCGTGGGGTTATAACAGTTAATGGAAATACAGAACGCTCACTCCGCATGGAGGAGCACACTGCGGCCCTTGCAGCAGAAGAACAAAGCAGCCTTGTAAGGCAAACCACCAATTCGGCGATAAATCCCCCGGACACCTTCAAGCGAGTCTGGAATAATCTGCAACAGGATCGCCTGGCACGTTCAGAGCTCGCCTAGCAATTCGGCCTCCGTCCTAGTCCCAGTCAAGCGACGAAATCTGTGTCGCGCGTACATAGTTACGCACTAAAAATACCATGGGCATAGGCGGGGGCACGGCCAAGGCACGTCCCACAATGCGGCTCAACCGCCCCAGGGGTTGTATACCTTTATCATTTTCTCTCTTTCAGGACCTTCCTCTCTGGAACCCCTTTTCGGCGGTCTGATTGCTGGACGCATTACAGGAAGGAAATACCAAGGAAGCAAGAAGTTCTGACGTACAAGGGATTCCCCAGGTGGTCTCTGATAATGATCGAAATACCTGTTTTAAATACCCATACGCAGCTTGCCCTTGGATAGGACATGTCAAATAGTCCTACTTGTTGCTTATTGCACTACTTGTATCCGTACGCTTCGGCGTATTATTTAATAACAATGCATAGCATTAGTCTATTATTGCATTACCCTTTCTTTTTTTCTTTCTTGTCTGCTTATTTACGACAAATTGCACCCGTACATTCTGGTACGACCAGTACGCCAGGGGCTTCAGTATACCCCATAAATACGGCGTGAGAAGTCCGAACACTTTCGACAGTGCGGCACCCCGAACTTATAGCACTATATGCATCAGCTCCGAATCATGTCTTGGGTCAATAGTTGGGTTTTCTCGGCTCCCATGTTTTGGTAGCTTACGTTCCGCAATATCGGCTAAGGTAGCGCTGGGAGAACTACTGCGATTGTGTCCCGGTTTGTCCGGACGAGCACCTCATTAGAGAAAGCCGAAAACCGACTGTCATGATAAGGCGAGAGCTGGTCGCTGTTCGAGAGGTCTCAAGTCCTTAAAGACTTTTTCCGCTTCGGGCGAGGAGTCGGCCTTGCCCGACCTAGGCGTATACAGCGCCCCAAATTCGGCCTTCCGAATACTAGGGGCTTCGCCAAAATTTAAAATTGTAGACTTCTATGGCTAAGTGAGAGTGATAAAGCCTTATAGTCTGATTGCATGGTTCTTTGTGCTGAACACCTCCTTCGAAGGAACCAAAATGGGGATAAAGAGTGCTCAGGTTTGTCCCGAACACCTCAGTACTAGTTACATGGGGGCAGAAGCCGACGACTGGCCAACTCTCAGATTTTATAAATGGCCGCACAGAAGGTAATATTTGAAATTCACAAGCGTTGCATAGCGCAAATGAACTTGTTTCATATTACAGGATCACATGAGTACATTTATTCAAATATTACATCCTTAGCACATTCCTCCGCCGCAAGGCGAGCACCCTTCAGGACACTGTCATAATATAATTCGGGCTTGCGGTGCTCTTTCCCCTCTGGCGGCCCTTCGGTCACCAGCTTCTCAGCATCCATCTTCCCCCAGTGCACCTTCGCCCGGGCAAGGGCCCTGTGCGCACCCTCGATGCAGACGGACCGCTTTATGACTTCAAGCCGTGGGCAGGCATTCACAAGCCGCCTCACCAGACCGAAGTAGCTGTCAGGCAGGGGATCTCCAGGCCACATCCGGACTATAAGACCCTTCATGGCCTGTTCGGCCGCCTTATGGAGCTCGACCAATTGCTTCAGCTGGTCGCTCAAGGGCATTGGGTGTTCGGTCCCAGTATACTGAGACCAGAAAAACTTCTCCGTCGAGCTCCCCTCCTCGGCCCGGTAGAATTCCGCGGCATCCGATACACTGCGGGGCAGATCTGCGAATGCTCCTGGAGAGCTCTGAACTCGGGTAAGTAAAAGGAAAGTTTCCTTCACATGCTTGCTTTGCATAATGAATGCCTTACCCGCTGCTATCTTCTTAATCGCCTCAATCTCCTAGAGGGCCTTTTGGGCTTCGGCCTTAGCATTTTGTGAGCTCTCGAGTGCCTTTGCAAGCTTGGACTCCTGCGTCTTAGTCACGCTCCAAGGACATACTTCTCGGCAAAGTCCTGGAGCTCTTGTTGCACCTCGCCAGCTCGGGCCTCTTGTTTCTCGCGCTCGGTGCGCTCCTTGGCCGCTTTGTCTTCGGCCTTGGATAGCGCCTTCTTCAGGGCCGCCACTTCGGTCGTGGCCCCTAGCAAATTCATGGTGATCCTATTATTTTACAACCAACCTTTTTTTAATATATACAGACGGAGTATCACTTACCTTTGTTCTCTTCGAGCTGCCTCTTGGTAAGGCCGAGCTCTTCCTTGGACCGCTCAAGGTCCTGCTTCAGTACAGCGACCTCCGCAGTACGTGCGGTAGCGGCCAGCAGTGAAGCCTGCATACGCACATAGACATATTCTAATTAGACTCCTTGATTATTATTTGATCCTTTGTTCAGCCTTTCTTTGTGAATACCAAACAGAGCATCAGGGGCTACTGTCTATGATGTAACATTCTCTCGTAGTTTGATTACTTACCTCAAAGCCTGTTAGGAGGCTGGCACAGGCTTCAGTCGGTCCGCTTTTGGCGGACTGAACCTTCTCGATCACTGCACTCATGATAGTGCGGTGCTCTTCGTCGATGGAAGCGCCGCGAAGCGCTTCCAGCAAGTTGTCCGATGCCTCCGGATGGACAGAGGCCATCGGCATAGGAGGCTTGCCCCTCTTAGCAAGGGGTCGCCTGACAGAGTCTGGAACCACTGGAGGTTCCGGAAAAGTATTCGGTTGGGGGCCGACTTTGCTGCCCCCGTCATCGGAGCCCATGGGAGTCTTGCTCCCCTTGCGCCCAGTTTCCGGAATGTCGCCTTGAGGCGCCTCCGGGACTACCTCCCCTTGGTTCGGTGCCCTTTGAGACAACACCTCGACGTTGTCCGTAGGGTGAACGGAGGAGGCGGCTGGATGTGAATCGATGTTCAGGTCCGACGGGGCCAAAGAATCATCCGACGAAGATATGTCGATGTGGGCTCGGGAGGGGCTGCATAATCATGCGCAGCGTAATAAGAAACAGTACAATAAGACGTACCAAGAATTATTATGGTATCCGGATACTTACGACTTCGCCAGGGGCTTGTCCCGGGGCAACCACTCGTCGTCGCTATAGGCGGCCGTCGTGGAGCAGTCCGGGAGGAGGGTCCTTCCCTTCTTGGACCCTTCGGCCTCCCCGGATGGGGCGGCCTTCCTTTTCTTGTCCCCTCCCGGCTGGGGGGAGAACTTTCCTCTGCCTCCTCCTCGTTTTTGTGGGAGGAGTGCACCTCGGTGTTTTTGAACGATGAGTCCGATATAACCTTGCGCCGGAGACCCTTCCTGGTCCCAGTGGCCTTCTTCTTGACCTTCTTCTCCGGCACCTCATAAGGCGCCGGAACCAGCATCTCTGTTAGGAGAGCATCTGCTGGATCTTCGGGCAGGGGAGCCGGACAATCGATCCACTCTGCTGTCGCTACCCATTCCTATTAAATGGCGTGGGGCTTAGATCCCGCGCATGGTTATACTGGGGAAAAGAACATCTTATGAGATGTAAAAGGCTTACCGGATAGGCAGGACGCTTTGCGTTGAGTCCGCGATCCTCGGTAAGGGGAGGAGGTACCTCTGCGCCCTAGAACAGCACCCTCCAGACATCCTTGTGCATCGTGTCGAAGAGCTCACGCAACATCTGGTGCTCGGCCGGGTCGAACTCCCACAAATTGAATGCCCGTCTTTGACACGGGAGGATCCGGCGGAAGAGCATGATTTGGACCACGTTGACGAGCTTGATTTTCTTGCTCATCATGTTTTTTATGCAGGTCTGGAGTCCGGTCAGCTCTACTGAGGAAACCCAGGACAGGCCCTTCTCTTTCCAGGAGGTGAGCCGCATGGAGATTCCGGGTCGAAATTTGGGGGCCGCCACCCAGTTGGTGTCGCACGGCTCGGTGATGTAGAACCACCCCGATTGCCACCCCTTTATGGTCTCCACATAGGAGCCTTCGAGCTAGGTGACGTTAGGCATTTTTTCCACCATGGCGCCTCCGCACTCCGCTTGTTGGCCGACCACCACCTTCGGTTTAACATTGAAGGTCTTCAGCCACAGGCCGAAGTGGGGCTTGATGCGGAGGAAGGTTTCGCATTACCTGACGATAAACGCCGAGATGTTGAGGATGAAATTGAGGGCCAGATCGTGAAAATCCAGCCCGTAGTAGAACATGAGCCCGCGGACAAACGGGTGGAGGGGAAATCCCAGTCCGCGGACGAAGTGGGTAAGGAAAACCACCCTCTCATGGGGTTCTGGAGTAGGGACGATCTGCCCCGCATCTGGCAGCCGGTGTGCGATATCCGCGGCCAGATATCCTGCTCCCCGTAGCTTTGTGATGTGCTCCTCCGTAACGGAGGAGACCATCCACTTGCCTCCCGCTCCGGACATGCTTGGAGTGGTTTGAGGAGGAAATGCGAACTTGGGTGCTGGAGCTCGAGTGCGCAAGAATGGATGAGCAAGGAGGAAGATGTCGTGGGTAAAAAGAGGAATCTCTGTCCCTTTATAAGGGCGGAGGAAACTATATGCCCCCCCCCCCACCTGCCTGGTAAACTCGCTTATTCCCCAAGCGCCATAATTGATGGCGCGGTTGGGTTACCCGCACCTGTATTGATGAGAATCCCGTGAAAAGAGAGACACGATCTCTACTTCGAAAAGACGTGCCAAGAAAACCGCCTCGCAACACGTGCAGTGGCGGGCTCGGAAGAACGGTTCGTCATGACCAGACATGGAAAAACGTCACGTTATGAAAAGCTGTCAGTAGATTAGATTTGTGGAAATATTATTCTCTCTACGGTGGTATGTGGAATTTGTTTTGCAGAGCCAGGCACTATCCTTGTGTTCAAAATCTTCTATGGAGTATTCGGAGGAGGAACCCGCCTTGCAATGCCGAAGACAATCTGCGCGCCGGACTCATCGTCATTGAAGCCTGGTTCGAGAGACTCTTGAGGAGTCCTGGATTAGGGGGTCCTTGGACAGCCGGACTGTTGGACTATGAAGATACAAGATTGAAAACTTCGTCCCGTGTCCGGATAGGACTCTCCTTGGCGTGGAAGGCAAGCTTGGCAATATGGATATGTAGATCTCCTCCCTTGTAACCGACTCTGTGTAACCCTAGCCCCTCTGGTGTCTATATAAACCGTAGGGTTTAGTCCGTAGGACAACAACAATCATACCATAGGCTAGCTTCTAGGGTTTAGCCTCTACGATCTCATGGTAGGTCAACTCTTGTAATACTCATATCATCAAGATCAATCAAGCAGGAAGTAGGGTATTACCTCCATCGAGAGGGCCCGAACCTGGGTAAACATCATGTCCCCCGCCTCCTGTTACCATCCGCCTTAGACGCACAGTTCAGGACCCCCTACCCGAGATCCGCCGGTTTTGATACCGACAGTTGGGACCGTGACAGTGTCTGAATCACATCTAACAAATGATTTGTAACAACGAAAGAGGGTCTGACCTTCTCTACACATGCTAGAAACTTCCTCTCACTATCCACATATTCAAACGCAACTAACTTCACGCATGGAGATTGATGGTGACAACGAGCAGACAGATCTTCAGCCACCCCGCTCCATTCATTGCAACTGATGGTCCTAGGGAGCTACAAGAGGAAGAAATGACTCAAATCGACCGCCGGGTTAAAACCCTTCATTCCAAGTAATAACCTGAGAGAGAGAAGAGAGGCATACCCGGGTGATGAAGGAGTCGTCATCAAAGGAGGAACCGCTGGAGAGGTCATTGAAGAAGACCATGGCGACCCCGGCGGTAGGATGCGAGACGACGAGAGCGAGGAAGCGGCTACAGCTTAGGAAGGAAGGAAGGAAGGAGGAAGCAGGGGAAATGTGACTTGTGGTCGGGGAGAAAAAGGGGTGGGGAAGGGGGGAGGGGGTAGGGGTAGATATTTTGGCGGTAGGCCAAAAATTTGGAAATGTGGAGGGAAACTTTGTGCGTGGTGCCGCCGGACACCATTCACTTTGAACGATTGTGTGCATCGCAAACGATTCTTCTGCTTTACGTGCATGGGTTTGATAATTCAAATTTTGGGGGAAATTTCCCCGGGTACGTCATTGCATAATTTAACATCGCTTACTAATTTGGGCACACAAAAGAGTGTACAGCACACAGACCACACTTACTGAATCAAGCAATTTTAGTAATTAAATAGAGCCAGTTGACCTAAACATTGCTCTAACAAAAGACTAACATTAAAAACAAAGCCTAAGTAGGCATAATTTTAACAAATCCACTGCCGCGCTGGCCTATGCATCGCCGGTGTGAGATGAGACGTCGATGACTTGTCCTGGCAAAATGCCGCCGTTGGTGGACTTCGCGGCCCCCCTGCTGAAGTCGACCGCGTCCTCATCCTCGTCCTCGGCACCGTCCTCAAGGTTGTAGTACTCGTAGTAGTGGTTGCGCCAGAGATCGCGTTGGTACTCCACCGCTGATTCCTCGACGGACAGACTCTTCTCTACCTCGACCTCGACCACGCGCAACTCCTCCTCCTGGCGCTCCTCGATCTCCGCCGCCTCCTGCATCTCGAGCTCCCGCTCGGCGATCTCATGAGGAAGCAGGTGCTCCATGGCCACCGCCGCCTTTTCGTATATGGGTTGCATGCTGGATTCTGAGGTGGCCTAGAATATATTGGCGTGTGCGTCCTCGATCTTGGCGTGGATGGCCTCGACCCAAGCCAGGGCGACATCGGCGGCACGGACGGCAGCTCGACCGCTCTCGATGTTTGTAGTCGTCGTCATAGCAGCAGTTGTAGCCGTCTTGGCTGCTGCAGCTGCCCTGTCGCCTGCCGCAGATGCCCTCTCGACGGATGCGGTCGCGCTCAATGTGGATACGGCGGCACTCTCAGTGTAGGCGACCGTGCTCTCAGCGCGGGCGGTGGCGCTCGGGGAGGACGCGGCCATCGTACGGGACTTCACGAAGCGTTTCCATGGCGTCATATTTGCAAGAAGGGGGTGCTGGGGATCGGGATTCGTGGATTTGGGGGTTGCTGGCACTGGAGCAGACAAGCCGGCAAAGCTTAAGGAGGAAGACTTAAATAGACCCAAAAAATTTCATCGCAAACGGTTCCTACAAAAAAATTGTGTGTGATGTTGTGGATATTTTTTATTAGCTACGAAAGACGAATTTGGAGTAAAGTGGCAACGAATGGTGTTTTAAATTTACGAGAAAATTTGTAGTACTAATACAAATGTCATGTCTAATTTTGGAAAATTTCAGGGGTCATTTGACCTTCTAAGACATTTAAGTGATTTGCTACCCATTTAATGACCGTAATTCAAATTTGAACTACATGTACATGCAACAGCTAACCATGACGGTTTAAAAAGTCATATTTTGTGTACTTGTGTGTGATTTAATTCCATGTGCAAAGGAATTTTCAAACATATTGGTCTAACAACTATGACACAATTAAGCATGGAGTGCCATGGCATTTAAATTCCAAAAAAATAAAAAAAGATCATAACCGTATGGGACCTTGCTTGATCTAATGTCATGCCACCAAGACGATGTAGGTAAAAAAATTGACATGTTTGACGAAAGTTTGGACGCACACCCCTCACAAACCGAAGCAACTCACTAGAAGGCTCGTGTTTCCGAGAGGGAACAATGCATGTTTGACGACGAACGGGAGATAGCTTCCCCTTACGGTCTTCATATTGTTTCTACATTTAACGTGCACAAATACAACTCTCATGTGAAAATTTGAAAATTTCAGGGGTCATTTGACCTTTTAAAGACATTTAAGTGATTTTATCCATTTAATGACCATAATTCAAATTTGAACTACATGTACATGCAACAGCTAACCATAACGGTTTGAAGAATCATATTTGTGTACTTGTGTGCATGTTAATTCCATGTGCAGTAAATTAGAAGGAATTTTCAAACATATTGGTCTCACGGCATGGACAGATGCATGGAGTGCCATGGCATTTAAATTCCAAAAGATAAAAAATGATCAGAAAAACATGAAACCTTGCTTGATGTAATGTCATGCTGCCAAGATGATGTGGTAAAAAAATTGGCCTGTTTGAAGAATGTTTGGACACACACCATTCACAAACCGGAGCAACTCACTAGAAGGCTCGTGGTTCCGAGATGGAATAATGCATGTTTGATAACGAACGGGAGATAACTTCCTCTTACGGCCTTCAAATTTTTTCTACGTTTAACATGCACTAATACAACTGTCATGTGAAATTTTGGAAAATTTCAGGGGTCATTTGACCTTTTGAAGACATTTAAGTGATTTTCTAGCCATTTAATGACCGTAATTCAACTACATCTACATGCAACGGCTAACCAAAACGGTTTGAAAATCACATTTGTGTACTTGTGTGCGAGTTAATTCCATGTGCAGTAAATTAGAAGGAATTTTCAAACATATTGGTCTCACGGCATGGACACATGCATGGAGTGCCATGGCATTTTAATTCCAAAAAATTAAAAAATGATCAAAAACATGAAACCTTGCAATGTCATGCCACCAAGATGATGTGGTAAATAAATTGACCTGTTTGACGAAAGTTTGGACACACACCTGTCACAAACCGGAGCAACTCACTAGAAGGCTCATGGTTCCGAGAGGGAACAATGCATGTTTGACGACGAACGGGAAATGGCTTCCTCTTATGGCCTTCAAATTTTCTCTATGTTTATTAACGTGCACTAATACAACTGTCATATGAAAAATTGGAAAATTTCAGGGGTCATTTGACCTTATAAAGACATTTGAGTGATTTTCTAGCCATTTAATGACCGTAATTCAAATTTGAACTACATCTACATGCAACGGCTAACCATAACGGTTTGAGAAATCATATTTGTGTACATGTGTGCGAGTTAATTCCTTGTGCAGTAAATTAGAAGCAATTTTCAAACATATTGGTCTCGCGGCATGGACACATGCATGGAGTGCCATGGCATTTTAATTCCAAAAAATTTAAAAATGATCAGAAACACATGAAACCCTGCTTGATGTAATGTCATGCCACCAAGATGATGTGGTAACAAATTGGCATGTTTGACGAAAGTTTGGACATACACCTCTCACTAACCGAAGCAACTCACTATAAGGCTCGTGTTTTCGAGAGGGAACAATGTATGTTTGATGAAGAACAGGAGATAGCTTCCCCTTACGGCCTTCAATTTTTTTCTAAACGTGCACTAATACAACTGTCATGTGAAAAATTGGAAAAATCCAGGGGTCATTTGACCTTTTAAAGACATTTAAGTGATTTTCTAGCCATTTAATGACCGTAATTCAAATTTGAACTACATCTACATGCAACAGCTAACCATAACGGTTTGAAAAATCACATTTGTGTACTTGTGTGCGAGTTAATTCCATGTGCAGTAAATTAGATGGAATTTTCAAACATGTTGGTCTCAGGGCATGGACAAATGCATGGAGTGCCATGGCATTTAAATTCCAAAAAATAAAAAAAATGACAAAAAAACATGAAACCTTGCTTGATGTAATGTCATGTCACTAAGGTGATGTGGTAAAAAATTGGCCTGTTTGACGAAAGTTTGGACACACCCCCTCACAAACCGAAGCAACTCACTAGAAGGCTTATGGTTTCGAGAGGGAACAATGCATGTTTGATGACGAACGGGAGATAACTTCCTCTTACGGCCTTCAAAAAAATTTCTACGTTTAACATGCACTGAGACAACTGTCATGTGAAAAATTGGAAAATTTCAGGGGTCATTGACCTTTTAAAGACATTTTAAGTGATTTTCTAGCCAATTACATCTACATGCAACGGCTAACCATAACGGTTTGAAAAATTATATTTTTGTGTACTTGTGTGTGAGTTAAAAATCATTAGACAATGTAAATATCTGGTGTTCAGAAAAGAAAATGTAAAGATCTGGCAAGACAACCGGCCCCCACACGATTGGCACCCTATTTCGCGGCTCGAGGTTTGGTAGGTGAGTGGCGGGCGTCATTAATCAGACACGGTTGTGTATTGGAAACCGTCAGCTATTAAGTTCACACACGGATTTGGCTGCGGGAATCGTGTGTAATTGAAACAACAGTACTCGTAAATTCCGGCGACCGGCGTGTATACTGTTCCCGTCGATCTAGATTCCGGCCGCCAATAAATACTACCTTGCTCACGTCGTCCCGCCTACATTCTCATCTACATCCTCCCCTCGCTCGCCCTCTCTCTCTCTCTCAAATCTCTGCCATGGCACCGCCGGTCTGCCCAGCACAGACGAGGAGTCCCCCCCCCCTCGAGGATGCTCACTCAAATAGCAGTGACAAGGATCCCTACGTGCCGCCGGACGAGGTTGCGCCGGAGCCCCCAACTTTGGATTGCTTTTGGGGCTAGTACAATCTTTGTTTGTGGAAGTCGCTGCCGCCGGCTGAGAAACCAGGCAAGTGGTGTTCAAGAAGGAGATGGCGGAGGAGGAAGCCAGGTACCAGGCGGCCTATGAAGCCCGTGATGCCGCCTGGAAAAAGGAGGCAGCGGAGCTTTGGGGCGGGCGCATCATCGTGCGGAGGAGGTGTACGAAGACGGATACTTCGTGAGGAAGGTCAAAGGTGCTAGGAGCCTCATTGCTGCATGGAGGTGGGCCGATAAGCTCCAGCGTGCCACCGACGAGGAGCTCCGGTGGGCTCCCAACGAAATGGCAAGATCGTTCACGCTCGTCCGCCAGCAAGAGGCAGGTCGGTACATCAAGCGCTGCGAGGCAGAGTACTGCCTCCGCATTGGGAAGACGCCGCGCACCAGGGACCTGCTGGTGAGGGGCTGCCGGAATACTGGCCCCAGGAGGGATTATTAGTTTTAGTATTGTTTGTTTTCAATTTTGTGCATTGTACCTAGTAGTTAAGTATCATCACGTATATGTGATGATATTATATATATTTTGTGATGAACTAATGAACAATTTATATATATATATATATATTATGAATTCCATTTCTATCTATTTTTGTATATTAATTTTAATCTAGTTGTTATCATCCACATATACAGAATGGAAAGCGCGTATACACACATTAAAACAAAACATATAAGAACGGAAAACAAAGTATACACATTGAAACAGAGCAATACTTGATTGCTATGAATACATAGCTATCCACGTCGAAACGACTCAACAAAATAAAACGCATCCATGAGACCATGACCAGCAGCCCTTCCCTACGGTAGCTCTTGGCTCTGCCTGAACTCGTGCAGGCGTTCGTCCAAGCGGTCGACACGCTTGTGGTACATCTGGAGCGCGATCTCGAGCTCCAAGTTGGCTATTTCATCGGAGATCACCAGCACGAGGATGAGACAGCCATGTTCCTCTACTGCGCCCAGGTGGACACCTGGGCCAAGGAGGCGGTCGAGCCTACCGACCAGCGCGTTGGCATCAAGCGGGCCGCGGACAAGGCGAATGGGCGACCCATGCGAATGGCGCGGCGGGCATCCGGTGCAAGTACGGCGCGGCCGGCCTCTAGTGCAAGTACGGCGCAGAGGGCCTCTGCCCAATCCTGGCGAGGAATGGGGGTACTGATGGGACGTGTACCCAGCTGCGACGCCATGTCGACAGCAGGCAAGCACCAATGGATCCGCTCTTGCTGTGTGGCATGCCGCGCCTCTCGCTCTGCGGCGCTCCGACGATATCGCAGTGCGGCGAGCCGCAGCCTATCAGCACGAACGCGCCTAGCTTGCTTTGCGGCGCGCCATCAATCATGTTGTGCGGCGAGCTGCAGCCTCTCGGTGCTGACATGCCTATCTTGATCCATGGCGCTGAAGCGCCATGTGCCAAGGGTCTGCTCAACCCTGGTGATGACGCGCATCACGGCGTCGTCCATCGAGTTGTCGAGGAGCGCCTCGGCCTCGACGGGCCCTAGCGCCTTCTCATTTTCCTCGTCGACGAGGTTGATGGCAGAGGCGGCGCTTTGGTGGGTTGGCATGCTTGGAAAAGGTGGATGTGCTACAGGCTGTGCTTGTTGCCTCTGTGCGTCATGCACCGCCTAGGTTTATGTGCAATATCGCTGAGTGGTGGGAAACAGGTGAGGAAATGGCGGGAAACGGTGGTGTGTTCATAAAATTCCATCAATTAATGGAAACTTAGCATATAAGGAACATCAAGCTAGCACAAGAAGTAGATGATGATCAGATGAACACGGACCACACTAGGGAACCCGTCGGTGATGAATTCATCAATAGCAAACGGTTGTATACTAGCAAGCATTTGCCCACAACACACACGGCTTATTCCATCACAAACAGGTCGGATGGATCAACTGTATGCCATGTATCGCAAATTGTCTAAAAGTAATGCAGTAGACCTTCTTTAACATGTGTTAAAAATGAAAAACAAGGACCTCGAGGTTAATTTAACTGATGGGATGGGTCATAGAGTCATTTAATTTGACCTTTATGACCCATCCTATCAGTTAATTTAACATCAAGACAACTTCCCATCCAGTCACCCATATGATGGCTGCTCCAGCCTGAGCACAGTTAACTTGAGAGTTCTCTTAGATGAGCTATTGGTGGAACAGCTAGTCCTTGCTGATATAGGATACCTCTTCGCATCCTTATGGCGTACCCGGATGACCGCCCGTCGCCCAATGGCCAATAGATGTTGTGTAGATAGAGCATATCACATACGTCTTATTAGAAGCAATCGTCTGTGTTATTATCGTTCTTCACATACATTTCTGATTACAGACTTGTTTGTCGTATCACACACATCTTGTTATATTGAACCATTTCTGTTATCTTGGCTCAACGCAAACAGTTCATCCGAGTGAACTATATGCCCTCTATCGCACACACCTTCATCTAGTTGACCATTTCTTTTTTTCCGCCTAATCACAAATAGTTCATCCGAGTGAACCGTATGCCGTATATCGCACATGCCTTCATCTGCCTGCATGTTTCTTTTGTTCTGCCTCATCGCAAACAGTTAATTGAACTGAACCGTATGCCCGGCATCGCACACGGAACTAAAGTCTGGACCATGTTTGATGTATCCTTCATCGCAAACATTTTGCATCTTTTTTGACAATTAGTTTACATCACCGTTTGCGATTAATGCATCGCACATAGTTTCGTCGAAGGGTCTCTAATTGTAGTGTCGCGTTAGCAGCATCCTGCATTAGTGTCTATTTCAGTAGGTGCAATATCATTCATAATTTCTTGATAAAGAGTAAAAGGGATGGCACTCACACGAGCACCCATGTCACATAAGCCATGATAACAATGATCTCCTATTTTCACTAAGACAATGGGCATGCCAACAATGGGTCTATTCTTATCTTTAGAATCTGGTTTGGCAATCCTAGCAGCTTCACCAACGAAATAAATAATGTGCCCATCAATGTTATCAACCAAGAGATCTTTACCATAGCAATACTAGGTTACACTTTAATTTGTTCAGAAGGTCTAGGTTCTCTAATATTACTTTTGATAACCACGGTTGACACCTTAACATGTTCCCATATCCTAACAGGGAAAGGTGGTTTTCCAATATAAGCAGTAGGCACAACTGGATCAACATTGTAAATGATAGTTTCATCTTTAACTATAATAGGCTCTTCAATATTTTCTTTAATAGGGGGATGATATTTAAACCACTTCTCCTTAGGGAGATCAACATGAGTAGCAAATGATTCACAAAAACAGGCTAGTATCTTAGAGTCAAGTCACAATCGAACTTAAGTGTTATACCTTGTCGAGTTCCCAATCTTCAGAGTTGTGTTTAATTCTTTCAAGCAAGTCCCACCTGAATTCAATAGTTTTCTTCATAAAAGAGCCAGTCAAAGAAGAATTGAGCATGGTTTGATTATCATGAGAAAGCCCAGCATAAAAATTATGTAAGATAATTTCCCTTGAGAGCTCATGATTGGGGCATGTATACATCATATATTTAAGCCTCCCCCAAGCTTGAGTGATACTTTCTCCTTCATGAGGCCAAAAATTTTATATATAATTCCAATCACGATGAACTAGATGCATAGGATAAAACTTTTGATGAATTTCCAATTTTAATAGGTTCCAATCCCGAGCTCCAATATCATCACATAGCCTATAACATGTCAATGTTTTCCCCCAAAGATAAAGTGGAAACATTCTTCTTAACTTCATCTCCGGGTAAACCTGCAAGCTTAAATAATCCACAAACTTCATCCACATAGATTAGGTGCATATCAGGATGTAGTGTTCCATCTTCTACATAAGGATTAGCTAGCAGTTTCTCTATCATATCAGAAGGAATCTCATAACCAATATTTTCAGTGGGTGCAGTAGGTTGAGGGGAAACTGTTTGTGCTTCCGGTCGAGGTGAAGATACCCCGAACAAACCCCTCAAAGGATTGTTTTCCATAGTAACAAGTGATGGTAAATTTCAGCGCGTAATATAAATTTTTTCCTTACCAAATTCCACTTACCAGAGGCGCTTCACTCCCCGGCAACGGTGCCAGGAAAGGGTCTTGATGACCCACAAGTATAGGGGATCAATCGCACTCCTTTCGATAAGTAAGAGTGTCGCGAACACAAGGAGGAGCAGAAGGAAATGACAAGCGGTTTTTAGCAAGGTGTTTCTGCAAGCACTGAAATTGTCGGTAACAGATAGTTTGATAGCAAGATAATTTGTAACGATCTAGTAATAGTAACGGTAAAAAAAGTGCAGCAAGATAGTCCAATCCTTTTTGTGGCAAAGGACAGGCCGGAACGGTCTCTTATAATAAGCAAAGCATTCTTGAGGGCACATGGGAATTTCATCTAGTAACTTTCATCATGTTGGTTTGATTTACATGCGCTACTTTGATAATATGATATGTGGGTGGACCATTGCTTGGGTGTTGTTCTTACTTGAACTAGCCTCCCACTTATGATTAACCCCTCTCGCAAGCATCCGCAACTACGAAAGAAGAATTAAGATAATATCTAACCATAGCATTAAACATATGGATCCAAATCAACCCCTTACGAAATAGCACATAAACTAGGGTTTAAGCTTTTGTTACTCTAGCAACCCATCATCTAATAACTACTCCAAAATGCATTCCCTTAGGCCCAAAGATGGTGAAGTGTCATGTAGTCAATGTTCACATAACACCACTAAGGAAATCACAACATACATACCATCAAAATATCAAACGAATATGAAATTCACATGATTACTAATGACACGACTTCTCCCATGGCCTCAAGAACAAAAGCAACTACTCACAAATAATATTCATGCTCAAGATCAGAGGGATAATAAATAGCATAACGGATCTGAACATATAATCTTCCACCAAATAAACCATCTAGCATCAACTATAGGAGGTAATCAACACTACTAGTCAGCCACAGGTACCAATCTGAGGTTTTGATACAAAGATTGAACACAAGAGATGAACTAGGGTTTGAGATGAGATGGTGTTGTTGAAGATGTTGATGAAGATTGGCCTCCCCAAGATGAGAGGGTTGTTGGTGATGATGATGGCTTCTCTTTTCCCCTCCCGGAGGGAAGTTTCCCCGGTAGAATCGCTCCGTCGGAGGGCAAAAGTGCTCCTGCCCAAGTTCTGCCTCGAGACGGTGGCGCTCCATCCCAAAAGTCTCTCCCTTATTTTTTTCTAGGGCAAATGGCTTATGTACCAGAAGATGGGCACCGGAGGCTGGCTAGGGGCCCCACTACCCACCAGGGCGCGCTTGGGGGGTAGGTGCTCCCTAGTTCCTAGTGGGCACCTGGGTGGCCCCTCTGGTATTTATTTTCTCCAATATTTATTAAATATGCCAAAATAATTCTTCGTAAAATTTCAGCTCATTTGGAGATGTGCAGAATAGGTATCTCTGACGTAGCTTTTTCAGGTCCATAATCCCAGTTGCCGTAATCTCCCCTGTTGTTTAAACCTTGCATATTATGAGAGAAAAGGCATTAGAGTTACTCGACAAAGTGTTATATTGAAGGAAAACACTATAAATAATAGTAGGAAAACATGATGCAAAATGTACATATCACATAGCTAGGCTCTACCCCTCTTTCGTACCCCTAGTACTCATTGCCAAGATTGTAACCCCAACAAGCCGCATCTTCTGCTGCAACAACTACCATGAGAGGAGTGCTTACTACACCTCTGTCGCTCTTGGCTCATGGAGACCTCCATGTGTAATCAAGCCACGGCGCAACGCATCAAAATGGGGGTACCCCGTTGGTGACCCTCAAGTCCCCGGTAGAAACCCTAGTCACTGGTGTGACTATCGCCTCTTCTCCATTCCCTGTTCTGTTGTCCTCTCAAGTTTTAGCCACTCTCGGTCAACATCCACCTTTCATGGCATTTCCAACTTTCACTTGAGAAACCTCACATCTCTAGAAGATCCTCTGTGAGCAGTACTTCCAGATTTTCACTGTGCACGTATCATACTAGGTACCCATGGCAACCCTCAATTTCTCCGATTTTGCGTGTGTCTGGTTATAGTTGGTGTAAGAGAAATCGACAAGAATGACTTGGGGTCCTACACTGCTCTCCTGGGCAATACTCTTTGGTCGTCATAAGTATCAGCTACTCATTCACTAGTTCTATGCTATTTGTCAAAGGATTTCTATTATTGAATTTATTGAGAGATTTGAGACTTGATGAACCATTTGATTTCATGTTCGGAACTAACTCGTCCATATTCTTTCTGACACAATTTTGGAGGAGTTGTGTTCGAATATTTGTGTTGTAGTTTTGATTTGGTCGCCGCCGGACCTTGATATTGCTTGTTCGCTGGCCCTACTTCTAGAAGAAATGGTCGACGACGAAGCAGCAACGCAGATCATGGTGGGGAAGATTTACAATAACACAATTCTCCAATCACACTACAACACCATCACTAGCTTCCTTCGCCACACCTTTACCGATCTCTACAACAGCTGAAGACCGTCAGGGCGCTGAAGTTGCAAGAGCAACCACTAATGGAAATAAGCTTAACACATTGTGTGCTTTCCAAAAAGCCAGAGGCATGAGCTTCAAGTGCAGTGAGAGTTGGGGCAAGGATCATACATGCCCACCCATCGTTCAGATGCATATTGTTGAGGAATTACTGGCCATGTTTCGGATAGAAGAGGTGTTGGGAGACACAACTGAATTTCAACTGAAAAATCACACTCCATTTGATTAGCATATATTATTATTTTCACCATCTCCTTGCCAAAAGAATCTGGATCTAAAATAATCCAATCTTTGCAAGATCCCTTTGGGAAGTTGGAACAAGAGAGCATGTAAAGCACTATGTTCATGAGAACATAATTGATCATCACCTATCTTCCTCCAGCGAAGAGCAACTTGCCATTCCAATTGTTCACTCTAAGGGCCCTTCGACATATCTCCACTACAAATATTCACAGTCAACGACAACTTATTGTGTAACCACCTCAGCTTCTCCGAAATAGAACAATTCCCTTTGTGAAAGTTAATTTCAAGACCTGACATTTGCTCAAAAGTTGGAAGCAAGAGTTTAAGATTTCTAATGTTATCCAGGTCAAGTTCCATAAAAGGAATTATGTCGTCTGCATCTTACAAGATTGAGAGGCCCCCATCCACCATATGTGGCACTACTACTACAATTTGGTCGTCCTGTTTGGCCCGCTCTATCAAAGTTGGAGATAATGCATCACCCTGGCATAGACTTTTTTCTTTTGTAGGTAATGTTCTATGACATCATTGATAGCCACACAACCTATAGTAACAAAAGTTTGGATCCACTCATGCCATCTATTGGAGCAACCTTTCATTCTCAGAGCATGTTGGGGAAATGACCATTTGACTTTATCATAAGCCTTTTCAAAGTCAATTTTGAAACTCCAATCATATTTTTACGGTGCATTTCATGGATGGTCTCATGAAGGATTACTACTCATCAAGTATATTTCTTCCTTGCATGAAAATCGTTTAGGATGGCCGAACAACATGGTCAACAATGGCATTGAGCCTATTAGTAGTCACTTTGATGAATATTTTGAGACTGACATTAAAGAGGCATATGGGTTTGTATTGCTTGATCCACTCAGTCTCCTT
Organism: Aegilops bicornis; assembly: GCA_021605145.1. Taxonomy (NCBI): domain Eukaryota; kingdom Viridiplantae; phylum Streptophyta; class Magnoliopsida; order Poales; family Poaceae; genus Aegilops; species Aegilops bicornis. The sequence goes on from CM038673.1 coordinate 800,642,104, forward strand.
GGTCTTCGGCAACAAAACAATTTCATCGAAACTGAGCCTGGATAGGTCAATGTCGGAGTAAATGACCACGGGTAGCCTAGCCAGCTCCCCTTGGGGCTTCTGAAAAATTTACAAGCCAATCAAGCCACCCAACATCCAAGACACTGGGCCGCCTTCCCCCGGCCGGCTGTCGCTCAGGCCGACTGTCAGGAGGCGGCCCGACCCCAAGACCTACAGGCAGAAGGCCTCAAGAGGGCCAGCTTCCAAGGAGCCGGCTACCAGAGGGCCGACTCCACGTAGCCGGCCACAAGAGGGCCGACTCCGAGAAGCCGGCCACCCCGCTGGCGGCCAAGGCCGCACCCTCGGAATCTGCACCCACATAACGGTGATGAGACGGGGTGTGGCTGCAGTGAAGCCTGCCACCCCCGCATCACAGAGCGCGCGTGGCTACAGTGCGCCGTCTGAGGCAGCCATCCCGTCCGTGGCAGTCATTGCCATGGTGACCATGACAGCACCCACGACAGGCTGTCAGTACGACCCGCAGGCAGCGGGCCCCTCCGGTCAGAGAGATGCCCGAAGGCGGCTCGGCCTCCCCTAGTCGGCCTGAAACGTGGCCGGCCTCCCATGGCCGGCTTGTTCCCTCCCTCGAAGGAAGCGCCTCATTAAGGAGACAAGACGAGGTGAGGCTACAGTGATCGCCGCCAAGGCGGCGGCACTGTAGCCATGCTTACCTCGACAAAGCCCTCGTCATCAAGATTGAGGCAACAGTAACCAGCCCCCGACAAGGCCCTTAACGGTGGGGCCAGCCTGTCGACCAAGAAGCCGGAAGCCGGCGGGACCCACCAGTCGGCGGGCCCCAAAGAGTCGGGCGGAGAAGCCGGGCGAAGCCAGAGACATCGACGGGCTAGGGCCTGCGCCCAGCCGGATTACCATTGTACCCCTGGGGTTAGGCCTATATAAACCCCCCAGGGCACCCATGCAAAGGGTTGATCTCTTAGAGTTTTAGACACCACCTAGAGAGAAAGGAAGAGCTAGCCGTGCCCTTCTCCTTCCTCTCACCGAACAGCTCAAGGAGCCTCTTGTAGCCACTTGTCATCTAGTGATCATGCGGAGACCCTGCAGAGCAGCAGTAGGGATGTTATCTCCACGGAGAGCCCCGAAGCTGGGTAAGATTCGCCGGCGTGCATATCTTCGCCTCATCCCGTTTCCAGGCACCGGCGACGTCTTATTGGCTCCCACTATGATTAGCCACCCGTTGGCATATGTCGCACCTACCACCCGACAGTCAAGTTGGCTAATTTGAAAATAATAGAATTGCTCCACTAGGTCAGTCTTGATGGCATCCTATAAGTTCTAATAGAACTCTGCTCGAATGCCATCGGACTTGGAGCCTTGTCATGTTCCATCTGAAATGCCACATCTCCCACCTCCTCTTTTGGTAAAGGTGTCGTAAGGATATTGTTCTCATCTATTGTGACTTGTCAAATGTCATATGTTTGATTCTCGTCGAGGGTGAAGTCTACTTTCATTGGAACCTCGACTGGAGGTACTTGGTTATGAAACGCTTGATATCTGCCTAGCCCTCGACCCGTCCATCACTCTGTTGGAGGCTAAAAATACACTTCTTCATGTGCCACCCATTGGCAACCACGTGGAAATATGTGTATTGTTGTCTCCCTCCAAAATGAATTGGGCTTTGGATCTTTTGTGATTTTATATGTGAGATCATCAACAATCATGGAAAGGTGTTGCTTTTATTTATTTATTTATTTATACAAATACCACTAGCGTATTTCGTCCATTTCGATAGGAAGAGGAAATTAATAAGTTGTTGAGGTTGATTAGTGGAAACAGAGATCTTTCCACCCGTGAAATTGCATAGGTCTAACCAATTGGCCACAAGTTAGAACATGCATTGATCTATGGATCGATCATTATACTTTAATCGGATGTAGCTGGAATTTCCTCGGACGCATGGCCGCATGGGAACATGAATATACTCCAGGTCAGGTATCGGATCGTCAACATGCATCCTTTCTATTGAGATCAAATTGAGAGAGCAGGTAGGTCCCTGAAATGGACGTGCAGGACTTGATATGGCCTTTCTTGAACTTGCCTTATTTAATAACCGAGGTAGTGGCTCATTTTTTGAGGGAGCTGGTCAAGCAAGCGAAGGACTATAGCGGAACTTTAGACTAGCCACAGTGGGAGTAACTTCAGCAGTAACATCGAGTCCAACTCAGCAGATTTGCTTATGTGGCAATGAGTTAATGAGGAGAGAGGTAGTTTCAGTAACTTAGCTAATTACTGTAACATCACATGTCCCAATGCAATATCAGTCTATAACCTAATAAATAAAGCTTTACATGACACCACACTTATGTTACTACCCACTATGAAGGTGGTAACATAGTCTAGGGATATGTGTATGTTACTCTCCACTGTGGCTAGTCTTAGCGTAGCAGGTAGTGTTTGCACTCGAAGCAACTTAGGCTAGGTAAACCAATGGTCAATGCAATGCTACATCTACGTAGGGAGTTACAAAAAATTTACGTAATAAGCCAGTTGGCAGAATATGATTAGGATTAGAGGAGAGGAGGGGCCCATCCCACTGAAAATCAGGGGGTAGAGAATTAGTTAAGGGAAGTTACGTAGCCCCTTAGTAACCCCTTCGGAGGTCTAGGGTTATTGCGTACATACATATGTTACAATTGCCATGGAGTAAATGGACATATTATACTACTCAATTAGGGCATCTCTAAGGCGGACCAACAAACCTCCCGTAACCGTCTGGACGCACATGTCCGGACCTCGTAAGCTATCCAATGGCGATCTCCATCGTTCTGCGGAGCGATCTGGACCGCCATTTTTCCGCAAACCGGAACTAAATGAGGGGGGCTTTGCGGAAGTCCGGACACGAGCCACATAGGACTCCGAAACCCTGGCCCACCCAAAACTGAGGCGGATCCCGTGATTTGTAGCTGACTGCACTCTTTCAACTGTAAAATCCCCCACTCTCCTCTTCCATCCAGCCGCTCTCCCCCAATTTTGTCCTTTTTTCATTGTCGACGCATGCATGGACCCGCGGGAGAAGTTGCCAGAGACGGCGGTGGTGAAGGATCCAGCGATCACACTCGCCCGAATGATCAACTTGGAGACACGGCAAAATCGCTGCCTCAAAGCGAAGGCAAAGATGGTGCCGCTCAAGAAGCAGAAGGCCGACGGAGGCGGAGCTGGAGGGCAGAGCCTGAGCGATGGTGGGCCGCTGCCGTTGCCGGCCGTGCAGACATCGCCATGGTCGGAGCATTACAAGGCTTCGTACTACTACGCCTCCAAGCAGCTTGGTAGGTAGTCACCGGCATCCGCCGCTAGGCAAGTGCCCTTCGTCACTGTCGTCAATGTGGTGATGCAGCTTGTCTCAGAGTGTTCATCACCGCAGCTAGTCCGGTCATGGACGTTGGGCATGGAGCAGCTGGGTGTCTGCAGATTGTTCACTTGTATGCCTAAAGCGGGCGAGCCGGCTTACGACGACGCGTACAGGGGGATGTTTGACATCATCCATGACAGAGGTGGGGAAGAAGGTTCCTATTAGGACGGGCAGGTGGATGACTAGGAGCCCACCCAGACCAGCTCGTACACCCAACCGGGCTCATAGCAGGGCTACACCTAGTCCGGCACGTACACTCAGCCGGGCACGCAACCGGGATACACCCAGTCCGGCACGTACACCCAGCCGGAACGGACACACAACAACATGATTGGGCAGGAGGAGAATGGAGACGACGATGATCCGGATGAATTTGCTGCCGATCCAAAAAGAGGGGTAGAGAAGAAAGCTTCAACATGCGGGGGGACGAGTTGTTGTATAATGCATGATTGGTCACTAACCTTGATCCGATCCATGGCACGGAGCAAAAGGGCACAATATTTTGGGCCAACATTCACTCTTGGTTCCATGAACTCAAGCATTTCCATCCCTATGATGCGCTCATCCGCAACTATGGCGCAAAGTCTCTCAACCATCGATTGTACATCATCTAAGAGGCAGTGTAGAAGTATTGCGCCACTTGAGGCAACTATCGCACGGCGGCCAAGTGGTGCGCAAATCATCGAGTGAGTAAGTTCATCATTTGGCCGGATATGCATTGTTTTGTAGATCACTTGGCCGGATATGCATTGTTTTGTAGATCACTTGGCCGGATATGCATTGTTTTAAAGATCAATTGGCCGGATAGCATTGTTTTATGGATCATTTGGTCGGATATGCATTGTTTTGTAGATCATTTGGCCGGATATGCATTGTTAACAATGTTTTATTTTATAGCCTTCCTGTGCGTGTAGTGTGCTCTTGAAGTTGGAGAATAAAAACTTCACCATCATGCATTGTAGATTGAAATTGAATGGACAACCCAAGTGAAATCTATACATTACCAAGACCGTCGCCCATGGCACCGAGGAAGAAACCGGTGCTCCAACCGACCCAACAAAAGAACCACCCAAGAAGTTTAGAAGAGGGTTTCATCGAAAGAAGTGGGAGAGGGAGAGGGCGAAGCAAGAGGGGTGGCGGCCAAGATGATGGAGAGGTTCAAGGACATCTTGTCGAAGAAGGAGGAGGCATACATCAAGCGCTCTGACGTCAAGGAGGAAAAAAAGGCAGAGAGGTTTAACATGTTGCTAGCGGCGACCGACAAGAAGCTCAAGCTCGAAGAGAAGAAGATCATGCTCAAAGAGAGAAAGGCAGACTCTTCAGAGGATACGAAGATGTTGACCTTGAAGATGGGGGATTTAGATGATGACGCAAGGATGATCGTGCAAGCCGTCCATTTCAAGATGTTGAAGCGGCGGCAGGAAGAGTTGGAGGCGCCAGAAAAGGAGGTGGCCGGTGAGGGAGTCCTGGACTATGGGCTCCTCGGGTGTCCGGGCTATGCGATATGGGTCGGACTGATGGGCCGCGAAGATACAAGATAGAAGGCCGTCCCCCGTGTTCGGATGGGACTCTCCTTTGCGTGGATGGCAAGCTTGGCGTCCGGATGTGTAGTTTCCTTTCTCTGTAAACTGACTCTGTACAACCCTAGGTCCCTCCGGTGTCTATATAAACCGGAGGGTTTAGTCCGTAGAGGCTAACACAAATCATACAGGATAGAGATCTAGGGTTTAGCCATCACGATCTCGAGGTAGATCAACCCTTGTAAACCCTATACTCATCAAAGTCAATCAAGCAGGAAGTAGGGTATTACCTCCATTAAGAGGGCCCGAACCTGGGTAAACAATGTGTCCTTCGTCTCTTGTTACCCTCGATCCTCAGACGCACGGTTCGGGACCCCCTACCCGAGATCGGTCGGTTTTGACACCGACATTGGTGCTTCCATTGAGAGTTCCACTGTGTCATCGCCAAAAGGATTGATGGCTCGTTTGATCATGATACGCCTCCAACGTATCTATAATTTACGAAGTATTCATGCTATTATATTATCTATTTTGGATGTTTATGGGCTAACCTATTAACCGGAGGCCCAGCCCAAATTGTTTTTTCTTGCCTATATTAGTGTTTCAAAGAAAAGGAATATCAAACGGAGTCCAAACGGAATGAAACCTTTGGGTGAGTTATTTTCGAAATGGAAGCAATCCAGGAGACTTGGAGTAGATGTCAGGGAAGCTTCAAGGAAGCCACGAGGCAGGGAGGCGCGCCCTACCCCCCTGGGCGCGCCCCCCACCCTCGTGGGCCCCTCGTGGCTCCCCTGACCGACTTCTTTCGCCTATATATATCCATATACCCTAAAAACATCGGGGAGCACAATAGATCGGGATTTTCGCCGCCGCAAGCCCCTGTAGCCACCAGAAACCAATCAGGGCCCTGTTTCGGCACCCTGTCGGAGAGGGGATCCCTCACTGGTGGCCATCTTCATTATCCCGGTGCTCTCCATGATGAGGAGGGAGTAGTTCACCCTCGGGGCTGAGGGTATGTACCAGTAGCTATGTGTTTGATCTCTCTCTCTCGTGTTCTTGAGGTGGTACGATCTTGATGTATCATGAGCTTTGCTACTATAGTTGGATCTTATGATGTTTCTCCCCCTCTACTCTCTTGTAATGGATAGAGTTTTCCCTTTGAAGTTATCTTATTGGATTGAGTCTTTAAGGATTTGAGAACACTTGATGTATGTCTTGCGTGTGCTTATCTGTGGTGACAATGGGATATTCACATGATCTACTTGATGTATGTTTTGATGATCAACTTGCATGTTCCGTGACCTCGTGAACTTATGCATAGGGGTTGGCACACATTTTCGTCTTGACTCTCTGATAGAAACTTTGGGGCACTCTTTGAAGTACTTTGTGTTGGTTTGAATAGATGAATCTGAGATTGTGTGATGCATATCGTATAATAATACCCACGGATACTTGAGGTGACATTGGAGTATCTAGGTGACATTAGGGTTTTGGTTGATTTGTGTCTTAAGGTATTATTTTAGTACGAACTCTATGATAGATCAAACAAAAATAATAGCTTCGTGTTATTTTACTACGGACTCTTGCATAGATCGATCAGAAAGAATAACTTTGAGGTGGTTTCGTACCCTACAATAATCTCTTTGTTTGTTCTCCACTATTAGTGGCTTTGGAGTGACTCTTTGTTGCATATGTTGAGGGATAGTTATATGATCCAATTATGTTATTATTGTTGAGAGAACTTGCACTAGTGAAAGTATGAACCCTAGGCCTTGTTTCCTAGCATTGCAATACCGTTTGTTCTCACTTCTATCATTAGTTACCTTGCTGTTTTTATATTTTCAGATTACAAAAACCTATATCTACCATCCATATTGCACTTCTATCACCATCTCTTCGCCGAACTAGTGCACCTATACAATTTGCCATTGTATTGAGTGTGTTGGGGACACAAGAGACTCTTTGTTATTTGGTTGCAGGGTTGTTTTAGAGAGACCATCTTCATCCTACGCCTCCCACGGATTGATAAACCTTAGGTCATCCACTTGAGGGAAATTTGTTACTGTCCTACAAACCTCTGCACTTGGAGGCCCAACAATGTCTACAAGAAGAAGGTTGTGTAGTAGACATCAAGCTCTTTTCTGGCGCCATTGCCGGGGAGGTGAGTGCTTGAAGGTATATCTTTAGATCTTGCAATCTAATCTTTTTGTTTCTTGTTTTATCACTAGTTTAGTCTATAAAATAAAACCACAAAAAATGGAATTAATGTTGCCTCATATGCTTCATCTTTTTAATGTCTTCCGTGAAAATGATGGGAAGGAAAATTGTGCTCAAGTACTAGAAGAAGAATTACATACAATGCTTGGCATAAAATATGTGAATGATGAGCATGATTGCAATGTTGTTAGTATGAATTATTTGAATACCCATGATGCTAATAATATGCAAAGCCACAAGCTTGGGGATGCTATGTTTGACGAAGATGATATTTTTTGTCCCCCAAGTTTTGATGAGCAAATTTATTATGATGAAGGTATGCCTCCTATTTATGATGATTATATTGATGAAAGTGGGTCTGGAAGAGTGTCAACTTTAGGAAGTAATGATCCCACTATTTTGGAGGGTGTTGAATCTTATTGTGATAATTATGAAAGTGGATTTGGAGAGGTCATGACTTTATTTAGTGATTAATCCACTATTTCGGAAGAGGTTCCAATTGATTATGATAACAAAGTTGCTATTTATGATGATTATTGTGATGACATGTATGCTATTAAGAATAATGATAACCATGAAACTTGGCATCATGATTTTAGTTTTAAATTGGATTATGCTTCACATGATAGTTATTTTGTTGAGTTTACTCCCACTACTATTCATGAGAAGAATTTTGCTTATGTGGAGAGTCATAAAATTTCTATGCTTGTAGATCATGAAAGGAATGGTTTGTGTGATAGACATATTGTTGAATTCATTCATGATGCTACTTAAAATTATTATGTGGGAGGAATATATGCTTGTAGGAATTGCAATAATATCAAGTTTCCTCTCTATGTGTTGAAAATCTTGAAGTTATGCTTGTTTTGCTTTCTTATGCTACTTGATTATTGTTCCCATAAGTTGTTTGCTCACAAAATCCCTACGCATAGGAAGTGGGTTAGACTTAAATGTGCTAGTCATATTCTTCATGATGCTCTCTTTATGTTTCAATTCTTATCTTTTATGTGAGCATCATTGAAATCATCATGCCTAGCTAGGGGCGTTAAACGTTAGCGCTTGTTGGGAGGCAACCCAATTTTATTTTTGTTCCTTGATTTTTGCTCCTGTTTAGTAATAAATAAATCATCTAGCCTATGGTTAGATGTGGTTTTATGTTTTAATTAGTGTTTGTGCAAAGTAAGACCTATAGAATCTTCTTGGATGATAATTATTTGATCTTGCTGAAAAAGACAGAAACTTTCTGCTCACGAAAACAATTGTTAAAAATCACCAGAACGTGATAAAATACTGATTCCAATTGCAGTAGATAAATAAAAAAATTATCTAGTTCTTCCTATTTTGGTAGATGTTTCTGAGTTCCAGAAGTTTCCGTTTGATACAGATTACTACAGACTGTTCTGTTTTTGACAGATTCTGTTTCATTGTGGTGTTTGCTTATTTTGATGAATCTATGAGTAGTATCGGAGGGTATGAACCATAGAGAAGTTGGAATACAGTAGATATTTCACCAATATGAATTTAGAATGAGTTCACAAAAGTACCTAAGTGGTGATTTATTTTCTTATACTAACGGAGCTTACGAGTTTCCTGATAAGTTTTGTGTTGTGAAGTTTTGAAGTTTTGGGTAAAGATTCGATGGACTATGAAATAAGGAGTGGCAAGAGCCTAAGCTTGGGGATGCCCAAGTCACCCCAAGGTAATATTCAAGGATAATCAAGAGCCTAAGCTTGGGGATGCCCCGGATGGCATCCCCTCTTTCGTCTTCGTTCATCGGTAACTTTACTTGGAGCTATATTTTTATTCACCACATGATATGTGTTTTGCTTGGAGCGTCATTTTATTTTGTTAGTATTTGCTTGCTGTTATTTACAATAATGTTTTGCATCTTTATTTTCAATAAAAATGTCAAGGATAGCCTTTACCATGCTTATTTTGCAAGTATACATGTTGCTGTTTCAAAACACAAAGTTTATCGCTGTTGCAAAAATTCCCTAGAAAAGTCAAAAAGTGATAAAATGTTGAAACCTTTTGCATATTAAGCTCTGATAAATTCACTACAATGTGAATTTTCTTTCATAATTTTTGGAGTTATGGAAGTATGATGAATCTTGCATTCTTTACAGACTGTACTGTTTTGGCAGATTGCTGTTATGTTTGCATTGTTTGCATATGTTTGCTTGTTTAATGATTCTATTTGAGGATAGGACTATTAAATATGCAGAGGCATTTAGTGTGAAATGTTGAATAATAATTTTAGTGATTTGCTACAGTAGAGTATGATAAGGTTTTTGCATTGGTTTATACTAACTTATCTCATGGGTTCTTGTTGAGTTTGGTGTGGATGAAGCTTTTGAGATTTAGGAACCGTGATATGAGAGGAATTAAGGAGACACAAAAGCTCAAGCTTGGGGATGCCTAAGGCACCCCAAGATAATATTTCAAGAAGTCTCAAGCATCTAAGCTTGGGGATGCCCCGGTAGGCATCCCACCTTTCTTCTTCAACAATTATCGGTTAGTATCGGTTGAGCCTAAGTTTTTGCTTCTTCACATGATGAGTGCTATCCTTGAAATGTCGTTTTATTTTGTTTTGCTTGCTGTTTGAATAATATCCCAAGATCTAAAATTTTTAAATGAGAGAGAGTCTTCACAAAGCTACATAATTATTTAACTACTCATTGATCTTCACTTATATCTTTTTGGAGTAGTTTGTCATTTACTCATGTGCTTCACTTATATCCTATGAGTAAATGGTTGAATGATTTGAATGTAATAAATCTGAATTTATATATGTTTCATATGCTTATACCTTGGGGAGTAATGACTTCACACATAATAAGTATAGGCAGTAAACTTATTGAAAGTTAGCAAACGCAGAGTTGGTCACTTGAACAATTCACGAAAGAATATTGAGGGAAGAGAGATTTCACATATAAATATACTATCTTGGACATCTTTTGTGATTGTGATCACTCATTAAAATATGACATGCTAAAAGGTTGATGTTGGACAAGGAAGACAACGTAATGGGTTATGTTTTCTTATATCCGAAATAAAGTATATTGTCATGGATCATTAAACATGTTGAGCTTGCCTTTCCCCCTCATGCTAGCCAAATTCTTTGCACCAAGTAGAGATACTACTTGTGCTTCCAAACATCCCCTAAACCAGAATTTCCTTTCTCTGTAAACTGACTCTGTACGACCCTAGGTCCCTCCGATGTCTATAAAAACCGGAGGGTTTAGTCCATAGAGGCTAACACAAATCATACAAGCTAGACATCTAGGGTTTAGCCATCACGATCTCGAGGTAGATCAACCCTTGTAACCCCTATACTCATCAAAGTCAATCAAGCAGGAAGTAGGGTATTACCTCCATTAAGAGGGCCCGAACCTGGGTAAACATTGTGTCCTTCTTCTCCTGTTACCCTCGATCCTCAGACGCACAGTTCGGGACCCCCTACCCAAGATCGGACAGTTTTGAAACCGACATTGGCACTTCCATTGAGAGTTCCACTGTGTCATCGCCAGAAGGATTAATGGCTCATTTGATCATGATAGGTCTCCAACGTATCTATAATTTATGAAGTATTCATGCTATTATATTATCTATTTTGGATGTTTATGGGCTTTACTAAACACTTTTATATTATTTTTGGGACTAACCTATTAACCGGAAGCCCAGCCCAAATTGTTGTTTTCTTGCCTATTTCAGTGTTTCAAAGAAAAGGAATATCAAACGGAGTCCAAACGGAATGAAACCTTCGGGAGAGTTATTTTCGGAACGGAAGCAATCCAGGAGACTTGGAGTAGACGTCAGGGAAGCTTCGAGGAAGCCACGAGGAAGGGAGGCGCGCCCCCCACCCTCATGGGCCCCTCGTGGCTCCCTTGACCGACTTCTTTTGCCTATATATATATCCATATACCCTAAAAACATTGGGGAGCACAATAGATCGGGAATTCCGCCGCCGCAAGCCTCTGTAGCCACCAAAAACCAATCGGGGCCCTGTTCCGGCACCCTGCCGGAGGGGGGATCCCTCACCGGCGGCCATCTTCATCATCCCGGCGCTCTCCATGATGAGGAAGGAATAGTTCACCCTCGGGGCTGAGGGTATGTACCGGTAGCTATGTGTTTGATCTCTCTCTCTCTCGTGTTCTTGAGGTGGTACGATCTTGATGTATCGCGAGCTTCGCTACTATAGTTGGATCTTATGATGTTTCTCCCCCTCTACTCTCTTGTAATGGATTGAGTTTTTCCTTTGAAGTTATCTTATCGGATTGAGTCTTTAAGGATTTGAGAACACTTGATGTATGTCTTGCATGTGCTTATCTGTGGTAACAATGGGATATTCACGTGATCTACTTGATGTATGTTTTGGTGATCAACTTGCGGGTTACGTGACCTCGTGAACTTATGCATAGGGGTTGGCACACGTTTTCGTCTTGACTCTCCGGTAGAAAATATGCATAGGGGTAGGAAATATGCCCTAGAGGCAATAATAAAGTTATTATTTATTTCCTTATATCATGATAAATGTTTATTATTCATGCTAGAATTGTATTAACCGGAAACATAATACATGTGTGAATACATAGACAAAGCAGTGTCACTAGTATGCCTCTACTAGACTAGGTTGTTAATCAAAGATGGTTATGTTTCCTAACCATAGACAAAGGAGTTGTCATTTGATTAACAAGGTCACATCATTGGTTGAATGATCTGATTGACATGACCCATTCCATTAGCTTAGCACCCGATCGTTTAGTATGTTGCTATTGCTTTTATCCATGACTTATGCATGTTCCTATAACTATGAGAATATGCAACTCCCGTTTCTGGAGGAACACTTTGGTACTACCAAAGCGTCACAACGTAATCGGGTGATTATAAAGGAGTACTATAGGTGTCTCCAAAGGCAGATGTTGGGTTGGCGTATTTCGAGATTAGGATTTGTCACTCCGATTGTCGGAGAGGTATCTCTCTGGGCCCTCTCGGTAATACACATCACTAAGCCTTGCAAGCATTACAACTAATGAGTTAGCTGTGAGATGATGTATTACGGAACGAGTAAAGAGACTTGCCAAGATGTGAGATTGAACTAGGTATTGGATACCGACGATCGAATCTCGGGCAAGTAACATACCGATGATAAAGGGAACAACGTATGTTGTTATGCGGTCTGACCGATAAAGATCTTCGTAGAAAATGTAGGAGCCAATATGGGCATCCAGGTCCCGCTATTGGTTATTGACCGGAGACGTGTCTCGGTCATGTCTACATTGTTCTCGAACCGTAGGGTCCCGCACGCTTAAGGTTTCGATGACGGTTATATTATGAGTTTTGTGTATTTTGATGTACCGAAGGAGTTCGAGTCCCGGATGAGATCGGGGACATGACGAGGAGTCTCGAAATGGTCGAGACGTAAAGATTCATATATTGGATGATATGTTTAGGCCAAGGGGTCAAGCCCATGAGGCTTTAGGCTGGTGCAAAAGGAGTTTTATGCGGAGGCCGGGGCCAAACGCCGGAGACCCTGGCGTCGGCCTGGGCTAGACGCCGAGGCCCATGGCGTCTGGGCCGACGCCAAGGTTTGTGGCGTTTGGTCCTGGAGTCCAGTGGGACTCTTGCCTTCGGGCAAAACCGACTTTGAGGAGGCTTTTTGCTCCAAGTTTCGACCGGGCTCAACATATAAATAGAGGGGCAGGGCTAGCACCAAAGACACAACAATTGATCTCTTGGATCTCTTAGCCGTGTCTTGGTGCCCCCTCCACTATATTCCACCTCGGTCATATCGTGGCGGTGCTTAGGCGAAGCCCTGCGTCGATGAGAACATCAAGATCGTCCTGCCACGTCGTCTTGTGGAACTCTCTCCCGGAGCTTTGCTGGATCGGAGCCTGAGGAGCGTCACCGAGCTGAGCGTGTGCCAAGAACTCGGGAGGCGAATGAGTAACGGCGCTGGGATCGGTTGGATCGCGAGGAGAACGTCTGACTACTTCCTCTACGTTGTGATCGCTTCCGCTTCGGTCTACGAGGGTACGTAGACAACACTCTCCCCTCTCGTTGCTATGCATCACCATGATCTTGCGTGTGCATAGGAAATTTTTGAAATTACTACGTTCCCCAACAGTGGCATCCGAGCCTAGGTTTTTATGGTTTGATGTTTTGCACGAGTAGAACACAAGTGAGTTGTGGGCGATACAAGTCATCTTGCCTACCGGCATGTCATACTTTGGTTCAGCGGTATTGTGAGATGAAGCGGCCGGACCGACATTACGCCGTGCGCTTCTGGCGAGACTGGTTTCACCGTTACGAGCACTCGTGCTTAAAGGTGGCTGGCGGGTGTCTGTCTCTCTCACTTTAGTTGAACCGAGTGTGGCTACGCCCGGTCCTTGCGAAGGTTAAAACGGAGTCTATTTGACAAACTATCGTTGTGGTCTTGATGCGTAGGTGAGATTGGTTCTTACTTAAGCCCATAGCAGCCACGTAAAATTTGCAACAACAAAGTAGAGGACGTCTAACTTCTTTTTGCAGGGCATGTTGTGATGTGATATGGTCAAGACGTGATGCTATATTTTATTGTATGAGATGATCATGTTTTGTAACCGAAGTTATCTGCAACTGGCTGGAGCCATATGCTTGTCGCTTTATTGTATGAAATGCAACGCATACTGTAATTGCTTTACTTTATCACTAAGCGGTAGCGATAGTCGTAGAAGCAATAGATGGCGTAAACGACAACGATGCTACGATGGAGATCAAGGTGTCGCGCCCGGTGGCGATGGTGATCACGACGGTGCTTCGGAGATGGAGATCACAAGCACAAGATGATGATGGCCATATCATATCACTTATATTGATTGCATGTGATGTTTATCCTTTATGCATCTTATTTTGCTTTGATTGACGGTAGCATTTTAAGATGATCTCTCACTAAAATTATCAAGTAGTGTTCTCCCCTGAGTATGCACCGTTGCCAAAGTTCGTCGTGCCCGGACACCACGTGATGATCGGGTGTGATAAGCTCTCGTCCATCTACAACGGGTGCAAGCCAGTTTTGCACCACGCAGAATACTCAAGTTATACTTGGCGAGCCTAGCATATGCAGATATGGCCTTGGAACACGGAGACCGAAAGGTCGGCGTGAATCATATAGTAGATATGATCAACATAAGATGTTCACCATTGAAAACTACTCCATCTCACGTGATGATCGGTTATGGTTTAGTTGATTTGGATCACGTAATCACTTAGATGACTAGAGAGATGTCTATCTAAGTGGGAGTTCTTAAGTAATATGATTAATTGAACTTTAATTTATCATGAACTTAGTCCTGGTAGTATTTTGCAAATTATGTTGTAGATCAATAGCTCGCGTTGTTGCTTCCCTATGTTTTTATATGTGTTCCTAGAGAAAATTGTATTGAAAAATGTTAGTAGAAATGATGCGGATTGGATCCGTGATCTGAGGTTTATCCTCATTGCTGCACAGAAGAATTATGTCCTTAATGCACCGCTAGGTGATGCACCTATTGCAGGAGCAAATGCGGGCGTTATGAGCGTTTGGCTAGCTCAATATTATGACTACTTGATAGTTTAGTGCACCATACTTAACGGCTTAGAATCGGGACTTCAAAGGCGTTTTGAACGTCATGGACCATATGAGATGTTCCAGGAATTGAAGTTAATATTTCAAGCAAATACCCGAGTTGAGAGATATGAAGTCTCCAACAAGTTCTATAGCTAAAAGATGGAGGAGAATCGCTCAACTAGTGAGCATGTGCTCAGATTGTCCGAATACTTCAATCGCTTGAATCAAGTGGGAGTTAATCTTCCAGATAAGATAGTGATTGACAGAATTCTCTAGTCACCATCACTAAGTTACTAGAACTTCGTGATGAACTATAGTATGCAAGGGATGACGAAAACGATTCCCGAGCTCTTACGTGATGTTGAAATCAACGAAGGTAGAAATCAAGAAAGAGCATCAAGTGTTGATGATTGACAAGACCACTAGTCTCAAGGAAAAGGGCAAAGGGAAGAAGGGAACTTCAAAGGAGCGGCAAGCAAGTTGCTGCTCGAGTGAAGAAGCCCAAGTCTGGACCTAAGCACGAGACTAAGTACTTTTGCTGCAATGGAACTGGTCAACTGAAGCGGAACTACCCCCTGAATATTTGGTGGATTAGAAGGATGGCAAAGTGAACAAAGGTATATTTGATATACAGATTATTGATGTGTATTTTACTAGTGTTCATAGCAACCCCTCGGTATTTGATACGGGTATAGTTGCTAAGAGTAGTAACTTGAAAGCAGGAGTTCTGAGAATGAACAGAAACTAGTTGAAGGGGAAGTGACGATGAGTGTTGGAAGTAGTTCCAAGATTGATATGATCATCATCGCACACTCCCTATACTTTCGGGATTAGTGTTGAACCCAAATAAATGTTATTTGGTGTTTGCGTTGAGCATGAATATGATTTGATCATGTTTGTTGCAATACGGTTATTCATTTAAGTAAGAGAATAAACTGTTGTTCTGTTTAGATGAATAAAACCTTATATGGTTACACACCCAATGAAAATGGTTTATTGGATCTCGATCGTAGTGATACACATAAGCATAATATTGAAACAAAAAGATGCAAAGTTAATAATGATAGTGCAACTTATTTGTGGCACTGCCGTTTAGGTCATATTGGTATAAAGCGCATGAAGAAACTCTGTGCTGATGGGTTTTTGGAATCACTTGATTATGAATCATTTGATGCTTGCGAACCGTGCCTTTTTTGCAAGATGACTGAAACTCCATTGTTCGGAACAATGGAACGAGCTACTGACTTGTTGGAAATAATACATACCGATGTATGCGATCCAATGAGTGTTGATGCTCGTGGCAAGTATCATTATTTACTGACCTTCACAGATGATTTGAGCAGATATGCGTATATCTACTTGATGAAACATAAGTCTGAAATAACTGAAAGGTTCAAAGAATTTTAGGGTGAAGTGGAAAATCATCGTAACAAGAAAATAAAGTTTCTGCGATCTGATCGCGGAGAGGAATATTTGAGTTACGAGTTTGGTCTTCAATTAAAACAATGTGGAATAGTTTCACAGCTCACGCCACCTGGAACACCACAACGTTATGGTGTGTCCGAGCGTCGTAACCGCACTTTATTGGATATAGTGCGATCTATGATGTCTCTTACTGATTTACCAATATAGTTTTGGGGTTATGCATTAGAGACAGCTGCATTCACATTAAAAGGGCACCATCTAAATCCGTTGAGATGACAACATATGAACTGTGGTTTAGCAAGAAACCCAAGTTGACGTTTCTTAAAGTTTGGCGCTGCGATGCTTATGTGAAAAAGTTTCATCCTGATAAGCTCGAACCCAAATCGGAGAAGTGCGTCTTCATAGAATACCCAAAGGAAATAGTTGGGTACACCTTCTATCACAGATCCGAAGGCAAGATATTCGTTGCTAAAAATGGATCCTTTCTAGAGAAGGAGTTTCTCTCGAAAGAAGTGAGTGGGAGGAAAGTAGAACTTGATGAGGTAATTATACCTTCTCCCTTATTGGAAAGTAGTTCATCACAGAAATCAGTTCCGGTGATTCCTACACCAATTAGTGAGGAAGCTAATGATGATGATCATGTAACTTCAGATCAAGTCACTACCGAATCTAAATAGGTAAACCAGAGTGAGATCCGCACTGAATGGTACGACAATCCTGTTCGGAAGTCATGCTACTAGATCATGACGAACCTACGAACTATGAAGAAGCGATGGTGAGCCCAGATTCCGCTAAATGGCTAGAAGCCATGAAATCTGAGATGGGATCCATGTATGAAAACAAAGTGTGGACTTTGGTTGACTTGCCCGAATTCGGCAAGCAATAGAAAATAAATGGATCTTCAAGAGGAAGGCGGACGTTGATAGTAGTGTTACTATCTACAAAGCTCGACTTATGCAAAAGGTTTTTGACAAGTTCAAGGTGTTGACTACAATGAGATTTTCTCAACTGTAGCGATGCTTAAGTCTGTCCGAATCATGTTAGCAATTGCCACAATTTATGAAATTTGGCAAATGGATGTAAAACTGCATTCCTGAATGGGTTTACGGAGGAAGAGTTGTATATGATGCAACCAGAAGGTTTTATCGATCCAAAGGGAGCTAACAAAGTGTGCAAGCTCCAGCGATCCATCTATGGACTGGTGCAAGCATCTCGGAGTTGGAATATACGCTTTGATAAGTTGATCAAAGCATATAGTTTATACAGACTTGCGGTGAAGCCTGTATTTACAAGAAAGTGAGTGGGAGCACTACAATATTTACGATAAGTATATGTGAATGACATATTGTAGATCGGAAATAATGTAGAATTATTCTGCAAAGCATAAAGGAGTGTTTGAAAGGAGTTTTTCAAAGAAAGACCTCGGTGAAGCTGCTTACATATTGAGCATCAAGATCTATAGAGATAGATCAAGGCGCTTGATAAGTTTTTTCAATGAGTACATACCTTGACAAGATTTTGAAGTAGTTCAAAATGGAACAGTCAAAGAAAGAGTTCTTGCACTGTGTTACAAGGTGTGAAATTGAGTAAGACTCAAAACCCGACCACGGCGAGAAGATAGAAAGAGAATGAAAGTCATTCCCTATGCCTTGGCCATAGGTTCTATAAAGTATGCCATGCTGTGTACCAGATCTATTGTATACCCTACACCGAGTTTGGCAAGGAGTACAATAGTGATCTAGGAGTAGATCATCGGACAGCGGTCAAAAATTATCCTTAGTGGAATAAGGATATGTTTCTCGATTATGGAAGTGACAAAGGTTAAATGCGTAAAGGGTTACGTCGATGCAAGTTTTGACACCGATCTGGATGACTCTAAGTCTCGATCTAGATACATATTGAAAGTGGGAGCAATTAGCTAGAGTAGCTCCGTGCGAGCATTGTAGACATAGAAAATTGCAAACTACATAACGGATCTGAATATGAAAGACCCGTTGACTAAGATTCTCTCACAAGCAAAACATGATCACACCTTAGTACTCTTTGGGTGTTAATCACATAGCGATGTGAACTAAATTACTGAATCTAGTAAACCCTTTGGGAGTTGGTCACATGGCGATGTGAACTATGGGTGTTAATCACATGATGATGTGAACTATCGATGTTAATCACATGGTGATGTGATCTAGATTATTGACTCTAGTGCAAGTGGGAGACTGAAGGAAATATGCCCTAGAGGCAATAATAAAGTTATTATTTATTTCCTTATATCATGATAAATGTTTATTATTCATGCTAGAATTGTATTAACCGGAAACATAATACATGTGTGAATACATAGACAAACAGAGTGTCACTAGTATGCATCTACTAGACTAGCTTGTTAATCAAAGATGGTTATGTTTCCTAACCATAGACAAAGGAGTTGTCATTTGATTAACAAGGTCACATCATTGGTTGAATGATCTGATTGACATGACCCATTCCATTAGCTTATCACCCGATCGTTTAGTATGTTGCTATTGCTTTTATCCATGACTTATGCATGTTCCTATAACTATGAGAATATGCAACTCCGTTTACGGAGGAACACTTTGGGTACTACCAAAGCGTCACAACGTAATCGGGTGATTATAAAGGAGTACTATAGGTGTCTCCAAAGGCAGATGTTGGGTTGGCGTATTTCGAGATTAGGATTTGTCACTCCGATTGCTCGGAGAGGTATCTCTGGGCCCTCTCGGTAATACACATCACTAAGCCTTGCAAGCATTACAACTAATGAGTTAGCTGTGAGATGATGTATTACTTAAGCGAGTAAAGAGACTTGCCAGTAACGAGATTGAACTAGGTATTGGATACCGACGATCGAATCTCGGGCAAGTAACATACCGATGATAAAGGGAACAACGTATGTTGTTATGCGGTCTGACCGATAAAGATCTTCGTAGAAAATGTAGGAGCCAATATGGGCATCCAGGTCCCGCTATTGGTTATTGACCGGAGACGTGTCTCGGTCATGTCTACATTGTTCTCGAACCGTAGGGTCCGCACGCTTAAGGTTTCGATGACGGTTATATTATGAGTTTTGTGTATTTTGATGTACCGAAGGAGTTCGGAGTCCCGGATGAGATCGGGGACATGACGAGGAGTCTCGAAATGGTCGAGACGTAAAGATTCATATATTGGATGATATGTTTAGGCCAAGGGTCAAGCCCATGAGGCTTTAGGTTGGTGCAAAAGGAGTTTTGCGGAGGCCGAGGGCCAAACGCCGAGACCTGGCGTCGGCCTGGGCTAGACGCCGAGGCCCATGGCGTCTGGGCGCACGCCAAGGTTTGTGGCGTTTGGTCCTGGATTCGAGTGGGACTCTTGCCTTTCGGGCAAAACCGACTTTGAGGAGGCTTTTGCTCCAAGTTTTGACCCGGGGCTCAACATATAAATAGAGGGCAGGGCTAGCACCAAAGACACAACAATTGATCTCTTGGATCTCTTAGCGTGTCGGTGCCCCTCCACTATATTCCACCTCGGTCATATCGTGGCGGTGCTTAGGCGAAGCCTGCGTCGGTAGAACATCAAGATCGTCCTGCCTTGGTCGTCTTGTGGAACTCTCTCCCGGAGCTTTGCTGGATCGGAGCCTGAGGAGCGTCACCGAGCTGAGCGTGTGCCAAGAACTCGGGCGCCCGAATGCTTGGCGCTGGGATCGGTTGGATCGCGAGGAGAACGTCGACTACTTCCTCTACGTTGTGATCGCTTCCGCTTCGGTCTACGAGGGTACGTAGACAACACTCTCCCCTCTCGTTGCTATGCATCACCATGATCTTGCGTGTGCGTAGGAATTTTTTTGAAATTACTATGTTCCCCAACAGTGCATAACTACGCACTCAAAATACCTTGGGCATCAACAGAGGCACAATATGGATAGGTCTATAGTCCGGTTTGACCCTATATGACCTGGATCTCTTTTCCTTGATCCTCTTTCCTTTTCTTTTTCAATATTACAGGTGCATTAAAACCTATCTACTCTAGGATGTACAAGGACTATTTCCGAGCCCGGTTTCGTATAAACAACTGTGGGCCATTCCTCTCAAGGAATCTCTCCCTCAAAGGTAAAAGTGATGCAGACGTGCGGCAGGGTGTCCAAAAGATCGTCAAGACCAACTCTTCTCTTTGGTACCTGTATACGGCTTCCCCTTGCTCATAAATTCTCGGCATGTAAAATAGCCTTGATGCTTATAGCATCTTTTGTAAGAATATGTTTTGACGTCTCAATTAGACTATAATGGAAACAGTTTTTCGCCCAACACTATTTGGTATTGGCTTATCTCTTAATCCGTATTCCCACTTCATGTCAGATTGGCATATACACTTCGCAATGGCTTACAAGGCCAGGGGCTCTATTCGGCCTCATACATCAAAAAGTCCGAACACTTTTATAGTATACTTCAGCGTCCCGAATATGGCATTATATGCATCGGCTCCGAATCATGTCTTTGGTCAATAGTTGGGTTGCCCGGCTCCTGTGGTTACCACCTTACGTTCCGCTTGTTCGGCTAAGGTAGTAAAGGGAGAACTACTGTGATTGTGTTTCTTTCTCGTCCGCTCAAACACCTCAGTATAGAAAGCCGAAAACTGATTGTAATGGTGCGGCGAGAGCTAGTCAGCCATTCGGCGACTTAATATAAATCTCTTGCAATTTCTTCCGTATTATACGGAGGACTGGCTTCGGCTCAGTCACGAGCCTATGGCATCCCAGTTCGGACAGCCGCATACGCACTAGGGGCTAGTACTTAGTGTTGGGGAACGTAGCAGAAATTCAAAATTTTCCTACGTATCACCAAGATCTATCTATGGAGAGACTAGCAACGAGGGGAAGGAGAGTGCATCTACATACCCTTGTAGATCGCTAAGCGGAAGCGTTCAAGTGAACGGGTTGATGGAGTCGTACTGCCGTGATTCAGATCACCGATGATCCTAGTGCCGAGCAGACGGCACCTCCGCGTTCAACACACGTACAGCCCGGTGGCGTCTCACGCCTTGATCCAGCGAGGAGAGAGGAGAGGTTGAGGAAGACTCCATCCAACAGCAGCACAACGGCGTGGTGGTGGTGGAGGAGCGTGGCAATCCTGCGAGGCCGCCCAAGCACTACGGAGGAGAAGGAGGTGTTGGAGAGGAGAGAGAGGCGCCAGGCTCGGTGCTGCTGCCCCCTCCCTCCCCCTTTATATAGGTGCCAAGGAGGGGAGGGCAGCCTTGCCCCTCCTCCAAGGGAGGGTGCGGCCAGAGGGAAGGAGTCCATCCTCCCAAGGCACCTCGGAGGTGCCTTCCCTCTATGGACTCTTCCTCTCCAAGTGTTTCATGCGCATGGGCCTCTTGGGGCTGGTTCCCCTTGGCCCATGCAGGCCTAAGCGCACCACCTAGGGCCCATGTGGCCCCAGGGCAGGTGGCCCCACCCGGTGGGCCCAGGACCCCTCCGGTGGTCCCGGTACAATACCGATATCACCGAAACTTGTCCCGATGGCGAAACAGCACTTCCTATATATAATTCTTTACCTCCGGACCATTCCGGAACTCCTCGTGACGTCCAGGATCTCATCCGGGACTCGAACAACATTCGGTAACCACATACAAGCTTCCTATATAACCCTAAGCGTCATCGAACCTTAAGTGTAGACCCTACGGGTTCGGAGACAAGCGAGACATGACCGAGGCGTTCTCCGGTCAATAACCAACAGCGGGATCTGGATACCCATGTTGGCTCCACATGTTCCACGATGATCTCATCGGATGAACCCACGATGTCAAGGACTCAGTCAATCCCGTATACAATTCCCTTTGTCTAGCGGTATTGTACTTGCCGAGATTCGATCATCGGTATCCCGATACCTTGTTCAATCTCGTTACCCGGCAAGTCTCTTTACTCGTTCCGTAACACATCATCCCGTGATCAACTCCTTAATCACACTGTGCACATTATGATGATGTCCTACCGAGTGGGCCCAGAGATACCTCTCCGTCACACGGGTGACAAATCCGATCTCGATTCGTGCCAACCCAATGTACACTTTCGGAGATACCTGTAATGCACCTTTATAGCCACCCGATTCGTTGTGACGTTTGGTACACCCAAAGCATTCCCTACGGTATCCGGGAGTTGCACAATCTCATGGTCTAAGGAAATGATACTTGACATTAGAAAAGCTTTAGCATACGAACTACGATCTTTGTGCTAGGCTTAGGATTGGGTCTTGTCCATCACATCATTCTCCTAATGATGTGATCCCGTTATCAATGACATCCAATGTCCATGGTCAGGAAATCGTAACCATCTATTGATCAACGAGCTAGTCAACTAGAGGCTTACTAGGGACATGGTGTTGTCTATGTATCCACACATGTATCTGAAGTTTCCTATCAATACAATTATAGCATGGATAATAAACGATTATCATGAACAAGGAAATATAATAATAACTAATTTATTATTGCCTCTAGGGCATATTTCCAACAGTCTCCCACTTGCACTAGAGTCAATAATCTAGTTCACATCGCCATGTGATCAACGCTGATAGGTCACATCGCCATGTGACCAACATCCAAAGAGTCTACTAGTGTCTTAAACTAGTTCACATCACCATGTGATTAAGACTCAATGAGTTACGAGGTTTGATCATGTTTTGCTTGTGAGAGAGGTTTTAGTCAGCGGGTTTTAGTCAACGGGTGCGAACCTTTCAGATCCGTGTGTGCTATCTAATTCTCTTATGTCATATTGTAAATGCTGCTTCCACGCTCCACTTGGATCTATTCCAAAGCGGTTGCTCCACTATACGTATCCGGTTTGCTACTCGAGTCACTTTCGGATAGGTGTTAAAGCTTGCATCGATGTAACCCTTATGCCGAACTCTTTATCACCTCCATAATCGAGAAACATGTCCTTATTTACTCCAAGGACAATTTTGACCGCTGTCCAATGATCCATTCCTGGATCATTCTTGTACCCTCGACCGACTCATGGCAAGGCACACTTCGGTGCGGTACACAGCATAGCATACTATAGAGCCTATATACGAAGCATAGGGGCGACCTTAAATCCTTTCTCTCTTTTACTGCCGTGGTCGAGCTTTTAACTCTTAACTCCATACCTTACAACTCAGGCAAGAACTCCTTCTTTGGTGATCCATCTTGAACACTTTCAAGATTATGTCAAGGTATGTGCTCATTTGAAAGTACTATTGAGCGTTTTGATCTATCCTCATAGATCTTGATGCTCAATGTTCAAGTAACTTAATCCAGGTTTTCACTTGAAAACACTTTTCAAATAACCCTATATGCTTTACAGAAAATTCTACATCATTTACGATCATCTATATGTCAACGACACATACTCATCGAGAAATTCTATAGTGCTCCCACTCACTTCTTTGGAAATACAAGTTTCTCATAAACTTTGTATAAACCCAAAATCTTTGATCGTCTCATCAAAGCGCACATTCCAACTCCGAGATGCTTACTCCGGTCCTTAGAAGGGATCATTGGAGCCAGCATACCTTTTAGCATCCTTAGGATCGACAAAACTTTCTGATTGTATCACATACAACCTCTCCTTACGAAAACTGGTAAGGAAACTCATTTTGACATCCATCGCCAGATTTCATAAATGCAGCTTATGCTAACATGATTCCGACAGACTCAAGCATCGCTACGGATGAGAAAATCTCATCGTAGTCAACTCCTTGAACTTGTGAAAAACTCTTCGCCACAAGTCGAGCTTCATAGACGGTGACATTACCGTCCATGTCCGTCTTCTTCTTAAAGATCCATTTATCTCAATGGCTTGCCGATCATCGGGCAAGTCCATCAAAGTCCATGCTTTGTTATGATACATGGATCCTATCTCGGATTTCATGGCTTCTAACCATTTGTCGGAATTTGGGCCCACCATCGCTTCTCCATAGCTCGTAGGTTCATTGTTGTCTAGCAACATGACCTTCAAGACAGGATCACCGTACCACTCACGATGCGATCTGGCGTTCTTGTCGTCCTCTGAGGTTCGGTAGTGACTTGATCCAAGCTTCATGATCAATATCATAAGCTTCTACTTCAATTGGTGTAGGTGCCACGGGAACAACTTCCTGTGCCCTACTACACACTAGTTGAAGTGACGGTTCAATAACCTCATCAAGTCTCCACCATCCTCCCACTCAACTTTTCGAGACAAACTTTTCCTCGAGAAAGGACCCGATTCAAGAAACAATCCCTATTGCTTTCGGATCTGAATTAGGAGGTTTACCCAACTGTTTTGGGTGTCCTATGAAGATGTATTTTATCCGCTTTGGGTTCGAGCTTATCAACTGAAACTTTTCCACATAAGCGTCGCAGCCCCAAATTTTTAAGAAATGACAGCTTAGGTTTCTCTAAACCATAGTTCTTACGGTGTCATCTCAGCGGAATTACGTGGTACCCTATTAAAGTGAGTGCGGTTGTCTCTAATGCCTAACCCATGAGCGATAGTGGTAATTCGATAAGAGACATCATGGTACGCACCATATCCAATAGGGTGCAACTATGATGTTCGGACACACCATCACACTATGGTGTTCGAGCGGTATTAATTGTGAAACAATTTGCACAATGTCTTAATTGTGTACCAAACTACATAACTCAGATATTCATCTCTATGATCACATCACAGACATTTTATCCTCTTGTCACGAAGATCTTCAACTTCACTCTGAAATTACTTGAACCTTTCAATAATTCAGACTTGTGTTTCATCAAGTAAATATACTCAACATCTACTCAAATCATCTGTGAAGTAAGAACATAACGATATTCATGCATGCCTCGGCACTCATTGGACTGCACACATCAAAATGTGTTACCTCCAACAAGTTGCTATCTTGTTCCATCTTCTGAAACCGAGGCTTTTCAGTCATCTTGCCCATGTGGTATGATTTGCATATCTCAAGTGATTCAAAATCATGCAAGTGCAAACGATCCATCTGCATGGAGTTTCTTCATGCGTATACACCAATAGACATGGTTCATGTCTCAAACTTTTCAAAAAACGAGTGAGTCCAAAGATCCATCAACATGGAGCTTCTTCATGCGTTTTATGACTTACATGGCAGTGCCACAAGTAAGTGGTACTATCATTACTATCTTATATCTTTTGGCATGAAAATGCGTATCACTACGATCGAGATTCAATAGACCATTCATTTAGGTGCAAGACCATTGAAGGTATTATTCAAATAAATAGAGTAACCATTATTCTCCTTAAATGAATAACTGTATTGCGATAGACATGATCCAATCATGTCTATGCTCAACGTAAACACCAAATAACAATTATTTAGGTTCAACATCAATCTCGATGGTAGAGGGAGCGTGCGATGCTTGATTACATCAACCTTGGAAACACTTCCAACACATATCGTCAGCTCACCTTTAGCTAGTCTCCGTTTATTCCGTAGCTTTTATTTGAGTTACTAACACTTAGCAACCGAACCGGTATCTAATACCCTGGTGCTACTAGGAGTACTAGTAAAGTACACATTAACATAATGTATATCCAATATACTTCTATCGACCTTGCCAGCCTTCTTATCTACCAAGTATCTAGGGTAATTCTGTTCCGGTGGTTGTTCCCCTGATTACGAAGCACTTAGTCTCGGGTTTGGGTTCGACCTTGGGTTTCTTCAACTGGAGCAGCAACTTATTTGCCGTTTCATGAAGTGTCCCTTCTTGCCCTTGCCCTTCTTGAAACTAGTGGTTTCACCAACCATCAACAATTGATGCTCCTTCTTGATTTCTACTTTCGCGGTGTCAAACATCGCGAACACTTCAAGGATCATCATATCTATCCCTGATATGTTATAGTTCATCACGAAGCTCTAGTAGCTTGGTGGCAATGACTTTGGAGAAACATCACTATCTCATCTCGGAAGATCAACTCCACTCGATTCAAGTGATTGTTGTACTCGGACAATCTGAGCACAAGCTCAACGATTGAGCTTTTCTCCCTTAGTTTGCAGGCTAAGAAAATCGTCGGAGGTCTTATACCTCTTGGCGTGAGCACGAGCCTGAAATCCCAATTTCAGCCCTCGAAACATCTCATATGTTCATGACGTTCAAAACGTATTTGGTGCCTCTACTTAAACCATTTAACCGAACTATCATGTAGTTATCAAAAGCGTGTATGTCCGATGTTCGCAACATCCACAGAACGACGTTTGGGGTTGAGCACACCGAGCGGTGCATTAAGGACATAGGCTTTCTTACATCGCATAATCGCTCTTGTCAACTTTCAACTATATTTTCTCTAGGAACATATCTAAGCGGTGGAACTAAAGCGCCGAGCATACGACATAATTTGCAAAGATCTTTTGACTATGTTCAGGATAATTAAGTTCATCTCATGAACTCCCACTCGAATAGACATCCCTCCGTCATCTAAGTGATTACATGATCCGAGTCAACTAGGCCGTGTCCGATCATCACGTGAGACGGACTAGTCATCATCGGTGAACATCTTCATGTTGATCGTATCTACTATATCGACTCATGCTCGACCTTTCGGTCTCTCGTGTTCCGAGGCCATGTCTGTACATGCTAGGCTCGTCAAGTTAACCCCAAGTGTTTTTGTTGTGTAAATCTGTCTTACACCCGTTGTATGTGAACGTAAGAATCCATCACACCCGATCATCACGTGGTGCTTAGAAGCGACGAACTGTAGCAACGGTGCCGCAGTCGAGGAGAACACTTCTTGAAATTTGTGTAAGGGATCATCTTATTTACTACCGTCGTTCTAAGTAAACAAGATGCATAAACATAATAAACATCACATGCAATTATATAGTAGTGACATGATATGGCCAATATCATATAGCTCCTCTTGATCTCCATCTTGAGGCTCCGTGATCATCATTGTCACCGGCATGACACCATGATCTCCATCATCATGATCTCCATCATCGTGTCTCCATGAAGTTGTCTCGCCAACTTATTACTTCTACTACTATGGCTACCGTTAGCAATAAAGTAAAGTAATTACATGGCGTTGTTCAATGACACGCAGGTCATACAATAAATAAAGACAACTCCTATGGCTCCTGCCGTTGTCATACTCATCGACATGCAAGTCGTGAATCCTATTACAAGAACATGATCAATCTCATACATCACATATCATTCATCACATTCTTCTTGGCCATATCACATCACATAGCATACCCCGCAAAAACAAGTTAGACGTCCTCTAATTGTTGTTTGCATGTTTCTGATGGCTGCTTTGGGTTTCTAGCAAGAACGTTTCTTACCTACATAAAACCACAACGTGATATGCCAATTGCTATTTACCCTTCATAAGGACCCTTTTCATCGAATCCGTTCCGACTAAAGTGGGAGAGACAGACACCCGCCAGCCACCTTATGCAACTAGTGCATGTCGATTCGGTGGAACCGGTCTCACGTAAGCGTCACGTGTAAGGTTGGTCGGGCCGCTTCATCCCACAATACCGTCGAATCAAGATAAGACTAGTAACGGCAAGCATATTGAACAAAATCAACGCCCACAACTACTTTGTGTTCTACTCGTGCAAAGAATCTACGCAATAGACCTAGCTCATGATGCCACTGTTGGGGACCGTAGCAGAAATTCAAAATTTTCCTACGTGTCACCAAGATCTATCTATGGAGAGACTAGAAACGAGGGGAAGGAGAGTGCATCTACATACCCTTGTAGATCTCTAAGCGGAAGCGTTCAAGTGAGCAGGGGTTGATGGAGTCGTACTACGCCGTGATTCGGATCACCGATGATCCTAGTGCGAGCAGACGGCACCTCCGCGTTCAACACACGTACAGCCCGGTGGCGTCTCCCACGCCTTGATCCAGCGAGGAGAGAGGAGAGGTTGAGGAAGACTCCATCCAACAGCAGCACAACGGCGTGGTGGTGGTGGAGGCGTGGCAATCCTGCGGGGCTTCGCCAAGCACTACGGAGGAGAAGGAGGTGTTGGAGAGGGAGAGAGGCGCCCGAGGCTCAGGTGCTGCTGCCCCCTCCCTCCCCTTTATATAGGTGCCAAGGAGGGGAGGGCGCAGCCTTGCCCCCTCCTCCAAGGGAGGGTGCGGCCAGAGGGAAGGAGTCCATCCTCCCCAAGGCACCTCGGAGGTGCCTTCCCTCTATGGACTCTTCCTCTCCAAGTGTTTCATGCGCATGGGCCTCTTGGGGCTGGTTCCCCTTGGCCCATGCAGGCCTAAACGCACCACCTAGGGCCCATGTGGCCCCAGGGCAGGTGGCCCCACCGGTGGGCCCCGGGACCCCTCCGGTGGTCCCGTACAATACCGATATCACCGAAACTTGTCCCGATGGCGAAACAGCACTTCCTATATATAATTCTTTACCTCCGGACCATTCCGGAACTCCTCGTGACGTCCAGGATCTCATCCGGGACTCGAACAACATTCGGTAACCACATACAAGCTTCCTATATAACCCTAAGCGTCGCCAGACCTTAAGTGTGTAGACCCTACGGGTTCGGAGACAAGCAGACATGACCGAGGCGTTCTCCGGTCAATAACCAACAGCGGGATCTGGATACCCATGTTGGCTCCCACATGTTCCACGATGATCTCATCGGATGAACCCACGATGTCAAGGACTCGATCAATCCCGTATACAATTCCCTTTGTCTAAGCGGTATTGTACTTGCCGAGATTCGATCATCGGTATCCCGATACCTTGTTCAATCTCGTTACCGGCAAGTCTCTTTACTCGTTCCGTAACACATCATCCCGTGATCAACTCCTTAATCACACTGTGCACATTATGATGATGTCCTACCGAGTGGGCCCAGAGATACCTCTCCGCCACACGGAGTGACAAATCCAGTCTCGATTCGTGCCAACCCAATGACACTTTCGGAGATACCTGTAATGCACCTTTATAGCCACCCGATTCGTTGTGGCGTTTGGTACACCCAAAGCATTCCTACGGTATCCGGAGTTGCACAATCTCATGGTCTAAGGAAATGATACTTGACATTAGAAAAGCTTTAGCATACGAACTACGATCTTTGTGCTAGGCTTAGGATTGGGTCTTGTCCATCACATCATTCTCCTAATGATGTGATCCCGTTATCAATGACATCCAATGTCCATGGTCGAAATCGTAACCATCTATTGATCAACGAGCTAGTCAACTAGAGGCTTACTAGGGACATGGTGTTGTCTATGTATCCACACATGTATCTGAGTTTCCTATCAATACAATTATAGCATGGATAATAAACGATTATCATGAACAAGGAAATATAATAATAACTAATTTATTATTGCCTCTAGGGCATATTTCCAACACTTAGCCCCACCATCAAACTCATATGGCTAAGTGAAAGTACTAAAGTCGCATAGTCTGATTGCCTGGTTCGCCACGTAGTCACCTCCTTTATGGACCAAGACGTTGGGTCAAGAGTGATTATACGTTATTCCGAACACCCCCGTAGCATCTACGTGCGGGCTGAAGCCGACGACTGGTAAACTTTTAGAAATAAACACGGCCGCATAGGAGGTAAAACCTTTCAAATAAAGGCACAAATATATTACAAAGCCTTAGTCCATAACAAAAATATCTGCGCAATTCGTATACATTCACTCGAACATAATATCCTTCGAGCATTGACCCTCTATCAAACGGGCACCCTCTAGGATGTCTTCGAAATAGCGCTCCGGCTTGCACGGTCCTTACCTCCGGGCGGGACCTCAACTGCCACAACGGCGGCCTTCATCTTCGCCCAATGCATTTTGGCACGGGCAAAGGCCATTCGCGCACCTTCTATGCACGCGGACCACTTGACTGCGTCAATTCGGGGCAGCGCGTCGATGAGTCGTTGCACCAGGCCGAAGTAGCTGCTCGGAATGGGTTCGGTTGGCCACAGACGGACTATGACGTCCATCATGGACAATCCAGACATCCTATGCAGCTTGGCCCACTGCGTCATCTGGTCGTTCAACAGCGTTGGGCGCTCGTGCGCCGCGAACTGTGACCAGAATAGCTTCTTCGTCGGGTGCCGCTCCTGAGCTCGGAAGAACTGCGAGGCGTCAGCGGCACTCTTCAGGAGATCCGCAAAAGCGTCTGGAGAACTCCATAGTCGAGTAAGCAAGGCATATCTCTGACCGCCAAATTTAGTCTGCAAAAGAAAAGGTTTATCGTCAACTATCTGTCCGGCCTGTCGGATCTCCTCGCGAGCTACTCGAGATTTGGTCCTGCCTCCTTGGCCTCTTGAAGGGCCTTGGTGAGCTTGGTCGCCTGGGTTTTCTTCTCCTCCTCTAGGGACTCGCACTTGCGGGCGGCGTCCTTGAGCTTTTGCTCCATTTCGGTCACCTGCTCCTCGTATTGGCGGCGGGCGGCCTGTTCAGACTTCAAATCCGCATCCGCTGTATCAACGGCCGCTTTGTTCACCCTTGCCTACTCCTTGGCCTGGGCAAGAGCACCCCTGAGGGTCTCGACCTCAGCAGCGCCGCCTACAAACATCCACATAGCAGCGCATGAGACTCAACTCAGAGTTTGCATATCAATACAAGCATGAAACGAGGTATGTAGGACATACCTTGTGCCTCGTCGAGCCGCCTGTTAACAAGGACAATGTCCTCATCGGCCAGCTCCAGTTTCCGCTTAAGTTCGGAGACCTCAACGGCCTAGGCGGTCGCCGCTAGCAGTGAAGCCTGTTTTTGTCCAAACAGATAAGTATGTTATCTCCTGCAAATATTACTTGATCCACTGTTTGCCCTTCTTCAAAAGCCGAACAGAGTCTCAGGGGCTACTACCTATACACAGGCATATTTTACATATGAAAAGTGGCTAAAAATATTACATTGCATACCTTGAAGCCCGTCAGTAGACTGGTAAAGGCTTCATTCAGCCTGCTTTTGGCGGACTGAACCCTCTCAACCACCGTACCCATCAGGGTACGATGCTCCTCCAAGACGGACGCACTTCGCAGTGCGTCCATTAGAGTGTTCGGCGCCTCCGGATTAGTGGAGGTCATCACGGGAGTAGGCGCTCCCCCCTCCTTCGAAGGGGGTCGCTCGTTCGACTCCGGAGCCACTTGGGTCTCCGGAACGGTGTTTGGCTGGGGGCCAGACGGTTCAGTGCCCCCATCACCAGTCTTCATGGGGGTTGCACCCTCCTTATCCTCGGCAGTCGAGGCATTACCCTCTGGTGCCGTCTCGGTGGTCTCCCGCACCTCTCCTAGGCCCGGTGAGGTCCTTGGGGATAACACCTCGGTGTCATCCACAGTAGGCGGCGGGGAGGCGTGAGGAGGCGTCTCGCTCTCCATCATATCTGATGCTAGAGAGTTCCCCGGAGATGAGGATAGTTGGGGGAGATCGCGAGCCAGACTGAAACACATGATTCAATATCATTCCTACAATTCGTAAAATATTGGATGTATGTAAAGCATCCTTAGATACTTACGATTCGGCAAGGAGCTTTCCCCGGGGGCAGCGCTTGGGGATGGCTTCGGCGTCCGAATCCGAGCCATCCAAGAGGGATATTTTCCCCTTCTTGGACGCCTCCGCCTCCGGATCTGCGGAGGCTGCCCTCTTCTTCCTTTGAGGAGGGTCATCTTCTTCCTCCTCCTCTTCGTCTTCGTCTCCCTCGTGGGAGGAGGGAGCCCCGGCCCCTCCGGACATAGCGTCTGAAGTACCTCTGTGGTGGAGGCCACTTTCGGCCTCCTTGCCCTTCTTCTTCTTGTCCTTCTTCACCGGCGCCTGGTACGGCACCAGGACCAGCATCTTCATTAGCAGAGGATCAGCTGGGTTTTCGGGGAGTGGAGCCGAACACCTGATCTGCTCCTCCTTCTTTGTCCAGCCCTGTTTAGAGGATTGAATTTTTAGTGCGCCCCCTTGGGTTGACGAACCAAGTTATGTTCAGAAGCTTAACACTTACCGGGGTGGCCGGATGATTGTAGTCTAGGCCTATGTCATCGTACGTCTACGGCCACGACTTCTGAGCCTTGAAGAGCAATTTCCAGATCTCTTTGTGCGTTGTGCCAAAGAATCGCCGTAGGGTCCGCGGCCCTTCCGGATTGAACTCCCACATACGAAGAGGCCGTCGCTGGCAGGGAAGGGTTCGGCGGATAAGCATCACCTGGATCACGTCAGTGAGGTTGGTGTCCTTTTCTATGATACTTTTAATGCGCCTTTGCAGCATAAACACCTCGTCGAACGATCCCCAGTCCAGACCCTTGTTGATCCACGACGCGAGTCGTAGCGGGGGTCCGGATCTGAATGCAGGAGCGGACGCCCATTGGTGCCGCGGGGTTCGGTGATGTAGAACCACTCCTGTTGCCATATCTTGACGGCCTTCATGAAGGCCCCTTTGGGCTAGGTAACTTTAGGGAGCTTGCTCACCATGGCGCCGCCGTAATCCGCGTGCTGCCTGTAAACCACCTTCGGCTTCACATTAAAGATCTTGAGCCACAGGCTGAAGTGTGGGGGGATGCGGAGGAATGCCTCACACACGACGATGAACGCCGAAATGTGGAGGAAGGAGTTCGGGGCTAGATCGTGAAAATCTAGCCCGTAATAGAACATGAGGCCGCGAACAAAGGGGTGGAGGGGAAACCCTAGTCCGCGGAGGAAGTGGGGGATAAATACAACCCTTTCGCCGGGCTCCGATGTGGGGATGACCTGCTTCGGGGCAGGGAGCCTGTGCGTGATCTCTGCTGCTAAGTACCCCGTCTCCCGGAGCTCCTTGACATCCTTCTCCGTGACGGAGGAGGTCGTCCACTTGCCTTGAGAGACGGATCCGGCCATGGTCGGAGAAGTTGGTGGCGGTGGGAAAGATTAGAACTTGGGCACTGGAGCTCGAGGATGGGGAGGCAAAGGAAAGAAGAAGGCGAGGGATGGAAAGGAGGATCTTTATCCACTTATATAGGCTACAAATATCAAGCGCCCCTCCCACAAGCCTTAAAACTCGCCTATTCCCCAGGGGTCGTGCGAATGGCACGGTTGGATTACCCAAAGCCCGGGGGACACGATCTCTGCCTTGACAAGACGTGTCATTGGAGGCTGCGCCTCGAAACACGAAGCGGGAGGCCGGAAAATGGTTCGAAATTATAAAGGGCCAGACGTAACGTCTCGCCGAAAAAGCTGTCAGTAGACATGCCTTATTTTGATTAAGTATTGTGCCCTTGTGGTTGAGGGTTGTAACTGTTATACAGAGCCGGATACAGTTCTCATGTTCAGAAGGCTGCTTTGAAGTATTCGGAGGAGGAAGCCGCCTTGCAATGCCGAAGACAATCTGCGTGCCGAACACATTGTCATCGAAAGACTGGTTTAGGGGCTACTGTGGGAGTCATGGACTATGGGGTCCTCGGGTGTCCGGGCTATGCAATATGGGCCGGACTGATAGGCCGCGAAGAAACAAGATAGAAGGCCTTCCCCCGTGTCCAGATGGGACTCTCCTTTGCGTGGATGGCAAGCTTGGCATCCGGATGTGTAGTTTCCTTTCTCTGTAAACCGACTCTGTACAACCCTAGGTCCCTCCGGTGTCTATACAAACCGGAGGGTTTAGTCCGTAGAGGCTAACACAAATCATACACGCTAGACATCTAGGGTTTAGCCATCACGATCTCGAGGTAGATCAACTCTTGTAACCCCTATACTCATCAAAGTCAATCAAGCAGGAAGTAGGGTGTTACCTCCATTAAGAGGGCCCGAACCTGGGTAAACATCGTGTCCAACGTCTCCTGTCACCCTCGATCCTCAGACGCAAAGTTCGGGACCCCCTATCCGAGATTGGCCGATTTTGACACCGACAGCCGAGACGGCGGAGGAGGCAGAGGCAGCGACGAATTGAGTGTGGAGGCTCGGATTGCATGTCCAGCAGGGGAGAAAATTCTTCTTTTTTTTGCATGGACTGCCGGACTGATATTCTGTTGGGTTGTGCTCAGGGTTGATTTGATCAGGTGTGCGCTATATGATCAGACGGATTTGAATTTCAAATTAATCATACCGGCGGACATTTGGGAGAATAGCGTTAGATGATTGGCTCCCGTATCTGTGTATGTGGATTGGTCTTCTCTGTCCACGGATAATGCGATTTGGAGGTCGGGTTGGAGATGGCCTTAGTACTACCACTAGTTGATAGACTTTGGTACTCTATATTTGTGGGTTCGATTGTAAGGTCCAGGTTTATTTAGGTCCCCGGTCACATTCAGGTTAGCTGATGGAGTTAGCAATGGTCAACACGTGCGTACGTATGTGTATGTTGCGACAGCCTGCTGAGCGAATCGTGGGCCAACACGTAGGTAGGCTCATGGTGACCGTATGTGCGTAGTACCATGGCGGTGGTCTGCATCACCGGCCAATAAGTACTAGTTGATTCGTCAACGTGAAGCAGGACATTCGTAAAGAATACAGAATGCAGAATAAGGGAAAGAAAGAGGCAGATGAAGAAGGGTGGCCCAGTCAACACCCACTGCACAATAGAATACAGTAGAGGCTGATCGACCAATGGCGGAGCGACACGTGCGTGCGCACACTGTGATAATGATCATTGTGTCCGGGTGAGAATCAGTATTGAGTTATGCACAAAGAAAGTAACGAAGATGGAGGGACAAGGACACCGACATCTTCCTCCACGGCCACATTTCGGGAGACTGCAGACCGACAGCAGCAGCAGCTCCTCGCTACCACATCAAGAATGGTTCCAGCTTACACCATAAATTCTTAGAGCAACTCTAATGGGCCGACCCAAACGGACGGCGATTTCGTCCGTTTTTTGTCAGTTTGGGTCGGCCACCCGCCCTCTTTTAGATTTGGTGGACAGCGCGTCCATGCCGACCCATATGTGCCGGCGTGGCTGGCTGGCCGTCCAATATTTACATTAATTTACATTCAAATATATTGTCAAATAACATAGTTTTACCGAATAAAAATATTATAGTTTTACAAGCCGGATACAAATAAAAATGTTTCACACAGTTTTGCAAACGAATAAAAGAAGGTATCTATTGGTTGCCAACATGAGCCCACATATACTCAACCAAATCATTTTGCAACTGCACGTAAGTTTCCCAATCACGCATGTCTTCATGAAATTGGGTGAACTGTTCAAATGTTGCCGCTACTCCATGTTCAGGCACAACATTCTCACCCTGAAACTGAAACCCTTGATCGTACAGACATTCCGGGCGCTCGTCTTCTACGATCATATTGTGCATGATCACACAAGCAGTCATCACCTCCCACAGTTTCTGCGTGCTCCAGGTATTAGCAGGATACCGGATGATGCTCCATCGAGATTGCAAAATACCAAAGGCACGCTCGACATCCTTCCTGGCACCCTCTTGCTCCTGGGCAAATCTTTTCCTCTTCTCTCCGACAGGGTTGGGTATTGTCTTGACAATAGTGGTCCATTGAGGATAGATACCATCACCCAGGTAGTATCCTTTGTCGTAGTTGTGTCCGTTGACAGTAAAGTTCACCGGTGGGTTGTTGCCTTCGGCAAGCCTAGCAAACACCGGCGAGCGCTGAAGCACGTTGATATCATTGTGTGATCCAGCCATGCCAAAGAAAGAGTGCCAGATCCAGAGATCTTGAGACGCCACGGCCTCTAGTATGACAGTGCAAGCCCTGACATGTCCCTTATACTGCCCTTGCCAAGCCGAAGGACAGTTCTTCCACTCCCAGTGTATGCAGTCTATGCTGCCAAGCATCCCCGGGAAGCCCCTGCTCGCATTCATCGCCAATAAACGGGCTGTATCTTTAGTTGTCGCTCTCTCAAGTACTTAGGGCCAAACACAGCAATAACAGCCTTGCAGAACTTATACAAGGACTCTACGCATGTAGACTCACTCATACGGAAGTACTCGTCAATGAGATCGCCGGGCACTCCGTATGCAAGCATTCGGATGGCGGTAGTGCATTTCTGATAAGAGGAGAAACCGATCTTGCCGACAGCATCCTCTTTGCACTTGAAATAGTCATCATAGCCGACCACCCCCTCTTTAATACGGTTGAAAAGATGCATACTCATATGGAAACGGCGCCGAAATTTTTGATGTTTGAACAACGAATTTGTTGTATCAAAGTAGTCCTTCCATAGAAGGAAATGCCCGCTCTCTCGGTTGCGATTCAATGCCGGAAGGTGGCCCGGAATGGAGCCATGAAACAACGGCCGCTGGCTGTTGAGGTGGTGATGGACCAACACGGCAGCCAATATCTCCTCCTCGTCGTCGGACGACGTATCGTCGGAGTCGCAAAGGAAATTGTGAAAAAAGAACTCATCGGCGGAGTCCATTTTCATACCTTGGCAAACTGTCGAACAGCTTGTGGGCGTCGAAGAAGGAGACGGACGGCGAGGGGCCTGCCGACGTCGACGAGTGGGCCGGCATCCGACGAGCGTGCCGGAGAGGATCTGGCCGGGGCAGCGAGGCGGCCTCTTGCTCGCAGGCGGCTGTGTGGTTGAGGGAGCGGCGGTGGGAAACTGTTTGCTCCCCGATGGCAAGACGGCGGTGGCAGGGCGACGGGGGAGTGAGCGGCGTTGCGGGCGGATGTGGAGGCGGCGGCAGCCGGCAGAGTCGCCAGCAAAAAAGGGCGGCGGCGGCGGCAATGAAGGAGGCGGACAAGGGGTTTTTTTTGGCGTACCTTAGCTTTATAAAAGAGAGAAATATGTACAAGAGATTACAATAGCGCTGGTTAAAAATCACAATCCGACCCTAACCAAGCCTCCACTCCACTCCTCACGCTACTCTACTACTCAGATACATGTTGTCCTCCAAACGCTCCTGCCGTGGCCCACGTCCTCAAGTCGTCGAAGATCATGTCCACCGATCAGCTGTTGGCTGGGGGGTGGGGGGAGGCCAATGAGCCACCGACCAACGGGCCCGAGAAGAGGAGAAGGCGAGCATGCGGGCGTCCATCTTGTGTCCGCGCCGACACAAATCCGGCTCAAAAATGGGCAGGAAATGGGTCACCCGCAGACGAAAAGCGAACACACATCCGTTTGGGTCGGCACGTTGGGTGGACTTTTATGTCCGCACCAACCCAAACAGACGGCGACAGATGAATGGGTCACCCCATTGGAGTAGCTCTTATTTACTTACACAAACATAGATTGAAGAAGTATATGACGATATGTATTGGACACACATGGACCACCAACTGATATATCAAGGTAGGCAAGGCTAAGCACATCCCCTCATCAAGAGAGGAGCTCCTTCCTAACTCAAAAAAATAAACTCAATAATTTAAACTACAGGTGCAAACCAACCCAAGAAAGCTCACAAAATGATGCAGAAGAAACATATTTCACATAACAAGAGTAACAAGCCCTAGGAGGATTATAAGGTTTCCTACCAGCTCAGCCCAAGACCGAATTCAGTCACTTGATACATCATCATCATCATAATACAGCCATCAAATCTATAGACTAAACTAACAATTAAGGATCAACATCCATACTATATCATGCTCAGCACACGCACAAAATGTTTCACCGAGCACTAAACACATCCATCTAGCAGACCAAACAACCCGCAAGGCTCACCCGAGCGGCAAAATTCTCCCCTATCATCAACTAGCAGCACAAATCTTGGAATCGCCGAACCAGAAATAATATTACAGCAGGCACCCTCCTTTCACCACCCACCACCCTGGAAGAAAACTCAGGCTCCGGGACATGGAGGCCTCTGGAGGCCTAATCGACCATCAAACTGGATTAGCAATGCGGTGCACAATCACAGAGCACTATGAGTCTACCATCTCATCTTGCAATTCGCTTGGGGCAATCAGCCCTGGGATGGCAAGCATCCGTTGCCTTTCCTTTTCTCTTTGTACCGCTGCCTCTTCCGCATACAGATCCTTGTTATCCTAAATAAGCCACAGTAACCAACCCATCAGAAGACAGCTTGCACAAAGCATTATAGGTTTCCATAAGGTCCATTTTATGTACAAGTGTTTGCTTGATAAGTATTATTTTAACATTTTCCGTGAGGTTATAGTTCTCATCAATCTTGTGATGGCATAAAGAAATTTACCTGGGCTGAGAACTCCTTTGATTGCACCAGGAAGTCCCTAATATGGTTTTTGAAGCTTGGGAGGTCATGTCTCGAACCAAGGAGCCCATCAACAAACTTGGTCACCTGCGCAAGATAATTTGCCAGGTTCATAATGGCACCAAGTCAATGACAGGATAGCTGTATATTAGGATCATCGTACCTCAGCTGCCGTCATGTTAGGAAATGATGCTCCAAGAAGTTTGATTGTGTAGTCCCGTACAAACATGGCATTAGATGGATATGATACCGTGGATGCATCCCATAGAGGTTCAGTTAGGCCATCAACCTACATATTATC
The DNA here is from genome assembly GCA_021605145.1 of Aegilops bicornis. NCBI lineage: Eukaryota > Viridiplantae > Streptophyta > Magnoliopsida > Poales > Poaceae > Aegilops > Aegilops bicornis. The sequence continues at coordinate 800,680,613 of CM038673.1, forward strand.
AAACCTAATCAAACAGACGCACACATACAAACACTAGATGTCATGATATTAATCATGCACAAGGAACATACCACACAAAACAAGTGTTGTAGCACCAAAACATGAAGTTTGAAGCCAGGCTTATGAAATGAATCTGTGAGAACTGCAAAAATCTCCTGCTCTATAGTCAAAAAATATGTTTTGTAGAACTGATTTGTGAATTCTGAAGCCTGCAAGGCAGCCGTATCAAAGAGTTAGCTTCCAAAGAATTACATACAGCAAAGAAAGGATGGACCAGATGTTCTTGCCTGAAAATTCTTCAGAATTTCCAACAAAAGACTAAGACCAGTCTCGGCAATGTTTCTCTCTGTATGTCTAAATGCCCAGTTAATCGAATCAATCACAAGCTTCAATTGCTGAAACAAACAGTCCGATAATCAAATTAAAGAGAAGCAATTCGGGTTGCTGTATTAATAGATACCATCAACAGGGCTAATAGTTGTAACTAAAAAAAGTTATCACAAACCTGGCTGGAAAGCTGAATTAAAGCTTTGAAGCAATGGGTGCCGATAGCACGAAGTAAAGAGAAAAACTTGAGGCGGTGCTCAGGATAATCTTCAAAGTTTTTAGTAATCATCTGGCCAGACCGAACAATCAGTGAAATCTCGACGTGTAACTGAGTAGAACAGTAAAAACAAGGTTGTAATTCCTACCTCAAGGGTACACTGGAAAACAGCCTCGAATATACGAGGCACATCATCAAGCATTTCAGCTTTGTACCTTCAGTATAAATACAAAGATTAGAAATGATGGACAATAACAGCAGAGTATCAAATAACTGAATATGAAACCTAGATGACTGACAGAAGAATCTTCATACAAGCTACAACTCTAAGTAGAGAACATTTAGTTCCCAGCTAGAGAAAAAATGGGTATCAAATTCAAGGCAATACTTGTTTATAATTGTTGCAAACAGGGACAGGACTTCAGATTCCCTTGCATCAGGCACATTTCTAGCATAATCACCAAGAATAGGATCCATCATTGGAGGAACAAACTGCTTCCCAAGGTGCGGTAGGTCTTCAGCTTTGTCCACAAATGTCTCAATCAATTTCAATGTTTCCCTCTTGATAGATCTGTTTGAAGTATTATATTATTATTCAGTAAGACAGATAAATGAAAAGAGAAGGATAGATATCAACGATTAATTACCTTAAGAGTTTTACAAATGACGACTTTGAGGCATAAGGCCCCCCTTCAGCAATAGTGCTTGATACAAGCTCGCTGTACATTCTGATACAAATATAACACAAAGGATGCATTAGATTGTGACACATTGTTCTTAACTTTGCACAACCTCAAACTATGACAACAAAATGGGGAGGCACAATGAGTAGCATTTTGGACTAGTATACAAGCAAATTTCGACTAAGGCTGAACCAGCACAATGTTTTGACAAGATTGGCTTGCCCCAGCTTAAAATTATCATGTACTCCATACTAGGCTGCCCAAGTTTACAGGACCAGGTGACACCAGGCAGGACCAGTCCAACGGAAGAGGTTATTTTTACTTCTCCAAGCCTAGCTCAAAACTTCGGAAGATGCTAACCAGCACCCTATAATACTATAAAACATCGTGTGGGATGCTAAAGAAAATACCTGTAAACTGTCAGCATGTCGAGGAAGATCAGTGAAATTTGTGGGAAAAAGTGTGGTCCAAGCGAAGTCGCAACACTTGTGTTTGTCTGCAATTGCAAATAGCAACATCATGTTAGTACCAAGAGGGCAATCACAAATAACATTACGTCCATACCACCCAGGGAGCAATTGCAAACATCATTCTCGCCTTTAACAACATACTACTAGCATATTTGCGAGGGTGTCACTAAGAACAGCATATACCATACTAGTGCTAATTCATAGTCTCCATACAGGCTGGTTGGTAAAAATGTCAACTAAAAGCACTATAATTTTCTACGATAAAAACACTCTAGCAAGCCTGTGAGTTCAGGTATCAAGTGTGTTTATGGTGCATTTGGCAAGTCCAGATAACTATTCCGTGCACAAACCAAGTGTTCAGGAGACTGATCTTTTGGAGGAATGACATGCAACTGAGTTTGGTCGTCTAACAAATATCATTTCCTGAAGTATACCAACCACAATCTTATAGTGAATTTATAAACTAAGTAAAGAACTTCAAAGCAACAAACAGCCAACATCATTGTAGTTTACACTTGTAAAGCCACAAAGATCAAATACAGCCTCGACTATTACCTGCAATATGTTAAGAACAGATCTGATAACATCTTGGTTCTTCAGGATATCAATGCTTTGGCCTGCCTGTCCAATTATTTCTGCCCATTTCTGTCAAATCAAATCACAAGATAACATTGTAAATACTATCCTTAAAAGAAAGCATGAAGAATGCAAAAGTTCATGGTAGAACCAAACCTGATTAGGAAGGCTCATCAATCTCTTCAGGTATTCATCCCTCTTAGTATTATCAGATTCAGCTTGAATCATGTGACCAACCTGAACAGTGAGCACAAAGGCACAAATAATATCAGATTCAGCTTGAATCATGTGCTAGCCTGAACATTGAGCACAAAAGGGACAAATGGTAGTACGAGTGATAGCCTATCCTGGCTCAATTTGTTCAACATACCGATTCATAAAACGTATGAATCTGATGCGGCTCAAGATCAAGAATTGTCGTAGCAAGGTTGGTGAGCAGTTCAGAAACAAATGGTTCGTTCTCGCCCACCTGAGAAATAGCAGGAAATACAAAACAAATGGGCACGTTACTGGTGAGTATGGTATAGTATAAATGTAATGATGTGTGTCTAAATTGAGTTACCCACATGCGTCTAAGTAATACATAACTAGAAATAAATCAAATGTCTGTCAATTCACATACAGAATTGAAGACAAAAGCAATGTGATTAATGAATCTACCTGTTGTGTCACAAACTTGCGCTTGCATTTCTGAACAATTTTGAGGAATGTATCACACGCCATATCCTGCAACAAGCAGTTTGTTACATACATTATATACAGTAGGATAGCAAATGTAGCAGTTGAAGAGGTACTTCAAACTTTCTGCAAATGCAGAGGGAAGCACAACTATGCACAGCAACAAAAACAGAAGCAGCGGACTGTAGGTGACCACAAATACTAATAATATACTCCCTACAAGCCATATTACTTGTCGCAGCTTTAGTACAGCATTAGTATGTACTAAATTTGTCCTAAAGCTGCAACAAGTAATATGGATCGGAGGGAATACGTGTTTCACACTACAAGAATTTTCCTGTTCCAACTGAAGAAACTACATGTAAATGAATCACTGACCTGAACTCCAGGATGCATCTCATGCATGAACTCAAATAATTTGTTGACTACTGTCTTCAGAAACTTCCAATGAGCCCTGAGAAATCTTGGGTACTGACCGACCACATACCTATTAATTCAAACATTGGATCAGCAAAGATATTCTTTTGATAATTCCAAACATGAGAGAATTGAAGCAAACACGCACATGATGTTACTCGCAATAACAGCTTTGTTGTCTTTCCCCTTCGTGATTTCACAGAGATTTAGCAAATCGCGAATAACCATCACCAAGAATCTGTTCTCCTGCAATGTGAAGTGAAGTTAGTAAAGCACCAAGTACTCCACAAGCATTTATCAAAACCAAATAAATGAGGATAATGACAGTGAACAAACCTGTTCCTCCACCATAGAACCAGATATTGATCCAATAGCCCAGCATAGAGTATTGAGGTTATTCCAACTCCAGTCTTCTCCATTCAATTGCTTAGTCAATTTCTTCAACATCTGGAATAACAAAAGAAGTGTCAGAGTTGCGGCTTAAATTCAAAAGGGCAGTAAATAGAAAACATAAGCAGGGCAACAAATGTATAAACAAAATAGATATTTGCTCCCTAGATACACACACTGAGCAGTCTCAAATGAATAATCGTGTTCATTGTCATTAATTGTGATAGTGTTTTAGCTAGATCTTATGTCATTTCAACAAAAAGACAAAGGAGGCAATTGTACCACATATACTGCAGACCAGTCACAGTAGTGTATACTATGTATTGCATAATTTCTGAAACTATAATGAAATAATCCGGAAAACATGAATAGCATACCTGTTGCTCTGTATCCTCATGATCAAGATGGGACAAGTAGATCAGTGTTTCCCTCATGATCTAGTATTAGAATTAAAAAAAAAGAAGTGCCACATCAGTTTTATGATAGACCTCATAAAGCACCACAGCAGCTTCGCAATTTGTTACCAACCTTATATTGGACAAGGACATCATTATCCTTCATTGTTTCCCGTACAATATTGCCATTTTCATCTTCCACAATCAATACCTCTTCAGGCTTTGCCATCCGACAGATCATCAACATTCGTAACTTTGATAGTGGACTTGCATAAAGCTGCCTCCTCTGGTGGACAGCTGTACCAGTACCATCTACTCCAGGAATCATCTGGGCCTACAAGTTAAACATTGGTGTGACCAGAAGGATTTATAACTTGATTACGGAAAGAGTTCACAAAGCAAGAAACAGACATAGAACAAAATGCAGCACATGGATGGAAATATATCACAAGAACATAAGAAAATATCACCTCCGTTCCGAATTATAAACATTTTGGATATTTTAATACAGGGTACATACGGACTAAGACGAGTGAATAAACACACTAAAACACGTCTATATATATACGATTTAGAAAGAAGTTAGAAGATCTTATAATTCAAAACGGAGGAAGTAGCATTCATGATAGTTTTTTGACAAAATGCTTAAACTGAAAGCTGGATATATCTAAGGGTTGTGATAGGCTTGGCGAGCCAACGTAAAAACTAGCCAGTCTTTTGGGTATGAAACCCATTTGGGCGAGAGTAGTACTAGGATGGGTGACCTCCTGGGAAGTCCTCGTGAAAGGGTTTCATATCTAGCCTACCCCAACTTGTTTGGGATAAAAGGCTTCGTAAGTAAGTAAGTAAGTAAGTATTAGAAAATCATGTGGACAGCTTTCCTAACAGAAACAAATTAAAAGCACCTGAAGCCCAATCATGCTTACAGCTGGTATTGCAGGCTCCATTTGATTGTGTGCTTCAAAAAGCTCCAAGACAAATACATTCCAGTAATCCAAACACACCTGTAAATAACCATCATGAGAATTACACCATGTTAATGTACTCCCTCCGTTCCGAAATATAAGTCTTTCTAGAGATTCCAACAAGTGACTACATACAAAGCAAAATGAGTGAATCTACACTCAAAATATGTCTACATACATCCGTATATTGTAGTCCATTTGAAATGTCTAAAAAGACTTATATTTAGGAACGGAGGGAGTATATGCATGCTAAATCAAGTCTAATTTATTACCTTGAAAACTTCAGTGTCATCAACATATGATATTCCAATGAGGTACTCGAGACCAACAAGTAATGCAGCTCTATTTTCTGCAGATGCCTCCAGTATGCGTATATGATTCTGCATGCACCAGAAAGAAAGATATTACCACAAAACAATGGATCACACCAAAGAACAGATTTCCTTCTTTTGTATCATTATTACTTATATTACCAACTAGCATGTCTCTGTTTGTAGATCATGGAGTTTGAACGTGCAAAACAATGACAAATATTGTTATAACGATCCATTTTGTGTTACAGCTGGGAACGTGGTGATAACAGAACTAGGATCCTTACATCATCTAAGAATATTTTATGAAGAAAAAAATCTCTCATCTCCATGTCAAAGTTCATCTATACCAATTAATAGGGTACATCCATAATGTGATGGATCTGACCTTGAAGAAGGCAGTGAAGAAGAGTGCCAGATTTTGTATGAATGCTTGTTCTTCATTGGAACCATTAGCATACGCATTGGGAATTGTTCCAGGAGGAAGAATAGCCTAAACATTGGAGAGAAATCCATTAGTAAGTGTTCAAACAAAAAGCTTTAGAAAGAATAAAAACATAGTTTTTTCCCTGAAATACATCATTCACCTGCAGCTGCAACATGAAAAATGTGTACATCTTCACATACTGCACGTTATAAAAATCACCGAACTGAAGAGCAGCAACCTGCAAAGAAAAAGTCAAAACAATGTTGTGTCAATTTCAGGGTCACTTTTCTGCCGCTATTATGTGACGCAACACAGTGCAGCCTAATAATCAAACTAAAAGACGAAATGTCATTGCATTAGTCCAACAGAATAGATGGAAACAATGCAAAACTAAACATAGCTAACAACATGTTTTCTTTACCTCTGTCAGGCACTGAAGTGTAAGGTTCCGATAGGCAGCCATAGGAAAGAACTTCAGCAGTGTCTCCAGCTAATAACCATCAAGGGAAAAATTGAGACGGATTTTCAAAGATAATGCTGAGATAAAAAATCTGGAGGAATGTAGAAAAAAGCAAAGTACCAATGGCGACTCAAAGATGAATCCAACAGGAATCCATGATAAGAAAGCATGAAGCGTAGCCAATGTAGCACGGATCAGCTCAGAACTTTGCGTTGCAGATAGGACATACAAACACAGCTCGTGGATGAGTCGAAATTCACTGTTTCACAAGAAGGAAAATTAGGACAGAAGAGCTAAAATAGTAGTCCAACTAAAGAGTAAAGAAGAGATAAAAAAAGTAACTGAGTCTACCTCTACTCTATCAAATAAAAGCTGTTAGGCAGACACAAATGACAGATGGCCACAAATCGAACCTGTTGAGTGAGGACTTGAGTTCTTTAATCTTCTGTTGTGTCATTTCACCTCTTGAAAAATCAAAAATTTCTTCACTTAAAAGCTGCAAATTATTTCATGGTTAATAATTGTTCTGATACATCAATTAAGCAGATGCGAATAAAAACACAACTTGCCTTCAGTATAGCCATGCAGTTTTCACATATGGTTTCACTGCTCTTTGCGGCTGCAACAAGGTCAGGAATGAAGGATGTCCACCTGGCTGGCCACTCATGCTTCAGAACCTATTACGTTGGCCACAATTCAGAACAAGTGGTTGTCAAATGCATTTATTCAGGTAACTGAAAGAAGTGAATGAGTTAAATGGATCAAGAAGTACTTACCTGCACCAATATAATGTTGAGCTTATTAACATAAAGCCTCTCTTGTCGAAAGGAAACCTCATTACTTGAGAGCTGGTAGAGTGCCAAAAGTGAACAGCGAAAAGAGTGCATGAATCAGATTTATTTCATGAGAGAAATGACAAAGGTTTGCCATATTTAACAAAGAAGAAGTTAATCCTTGCCTGAACAATCACATCAGATATGTAATTCTTTATGCCGTCACGTTGTTCAACCGGCAATGCGTTCCACCTGTACTTGATAACACTTTCAAGTACCTAAAATATATTTGTAAAATAATCAATACATGACAAAAACTAAACGCAATAGCGTATGTAGCATGCAGCTGCATGCACCTACATAATCAAATCATATGGATCCAATGACCTCAACTGCACACAGCAAATGGAAGTCAAACAACAAAATATGGTGATCATTATAATATGTTGTGTTCCCTTAAAAGTCCAAAATCATCACTGCCCTAAAGGCTCAAAATTATCACTGCTCCAATAGCAAACACTACAACCATATATGTCAATTTTAAATATTTACAGTAGACTACCCGCCATGCACGAAAAGGACACCAACCAACATCACCCCATACAAGGTTTAGTACCAATAGCGTACATTTGTCAGTATTAACAACACGACAGATGGTTAATGCTCCTACTTATTTTGTCCATCTTGTGCGCAGATTTTGTACGGAAACAGAACAGTGCAGGGTAATGTGAACTGAAATGCGAGTAACTAAATCTCATGCAAAGATGGCACCCAGAACGATTAGATATAATAGTAGTATACTTTGGCATGACAGGAGAAAAATAAACGCTACTAGCTACATAACTTGCTTATGGACCAACAACATTTATCCTGGCCCATTTCATCCCCTCTACATTTGCTGTCATGGCATCATCACCCATGTTTTTTGAGTTCAGTTTCAAGTCAAAAATAAAAATGATGGAAGAATTACGCAAATATTCGAAGGACAACTATCCTGACCAGGTTTAAAATAGGCTCAAAAGAGGCAGAAGGAAAACAAGAGAAGACATAGCGTCTATCCCAGAAAACAACCTAAAGTATGTTTCTACGCTCGCAGACAAACCAGGTATCTTTTGGATCATTCTAACGTAGTACTAATAATATAACAAACTATATAAACTTTCTTTATCTCCTACAGGAAAACCAATCAAGTGCATTCTAGTCATATAGTGAGATGCACAACAGCTGGCAGCAATTAGCCAATCAAATTAGTATCGTACAAAATTGCTCGTACAGCAACGGCGCTTGAGCTCACACGCCAAAGCAGAATCCTATTAGACATCCATCTTTCCTACACCATGTGATTTTCATGTAGCATACTGAATGTTCAAATGTGTTGAACCCTGAAAGCCAAGCGACTAGGCATTTTAACCGCTTAAAACCGGTTACGAGTTCAACATAGAAAAATATTAGCAGCGGTGTTTCCTAATATAACCGGTGAACCACAATAGCAAGTGTAATTAATGGCCAGTGCTTGGCGGTACTGAATGTAAAACATGCATGATCTAATCCAAGACCAGCAGCAACCACGGCATCAATCAACCTTTATTCAAGTGCAAACTACCTTCTAAACTATTGAAAATAAGTCATTCAGGAGCAGGGGCTTACTTGGAGGGCAAAGAACTTGGTGTTGAGGTTCTGGGAGTTCTGCAGGATGTGCACCACTTGCAGCCACATGTCAGGGTTGTTTTGCAGATCCCGCAGTATCAGATCAGCGGCGCTCCTCTGAAACAAAACAGATCATTTTCAGTCAACACAAACCACAGCAGTAGTAAGACAACGCCAGCGCTGCATACCCAGACCCTTGTAAGATGGCATGCAATCGGTTTCCAGGTTGGAGAACTCGAAATAGTAGAAGATACAACAAACGTGGAGCAGCAAGCGTCAGGCCGCCTGCGGTGTATTTAGCCATTTCGGGCTGACGATCGCTGCTAACCCTCATCCGCCCACCAAACCCTATCCGGCTAAGAAGGAAACTTACCGCCGCCGTCCAGTCCTGAATCCCGAGCGCATGGAGGACCCCATGCTCTAGCGGGTGGGCTAACAACTAGTAGTAGTATCTAGCAGACGGCCGGGAAGCGTGGGCGAACCAAACCCTAGGTCCCGCTGGAGGGGAGGCGGCGCTCGGCCGACCGAGACGAACGAGCAAGCGCGTGCGGAAGGGGAGAGGGGGAAGCGGGCGGCGGGGCTGGACGCGGTTACCTCCTCCTTAGATCCGGTGCCGTAGAAGGCGGCGACGGTGGCGTCGAGCACGGGGACGTCTATCGGCTGGCTCAGATCCCTCAGCTTCTCCGCCATGGCGGCGGGCGGGGGGAGCGCACCGGTGTGTCGGGGGCCGGGTGGGGGGCGGAGCGGGGGGAGCCGGGGCGGCGGCGGCGGCGGGAGGGGGCGGGGGGGCGGAACCCTAGCGCGTCGGCGGTGGTGAGGGGGCGGCGGCGGCGAGGGGGTAGGGGATGGGGAGAAGGAAAGTGGGGGGAGGATTTTTATTTTGGATTTTTGGTTTCGGGGGGTTTAAGAGGGAGCAGGGTTGCTGACAAACCACGCGAACCTCTCCCCTGCCGCGCAGACTGCGCGGTTAGGCCCCTGGCTGCTTTCCTATTTGCGATCGGGTCCCTCCCTCCGATCCTGCGCTGGCCCGATTCAAAAATGGAGGGTGGGGATGGGAGCCTCCTCCCTCCCTCGGTCAGTGCACTCTATCCTTTTCCTTTTTTCCTTTTCTTTTTTTTCTTTTGAAAAATGAGCCTATGGTTTTCTCCTCAAGGGAACCTTCTAGACTCGGACTCGACCGAGGCTCGCGTGCTTGGATCATCCCGGCATTGGTTTCGGCGTGTTTTTTTAACTTCGAATTGAGTAAGTCGTGGTGTACTGGTTGTATCTTGTGTGTGTATTTTTACGCAAAGGTGCTTGGTTGTCCGAGAGTTGACCTTTAGCTTTGTCCGTGCGTAAAAGCGGGTTGTTGATCTTTGTCGTGTTTTGAAGGCCGGACAAAGGAGCCGCCCGAACCGGTCAAAAGGTGCATTTATCGCCCCTCCCGCCAAATATGGTGGCTTGCCCCTTCAAAATTTGGAGAAGGGGTTACTTCATATTGGACTTGGCGTCTAAGTTGGCGGCAACCGTGATAAAACCATGCCTCAAGATCGAAGACGTTTTTGTATCAGATGTGGTGATAAGTCGGTCTTTTTCTTGGAGTGTGAGATGAGTCATTTGTAAACGGACCTCTCGTATGCCTAGACCAGTCCACTCACAATTAGCCCCCTACGCTCTTTCCTTTTGATCGAGTCCATCCCTCCATCCATGCGCAAACTCAATTCAAAATAGATGTTGGGGACGAAACCTCCTCACTCGATGATATCCATTTTTCTTTTTTCTTTTTTTCTCTTTCTTTTGAACCTTTATATTTATCTCAGAAACCTTTTAGGCTCAAGTTTTTAATGCTCGGTCATTCATGTGCTAAGATTATCTCGGCATTGATTTCGATATGCTTTTGTGAACTTCTCTGTGGTCGTGTTTGCGCCAGTTATGCAAAGTGTGTGTATATTTGCGTGAAAGTGCTCGAACAGCTCGCATTATCTAAGAGTTATCCGGCTTTCACCATACGTAAGAGCAACACGTTGGTTTCAATCGTGTTGAAAAAGGTCAGAGTAGCCTCCCAAGCCAGTTAGGGCTGCATTCATCACCCTCCCGCCAAGCTCGGTGACCTACCCCCATAAAAGTTTGAAGGAGATACTTTGTCATGGAGTCAGCATTCAAGTTAGTGGCAACATGTCTCGAGGTTGACAACTGTCATCGTATCAGACATGGATGGCGTGACAAATCGATCTTTTTGTGGAGTGTAAGATGATGCGTCTTAAACAAAATAAATGGCGCAAATCAGGTATTTATTTATAAAATACTTGATCATATTAGCCCGTGTTAATTCAGACATTGATCACTTGTCTCGTGTTAGTCTGTAACCGATCATTGCCATGGGCATTCCAGTCTTTCAACATAACCTTAAATTTTGGGCATATTGATTGTCAAAGTCTAAGTCCATACATAATTAAATTAATGTGGAATTTAATGACAATTATGTTATGTACGCATTTAATTTGATCAACCGCGTGTTAGTACACCAACGAAGTTCCCATGCCCATTGAGCCCCTCCCCGCGCTTTCCCATCTTTCTGTTCGGGTCCCTCCCCACCCTCCCAGCGCAAACAAAATGAAGGGTGAAGATGGAACCTCTTTGGTGCAGAGCACCCCATGGACATCACCATGGATCCTACACCAACACCCTAAGTGTCGTGGACCGATGACTAGAGGACGCGCACGTGCCATTGAAACTGAGGTTAATTCGCTCCTCTTTGAACCACCCTTACATTCATATGAGACATGGCTATTGCCTCAAACGGAGAATCCCTCATACTCAGGTAGCAAGGAAGCGACCCCAGAGAAGCAAGGGAACAAGACTGAGCCATGGTGGAAGATGAGCAAGGAAACGAAGAAGAGAAGGTTGTCCATGCGCTACAGCTGGACATCCGGACTGCTAGATGAATGTCCGGCTAAGCCCAAATGAAATGGCTCCCTTGAGAGTCAACTGATCTTTGTGTCCGGACTCAACCCGAACATCTGGCTAGGCAACACAAGCCTTGGCACTCAAGTCGGACGTCCGACTTGTTGTTCGGACATCCGACACCTGGAGCGCATCGAGCCCTAGAACCTGCCAAAACATCCGGACAACAATCCAGACATCGGACCCTTCAACAGTCGGACGTCCGGCGAGCTATCTGGACGTGTGGCCCGTCTACGTGCTAATTTGAATAAGTGGCCTTGTATCCCCTCTCCCACCTACCCCGTTTCTCCTCTAAACTATAAATACTCCTTTCTCACTTCCTCCTATGGTTAGGAAAGCATAATATAAATACTTGAGAGGGTGTTGCTCATCTATCACTATAATGGAGATCAAAACCTCCTTTTGGAGAAGATACATCTTGGATTCAAGACCGCCATCTCTTCTTGAGATTTAGATAAGACTGCCCCTCAAGACCTCATCTCCCTCTGTGGGTTTTGGGAAAGTTACTCTAACTAGTTATCTCCCTTTAGAGTGCATGTGTGATTAGATCTATGTCCTTGAGTGTTTCTCTCAATCCACCACTAGATTATGAAAGATTGGGCAACCTAGGGCTCGGTCATACATCATCTTGGTACCATGAGCTTTGGTTGTCACAATTTGGAGCCCCCCTCACCTTTATAGCCTCATTTTGTTTGTTCTTGCCTAAATTCGGAAATTCCTCACAAAACTAGTCATACCGATTTCTTGCATTTTGTTGGATCTTGTGAGATTTTGTTGGCCTTGATCCATATATGTGATGAGTTACTTATGGATCTAGCCACCCCCTTTGAATTCTACCCTTCTCCACGAATCCCACCGCTATCACCCCAAAAATTTCCCTTTATTATGCTCAAACTAGAGATTCAAAAGTCCCAAATCGGCCATGGTTGACCTACACGGACATGCTCAAATGAGATAATCCGGACATCCAGCCTACCCCGAAAATCTGGACACCAACCCGGACGTCTGGTCTACTGATGAGTCCAATTTTTGCGTTCATTTACACCTTTTATTTTGTACCTTAATATTAGGATTTTCCTTTTATCGTGTTTGCGCACCCTTTTATCTCTTTTACCATGATTCCACCCGCGTAAGTATTTAGAAGCATAAGGAAAGAATCCCAATGATACGGTGTTAAAGTCATGTTAATTGAGATAATAATAGTCTACCATAAAAAGAAAGAAATGATGGGAAGAAGAAAGAGGCGCAACAAAAAGGTCCAGGGCGATCGATGGTGCACGGTATGACCGCACACGCTCGTACCGCCAGCCATACCAGTTATCATCGTCACCCCTTGGTCCAGCATTTCTACGCGCGATTGGATCATGGAGGAGACACCCACAACCACTAGAACCTCTCCATATTGATTGACCCTTGAGGGAGTCCTGGATTAGGGGGTATCCGGACTGCGGGACTGTGTACAATGTCCAGACTATTGAAGCGTGGAGACACAAGACTCAAGACTTCGGCCCGTGTCCGGATGGGACTCTCCTTTGCATGGAAGGCAAGCTTGGCGATTCGGATATTGTGTTTCCTTTCTTGTAACCGACTCCATGTAAACCCTAGCCCTCTCCGGTGTCTATATAAACCGGAGAGGTTGGTCCTTAGAAGGCCGATCACAATTAAAATCATATCATCATAGGGTAGCTCTTAGGGTTTAATCTCTACGATCTCGTGGTAGATCTACTCTTGTACTACCCATATCATCAATATTAATCAAGCAGGAAGTAGGGTTTTACCTCCATCGAGAGGGCCCGAACCTGGGTAAACATCTGTGTCCCTTGCTTCCTGTTACCATCAGCCTTGACGCACAGATTGGGAGCCCCTACCCGAGATCCGCCGGTTTTGACACCGACATTGGTGCTTCCATTGAGAGTTCCTCTGTGTCGTCGCTGTCAGGCTCGACGGCTCTGTCAATCATCGTCAACGACGCTGTCCAGGGCGGGACTTTCCTCCCCGGACAGATCTTCGTGTTCGACGGCTTCACACTGCGGACCGATTCGCTTTGTCATCTGGAGCAGATCGCGTCAGGAGCGCCGAATAGTCGTGATGAGCACGGCTTAGACCTGCCGTCAAACGATGTTCGGGATATCACTCCGGCAGAAGCTTGATCTAAATCCGGCAGGATGCATTGCCCAAGGACGGAGGGCCGGACCCGCCCAGTCGCATTACCCTCATCGGGCGATGGAGCCGAACACAGACCCCACCTCCGGAAAGCCTGTGACCCCGGGCCTCCAGATTCAGATCCGGTTGTAGGTCCTAGTCTGCACTCCGAGCCCACTAAGCTCGGTTGGGCCCCGGTAATGGAGTTCACCGCGGACATCTTTCCAAAGACTCGCCCTTTGGCGACATACTAAACTCATTAAAAACTCTCTCTCTAACAGAGAATTCCGGGCCGAACTATGTCCGGCTCAAGTGGGAAGCAGGCGACGACGAAATTCGTTGCCCACCCACCACCCACTTCACAGCCACGGTTGATGATTTAACCGACGTGCTTGACCTCGACTCCGAAGGTATCGACGGTATGGACGACGATGCAGGAGAAGACTCAGAATCTATGGGGTACCGGATTCCCGCCTCGTCACATGATATATACATGGTCGATACGCCCAAGGAAGGCGGTCGTCACAATCCGGAGGATAAAACCCCTAGGCAAAAACCAAAGCGACGGCATAGACGCCGTTCCAAATCCAGCAACAACAAAAATATCAGCAAGAGCGCCAGAAGGATGGATACTCCGGTCAACCCTGAAGGCAACAACGACCAAACGGAACCAGCGATGGAGCAGGACGAACCAGGTCATGCCGAACATAGCTCGGAGCAGCCGCCCGAAGACAATGATCCAGAGGGACGAGTTCATCAAACCGGCCCATGACAAGAAGACAATCCGGACGATGACGCATCCCGGAAGAGCGCGTGGAACGAGAGAACCTCCACAGAAAGCTTATGGCCACAGCGAGAAGTCTGAAGAGGCAGAAGCAACGGCTTAAAGCCGCACAGGAAACGCTCAATCGTAGATGGAACAAAGTGCTAGACACTGAAGAAAGATATGGCGACGATCGCCACACAAAGAGCTACCCAAAACGAAAGCTATTGCCAGAATTCGACGACGAGGCCGTTCCACCAAAGAATAACACGACCACGAGACAAGACATACCACTTCATAACCACAATAAAACAACTACCGAAGACGCCCGCGATCTACGTGAGCACCTGGATAAGAAAGTCATGCGCAGCCTAGGTCCATCTACGGATCTAACGGACACACCCCGGCGGGGGACTATGGTCGTCAAAACAATTATGACAACCAAATACCAGTTCGGAATAAACACCGAACACAACAACAGCCGATGGCATGCCACAGTATGTCCAAATACAGAGGGGCTGCTCACCCCCTGTGCTTTACTGATGAAGTACTGGACAATGAATTCCCATAGGGCTTTAAACCTGTGAACATAGAGGCATACGACGGAACAACAAACCCAGGGGTCTAGATCGAGGACTTTATCCTGCACATACATATGGCTCGTGGGGATGATCTTCACGCCATCAAATACCTCCCCTCAAATCAAGGGACCAGCTAGCACTTTGGTTGAAAAGCCTCCCGAAAATTCAATTGGGAGCTGGGAGGAACTCGAGGACGCCTTTGGGGCCAATTTTCAAGGGACCTATGTCCGCCTCCGGATCTTGACGACTTAAGTCACATAGTCCAACAACCGGAGAGTCCGCCTCAAGAAGCTTTGGAGCAGATTCCTCACTAAGAAGAATCAAATTGTTGATTGTCCGGATGCCAAGCCTTAGCGGCATTCAAACACAAGATCTGTGACGAGTGGCTCGCCGGACACCTCGGCCAAGAAAAGCCAAGGACAATGGCAGCCCTAACAAGCCTTGTGACCCGCTTTTGCGGGAGAAGATAGTCGGCTAGCCCGTAAAGGCACCAAATGACCCCAAAGACATCCGAAATAAGGGATGGCAACGAGAAGCCACGTCGTCATAAAACAAACGCCAAAACAAGGAAGAGAGTCTGGATAACACGATGGTTAATGCCGATTCAGGGGCTCTCGACCTAATCAACAAAATAAGCCATCTAAAGGCAAAGCAAGGTGGGACCGTCTGCCTGCGAGCAGTCTTGGACAGACTATGCCAAATTCATGGCCCCCCTAACAAACCTGCAAACCACACGCACAGAGAGTGCTGGGTCTTCTAGCATGCCGGCAAATTAAATGCCAAACACAAGGGAAGGGAAACACCAAGCGAGGACGAGGGCGAACCTCGCCACAGAAAGCACCGGGGATGTAAAAATTCCACCAGAGGCTAAAACAGTGAACATGATCCACGCGACTCGCGCACCCATGAGAAGGCACGAACGCGCGCATAAAGACGCGCACGGTATAGAGTCCATTGTTCCCACATCTAACTACTGGATGTCCTATCCGATCACTATAGATCACTTGGATGGTCGGACTAGTATTCGCGCCATGCGGATCGTGAGGCCTTGGTGCTTGACCCAATGATCGACGGACACCGTCTCACCCGGGTCCTCATGGACGGCAGCGGCAGTCTCAATTTAATATACGAGGACACTATCCGCAGGATGGGGATAAACCCATCAAGAATCAGCCAAAGCAACACCACCTTTGAAGGGGTGATACCAGGCGTTGAAGCCTCTACAAATAGGGCTCCGCCATATTGGAGGTAACATTCGGCTCTCCAGGCAACTCCAGAAGCGAAGAACTACTCTTCATCATCTCACCCTTCCAAAGAGACTATCACGTAGTGCTCGGAAGAACGGTCTTCGCCCGCTTCAACGCATTGCCACACTATGGCTACCTTACACTTAAGATGCCCGGTCCACGTGGCGTCTGTTGGGGAACGTTGCAGAAAATTAAAAATTTTCTTACGGTTTCACCAAGATCCATCTATGAGTTCATCTAAGCAACGAGTCAAGGGAGAGAGTTTGCATCTACATACCACTTGTAGATCGAGTGCGGAAGGCGTTCAAGGGATGGTGATGATGGAGTCGCATTTTCGCCGTGATTCGGATCACCGATGACCAAGTATCGAACGGACAACACCTCCGTGTTCAACACACGACGTCTGATGCGGGACGACGTCTCCTCCGTCTTGATCCAAAGCAAGGGGAAGGAGAGGTTGAGGAAGATGGCTCCAAGCAGACGGCCAGGCGTGATGATGGTGGAGTGATGATTCTCCGGCGAGGCTTCGCCGAGCACACGGAGGAGGAGAGGTGTTGGGGAGGGAGGCTGCGCCTTGGCTTGGGGTGTGCAGCCTCCCCTCACCCCTCTATTTATAGGGGAAGGGAGAAGGGGCCGGCCTCTAGATGCATCTAGAGGGGGGCGGCGGTTAAGGGAGGGGCTTGCCCCCAAGCAAGGCGCCTCTGGGGTTCCCCCTCAACCCTAGGCGCAAGGGCCCAAGGGAGGTGCGCCCAGCCACCAGGGCTGGCCCCTTCCCACGCAGCCAAGTGGCCCCGGGAGGTGGCCTCCGGTGGACCTCCTAACCCTTCCTGTGACCCCTTGCATAACAATACCGATATGCCCCGAAACTTTTCCGGTGTCCGTTTGACAACTTCCCATATATAAATCTTTACCTCCGGACCCTTCCGGAACTCCTCGTGACGTCCGGGATCTCATACGGGACTCCGAACAACATTCGGTAATCACATACAAGTCTTCCTAATAACCCTAGCGTCACCGAACCTTAAGCGTGTAGACCCTACGGGTTCGAGAGACATGCAGACATGACCGAGATGCTCTCAGGTCAATAACCAACAGCGGGATCTGGATACCCATGTTGGCTCCCACATGCTCCTCGATGATGCCATCGGATGAACCACGATGTCGAGGATTCCAAAGAACCCGTATACTATTCCCTTTGTCAATCGATGCGTTACATGCCCGAGACTCGATCGTCGGTATCCCAATACCTCGTTCGGCCTCGTTATCGCAAGTCACTTTACTGCATCAGTAATGCATGATCCCGTTACCAAACACTTGGTCACTTTGAGCTCATTATGATGATGCATTACCGAGTGGGCCCAGAGATACCTCTCCGTCATACGGAGTGACAAATCCAGTCTCAATCCGTGTCAACCCAATGACACTTTCGGAGATACCGTAGTGCACCTTTATAGTCACCCGATTACGTTGTGACGTTTGGTACACCCAAAGCACTCCTACGGTATCCGGAGTTACACGATCTCATGGTCTAAGGAAGAGATACTTGACATTGAAAAAGCTCTAGAAAAAGCGAACTACACGATCTTGTGCTATGCTTAGGATTGGGTCTTGTCCATCACGTCATTCTCCTAATGACGTGATCCCGCTTGTCAATCGACATCTGATGTCCATAGTCAGGAAACCATGACTATCTGTTAACCAACGAGCTAGTCAACTAGAGGCTCACTAGGGACGTATTGTGGTCTATGTATTCACAAATGTATTACGATTTCCGGATAATACAATTATAGCATGAATAAAAGACAATTATCACGAACAAGGAAATATAATAATAATGCTTTTATTATTGCCTCTAGGGCATATTTCCAACAGTCTCCCACTTGCACTAGAGTCAATAATCTAGTTACATTATGATGAATTGAACACCCATAGAGTTCTGGTGTTGATCATGTTTTGCTCATGAGAGAGGTTTAGTCAGCGGATCTGCGACATTCAGATCCGTATGCACTTTACAAATTTCTATGTCTCCATCTTGAACATTTTCACGGATGGAGTTGAAGCGGCAACTTGATGTGCTGGTCTCCTTGTGAAACCCAGGCTCCTTGGCAAGTGCAATAGCTCCAAGTGTTGTCACAGAAGAGTTTGATCGGCCCCGACGCATTGGGTATGACTCCTAGGTCGGTGATGAACTCCTTCACCCAAATTGCTTCATCTTGCGCCTCCGAGGCTGCCATGTACTCTGCTTCACATGTAGATCCCGCCACGACGCTTTCTGCTTGCCGCACTTACCATCGCTCCACCATTCAACATATACACGTATCCGGTTTGTGACTTAGAGTCATCGGATCTGTGTCGAAGCTAAGCGTCGACGTAACCCTTCTGACGAGCTCTTCGTCACCTCCATAAACGAGAAACATGTCCTTTGTCCTTTTCGTACTTCAGGATATTCTTGATCATTCATCCGGTGTTCCTTGCGGGATTACTTTGGTACCTTCCTACCAAACTTACGGCAAGGTTTACATCAGTCCGTACACAAAGATGGCATACATAATAGATCCTATGGTCGAGGCATAGGGATGACGCTCATCTCTTCTTTATCTTTTGCCGTGGTCGGGCATTGAGCCGAGCTCAATCTCACACCTTGCAAAGACAAAAGAACCCTTTCTTGGACTGATCCATTTTGAACTTCTTCAAAATCTTGTCAAGGTATGTGCTTTGTGAAAGACCTATGAGGCGTCTCGATCTATCTCTATAGATCTTGATGCCTAATATATAAGCAGCTTCTCCAAGGTCCTTCATTGAAAAACATTTATTCAAGTAGGCCTTAATGTTGTCCAAGAATTCTATATCATTTCCCATCAAAAGTATGTCATCTACATATAATATGAGAAATGCTACAGAGCTCCCACTCACTTTCTTGTAAACGCAGCTTCTCCATAAGTCTCAAGATAAACCCAAACGCTTTGATAATCTCATCAAAGCGAATGTTCTAACTCCGAGATGCTTGCACCAGCCCATAAATGGATCATTGGAGCTTGCATACTTTGTTAGCATTCTTAGGATCGACAAAACCTTCCTTGCATCATATACAACTCTTCCTTAAGATAACCGCTAAGGAACGCTGTTTTGGCGTCCATCTCGCCATATCTCATAATCATAGTATGCGGCAATTGCTAACATGATTCGGACGGACTTAAGCTTCGCTACGGAGAGAAAGTCTCATCGTAGTCAATCCCTTGAACTTGCCGATAACCCTTAGCGACAAGTCGAGCTTTATAGATGGTGACATTACCATCCGCGTCCGTCTTTTCTTAAAGATCCATTTGTTTTCTATCGTCGCCGATCATCGGGCAAGTCAATCAAAGTCCATACTTTGTTTTCATACATGGATTCTATCTCGGATTTCATGGCTTCTAGCCATTTGTTGGAATCTGGGCCCGCCATCGCTTCTTCATAGTTCGAAGGTTCACCGTTGTCTAACAACATGATTTCCGGAGACGGGGTTGCCGTACCACTGCAGTGCGGGCGTGTCCTAGTGGACCTCTGAAGTTTAGTAGCAACTTGATCCAAGTACCTTGATCATCATCATTAATTTCCTCTCCAATTGGTGTAGGCACCACAGAACATTTTCTGAGCTGCACTACTTTCCGGTTCAAGAGGTAGTACTTCATCGAGTTCTACTTTCCTCCCACTTACTCCTTTCGAGAGAAACTCTTTTTCGAGAAAGGATCCGTTCTTGGCAACAAAGATCTTGCCTTCGGATCTAAGGTAGAAGGTATACCCAATGGTTTCCTTAGGGTATCCTATGAAGACGCATTTTTCCGACTTGGGTTCGAGCTTTTCAGTTGAAGTTTCTTGACATAAGCATCGCATCCCCAAACTTTTAGAAACGACGACTTAGGTTTCTTCCCAAACCATAATTCATACGGTGTCGTCTCAACGGATTTAGACGGTGCCCTATTTAAAGTGAATGTAGCTGTCTCTAGAGCGTATCCCCAAAATGATAGCGGTAAATCAAGAAGAGACATCATAGATCACACCATATCCAATAGAGTGCGACATTCGACGTTCGGACACACCGCTATTACCGAGGTGTTCCGGTAGCGTGAGTTGTGAAACGATTCCACATTTTCTTAAGTGTGTACCAAATTCGTGACTTAAATATTCTCCTCCACGATCCGATCGTAAGAACTTTATTTTTCGGTCACGTTGATTCTCTACCTCATTCTGAAATTCCTTGAACTTTTCAAAGGTCTCAGACTTGTGTTTCATCAAGTAGACATACCCATATCTACTCAAGTCATCCGTGAGAGTGAGAACATAACGATATCCTCCATGAGCCTCAACACTCATTGGACCGCACACATCGGTATGTATGATTTCCAACAAGTTGGTTGCTCGCTCCATTGTTCCGAGAACGGAGTCTTGGTCATCTTGCCCATGAGGCATGGTTCGCATGTGTCAAATGATTCATAATCTAGAGACTCCAAAAGTCCATCAAGATGGAGCTTCTTCATGCGCTTGACACCAATGTGACCAAGGCGGCGATTACCACAAGTATGTGGGACTATCGTTATCAACTTTACATCTTTTGGTATTCACGCTATGAATATGTGTAACATTACGCCGAGATTCATTAAGAATAAACCATTGACCATCGGAGCATGACCATAAAACATATCTCTCATATAAATAGAACAACCATTATTCTCGGATTTAAATGAGTAGCCATCTCGCATTAAACGAGATCCGATACAATGTTCATGCTCAAACTTGGCACCAAATAACAATTATTAAGGTTCAAAACTAATCCCGTAGGTAAATGTAGAGGTAGCGTCGACGGCGATCACATCGACTCTGGAACCATTCCCCGACGCCAAGATCGTCACCTCGCCCTTCGCCATGGGTCTCCACTTATTCCGCAGCTCTGCCGTGAGTTACAAATATGAGCAACGGCACCGGTATCAAATACCGGGGAGTTACTACGAGTCTTTGGTAAGGTACACATCAATTACATGTATATCAAATATACCTTTGGTGTTGCCGGCCTTCTTATCCGCTAAGTATTTGGGGAAGTTCCGCTTCAAAGGACCCTTCCCTTGCAATAAAAGCACTCGGCCTCGTGCTTGGGTCCATTCTTTGACTTCTTCCTGAATGGCGGCTTCTGCAAGCGGCAACATCCTTGCCGTCCTTCTTGAAGTTCTTCTTGCCCTTGCCCCTCTTGAACTTAGTGGTCTTATTGACCATCAACACTTGATGTTCTTTCTTGATCTCAACCTCTGCCGACTTCAAAGATTGAAAATACTTCAGAATGGTCTTCACCATCCCTTGCATATTGTAGTTCATCACAAAGCTCTTGTAGCTTGGTGGGAGCGATCAAGGATTCTGTCAATAACCGCCTCATCGGGGAGGTTAATATTCACTGGGTCATGCGGTTGTGCAACCCGGACATTACGAGTATGTGCTCACCGACGTAACTATTTTCCTCCATCTTACAACTATAGAACTTGTCGAGACGTCATATCTCTCGACCGGGCGTGAGCTTGGAAAACTAGTTTCAGCTCCTCGAACATCTCATATGCTCCGTGATGCTCAAAAGCGCTTTTGGAGCCCGGTTCTAAGTCAGATAGCATGCCGCATCGAACGAGGGAGTAATCATCAAGACGAGTTTGCCAAGCATTCATAATGTCTTGGTTCTTCGACGGAGCGTCACCTAGCGGTCCTTCTAGGACATATTGTTTCTGGCAGCTATGAGGATGATCCTCGTGTTAGGACCCGATCCGTATAGTTGCTGCCATCATCTTTCAAATTTTGGTTTTTTCTCTAGGAACGCGTTGAAGTTCAAGTTGACATGAGCGTTGGCCATTTGATCTACAAGACATATTTGCAAAGGTTTTAGACTAAGTTCATCTAATCAAATTATCTTAATGAACTCCCACCAGATTAGACATCCTCTAGTCATCTAAGTGTTACACGATCCGAGTCGACTAGGCCGTGACCGATCATCACGTGAGACGGACTAGTCATCGTCGGTGAACATTCTCATGTTGATCGTATCTTCCATACGACTCGTGTTCGACCTTTCGATCTCTGTGTTCCGAGGCCATGTCTGTACATGCTAGGCTCGTCAAGTTAACCCTAAGTGTTTTGCATGTGTAAAACTGTCTTACACCCGTTGTATGTGAACGTAAGGATCTATCACACCCGATCATCACGTGGTGCTTCGAAACGACAAACTTTAGCAAAGGTCAACAGAGAGGGGAGAACACTTCTTGATATTGTTGTAAGGGAACATCTTATTTACTACCGTCGTTCTAAGTAAACGAGATGCATAAACATAATAAACATCACATGCAATTATATAGTAGTAACATGATATGGCCAATATCATATTGCTCCATTGATCTCCATCTTCGGGGCTCCATGATCATCTTGTCACCGGCATGACACCATGATCTCCATCATCGTGTCTTCATGAAGTTGTCACGCCAACGACTACTTCTACTTCTATGGCTAGCAACGTTTAGCAATAAAGTAAAGTAATTTACATGGCGTTCTTCAATGACACGCGGGTCATACAAAATAAAGACAACTCCTATGGCTCCTGCCAGTTGTCATACTCATCGACATGCAAGTCGTGATTCCTATTACAAGAACATGATCTCATACATCACAATATGTCATTCATCACAATATGTCATTCATCATTCATCACAACTTCTGGCCATATCACATCACATGACAATTGCTGCAAAAACAAGTTAGACGTCCTCTAATTGTTGTTGCATCTTTTACGTGGCTGCAATTGGGTTCTAGCAAGAACGTTTTCTTACCTCTGAATAACCACAACGTGATTTTGTCAACTTCTATTTACCCTTCATAAGGACCCTTTTCATCGAATCCGCTCCAACTAAAGTGGGAGACAGACACCCGCCAGCCACCTTATGCAACTAGTGCATGTCGATTCGGTGGAACCGGTCTCACGTAAGCGTACGTGTAAGGTTGATCCGGGCCGCTTCATCCCACAATACCGCTGAAGCAAGATAAGACTAGTAGCGGCAAGCAAGTTGACAAGATCTACGCCCACAACAAAATTGTGTTCTACCCGTGCAATAGAGAACTACGCATAGACCTAGCTCATGATGCCACTGTTGGGGAACGTTGCAGAAAATTAAAAATTTTCTTACGGTTTCACCAAGATCCATCTATGAGTTCATCTAAGCAACGAGTCAAGGGAGAGAGTTTGCATCTACATACCACTTGTAGATCGAAAGTGCGGAAGCTGTTCAAGGGATGGTGATGATGGAGTCGTACTCGCCGTGATTCGGATCACCGATGACCAAGTCTTGAGCGGACAACACCTCCGTGTTCAACACACGTCTGCAGACGGACGACGTCTCCTCCGTCTTGATCCAGCAAGGGGAAGGAGAGGTTGAGGAAGATGGCTCCAAGCAAAGACGACGGGCGTGATGATGGTGGAGTGACAGATTCTCGGCGGGGGCTTCGCCAAGCACACGCGGAGGAGGAGAGGTGTTGGGAGGGAGGGCTGCGCCTTGGCAGGGTGTGCAGCCCTCCCTCACCCTCTATTTATAGGGGAAGGGAGAAGGGGCGGCCTCTAGATGCATCTAGAGGGGGGGGCAACGGCCAGGGAGGGGGGCTTGCCCCCAAGCAAGGGGCGCCCCTCTGGGTTCCCCCTCAACCCCTAGGCGCAAGGGCCCAAGGGAGGGTGCGCCCAGCCCACCAGGCTGGCCCCTTCCCACGCAGCCCAAGTGGCCCCGGGAGGTGGCCCCTCCGGTGGACCTCCGGAACCCTTCCGGTGACCCAGTACAATACCGATATGCCCCGAAACTTTCCGGTTTCCGTTTGACAACTTCCCATATATAAATCTTTACCTCCGAAACTCCTCGTGACGTCCGGGATCTCATCCGGGACTCCGAATAACATTCGGTAATCACATACAAGTCTTCCTAATAACCCTAGCGTCACCGAACCTTAAGTGTGTAGACCCTACGGGTTCGGGAGACATGCAGACATGACCGAGACGCTCTTAGGTCAATAACGAACAGCAGGATCTGGATACCCATGTTGGCTCCCACATGCTCCTCGATGATGTCATCGGATGAACCACGATGTCGAGGATTCCAAAGAACCCGTATACTATTCCCTTTGTCAATCGATGCGTTACATGCCCGAGACTTCGATCGTCGGTATCCCAATACCTCGTTCAGTCTCAAGTATCGCAAGTCACTTTACTCGTACCGTAATGCATGATCCCGTGACCAAATACTTGGTCACTTTGAGCTCATTATGATGATGCATTACCGAAAGTGGGCCCAGAGATACCTCTCCGTCATACGGAGTGACAAATCCAGCCTCAATCCGTGTCAACCCAATGCAGACACTTTCGGAGATACCTGTAGTGCACCTTTATAATCACCCGATTACGTTGTGACGTTTGGTACACCCAAAGCACTCCCTACGGTATCCGGAGTTACACGATCTCATGGTCTAAGGAAGAGATACTTGACATTGAAAAAGCTCTAGCAAAAGCGAACTACGATCTTGTGCTATGCTTAGGATTGGGTCTTGTCCATCACGTCATTCTCCTAATGACGTGATCCCGTTGTCAACGACATCGATGTCCATAGTCGAAACCATGACTATCTGTTGACCAACGAGCTAGTCAACTAGAGGCTCACTAGGGACGTATTGTGGTCTGTGTATTCACACATGTATTACGATTTCCGGATAATACAATTATAGCATGAATAAAAGACAACTATCACGAACAAGGAAATATAATAATAATGCTTTTATTATTGCCTCTAGGGCATATTTCCAACAGCATCATCATCGTTAGCGGAATAACAGAGCACTCGTCACGCGCAGAGGAACACGCGACGGCCCTCGCGGCCGGACTATAAGCGACCTCCAACATCAAAAAAATATGACTGGTCGTTAAGACCAGGGACACGGTTAGACGAGTCCGGTAGCCCAAATCGAGCCAGGGCACCGTATATGTAATCCTATAACGGATACCAGGGGCTATAACTACCTAATAAAGCCCCACACTTGGCTTAACCTTATTGGCAGGCCAACGGCTTACACTTATATCCATCGGGTACTAATGTTGTAACCTCCTATGAGTTTTCTTTTTCCGCATACAACCTTCGCGTGATACCCTTCCAGGATACGGCACAACGGAGACAAAGGCGCAGACGTGCAGCAGGGCCCCGTTCAATAGGTTTCTTTTTAGATTAAGCCCCTGTGTAAACCTTTTCTATTGCCTCTTGTTGTTTAACCATCCCATGGATTCCATACCCACAGAGGATACTGCCGTTTTTGGCATTTCGCCACGACAGATTAACGCGCGTACCTGGACATACAGGGTTTATAATGAATAGGCATTCTTGAGCCTATCACCTATTATAAAGTCTGAATACCTTCGGGAGTGTTCGGCGTCACGAGTTAGGCCTTATATGCATCAGCTCCGAATCATGTCTTTGGTCAAATGTTGGGTTTGCCCGGCTCCTGGGTTTGTCGCCTTACGTTCTGTTATTATCGGCTAGCACTAGTAGAAAAAGGGTCAAACGTGAAGCACATTAGTGTCGGTTTGTATTAGAGCCGGCACAAATGTATACATTAGTGCCGGTTCCAACGGCTAGCCGGGCCGCTCTCATTAGTACCGGTTCGTGGCTAACCTTTAGCACCGGTTCGTGCCACGAACCGGTACTAATGAGGGTGGTGGAAGGATGTTGTCGATCTGGGCCCCTCCGGCACCTTTAGTACGGTTCGTGCCACGAACCGGTACTATAGGTCCTCCTGCATATAAACCCTTAAATCCGGCTCGCTCTGTTCTTCCCCTTTCCCTCTCCTCTCCTCTCTGTTCTTCCTCTTCTCCCTCGAGCTCATCACACATTTTGCCCAAAATTTGTCAAGATTTGAAGGCCCCCATCCATTCAAGTGATCACAAAGGTTAGCAACTTTGTCCTTTCATCTCTCATTGCTAGATTAGCTCTTGCATTGGTTTATATAGTTATTAATTTGTGAGTTTAGTAATTTGGGAGGAAATATATATATGTGCTAGTATTTGATTTATATGCAATTTGAGGTCAAAATAACACTTAGTTTGCATATGTAGGTGTGGTTTACTTAGTGCCTTCTAAATCTCTGTCGTAACCACCGTCGATCGCCCTTGATCCTGTCATGGCACCACCTTGTGGTGAGCCTCTTGTTCATGAAATTTTATATAAAAATTGATGTTTGTGTGATTTGGATATATAGTTACTCGTATAATAATTATCTTACCCGTGCGGTGTTTGTTATACATAGTGCCATGGTTTTGATATCCGTCCCGTCGGCCCTCGTCCTTGTTATGATTCGGATGTGGTATATTCTCTTTTAAAACTATTTGTTGCATTTCGTGTTTATGACAAATTATGCCCATCAAGTTGACATAGATATTTTTATCTAGGAGGTATGTGAACCGAAATTCCAACCGACCCTATTGTCGAGAGGTTAAATTTAGTTGAAAGAGAAAGCAGTACTTGAAAGAAAAAATGAAAAGAATTGAGCGGGAGAAGATGGAATTGGAGTTGCATGTTGCCGATGTAAATGCGATGATCACAAGATCAAGATGGAGAAAATGCGCTTGAAGATTAGAAAGATTAGAAAATATGCCATCGATAATGAGGCTTGGTATCATTATGCTTTGTTGGATCAATTGTTACCTTAGTTGCGATCTTGATCGCATTTGTTGTTGCATTTAAATGCTTTAGCTAGAGAGTTATTTGTTTGTTGCATTTAAGTGTTGTATGAACTTTATGTATGAACTTGTATTAATTTGGTCTATTCGGTGTTGTGTAATGAAGATGAGCCGGCAATGGATGTCACGATGACCGATGCTCTCCCCGATTCGTTGAGGGCGTGCATACTTTTTACGCTATGCGGTGAGGCAAACAAGCGGCGGATGGTTTTATGCCTTGCCCATGTCTTGGCTGTAAGAATGTTACGCAATTACTCTCGTCAAGAACCATTCACATCCACTTGTTTGAGTCCGGTTTCATGCCCCACTATAATGTTTGGACCAAGCACGCAGAGAAAGAGGGTTATGATGGAAGACAATGAAGAAGAAGAGGACGGCAGCGGCTATCCCGGCCATGGGTTCCCTGAATACGATGATACAACAATGGGGGAAGAAGCTGGCCGTGTAATGCGGGAAGAAGCTGGGCGGCAATGCGGAAGAAGAAGTCGAAGAAGAGGCATCGGATGAGCCCGTTGATGATCTAGGTCGGGCCATTGCCGATGCAAAGAGAAAGCTGCGCAAGTGATTTGGAGAAGAAGAAGTTGTTGCGCATGTTAGAGGATCACAAAAATTGTTGTACCCAATTGCGTGGGTGACAAGAAAAGCTGGGCACCACACTGGAATTGCTGCAATGGAAGGCGTAGAATGGTGTATCCGACAAGGGATTTGGAAATTTGCTGGTAATGATAAAGGATATGCTTCCAAAGGACAACGAATTGCCGGAAATGCGTCTGAAGCAAGAAGGCTGTCGCCCTCTAGGGTTAGAGGTGCGAAGATACATGCATGCCCTAATGATTGCATCCTCTACCGCGGTGAGTACGAGGATTTGAACGCTTGCCGGTATGTGGTGCATTGCGCTATAAGATCACCGCGATGAGCATGGTGATGTCGGCGAGTGCCCCGGAAGAAGATTCTGGCAAGGTGATGTGGTATTCTCCTATAATACCACGGTTGAAACGCGTTGTTCCAAAACAAAGAGCATGCCAAAGGCGATGCGATGGCACGAAGAAGACCGTAAGAAAGGCGGAAAGTTGAGAGTACCGGTGACGGGTCGCGGTGGAGAAAAATCGAAAGAAAGTACGGGAAGGAGTTTGCGAGATGACGCAAGGAGCATATGGTTTGGTCTAAGCGCGGATGGCATTAATCCTTTTGGGGAGCAGAGCGACAACCATAGCACCTGGCACGTGACTCTATGTTTGTATAACCTTCCTCCTTGGTTGTGCATGAAGCGGAAGTTCATTATGATGCTAGTGCTCATCCAAGGCCCTAAGCAACTTAGCAACGACATTGATGTGTACCTAAGGCCATTAGTTGAAGAACTCTTACAAGCGTGGAATGGAGCAGTGTGCGTCGTGGGATGAGCACATGGGGAAGAATTTGACCTAAAGGCGTTGCTGTTACGTGACCATCAATGATTGGCCTGCTCTCGGTAACCTTCGGGAATGCAGACAAACAAGGGATACCGCGGATGCACGCGCCTTTGTTTGGATAATCTTGGACGGTATATATTTGAATAGTTGTATGAAGAATGTGTACATGGGACATCGTCGATTTCTTCCGGCGGGCATCCCGTAAGAAAGAGAGGCAAGCATTTCAAAGGTGAGGCGGATCACGGACGAAGCCTCGCCACCGTCTTGGTCTTGATGTACATGATATGGTCAAGGATTTGAAGGTGATATTTGGAAAGGGTCTGGCGGACAACCTGTTCCAAAGGACGGACGGACGCGCACCCATGTGGAAGAAGAAATCTATATTTTGGGACCTGCCATATTGGAAAGACCTAGAGTTCCGCTCCGCAATCGGCGTGATGCACGTGACGAAGAATCTTTGTGTGACCACCGCTTGGCTTCTTGGGCGTGTATGGGAAGACAAAAGATACACGAGGCACGGAGGACCAGCAACGTATGCACGGAGAAGGCGACATATATCGAGGTCATGCAAGCTATGCTCTTACCAAAGAAGAGAAGGAAATCTTCTTTGAATGCACCTTTCGATATTAAAGGTACCGTCTGGCTTGTCGTCAAATATAAAGGGAATAATAAACATGGCGAGAGAAAAAGTTCCGGAACCTAAAGTCTCATGAATGCCACGTGATTATGACGCAAGCTGCTTCCGGTTGCATTGAGGGGCTTCTCTGGGAAAAGCGTTCGATTAGCCATTGTGAAGCTATGTGCATTTCTCAATGCAATCTCTCGTAAGGTAATCGCTCCGAAATCATACCAAGGTTCTGAGAATGATTTGGTGCAATGTCTTGTCGATTTCGAGTTGGTGTTCCCACCATCCTTCTTCAACATCATGGCCATCGTCCTAGTTCACCTATCGAAGAGATTAACATTTTGGGTCCTGTATTTCTACACAACATGTTCCCCTTTGAGAGGTTCATGGGAGTCTTAAAGAAATATGTTCATAACCGTGCTAGGCGAAGGAAGCATCTCCAAGGGCCATCAAAATGAGGAGGTCATTGAGTTTTGTATTGACTTTATTCCTGACCTTAAGCGATTGGTGTTCTGAATCGTGGCATGAGGGCGTTGGATGGAAAAAGGCATGCTAGGAGGGAACAAATAATATGTATGGACGGACATTCTCTCAACTTTGAAGCACACTACAGTTCTACTGAGAATTCCGCCTTGGTGGCTCCGTATATGGATGAACACAAGAATTTGCTACGCTCCAAACACCGGGCGGTCGGATGACTGGATTACACGTGAACAAACCAGAGATTCGCCATTAGTTGCGGAACCGCGTACCATGCATGACACCTCTATTGAAGATGACCTGTACTTGCTGTCCCAGTTACCATCTTTGAATATAATGACTTTTAAAGGGTACGAGATAAATGGTAATACATATTACACGATCGCCCAAGATAAGAAGAGCACCAACCAAAACAGTGGTGTCCGTTTGATGCGTAAACCAAGACGGAAAGGAAACATATTATGGTTATATACAGGACATATGGGAACTTGACTATCGGCGTGGTTTAAAGGTCCCTTTGTTTCGGTGCAAATGGGTTAATATGACACGAGGCGGGATAACGGAAGACCCGTAGTACGGAATGAAAACAGTGGATCTCAACAATCTTGCGTATGCAGACGAACCATTCGTCCTAGCCAATGATGTGGCACAGGTTTTCTATGTGAAGGACATGTCTACCAGGCCGAGAAAAAGAAAAGATAAGGAAGCGAATGCATCATACGATGAGCCAAAGCGCCACATAGTTCTTTACGGGAAGAGAAACATCGTGGGAGTGGATGACAAGACAGACAAGTCGGAAGATTATGAAAAGTTTGATGAAATTTCTCCATTCACAAAGTGAATATTGACCCGAGCATCCCGTTAAATGATGAAGATTTTCCATGGTTACTGGCGCAAAGGGACACACTTGAAGAAAAAGTTTCACACCCAAAGATGCAGGATGTGATCGGCTTCACTATCATCACTTTCTTACATGTTTCACACCCGAGAGGGAATCTCTGTAATAGTTAGGGTAGTTATGTGTTTTGGCATTTGAAACGCGAAGAAATTTTCTGTGCAAACAAATTCTTTCATGCCTTTACTGATTTTTAAAGTTAAATTATTCACAAACTAGTGATTCACACTAATTTCAAATAATTCAAAATTTAAACTATTCAAATTTGAAAACTACGGGCACTAACAGAAAGTTTGTAATTTTTTGTAACTAAAGCAAAAATATTCACAAAGAAACTCTAAATACACAAAAAAAACAACACAAAAATAAATAAAGCAAAAAAAAGCCCGCCTACTAGGCCGTAGCGGCCTGCATACGACTAGAAACCCAACTTTGTTGTTGGGCTAGGATGCAGAGCCATAAAGGCCAAGTGGGCCTGAGGCAACAAAGAACACGTAGGCCTTCTTTGGGGAGGAGCTCGAGAGAGAGACCGCCGCGGGGTTTATAAACCGGTCTGCGGTCGCCCCTCAACTAGCGAGGTGGGACTAAACTTGCCGCACCGCACCTTGCCCAGCCAGACCCCTTTAGTACCGGTTGGTGGCTCCAACCGGTACTAAAGGCCCCCTTTAGTACCGGTTTGTGCCACCACCCGGTACTAAAGGGGGTCGCTTCCCGCTGCTTGGGCTGGCCAAAACAGACCTTTAGTACCGGTTGGTGGCTCCAACCGGTACTAAAAGTACCTTCTATATATACAACACTTTGAAAACAATCATTCTCCCTCTGTTTCTTCCTCTGTTTCCCATTGAACCGCCCTTGATCGATCGGCCGTCATCGACCCGTTGCCGTCGCCGCCCCCGTCGCCGTCGCCGCCCCGTCCCCGTCGCCGTCGCGCCCCGTCCCGTCGCCGCCCAGGCCCGTCCCGTCGCGCCGTCCTGCGTCGCGCCGCCCTGGCGTCACGCTCGACCCGTCGCTGCCCCGACAAATCGCCTCGCCCGTCGCCCGTCGCCCATTGTGAGCTCTCCCCTCTAACCCCTCTCCCTCGCCCCGGCCACCATGGGCGCCGCCCCTCCCGAGCCCATACACACACACACAAGCATGATGAACACACACACATACACGTATATATGTATGAATGCATGTATATATTAGTATATCATTATTTTGTATGTTTAATTAGTTTAGATTTTTAGATTATTGTTTTTTCACTAGTATATATGTATGAATGCATGTTAGATGGATATAATTAGTGTTTAATTAGTATGGAATTTTTATATAATGTTGTTTTTCTGTTTTCTAATGGATGTATAGAAATTGTTTTTTCTGGTTTTAGTGTTAGATGCTTAATTAGTATGAAATAGTATATAGATTTTTGAAATAGTAGAAATGTTAGAAATTTTAGTTATCAAAATCCAATCATTAAAAAAATATTATTTTTTGCGGGCATATAGCTAGTATTTGTTCTCGACGATGCCCGGCCCGCATCCTCGCCGTCGACCCGTCCGCGACGACGTCCAGCCGGCCCATGTCCGGGACTGGGCTCCGCAGGGCTTGGGCAAGGTTCATCAGCGTGACCCCAGGAGAATGGAAACAAAAGCTTAAATGGTTTCGACTCAAGGTAAGTAATTAAGTAGTACTAGCTAGCTAGCTAGCTGCCATCTCTTTAATTATCATGCTTGATTAATTATTATCTGATCAAATTCCATTCTCGTAAAGGCCCTGAAGCAGACGCAGGGGACTGATCTGTGTGCATTCTGCGTTTGCGAGAACATTCGCATGATGGCGTCCGAAAGGAGCAGATCTCAAAGACAGGAATGGGTACGCTTGTTAAAACACTATTCACAATTTTTACACCATTATCGATATCTAGTCACACAACTAATACACATGCATATTGATCTCCTTCTTAACAGTTCACAGAGGTGCGAGATAAGCTCCTAGAAACGGAGCGCGTAGAAGCACTTCAAGAGGAAATAGCGGGATTTTTGCTCGACCAGGTCATAAATCCGAAGGGAGAATACTATTACCCGCTACCGCCCCCATCATGCTCCGATGGCACCAATTAGGCTAATGCCACTGGCTCCAAATGCAACATGCATATATAGGAGAAATTGTATATAGCTATACATGTGTGTATGTGTGAATTAATTAATATGATGGTTTGTGAGACATTGATGATATATATATATGCATGATTGGTTCTACTAGAAATTCTATATATATATATATATGCATAACGTGTACAATGTGTAGTATCGTAAAATACCAGCAAACGAAAAAGAATTAAATTGATAACACAAATTTAATTGAAAAATAAAAATAAAATAAAACCCACAAACATTTAGTACGGTTGGTGTTACCAACCGGTACTAAAACTCCGCCCCGGAGCTGCCTCGTGCCACGTGGTTGGCCTTTAGCACCGGTTCGTGCTGAACCGGTACTAAAGGGGGGGGGCCTTTAGTGACCACACTTTAGTGCCGGTTGTGGAACCGGCACTAAAGGGCCTTACGAACTGGTGCTATTGCCCGGTTCTGCACTAGTGTAGGGTGGCCAAAGGAAAACTACTGTGATTGTGCCCTGGTTATTCCGGACGAGCACCTCGGTAGAGAAATCCGAAAACAGACTGTCATGATACAGCGAGAGACTGGTCAACCACTCGAGGACTCACTGGAATCTTTAGGGTTCCTCCGCATTAACGAAGGGCCATTTCCCGGCCAGGTACATGCGCGCCCGTATTCGGATGCACGCGAAGGTACCAGGGGCTACATAGTAGCCCCACTTTAGAATCCCGCGGCTAAGCGAAAATGTTACAGCTATATAGTCCGGTTGCCTAGTTAAATGTCGTGCGATCACCTCCTTAATGGACCAAGACGTTGGATCAAGCGTGATTAAGCATATTTTTTTGAACACCCCCGTATTGTATGCATGGGGGCTGAAGCCAACGACTGCTAACTTTCGGATTACATATTTATATATACATATATATAAACGGCCGCACAGGGGAAATAATCATATTCTCAGGCAAATAGTATAAATCTAGCTGTCGGTGTCAAAACCGGCGGATCTCGGGTAGGGGGTCCCGATCTGTGCGTCAAGGCTGATGGTAACAAGAAGTAAGGGACACAGGTGTTTACCCAGGTTCGGGCCCTCTCGATGGAGGTAAAACCCTACTTCTTGCTTGATTAATATTGATGATATGGGTAGTACAAGAGTAGATCTACCACGAGATCGTAGAGGCTAAACCCTAAGAGCTAGCCTATGATGGTATGATTGTAATTGTGATCGGCCTTCTAAGGACCAACCTCTCCAGTTTGTATAGGCACCGAGAGGGCTAGGGTTTACATGGAGTCGGTTACAAGGAAGGGAATATAATATCCGGATCGCTAAGCTTGCCTTCCACGCCAAGGAAAGTCCCATCCCAGGACACGGGCCGAAGTCTTGAGTCTTGCATCTTCACGCTTCAATAGTCCGGACGTTGTACACAGTCCGGCTGTCCGGATACCCCCTAATCCAGGACTCCCTCAGTAGCCCCTGAACCAGGCTTCAATGACGATGAGTTTGGAGCGCAGTCTTGTCTTCGGCATTGTAGGGCGGGTTCCTTCTCCGAATACTCCAAGGTAATTATCGAACACTCAAACCATGTCCGGATCCACAAGATGATCTTCGTATGCCACCATAGAGAGAATGATGTTTCGCAAATGCAACCTGCTGACAACTTTTCAAGCAACACGACGTGTTATTACGGTCGGGTCAGTATTCGAACCGTCTTTCCACAACCAGCCACAACGCATATTGCGAGGCGGTTTCCTTGACACGTCTCGTCAAAGCAGAGACCGTCCCCCTTATCACGGTATTCTCATCAATACGGGCATGGGTAATCCAACTGCACCGTTAATCGTGGCGAGTGGGAGGCAAACGGGCTCAACCAGGCAAGTGGGGAGGCGCAAAAAGCACTTACCGCCCCTATAAAGAGGCAAGGTCTCCTTCTCTTTACCCACGTCTTTCTCCTTCCGCTCGCTCCCTCCCCCTTTTCGAACCCTAACGCCCAAGCACTCTTTCTTTCCACCAAAGAGAGGCTTTCCAAAGATGTCCGGATCCGGAGCAGGAGGCAGATGGATGGCCTCTACTGTCCGGGAGAAGGATATTAAGAAGCTCCGAGGGCCGGGTATCCGCTCGGAAGATCGGTCATCGTCTCCCCGGCGGACAGGTCGTCCCCACTCCGGAACCTCACGAGAGAGTCGTGTTCCTTCCTCACTTTGTCCGCGGGCTTGGGTTTCCCCTGCACCCATTTGTTCGCGGAGTCATGTATTGCTACGGGATTGACTTTCATGATCTTTCCCCCAACTCCTTCCTCAACATCTCGACGTTCATCATCATGTGCGAGGCTTTTCTTCGAATCTCACCTCACTTCGGCATGTGGCTAAAGATCTTTAATGTGAAGCCCAAGGTGGTGAGTGGCGAACACGCCGAGTGCGGCGGTGCCATGGTGAGCAAGATGCCCAAGGCCGTTTGGCCGTCGGGCGCTTTCAACGACTCCATCAAGGAGTGGCAGCAGCAGTGGTTCTATATCACCGAACCACGCGGCAAAAAATGGGCGGCCGCTCTAGAGTTCAGATCCGGAGCTCCGCTTCGGCTTACATCCTGCCCCGAGAAGGGCCCGAACTGGTCCTTGTCTGACGAGTTGTCCTTTGCTCGAGCCCGCGCCTTGGTAGCGGTCGATAGGGGCGTCAAACTTGTGGATGTAGTCCAGGTGATGCTAGTTCGCCTGGTTCTCCCTTGTCAGCGCCGAGCTTGTACTCTGTGGGAGTTCGACCCCGCCGAGCACCAAACCCTTCGGGAGCTTTACGACTCCTCCCACAAGGATATCTGGAAGGTGCTCTTCAAGTCCAGCAAATCGTGGCCCGACCCCACCGGGGATCGTGGGTATCAGCTATCCCATTCTCCAAGCTCGGTAAGTCACGGCCAAGCTCTGTCTATTCATGCTTCAGTTGGCATGTCATGGGGGAAACATCCTAATCGTGTTTCATCGTGACCTCAGGGATGGATAAAGAAAGTGGAGCGGATATCTTTGTCGGCCCGTTCTTGGGAGGAACGGCGACCTCTTCTGACGAAGATGCTGGTCCCCGCGCCTTACGAGGCACTAAAGAAGGAGGCCTCCAAGAAGGTCAAGAAGACCCGGAGTGGCCTCCGTTACCATGAGGCTTCGTACGCAAATTCCGAAGACTCAAGCGACGCTCCCTCTTCGGAAGAGGAAGAGGAAGAAGCAGAGGAGGGTGAGCCTCATTCTGGAGGTAGGAAGAAACGCGTAGCTTCCTCGTCCCTGGAGGCTGAATCGCCCAAGAGGAGAAAAGGTTCCCTCCCAGAGGCATCCACCACGGCTGCCAACAGCAGTCCGGAGTGGGATCCCAGGGCCCAGCCCCTGGAGAAGTCGTAAGTGTACATGCATATGCGCCCGGGATTGTTTTTGGGTATAATAGTTTTAACTGTTGCTATATTTTGCACAGTCCGGCGGGATCTTCGCCCGGCCGATCCTCATCCGAGGATTCGCTGAGCTTCAGACGCTTTGGCGGCGAGACTCCTCGAGGCCCCTTCCCAAAGTTCGACCACGACATTGAGGTGTCGTCTCAGCGGGGGCTCGGACCAGGCGTATCAGGGGCGGACACACGGGGCGATGGCCACAGGTGTCTTGTCCGTGAGGCGACCTTGGGTTTGGCCCACAGCCGGACAAGGTCCGGGAGACCTCTAAGGCCCCCGGATCGGGCGAGCATCCACCTTCAACGGTGGGGGGCCTGCCTACTCTGCCGGCAACCTCTGTTCAGAGCGAGCATCCACCTTCAACGGTGGGGGGCCTGCCTACTCTGCCGGCAACCTCTGTTCAGACGGAGCTGCCAGGCGGTCTATCGACGGTGTTAAAGAACGCGTCTATCATCGATGAACATCGAACCCTTACGGGTGCGGTGGTTGAAAAGATTCAGTCCGCCGAGAGCGGGCTGAACGAATCCTGCCTTGTCCTTATAAAGGCCTTTTAGGTATGTTTTCCAAGAAACCTTTGAGGAATCGTCATTATATGAGTAGTAGCCCCTGATACACTGTCCGGCAAAGGAGAGGGAGCCGGGCAGGGGATCAAATCCTCTCTTGTCGTGGGGACTTATGTTAATGACATGTACCTCTTTATTTGAATACAGGCGTCTGCGGAGAGGACGACCGCTCATAATGCGGAAGTGTCCGAACTGAAGCGGAACCTGGAACGGGCCGAGGAAGAACTTGGCCGCGTGAGGAAGCAATTAGAAGATAAACAAGGTATGATAAAACATTGTCTTGCATTAGGCACAAATAAGTAATTGTGCTTATTGAAAAGTATTTGTGTTATACGCTCTAGGAGGCGAGTCGAATCTGAGGCCTTTGAAGAGAAGGCTGTGGATGATGCCAACAAGAAGACTGCCCCCCGAACAGGCACTCCGTGAAAAACACGAGGCCAGGGTTGTCGCAGCTGAGCGGGAGCTCCAGGAGGCTGTGAAGAAAGGCGAGGGCTTGGAGAAAAGTGTGATAGAGAAAGAAGCCGAACTCGCCCAAGCGTTCCAAGCTGCAGAAGATGCCCGAGAAGAAGCCCGAGGTGCTATACGGGACATTCAAGATGCCCGAAAAGTTGCGGCTGGTAAGGCCTTATGTATTCTTAGCCATTTATTCATGATAATGGAAGAATTCTAAGAGGCAAGCTGAATTCTTATTTTTCCAGGGGCGTTTGCAGATCTTCCTCGCAGCATATCAGATGCCGCCCAATTCTACCGAACCGAGGAAAAGAAGTCTGCGGAGAGGAATTTCTGGTCGCAGTATTTGGCACCGAACTATCCGGTGCCCTTTATCGATCGGTGAAGCGGTGGTCGAATCGCACCTGACGGCCGAACTAGCCATGAAGGACTTGATTGTCCGGCGTGGATCATGGAGCCAATTCCGGCGATTACTTGTGCTCGTGAAGCGGATTGCGGGTGCTTGTCCTCGGCTTGATGCTATTAAGCGATCGGTTCAGCATAGAGGGTGCACGTATGGCATTCGCCCGTGCAAAAGTGCATTGGGGAAGCTTGGCGCGAGAA
The DNA here is from genome assembly GCA_021605145.1 of Aegilops bicornis. Lineage (NCBI taxonomy): Eukaryota > Viridiplantae > Streptophyta > Magnoliopsida > Poales > Poaceae > Aegilops > Aegilops bicornis. The sequence continues at coordinate 800,718,326 of CM038673.1, forward strand.
AGGCGATGGTGAGGGGCCGCCAGAGGGTAAGGAGCATCGCAAGCCCGAACTGTACTATGAAGGTGTATTGAAGGGGGCCCGCCTTGCGGCGGATAAATGTACCAAAGACATTATATTTCCCTGAGGGTAGTCGTGCCATTTTTTGTAATATGGGATTATGGCGTTTATATATTGCCTGTTTTGTTTGAACATGTGTTCTTCCTGTGCGGCTGTTTAATGTATATAAATCCTGAGAGTTGGCCAGTCGTCGGCTTCTGTCCCCACGTAAAAAGAATACTAGGGTGTTCTTGATATAACTGAACACTCTTTATCCCATAGTTGGGTCCCTTTGCGGAGGCGTTTCTCACCACGAACCAGGCAATCGGACTATAAGGCTTTATTACTCTCACTTAGCCATAGGAATTCGAGTATGGTCGGCGCAGCCCCTAGTGTTCGGAAGGCCAAACTAGGGGCTCTATTGGCGCCTGATCGGAAGACCGATTCGTCGCACTCAGCATTTATAATGGCATTTTGCGGAATAAATCTTTAGGGATTTGACAACCTCTCAAACAGCTGACCAGCTCTCGCTGTATCATGACAGTCGGTTTTCGGCTTTCTCTACTGAGGTGCTCGTCCGGCAGATCCGGGACACAATCGCAGTAGTTCTGCCTGCGCTACCTTAGCCGATATAACTGAACATAAGGTACCAAAACAAGGGAGCTGGGCAAACCCAACCAATGACCCAAGACATGATTCGGAGCTGATGCATATAGTGCTATAAGTTCGGGGTGCCGAACGACCGAGAAGGTGGTCGGAATTTATTGTCGTATTATGAAGCCCCTGGCGTAATCGGGCATAACACGAGGTGTCGATGAAAAGCGACGACCTGTAAGTGTTATTTAAGTCTACGTATTATCGCAAAATGATATGTCTATGCATATGAGTACGATGTATGATTATGAAAAGAGGTGTTTTTTTTTGGCGGAACCTGTGATGGCCGGACTGAGGGGAGTTTGTCGATTGGATCGAAGTGAATCTGGACTACCTTCTTTAGGGGGGCTCCTTGTGTGTCCTGGCCGATTCCACGTCACCTATCCTGTTCTGCATCAAAGTTAGTTTGTAAGGCAAATACTCTGAGGTAGCCGAGCGTCCGCTTGTGGTTGGTCCGAGGTCTCCTGATCGGGCCCTGGTAAACCCAGCCGTCATACCGGTGGGTAGCGCGGACTCCTCAATTGGCATCCGGATAGTCGTATGTCATATCAAAATCTTGATAGGCATTCGTGACTCGCTACTCCGGCGGCTGTATGATATCCGCCCCGAAGGCGGGGTTCGGCCTTTCCCATAGGTGTGATTACATCACATGGTGTTGGCCTGAGTTAATTACCATGCCGGATCCAGCCAACGTGGTTCGTCCCGTTAGCATACGGTAAATTACCGCATGGTGGGGAGGTGCCGAAGATTTATTCTTTTGGCGTAGTATTTGTTTGGTGATCCGAAGACAACTGTTTAGAGTGATGGGCCAGAAAAACTTGGCCTTTGCTCCCAAAGATCTTTTAAGAGATGTTGTTGGTGATTTCCCACTGCGGGGTTTTATGTGTTGTGGATCCCCGGTTTGCTATGTCCTTAGGTAATCGCAACTGAGTTCTTTGTGGTTAGCGCGTGATGCAGGGGAGCGGCCGTGCTTATATGCTATGGAGGGGGAGATATCCCCGACTAGAAGTCTCCTTCATTGTTTCGGCCTGACGGCCGTTCGCTTTGAGGATCCGCATTCTCTATTGGTATGCTTTTGCCGTCCTTCTAGGAGTACCATGAATTTCGCATGGTTGATCTAGTGTGTGGCTCGGGCCGGATAGGTCTGAGTTCTTCTTTGTCCGTTGACCCGAATGGGAGTTGCTGAAGTTAGCACCAGCTTTCCTGACTTGGCGCTTGTGAACGTTGTGCCGGGGCTTCAGTATGCTTCTTCTTGTGTTCTTTGTGTTGTTTTGGACCGTAGTGATGTGTTGACGTCGGGGCATGTGCCTTGAGTTCTCTTGCTTAGGTTGGGGTGGCTGGTTCTGCCCTTTGTCGGGGCGGTCAGGTCCGCATCTTTCAGTGGCCAGGACCTTGGTCCATCTGTCTACCAGCGAATCTTGGTCAGCTTTAAGCTGCTGTTGCTTCTTTTGCAGGCTTTTTGCCGTGGCCATGAGCCGTTGCTCAAAGCGAGCTTGTTCCACTGGATCTTCGGGCACGCCGAATTCGTCATTGCCGAGATTTGCCTCGTCCTCGGAGGGAGGGCGTATAGTTGTCCCTCTCCAAGTATCCCACAGTGGCCAGTCCGGCCTTATGAAAGGCACGCCGGCTAGGGTTATATTCGTCTTCGACGCCATCCGGATTGTTTTCGACTTCTGGGCCGGTATTCCTGTGGCGGGGCTCGGAGCGGGGCCGAAGACGCCCATACTTTGCTTTTCCCCTTGGGGGATTATCCTCCGATGCCTCATCGCCATTGGTTTCCTTCGGAGTGTCCACCATATATATATATCATAAGAAGAGGTGGTTGTCCACCGCCCGGGTGTCTTGATGGTTCGTGTTCTTCTCTGCATCGTCGTCCATACCGTCGATGTCTTGAGTCGAAGTTCGATTACCTCGGTTAAGTCATCGTGGTAGCAATGAAGTGGTTGGTGGGTGGGCAACGAATTCCTTTGTCTTCGCCTCCCACTCGAGCCGAACATAGTTCGCAAAGAGCCTCGACAAAGAGAGAGACTTTAATGAGTCCAAAGATGTCGCCAAAGGGCGAGTCTTTGGAAGATATCCGCAGCGGTGAACTCCATTATCGAGCCCACCCCGGCCCGATGGGCTCGGAGTGTACGGATCGAACCGACATCCGGATACGAATCCGGGGTTCGGAGTCGCGGGCCACCGCAGGTAAGACCGTGTTCGGCTCCACCGCCCGATGAGGCGCGACACAGGGGTGGGGTCCATCCCTCCGCCCCTTAGGCAGCGCACTGCTCCGGATCTAGGTCCGGAGATACTACGGGGGCGATACCCCGAGCTTCGTCCGATGGCAGGTCTAAGCCGTGCTCGTCGAGACTGGCCGGTGCTCCTGGCATGGGCCCAAATCCGTCGAAGATCAAGCATCCGCGGATGTCCGCCGAGTAGTTCGAGTTTCGAACGACCAAGCGGCGGCGTATGTCAATCTGCTCCAGATGGCCAAGCGAGTTGGCCCGCAGTGCAAAGCCGCCGAACACGAAGATCTTTCCGGGGAGGAAAGTCTCACCCTGGACATCATCGTTGAAGCTGATTGGAGGAGCCATCGAGCCTGACAGCGATGACACATAGGAACTCCCAATGAAAGCACCAATGTCGGTGTCAAAACCGGCGGATCTCGGGTAGGGGGTCCCGATCTGTGCGTCAAGACTGATGGTAACAAGAAGTAAGGGACACAAGTGTTTACCCAGGTTCGGGCCCTCTCGATGGAGGTAAAACCCTACTTCCTGCTTGATTAATATTGATGATATGGGTAGTACAAGAGTAGATCTACCACAAGATCGTAGAGGCTAAACCCTAAGAGCTAGCCTATGATGGTATGATTGTAATTGTGATCAGCCTTCTAAGGACCAACCTCTCCGGTTTATATAGGCACCGGAGAGGGCTAGGGTTTACATGGAGTCGGTTACAAGGAAGGAAAGATAGTATCCGGATCGCCAAGCTTGCCTTCCAGCCAAGGAAAGTCCCATCCGGACACGGGCCGAAGTCTTGAGTCTTGCATCTTCACGCTTCAATAGTCCGGACGTTGTACACAGTCCGGCTGTCCGGATACCCCCTAATCCAGGACTCCCTGACTAGCCTCATAACCAAATAAACATTGTTTTTACAATGATTCCGTTCATTCAAACAGGACATTCTTCGAGCACTGCGCCTCTATTAGACGGGCACCTTCTGTGACCTGCGCCAAGTAGTGCTCGGCCGGATATTGGCCCCCCACCGGATCCTGGGCTGCTATCATGGTGGCATCCATATCCGTCCAATAGGCTTTAACGCGGGCGAGCGCCATCCGTGCACCCTCTATACATGCCGGTCTCCTCATGGCATCGATCCGAGGCACGGCCCCAAGGAACTGCTGCACCGAACCAAAGTAACTGTCCGGCTTAGACCCCTTTGGCCAAAGATGGTCTATTATAGACCGCATTGCAAGACCGGACAACCTGTGAAGCTCCGCTACAGCAGCCATCTTGTCACTCAACAGCAGCGGGTGGGTGGGAGCATGGAATTGCGACCAGAAAAGCTTCTCCACTTCCTTGTCACCTTGACCTTTGAAGAAGTCGGCAGCATCAGCCGTACTCTTCGCCAAATCCGCATATGCGTCCACGGACTCGGCGTCCATCCAGGGGAGCGTACTTCGGATTGAAAAATTTCGTCCGCAGTAAATAGGAGCCCCCAGCCGCGATTTCACCGGCCTGTTGAAGCTCCTCCCGCGCACCCCTGAGCTCGGTCCAGATTTCCTTGGTGGCATTACGCGCCTTGTTCAGCTCGGCCGAATTACCCTCACACTCCTTTCTAAGGAGCTCATACCGGTCAGTGGCATCTTTTAACTCAATAGCCATTTTGGCTATCTTTCCCTCGCTTAGGCGATGAGCAGCCTATTTGGCCCTCAGTTCCTCGGTCGCCTTTAGGGCAGCCGCATTGCTCACCCGAGCTTGTTCCTTGGCTTGAGCAAGTTCCGCCCTCAGGGCCTCTACGGCAGCAGCACCATCTGCAGTCCAAGCATACTACATCAACATCATGCCATCCCCATATTTTCCCTATACAAGGGAAGGCATGACACATACCTTGTGATTTGTCCAGCCGCTCATTCACCAGCGTGATATCGGCATCAATCGATCCAATTTGCCTCATTAATTCGGCAACTTCAACGGACTGACTGGCGTCCGGACTCACAGGTACCTGCACATGTTTATAGCACTATCATTGGTTTATGATCCCCCGTTTGCCGCCTAGGGCGAGCAACCAGAGTCTCAGGGGCTGCTATCTATATGGAGCACACCTAGCGCGTGCCTTACAACCAAAGAAATAGTGAATTCTCCATTACATACCTCTAAGCCTCTGGGTAGGCTTGTGAATGCTTCATTCAAACCGCTGGTAGCGGATGAAATCTTCTCGAGCACCGCGCTCATTAATGAGCGGTGCTCCTCCGAGAGCGCAGCTCGCTCCAGTAAATCCGTCAGTACGTCCGGCCGGACATCAAACTGCGCCGGACTCTTCCCATCGCCCCCCGTTGTAGCCAAATGCTCCAGGTGCAGGGCGGCTGACGGATTGACTTTCGGCTTTGGCAGATCCGGACTCCTCCGTGACGACACCTCGGTGTCGCCCGCTTCATGAGTCGGAGAAGGGGGTGGGGTCTCGCTCTCCATCATCTCCGGAGGAAGGTCCCCCGAAGACGAACCCTGTTGAGAAGAGTTGCTGGCCGGACTGCAAAAAGTTGAATCCTGGTTATTGATCTAGGAGAAACACAGTACCTTCGGATTGTAGATTGACTTACAGCTTGGTGGAGGGCTGGCCCATTGGAGGGCATGGTGCGGTGGGGGTGCCCGTTAGGGCAAGGCCCCTTGGGGATGTCTTTTTCCCTAATTTGGGCATCTCCGCCTCCAAATCTTCGGAGGCGGCCCTCTTCTTCCCGCCCGGGGAGGAGGCCTTAGCCTCTCCTCCCCGACTATTCTCCTTGGGGGAGGTAACAATTCCCCCGGTTCGGATGCGTAGCACGTGGGGTTCGGTTTCTTCGTTCCTCCCCTTGACTTTCCCCGAGGGCATTCTGCCGAAAGTGCCGGTCGAGCATCTTGGCCATGGTGGGGGCGTGCGAGCCTTCGGGAAGTGGAGCCGGACATCTGATTCTCTCCGCCTTGCTGAGCCATTCCTGGACGCGGATGATTTTCAAAATAAACAATCATGACAAATACAAAACAGGGTGTCCGGTATCAAAGCTACTTACTTGAGTATCTAGGAGATTGCAGCTTAGGCCCGCATCCTCGGTGGTATCCGGACACACTACTTTCCGTCCGAAGAATAATTTGCACATCTCTTCGAGCTTCAGGCCGAAGAAGTGCTTGACAGTCCGCGGACCCTCCGGATTGAACTCCCACATCCGGAGAGGCCGGCGTTGGCACGACAACATCCATCGGATTAACATCACTTGCATTATGTTGACAAGGTTAATGTCCCTCTCAAGAAGCTCCTGGATGCGATTCTGCAGTACTGGTACATCACCAGCGGGCCCCCAATTCCGTCTCCCACGCCATCCAAGACGCCAAGCTGTGATGGAGGGCCCGAGCGAAACTCGGGGCAGCCACCCACTTTGTGCCTCCGGGAGCCGTGACATAAAACCACCTCCATTGCCATACATCGGATACTTACGGGAAAGAATCCTCCGCCATGGGGCATCGACGTTCTGCTTATTACGGCACCTCAAGACTCCACATGTCGCCTCGATCATCTTCGACTTCACATTGAAGGTCTTGAGCCATAAGCGAAGTGTGGGGTGACATGGAGAAAAGCCTCGCACCACGATAATAAACGACGAGATATGGAGGATAGCGTGGAGCGATCGTGAAAATCCAACCCATAATAGAACACGAGCCCCTCACAAAGGGATCGAGGGTGAAGCCAAGCAGCGGAGGAAGTGCGTGATAAAAGCAGCGCACTCATTAGGCTCCGGTGTGGGGATGACCTGCCACAGGCGAGGAAGCCTGTGTTGGATGTCGGCGGTCAGTATCCGACCTCCCTAAGCTTCGCAATGTCGCCCTCTTGAATCTAGGAGGCCACCCATTGGCCTTGAGGGACGGATCCGGACATGTTGGAGGATGCAGGGTGTTGAAGCTTGGGTTTGGTGTTAGAACTCGAGGTGCGAGGAGGCGCGAGGAAGGTGGAAAGAGGCATAGGCCTCGACCCTCTTTATAAAGGGATGAATATCAAGAGTCCTTGATGTGGCCGTTTGAGGCTTATCTAAAAACACGCGGTAATACCAACGGCCGTCATGGGGTCGCTACCAGTATTAATGGAAAGTCCCATAATAAGAGGAACACGATCTCTGCCTCGACGGGACATGCCAATAAAACCGCCTCGTAACACGAGTCGTTGTGGGGTAAGAAACGCCGGTCCGCGTTGGACAAGGCCACGATGCAAGGGCACGACGCCCGAAGATTGCCAGCAGATTGGGTTTATTCTATGTGGAGATCATCTTGCAGATCCGGACACGGTCTACGTGTCCAGTAATTACTTTGGAGTATTCGGAGAAGGAACCCGCCTTACAATGCCGAAGACAATACTGCGCGCCGGACTCATCGTCATTGAAGCCTGGTTCAGGGGCTACTGAGAGAGTCCTGGATTAGGGGGTATTCGGACTGCCGGATTGTGTACAACGTCCGGACTATTGAAGCGTGGAGATACAAGACTCAAGACTTCGGCCCGTGTCCGGATGGGACTCTCCTTTGCGTGGAAGGCAAGCTTGGCGATTCGGATATTGTGTTTCCTTTCTTGTAACCGACTCCATGTAAACCCTAGCCCTCTCCGGTGTCTATATAAACCGGAGAGGTTGGTCCTTAGAAGGCCGATCACAATTACAATCATACCATCATAGGCTAGCTCTTAGGGTTTAGCCTCTACGATCACGTGGTAGATCTACTCTTGTACTACCCATATCATCAATATTAATCAAGCGAGAAGTAGGGTTTTACCTCCATCGAGAGGGCCCGAACCTGGGTAAACATCTGTGTCCCTTGCTTCCTGTTACCATCAGCCTTGATGCACAGATCGGGACCCCCTACCCGAGATCCGCCGGTTTTGACACCGACAACCCTAGCCTACACAAGGCATCTAGAGGGGGAATTGATAAAAGGGCTCCACCGTGGAAGCATCCCTTCAAGGAGGCATCGCCATCGTCCGTCTATGTTGTCACCATTCCATCTCCATATCTTTGTAATACACTAGTCTAGGTGGATCCATTTTTGTATTATTTTGGCACTTCATTCATGTTTATCATGATCCATCCCATGATGCTTATGATCTCGATGAGCGAGTAATTTCCCTAATTCTCAGGGATATGGAGGAACCCTAGTATGTTTCGGTATTGAGCGGTGATAGGATTTAATATCCTCTTTGTATGTTAATGTTGATGGTAGTTTTTATGTTGGGTGAAGTCGACAGTCTGATACGTTCATTTTGCATCATGTTTTTATATCAATATTTATTGCATTATGGGCTATTATTACATGTTATGTCACAATACTTATGCATTTTCTCTCTTATTTTATAAGGTTTACACGAAGACAGAGAATGTCGGCAGCTGAAATTCTGGACTGAAAAAGATCAAATATTAGAGATCTATTCTGCACAACTCCAAAAGTCCTGAAACTTCACGGAGATCAGTTTCGGAATATATTAAAAATATTGGGCGAAGAAAGCACCAGAGGGGGTCCACCAATCACCACGAGGGTGGAGGGCGCGCCCCCCTACCTCATGGACCCCCTGGCAGGCCCCCAACGCTCATCTTCTGCTATATGGTGTCGTTTGCCCTGGAAAAAATCAGGGAGAAGCTTTCGGGACGAAGCGCCGCCGTCTCGAGGCGGAACCTGGGCAGGACCAATCTAGGGCTCCGGGGGAGCTGTTCTACAGGGGAAACATCCCTCCGGGATGGGGAAATCATCGCCATCATCATCACCATCGATCCTCTCAACGAGAGGGGGACAATCTCCATGAACATGTTCACTAGCACCATCTCCTCTCAAACCCTAGTTCATCTCTTGTATCTGATCTTTGTCTCAAAACCTCAGATTGGTATCTGTGGGTTGCTAGTAGTGTTGATTACTCCTTGTAGTTGATGCTAGTTGGTTTATTCGGTGGAAGATCATATGTTCAGATCCTTAATGCTATTCAATACCCTTCTGATTATGAAAATGAATATGCTTTGTGAGTAGTTACGTTTGTTCCTGAGGACATGGGAGAAGTCTTGTTATAAGTAATCATGTGAATTTGGTATTCGTTCGATATTTTGATGAGATGTATGTTGTCTCTCCTCTAGTGGTGTTATGTGAATGTCGATTACATGACACTTCACCATGATTTGGGCCCAGGGGAAGGCATTGGGAAGTAATAAGTAGATTATGGGTTGCTAGAGTGACGGAAGCTTAAACCCTAGTTTATGCGTTGCTTCGTAAGGGGCTGATTTGGATCCATATGTTTCATGCTATGGTTAGGTTTACCTTAATTCTTCTTTCGTAGTTGTGGATGCTTGTGAGAGGGGTTAATGTTAATCATAAGTGGGAGGCTTCTCCAAGTAAGGACAACACCCAAGCACCGGTCCACCCACATATCAAATTATCAAAGTAACGAACGTGAATCATATGAGCATAATGAAAACTAGCTTGACGATAATTCTCATGTGTCTTCGGGAGCACTTTGCTTTATATAAGAGTTCGTCCAGGCTTGTCCTTTGCTACAAAAAGGATTGGGCCACCTTGTTGCACCTTATTACTTTTGTTACTTGTCACTCGTTACGAATTACCTTATCACAAAACTATCTGTTACCAATAATTTCAGTGCTTGCAGAGAATACCTTACTGAAAACCACTTGTCATTTCCTTCTGCTCCTCGTTGGGTTCGACACTCTTACTTATCGAAAGGACTATGATAGATCCCCTATACTTGTGGGTCATCAAGACACTTTTCTGGCGCCATTGCCGGGGAGTCAAGCGCCTTTGGTAAGGAAACATTTATATAGTGTGCTAAAATTTACTGTCACTTGTTACTATGGAAAATAATCCTTTGAGGGGCTTGTTTGGGGTATCTTCACCCCGACCAGAAGTGCAAAGAGTTGCTCCTCAACCTACTGAACCTACTGAAAATATTTACTTTGAAATTCCTTCGGGTATGATAGAGAAACTGCTAGCTAATCCCTATAAAGGGGATGGAACCTTACATCTCGATATGCACCTAATCTATGTGGATGAAGTTTGTGGATTATTTAAGCTTGCAGGTATGCCCGAGGATGTTGTCAAGAATAAGATCTTCCCTTTATCTTTGAAGGGAAAGTCATTGACATGGTATAGGCTATGTGATGATATTGGATCATTGGAACTACAACCGATTGAAATTGGAATTTCATCAGAAGATTTATCCTATGCATCTACTTCATAGTGATCGGAATCATATATATAATTTTTGGCCTAGTGAAGGAGAAAGTATCGCTCAAGCTTGGGGAGGCTTAAGTCAATGTTGTATTCATGCCCCAATCATGAGCTCTCGAGAGAAATTATTATTCAAAAATTTTATGCTCGACTTTCTCATAATGATCGCTCCATGCTCGATACTTCTTGTACTGGTTCTTTTATGATGAAGACTATTGAATTCAAATGGGATTTATTGAAAAGAATTAAACGCAACTTTGAAGATTGGGAACTCAACGAAGGTAAGGAGTCAGGTATAACCCCTAAGTTTGATTGTGTTAAGTCTTTTATGCATACCAATGCTTTTCGTGATTTTAGCACTAAATATGGACTTGACTGTGAGATAGCAGTTTCTTATTTGCTACTCATATTGATCTCCCTAAGGACAAGTGGTTTAAATATCATCCTACCATTGAAGTTAAAGTAGTAGAACCTATTAAAGTTGAAGAAGAAACTATTACTCATAATGTTGATCCTATTGTTCCTACTGCTTATATTGAGAAACCACCTTTTCCTGTTAGAATAAAGGATCATGCAAAAGCTTCAACTGTGGTTCGTAAGAGTAATACTAGAACACCTACACCCCCTAAGCAAATTAAAGTTGAACCTAGTATTGCTATGGTTAAAGATCTCTTGGTCGATAATATTGATGGGCATGTTATTTATTTTTGTGATGAAGCTGCTAGAATTGCTAAAACCCGATACTAAAGATAAACATAGACCTATTGTTGGCATGCCGGTTGTTTCTGTTAAAATAGGAGATTATTGTTATCATGGCTTATGTGATGCGGGTGCTAGTGTGAGTGCAATACCTTATACCTTATATAAAAAAATTATGCATGATATTGCACCTGCTGAGGTAGAAGATATTGATGTTACTATTAAGCTTGCCAATAGAGATACTATTTCAATGGTTGGGATTGTTAGAGATGTTGAAGTTTTGTGTGGGAAAATAAAATACCCTACTGATTTTCTCATTCTCGCTTCCCGACAAGATGATTTTTGTCCCATTATATTTGGTAGACCCTTCTTGAATACTGTTAATGCTAAGATAGACCGCGAAAAGGATATTGTTACTGTTGGTTTAGGGGATATGTCTCATGATTTTAATTTCTCTAAATTTCGTAGACAACCCCATGATAAAGAATTGCCTGGTAAGGATTAAGGTCTTGCTTGTATTGTCGTGCCTCCTAATGATCCTTTAGAATAATACTTGCTAGACCATGAAAATGATATGTTTATGAATGAAAGAAGGGAAATAGATGAAGTATTCTTTAATCAGGCACCTATTTTGAAACACAACTTGCCTGTTGAAATCCCGGGGGATCCTCCTCCACCCAAGGTTGATCCCGTGTTTGAGCTTAAACAATTACTTCATACTTTGAAATATGCTTATCTCGATGAAAATAAGATATATCATGTTATTATTAGTGCTAACCTTTCAGAGCATGAAGAAGAGAAATTATTGAAAAATCTGAAAAAGCACCGTCCCGCTATTGGATATACTCTTGATGATCTTAAGGGCATTAGTACCACTCTATGCTAGCACAAAATTAAACTAGAGAAAGATGCTAAACCAGTTGTCGATCACCAACGACGGTTAAATCCTAAGATGAAAGAAGTGGTAAGAAATGAAATACTAAAGCTTCTGGAGGCAGGTATAATTTACCCTATTGCTGATAGTCAGTGGGTAAGTCCCGTCCATTGTGTCCCTAAGAAGGTAGGTATTACTGTTGTTCCTAATGATAAGAATGAATTGATCCCACGAAGAATTGTTGCAGGTTATAGAATGTTAATTGATTTCCCCAAATTAAATAAAGCTACTAGAAAGGATCATTACCCTCTATCTTTTATTGATCAAATGCTAGAAAGACTATCCAAACATACGCATTTTTTGCTTCCTAGATGGTTATTCAGGTTTCTCTCAAATACCTGTGTCGAAAGTGGATCAGGAAAAGACCACTTTTACTTGCCCTTTTGGTACTTTTGATTATAGACGTATGCCTTTTGGTTTATGCAATGCACCTGCTATCTTTCAAAGATGTATGACTGCTATATTCTCTGACTTCTGTGAAAAGATTGTTGAGGTTTTCATGGATGATTTCTCCGTTCTGAACTTCTTTTGATGATTGCTTAAGCAACCTTGATTGAGTTTTGCAGAGATGTGAAGAAACTAATCTTGTCTTGAATTGGGAGAAGTGCCACTTTATGGTTAATGAAGGTATTGTCTTGGGGCATAAAATTTACGAAAGAGGCATTGAAGTTGATAAAGCTAAAGTAGATGCTATTGAAAAGATGCCATGTCCTAAAGATATCAAAGGTATAAGAAGTTTCCTTGGTCATGCTGGTTTCTATAGGAGGTTTATTAAAGACTTCTCTAAAATTTCTAGGCCTCTCACTAATCTCTTGCAAAAAGATGTTCCTTTTGTTTTTGATGATGATTGTGTAGAAGCATTTGAAATACTTAAGAAAACCTTGATTTCTGCACCTATTATTCAGCCACCTGATTGGAATTTACCCTTTGAAATTATGTGTGATGCTAGTGATTATGATGTTGGTGTTGTTCTAGGACAAAGAGTTGGTAAGAAATTATATCCAATATGCTAGTAAAACTCTAGACAGTGCCCAGAGAAATTATGCTACTACTGAAAAAGAATTTTTAGCAGTCATATTTGCTTGTGATAATTTCAGACCTTATATTGTTGATTCCAAAGTAACCGTTCACACTGATCATGCAGCTATTAAATATCTTATGGAAAAGAAAGATGCTAAACCTAGACTTATTAGATGGGTTCTCTTGCTACAAGAATTTGATTGGCATATTATTGATAAAATGGGAGCTGAGAACCCCTGCTTGCGAACAACTTGTCTAGGTTAGAAAATGTTCTTGATGACCCACTACCTCTTGATGATAGCTTTACGGATGAACAATTAGTTATCATAAATGCTTCTCGTCTTTGCTTCATGGTATGCTTTGATTATGCTAATTACATTGTTGCTAAATTTATACCACGTAGTTTCACATACCAAAGAAAAGAAAAAGTTTTTCTATGATTTAAGACATTACTTTTGGGATGACCTACACCTTTATAAAGAAGGAGTAGATGGTGTTATTAGACGTTGTGTACCTGAGCATGAACAGGAACAGATCCTACGCAAGTGTCACTCTGAGGCTTACGAAGGATACCACACTGGAGATAGAACTGCACATAAGGTATTGCAATCCGGTTTTTATTGGCCTACTCTTTTCAAAGATGCCCGTAAGTTTGTCTTGTCTTGCGATGAATGTCAAAGAATTGGTAATATTAGTAGACGTCAAGAAATGCCTATGAATTATTCACTTGTTATTGAACCATTTGATGTTTGGGGCTTTGATTATATGGGACCTTTTCCTTCCTCTAATGGATATACACATATTTTAGTTTCTGTTGATTACGCTACTAAATTGGTAGAAGCTATTCCAACTAGTAGTGCTGGTCATAACACTTCTATTAAGATGCTTAAAGAAGTTATTTTTCTAAGGTTTGGAGTCCCTAGATATTTAATGACTGATGGTGGTTCACATTTTATTCATGGTGCTTTTCGTACAATGCTTGCTAAGTATGATGTTAATCATAGGATTGCATATCCATACCATCCTCAGTCTAGTGGTCAAGTAGAATTGAGTAATAGAGAGATTAAATTGATTTTGCAAAAGACTGTTAATAGATCTAGAAAGAATTGGTCCAAGGAACATGATGATGCATTATGAGCCTATAGAACTGCTTATAAAAATCTTATGGCACTACAAAAAAAAGACACATCCGTGACATTTTGGGCCGAACGAACTTTTTTCTGTCATACTTATGACACGTCTATGATGATAATTATGACAAAAACCGGTTTCATCATAGATGTGGTGGGCCCCTACTTCTATGACAAAAAATCATGACAGAAAATGAGCTTTTCGTCCTGGGCGGGCCTGAGACACACTTGCATGACATTCTTTGGGCCGTCCATGACGGAAAAAATCGTGGTAGAAGCGATGGCGAGGAAAATTTCGGGGAGTTACCGGTTACAGTGGGTGGTCGGGGCCGAGCGATGCACGGATGTTTGCACGTTTCTCTCGTACACGTACGCGTGTGTGTGCGAGGCTGCTACGTCTTGAGCACTGCGTTGGCTTTCCCTTGAAGAGGAAAGGGTGATGCAGCAAAGTAGCGTAAGTATTTCCCTCAGTTTTTGAGAACCAAGGTATCAATCCAGTAGGAGGCTCCTCAAAACTCCCTCGTACCTACACAAACAAACAAGAACCTCGCAACCAACGCGATAAAGGGGTTGTCAATCCCTTCACGGAAACTTGTAAAAGTGAGATCTGATAGAGATAATAAGATAAGATAAATATTTTTGGTATTTTTATGATATAGATTGGAAAGTAAAGATGCAAATAAAAGTAGGTCGGAAACTTATATGATAAAACATAGACCCGGGGGCCATAGGTTTCACTAGTGGCTTCTCTCAAGATAGCATAAGTATTACGGTGGGTGAACAAATTACTGTCGAGCAATTGATAGAAAAGTGCATAGTTAGGAGATTATCTAGGCATGATCATGTATATAGGCATCACGTCCGCAACAACTAGATCGAAACGATTCTGCATCTACTACTATTACTCCACACATCGACCGACTCCTCGCATCTAGAGTATTAAGTTCATAAGAACAGAGTAACACATTAAGAAAGATGACATGATGTAGAGGGATAAACTCAAGCAATATGATATAAACCCCATCTTTTATCCTCGATGGCAACAATACAATACGTGCCTTGCTGCCCCTAACATCCTTTGGGAAAGGACACCGCAAGATTGAACCCAAAGCTAAGCACTTCTCGCATTGCAAGAAAGATCAATCTAGTAGGCCAAACCAAACTGATAATTCGAACAGACTTGCAAAGATAACCAATCACACATAAAAGAATTCAGAGAAGATTCAATTATTTCTCAAAGATAAACTTGATCATAAACCCACAATTCATCGGATCTCGACAAACACACCGCAAAAAGAGTTACATCGAATAGATCTCCAAGAAGATCGAGGAGAACATTGTATTGAGATTGAAAGAGAGAGAAGAAGCCATCTAGCTAATAACTATGGACCCGAAGGTCTGTGATAAACTACTCACAACTCATCGGAGAGGCCTTGGTGATGATGTAGAGGCCCTCCATGGTCGATTCCCCCTCCGGCAGAGCGCCGACGAAGGCTCCAATATGGGATCTCGCGGATACAGAAGGTTGCGGCGGTGTAAATAGTTTTTCGTGGCGCCCCTGGATGTTTTCGGGGTACGTAGATATATATAGGCGAAGGAGGTAGGTCAGGGGAGCCACGAGGGGCCCACGAGGGTGGGGGGCGCGCCTACCCCTCGAGGGCGCGTCCTCCTGCCTCGTGGCCGCCTTGGCCGCTTCTTGACGTCCACTCCAAGTATCCTGGATTGTGTCTGTTCCAAAAAGATCACTCCCGAAGGTTTCATTCCGTTTGGACTCCGTTTGAAATTCCTTTTCTTCGAAAAACTGAAATAGGCAAAAAAACAGCAATTCGGGCTGGGCATCCGGTTAGTAGGTTAGTCCCAAAAATGATATAGAAGTGTAAAGTAAAGCCCATAAACATCCAAAACGGGTAATATAATAGCATGCAACAATCAAAAATTATAGATACGTTGGAGACGTATCAGAGGCGTTGCGCTCTAACTGAACCCGAGCGAGGCGTTCACGTACTGAACCCGAGCCATTGCACTAGCTACGTTACTGAACCCCGATCGATCCCTTGCTGTTAACTAAACCCGATCGAGCGATTCCTTCGCTACTACTGCTAACTGAAGCCGATAGAACCTACTACCTCTTAATGAACAGTGAGCGTTGTTGGGGGTTGGATGAATAGTTCTTGGTGGGGATTGGATGAACATGACCACGTGGGGGTGTAGAGGCCGTTGCCGCTGGATGAACATGACCTCAATCGAGCCGGTTGGGGCTGGATGAATAGGAAGAACCCGTGGAGGGCTGCTTGAACAGTAGCCCATGGAGGGCTGGATGAACAGTAGCACGTGGAGGGGTGGTTGAACAGGACCCCGTGGAGAGGGCTGGTTGAACAGTAGCCGGTGGAGGAGCGGTAGAGGCTGGAAGAACATGAGCCCGTGGATGAACAGTCGCAGGTGGAGGCTGGAGGAGGTCGACGGTGGATGAACAGTAGCCCGTGGAGGCTGGAGGAGGTCAACGGTGGAGATGAACAGTAGCCTATGGAGTCCCGTTTTGCGATACGCCACACCCCCCGATGAACAGGACCCCCATTTCAACTGTAGCGCTCCAACACAAGTCCGTTTCCTCCGTTTTGTGGTATGCCACACCCCTCCCGATCAACAGGACCCCGTTTCGACCTTAGGCACTCAAACACAAGTCCGTTTCCTCCGTTTTGCGGTACGCCAGACCCCTCCTGATGAGCAGGATCTTGTTTCGACCGTAGGCGGTCGAACACAAGGCTGTTTCCTCCGTTCTGCGGTACGCCAGGCCTTGTTTCGATCGGCTGTTCCGTCCAAGCCGGTTGCTTCCCGATGAACACGATCCATTCCGACCCAGTCTGTTGCCTCCCGATGAATAGGATGTGTTCCAACCCAGTCACCTGGCCCCTGGTGAACACGACATTGTTTCCTCCATTCCGACCGAGTCGGTTATCTGAAGATGAACAGGAAAACGTCACTGTCGTCCGTTGCCTCTCCATGTACACGAGCCTTGGCCGTCCGTATGCGCGAGTACGCATTTCGAGACCCCGCTCATATGTACATACGTGGCCATATTTTTTGGCGTGTGGCTCTATGTACGTGTACACGGTTTAGACGGGACAGCCTGAACTGCTACGCGGGGGCTCTACTATGACATGTGCCGCTACTTACTCAGCCATGGTTCATCGTTGCAGAGCAACTGATCGACTAGTATGTACATACACCTTCGCGACAAGACATACAACGGTACGTATGCTTCGACCGGGTGGGTCCCAGCTGTCAAGGAGGATAAGACGCACTTCCTTGTGTGCGAAGATATAGCTATTGGGTCCCAGTGTGCCGAGGGGTCATTTTTGCTCATAATAAGGACACACTTCCTTGCGTGTGAAGATGTAGCTGGTGGGTCCCAGCTGTCAGGGGGAGAAAACATTATTTTTCAGGGTAAAAAGGATGCAGTTGAACGCATGCGTCCATGGCGTATGCCTCGATCGTTTTGCCAATTTGGTTTTCCAAGCATGTTTGGATCGTGCATTGGTATGTGGCTCCTACGTTCTTTAACCTGAAAGGCATCATGTTGAAGCAGAATGGTTCGTAGAGGGTGATGAATGCAGTTGCAGCTTGGTCGGACTCCTTCATCTTTATCTGGTGATATTCGGAGTATGCATCGAGAAAGCATAGGGAATCATGTCCGACAGTGGCGTCGATGATCTGGTCTATGCGGGGTAGGGGGAAAGGGTCCTTGGGACTTGTCCTTTTTGGGTACCATGACCAGATTTGCCAGCCACTCCGGGTGCTTTATTTCACAGATGAATCCGGTCTCTAGTAGTTTTGGCAGCTCCTCATCCATAGCCTGTCGTTTGGGTTCGGAGAATCGGTGCAGTCTGTTTGACTGGCTTGAAACCTTTGATGATATTCAGGCTGTATTCCGCCAGCCTTCGTGGGAAGCTCGTCATATCGTAAGGATGCCACGCAAATATCCCAGTTTTCGTGTAAAAACGCGTGCAACACTTCATCAACAGCAGGATCCAGCTGCGCTCTGATGGACGTTGTTTTATTCGGGTCCTTCGGGTGTACTTGGAATTTTACTATTTCATCAGCTGGCTTGAATGACGTGGATTTTGGACTTCTATTGAGGACCACGTCGTCCCTGTTGACTGCAGTGTGGAGTGTTGTCAACTCTTCGGCTGCTACAACTTCAGATAGTACCGCGAGGGCAAGCGATGCGGTCTTATTTTCCGCTCGCAGGGCTGTGCTCGGATCAGTGGCGAGGGAGATCACACCATTGGGCCCCGACATCTTGAGCTTCATGTACCCATAGTGTGGTACAACTTGAAATCGTGCAAATGCCTCACATCCCAAGAGGGTGTGGTATCCGCTGCGGAAAGGCACGATGTGAAACAACAGGGGTTCGGATCTGTAGTTATCGAGGGTACTGAATACTATGCCCAAGGTTATGCGTCCGGAGCAACGCGCCTCCTTGCCGGGTATAATTCCTTGGAATGTGGTATGACTGTGCGTGATGCGGGACCTGTTCAGCTGCATTTTGTCGAGCTTGTCTTCGTAGATGAGATTTAGGCCACTGCCTCCGTCCATTAGTACTTTAGTTAGCCTGAAGCCATCGATTATGGGGTCGAGGACTAATGCTGCTGGTGTGTGGGCGGGGCGGGATGTTGCCTCGTCCTTCTGATCGAAGGTGATACGTACGACCGCCCATGGTTGTGTGGC
The DNA here is from genome assembly GCA_021605145.1 of Aegilops bicornis. NCBI lineage: Eukaryota > Viridiplantae > Streptophyta > Magnoliopsida > Poales > Poaceae > Aegilops > Aegilops bicornis. The sequence goes on from CM038673.1 coordinate 800,736,967, forward strand.
CATTACCTGCACTGGTACGCGTCGGTGGTATACAAACGGGTTTTAACCCCTTTCTGCGACGGTGCTCGGAACCGTCAACTAGTGAGTGTGGGCGATAGGGGGGGGGTCCTTCCCACATGACCCAGAAACCGTCGGGGATAGGGAGCCTTGATGCATATAGTTGCCCCTCTATTACTGTTTCCGATGTCTCGCATATCCGAAATGCTTCATCCTTGCTACTTGTTTGTGCTCGCATTGCCATCGCAGTCGGAGTTTTGTGGTTTTTACCTAAACCCAGGCAGATTCCAGGCACGAGAGTTTTCTAGGCACGTACCAAACTGGCTCTACGTTTACGATGCCTGGCACATCAAAAACAACTCGTGATTATAAACCATGTACGATAGGTAGACACTCACACACATTTAGTTTTTCCGCACCGTATGTGATATTGTCTGACATCACACACGCTTTGCAAACAGCAACTGTGTGCATTGTTACACACGTTTCCACACCGTGAACCGTGTCGGATTATGATGTATATTGCACACGCTGTGCTTTATTAACCGCGTGCGCCGTAATGACCTGCGCACCGTAATTTTGACCTAATTTAATTGCTAATATTTAAAATTGTATCTAATTTAAACTTGAAAGTAGGCTATAGCTTTATTCATATCCATCAGGTTCAAACAACCAATGCATTATTCAATTCACATGTACATATGTTTAAGAATTACATAAGCACCAAATAAAGAATGATGAACCAGGGTTCTATACTTGTACTATTACAGATGGTAAAGAAAGAGGCGACATACATTCTGGTTGCTGAACAAGGGTGAAGCGGTGGCCCTATTGTGCTCTCCTGGATGCATAAGGCATGCAAGACTCTAGCCCAACCCCTTGTGATGGCCGGCCGCCAATCATGTAGTTTGAGAGGAAATCTTGAGTAAACTGCTTCAGGATCCACTGCAAAGGAAAAAAGATTCAGACATTGTCATTTAACACAACTCATTACGGTTAGTAAAAAGAAGGCTATAGGGTTCTTACTTACCATCCTGCAGTTCACTGTTGTCTTGCATAAAGTGTAAACATACAGTTCGATTGACATCTTTTGACCCATTTTAATAACAATCTTTATCAGTTTCCTCACTTGATGCTGGTTCATGAATATCGCATTGCCCCATACGCAAAAAGGGTCGAAGTGTGGATCGTTGGCAATGACATGAGTACCTAAAAGCACCAAGTTAATATTAGAAGCTAAACAACAATTGCAAAATGATGTAGTACAACACTCCCTCCATCCTTATATAAGATTTTATACACGTATATCTAGACATCATCAGAACATTAAGGTAACATGAACATTAAGGTAACACTCTTCCTTGTTGCTATGTAGCCTGGGATTGCATATTTAGTCATTCAGTACAATGCATGTTGCTATGTAGCCTCAGATATATTAAATATGGCCCTAGTTAACCTACTGATAAATGGGTTACAGATATATTCAGTGAAATGTCCGATTCGACGATTAATCCCTTATCAGCCCCCAGGCTATATGGTACCAGCTACCGAGATCCTGAACAGTGAGTACATATAAGCAATGCGATGAAACTAACCTCGATGGAAAAAACAACACTGTTCTCAATATTGTCCTGTATGAGTACATATAAAGGCATGTTAAGCACAACAGGCTAAACATCAACCAAATATATCCATGGTATAAAACATAATCTACAAATGATAGCTTTAGTGTGCAGGCTTAAGCACGCTAGTTAAGAAAAACAAGAAGTGGAAAGGTGTGTTAACTGCATCAGGCATAACATTTATAAACAAGCAAATAGTCATTCAAACTGGTATTATGTAGGTCTAAAGTACACTAGTTATTATTAAAAAAAGAAAAGGCATATTAACTGCAATATCCTTAACAACAACCAAATATCACAATTCATAGTGGTATTGTTGAAACTAGTATTTATGAAATTGAATTGCACGGCAAATAGTTGCACATATAGAGAATCACATTGTGAAGAACTGAAATAAACAAGGCATAAGGCCATCTCTAGCTGATCCTTTAAAAATCAAAGGACTAAAGCAATTAGTGTATATATATATATATATATATATATATATATATATATATATATATATATATATATATATATATATATATATATACTCCAGCAATTTTTGGCCGTTTCTAGTCGATCCCCTAAACTTAATGTTGTAAACTTCAATTTGATCAAGTTCAAAGCAAGTTCAACCGAAAGTAGCATGCATTCAAACATAAACATAGATAGTTTTGCATAACCGATCATAAAACATAAATTTAAACTAAGCTAAACTACTTTTGGTTGAAGTAGAGGCCGAGCCAATCCTTCCTCGTCAGGTACGGTGTGCCAAGAGCCGGTTCTGGGCCGGTGCCGTCATCGGGGTCGTTGGGGAAGGCACTCGTCGACTCAATCTCCTCGTCCTCGCTGCCCACCTAGACGCCCTCCGCGCCGCCGTTCTTGCTGCCTTCGACCTAGTCATCAGAGGATAGCGCGATAACCTCGCCGCCCTCCGCGTCGGTAAAGATCGCCCGCTCCGCCTCCACGAGCTCCGGGTGCTGCAGGCGGAGCTCTTGCATGTAGGCCTCGTCGGCGGCCTCAGCCTCAAGGCGCTCCCATGCCTCGCGGTCCTCCCTCGCCATAGCCAAGCTCACCACCCCTGGCTCCGGTGGAATGAGGTGGACCGGACGTGTGCCAAAGGGGAAATTGAGCCTAGCCGCCGCGCCGTGGTAGAGGACCTGCCAGCGGTCGTACTCCATGGTCGCGAGCTCGGCCGTGTGGAAGCTACCGAGCCACCGGCGGGTGTGGGTCTCCCAATCTGTAATCTCGGCGACCCACGTCCCCCACCACCGCTTCCGGACCCCGAGGTAGGACCTCGTTGACTGCCGGGTGAGGGAGTCCTGGATTAAGGGGTCCTCGGACAGCCGGACTATATACTTTGGCCGGACTATTGGACTATGAAGATACAAGATTGAAGACTTCGTCCCGTGTCCGGATGGGACTCTCCTCTGCGTGGAAGGCAAGCTTGGATATTCGGATATGTAGATTACCTTCTCTGTAACCGACTTTGTGTAACCCTAGCCCCCTCCGGTGTCTATATAAACCGGAGGGTTTAGTCCGTAGGACAACAACAATCATAATCATAGGCTAGCTTCTAGGGTTTAGCCTCTATGATCTCGTGGTAGATCAATTCTTGTAATACTCATATCATCAAGATCAATCAAGCAGGAAGTAGGGTATTACCTCCATCGAGAGGGCCCGAACCTGGGTAAAACATCGTGTCCCCTGCCTCCTGTTACCATTAGCCTTAGACGCACAATTCGTGACCCCTACCCGAGATCCGCCGGTTTTGACACCGACATTGGTGCTTTCATTCAGAGTTCCACTGCGCCGCCGCAGTAAGGCTTGATGGCCCCTTCGATCATCTTCAACGATGCTGTCCAGGGGGAGGTTTTCCTTCCCGGACAGATCTTCGTATTCGGCGATTTCGTACTGCGGGCCAACTCGCTTGGCCATCTGGAGCAGATCAATAGCTACGCCCCTGGCTGTCAGGTCAGGTTTGGAAGCTTAAACTACACTGCCGACATCTGCGGAGACTTGATCTTCGATGGATTCGAGCCCATGACAGGTGCGCCGAACAGTCACGACGGACATGACTTTGATCTGCCGCCGGATAGCATTCGGGAAATTGCACTCGTGTTGGCGCCGGGAATCAACCCGGAGCAGATCGTGCCTTCCGAGGACGGGTGGATGGACCCCGCCACGGAGGCCGCACACTCATCGGCGTTGGAGCCGAACACTGATTCCACCTCCTGTGAAAGGGGTGTCATCAGACCCCCGGACTCTTCCCCGGTTGCAGGATCTGAATCGCGTGCGTCCGTGCCTATTGAATCAGATTGGGCACCCGTCATGGAATTCACCGCCGCAGATATTTTTCACCACTCACCCTTGTGTGATGTGATGAACTCATTAAGGTCTCTGTCCTTGTCAGGAGACTCTTGGCCGAACTATGTCCGGCTTGAGTGGGGTTCGGCCGGTGGTGGCTGGCGGCTCAGGGGGGTGCACGTTGAAGATGAACTGCAGGCCCTCCCTAAACTACATGTCAAGTGCCTCTCTGCTACCATTGCGTTCAGTTTCGACAGTAGCATTCAGATTCCACAATAAATTTCAGTTTCGGCGCTAATTTCAGAGTCAACAGTTTTTACCTCATCTGTTATAGTCAGGTGGTTTTTGGTGATGTTAATTTTACATCCATTTTACATCATCTATTGGAGATGCTATTAGAATCCTACTTGAGATTGACGATGTCCGTCTTGTGCTGCTTCAGCCTTGACGTCTTACGGCTCACCGAAGCTGCTCCAACGACGTAATCCATCCATCACAACAGTAGCAAAGGCTCGACGCCGCTCTCTGATTCCTCGATCTTCCTCCACACCTCCGACAACCACCTCTGCCTCAATCGCTTCAAATGACCAACCCAATGATGCTTTGAGGTTGACACTGCTACGGCAAAGAGGTTGTACACTTGTTGCATCACTTATTACTATACATTCACGCCGATCCATTAGGGCTATTTTGGTTCAACTAAAAACGTCGATCCACCGGGTTGTTACCATCACTCTAAATTTCTGCATGCTCTCCTTACATAATCTCACCATATTTTTTTCAGATGCATGTCGATATTGTACACAAATCATGCTGAACACGTAGAGAAAAGAGAAGAGTTTTATGCTGGCAATACAATGTCATGCGTACATCGCTCCATGGTGGGTTCAATGGCAAACCCTCCCCACCCCTCTCCGCATTGTAATCCAGAGGAAGATATCTGTTCCGAGGCAGATTCGCATCACGACCACTCCTATTTACCCCCAAGTTGTTTGCTCTACCTTGGCATGATGATGTTAGTCATATCATGCATATGTTGCCTTGCAAAGGTGCCTACTTTTGACATCATATATGTCATCCGCTTAGTTTAGACATGTTCCAGAATGCCACCTGCTTAGTTTCTATATCATATATGGGAATTATGCAGTCTCATGTCTTTTAGCCAGCCATAATATATGTGAAATGTGCAATGCCATCCTATTTAACCGTGCATCATATATTTGAATGATATCTTGCCCATCCTTTTCTTCATTACATTACCATTTGTCGACAATGTTTGTACATTAAAATACTCTTCCCGTGAATCAGCCATTTGGGTGGGAGATGGAAAACTGGAGTGAAAACAAGGCCTTCAGAGCGCATGCTACACCGTCAAGCAGATCTCTTGTTGGGTCCCGATAGCTCCTCGTAGATGGATTCGCAGGACAGATGACCAGTCCTATTCCCCCACCGAGGTGTATGCTCTAACTTGGCACGGTTATATCGCTCATATCATGCATACGGTGTCTTGCATTGCATAGTTTAGACATCATATACACAATATTCAACACCATGTTCTTAGTTCGGACATCATATCGAATGCCCTCTGCTTAGCATATAAATCACATATGTGAATTAAATGATGCGATCCTGATTACTTAGATAACATGTAGGTGAATTATGTCATGCGATCCTGTTTAGTTATTCATCATATCTTTGAATTATGTTATGCTATGCTATCCAGTTTAGATAGACATCATATATGTGAAATTATGTCATGCTATCCGTTTTAGTTAAACAATATACATGTCAACTATTTCATGCCCTCTTTTTTTCACACTATCTATTGCATCTGTCTCTCATACAATGTCTGTACATTCAACTATGTTTCCTGTTTATCAGCCATTTGAATTGGAGCTGGTGATGCTAGTATCTAGAGGAATAAAAACACAGTATTCAAATAAAACAGTGCTACCTCTTGGTGGAGATAGCACCCCGGTTGTACATGCACAAGAACCAGCCCTACCACACATAACCCAAACTCTCGCAGATTGTACCCCTCATGCGATGGACAGAGAACCAGCTTCACCCAATCTAACCCCAACCCCAGCCGATAGTAACCTGGGCCTCTGACACATCACCATCTCCACCACAGAGCTCCCAAACAAGAGCAGTTAGTAAGGCAGGTCCAAAGGCCCAAAGGGCCAAGATTATCACGGCGAACCCCAACTCCACCGGTTAGTACGCCTATTCACGTGGAGGAAGCACAACCAGCCAAAATAGTTTAGCATCTTTCGCATTTGATGTTGTTAAATCAGACAAAGCGTATCTTCCCATCTTGGAAATATTATATTGAAGATGAAGGAAAATGCCAGTTGCAGGGGTTTGTCCAGGAGTTATGTGTAAGTAATGTTATTCATGGCGATTACTTTGCTTCGTCCCATACATCCTACCTCCATGATGGTTATAATACAACAAATTTTCCCATTTTTCTCTATAGAGAAGGACCGATTTGGAAACTCGGGATGAGGTAACCTGTGCTAATACCTCTGCTATCTTCAAGAATGCTTGGTGGCAGTATCGGAATTACCTGAAGAAAACGTACTTCACTGGCAAAGAAACTCATCAAATTCCCTTACGTTCTCCTGAGACACATTTACTGGACGATGACTGGGAACGCCTTGTTCTGTACTGGTCCCGAACCAAGAATGTGGTAAGGTCTATGAGCTCATTTTCTATTTTAAGTATTTTATTCTTGCGTCTTACTATACTCTGTTCATGTAGAACAAGTGCCTAAACCTGAAGAACAACTATTCTAATTTAAGATTCCATTGCTATCATAGTTCAAAAAAGCGCTAGGCGTTAATTGTGCGTTTTGCCACCGCCTTGCGCTTATCGACCAAAGCGCATGCTTATGCGCAGTTATGCACAGATTATGCGTAGTTATGCGCAATGCATTTTGCCAACACCTAGAGCCTAGGCGCGCTTAAGCGCTCACTTAGGCGCGCCTTTTTTAACAATGATTGCTTTGCTCTTGTATCACTGTATTTACTCATACAAACTTATTTTTAAATTGAAGGATCCAATCGAAACTCCAATGGCACAACAGGTATATTCACGCATGTTTCTTTAACAGGTTTGCTCTTATCAATAGCTCTGTTGACTTCAATTTCAATTGTGTATACAGTTGACTTTCATATCATGCACATTACTAGCATCACAGCAGAGCCAATAGTGTTGTTGTACATGTAGACCCGTGGTACCCATCTGAAATCTTGCTGTGCCGTGTAGTTTCCCACGCTTTGTATTCTTTCACTGCTGCTTTGTCTTGAATGATTTGAACCGTGTCTCTATTTTGATTTGGCAAGACAATGTAGTGACCATAGGACATAGATATATGTTTGTTTGATGCTTTTATTATGTACTAGTACTTGGCAATAGAAGACTTGGTAGTTTAATCCTGTCCACCTTACTAATGAACTGGTTCACCGAAATGAGTTTCATATACTAGTACATGCTAAACTTGTTATGTGTCTGCTTGTTTCTTCTTTTAGAATGCTGACAGAATATTGGGAAGAGTGCCTGATTAAGCAATGGTAAAGGAAATAATGCAGATAAGGTTCAGGATAGTGACACATCCTTATTGGTCTCCAACAAAGCTGATAAAACAGCTAAGGAAGACTATCTTGAAGACAGCGAGACAACCCCAAAGTCCTGTCTTGGTTTAGTGTTCGAGTTACTGGCCACTACCGCTTGAACAAGCTATTCAAACTCACCGTCTGAACAGTTCGGTTTCTTGAGTCTCAACTACAAGCTGAAAGACATAGATCAGCTGTGCTGCGACAAGAAGCGGAAGGACTGCGGTAGTCCCTGGAGCATTCAGATGCATACTTTCTAGTGCAACAACAAGCGTTGGAGGATTTTAGCACCAAACAGGACAAAGCTAATCAGCTTGCTAAGCTTATTGCCAAAGATGGTGGATACCGTGATAACGCTTTCTTGAGATCTTCAAGTTGTTTCGCTTATGCTCTTGTTTTGTCAGCCGCGTTTATTTGCAATCGTGGCCAATTTTGACGGCCGTATGTAATATGCTGCTTTGTTCCCTATATTTGCACCGTGGCGAACTTTGATGCCCAAAGTGGATGTAATACGTGTAATAGCGGTAATAGGCTAGCGTTAATTGCTTGCTTATTTATTTCCTTATTGTCTTGTTTAGTTGTTTGCTTGTAGTCACCGCAGCTTCTTTTCTCGTGTTTATCTAGTGGCCACAATAGCCTATTTTTGGTAACTAGGCCAAAATAATCATGGCAACACATGATCGTTGTAACCATGGGCCTCCAGAGGGCCATATGATCCATGGGCCTTCGTCCGTAGAGGATCCATTGGCCTTCTATACGGGTCGTAGGATCCATCGGCCTTCTATACGGGCCTTAGGGTCCATGTGCCTTCTACAGGCCGTAGGGTCCATGGGCCTTCTACGGGCCGTACGATCCATGGGCCTTCTATAGGCTGTACTATCCATGGGCCTCATATGGGCCGTAGGATCCATGGGCCTTCTACGGGGCGTATCAATTTCGCCAATCATGGGCCGTACTATTCGTGGACCATAACGGGCCGTTAATAGGCTGTATTTGATAACTCTATGAAAACAGCCCAACGGGTTTTTTTTGACATGAAAACGGCCCAACGTATTAACGGTCCACAAACGGGCCGACTGTAACGACGGGCTGAATTTGGCCCACAAGAAGAAAATGATAGTAACGGGCCATATGTAACCGAATGCTGCAAATGAGCCCAAGAATCAATGGGCCCTGAGAAGGCCGAAAGATAACTTGGGCTGGAAACGGCCAAATGGAATAATGGGCCGTTAATGGGTATAAAGTGATACACTATTCATTACGGGCCAGTTTCACCACGGGCCGTTAATGGGTCAAGAGTTACAAAGGTCCTCATATGGGCTGAAAGAAGTCATGGGCCACACATGGGCCGGAAGTTAAAACGGGCTGAATCATATGGGACGGCCTAGATGACGCTACTGGGCCTAATTCGGATAGGGCGTAACGGGCCCTGGGTTAGCGGGTTGTAAATGGGCTATATGCGAACATGCCGTTAACAAGCTTTTCATGGGCCGGGCCACCACCTTTTGACCAAGTCAAATGGGCCGGCCTTTTCACAGGAATGGGCCTCTGTTGGGCCGTGCCATGTGTCGCCATATCATAGGCGACTTCGGTCCAATGAAACGGATGACATCTGTCCCAACGGTGAGCCGACACGTGTTTCCTCCAGCCAATGATGATTTTACACATGGAAAATCCCCATTGGTTGGGGTTGTTAACGGCTTATCGGATCCAAAACCCGACCCGATAGCTTAATGACGTTCTGTTACGGTGGATGCCACGTGTCGGTCACCCTTGACGAAAAGCACTTCGCGGACGCTGCGTGATTTATCATCATGGAAGTGGACACTTCCGTGATGATAATTTTGGTAATGTCATGGAACACTTCTACGACAGCACAGGTATGACTATCTGATTCTGTCATAAATATGTCATGGATGCACATGCATGACAAAAAACGCGACCTACTATGACAAACACGTATCATCACGGAAGTGTATTTTTTTGTAGTGTGTGCTTACGAGTTCACCAGGGGCTCGGCCATGGGTCCCACTCCAGGCTGCTATCGGTGGCGCCGGTGGACTCCTCTTGAAGAAGATGTTGGAAATATGCCCTAGAGGCAATAATAAATTGGTTATTATTATATTTCCTTGTCCATGATAATCGTTTATTATCCATGCTATAATTGTATTGATAGGAAACTCAGATACATGTGTGGATACATAGACAACACCATGTCCCTAGTAAGCCTCTAGTTGACTAGCTCGTTGATCAATAGATGGTTACGGTTTCCTGACCATGGACATTGGATGTCGTTGACAACGGGATCACATCATTAGGAGAATGATGTGATGGACAAGACCCAATCATAAGCCTAGCACAAAGATCTCGTAGTTCGTATGCTAAAGCTTTTCTAATGTCAAGTATCATTTCCTTAGACCATGAGATTGTGCAACTCCGGATACCGTAGGAATGCTTTGGGTGTACCAAACGTCACAACGTGAATCGGGTGACTATAAAGGTGCACTACAGGTATCTCCGAAAGTGTCTGCATTGGGTTGGCACGAATCGAGACTGGGATTTTTCACTCCGTGTGACGGAGAGGTATCTCTGGGCCCACTCGGTAGGACATCATCATAATGTGCACAGTGTGATTAAGGAGTTGATCACGGGATGATGTGTTACGGAACGAGTAAAGAGACTTGCCGTAACGAGATTGAACAAGGTATCGGGATACCGACGATCGAATCTCGGCAAGTATCATACCGATAGACAAAGGGAATTGTATACGGGATCGATTGAGTCCTTGACATCGTGGTTCATCCGATGAGATCATCGTGGAACATGTGGGAGCCAACATGGGTATCCAGATCCCGCTGTTGGTTATTGACCGGAGAACGTCTCGGTCATGTCTGCTTGTCTCCCGAACCCGTAGGGTCTACACACTTAAGGTTGACGCTTAGGGTTATATAGGAAGCTTGTATGTGGTTACCGAATGTTGTTGAGTCCCGGATGAGATCCTGGACGTCACGAGGAGTTCCGGAATGGTCCGGAGGTAAAGAATTATATATAGGAAGTGCTGTTTCGCCATCGGGACAAGTTTCGGTGATATCGGTATTGTAATGGGACCACCGGAGGGGTCCCGGGGCCCACCGGGTGGGGCCACCTGCCCTGGGGCCACATGGGCCCTAGGTGGTGCGTTTAGGCCTGCATGGGCCAAGGGGAACCAGCCCCAAGAGGCCCATGCGCATGAAACACTTGGAGAGGAAGAGTCCATAGAGGGAAGGCACCTCCGAGGTGCCTTGGGGAGGATGGACTCCTTCCCTCTTGGCCGCACCCTCCCTTGGAGGAGGGGCAAGGCTGCGCCCTCCCTCCTTGGCACCTATATAAAGGGGGAGGGAGGGGGCAGCAGCACTGAGCCACTGGCGCCTCTCTCTCCCTCTCCAACACCTCCTTCTCCTCCGTAGTGCTTGGCGAAGCCTGCAGATAGCCACGCCTCCACCACCACCACGCCTGCCAGTGCTGCTGTTGGATGGAGTCTTCCTCAACCTCTCCTCTCTCCTTGCTGGATCAAGGCGTGGGAGACGCCACCGGCTGTACGTGTGTTGAACGCGGAGGTGCCGTCTGCTCGGCACTAAGATCATCGGTGATCTGAATCACGGCGAGTACGACTCCATCAACCCTGCTCACTTGAACGCTTCCGCTTAGCGATCTACAAGGGTATGTAGATGCACTCTCCTTCCCCTCGTTGCTAGTCTCTCCATAGATAGATCTTGGTGATACGTAGGAAAATTTTGAATTTCTGCTACGCTCCCCAACAAAGGGCATCATGAGCTAGGTCTATTGCGTAGATTCTTTGCACGAGTAGAACACAAAGTAGTTGTGGGCGTTGATTTTGTTCAATATGCTTGCCGTTACTAGTCTTATCTTGATTCGACGGTATTGTGGGATGAAGCGGCCGGACCAACCTTACACGCACGCTTACGTGAGACCGGTTCCACCGACCGACATGCACTAGTTGCATAAGGTGGTCAAGGCGGTGTCCGCCTCTCCCACTTTAGTCGGAACGGATTCGATGAAAAGGGTCCTTATGAAGGGTAAATAGCAATTGGCATATCACGTTGTGGTTTTGCGTAGGTAAGAAACGTTCTTGCTAGAAACCCAAAGCAGCCACGTAAAACATGCAAACAACAATTAGAGGACGCCTAACTTGTTTTTGCGGTGGTATGCTATGTGATGTGATATGGCCAAGAAGAATGTGATGAATGATATGTGATGTATGAGATTGATCATGTTCTTGTAATAGGATTCACGACTTGCATGTCGATGAGTATGACAACCGGCAGGAGCCATAGGAGTTGTCTTTATTTATTGTATGACCTGCGTGTCATTGAACAACGCCATGTAATTACTTTACTTTATTGCTAACCGTAGCCATAGTAGTAGAAGTAATAAGTTGGCGAGACAACTTCATGGAGACACGATGATGGAGATCATGATGATGGAGATCATGGTGTCATGCCGGTGACAATGATGATCATGGAGCCCCGAAGATGGAGATCAAGAGGAGATATATGATATTGGCCATATCATGTCACTACTATATAATTGCATGTGATGTTTATTATGTTTATGCATCTTGTTTACTTAGAACGACGGTAGTAAATAAGATGATCCCTTACACAAATTTCAAGAAGTGTTCTCCTCGACCGTGCACCGTTGCTACAGTTCGTCGTTTCTAAGCACCACGTGATGATCGGGTGTGATGGATTCTTACGTTCACATACAACGGGTGTAAGATGATTTACACAAAGAAAACACTTGGGGTTAACTTGACGAGCCTAGCATGTACGCATACATGGCCTCGAACACAGAGACCGAAAGGTCGAGCATGAGTCGTATAGTAGATACGATCAACATGAAGATGTTCACCGATGATGACTAGTCCGTCTCACGTGATGATCGGACACGGCCTAGTTGACTCGGATCATGTAATCACTTAGATGACCAGAGGGATGTCTATTCGAGTGGGAGTTCATGAGATGAACTTAATTATCCTGAACATAGTCAAAAGATCTTTGCAAATTATGTCGTAAGCTCGCTTTAGTTCCACTGTTTAGATATGTTCCTAGAGAAAATATAGTTGAAAGTTGACAAGAGCGATTATGCGGATGTAAGAAAGCTTATGTCCTTAATGCACCGCCAAGGTGTTTCAACCCCAAACGTCGCCCTGTGGATGTTGCGTAACATCGGACATACACGCTTTTTGATAACTACATGATAGTTCAGTTAAATGGTTTAAGTAGGGGCACCAAATACGTTTTCAAACGTCATGAACATATGAGATGTTTCGAGGGCTGAAATTGGGATTTCAGGCTCGTGCTTACGCCAAGAGGTATAAGACCTCCGACGATTTTCTTAGCCTGCAAACTAAGGGAGAAAAGCTCAATCGTTGAGCTTGTGCTCGATTGTCTGAGTACAACAATCACTTGAATCGAGTGGGAGTTGATCTTCCGGATGAGATAGTGATGTTTCTCCAAAGTCATTGCCACCAAGCTACTAGAGCTTCGTGATGAACTATAACATATCGTGATAGATATGATGATCCTTGAAGTGTTCGCGATGTTTGACACCGCGAAGTAGAAATCAAGAAGGAGCATCAATTGTTGATGGTTGGTGAAACCACTAGTTTCAAGAAGGGCAAGGGCAAGAAGGGACACTTCATGAAACGGCAAATAAGTTGTCGCTCCAAAGTGAAGAAACCCAAGGTCGAACCCAAACCCAAGACTAAGTGCTTCGTAATAAGGGGAACAACCACCGGAATGTAATTACCCTAGATACTTGGTAGATAAGAAGGTCGGCAAGGTCGATAGAAGTATATTGGATATACATTATGTTAATGTGTACTTTACTAGTACTCCTAGTAGCAATTGTGGTATTAGATACCGGTTCGGTTGCTAAGTGTTAGTAACTCAAATAAAAGCTACGGAATAAACGGAGACTAGCTAAAGGTGAGCTGACGATATGTGTTGGAAGTGTTTCCAAGGTTGATGTAATCAAGCATCGTGACGCTCCCTCTACCATCGAGATTGATGTTAAACCTAAATAATTGTTATTTGGTGTTTACGTTGAGCATAGACATGATTGGATCATGTCTATCGCAATACGGTTATTCATTTAAGGAGAATAATGGTTACTCTATTTATTTGAATAATACCTTCAATGGTCTTGCACCTAAATGAATGGTCTATTGAATCTCGATCGTAGTGATACGCATTTTCATGCCAAAAGATATAAGATAGTAATGATAGTACCACTTACTTGTGGCACTGCCATGTAAGTCATAAAACGCATGAAGAAGCTCCATGTTGATGGATCTTTGGTCTCACTCGTTTTTGAAAAGTTTGAGACATGCGAACCATGTCTTTTGGTGTATACGCATGAAGAAACTCCATGCAGATGGATCGATTGCACTTGCATGATTTTGAATCACTTGAGATATGCAAATCATACCACATGGGCAAGATGACCGAAAAGCCTCGGTTTCAGTTAGATGGAACAAGATAGCAACTTGTTGGAGGTAACACATTTTGATGTGTGCAGTCCAATGAGTCTTTGAGGCATGCAAAGGAATATCGTTATGTTCTTACTTCACGGATGATTTGAGTAGATGTTGAGTATATTTACTTGATGAAACACAAGTCTGAATTATTGAAAGGTTCAAGTAATTTCAGAGTGAAGTTGAAGATCTTCGTGACAAGAGGATAAAATGTCTGTGATGTGATCATAGAGATGAATATCTGAGTTATGCGAGTTTGGTACACAATTAAGACATTGTGCAAATTGTTTCACAATTAATACCGCTGGAACACCATAGTGTGATGGTGTGTCCGAACATCATAGTTGCACCCTATTGGATATGGTGCGTACCATGATGTCTCTTATCGAATTACCACTATCGCTCATGGGTTAGGCATTAGAGACAACCGCACTCACTTTAATAGGGTACCACGTAATTCCGTTGAGATGACACCGTAAGAACTATGGTTTAGAGAAACCTAAGCTGTCATTTCTTAAAAATTTGGGGCTGCGACGCTTATGTGGAAAAGTTTCAGGTTGATAAGCTCGAACCCAAAGCGGATAAAATACATCTTCATAGGACACCCAAAACAGTTGGGTAAACCTCCTAATTCAGATCCGAAAGCAATAGGGATTGTTTCTTGAATCGGGTCCTTTCTCGAGGAAAAGTTTGTCTCGAAAAGTTGAGTGGGAGGATGGTGGAGACTTGATGAGGTTATTGAACCGTCACTTCAACTAGTGTGTAGTAGGGCACAGGAAGTTGTTCCCGTGGCACCTACACCAATTGAAGTAGAAGCTTATGATATTGATCATGAAGCTTGGATCAAGTCACTACCGAACCTCGTGAGGGACGACAAGAACGCCAGATCGCATCGTGAGTGGTACGGTGATCCTGTCTTGAAGGTCATGTTGCTAGACAACAATGAACCTACGAGCTATGGAGAAGCGATGGTGGGCCCAAATTCCGACAAATGGTTAGAAGCCATGAAATCCGAGATAGGATCCATGTATCATAACAAAGCATGGACTTTGATGGACTTGCCCGATGATCGGCAAGCCATTGAGATAAATGGATCTTTAAGAAGAAGACGGACATGGACGGTAATGTCACCGCTTATGAAGCTCGACTTGTATGTAAGAGTTTTTCACAAGTTCAAGGAGTTGACTACGATGAGATTTTCTCATCCGTAGCGATGCTTGAGTCTGTCGGAATCATGTTAGCATAAGCTGCATTTATGAAATCTGGCGATGGATGTCAAAATGAGTTTCCTTACCGGTTTTCGTAAGGAAAGGTTGTATGTGATACAATCGTAAAGTTTTGTCGATCCTAAGGATGCTAAAAGTTATCTTTGGCTCCAATGATCCTTTCTAAGGACCGGAGTGAGCATCTCGGAGTTGGAATGTGCGCTTTGATGAGATGATCAAAGATTTTGGGTTTATACAAAGTTTATGAGAAACTTGTATTTCCAAAGAAGTAAGTGGGAGCACTATAGAATTTCTGATGAGTATATGTTGTTGACATATTGATGATCAGAAATGACGTAGAATTTTCTGTAAAGCATATAGGGTTATTTGAAAGGTGTTTTTGAGAAAACCTGGATTAGGCTACTTGAACAATAAGCATCAAGATCTATAAGATAGATCAAAATGTTTAATAATACTTTCAAATGAGCATGTACCTTGACATGATCTTGAAGGTGTTCAAGATGGATCGACCAAAGAAGGAGTTCTTAGCTGAATTGTAAGGTATGAAGTTAAGACTTAAAGCTCGACCACGCAGTAACGTAGAGAAAGGACGAAGACTGTCCCCTATGCCTTAGACATAGGCTCTACAAGATGCTATGTCAGGTACCGCACCTAAGTGTGCCATGCCATGAGTCACTCATATACAAGAATGATCCAGAATGGATCATTGGACAATGATCAAAATTGTCCTTGGAGTAAATAAGGACATGTTTCTCGATTATGGAGGTGATAAAGAGTTCGGCATAAGGGTTACATCGATGCAAGCTTTAACACCTATCCGAGTGACTCGAGTAGCAAACCGGATACGTATAGTGGAGCAACCGCTTGGAATAGATCCAAGTGGAGCGTGGAAGCAGCATTTACAATATGACATAAGAGAATTGCATAGCACACACGGATCTGAAAGGTTCGCACTGCTGACTAAAACCCGTTGACTAAAACCTCTCTCACAAGCAAAACATGATCAAACCTCGTAACTCATTGAGTCTTAATCACATGGTGATGTGAACTAGTTTAAGACACTAGTAGACTCTTTGGATGTTGGTCACATGGCGATGTGACCTATCAGCGTTGATCACATGGCGATGTGAACTAGATTATTGACTCTAGTGCAAGTGGGAGACTGTTGGAAATATGCCCTAGAGGCAATAATAAATTGGTTATTATTATATTTCCTTGTCCATGATAATCGTTTATTATCCATGCTATAATTGTATTGATAGGAAACTCAGACATGTGTGGATACATAGACAACACCATGTCCCTAGTAAGCCTCTAGTTGACTAGCTCGTTGATCAATAGATGGTTACGGTTTCACGACCATGGACATTGGATGTCGTTGATAACGGGATCACATCATTAGGAGAATGATGTGATGGACAAGACCCAATCATAAGCCTAGCACAAAGATCTGTAGTTCAGTATGCTAAAGCTTTTCTAATGTCAAGTATCATTTCCTTAGACCATGAGATTGTGCAACTCCGGATACCGTAGGAATGCTTTGGGTGTACCAAACGTCACAACGTAATCGGGTGACTATAAAGGTGCACTACAGTATCTCCGAAAGTGTCTCGGGTTGGCACGAATCGAGACTCGATTTTTCACTCCGTGGGACGGAGAGGTATCTCTGGGCCCACTCGGTAGGACATCATCATAATGTGCACAAGCAGTGATTAAGGAGTTGATCACGGGATGATGTGTTACGGAACGAGTAAAGAGACTTGCCGGTAACGAGATTGAACAAGGTATCGGATACCGACGATCGAATCTCGGGCAAGTATCATACCGATAGACAAAGGGAATTGTATACGGATCGATTGAGTCCTTGACATCGTGGTTCATCCGAGGAGATCATCGCGGAACAAGTGGGAGCCAACACGGGGATCCAGATCCCGCTGTTGGTAATTGACCGGAGAACGACTCGGTCATGTCTGCTTGTCTCCCGAACCCGTAGGTTCTACACACTTAAGGTTCGATGACGCTAGGGTTATATAGGAAGCTTGTATGTGGTTTCCTTATGTTGTTCGGAGTCCCGGATGTGTTACTGGACGTCTCGAGGAGTTCCGGAATGGTCCGGAGGTAAAGAATTATATATAGGAAGTGCTGTTTCGCCATCGGGACAAGTTTCGTGATATCGGTATTGTACCGGGACCACCGGAGGGGTCCTGGGCCCACCGGTGGGGCCACCTGCCCCGGGGCCACATGGGCCCTAGGTGGTGCGTTTAGGCCTGCATGGGCCAAGGGGAACCAGCCCCAAGAGGCCCATGCGCATGAAACACTTGGAGAGGAAGAGTCCATAGAGGGAAGGCACCTCCGAGGTGCCTTGGGAGGATGGACTCCTTCCCCTTCTGGCCGCACCCTCCCTTGGAGGAGGGGCAAGGCTGCCCTCCCCTCCTTGGCACCTATATAAAGGGGGAGGGAGGGGGCAGCAGCACCTGAGCCCCGGGCGCCTCTCTCCCTCTCCAACACCTCCTTCTCCTCCGTAGTGCTTGGCGAAGCCTGCAGATAGCCACGCCTCCACCACCACCACGCCTGCCAGTTGTGCTGCTGCTGGATGGAGTCTTCCTCAACCTCTCCCTCTCTCCTTGCTGGATCTAGGCATGGGAGTCGTCACCGGGCTGTACGTGTGTTGAACGCGGAGGTGCCGTCCGTTCGGCACTAAGATCATCGGTGATCTGAATCACGACGAGTACGACTCCATCAACCCTGCTCACTTGAACGCTTCCGCTTAGCGATCTACAAGGGTATGTAGATGCACTCTCCTTCCCCTCGTTGCTAGTCTCTCCATAGATAGATCTTGGTGATACGTAGGAAAATTTTGAATTTCTGCTACGTTCCCCAACAGAAGAGTCTTTCCTCTCTTAGGCGAATCGGCCTCCAGGGAGCTGGAGGCCGTTCTTTTCTTCTTTCCCCCTGCGGGGGATTCGTCCTCCTCCTCCCCGTCCTCTTTGGAGGAAGAATGGGCATTGGAGTCTTCGGATTTTGTGTCCGTGGTACCATGGTGAAGGAGGCCGCCCCTGGGCTTCTTGGCCTCCCTCTCGGTCTTTTCCTTCGACGCTTTATATGGCACCGGGACCAGCATCTTCGTCAGAAGTGGCCCGGCCGGTTCTTCTGGCAAAGGGGCAGGACAGTAGATCCGCCCCGCCTTCTTCGCCCAGCCCTAGGAAAAATGATGGGAAATACGTTAAGTGTCTCCCTAAGGATGTACGGATAGAATGCATGAATTATCTAACATTCAGTTGCTTACCGAACTTGCGGGGCGGGTCAGTTGGTATCCGCGGTCCTCGGTGGAGTCCAGCCACGGTTTGCCGGACTTGAAAAGCACCTTCCAGATGTCCTTGTGTGTAGAGCCAAAGAGTTCTAGTAGGGTCTGGTGCTTGGCCGGGTCGAACTCCCATAGATTGCAAGCTCGGTGTTGACATGGTAGAATCCGGTGAACCAACATCACCTGGACTACATTGACGAGCTTGACGCTCTTGTCTTCCATGTCTTGGATGCGCGTCTGGAGCTCTGATAGCTCGTCAAGCGAAGCCCATCTCAGGCCCTTCTCGTGCCATGACATAAGTCGCAGGGGCGCACCCGATCTGAACTCCGGAATGGCGGTCCACTCCTTGCCGCGCGGCTCGGTGATGTAGAACCACTGCTGCTGCCACTCCTTGACGGAATCATTGAAAGTCCTTGTCGGCCATGTGACATTGGGCATCTTGCTCACCATGGCGCCTCCGCATTCGGCATGCTCGCCACTCACTACCTTGGGCTTTACATTAAAAACCTTCAGCCATAAGCCGAAGTGCGGCGGAACGCGGAGAAAGGCCTCGCACACGACTATGAATGTCGAGATGTTGAGAAAGGAATTTGGGGATAGATCATGGAAATCAATCCCGTAATAGTACATGACGCCGCGAACAAATGGGTGGAGGGGAAACCCTAGCCCGTGGACAAAATAAGGGAGAAATACCACCCTCTCATGGGGTTCCGGGGTGGGGACTATCTGTCCCGCCGTCGGAAGACGATGGCCAATTCTCTTGGCCAGATACCCGCCCCCCCGAAGCTTTTTGATGTCCTTCTCCCGGACGGTAGAGGCCATCCACTTGCCTCCTGCTCTAGATCTGGACATCTTCGGGAAGCCTTTTTTTGGGCGAAGAAGAGAAACGCTTGGGCACTAGGGCTCGGGCGGAAAGGAATGGATGAATAGGAAAGGGCGTGGGTGAAAGGGAAGACTCTCATCCCCTTATAAAGGCAGCAAATATCCTGTGCCTCCCCACTTTCCCGCTGAAATCGCTTATTCCCCGAACGCCACGTTTGATGGCACGGTTGGGTTACCCACGTCTATATTGATGAGGATCCCGTGATAAGGGACACGATCTCTGCTTTGACAAGACGTGCCGATAAAACCGCGTCGCGATATGTGCGGTGGCTGGTTTTAAGAAACGGTTCAAATAATGACCGAACCGTGGCATGATGTCATGCTATAAAAAGTTGTCAGCAGATTAGATTTGTGGAATATCGTGCTCTCTACGGTGGTATGTGGAATTTGTTTTGCAGAGCCGGACACGACCCTTGTGTCTTAAATCTTCTATGGAGTGTTCGGAGGGGGAACCCGCCTTGCAATGCCGAAGACAATCTGCACGCCGGACTCATCGTCATTGAAGCCTGGTTCAGGGGCTACTGAGGGAGTCCTGGATTAAGGGGTCCTCGGACAGCCGGACTATATACTTTGACCGGACTGTTGGACTATGAAGATACAAGATTGAAGACTTCGTCCCATGTCCGGATGGGACTCTCCTTTGCGTGGAAGGCAAGCTTGGATATTCAGATATGTAGATTTCCTTCTCTGTAACCGACTCTGTGTAACCCTAGCCCCCTCCGGTGTCTATATAAACCGGAGGGTTTAGTCCGTAGGACAACAACAATCATAATCATAGGCTAGCTTCTAGGGTTTAGCCTCTACGATCTCGTGGTAGATCAACTCTTGTAATAATCATATCATCAAGATCAATCAAGCAGGAAGTAGGGTATTACCTCCATCGAGAGGGCCCGAACCTGGGTGCATCGTGTCCCCTGCCTCCTGTTACCACTACTAGGGAAAAGCCTAGCAGCAGCGCGGGTTTTGGGCCTATTAGTAGCGCAGGGGCCGGCGCTACTAATAAGGCGCTTCTGACTAACGATAGCAAGATGGCGGGTGCCACCCGCTACTACTATGTCCTTTAGTAGAAGCGTAGTAAAACCCAGCTACTACTACCAAATATGAGTTTTTTGAATTTTTCAAAAATATTTCGATTTTTCCCTAATTTTCAAATTTCTGAATTATTTTAACCTCAAATCTCTAATCACCCGTCATCGCTACTCAATTTAATCTCTAATCACCCCTCATCATTCCAAATCATCTAACTTCTCGAACGGTCACCCATCCTCTCACTACTCCAGCCTGAGCACGCTTAACTTCCAGGTTCTATTCTCCCTCGTTTCCAAGTCTGCACGTGTTGTTTTCCTGACAATAGTAAGATGTCAATCCTATTAACCTCAGGAATTTAGCTTGAGCATTAAGTCACACATTTCACTATTTGAGTTTGAAACTATTGTTCTAAAAAATTAGTAACACTAATATTTCTTGAATAATTAGTTTGACCACAGTTTGACCATAGTTTGGCCATAGTTTGACCAGATTTGACCAAAATTCAAAAAAACAAAAATAATTATTTAGTAACACTAATATTCTAGAATAATTAGTTTTACCATTGTTTGACCACAGTTTGACCACAGTTTGAATCTTTTTCGATTTTTTCCACTATAGATCTTAAAAGCCCCGTAACTTTTTTTCTGTTTGGTTTTTGAGGATTTTGAAAATGTTTAACGGGGTTCCCCCTATAAAATTTGGATGTAACTTTTCGAGTAGATGATTTTTCATATAAAAAACTTTTTCATCCGAGTTAGTATGCAAAAGTTATGCCCATTTTTACAAATTCTCGAGAGATTTTGCAAATAAAGGCGGAATTCATATTTGCAAATTTTCCCAACAACTAGACCACATATCACATGGGAAACTTATTTTCTTTTATTTTTTTGACATTTTCATCATTTTCTTTTATTTTTTTAAACTGAAAAGGCGATCCATGGGGGGGGGTAGAGTTTGAAAATGGGACCTTTAGTAGTAGCGCGGTTTTTTACCCCCTCGCTACTACTATGGCACCACTTAGTAGTAGCGAGGGCTAAAAACCAACACTACTGCTATCAAACTTAGTAGTAGTGAGGTTTTAAAAACCCGCGCTACTACTATGGCATGTCCCGGGGGGCACGGTAGAGACCACTTAGTAGTAGCGAGGGTTAAAAACCCGCACTACTGCTATCAACTTAGTAGTAGCGAGGTTTAAAAACGTGCGCTACTGGTAAGTAGCAGTAGCGAGGGTTTTTAACCCTCACTACTAGTAACTTTCTGTGTATAGGCTTTTCCCTAGTAGTGTACCATTAGCCTTAGATGCATAGTTCGGGACCCCCTACCCGAGATCCGCCGGTTTTGACACCGACACCGGGTCCGAGGGAGGACGGGGAAGTTCTCGAACCGGTGTAGGGGCGTGGCGGCGGGCGGATCGGGGGACCGGCGACGGTGGATCGGTAAAGAGCCTGCGGAGGAAGACGGGGACACCTCGGTGGCCACCTCGCCGGCGTCAGGCGAAGAGGCCGCGATAAACCTCTCTTGGGCCATTGGCTCCTCGAGCTCCCCAGCACACAGGCAGAGGTTGAGGATGGAGGCGACGGCAACGGCGGCGACCTACAATGGTTACGGGGGTGGTGTGTGTCGGTGAGATCAGGTTTTGTGGAGTGTGTGGTGTGTGTGGAGGGGGAGGGGGGTTAAGGTGGTGTTTGAGGAAATACTGCGGCAACTGAAAATTTTACTAGGCGGGAGTAATGGCGGGGGCTACTAAAAAATTGGATCAAGGGCGAGCAGATATTTTTAAGATTGCGAGGGATGCAGAGGCAGGAGTATTTGGGGAGCAAGCTAGTGTACTTGACACGCCGGCTGTGGACTGTAGCCAACGCACCTTCTCGCGTAAACCATAGGCGTACTATACACCGACAGTGCTCCAGGATATTCTGTACTGCATCTCACACGGTTGGTGATAATAAAGTATGTGGGATCTACTTGATTTTTCATTTTGATTTGAATTACATAATGGGGTCACAACGGCAATGGACAGTGTTTGAATTGCTAGACCTTTTATCTGCAGTGAACATGCAACTATATGTGTGTCGTAAAAAAATTGGAATTATTCAGGGTTCGTTTGGAAATTTTATACATTAAATTGGTTTTCTAGCAATTTCAGGTGCATAATTCAAAATTAAAGCACATGCTCCAGTCCATAAAAACGGGTTTCAAAATCAAATGTTTGTCCTTGGTTGCAAGCTTAGGTCACATGCAAGAAATGAGAATGAATGTCAAACACCTTGACATTGTCGCTCAGTCGCTAACATTGATATACATAGTTTTAAAATTCTAGTAAATCAAAAAGTAGGCTGAAATTCATGAAACTTGACATGATATCATTTGAGGCATGTGACACTCCAAAAATTTTCTTTTGGTTTTCTTCAAAAACTTTGTTGGTTTTGAAGGAGGTCATTTAAACCCTTCCAAAAATCTCCTTCTCCCAAGAATTTTCCCTTTGAAAAGAGATTTTATTTTGGTATCTTCTTCAACTCTGGTGTTGGTTATTAAAAACCTTCCTTCTGATTTTCCACCTTCTCAAGATTTGTTTTTGGGATTTATTTTTCTTTTAAAAGAAAACCCTAGGAGTTTTGCATCTTCTCCAATATTGAAACCACTCATGATTTTACCATGCACCACATGGTAAAATCTTCCCAAAATCTCTCCTTCCACTTTTGGGGCAATCCAAACATTCTATCTCAACAAGTTCAATCCATTTCTGAATTTTATTCCATTTGTTTCTCTCCCCAAATCTTTTCTGCCAATTATTTTGAGCCTAGGTAATTTGCAAAGCAAGTACCTAAATGCATTTGAGTGTTGACCCCAAACCAACTTCCCTGGATAGTCCTTGGTACCCACAACCTAGAACAATCAAGAACCACTCTTCTTCTTTTCAAAAATTTCAAATTTCAGTCTCTGCAAGTTTGGACCAGATTTGTCATATTTGGTGAAATTCATATCTCCTCTTCTCCAAAAATTCCACAAAAATTCAGGCAGCCTCCAGATGCAATGAGAGGCCACTCCACCAAAAATCAGCTCAAGGAGAAACTCCCACATACCAAAATCATTCTGTCGAACACCTGGCCGCACCTGCTTTCTTTGCATTTTCAAAAATGTTCGAGTTTCGTAGTTCAGGTCGTTTCCCTTCGCCGTAGTTCAACACGCGTCGACAAAGGCGCTTGGCACGTTGCTCACAGCCCTCCTCCCGTCCGAGCTCCACACGCGCTTGGCTCGTTCTCGGCGTCGGTGGCGCCCGCCTCAAGGCCAAGCGTGTTCCACGGCAGCGTAACCACCGTGGCGGCCGACAGGGCAACCTCGCGGCATAACGCCGTTCGCACCGCCTAAACCTCCCGAGAGCTCCGCGGCCATCTCCTTGCCAGCGCGACGCATGCAGCATCGCCGCCGTTCGGCATCGCATAGGCGCGCTCCCGCCGCCGACGTGCCGCACGGCCGTTCACGAGATCAGGTCGTAACCTCCCCACCTTGCTGAGTTGGGCACCGTGGATGGGCTCGTTCTGACGCCTAGTCAATGCTCAAGCCCCTAAACCAACTGCCAAGCCCAGCGCCCGCCCGTAATCACTGTGGACTTATCCCGTTTATGCAACCGCCTCGGGCCGCTATATATAGCACCCCGAGCGCTCTCTCGCCCCGCACACCTCCACCACCTCACTAGACCTCGCCCACCATCGGAAGTGCCTCGAGGCTCTTCTTCCTCGACTCCGGCCGCCCCGTTCACGCGGCCTCCACCTCGATTCACTCCGGTGAGGCCGTCCCCGGTGTCCTACTCTCGTCAGCTATCCCCTCAAGTTACCAGGAGTCTAACCCCCTCCTCAATTTGACCTCCGCAGCACTCTCCGACGAGGCCCACGGCCACCCGAACCGCCGTCCGCCGGAGCAAGAGCCGCCGTCAACGTGGTGCTCACCGGCGACCACCACCACCACCAACCGACGCGGAATAACCCACTGAGCACGGAGGTATCTTCCGATCTCCACCGCCTGTGGATCGCCACGGCGACCACCGCTCTCGGGCACCGTCGTGCTCTGCCGCCTCTTTTGAATATTCAAACCTGACGGGTGGGACCCGCCGTCGACCTCTGTTGTTTTTTGAACCGTTTTCTGAAAGCGTACTCTGGCAAATACGCTTTCTTCTCTGAACCGTTTTTCTGCACTTTTCTGCTTAGGCCCCTGAGAGTTTTCTGTTTCATTACAGATAGGTCCTTGGACCAAAACTCTTGTAACTTTTTAACAGAAAGAGATTTTTGAGTGATTCTTTTTCTATCCTCTTCAAAATTGTGTCTAGTTTTTTATCATGTTTATTTGAAAAATATTTGGATTACTTTTCTATACCCCACGATATTTACATTAGCGCGTGTGTTTTGTGTACCGTAGATACCGAAGGAGGTGACGGAACCACGAACTTCACCGAGCTAGACCCCGACTACTCCGAACCAGGCAAGCATGTTTGAACTTTTGATATGATGAGTGTTTGGGCATGTTTGCATTAATTTAGTATCATGGCATGTTCATGAGCATCTTGATGAAAGTTTATCTCGTAAGAGTTGAGGCAAGTGAGTCTCGGGAAATCCATGAGTTGTTGGAAACATGTTGCATGACCATGAGTTGGCATGAGAATGGGTAAGATGGCAGTGTGGTAGCATGCCAGTCTTATGCCAGATCGTTGACCCAAAGGTCAACATAAATCAACAAATTCCCGTCTGCCTCCCCTTTCGTACTACCACATGTTTTCCGCAAGGGATACGGCTTAGTAAGTTGCAAACCACTTCCTGGTACACACCAAATCGAGAGACCGGGATGCGGGTTCCATGGCCCTGGATTAAAGCCTTTCATCCGGTCAGGGGGCATGGGTGTTTCAGTTGGGACCGAGAGGGGCACCTTAGAGCTGCCGTGATATAAATTTGATCCCATGCTATTCGAGATTGTGATCTCCCCGTCTCAAAGTTTTTCTTGAACGCTGTCTAGGGTGATTGCTGGCAACGTGAGGTAGGATGGGTGTGCACTGGTTAGCTGTGTTTCCTCCGAAATACCGTAAACGGAACTAGTCCTTCGTGACTACGGAAATCCGTTGGCTGTGGTTAATTTTAGTACAAACTCTGCAGAGTCAAAATTCTTGAAATTCATCTTATCCATGTCCAAGTATTGTGTTCATCTTATCTTGTCAAGTGTCAGTCTCGGTGACAGTAACTCCTGAGAACCATATGAGTGCTAAAATGTTTATTTTCCCATGAATGGACTAACCCGCTTATTAACTTGTGATGAATATTTTCCATGAGCACCATTTCTTGTAAGTTATGGATAATGAGTTATAAGCCCTTTCTGCGATGTCGCCCAGACGTTCGACTGTGGCATTGTTGCTTACTTATTTATGATATAAGTCCTTTCTGCGATGTCGCTCAGACGTCCGACTGTGGCATTGTTGTTTACTTATTTATGATATAAGCCCTTTCTGTGATGTCGCTCAGACGTCCGACTGCGGCATTGTTATTGATTAGTTTAATTATAAGCCCTTTCTGCGATGTCGCTCAGACGTCCGACTGCGGCATTGTTATTATTTAATTTTGTTATAAGCCCTTTATGCGATGTCGCTCCAACGTCCGACTGCGGCACGCATGTCTTTTCTTTCAATATCAGCCCTTTATGAGGTGTCGCTTAGACGCCCGACTGTGGCATGTTTTAATTATTTATTCACCCTTCGAGGCGTCGCTTCAGACACCCGATCGGTTTTGAGTTTATCTTATTTGGGTTTTCGAGCGGACTACCGCCGATTTCCTTTACTTACCTTGCTATACTGATTTGATTGCGCATTGTTAAAATTAATCATGTCGCATTCATGCATACATTTGTTATATCTTTTGTCCAAACTGTCTTGCGAGTACTTTCAAAGTACTCACCGGCTTGTTGATTTGGCCGAATCTTGTGGCGATCTCATGGATGAAGAGTTCAATAGCGAGTCCGACGCCTAGAGGAATCCCAGTCAGTCTCGAGCGACCCCTGGATTAGTCACTGTGATATATTCGCTTCCGCTACCCAAATAAATTCACCGAGCCTCACCTCGACGCTCGATGAGATGCCAGCGTAGGAGTCATATCTCCCACTCCACTGTGTCACTCCACCACTTTACCACGAGTCAGTAGTATGCCACCACTCCACTATGTCATATCCGCCACTATGTATAATTATTGGCGTGCTTGTAATAATTTGTTGAGCAACTTCAGCTCGACCCTGTAATATATCATATGCTACTGGCTTATTGTATCAAGATTTTGTCTACCGGTATGGAGGATTTTCCTCACACTGGATTTTATAGGTCGGTTTCTCAATAAATATGTTTATTGAAAAACCGGTCGTGACAAGCTTGGTACCAGAGCCAAGCTGACTGTAGGAAGCCACTAGGTGCGATCGCTAATCGGTTATTAACCTCTAGAGCTATTAATTAATTTTTACAAACATAGTCAATTTCTAACAGTCAGCATAAATTTATGATTTGACTACTCAGGATTTTTGCCTACTTTTGTAGATGGCTGGCAACTACTGCGAGTCACAGATGTTCGCCAACATGCCCGATGGGTTCGTCAAGCTCCTCTCCTTCATCGTCCAAGTCGCGATGGGGCCATCTGTGCGCCCAGTCTTCTCACTCTCTCAGCACAAGGTCAATGACCGTCTAACCATGCACCAAGCCGCGGTGCAATTCAAGGGAGGGCGAGTTGAGCGTTTCCGGTTCTTGGGGAGAGCCATGCCCACAGAGAAGCATGCACTGCAGATGGCAGCCCTGAGGCGATAGCTCGTCTCAGGGACATCCTTCCTTTAATGAAGACTCGTCGTTACCGCTACCTGCCATGTCACGTGCCATACACATGTCACTACGCGTTCTCTTGACCCAGAGGTGAACGAGACGAAGCTTTTGAGATGCTTATCGAGTATCTCCGGGCTTTGGAGGAAGCCTTCGACAACCTGGTGGACGACTTTGTAGCTGCCCGCATGGACTCAGTCCATGGCTGTGCCGCCAACAGGAGGGAGCTCCTGCGCGCCGCACCGCCACTGACTTTCGTCTCGTCATCAGCATCTTTTGCTCCTACTGCTCTCACCACTACTCGTCGCCTGCCTACCACGGAGGAATTCAACCATGTCGTTGCGCCTACTCCGATTCGTTCTGCACCACCCCTCGTGCCCGCTCATGTTCGAGTTGTCCCGCATAGGGTACCTGCTCCACCAACTCAGCGCAGCTCTTCACGTCTGGAGCCTATCACCGAAGAGGAGGTTGAGTCCCCAGCCTCACTGCGCCTCACCCTTGGCAGGCCAAGGGAAATCCTTACCATCTCCGACTGAGTACGCTTAGCCGCCATGCGATGTACCGACTTGTACGATATGTTTATATGTACATAGGCTGTGAGAAGTAGCTTGTTTGCGCATCATGTAGGAACTGGAGGAGTGCACTAGCCTAAATAACATGTCAGGAATATGTACGCATATCCTGAGTGATGTATTGTATAATTACTGCTTGCGTGTAAGGTATGTAATGAGCAGTCCTTCTCCGTATGCAAACATTTATTCTCTTGAAAAATCTTGGAGCATTTATGCATTTTTTACGTCTTCATGAATTTATTGATTTTTGAGACTCAATTTCTTTTCTTATGAGTGTTGCAAAATATATCCCCAGAGTGAACAATGTCTCGTCCTTGGACGCGCTCCATGCCAACTCCGTCAGAGGAAAATTTTGGCACACCCCCAAGCAACAATTTCACACAGGGGCAGTCAAGTCAACAGGACAGTGAAACGACACTTTCCCAAATGTGCCGTCTTTATGAACAAAGTCAGCAACAACATCAGGAAATGATGAACCAAGTCATCAATATGGGAAATCACCGTGGACAGTATCAGCAGCAATCAAAGTTATCTGAGCTACAGAAGACACGTCCCCAAACTTTTTCTCACACTGACAAACCTCTTGAAGCCGAAGACTGGCTTCGAGACATGGAAAGAAAATTAATTATTGCCCAGTGTTCAGACCTTGAGAAGGTGCTTTATGCTCCGCACTATCTCACTGGAGCAGCCGCATCGTGGTGGGAAAATTTCCTACACATGCACCCCAACGAAAATAATATAACATGGGAGGAATTTAAAGAAGGTTTTCGTGGGGCACATATTCCTAAGAGTCTTATGAAGATCAAAAAGAGATAGTTTGATGACCTCAAGCAAAGGACAATGACGGTGTCAGAATACAACAGTCAGTTTACTCTGTTGTCTCGCTACGCCAACGAGGAGCGTATGTCGGAAAACAAAAAGATGGAGAAATTCCTAGACGGTCTAACACCCGCGCTTAAATGCCAATTGGTTGTGCACACCTTTCCAGATTTTAAGACGCTGGTGGATAAGGCCATTACCTTGGAAAATGAGAGACGCAGCTTAGAAGATTTCCGCAAGCGGAAGAGGGACCAGACTAATCATGCCCGCAACCACCGCAGCAGGACAGATGTTCAGAAAAACTGGACACCCAAACCCACGACAAGCGTCTCACGCCCAATCAAGAATTTTCATGCAAGGGACAAGGAGTTCACATACCGCCCAGGCGTTACCTGTTACGCTTGTGGAGAAGAAGGGCACTATGCCAAGCAGTGCCCCAAGCCAAGGAACTCGACCCCAAAGACGAACAACGGAGGCAATAATTCGGCGCCAAAGCGCAACAATTTCAACCCAAATAACAACCACATGAAGGGTCATCTGAACCACGTGACCAAAGAGGAAGCACAAAATGCCCCAGATATCGTACTCGGTACGTTTCCTGTCAACACAATACCTGCCATGGTTTTGTTTGATTCTGGAGCTTCTCACTCATTCGTTTCGAAAAGTTTTGCCTTGCAAAATAATTTTTCGATGCTCCCTTTGGAAAAATCTATGATCGTCAAGTCCCCTGAATTAAGCAAGTTACCCGGAAGTTACCGCCAGAGTGTGGTTATCGAGTTTGAAGGGTTGAAGTTTCACGCAAATCTTATCGTGTTGGAAAATAAAGGACTGGATGTCATCCTAGGGATGGATTGGTTAACCACCAACAAAGGTTTTATTGATTGTTTCAACCGGACCGTAATTCTCACCCATCACCACGGGAAGACCATAAAAGTTTCAGCCAAGGAAAGAAAAATATCCCGGCAACCGAGATTGAACAAGGTGGATATTTCTGAATTGAGCAAGGTTCCAGTAGTGTGTGAATTTCCGGATGTATTTCGAAGAGCTACCGGGCATGCCACCTGCATCGAGAGATAGAGTTCAGCATTGAGCTAGCACCGGAACCGCCCCATATACAAGAAACCATACAGAATGGCACCATCCGAATTGGTAGAACTGAAGAAGCAAATAAAAGAATTACTGGACAAGGGTTATATACGAGCCGATTCCTCACCCCGGGTTCACCAATTTTATTTGCCAAAAGAAGGATGGAACACCGAGATTGTGCATAGACTATCGAGCGCTAAACATGGTCACAATCAAGAACAAATATCCGATGCCACGAATAAATGATTTATTCGATACACTCGCCGAGCCAAGGTATTCTCAAAGATTGACTTGAGGTCGGGATACCATCAACTGAAAGTGCAAACCAAGATATTCCCAAGACAGCTTTCACCTCCGTGATACGGATTGTAGGAGTTCACCGTAATGCCATTCGGACTAACGAACGCCTCAAGATATTTTGTTCACCTCATGAACAAAGTATTCATGAAGTTTATGGACAAGTTTGTTGTGGTATTTATCGATGATATTCTGGTATACTCCAAGACACCAGAAGAACACACTGAACATCTCCGAATTGTACTAGGGGAACTCAGGAAAACATCAATTGTACGCTAAATTCAGCAAGTGTGAATTTTGGCTAAAGCAAGTAGGTTTTCTGGGCCACGTACTGACCCAAGAAGGTATCGCCGTAGACCCGGAAAAAGTCAAGGCCGTACTTGGCTGGAAGCCACCAGCCAGCGTGACGGATGTACGAAGTTTCTTGGGAATGGCAGGTTACTACCGAAGATTTATTGAAGGGTTCTCCACCATAGCAAAGCCAATGACTCAGCTACTCAAGAAAGATAGGAAGTTTGAATGGGCGGAAGCTTGCGAGAAAAGTTTCCAAGAATTAAAGAGGAAATTAACGTCAGCACCGGTATTAATTGTGCCGGACATACACAAGAATTTTGAGGTGTATTACACGCATCCCGGAAAGGCCTCGGATGCGTGTTGATGCAAGAAGGCAAGGTAGTCGCATATGTCTCCAGACAACTTCGCAAACATGAAGAAAATTATCCTACTCATGACCTGGAGTTAGCAACAGTTATACATGCACTCAAAGAATGGAGACACTTTTTACTTGGAAATCGTTGTGAGATATATACGGACCATAAGAGCCTCAAGTATATTTTCACACAACCGGAACTGAATTTGAGGCAACGACGCTGGTTTGAAGGATTATGATGTTGGAATCCACTACCACCCAGGAAAAGCAAATGTAGTGGCAGACGCCCTAAGTCGGAACCCTAGCCCAAACGACATTTACGACCTGCCAAACCCGAGGCCTGAATTCCGGCAGGAGTTTGCTAAACTCAACTCTTTGGTAGTCACCGAAGGCAGCATATCAAATTTAGTAATACAACCCACTCTAATGGAGATAATTAAAGAGGCTCGATGGACACCCCAGCATTGAAGGCATTAAACGGAAAGTGAGTTTGGGCAAGGCCCCGAATTCATTATCGATAAGCGGGGAATATTGTGGTGCAGGGATAGACTTTGCGTACCAAATATCAAGGATCTTAAGCAGCAGATCTTAGCTGAAGGCCACACCGCCCGTATTCGATACATCCCGAGGGACAAAACGTACAAGGATATTCAGGAAAAATATTGGTGGCACGGTCTAAAAAGGGACATAGCCACGTTCATCGCATGTTGTGACTCTTGTCAACGCATCAAAGCCGAGCATCAGAAACCGGCCGGACTTTTACAGCCAAATAAAATACCCGAGTGGAAATGGGACGAGATTGGGATGGCATTTATTGTTGGACTACCTCGGTCACGGCACGGAAATAACGCCATTTGGGTCATCACTGATAGATTAACTAAGGTAGCACACTTCATCCTCGTGAAGACAACCCACACCACTCAGAAGCTTGCTAGGCTCTACCTTTCCCGTATCGTCTGCTTACATGGAGTCCCAAAGAAAATAATCTCGGACAGAGGCACTCAATTCGTCTCCCGATTTTGGGATCACTTACAACAAGCTCTGGGGACTCAGCTGGCATTCAGTACCGCATACCACCCCCAGACAGATGGACAGACTGAGTGAGTAAACCAGATTCTAGAAGATATGCTGAGAGCATGTGTCCTCACCTATGGGACCAGTTGGGAAGAGAGCTTACCATACGCAGAATTCGCATATAACAACAGTTATCAGGACAGCCTGCAAATGGCACCATTTGAGGCTCAGACGGGCGAAGATGTCGTACCCGCTAAATTGGTCGAAACCGGAGACATCCATATCTTCGCCCGGACATGCTCAAAGAGGTCAAGATAAGGTCAAGGTGATTAAGGACCGACTCAAGACAGCCCAAAGTCGACAGAAGAGTTATTACGATAAAAAATATCGGGGAATCAGCTTTGAACCCGGTGAATTTGTGTACCTATGAGTGTCCTCTATGAGAGGCCTGCATCGATTCAAGATTAAAGGGAAGCTAGCACCAAGATTCATCGGACCATTCTGCATAGTGGCAGAGAAAGGCACGGTAGCCTACCAGCTAGACTTACCCGAAGATTTATCCGACGTCCACGACGTGTTCCACGTCTCGCAATTGAGGAGGTGCGTGAGCAACCCAGAGAAACAAGTACCCCATGAAAACATTGACGTGCAGCCAGACCTCACATATCGAGAGCATCCAAAGAAAATCTTGGAAGAGTCTCGAAGGAGAACCCGACAGAAAACCATCAAGTTCTTCAAAGTTCAAAGGAGCAACCACACCGAGAGTGAAGCCACTTGGGAAAGAGAGGATTTTCTTCGGACAGAGCACCCACATTTATTTGAGGATCAGCTGAAATCTCGGGGACGAGATTTTTCCTAAGGGGGTAGGTGTTGTGACACTCCAAAAAATTTCTTTTGGTTTTCTTCAAAAACTTTGTTGGTTTTGAAGGAGGTCATTTAAACCCTTCCAAAAATCTCCTTCTCCAAAGAATTTTCCCTTTGACAGGAGATTTTATTTTGGTATCTTCTTCAACTCTGGTGTTGGTTATTAAAAACCTTCCTTCTGATTTTTCCCCCTTCTCAAGATTTGTTTTTGGGCTTTATTTTTCTTTTAAAAGAAAACCCTAGGAGTTTTGCATCTTCTCCAATATTGAAACCACTCATGATTTTACCATGCACCACATGGTAAAATCTTCCCAAAATCTCTCCTTCCACTTTTGGGGCAAGCCAAACATTCTCTCTCAACAAGTTCAATCCATTTCTGAATTTTATTCCATTTATTTCTCTCCCCAAATCTTTTCTGCCAATTATTTTGAGCCTAGGTAATTTGCAAAGCAAGTACCTAAATGCATTTGAGTGTTGACCCCAAACCAACTTCCCCGGATAGTCCTTGGTACCCACAACCTAGAACAATCAAGAACCACTCTTCTTCTTTTCAAAAATTTCAAATTTCAGTCTCTGCAAGTTTGGACCAGATTTGTCAAATTTGGTGAAATTCATATCTCCTCTTCTCCAAAAATTCCACAAAAATTTAGGCAGCCTCCAGATGCAATGAGAGGCCACTCCACCAAAAATCAGCTCAAGGAGAAACTCCCACATACCAAAATCATTCTGTCGAACACACGCCCTTTGTTTCTTTGCATTTTCAGAAATGTTCAGAGTTCAGTGTCGTTTCCCTTCGTCAGAGTTCAGTCACGCGTCGACAGTGCGCTTGGCACGTTGCTCACAGCCCCTCCTCCCTGTCCGGAGCTCCACACGCGCGCTTGGCTCGTTCCTGGCGTCGGTGGCGCCCTGGCCCGCCTGCGCCGGCGTGTTCCACGGCGACAGAACCACCATAGCGGCCGACAGGGGGCAACCCTACGGCATAATGCCGTTCGGCACCGCCCAAACCTCCTGAGAGCTCCGCGTGGCCATCTCCTTGCCAGCGCGCGATGCAGCACCGTCGCGGGTGGCACGCACAGGCGCTCTCCTGCCGACGCGTGCCCGCACGGCCGCTTATTTGAGATCAGGCCGTAACCTGCCCACCTTGCTGAGTTGGGCACCAAGATGGGCTCGTTACGATGTCTAGTCAATGCTCAAGCCCCTAAACCAACTGCCAAGCCCAACGCCGCCGTAATCACTAGCCGGACTTATCCCGTTTGCGGCAACCGCCTCGGGCCGGCTATATATAGCACCCCCTGAGCGCGCTCTCGCCCCCGCACACCTCCACCACCTCACTAGACCTCGCCCAGCCACTAGAAGTGCCTCGAGGGGCTCTTCTTCCTCGACTCCTGCCGCCCCGTTCTGCCGCGCCCTCCACCTCGATTCACTTTGGTGAGGCCGTCCCCGGCGTCCTACTCTCGTCAGCTATCCCCTCAAGCTACCAGGAGTCTAACCCCCTCCTAAATTTGACCTCCGCAGCACTCTCCGACGAGGCCCACGACCACCCGAACCGCCGTCCGCCGGAGCAAGAGCCGCCGTCGACGTGGTGCTCACCGGCGACCACCACCACCACCAACCGACGCGGAATAACCCACTGAGCACGGAGGTACCTTCCGATCTCCCTGCCTCGCCGTGGATCGCCGCCGGCGACCACCGCGGCTCTCGGGCACCGTCGTGCTCTGCCGCCTCTTTTGAATATTCAAACCTGACGGGTGGGACCCGCCCGTCAGCCTCTCTGTTTTTTTGAACCGTTTTCTGAAAGCGTACTCTGGCAAATACGCTTTCTTCTCTGAACCGTTTTTCTGCACTTTTCTACTTAGGCCCCTGAGAGTTTTCTGTTTCATTACAGATAGGTCCTTGGACCAAAACTCTTATAACTTTTTAACAGAAAGAGATTTTTGAGTGATTCTTTTTTTGTCCTCTTCAAAATTTTGTCTAGTTCTTTATCATATTTATTTGAAAAATATTTGGATTACTTTTCTGTACCCCACGGTATTTACGTTAGCGCGTGTGTTTTGTGTACCGTAGATGCCGAAAGAGGTGACGGAACCGCGAACTTCACCGAGCTAGACCCCGACTACTCCAAACCAGGCAAGCATGTTTGAACTTTTGATATGATGAGTGTTTGGGCATGTTTGCATTAATTTAGTATCATGGCATGTTCATGAGCATCTCGATGGAAGTTTATCTCGTAAGAGTTGAGGCAAGTGAGTCTCGGGAAATCCATGAGTTGTTGGAAACATGTTGCATGGCCATGAGTTGGCATGAGAATGGGTAAGATGGCAGTGTGGTAGCATGCCAGTCTTATGCCAGATCGTTGACCCAGTGTCAACATAAATCAGTCAAATTCCCGTCCGTCTCCCCTTTCGTACTACCACATGTTTTCCATAGGGATACGGCTTAGTAAGTTGCAAACCACTTCCTTGTACACACCAAATCGAGAGAACGGGATGAGGGTTCCATGGCCCTGGATTAAAGCCTTTCATCCGGTCAGGGGGCATGGGTGTTTCCGGTTGGGACCGAGAGGGGGCACCCTTAGAGCGCTGCCAGATATAAATTTGATCCCATGCTATTCGAGATTGTGATCTCCCCGTCTCAAAGTTTTTCTTGAACGCTATCTAGGGTGATTCCTGGCAACGTGAGGTAGGATGGGTGTGTACTGGTTAGCTGTGTTTCCTCCGAAATACCGTAAACGGAACTAGTCCTTCGTGACTACGGAAATCCGTTGGCTGTGGTTAATTTTAGTACAAACTCTGCAGAGTCAAAATTCTTGAAATTCATCTTATCCATGTCCAAGTACTGTGTTCATCTTATCTTGTCAAGTGTCAGTTTCGGTGACAGTAACTCCTGAGAACCATATGAGTGCTAAAATGTTTATTTTCCTGTGAATGGACTAACCCGCTTATTAACTTGTGATGAATATTTTCCGTGAGCACCATTTCTTGTAAGTTATGGATAATGAGTTATAAGCCCTTTCTGCGATGTCGCTCAGACGTCCGACTGTGGCATTGTTGCTTACTTATTTATGATATAAGCCCTTTCTGCGATGTCGCTCAGTCGTCCGACTGTGGCATTGTTGTTTACTTATTTATGATATAAGCCCTTTCTGTGATGTCGCTCAGACGTCCGACTGCGGCATTGTTATTGATTACTTTAATTATAAGCCCTTTCTGCGATGTCGCTCAGACGTCCGATCATGCATTGTTATTATTTAATTTCGTTATAATCCCTTTCTGTGATGTCGCTCAGACTTCCGACTGCGGCACGAATGTCTTTTCTTTCAATATAAGCCCTTTATGAGGTGTCGCTTAGACGCCCGACTGTGGCATGTTTTATTTATTTATTCACCCTTCGAGGCGTCGCTTCAGACACCCGATCGGTTTTGAGTTTATCTTATTTGGGTTTTCGAGCGGACTACCGCCGATTTCCTTTTTACTTACCTTGCTATACTGATTTGATTGCGCATTGTTAAAATTAATCATGTCGCATTCATGCATACATTTGTTATATCTTTTGTCCAAACTGTCTTGCGAGTACTTTCAAAGTACTCACCTGGCTTGTTGATTTGGCCGGAGATCTTGTGAAAGCGATCTCATGGATGAAGAGTTCAATAGCGAGTCCGACGCCTAGAGGAATCCCAAGTCTCGAGCGACCCTGGATTAGTCATCGTGATATATTCGCCCGCTACCCAAATAAATTCACCGAGCCTCACCTCGACGCTCGATGAGCCGCCAGTGTAGGAGTCATATCTCCCACTCCACTGTGTCACTCCACCACTTTACCACGAGTCAGTAGTATGCCACCACTCCACTATGTCATATCCGCCACTATGTATAATTATTGGCGTGCTTGTAATAATTTGTTGAGCAACTCCAGCTCGACCCTGTAATATATCATATGCTACTAGCTTATTGTATCAAGATTTTGTCTACCGGTATGGAGGATTTTCCTCACACTGGATTTTATAGGTCGGTTTCTCAATAAATATTTTTATTGAAAAAACGGTCGTGACAAGGCAGGTTTGGGTATAAGCTTCTCGCAAACCGGAGCTTCTCTCACAACAAGCCAGATGGTTTCGATAGGGAACGTGCCACCTTGGGGGACAAAGGATATATGTTGCCTCTTCTTACTTTCTAAATTTTTCTCATGTCAACATAGAACAACACGAGTGTTGTGTCATTTTTTAGGAGTTTTTGGGGTTCGCTTGGACATTTTTATACATTAACTGAGTTTTCTATGCATTCATGTGCATAATTCAAATTTGAACTACATGCACATGCTCCAGTGCATATAAAGTGATTCAGAATTGGAATGTGTGTCCTTGGTTACATGCCTAAGTCCCATGCAAGAAATGAGAATGAATGTCAAACACCTTGCCACCGTCGCTCGGCCGCTAACATTGAGATAGTACATGGTTTTTAAATTTTAGTAAATAAAAAACGCATCTGAAATTTATGAACCTTAACACGTTAGCATGGAACGACATCAACATGCGGTGGTAAAAATATTATCCCATTTGGGGCAGGTTGGGGGTATATAAGCTTCTCACGAACCAGAGCTTCTCGCAACAAGCCTCATGGTTACGGTAGGGAACGTTTCACCTTTCTGGACGAAACAATATCCGTTGCCTCTTCTTGATTTCAATTCTTTTTCTAGTGATAACATAGAACAACATGAGTGTTGTGTTAACTTTTGGAATTTATCGGGGTTCCTTTGGACATTTTTATGCATTAATTGACCTTTCAATGCATTTATGTGCATAATTCAAATTTGAACTACATGCACATGCTCTAATGCATATAAATTGGTTGAAAATTCAAATTTGTCTCCTTGGTTGCATGCTTAGGTCCCATGCAAGAAATGAGAATGAATGTCAAACACCCTGCCACCGTCACTCGGCCACAAACACTGAGATACCTGATTTTTAAATTCTAGTAAATCCAAAACTCGTCTGTAATTCATGAAACCTGGCATGCTATCATGGAATGGCACCCGACATGCCGTGGTAATTTTTTTGCCCTATTTGGGGCAGGTTTGGGTATAAGCTTCTCATAAACCAGAGCTTCTCACAACAAGCCTGATGGTTTTGATAGGGAATGTTTCACCTTTCTGGACGAAAACGATAGCCGTTGCCTCTTCTTGATTTCAATTTTTTCTCTAGTGTCAACATAGAACAACATGAGTGTTGTGTTAAATTTTGGATTTTTTCGGGGTTCGTTAGCACATTTCTTATGCATTAATTGAGTTTTCAATGCATTTATGTGCATAATTCAAATTTGAACTACATGCACATGCTCCTATAAATTGGTTGAAAATTCAATTCTGTGTCCTTGGTTGCATGCTT
Source organism: Aegilops bicornis (assembly GCA_021605145.1). Taxonomy (NCBI): domain Eukaryota; kingdom Viridiplantae; phylum Streptophyta; class Magnoliopsida; order Poales; family Poaceae; genus Aegilops; species Aegilops bicornis. The sequence goes on from CM038673.1 coordinate 800,774,984, forward strand.
ACGTCCCATGCAAGAAATAGGAATGAATGTCAAACACCCTGCCATCATCACTCGGCCGCAAACATTGAGATACCTAGTTTTTAAATTCTAGTCAATGCAATATTCGTCTGAAATTCGTGAAACCTGGCATGCTATCATGGAATGGCACCGACATGCCGTACTAAATTTTTTGTCCCATTTGGGGCAGGTTTGGGTATAAGCTTCTCACAAACCAGAGCTTCTCACAAAATAGAGCTTCTCACAACAAGCCTGATGGTTTCGGTAGGGAACGTTTCACCTTTCTGGACGAAACGATAGCCGTTGACTCTTCGTGATTTCAATTTTTTCTCTAGTGTCAACATAGAACAACATGAGTGTTGTGTAAAATTTTGGAATTTTTCGGGGTTCGTTAGCAGATTACTTCTTATGCATTAATTGAGTTTTCAATGCATTTATGTGTATAATTCAAATTTGAACTACATGCACATGCTCTAATGCATATAAATTGGTTGAAAATTCAAATCCATGCCCTTGGTTGCATGCTTAGGTCCCATGCAAGAAATAAGAATGAATGTCAAACACCCTGCCACTGTCACTCGGCCGCAAACATTGAGATACCTGGTTTTTAAATTCTAGTAAATCCAAAACTCGTCTGAATTTCATGAAACTTGGCATGCTATCATGGAGCAGCATCGACATGCCGTGGTAAATTTTTTGTTCCATTTGGGGCAGGTTAATTTGGGTATATGCTTCTCACAAACCAGAGCTTCTCACAACAAGCATGATGGTTTTGGTAGGGAACATCCCACCTTTGGGGACGAAACGATATCCATTGCCTATTATTGCTTTCAAAGTTTTTCTCGTGTCAACATAGAACAACAGGTGTGTTGTGTCAATTTTTGTGATTTTTCGGGGCGTTTGGACATTTTTATGCATTACTTGAGTTTTCAATGCATTTATGTGCACAATTCAAATTTTAACCATTCACGTGATGCCACATGTCTTTGTTTTAATGGCTATATGTTTTGATGGCTCTTGATTGCAAACGTTTTAGAAAGAAGACCCGTATGCAAAGTGAGAGCCGAATTTGTGCATCTCTTCAATGCAAACGGTTCTTTTGGATGACCCGTGTGCAACCACGTACAAACAATTTGGTAAGATTTGCATCTGTCATATTGGGTATGTTGCCATTTGTCAAACTGGAAAGATGGACATTTGTTGATCTAGTAACACTGCAATTTGTCAACCTTGTAACATTGCGATTTGTCAAAATATGAAGCTAAAAATCACTAGTAGTATCAAATTTTTGCAACGAAAATTCAGTAATTAAGCATCGATTTGACAGCGGGCGGCATAGTTCCCGATAAGGCTTTAATGCAGACGAGGGAGAGGGTAGCGGTTTCTGAAATGATGAACGACCAATGACTCTAAGTTGGACCAGATGATCGTTGCCACCACCAAAAAGTTCACCGCGTCAAGAAGTTCGCGGACGACATCGCCGTACTCCTCCAGCCCGCGCGCCCGGGCTCCTCATTGCCTGCCACCCTAATCGACCTCCATGGTCGGAACCTCTTTCAAGCATTGGTGGCCCTGCGACTGCCCACCGACGCCACGAAGAATGTCCACCTGGAGGTCGCGCTCGCCGCAAGGCGCCTCGCCCTGCAAGAATTCGTTGACCTACACATCCACGTGTACGAGCAAATGTGTATATAGGTATCTACAAGGCCAGTGAGGACACTACGTCGTTGGCCTTCTTCAACCGGCTGGAAGCCTTGGATGCCTTTGCTGAGAAGCACCTTGACCTCGCCACAAAAGCCGCCGCTCCTTAGCCATCGGTCGGTGGCCCGGCACACTGAGTCGAGGAGGAGGAGGTCGTACGTTGATGGATGCATCTTTCTTCTTGCCTCCTTAATTCTTATTGTTCTATTGCATTCTCATTCCAGTCAATACAAACATGTGTGATTCCTTTGCTTAACTATATGCATCACTGTAACTAGTACTCCATCCGTCAATTTATAAGTTGTGTTGCCAGTGTTTGGGGCTGGCGCACGACACAATAAGCACATCCACGACGACACATACAGAGAGGACATCCAGCGGTTCCAATGGCGATTTGTCAAAATATGTAGCTAAAAATCACTAGCACTATCTAATTTTTGCCACTAAAGTTCAGTAATCAAGCAGAGATTTCATTCATAGATTAAGCAATCGTGCTTAATTTATACAAACAGTTCAACTGCTATATGCACATATATGGTTGCTCGCCGTTAGGCGCCGTGGCATGCTCTGCTCGCGTCCGTCGGCGCGCTCGGGTTGTGGACAACTTTTCCTTGCGTGTTCAACTGCTATATGCATATATATGGTTGATCGTCGTTGAGGCGACCGCGAAAAGCTCTGCTCGCATCCCTCTGCGTGCGCTCTGCTAGTGGTTGGGCATGCGCACGATCACGTCGGGGGCCCCATATGCATGCGATTGCGCCGCACGCGTTGCCACGCGCAGGTATGTGCGGCACGATGGAGTTACGTGTTGCGAATTAGAACTGCCATCAGGACGTGTCGTCCGGCCTCCCCTTTAATTCCCGCGGCCATTATAACCTTAGTCTCTTCAACCTTTCGATCACGCTCCACAACACAACAAGCACACCCACGACGACACATAGAGAGGGGATGTCTAGCGGCGCTCCAATGGAGTTCGGTGAGCATAAAGTGGAGACCCACGCGAGGGAGATGGATCTCTCGGTGGTGTACACCATCAACGTGTCCGTGGTGGACGACTACATCAACACCGTTGAGCAGTTGCTTGCTGGAGACAAGTACAAGGTGGTTGGCATCGACCTCTAGTACACCGCCGGTCGTCCCGGCATAGATCGGAAGGTTGCCGTCGCCCAGTTGTGCGTGCGCCATCATGTCCTCATCTACCATGACTGCATTTCAGAGAGCCTTGCGACTGTTTCAACAGGTTTGTCAACAACACCAACTACAAGTTTGCCATGGTGGAAACCACTGACGATGTAAAAGCGCTCAGTGTTACTGGCTTGGCCTGCCAGAACCTTGTCAAAATCCGTGACCACTACAGGGTCTGGGGCAGCACGAAGAAGGACTCCCTGGTCGAACTCGCCTCGGCCATCATCGACCCCTACTACGAAAAGATGAAGCAGGATGCCCAGAGAACAAATGTCGTATCCTGGCACAGGGCCTAGATGCGGCGACTGGATGAACCTCACCTCAGGTTCGCGACCAAGAGCATGTACACATGCTACGAGATGCACAGGCGGATCGTTGACATGAGGAAGTGCCTTGTTACCCAAATCGACGAGCCCGGATCGAGCACAAGCAGAGCAAGCGTCACAAGAAGTAGATGATGATCAGATGATCATTTATGCTAGTTAATCATGCATGTAATATATAGTTCACTTTATTGGTGTGTGGAAGTGTCATGTGTGTAGTAGCCACCTATGAAATTATGCGTGTAATAGTTTACTTTGGTGTGTGCAAATGCCATGGTTGTAGTAGCCACCTATGTAATTGGATGTTTAATTTGGTTAATCATGCATGCAATATATATGTTGTTGTTCTGTATGCAATCCCATCGCACAACACATACGTCATATTAGCAGCAATCGTTTGTGTTATTATCGGTCTTCGCACACATTTCTGATTACAGACCTGTTTGCCACGTATCACACATATCTTGTTATATTGAACCGTTTATGTTCTCTTGTCTCAACACAAACAGTTCATCCGAGTGAACCGCATGTTGTATATCGCACACACCTTGAGTTTCCTGACTGTTTCTTTTGTGTTGCCTAATCACAAACAGTTCATCCTAGTGAACCGTATGTTGTGTATCGCACACGCCTTCATCTGGCTACCCGTTTCTTTTGTTACTCCTCATCGCAAAGAGTTAATTGAACTGAACCATATGCCCTACATCGCACACGCAACTAAAATATGAACCGTGTTTGATGCATCCGTCATCGCAAATGTTTTGCACATTTTTTACGGTTCTCTCACACCACCGCTTGCAATTATTGCATCACACACAGTTTTTTGAAGGGTCTCTGATCATAGTGTCGCGTTAGTAGCATCCTGCAGTAGTGCTGGTAGACTTGGCCGAGCTCTCGAAGAGCCTTTTTTCCTTTGACTGTTGGAAGAGAAAGTCTCGTAGACTGTCAGGAGGTCATCATGAGATGGCGTTGCTGACTGCCTATCAGGGGGTGTGAGGCTGAGGATGTGCTCGCCACTTTTGGCCACCTGCCTTACCACCCAGCAAGCTCGAAGCCTGCGAGTCTAATTTGTGTTAAGCAGGGCCAAGTGGGCATGGTTTATCCAGCAATTCATTCAGAACCGTTCTGGGTTAATTTCTTCTTTGGGCGAGATTGTGTTCGGGCGAAACTGACGCGTGCGCCCGTTTTGCTTGGGCCTTGCTAGGCCCCAGGTCGGGGATTGATTCCCTGCGCATCTACTGTAACCTCCAGGTGCTTTCCATGGATCAATATTTTTGTACCATGTCCAACAATTTGGAGAAATTTTGCACGCGGCGGGTGAGGGCATTTAAGACCCCTTCGTCCTGGCAATTGAATCGGAAGGCTTTAATTATTTCTTCGTCACGACTGTCGATTATCTCATTTTTTACCAGGAGAAATCTGGACCAGTAATGATGGACTGTTTCTCCGGGCTGCTGCTTGACGTACATCAGGTCCCATACATCCGGTCTTCCAGCATCCGAACAATATTCGACATGGTAGGTGGGTGGGAAATTTTTAGCCGCATCTGACTTTTTTGAGTCCGGAGCGTCGACAGCGGTGAGCCACGCCTAGGTTATATCCGGATTTGATGGCGTGGTGTCTAGGTGATTGTTTGCGTGTGGTTGTGCCGGCTCTAGGTCGGACCCCGTATCGCAGGCCGAGTCCGAACTCTTATCTTGACGGGCGTCTATATCTGGGCTAGAGACCCGGGTGTATACCATTATAAGCTTCGGAGATCACGATCCCTCCACCCCCTCTTCGATGGTAGCGACGAGTTGAGTGATGGGCGGGGTGTTGATCTCTTTGTTGTCGGGTTTAAGCCCGATCTTGTCATAGGTCGTAGGCGTGCTAACGGAGATTCCCATAGCCAGGAATCGATCCAAGAGGTCGTCAACCGAATGGGTTCCCGCCAGGGGCATGCCTCCTGAGTGTTCAGCAGAACATTCTTCAAACACTCCGATGGGATCCGGCTTTAGGGCCAGATCCTGGGCTGTGTTGGTTTCTTTTACATCTGCCGAATCCGAGGTCAAGGCGTTGGGCTCAGCGGGCTTTTTGGAGGCAGGATCTTGCCGAGGGCACACCCCAAAGTCTGAGTTTTGGTGGCTAGCTTCACGATCGACGGCGAGGTCTTCAACCGGGTTTAAGCGTCTGGTGAGGTCGGCGCGGAAAGTGATGCTACCGAACATAAAAATCTGGACGGGGGCGAAGACGTCCCCGGTGCTGGTGGTTTTTTTAATGGCTCAGCCATCGATCCTTCGGCGATCCAAAACGGAACTCTCAATGAATGCACCAATGTTGGTCAAACCGGCGGATCTCGGGTAGGGGGTCCTGAGCTGTGGATCTAGGATCAATGGGGAACAAGGGACAGTGAACACGGTATTTACTCAGGTTCGGGCCCTCTCGAAGAGGGAAAACCCTACGTCCTGCTCGATTATAATTTGTATTTGATGTATGGTGTGGTTACAGAGTGGGTCTACCTCGAGATCAAGCGAGCTAAACCCTAAAGTATGAGATGATGAATGTTGCCCTCCCTAAAGCCCCTAACCCTTCGGTTTATATAGACACCAGTAGGGTTAGGGTTACAAGCGATGTGTTACAACGAAGGAAAGATTATGCTAATCCCGACTTGGAGGGCACACCATGATTCCGAAGATCTCATGTCCGGTCACTGGTCCGCACTCCGGCTTGGCCCCATAGTAGCCCATTAGTCTGGCCCATACCCTTGGGTCGACGGCCCGAGGACCCCTTAGTCCAGGACTCCTCACCGCCCAGGCCTCAAACTAATCACACGTGTCACCATCTGATTTATCGATTAAAGCTGAGAGAAAAAGCGCTAAAGACACCCCAAGTGCACACGCAAAAATGTGAATCACTTAACAAAATTTACATCGGAGGTCTACCGTCACAACAATTTGTACACCCCGGTAGCCCAAATTAATACACATGTCGACAGCCCACAGGTTCCCAAGTTGCTTTCACCCAAGTGGTGAAACGTGAGGGCAAAAGCTTCCCTGGATATAGAGGCTTGTGCATAGTATTTTTAAGTCCAAATCTGCTTATCAAGCGTTGAGTTTAGCCAACCGGCCGTTAGGTGCACATTTTAGAAGTGTGCATAATTTTGTTTCAAGTCCGGAAATATATGTATAAGTTGATCAATGTAGATATAACTGTTTATTCAGGCCGATCAATGGGCCCTTGATAGTTTTCTTCTTGAAGAGAAGTTTAGCATTCCGGATCTGCGGACACCCGTGGGGATAGTTTTAGTTCCAACAACGTCGCTTGTGGACAGGGGAGCGCTCTGTTCACCCCATAGCAAAAACAAACCTCACCCTACTATATATCTAAGTCCAAAGCTGCTTATCAAGCGTTGAGTTTAGCCAACCGGTCATGTTAGTTGCACATTTTAGAAGTGTGCATAATTTTCTTTCAACTCCGGAAATATATGTATAAGTTGATCAATGTAGATACAACTGTTTATTCAAGCCGATCAATGGGCCCTTGATAGTTTTCTTTCTTGAAGAGAAGTTTAGCATTCTAAATTACCATGTATGTTACAAATGCACAATTTCGATAAAAATATATAGTGAACGTCTTTAAAGAGCTAAAGGGGTTCGGGGACAATTTGCTTGTTGATATCTTGCACACTTCAGAATTCAGGTAACTATTTTGATACTCTTGTAGTCTAGAATCCTCCACTACATTCTTTCTTTATTGATACTCTAAAACACTTTTTTATCTAGTTTTGTAGATATTCGGGAGAATATGGACAAATACACATATAAATGCACATTAGCACATGAATGGATATAAAAATAGCATGTGGATAGATGTGATAGAGCACAATTCATGCTATTGCTGCAAAAGTTTTCTTTGAATAACTCAAATGTAAAAATTTAAAACAAAACAAATAAAATAATATGCAAATATCAATTTCTGAGCCTAGGCTCATCTGCACCCGGTCAAAAAAAATCCACAAAAATACCAAAAAAATCTATTTTTTTGCATGGCAGATAATTTGGTGCGTGAGGTGCGCTCCAAATTTCAGATCATTTGGACATATGAGTAGCTCTCAACAAAAAGGATAAAGTGGGTTAAAACAATACATGAACAGTAAAAAAAATTACAGACCGCAAATTTATCTTTTTTCTGAGAGCAACTAAGATGTCTAAATGATCTGAAAGTTGGAGCGCTGCTCACGCACCAAATTGTTTACCTTACAAAAAATCAGAATATTTTGAATTATTCTAGTATTTGTTTTCATTTTTTCTTCATCTTGGTTGCAGATGAGCTTGGGCACAGAATCGCTGCTCTCCAAAATATGGTCCTGCTTTTGAGCAAGATTTAATATTTGTAGTAATTCATACTGGAGATTTATGACAATTTTAGATTAATGTAAGTGAGTATGATTTACTTATACTTTAAAGTAAAATTTTAGTTGTTATAGGGAGACATGGATCATTGCAAAAAAAGTGTGGTTGGGAGATCAATCATGATGAGGTAAAAAAGTTTAGTATAAATATATTAGTATGTTGAAAGTCATCGCTTTGAACACTCTGTGTCCAGGTTGCATATAGTGTTAGACCGAGATTAGATCGCTCACGTTTTCTAAAATAATATGCGTTGATGAAACAATTAGTAACCACTTGGGATGAGTGATAAACTATATAAAAAACAATGGACAAAAAATAAAACAATTAGTGTATGGAACCAAACAGAAGACAGAGCAACAAGCATGCCCACAAGCTCATTGAACTGCTCAAAACACGTGTCATACTTTCATATGTAGGCATCGGGAGCAATGAAGGAAAAACATCTTGTAAAAACTTTTAGGATAATATAAGATTAAAAGTATTTGAGAGGTGAGCTGGAAAGCCATGTGGATCCCACAAGCCACACCTTGATCTCTTATCCTACTTCCAAGATTATTTTCTTCCAAAAATACTTAACATATTTTGCCTACATTTTCTCCCCCGAGAGGTCTTATTATTCGCATGACTTTATTCGGAGGTGTTGACAACTTTCCTGTACACTCTCCGTTGTAAACTTGCAAAGTAAAGTTATTATAAGTTAAACTAGTGAATATGAGTTATAACTAAGCATGATACCTTCAAAAATAGTGATGCAAAATACACATATTAGTGGGCATGGTGTTACCACGTGTAGAAAGACAACATAACAAAGAAACATGGCTAGGTTTTATCTAAACTAATTATAGGGCAAGGTTTTCATCCTCCCTATCCTATATTCTCGACGGAGAACTATAGCTAGATTCTCTTGGGCCAAATCACACACTTGCAACAATTATAGTGACATGTCCTATATATCCAAGTTGTCTTATAATCTCGGACAATATATGGTCACATTTTATCTCCTCCAAAGACAGCAGTGACGTGTCAGTGAGGAAACGTAGACACTGGGGCTTGTGGTGCACCTTGTACACCCAAATACCATTGCGCCTTTGAAAATGTTTGATTTTTTTAGCACATTGAGACAATACCAATTTAAGTTGTCACAAAATTTAAAATCAAAATTGAAAGCATAACTTCAAATACAATTTGTTATCAATATACGTAATGGGCCAAATATAAATACAACATCCACTATCCAGTGCTAATTTTTTCAATAGAAATATTGTATGATAGATCCATACACTACAAATGTGAGCATGAGGATATGAACCCTAATGGGCGGAGTCATGCCCCGACAACTCACCAAGAGGTGGTTCTCATTCAGTGTCAAATTTTCCCACTGACACGATCAAACACAAAACCATAAATATTAGATATTTAATGCTCAATACTATGGTTTGGAAGTTGCAGACTTGGACCTTAATGAAGAGATTTTCATACCCTTTTGTTGGGTGGTATATCTCCTTTTAAAGTCTAAGAGGGTAGTAGGGGATCTATAGTAGGTAAGATAATTTGCCCTTTGATTTTGATTGAATATACTAGTTTTCCGCCTTTACCACGCATTATGTATGCGCTTCTAGAGAAGTATGTATGCAGGAAGTAAATTCTAACCGCTTTCTTTTGAATCCAATTTCAAATTAGATTAGAAAGATATAAAGGCCATGAGGATGGGAAAATCAAAGTAAAATCTTTTTAATTAGTTCTCCTTTTTTGGAATTTTCTTATTATCCTTTCATTTTTTTACAGAATATTTTTCAAACTAAAAATAAAAAATACAATACAATAGTCAATATTCCTTATAATAGATATACTTAATTATATCATAAGAATCTTAAGATATTTTTCGACTAGATAGAAATAGTAAATTTGAATTGAGACACCTATTCCATGACGGATTTAAACTTACCTTCTATTTTCGTGCCTTTAGTAGGCTTAGTATTTCCGGCAATTGCAATGACTTCTTTATTTCTTTATGTGCAAAAAATAAGATTGTCTAGTATTTTTTAGTGTAAGTAATATAATATGGTAGGGTATGTGGCTTTTTCTACACACACTTTCTACACACAAATGAAAAACGGTTATGGATGCGGATATAGGTATAGGCTACGAGCATAAATGCATGAATATGCAGAGCCAGGTATAGCGAGTTTTATTTTATTTATTTTAATTGAACCAGCGAATATTTTTTGAATAGAAAGTCAATGTATCTAACCTATTATTTCACAGGAGTACTAGTTGCTGAAGGCGATTTCAGAATAAAAAAAAGTAAAGTCAAAATTATTTAGCTTATTCTCTCAATTTCAATCGACCGCTGCTGGATTTAGTATATCTAATATGAATTGGCGATCAGAACACATATGGGTAGAACTTCTAAAAGGTTCTCGAAAAAGGGTAATTTTTCTGGGCCTGTATTCTTTTCTAGGTTCATTAGGATTCTTATCGGTTGGGATTTCCAGTTATCTTGGTAAGAATATTATATCTATACTTCCATATCAAGAAATTCTTTTTTTCCGGGGGGTAGTGATGACTTTCAACGGAATCGCAGGCCTATTCATTAGCTCCTACTTGTGGTGTACTATTTTGTGGAATGTAGGTAGTGGTTATGACCGATTCGATAGAAAAGAGGGACTAGTGTGCATTTTTCGTTGGGGATTCCCTGGAATAAAACGTCGCGTCTTCCTTCGATTCCTTATGCGGGATATCCAATCAATTAGAATTCAGGTTAAAGAGGGTCTTTATCCTCATCGTATTCTTTATATGGAAACCCGGGGCCAGGGGATCATTCCCTTGACTCGTACTGATGATAATTTTTTTACTCCACGAGAAATTGAACAAAAAGCTGCCGAATTGGCCTATTTCTTTCGCTTAACAATTGAAGTATTTTGAGGTATCTTTTTTGAACTGAGTTGAATGAAGAAAAGAAGAATTGGAAGAAGAAAAGTTTTCTCAACACGGGGAGGAAGTCCCTTCTAAATTGGATTTGTTATTGTAAGGGGATTTTTAAGTTAAGTATTTGTCTAAAGGAAGGAACAAACGAGGATCAGAGAAATTTGCTTTTAATTTTTTTTATCCAAGTGAGATATATCGCATACTATTTTTCCTTTTTCATTCGAAAGGGCTTTTTTTATTCTATTTCACTATTTCATTCCATCTAGATCTAAGAAAGAACCCAATGCACTGAAATTCCACTAATAACTAATATACAAAAAAGAAGAATAGATACAGGGTATCAAAGCTATAGAGTTTTTGCTTCAAAGAAATAGAAATATCATGAAATAGAAATATCATCATATAGAGTCAGGGAATGGAATAGAGTCAGCGAATGAAGCATATTCATTAACAACTCCATTTACAGATCAAAAATGAAAAAAAGAAAGCATTGCCTTCTTTACTATATCTTGTATTTATCGTACTTTTGCCTTGGGGGGTCTCTTCCTCATTTAACAAATGTCTGGAACTTTGGATTAAGAATTGGTGGAATACCAGACAATCCGAAACTCTCTTAACTGATATTCAAGAGAAAATGATTCTAGAAAGATTCATAGAATTAGAAGAACTTTCTCTCTTGGACGGGATGATAAAAGGGAAACTAAAGACACATGTACAAAAACCTCCTACAGGAATACACAAGGAAATAATACAATGGGTCAAAATAAATAATGAGGATCATCTCCATACCATTTTGCATTTCTCGACAAATATAATCTGTTTGGCTATTCTAAGTTGTTCTTTTTTTCTGGGTAAAGAGGAACTTGTCATTTTGAATTCTTGGGTTCAGGAATTGTTCTACAATTTAAATGACTCAATAAAAGATTTTTTTATTCTTTTAGTTACTGATTTTTTTGTTGGATTTCACTCCACCCGTGGTTGGGAACTAGTAATTCGTTGGGTCTACAACGATTTTGGATGGGCTCCTAACGAGCTTATTTTCACTTTTTTTTTTTAGTTTTCCAGTAATTCTAGATACATGTTTGAAATTTTGGGTCTTTTTTTGTTTAAATCGTCTATCCCCTTCGCTTGTAGTCATTTATCATTCAATTAGTGAAGCATAAATTCATTTGGTCTCCCGATATTAATATTAATCAAATTAGCAAGCATCTTTTTTTAGAAAGAAAGCCCTTTTCCATTTTAGCAAAATTCTTTCTATTTATACCTACTTTAAGGTATTCATCATTGCAGTACAACTGTTGCAGTAGAATGACAACAGATTCGTGTATAGGGAACTAGATTAGCTTAGCTACCTATCTAATTTATTGTAGAAATTATGGGATCTGCGATTGTACATGGAAAATAGAAATACTTTTTCTTGGGTAAAGGAACCGATAACTCGATCGATTTCTGTATCGATCATGATATACGTAATAACTCGGAAATCTATGTCAAATGCATATCCCATTTTAAGCAGCAGGGTTATGAAAACCCACGAGAAGCAACTGGACGAATTGTATGTGCCAATTGCCATTTAGCTAGCAAGCCCATCGATATTGAAGTTCCCCAAGCTGTGCTTCCCGATATTGTATTTGAAGCAGTTCTTCGAATTCCTTATGATATGCAATTGAAACAAGTTCTTGCTAATGGAAAAAAGGGAGGGTTGAATGTAGGTGATGTTCTTATTTTGCCCGAGGGATTCGAATTAGTGCCGCCCGATCATATTTCCCCTGAGTTAAAAGAAAAGATAGGAAATCTTGCTTTTCAGAGTTATCGTCCCGATAAAAAACATTATTGTGATAGGCCATGTTCCCGGTAAGAAATATAGTGAAATTGTCTTTCCCATTCTTTCCCCTGATCCTGCTACGAAGAAAGATGCTCATTTCTTAAAATTATCCCATATATGTAGGGGGAAACCGAGGAAGAGGACAGATCTATCCTGATGGTAGCAAGAGTAACAATACAGTCTATAATGCTACGTCAACAGGTATAGTAAGAAAAATACTACGTAAAGAAAAGGGGGGGTATGAAATATCCATAGTTGATGCATCAGATGGACGCCAAGTGATTGATATTATACCTCCGGACCAGAACTTCTTGTTTCAGAGGGGAATCCATCAAGCTTGATCAACCATTAACAAGCAATCCTAATGTGGGAGGTTTTGGTCAGGGGGACGCAGAAATCGGCTTCAGGATCCATTACGTGTCCAAGGCCTTTTGTTCTTCTTCACATCCGTTATTTTGGCACAAGTTTTTTTGGTTCTAAAAAAGAAACAGTTTGAAAAGGTTCAATTGTATGAAATGAATTTCTAGGTCCCGGGATTTCTTCCCATCAAGTTGGTAAAAAGCCTCGATTTATTGGCAATTGCTAGAATTATCTATGATCAATTTTGGAAATCCTTTTTTTTTGTTTAGACTGCTTTTTGTTTATGAGATGTCTAGAATTCCTTATTTATATCCCATGCAAAAGAAGAGAATCCAAGGCAAATGCGAGAACAATAAAATTAAAATTTCTTCCTTTTCAGAGGGATTGCAGGTCTTCTTAATCGTCTATTTGGCACAAGAAAAAGGCTTTTTCTTGTGCCGATTCTTCTTGTATCAAAATAAGAATCCTTTTTCTCCTAATTTGTCAAAGATTACTATTTCTTCTTTATTCGGGTCTTTCTCTTGGACCTCTTTTTCTTTTGCTTAGGTTTAGCCGAGGTAGTGGACAAACAGAGGGGAGGAAAATATGGCGGGGGAAAAATTTCTTGTGATTGTGAGTAAATTGATTGGCTTGTTTAATTAAGTTCAACTTCAAATTTACAGAAATTTTGCAAAAAAAAGTAAACTCTTCCATTGAAGGTTTTTTTTATTTTTAGGCTAGTTGAATAGTTTTGATTAAGGTTTTATTAGTTTATTACTCGAAACTAAATCAAGGATTTTCAGGATACTTCCTTCGTGGAATAAGATATTGGATCCTCGGTGATCTCTTTTTCTTGTTGCTTCATAAGAGTGAATCGAATAGATTCAATTCGCGTTATAAGAGTAAAAATTCCGCGGGTCCTTTCCGCTCTAATCAGATAAAGGGGGGCAAGGACCCGCTAAGCTCCTACCTTTTCATGTTTACAATCTGGTCCCTCCGATTACTATTACTATAGAGATGAACCCACTCCAGAGTATGAACCATAAAAGAAAACACCTACTAAACCAATCACAGCAATACCAGCTACAGTACCTATCAGCCAAAGAGGAATTCTTCCAGTAATATCGGCCATTTCCCCTACTTTCCTCCACATTTTATCAATTGGTCATGCTAGAGACAAAAACAGTCATGGGTAGTTAGAAGGATGGTATCCTTCCAAATGGGATAAGAGAATTCTTATTAGTCTCTTTCTTTCTCTCAATTGAAGAAGTAATTGGAAAATAAAACAGCAAGTACAAAATGAGTAATAAACCCCAAGATAGTCCTGGAACGATTCAATTCAACATTTTGTTCATTCGGGTTTGATTGTGTCATAGTTCTATAGTTGGAATTTGTTTTATCGTTGGATGAACTGCATTGCCGATATTGATCCCAAGAAAAAAAATAGTAGGTACAGCTAGTGCGTGAATAGCCAGCCATCGCACTGTAAAAATAGGATAGGTTCGATCTATGGTCATTGAGGGCCTCCTAAAAGGATCTACTAAATTCATCGAGTTGTTCTAAAGAATCAAAACGGTCGGTTAGTAACGGAATTCCTTGTCGGCTTTCCGTGAAATACCTGCTTGGCCTAGGACTTCCAAACACGTCATAAGCTAAACCCGTCTTGACAAATAACCAACCCGCAATGAATAGGGAAGGTATAGTAATGCTATGAATAACCCAAAGACCGAATACTGGTAACAATATCAGCAAAAGAACGTTCTCCCGTGCTTCCAGACATGCTGAACTCCCAAAATTTTTGTACATTCAAAAAAGGAATTGATTCCGTAAAAGATGCGATCGACCAGTAAATAGAAAATTACTGATATTTCATCCTTGTGAGATTGTCAATTTTGTACCAAAGGTGTATTTTGAGTATACCGAATTAGTATAGCTATCCTTCCTATGGCACAACAATCTGGTTTTGCCTGGTTCCGAAACATAATTACTTTTTTTTGTCTATAGGTAAGCTATATGTTATTCAAGGCATCAATAGAAAACCCCATTTTTTGTAGGTTCTACTTACTTTTCATTGGCTTCGGAATAATAGAGTAATTCGGAATAGCAGCCAAAATCTTGGGAAAATCTAAGGTAATGATCAATAGGTTTGGATAAATAATTTAGGAAGGATATTCTCATACTAACACAATACAAGGACAAGTATATGTGAAATCTATCCTTTCATAATTCGTAATTCATCCTTGTATTGTTTGTTGGATTAGGTCTAACTTTCTTGACCAAACTGCGAGCGCGGAACTTTACGAGATGAAATAGGGAAAGACAGAAGAAAGAATAGAACTTAAAAAGATAATTGAAGTGACTCGTCTTCGAATTATGCAACCGAGGTTGTGCTTAAGCGCGAGAGCTATTTCTCGCTTTAAGCGAGACGATAGCTTTGTTTCGCTGAGGATTTTCCTCCTGGCGCCGTATTGGGCTGGCCCATTCTGCCACGCGTAGTGTGTAAAAAAAGATTTGGACCTTAATGAAGAGAGCATGCAACCTTGTACTTAAGCGCGAGAGCTATTTCTATCCTTAAGCAAGATGATAGCTTTGTCTCGCTGAGGATTTTCCTTCCCTAGCGTCGCTGTGCTAGCCACTCTGCCTAAGTTAAATTCATGTTATAAACAATTGTCGCGTCCTACTTAAGGCTATTTGAGCCATTTTCTTCGAGTTTTTTTCTACCTTTTTTTGTTTAATTTGCTTCTTTTTTCCCCTTTTTCTTTCATTCCGATTTTGCATTTTGTTTCTTTGTTTTCTATTTTTCTATTTTCTTCTTTTGTTTCTATTTGTTCTTTCTTATGTCTGTTTTCACTTTCACTCTATATTTTCGTATATGTCAAAAACATTTTATTAATAAGTGATCAACATTTTTTGTACACACAGTCAACATTGTCCGAACGCTTATTCAACAATTTCCAAATACTTGTTCAAAATTAATAATTATGAAACATTTTCCAAATACTCATACAACATTTTTTAGAAGTTATTTAACATTTTGCAGACAGTTGTTCAACATTTTTCAAATAATCTGTCAACATTTTGTAATACTTGTTAAACATTTTTAAAATACGTTTTCAACATTTTAATAATTATTTGACATTTTTTAAATACTTGTTTAATATTTTTAGATACTCATTCAATATTTTTCAATACTTATTCAACATTTTTTAAATATTTTTCAACATTTTTATATTTATTCAACATTTTATAATACTCTTTGAGAATTTTTTAATACATATTTTGATTTATTGAACACTTTTTTCTAAAATTATGTTTATTTAAAAACATGAACATGTTTCTAAATTCCAAATAATTTTAAATTTTATGAAGATCCTTTGAAAAATACGGCTTTCTAAAATTCTGAATATTTTTTGAAAGCGATAACAATTCTGTAAAATGTGAACAATTTTTTAAAACAATGAACACTTATTGGAAAACACAAACAAATTTTGAAAGAGTGAACATTATTTTCAAAAAACATTTTTCTAAACTTGTGAACAAAATATAAAATGGAAAAATGAATGAGAAATAAAAAAAATAACTGATCAGGAACATGGCTGAACCTGCTAAAAGGTTCCCCAAACTAATAACACCCTGGCAGGAACCGTCTAGAAGTTTCCTAAAAGCGGCAAAAGCCCCCGAGGCTCAAACCTGCAGAAAGTTCCAACACCGGAACCAACGTACAATTTTTCCTAGCGTTAAATGGGCTGGCCCAGCTTGGCCACTATTGAGCGAATAGGCGACTGCGTCAAATAGGAAACACCCTATATAGTGGGAGCAACTTGCCAAGGGGTACCCTTTCGCAAGGGTCACTTTTAGTGCACGTGCTTGGCACTCCCTTGAGATTTTTTTCTGTACGCATTTTCAGGGTTTACATTTTTTTGGCTTTTACGTTATTGCCTAGTTTTCCCTAGGTTTTCAAGAAAGAAATTAAACTTTTTTGGCGCGAAAAAAACTTTTTTGCTTTTGCGAGAGGCGCAAATTTGCTTCTCGTGGAGTTACATGTTTGCTTCCCCGAGAGACACATAAAGTGTGTTAGTTTGCTTCCATGAGTGACACTGATTCGCTTCTCATGGAGGCACGCATTTATTTCCGTGAGGGGCACAACACTATCTCTTGGAAAAGGAAAACAATGCATTCCTGTTGCTTCCGAAAGTGGCACAGATTTGCATCTCGTGGAGGTATAGGTTTGCTCTCGCAAGAGACACAAATGTGCCTCTCGAAAAGGAAAATAAACATTTTTTTTCTTCAATGAGCACATATTTGCTTCTCGTGGAGGCCATGTTTGTTTTCGCGAGAGTTACAACTGTGACTCTCGGAAAGGAAAAAATGTGGGATAAATAACTGTGTTCTACTCCCTCCGTCCCATAACGTAAGTTGTTTTCTTTGGCACTAGCTCCGTCACATAATGTAAGACGTTTTTTGGCACTAGACTAGTGCCAAAAAACGTCTTACATTATGGGACGGAAGGAGTAGCTTATTTTCCCCGGTTTTTCCTTTTTCGTGAAAAAAGTTCGTAAAAACATATTAATATGGGATATAGTTTTGAAAATCTCAATGCAAGAAATCAAATGGTGAAAACGGTTCAGGATTTTGACGCACGGTATAATACCGAAAAAAGCTTTCGCCCCGCTTTATAAATAAAGGAACCACCAAACACAACGTTCACAAGGTACCACTCGAAACACGAACACACCCAACGCCACCGCACGAAGGTCCAACACAGCCGCACAAAACACAACACACACGCAACATAGGTTCAGCTGTGGGCACATCACAACAAGCTCAACAAAACACCCAGGGACGCACAGACAACAAGCGGCGGTGGCGACGCACGGTATAATAGATAAAATGCTTTGAATAAACGAATCGACAAAAAAATGGGAAACTCCCACGTTACAACAAGTGGCGTACACATGCAGTATGTCACTTGTCGCAAATCTGAGAAGGTGGGAGTGACCTTTATAAGGGGTACCCTTTAATTAGTGACTTTGCTATATAGCGCTTCTTGCGAGTAATATGAGCGTATCACCCACGTTGTTCCTTGGTGGGCCGGCCCAGGAGGCTCCGCACGCTCATTCCATTGTTTTTCTCGCTCTTGATTTCTGGCTATGGGAAAATAGACTTTTTTCTGAGTGGTTAAGGGAAAATAAACTACTTCCTCATATCTATATTACGTGTGGGATGTGTCTGATTTAATATAACTTTACTTTTATCTTTTTCATGTTGATGAAAAAAAATGTTCCTGGATTCTTAAAAATAGTTGTACTTAATTGTTTTTTTGTGTACTTAGGAAATGTCCACGAATTCAAAAATGTTTTGTGGATTTTAAAATATTGAAAAAATTGGGAATTCAAAAGTATTTGTGTATGTAGAGAATTGTTCCCAAAATTCATAAATGTTCAAGAATTCAAAATAAATATTTGAAACTTAAAATAATATAATTTTAAAAATATTCATGAATTCAAAAAATATCACTTTCAAGAAAGTTCATGAATTTAAGAACTTAATGAATTTTTAATAATTGCACGAATTATAAATGAAAAAATAAATAAATAAATAAAAATGAGGAAAAAAATAAAATAAAACAGAAATAAAACCGGAAAATCTTTCAAAAACCATGCAGAAGGTTCCAAAAAGGGAGGCCAACAGTTCGTGCTAGTGAGCTATTTGCCCTCGGGGGTTACACATCATTTATGAGTGCTATTTGTCTCAAAAATATATTTGTGAGTGCTAGTTATTCTAAAAAAAAGAATTTGTGCTAGTTTAAGTGGATTTATTTTCAAGAGTACGTCTAGGCTTACCATAATTTTATAAAAGACACAAATAAATTATAAGAAGAGTACCCTTGTTGTGAACAACAAGTGCAGTTCACACTCCACTCCACACCGAGGCAAGTTCGAAGACAAGGCAAGACACACCAGGCCAGTCCGATTACAAGCTACCACACCCACTTCAACCGCAACACAAGGGGCCTATTCAAAATTGAAATACAAAGCCGTGTCTCGACCAACACTTGCCGCCTCCGAAGACAACACATCAACCTTGCCGATGCACCATCCATCCATGAATGCCTAACACAGATTGGCGAGTAGGTGGCGGGACTTGGACGATCACAAGAAAAACATCGTCTTGGACGCACCAGCCTGACAACAACAAGCACGGAAAGAACGCAACACAGGACCTCCAAATCATGTATCCGTACACGATGCTTCGCCATCGCCGATTCCAAACCGAACCTAGGCGCAAAATTTTAACAAATGAGAATACAAACATACAGACACATACGAAATGCGAGTGATACCGCGATGTTACACAACGATCAAACCCAGATATCCCAAGCAAAATCGATATATCTCAAGCACGTAGTAATTGATCTCTAGCTAGAAAGTACTTTTATGCCTTTTATACACACTGAGAATAGGTACACACGGAGATTTCGCAAAAAAAGAAGAATAGGTACTACACTCGGAGAGCATCCATGAGCTACGAGGTACGAGCTAGCTGTAGTCTGAACTCCAGAGCGGCCTGAACCACATGGAGTGGACGGAGGGCTGGAAGGTCACCATCACCAGCAGCACCGCCACCATCGCCGCCACGCCCCACGGTGACGCCCCCGACGACTGCGACGAGGCTGCGGCCGACTGGGCGTTCACGGCGTAGCGGCGGAGCGCCCAGCGGGTGCGGCGGCGCCAGTACCCGAGCGCGGCGAAGAGGAGGAAGACGGCCATGGCGGCGAGCGGCGCGGCGAAGACCCGCGCGCCGATCTCGGCGCGGCGCTCGACGGCCCGGTAGTCCACGTAGGAGGAGGTGGCCAAGAAGGAGACCACGATGGCGAAGAAGGCCAGCAGGCGCCACGGCGGCAGCGTCGCCGACGACAGCGCCCGCGCCGCCCAGCCGTGCCTCCAGCCCCGCCGCGAGTGCTGCGCCCACGACGACATCGGGCTAGCTTAGCTTGGCTGCTGCCGCTGCGGCTTTGTCGAGCTGAGCTGCAGGCGCCTGCAGGGTGGTGGTATATATTATTGGAGTGGAAGGAAAGAAGCAGATGCCAAATGCTTGTGGGTGGAAGAAAGGAAAGGCGGGAGAGGAGCGGTGATGGGTCAGAGCTCAGAGGTGGGCGCGCCGGAATATATGCTGCCTGAAGAGCTGGTTTAGCTATACAATCAAAGGAGGATTAGATGAGAGAATCAATTGGTCATAGGTGGTGCGCACTGATTAAAGATGGAGAAATTCCTTCCACCTCGCCACTATAGAGCTAGCTAGCCTCTAAATCATTTTTCTCGCCAAACAAAACCTTCCGAATAATTTGTTGGGTTAGATTATGGGAGTGGTTGCTTCTACGTGGACTTGGAAATTATTATTTCTAAGTCCAAAGCTGCTTATCAAGCGTTGAGTTTATCCAACCGGTCGTGTTAGTTGCACATTTTAGATGTGTGCATAATTTTCTTTCAGCTCCGAAAATATATGTATAAGTTGATCAATTTTGATATGACCGTTTATTCAGGCCGATTATTGTGACCTTGATAGTTTACTTCTTGAAGTAAAGTGTAGCATTGAGAACCCGCTGGCACCCGTGGGGATGGTTTATTTTCAGCAAGGCCGTTTGTGGACAGGGGAGTGTTCTCTTCACCCCGTAGCAAAAACAAACCTCACCCTACTGTTTTTGGCTTCTCCGGTCCAGCCCCTCTCCGCAATCGAGTCACCTCTCATCTTGAAGGATAACTGTGTATTCTAAATTATCATGCATGTTACAAATGCACAAGTTCGATAAATATAGTGGACGTCTTTAAAGAGCGGAAGGGGTTTCAGACATAAATTTCTTGTTGATATCTCGTACACTTTGGAATTCACAATTCAATTGTACCTAATTAACTTGATAGTTTTGTACTCTAGAATCCTCCACTATATTCTTTCTTCATTCATACTCTAAATTGCCTTTTTTTATCAAGTTCCGTAGATATTCAAGACATTATGTACAAATACACATATAAATGCACAATAGCAAAACAATGGACATAAAAATAATTTGTGAATAGATGTGATACAACACAATTCGTGCTATTGCCACAAAAGTTTTCCTTGAATAACTCAAACATAAAAAAATAACACAACAAATAAACAAAAATATGCTCCTACTTTTGAACAATGTTTTGCAGTGAGTCATACTAGAGATGTATGAAAAATTCAGGTTAAGGTTAGTAAGCATGGTCTACTTATACTTGAAATTAATATTTTAATTATTATAAGGAGACATGTATCAATGCAAAATAATATAAATTTGGTTGGGAGATCAATCATCATGAGATAAAAGAGTTTAGTATAAATACATCAGTATGTTAAAAGTCATTGCTAAACTCTATATGCTTAGTTTGCGCGTTAGTGTTAGACTTAGACTAAAAGCATATGCGTCAATTAAACATTTATTGTATGCAAATAAACATAAAACATAGCTACAAGCATGACCAAAAGTTTATTATAATGGTTCAAAACTCATGTCCAAATTTCATATGTAGGCATCGGTAGCAATGACGTAAATCAGAAAATAAAAACTCGTAAGATAAAATAAGATCAAAAGCATTCAAGAGACGACCTAGGAAGCCATATGCGTCCCACATGCCACATCCTAATCAATTATCCTAGTTCCAAACTTACTTTAAAAAAAATATTTGACATATATTTCCTTTATTTTTCCTCCATCTCAAAAAGTCCTTTTATGCGCTTGAATTTATTATATATTGTTGACAACTTTCCGGTACCTCTCTGCAAAGTTGTAAAGTAAAAGTTAGTAGAAGTTAAAATAGTGAATATGAGTTCTAAATAAACATTCTATTTTCAAAAATAGTGATGCAAAATACACGCATTAATGGGCATGTCGGTAGCACTTGTAGAAATATAAGATAAAAAAGAAATATGGTTGCATTTTAAACTAATTATAGAGCAAGGTTTTCGTCTTCTGTATCTATCTTTTCGGCGGAGAAGTATAGGCGGATTCTCTTAGGCTAAACCACACACTTGCAACATTTGTGCAATTACAGTGACACGTCATATAGATCCACGTTGTCATATAATCTAAGACATAGATGGTCACTTATTATCTCTGCCAAACACAAAATTAAGGTGTCAATGAGTAAACGTATACACCGACACTGGCGGAGCTACATGTGTTCCTGCAGGGGTCATGGCCCCCCAACCTGAATAAAATATCTAAAGGAATCTTTTTTGGAAGTGCTTAATTAGAAAAAGTATAGTTTTTGGCCCCCTCAAGATTGTTGTATTTGCCTTTCGCCCCTCCAACATTTTTTCTCTAGCTCCGCCACTGTACACCGAGGCTTGTGGTGCACCTCGTGCACTCAAATACCACTGCGCCTTCGGAAACGTTTGATTTTTAAGCACATTCAGACAATACTAATCTAAGCTGACACAAAATTTCAAATCAAAATTAAAAGCATAATTTCAGATATAATTTGTTATCGATGAAGGTACGGGCCAAATCAAAAGCCAACTAATATTATCCACTATTTAGTGTTAATCTTTCCAATAGAAATATTGTACGATAGACCCATACACTACAAATGTGAGCATGATTATCTGAATTCTTGTGGGTAGAGTGATGCCCCCACAACTCGAGCACCGCATCAAGAGGTGGTTCTCATTTGGTGCTGAATTTGTCACGGTCGAATACAAAACCATAAATATTAGATATTTAACGCTCAATATTATGGTTTGGAAGTTGCGGATTTGGACCTTAATGAGCAGAGCATGCAACCGAGGTTGTGCTTAAGAGGCCATGTCTGCTCAGGCCTGAGCAGGGGGCAGGGGAGGTGCACAAGTATTGGCCAGACCTTGTATCATTGTTGCTCTAGTGAACAGATGAAAAATAGTGTGCAAGTTCAGTCTAAGAAGAAAATATTAACTCTCAAAAAAAAGTAAAAGCTGCCAACTCCTTGCTCAAAAAACATAATGTCGATTTCTTGATAGATTAAAAAATGTTCATCAAATTCAAAAATAATTTATTAATTTTCAAAAATATCAATGCAAAAACAATGTTCATGAATTTTGAGAATCGTGAATTTATAAAAATGTTCTCGAATTTTAGAATGTTTGAAAAATAGTATAATGATTTTAAAAAAATATTCATGATTTTTAGAAAATATTCATGAATTGAAAAAACTGTTAACAAATTTTGAAAATACTCGTCAAACTAAAAAAGGCAACAAAAAAAATAAAACAGAAAAACAAAATACAAAAAGAAAAAGATAAAAGATAACAATAAAAACGTGTAAGAAAGCCATGTGGAGAAACGATAAAAACCAGAGGAGAATGACAGGCAAACAGTAGAAAACTGGTCGAAAGAAGTAAAAATCAGCTTTAGGAATGCATACTGGGCTTGTCCATTGTTGCCTCACGGGCACATTATAGCTGACATATGTCGGAATGGGCGTAGAATATTTGAATTATCGTGCAAGATCGGCCACGCGAGGTCCAAGTGCGGTGAGGGGGTGTAGATGGCCAGTGGCTTGGCGATGTTCGCCACAGGGGAGAGGTTGTGTATGCACCGAGAGATCTCAATGGGACTATGTATGGCGTCGTGGAGTGCACGAGGGACCTCAACGCCGCTACAGTTGTTGGTACCAAAGTTGCGGCGCCGGGGTGTTTGAAACTTTGATGACTGAAAAACAAAGCTTTCCCTCGCCCCCACCTCTCGTTTAGCTTTCAGTGTTCCTTTTTTTGTCTCTGCGTAGCTCTCCTATTTTTCTTTGCCGAGCCAAGATTAAGAACGATAATAGAAAGTTGATTGATGTCTTTGTCAAGGCGCGCGCCGGACACATCATTTGGAGGTCGAACACAACCACAACCCTGCTAATCAATTGAGAGACAATCCCACCGGTTCGTTGTTGGCTACCTACCTAGCTCGACGGAGCCTCAGTGCCCGCATACGACCACGGACAACCCAGGCGGCAACGACATGCACGCCGACGAGCGCCGCCGCGATGCAGTAGTTGACGACGATGTCGCAGGAGAGCTCCAGGAGCAGGGCGGAGAGGGCGAGGAACGTCGAGGTTATGGTGAGGTTGACGCCGACGATGAACATGGCGCGCATCTCCCAGTCCCACCCAGCGGCGCTCAGGTCGTCGGCCTCCTTGCCGAGCCAGGAGAGTACCCCGGCGGCCGTGGAGGCGCTGAGGACGAGGGTGCGGCGCACCTGGACCGCGAGCTCCTGCAGCTCTATCCTCTCTGGTCTTCCGCAGCCGGGGAGACGGCTCATGTCCGCCATCCCGACGACGAACATGACAGCGAGGAGGCAGAGCACCACAGGCGCCATTTCCTTGACGACGCCCATGGCTACCCTACCCGGCACTTCTTCTTTCAACTACTACTATGCTCTGCTCTCTCCCTCTAGCACTAGCTCGAGATCTAGATGAATGGCTGGCTGGTTGGAGAGGAGTGTTGGGAACAAGGAGAAGGGGGGTGGGTGTTTATGTAGGCAGAGTCCAGTCCGCGCAGCACTGCCTCTTGTTGGGTGGGAGAGAAAATGCATTGAAATGCTGAGCCGTGCCGCAGGATACAAAAGATATGATGTGATGATGCTGCAGTATTGTGCGACAACATAGAGTACTCAGCAGCAGCGTATCTTCTTCAGCATAGATCACAGAATTCCAAACATGGTAACCCTGGTGCCTCTGTGCTGCCGTGCTTGGTGACCAATCAATGGCCAAATTGCCTGAACGCAGGGCATGAACGTATCATGTTGTGCGTGATAGTACTAGATCACATGTTCTGCAACAGTATAGAGTAGTCATCGGCATATCTTAGATGGTCAAATGGTCAAATGGTACTCGGTGGAGTGGTCAAATCGACAGAGCACAGGTCATGGATCGCTGGATAAAAACAATGTATAATGTAGGGTCCGGACTAGTGGCTTATGAATTCCAATGCGTTGGGTGCTAGAACAAAGTGGTGTGAGAAGATGTACCAGAAAACACATTCAGTTGTTCAAAAATAAAACATTCTGACTTGATATCTATCGAAAGGACACTTCTGATCCTGACCTCAAATGAGCTTGAGATCAACAGTAAATCAGAAAAAAATCAAACAAGTTTGGGACTTTCCTTTTGGAAAACATTGATAAATGTTTTGAGTGCTTGTAAAATTTCATCATGAAATGGCAGTTGTCGAAGTCGTGTAAAAAAACAAAATCATCTCTCCAAAATGCTTTGCTTTTGGACATAATATTTTGGGAGCATTAATTATTATTTTGCCACGACTTCTACAAATGTCATTTCACGATCAAACCTTGCAAGCATTGATAACATTTGTCAATGTTTGTCACAAAATTGTTTTCTATTTTTTGAATCTATTTTCAATTGGTTTCTGATTTCCTGTTCACCCGAGCTCATATGAGCTCGAGCTAAGAAACTCCTTGCCAACAATCTATCTACATTATATACACAAAATAAAACACGGTCAACCAGGAGCAAGAGAAATACGGTAGAAAATCCCATGTTAACCAAAAAAAGTATCCCTCAATCGGATGGATCTTTTAAAATTGAGATTATGTGGATGTTCAATTTACGTAACGTTTAGATTATGCGGCAGTTCAATTTTTTGAAGTGCTCATATTTAAAATGCATTTTTTATTCTAGAAAATTATAAATTTGATGAATATTTTTGAAGTCATGAATAGTTTTTTGACACGAATTGTTTTTAAGAAATAAAACCACCTAAAAGAATCAGGATTTTTGGATCATCTTCAAAATAATGCGAACCTTTTTTAAGAAATAAAACAACCTATAAATAAAAATTTATAATAGGAAAGACACTAGTAAAAAGCAAACATAAAAAACAAAACGAAAAAACCGAAATAGGGACCTTGTGCAAGGTTCCTAAAATCGGATCACCCCATACCTAGAACCTTCCCCATGGTAGCACTATTGGGCAGGAAAGGTAACAACATCAGTTTTCCCAGTTCCCGGCTTTGATGTTCTCCGGTTTTGTCCTTTAAAATTTCGTTTTCCTGCACTCGTGTTTCTTCTACCCATGTTCCTCCCCCACCGTGTCATTGTTCCGTCGCCTCTCTTCCTCCCCCACAGAATCAGGATTTTTGGATCATTTTAGTTTAATAATCCATCTATTTTCTCTATTGGTGAAGCTATGGCTTGTCCCCCTGTTGCGTCACGTGCCGTTGTAGGATTGGACTCATTGGCATTAAGTGTGTTATCTCAAACCTCAATTTTGCATGTATGGTAGCATTCAACACTAGGTGAAGGAATGTTTATCCTGTTGATGACAGTTTTGAAATAATCTGCATTTATTCGTGTACCAATTATCGGATTGACACTAGAAAATGTAGCTGAGATTTCACGATAGCAGAGAGCTGAGGTGAGCACAGACGACCCAGCTCAACTGGAGCTCCATGCCAAAATATTTTGAATTTTTTGCAAATAATGCGAATCTCTCTCTCTCTCTCTCTCTCTCTCTCTCTCTCTCTCTCTCTCTCTCCCCATGGCTTGCTCTTGGTGTTGCTTGCTCGTGAGTATAGGTGGCCAAACGGCCTGGTTTCACGACCGGCACGACACGTGCTAAACGGGTCAGGCCCGGCACGTGGCACGCCAGGGGCTGTGCCTGGGCCTGAAGGCCGAGCACGCGGGCCAGCACAGCATGGCCCGATTATTTTTTTTATTTTTTTATTCTTTTATGTATCCTATTCTTTTAGAAGGCAGATTAGCGGGCCTAGCGTGTCCATGGGCCGGCCCGATTAGCATATGGGCCGTGCCTGGGCTGACATGGCACGGCCTGTATAATAATTGTGCCTCAGCAGGCCGGGCCGTGCCAGGCACGATTAGGATGGGCCGTGCCGGGCCAGCCTGTTTGGCCAGCTATACTCGTGAGAGGAAACGGGAGACAGTAAAGGCACGCAGAGCCAGGATAACACGCGTGCATTTAAATATGGTTAATGAGGTGCACACGAAAGATGCCACAGTTCTGGGCTGGTGAATCTTTTCACTCATGTTCCAAGCAAGCCTACATGAAAATGTCGAAATTAACTGAACAATCAACCAACACCAATCGTCTCTCTGCACCACCCGCCACACTCTCACTAACCCGTTGGTAATTTTATAGACGTCTAACAATTTTATGACTGGATTTACGTCGGTAATTTTATAGTGCTACGTTCTACGCACGACCTACGTTCTGAAGGTGGGAGTATGTGCTACAGGAACTTCATTGGGAGGAGAGAGAGAGAGAGAGAGAGAGAGAGTGGCACCCACACATGCATGCATGCATGAGTTATCATGTCCGCGCAATCCTTTGTGCATGTGTTGCTCACTCCTGTGTATGTTGTGCACAGAGATAGAGAGCATCAGCAGCATGTACCTAGTTGCTAGGTCACCTAGTAGAGGAGTAATAATCAGTAATGCATATGCATAATGCATCGATCGGTGCAGTGGATAAGTGCAGTGCTGCCTGGCCTGCCAGCGAAGAACACCTCATTATATTTTGGACAAGTTCTCATCACTGTTATGTTCGTTTGCCCATTGAGGCCGAATTTCGTGTTTTGAGCCTTTTTAGAAAGTATTTCAGGATCTGGTCCCGGTTTGAAAAATTTTCGAGATTTGACCCTTTTGCCTACCACCAGGGCATCTGGCGGTAGGGTTAGATAACTTATCCACGTCAGCACGCGGAGACGGCGCCATCCCCCTCCGTCGCACCCTACCGTCATGGGCCCTGGCGGTAGGCTGTCTAACCTTACTGGCCAGGGCCTCAGCGGTAGGGTGCGGGCAGTTATTTCGCCGAGACCGCGCCCTTCCCTTCTCCCCACCCCTCCCTCCCCAAGTCGGCAGTTTCTCCTTTCTTTCTCCCCAAGTCGCCTCTCTCCTCTCTCATCTCCTCCACTCCCCTTGGATCTTCACCGATTCTTCACCGTTTTGGCGGATCGAGATGGCCCCAGGAGAGAACCGTAAGCTCCTCCGATCCCTCCAATTAGTTTTTGCAAACTTGCTACCGATTCGACGCATTATTTGCTTGAAATCCTTCATGTTTTTGAACTTAGATTGATTTTTTTCACCTAAGATTGATTGTAGTTGTAGTTCTTAGTTCTTTAGTAAGTAGTGGTATTGGATATGTACTCTAATCAATAGTTCATATGTTAGTGTGAAGATGAACCCTAGTTCATAATTTTTTGTTAAAAAATTATGATGTATTGTTGATAAAGGGATGAACCCTAGTTTGATGATGCATGTTGATATGATGATATGCTCTAGTGTGAAGATGAACCCTAGTTTGATGATGCATGTTGATATGATGATTATGAAGATATTGTTTGGAAAATTTTGTTTAAAAATATGAAGCTATGATGTATGTTGGAGGTTTTTTATATGATGCATGTTGATATGATTTGATCCATCATGTGTAGTAGATGTTGTTGGAGGAATATGCTTAAAATTTGATCTTGATATGATTTGAGTTCATTGTTTGTTTATGTATGCTTATGCTTATGGTGCTTTTGTTTATGAAACTCTATTAAGGCGGCCACCTCTTGCGGACAACATCGCCCACGGTATCGCATGTCGGATCGGGCATTCGACAAGGGTCATCGTGCCCGTTTCATAGAGAACGGAGAGGTAAGTGATATGAAAGAAATTTTGATCAAAGTTCTCGGATTGATGAAAATGATTTCCTAACTTTTTGACGTTCACTTTTTAACAGACGCTCCAGCCACTGCGCATGAGGGGTCACGGGGTTCATGGGCATATGGACTACGACGAGCGCTACGCGCCGTTCTTCAAGAGAGCCCGTCTGTTGGGTTTCGTGTTGCCCTGGCTCTCGGAGCACCGGAGGACATGCCCCCAAGGCGCAGATGAGGCGACTGTGGAGTTGTACGCGAGGGCCTATCTGTGGTATATTCTCTCGGAGGTCGTGTTTCCAGACAGCTCCGGAAACTCTGCCAACTAGGTGTATCTGTTCTTCCTAGCGGACTGGGATGCAGGGTACAGTTGGGGGACGGCATCTCTCGCCTACCTATACCGTTCGGTAAAAGAGTGTCTAATTGCGTACCTACCTCAAAGTGTGTCCATGACATTTTCTTATATCTGATCCTCATTTGATGTTTTGCAGCTTGACGACGCAACGCAGAGGACGGGAGACAAGTCCAATATGGGTGGCTTTGTCTGGGCCTTCTCCATTTGGATGTGGTAGCGGCTGCCGGTGGGGCGTCCAGAGAAGTAGCCGAGACGCCCATGGGAAGACTATGGCGAAGAAGGCGACGACTCGAAACCCCACCGTAGCTTACGAGTGGGACGTTGTCAAACTCTACACGGGCCTAAACAAGACTTCGTGACAAGACCTACACCAACGAAGTTGGACGCTTTGACGACACGCAGATATGAACTCGCCCAACACCTTTCTCTTTGATTCCGCTATTGACCGAGAGTGCGAACTTACCAAGGTATATGTAATAGGTAATCTGGTGGCCGACGACAAGAACGAGAGTGGGACTTTGATCTGAACGTGATGTGCGATGCGGACCGTGGTCTCTCGGGCGGTGCATCGTGCCCATGATCTCGTGTGTACGCCGTCGAGTGGCATTTGCCACAACGCTGCGTGGCCACGCAGTTTGAGATTTATCGCGATACCCCACCGGCCAGCCCACCGATACCGGGCGGCCACACGCTCCACCTGTGAGCTCTTTGTTCTCCGTGAGATTATCATGTTTCTTGTTGCTTATGATGATCTCATTGCGCTTATGATGATTCTTGTTGCTTATGCCTTGCAGATGAGCCGGCGTAAGAATCGATCGATCACTGATCGGGAGAGGAGCATAAGACTCATGTGACGGAGTGGAACCGGCAGAGGTGGCGTAAAGATGTGGAGAGGAGAGTGACTAAGCGGGATGATTACCTGGTCGACACATGAGGTTGTACGATGATGGCCAGAAGCACTGACTACGTCTCAGGCCTCGATGGACGGCGGAAGACATCGCGGAGCTGGAGTGGGCTGACCCCGATGAACAGGCATACTAGACCGGCATCAGAGACATGCACAGTGGATTTAGGGAGTTTGCACCCCTCATCAACAGAGCGGTACGTTTGAACCGACGGTTGTATTTAAAATATTTTATTCGTCAACGTGACTGACTTATGCCGTTGCAGTCCGGTGAGCTGAACAGATACATCTTTGAAGCCTCAGATGCACTAGGTCATCTTCCCGGGAGCGTACAATCTGAGACCAGAGTCGTGGGACGATGAAGGTACAATTTCAGTCTCCTCGGAACAGATGCATCTTGTTCACTTGCAGTCAGTCGATCTGAACTTATTATGACCTTGCTTCATTGTGAGTGCAGAAGTTCGTGCAGCGTTGTCGCAAGCTGATAGGGCTACTTGGGTGTGCTTGAGCTGGGTCAGTTGAAGCTCATCAGCCTGTAGCCACACAGGGTATCATCGGCTCATTGACTGGTCACCATGAGCGGCAGCACAGAGACCTATCCAAGCTACTAGGGGTTCCCTTGTTTGGAATTCTGTGACCCTATGCTGCAAAAGATATGCTGCTGCTGATTACTCTGCGTTGTTCCACAACACTGTGGCATTCTGGCTAGCGGTCCAGGCCCTGCGTTTTGTCCATTTGGCCAGCGGTCCATACCATGCACGGCAGCCACAGAGGTCATCAAGTTCTAGCTAGTTAGTACTAGGTGTTACCATGTTTGCATTTCTGATCTGTGCTGCAAAAGAAAGCTGCCGATGACACTATTCATGAGTTTGGTTCAAGGTTATGTGGCAAAGTAAAAATGGACGAAATTTTAGTTTGGCCTCAGTTTCAAAGGAAAAATGCAGGAATTCAGACATCCAATTAGACCTCCTTATCAGATTCATATGCACGAAAAGCGAGTAGTATGATCTTTAGTGGTATAATAACATTCTGATTATAAATTTTCGTGTGGTTGACTTTGATTTTACCGTGTTTTTTTGGGTTCCCGTGTTGACAAAATACCTACGAGAAAAACAACCAAGTTGACAAAATTCTTGTGATTTCTCATCATATGTTTTGCTACAGTATTCCTACCTTTTTCCTAAAGGTATCATCGGAACCAAACAAGCCTTAAAAGTATTCTTTTCGCTTGGCTTTTTTATATTATTATACATGTTTTTATTCATTTACAATTCTACAAAGGTGTGATATTTGTTTCTTTAAAGAAAATGTAGGTTCTTCTTTAGGCATAATTGCAAAATTTGGAGCACCGATTGTAAGTGTAGAAGTAAAATGTATGGAAATCTAACAAAAATCTTTTCATATTTTTGTTGTACAAAGGCGTGACATTTGTTTTTTTGGCAGAATATTTGGTTCTTCATTTGGGATCATTAAAAGAAATTGAGTACCGATTGGAAGCGATAAATTAAAATCTTATAGAAATATCCCAAAAGATGTTTTCATATTATAACAAATTGAATAGTGTGAAAAATAGAAAGTTAGTAGGCATTAAAGGAAATGTTACATTTTAGAGAGCATGGTAATGAACAAAACATAGTATTTTCTAACACATGGAGCCATCATTAGTTATTTCTATATTTCTAATGAAGTTAAAAAAAATGAAAACAATAGGCTCATGTTATGGAGAGTCTTCCGAAAGAGCGATTCAAAGCTCTGGCTCCGGGTAGCCCATTAGAAAAAACAAATAATTTCTATTAAAACATTGTACATATACATGGATGTGTGGTACAAGACCAAGTGCGTGATCAACAAGTGCTTCTGGTTGTATTGTTTTGGGGCCAGAATTGTGTTTATTTTTTGTTAGCCTACAAATTATTGAATCATTTTAATGAAAATCTGTACACATAATGGCAATGTTGTTTTTGGTACATTACTTAAAGCATCGAAATTCTTTAACGCGTAGTCTGAGCCATACAATACACATCGGCGGTCCATTCCCTGCGTTATGTTCGTTTGGCCATTGACTGGTCACCATGCCCTGCGTACTGGCCATTGATTGATCACCATGCACGGCAGCACAGAGTACCAGAGGCCAGGTCCTGGCTAGTGACTAGGGGTTACCATGTTTGGAATTCTGTGACCCATGCTGCAGAAGATATGCTGCTGCTACGCTGTAGCACAACATGTGGTGACCATATCAATGCACATTACAGCAGCATTAGCACAGCATATATTTTGTATCCTGCTGCACGCCATGGATGATGGAGGCAGGAGTACTCGATTTCAACTCATCAAACCCTGAAAATTCAAAATATAAATTAAAAAATACATCAAACCCGATGGATCCATCAATCAATTTTCTCTCCGACCCAAGAAGAACCAGTTCAGCTGCGCGGACCGAACCCTGCCTACATAAACAACCCCCCCCCCCCCCTTCTCTTCTTCCCAACACTCCTCTCCTCCAGCCAGCCAGCCATCTAGAGCTAGAGGTAGTAGTAGTAGAAAGAAGAAGGCGCGGGTAGCCATGGGCGTCGTCAAGGAAATGGCGCCTGTGACGCTCTGCGTGCTAGGTGTCATTTTCCTCGTCGGGATGGCGGACATGAGCGGTCTCCCTGGCTGCGGAAGACCAACGAGGATGGAGCTCCAGGAGCTCGCGGCCCAGATGCGCACCACCCTCGTCGGCACCGCCTCCTCGGCCGCCGGGATACTCATCTGGGTCGGCAAGGTGGACGACGACCTGAGCGCCGCTGGGTGGGACTGGGAGATGCGCGCCATGTTCATCGTCGGCGTCAACCTCTCCCTCGCCTCGTCGTTCCTCGCCCTCTCGGCCCTCGTCTTGGAGCTATCCTGCGGCCCCGTCGTCAACTACTGCATCGCCGCGGGGCTCATCGGCGTGCATCTCGTAGCCGCGTGGGCAGTCCGTGGTCGTCTCCGGGCACTGAGGCTCCGTCGAGCTACCTAGCTAGGTAGCCAACAATGAGCCGGTGGCATTGTCTCTCTCCATTGATTAGCTAGGGTTGTGGTTATGTTCGTTCTCCAAATGATGTGTCTGGCACGCCTGGACAAAGACATCAATCAACTTTCTATTATTGTTCTTATTAATTAATCTTAGGGAGTGCGTTTAGTTTATTTTAGGATGCAGAAAAACTGATCCTTCCTTCACTTCACTGCACTCTACTTAGATCCATGCTTGTTGGCATCTATCTGGTCATTACCGTAAAACACATGCATGCAAGGTACTGTTTTTTTTTTTGCATGGAAGGATCCATGCATGAGTCATTGGGGGCTTTGGGGCATGTATTTTTTGCAGGGTACTGTTGTACTAGTAGAACTTGCATGAAAGGGATAACACTTGCTTCACAAATCCTAGAGTATATTTATCAGTAGCTTGTCCAAAGCATGGCCGATTACATACTACAGTAGTGACAAGTAAACTTTGAACTGTTTCTTTGGAGAGGCTTATCGATAACAAAGTTGTTTCTGTTGTGAATGATGCAATGTCTTAAATAACCATGAACTCGAGTTTGCTGCTGAACAGATTTACTTGTGCAAGTTGCAAGAAAAGAAAGAATGCATGTTAAGTCACTTAGTCTCTGCCCTAGAAATAGCAATTAGTCCTAAATGGGGGGAGGGAGAGAGTGCAAGTGACACATCTGGTGTTGCATGCATATGCGACATGGATGGTTAGCTATGGCATGTCGGGGTGACAAAGTAGTTCATGTGAACAACCAAAATATTTCAATGTCGATGGCGTGGTCTCAAAGCATGAACTGCCTAGCTCTTTGTTCGCAGTCTCAATATTTTTCTCGTCGATGAGAGCGGCAGGTTAATTATATGATCCTGTCGTTAGCACATCATCGAATATTGCCATTACGGTCTTTAGCCTACAATTTTTGGCGTTGTTGATATTTTGTTGGTATAAACAGGCCCTGTTTGTCAAGGACTCGAGCTCAAGGGCTTATATTATGACACATGCACTAGATTGATTGTCTACGCATATACGTATTATGGTGCATCACGAAATCTTTGTTGTATTGGTCAATTTTGTTACCCATGGACGCACAACAAAAATGATGGGATGTGTCGATGTCTATGCTTGAAAAGGCACTTAGTTACCGTACGTTTGATCAGCTAATCATTCATGCATGGTGATCCTGACCTGTGGGGCAGAGTTAGCTAAAGGCACTAGTCTTGGGGATCCTCTTGCATGCCCATCCTTTTGCCGGTGTGTTGTACTACTAAACGCGTATGCATAGGCTTGGACCATGGGTCAAAAGCGCACGCCAATGTCCACATCTCTGCCATGGACATACGCTAGCTATAGGTACCATGGGTCAAAAGCCTAATGGTACTACTGCCTCCAGTCCATCTCTGCCATGCAGATACGGTAGCCGTACATGTACAGTAGAGAGAAGATCGACAGGACCATGTCACATGAGTCTATAGCACGCCACCGCTAGCATGCATCACGCGTCGTGCAAGTATTTCATTCAAACCCGTCCTCTGGTCAAACTACTGTACGCTTGCATGTACTATAGCCTGCTTCCTGTAAAAGCTCCTGCATATATCATCAGCGTGCACGCCAACAACAGCAAAAAGAAAACAATGAATGCATGACATTGATCCTTGTGGATTTGTTATGAAAAGAAGCACTAATTGCTTGCAGAACATTAATTGCACTTAATGATTAGCGAATGAGATTGGTAACCACTGCTGTCATAACACCAAGAAACCTATCAAGGCTACATATATAACACACATACGCAAACAAAAGCAGACACATGTTCATCTTGACCTCAGAGAATTGGAACAACCGAAAAAACATATCAAGACCTTAAAACATAAGTTGTCGCTCGACATCAAAAGACTAGCCCACAAAATGCGTTAAAGCGTTCTCTGGCTCATTTTTTTATTTAACATGTCTTAATTAATTTCCAATTCATAACTAATGCCTCATGTCTATAAAGGCATCATATTTATTTTTTAGGAACAATATTTTAGTTTTTTATCAGGAAGAATTACAAAATCTTGGGTAACATTATTTTGTTATGGTGTATTGCTTGTTAGTGTATAAGTAAAATTTATAGAAATTTCGCAAAAATTCTTTCATATAATAACAATTTTAACAGTATTGAAATAGCAAGTTAGAAGGATTTAAAGGAAATGATTCATCTTACGGACCATGGTAATGAACATAGTATTTTCGAAGATATGAAGGCACCATTGGTTATTCCAAAAATTATTAGAAAGTAATAAATAAAAATCGTATATTTATGCTATGAAGAGTGTTCCGAAAAGTGATTCGAAGCTCGGGCTCCTGGTAGCCCTTAAAAAAGCAAAAATAATTAAGTTTTATATCTTGAAAATTCTAGAAAACATTGTACATATACATAGATGTGAAGTATGTGTGCTTGAAATTCTATATGTATTTATATCTGGTGTATAGAAAAACCAGATACATGCATGGATCATAATGGGCCTTTGTTTATGTTGTTTTGAGGCCAGAATTGTCTCTTTTTTATTTTGTGGCCTACAAATTATCGTATCATGCAATGAAATTCTTCACACATTGTAAAGGCAGAGTGTTGTTGCTTTTGGTATATCTCACTTCACTGTAGCACCCAACGCATGAGAATCTTTAACCGGTAGTCCGAGCCCCACACTAGCACATCCTTTTGCCAGCGGTCCATGCCCTGCGCTCTTCTGTCCATTTGACCATTGATTGGTCACCATGCACGGCAGCCACAGAGGTCAGGACCTAGCTAGTACAGTTAGGAGGGGTTACCATGCATGTTTGCAAATCGGTGATCAATGCTGCTGCTGAGTACTCTATGTTGTTGCACAACATGTGGTGATCTATCATGCACAATACTGCGGCTCTAGCACAGATTATATTTTGTATCCTGCGGCACGGCAGCGTGCATGAACCATGCAGGAAGTTGATTACAATCTGTGGACCCAACAACCAGCGTGGCTGATCCACGCAGGAGCAGGAGTACTCTGAGAAGAGCCAGTGTGCTACGTGGACTGGACTCTGGCTACATAAATACCCCCTTCGTCCCAACACTCCTCGATCTCTAGCAAAGCCATATCCATCTAGAGCGAGTGACACAGAGAGAGAGACAGTAGAGCATAGTCGTAGAGCGAAGAAGACGCGGGTAACCATGGCCATCGTCAAGGCATTGGCGCCTGTGACGCTCCAGTGCCTATGGTGCATGTTCCTCGTCGGGATGGCCAACACGAGCCATCTCGTGGACTGCGGCTGCGGGCACCGGGCGATGGAGCTCCGGGAGCGCGTGGTCCTGGCCCGCTACCTCCTCGTCCGCACCGCGCCCCTCGCCGCCGGGATACTCTTCTTGGTCGGCAAGGCGGACGACGCCATGAGCGTCACCGGGAGGAAGCTGCGCGCGCTGTTCCTCCTCGGGGTCGGCCTCTCCGCCGCGTCCTGGATCCTGGCCATCGTGGCCTTGGCCTTCGAGCTCTACTGCGTCGACGCCTGCTGGCCGTGGGTGGTGCTCGCGTCCGTGGCGGTTGCTGCCCCGCACCTCGTCACCGTCTGGTTCGGGATCACCGGGCACTGAAGGTCCGTCCAGCTAGCTAGCCAACAACTGATTAGGGTGGCGGTGGTGTTCGATCTCCAAATGATGTGTCCGGCCGGCTCGCCTGGACAAACACATCAATCAAGTTACGGGTCTTAAATCTTAGGGAGTGCGTTTAGTTTAGTTTAGCAACAAGAAGAAAAATGTGTACCGTACCACCGGTGTTGGCTTAATTATTTCTGTGTTGTGTCATGTGCTAGTAGTTTGATTGGCTTCATGTGCATGCATGCTAGTACTCTCTGATGTGTGTAAACTGGGAGTGCATGCACCCTTGCATCTGCGACGTGGATGGTTAGCTAGCTTGCCATTGCCAACAACCGATAAGGGTGGCGGTGGTGTTATCCAGATGATGCGTCTTACGCGCTTGGATTAAGACATCAAACAACTTACTATTATCGTTCTTATTAATCAGTGTCTGTTATACTAATTCTTTTTTATAGTCTCAATTTTCTTATCCACGATGAGAGCCGCAGGTTAAATGTCCATCTTATAGCACTTAGCACATCATTTTCGTGGGCTAATATCCAACAATTTTGGTGTTGCCCGTATGTCGTTGGTTAACAAAGCCGCGTTTGTCAAGGTCCAGGGCTTTTTATGACACATAGACTACTTTTTTTTTTGCGAGAAACACATAGACACATACACTACAATGATTGTTCACGATTATGGTCATGTCAAACTATGTGCAATTCATCACGAAATCTTTGTTGTATTTGTCGATTGCCGTGGATACAGAAGTATCCATGGGTTTGTTGCCCATGAACGCACAAGAAAAATGCTGAGATGTGTTGACGTGCATGCCTTAATTAGCTAATCATGCATGCAAGGGGGTCCTCTCTCTCTCTCTCTCTCTGCTGGTGTGCACCCATCAAGCTCCTCTCTTACAGTTTTACTAGCGCACATGCATGGACTAGTGCCTACATCATCTCTGCCTTGCAGATACATATGCTAGCTATACCTTTGTCTTTGTGCACAGTGAAGAGAGAAGATAAACAGCACCACGTCACGGGAGTGTGTAGCACACTAGCACGCCACTACGCCCGCTCTAGCTCAGCGGGGAAGAGCTCTCTCTCTCTCTCACACACACAG
The DNA here is from genome assembly GCA_021605145.1 of Aegilops bicornis. Taxonomy (NCBI): domain Eukaryota; kingdom Viridiplantae; phylum Streptophyta; class Magnoliopsida; order Poales; family Poaceae; genus Aegilops; species Aegilops bicornis. The sequence continues at coordinate 800,812,323 of CM038673.1, forward strand.
AGGCCTTGCGCGCATGCATTGCTTGGACCATGCATGGGTCAAAAGCCCACACTAGTGCCCACATGACTGCCGTGCAGATGCGGTAGCTATACCTTTGTGCAGAGTAGAGATAAGGTAAACAGGACCATGGGACGTGCGTGCGTAGCACGCCAGCTCTAGTTCAACTCACTGCATGCTCATGTATGGTCGAGAGAGAGAAAGAGTAAACACTCACTAGGCAAACACAAACTAAGAGCATCTACAGCCACGCCTACCAAATCCGTCACCCTATACATCCGCGATCACACCTTAAATTCTCATCTGTACAGCCGTGTACCTCATACCTAGCACCCTCAATCCATACTACGCATGCAACGTGAAAGTAATCTACGTAGATCATCAACAAAATAGACGAACAATCAAAAAACGGACATGGAAGTCGGCAGCAAACGGACATCGAAATGCACATAATCCACTTTACGTCGACCAAAGCTCACCACAGTTCATTGCCGGAATGGCTCTAAACTAAAACAACTTAAAAACAGAAATATAGAATGGCATGGAGGGCAGAGCTTACTCACCACTTCCTTGCCGGGTCTTTGCCGTTCCGGTCATCGGCGCAGCTGTAGATGTCTGCGACGGGAGGGGGGAGGGTCATCAGATGTAGCCCAACGACCTCCGGACGACGACGCGGTCCTGCTTCCTCTTGAGATTCGTCGGGGGGCGTCCATCTCTGTCCTTGTAAGTGATTGGCGGTAGACTCACGTGAGGAGCCACTCTTCCTAGTCAGGCACCACGTGCAACCCGCAGCGGCAGCGGGAGGACTGTGCGACTGCCTCTGACGTCGCCGCCCTCTCCCTAACCCGCCGCCTCTCGCATCGGAAGGTGAGTGCCTCCAATTCGGGTGTGCATGTTCACAGCACCGGTGGAGCAGGTACTAACACCCATCGATGCCCTTGATGAGCAGTGGCTGGAGAGGGAGGAGGTCGACGAGCCAGCGGTGTGTAGCGGGCTGACCACACTGAGCATTGAGCGCCACGGGAAGGGCCAGCTCCGGCATCATTGCTGCAACGGCGGGTGACTGCGGACGAAGCAGATCTGGATTCGCCGCCCGTGTTCACCAGCGACCGTTGCAATGTGATGCGAGGGCCAACTTCTCCCCATCGTCGTCCGCCTCATGGAGGAAGGCATCTGACTCGTTGACGGATCCGTGAGAGTGGCTTCCGCTGCTGGTCATGGTGGACGGAAATCGGAAGGGGGACGAGTTGGAGAATTAAAGGGATGAGAAGAGACGCAGAGCAGAGCGAAGTGAAGTGAGATAGCGTTAGCTCTGGGTGAGGATTTTATGGGGACGGAGTGGATCTTGGTGGGACAAGCTGACGTGGTGGACACGCCCGGGCGCACCCGGGCCACCCCATGTCGGCCCTACATTTGGCCTGGATATGAGGGGTACCGGATAGACCGGACGTTTAAGAGCAATTTAAGGCGCCCGAGTGGGTCGAGTAAGCAACAAGATATTTGGGCATGTATTGCCTCTCTCCATGAGTTAAAGCCATAATTTTGTAGTGTCAATCCTACAATATATGAAATTTTGGAGGTTGTTTCAAAACTGTCATCAAAAGGATGAACTTCCATCGTATTTACAGTGACTATACAGGACAACATGAGGTTGAAATGAACTGATGATTACACCGGCATTTCAGGTGTCCATCAAAAGGATGAGAACTTAGTATTGCCGCCACCACCATGGCTTTCACCATTACATCGGCTATTACATGATAGGGAACCTCATGCTCGGCAAGTCTAAGGTTTGGCCACCCTACGGCTCATGACGTAGCTGCGGGCCGCACGCACAAGCCCATCCCTTCCCGGCCGTCTCATTGCCTCGCGATCCGCAAAGTTGTTGGATCTCCCACGAGGGCATGGTAAGTTTTCATTTTTAATCTCTGAAAATTATAATTTTGCATATGAAACATACATTTTTCTAGCTCATTCTTGTCAAGCAAAGTTGAAACATTAAGCGATTATTTTGTCGGTCGCAAGTACTAAATTTTCTATTTTGTCGGTCGCTCGTCCTAAGTTTAAAATTTTGAAACCTCAGTATTTTAAAAAAAATTCATCAAAACATATTCAAAATGGATCTTATTTGAAAGCCCTCTTCATGAGAAATACGGATATCAAAACAGAACATAATTTGAACTTTTTGTTCAAAAGATATGAAAGATTGAAAATCAAAATCCAAAAGAAAAAAAAGGACGCGCGAGGGGCTCGATGCCCCGGTACCTGAATGCCACAAATCCTCTCCACTGTGCCGAAATTTCTCTCCCGTGTACATAATTTCTGGCATAGGTGCAGCCTACAAGGCAATGTTCTAGGGCTCTTACTTAGCACGTGCCCCCAAACCCTCTGGAAGGCATTGGTAGAAAACATGTCGCATGGGAGGGTTCTGGCCACAGACAAGCTGCTTCGACTAGGATGGCAAGGGAGTGCGAACTTCTCGATGTGCGGTTCATAGGAGGAGTTGGCGGAGCATCTTCTTCTGAACTCGCCAGGTTTGGAGGATAGCGACTTGGTCTGGTTTCGCAACCATATCGCCTATGGAGAGTTTGGTTTACTCCAGGTGGCTGGATTGGGCCCGACAAATTCCTAAGGCCAACCGGAGAAAGTTTGATGGAATAGTTGCTTACACTTTTTTTGCAAATTTGGGAAGATAGGAATGCGAGGGGTTTTGATAACAATTACCACCTCTGTAAAGAAATATAAAAGTGTTTAGATCACTACTTTAGTATTCTAAATGCTCTTATATTTTTTTATGGAGGGAGTATTTAGCTGTCCAGGGCATGTTTTTTTAGAATTCATGAGTCGATCAGAATGAGAGAGCTGGCATTTGCTAGAGTTTTTCAGGACGACGGAGGCCATCACATCGATTTGTGACCGGGTTTCGGCCAAAAAGTTGGTTTTCTTTCTCCTCTAATAGATAGAGGCATACAGCAGCGCTCCTCCCAAAATTTTGAGAAAGAAAAATAAAACAACTACTCGACTAGAGATGTATAAACGAAAAATATATCATGTCGTACAAGATCACAAAAGAAGATAGCTATAGCTAACAACCGATCATGAGTATACAACTGATTAAAGAAGACAAGGTGATGTGGTATGCTGGATCCAGGGATGCATATGGGTCACAACTTCTCTGGTTCGTTGTCCGTCGGGAGAGATGCTGCTACCTTGGACGCACAACATCTGAGCAGCGGGGGCAGGCCGAATAAGTACAACAAGCTGAAGGCGACGAGGTTCCATGACTTTCTGTTGAACTGAAAATCTCGCCACCTAGGGTCCCATGGACGGAATTCAAAAGGTGTTGCCAAATATGAAAAAAAAATAGAGAATTTTAAAATTTTCACTAAAATTCAACAAATATTCGTTAATATGAAAAATGTTAGTGAATTAATATGTTTGGCAATTTTAAAATATTCAAAAACTTAAAAAATTGTGAATTTGAAAAATATTCATGAATATGATAAATAAAGAATTAAAAATAGGTCCATTAATTTTAAAAATTGTTCATAAACTCAAAAAATGCTTCTGTATTGAAAAAAATGGTTGTAACTGTCAAAAAATGATGAAAAATTACAACGCCCCAACCCCTACCCCCTCCGCCAACCCTAGCCACCACACATCTCTCTTTTATCCATTGTCTCTTTGCCCCCAATAGGATGGCGCACAATTGAGGAAGGACAAGCAGTTGGCTTTATATCAGGTATGTTTGCTTGAGTGTTTCATTTCATAATTTTGTTATTGGGCGCTTCTGTTGCTCAAACTCCACGACAACACATGGTTATTGAATTCATGCTCTAGCCAAACCAAACTAATGGAGGTACTGCGTTGGCAGGGTCTTGAACTCAAGACCTCTTGTCTCGATACTATATTGAATTCATTCTCCAACCAACTCATCCAAAAGTCCGAACTGGTTGAGAGTGGCGGACAATATATTTTAACAATGCTAAGAAGGAGCCCTTGACGTCCTTGGACATCAGGATGTGCTCTGTCATCGAGTCCATAAGCAGTAAGTTGAAGAATTAACAACCGCAACGACAAGCGAGCTAACCAAAATGGGGAAGAACGACCTCCTCACCATGGGGCAATCCGGCTCCGGCATCGCTTGATGGTCAGTTGCATGTTGCTCATGTGGAGTGTGCGTTCGCCATGGGCGCATGTGTAGTGTGTTGCCGCACGCCTCCTTGCCATGGGCTCCTGCAATGCATGATGACCAGCGAGGGCGTTGAGGCCCCGGGCGCGCGCCGTGGCCGCCTTCATGAGCTTCCGGGCCATGAAATGCCGACCACAGTCAAGACAACGATGTTCTTCACGTGTGCGTGTGCATCGAGTGCTAGAAGAATAAGAGGCAAGAGAGAGCAGCCATGGGATTGAATAGTAAGCAAACAGGTATGCACTGACGAGCCAGGCCCACTTATTTGAAGGAAATGATATAAAAAAATAGTTATTCATATGAAGCATCAACCGTCATTAGTTCACGTAAAATTAGCTTAAGGTCGTCTTTCCGAAACCCGCGCCTAGCAATTTCTCATTTTTCCTTCCGAATTCAGAGACCTTGAGCGCTTTTCAAAATTAAATAAATACATCAGGCTGTTTTCTGCCAAAATTTAGTGGGCTAGTGCCTCCCACCCACTAACCAGTGGGCCAGTGCCATGCTAGCACGCCACGCTACCAGGGAATACGGTTGGATACAGAGGGAAGCACCGTATATGAACGGAAAGACAAGTCAACTGACCACAATCACGTATTGTGCAAACTAACCATGGGTAGCTAGTTCTAGCACTGTTAGTGTATTTACCTCAAAAAATGGAAAAAAATTCCGTGGAGACCGTCTCCACGACTCCTTTGCATCCCACGGCATTCGGTCGTCCGCTCCAATGCTTCTTCCGTCGGCTCGCTCCATCGCTCGATACGCTTCCGCTCGGCTCGATTGGTAAGCTGCGATGTCGGCTAGCGAAATTGACGCGATCCCCATTAATCCCCAACAAGCGGACGGCCAAGGCCGAGCGGAGTCGCGGTGGCGACGGCGGAGCAATAGGTACCGCGGACACCTATCCCACGATCTGCGCGACTCCATTGGAGAGGCCCCGTATCAGACTGGCAGCCACCTTGGCGGCAGCGTTGGACATGGAGGCGCTGCTGTGGGCGCACGGTGGGCGGTGATGCCCGGCGATGTATTTGCGTGCATGGCACCGGCGTGGTTTCGTCAACACGATGTCACTTGCACGAATAAAATACTCTAAGGTGGTTTTCAGTAATGAAATTCGAAAGGGGCAAGCCCTTCTTTGATAAAAAAAAAAGATGCTGAGCATGATTGTAACACTCGGTGGTTGGGCTGTTAGTTGCTTGGTCGGCCATGACCGTCGTCCTTCGCTCGCCGAACCAGATGGGATCGTGCGTGCGTGGCATGCTGGTGCGTGGGCCTCCTCGTCTACGAGCCGATTGGAGACGAGCCGAACGACGCGGGCTTGGAAAACGGGCCGAGAACTAGCGCCGAAAGCGGGCGAGCAAATGCCGTGGGATGCAGCTGAAGGACAGGTGGCGCCATCTCACGTTTGGTACGCAGGGAAGGAGTCGTCCAGACGGTCTCCACGGAATTTTTTTCCCAAAAAATTGTGTGATCCCACACTGGAAAATTTGGTGGTCGATGATCGCAAGATTGCGAATGACCACACCATTCCATGTTCCCTATTACGCGTAGGGATTGTACTACATATGTCTCATAAGAAAAGTATGATATCCGGGAATGAGTATCTTGGCCTCATAAACATTATCGAAAAAAGACTAGTTGACAAATTGACATGTGCAAATATGACATTGAGATTTTCTCTATCATCTCTCTCATCTGTCCCTCGAGGGTTATACAAAGGATTGTGCTCCACTTGGATATCCAGCAGGGCCCTGGACAGAGAAGTTAGATTCCCTAGATAGTCAGGAGCGACTGAGGGGTTTTTTTTTCATGGGGGAAATCAGCGGTAGCGGGCGAGCGAAGCCGAGCGATTTTTTGGGCGATTATCCTAGTGGGCCCGGATATCCCGATTTCTAAAACCAGCGCTGAAGGCGCCCAGCGCTAATTTTGAGCACTCTGCATGACCTAATGTGATCATTTGGGGGGGGGGGGGGGGGGTTTTAATGTGATCAATTTTGATCAAATCCTTATACGTACGTCTTGTTACTAGGGTGTTTGCCACCGGTGGCTCACCAGGATACCATCCACGTGTCTTCACATGACCAGACCTTGGAGACTAAGATGCAAGCAGTACCGTTAGTAGTCACTAGCACATATACAAGTACTATTCACGCTATATTGTCGTCATACATTTTGAAGTCTATGGGAATAATTCTTTGACCAAACTTTTTATCTAGTACAATGGTTGATCATATTTGATTCCAACTAAGATTCGATTCTTTTTGACTCTTTCTCTATATTTCTAAATTATTTGGCGCATATAGGGTGCGCACGTACCCGAGAGCACCAAATTCGGGTCCCTTGTGTGTGTTGCTTCATTATTGTGTTTTCTTCTTCGCCTCTGCCCCTGGCCATGGCAACGACAGTACAAGCATCACTGCCGGCTCAAGAAAATGAAATCCCAAACCGTTCGTGATGCTGTCACACATAAACTCGAAAAGACAAAAAAAAAAACAACAAACACATGGCAAGCCGCAAGCCAGCACAGTACACTTCATGCACACGTACCACCACACTAAAAAAGATACAGACAGACCTAGAGCTCCATGTAATCTATACAATAGCATCAGTCACACGTTCGATTGCGACGGCCGCCCCTGGTGTATCGGCTGGACGGCTTATGCCGGCGTGCGAGGCGAGCGCCCAGAGCATGGTGACGAACTCACCACCCTTGACTAGCAGTTTCTCGTGCCCCGTTATACAACCATCGTCGCTCGATGGCGCGATGTAGACGACGAGCTCCACCCAAAGATTTGCCAGCAGCTTCCACATCCCTTTCCCAGAATCCTGGGCATCGCGGGCTTTCTCCTCCAGCTTGTGCGCTAACTCTGCCCCTCTCTTCACCACATTTCTTGGGGTGCTGCTCGGCTTCTCTGCGGCACCCATGATCTTCCTGTACCGGGTGTTGACACACGGCGAGAAGTAGCAGCGCCAGAACCCGAGAACGCCACTCAGCTCGAGCATCGTGTCCTTGAACACGAGCTCCGTGCTCTCCTGGTATTCGGGGAGCAGCTCCGGGTGGATGGCCACAAGGTAAGCGCAGTACTTGGACAGGCTCTGAGCCTGAGCATGATCATCAGAGGTTGTGGAATGCATCACCTCGAAGAGGCTGGTGGCGATGTGCCAAGTAAGGATAACCTCGGCGACGCTGTCACTGTCGCAGAAAGGCAAGAGATCCGCGTCGTCTGCAAGCGCGAACCTGCCTCTACTGAGTGTAAGTGAGGTGGGGTTGCCATGAAGGTCGTGCAACTTGTTGGCGAGATACTCCATGATGGAAAGCTTCACCTGGTCCGGCACAGGCATGGCTGGTAATGGTATGATGGGCAACGTCACAGGGAGCGAGAACGAAAACGGCATTGCTAGCCAGCAAAACCTCACCACACAGAGCTGGTTGAAGCTAATGTGTGGGCGATGCATGATGCTTCGCATCCCCGTGATGCCGTGGATGGCCCAGCGGAAGGCGTGGCCAAGGCGCCCGTCGGGTTTCACGGCGTACTTGCAGAGCAGTGACACCATGAACCAGTCGGAGAGCACAAGGACGAGGAACTCCCACACTTCCTCGTAGACAACCATGAGGAATAGGAGCGAGGTGATGGAGAAGTCCAAGAAGGAGAAGAAAACTAAGCGGGAAGTAAAGATTTTAGGCAGGCACCCGGTCATCATAGTGGTTACGCTGAAGAAAGTAAAGTAGTTGTCGTCCTTGATGCTGTCCCGGGCGTAGCCGACGTCGCCGTTGGTGCAGAGGACGATGAGGACGAGGCAGAGGACGAGGACGAGCATCGGGAGCAGCAAGTAGTTGGCGAGCAAGAAGAAGGGGCTTGCGAGGACGACGGGGACGACCGGGTGGTAATACTCGCATAGGAAGCTGAGCTCGTCGTTGGTCAGCCGGAACAGGGCCTCCGCCGTGCCCGTGTTTGCCTCTGCTGTCTCTTTCTCTATATTGCTGCGCATACCTCTGAAGATGAGTTCCCGGTAGCTGCGGGTCTCCGCCGCGGTCATTGCCGGCAGGCGCTCGAACCTCCGGCGCAGCAGCTTGAAGAGTGCAAAGGAGAGGCAGAGCTGCCTTAGACGTTTATCTCCGTCCAGGGAAGAGATCTCGGCAAGCCCCCAGATCTTGCCCACGGTGACGGCGGCGGCGTCGCTGGTTAGGCGGTAGCCATCCGGGCTGGCCTGAAGCACCAGATTCTCTTCTTCCATCACCGCGTACTTGCACCCCCTGAGTAGCTCGTCTCCGTCCAGGCTGTGGTGACGGTGCTCCATTTGATCTTGTTCGAGCACTTGAGCCATGTAGGAGGTGATGAGCCGAGCGTTCTTGCCTACACCGTAGGCAAGGGAGCGTTTCCCGACCTCGGTGAAGACGATCCTCTGTACCAGCCTTGTGGCACAGAGAAGCCAGAGGATGCCCAGCATGGACCGCTTGCCGGCATCATGCAGGTGGAAGAAGACGAAGCTCCCCAGCAAGAGGACACGCCCCACACGGTCCATGGTGCCGGAGTAACCCTGCATGTGGATCTCCTCGGCCTTCTTGCGGAGGAGCTCCACAAGGAGCATCCAGATGAGGATGAGCCGGGCTCGCAGGGGCAGCTCGTCCGTGAACTTGGAGCGGGCACCGCCGGTGGCGTTCCTGGCCTCGGAGAAGAGGTAGGACATGACTGGGAGGAAGAGGGAGAGCGCGGAGGTGATGAAGAGGCGGACGCTGGGGTCGAGGATGGCGCTGACGTCGGAGAGCCTGCTGAAGAGGTTAAGGTTGAAGAAGAGCGCTGCGAGGACGAACATGATGATGGAGGTGAGCAAGGTGGTGGTGTGGTTGAACTGGGCGATGTACGAGTCGGTGAGGTTGTAGAAAATGGTGTTTTTAAAATCTGTGTAGTCGTGTGCCGCGCAACTGTGCAAGATGTCATTACTGGTATTCAAGTGCAAGAAGCCCATCTCGACTTGCGCTCTAGCTAGCTCACCTCATCTCAGCTCAGCGCGCGCCTAAATATATACATGTAAGCCGATCAAGCACTCCCAACACAGTGCACATGACAATGCATGCGAAGGTTCTCTTGAGTGCTTGCCATGATGACCTCACATGCATATGTAGTACTAGTTCTTTACCATTTTTTTCTTTTTACCGGAGAAAAGGAATTTAACTCAAGGGAGCAGTACAGAAAACTAAAAAGACACTCTCTCTTTCTGTGTACAGCCTTCAAACCAATATATATAGTTCTAGACACAAAAGAATTCTTCATATTTTTTAGGCAAGAACCTTCTGTTTTTCATCTAACTAAAAAAGTGGTCCGCGCATTTCATCTGTAGTTGAATTTATTATTGTGGACATAATAAAAGTGAAGTCTGAAATAGTTGGATGTCGTGCTAAAAAAAAGTTCGCAACAAACTACTCCCTCCGTCTCATAATATAAAAATGTTTTTCAAGCTATGTTAGCTTGAAAAACGATCTTATATTCTGGGGCGTAGGGAGTAAATGTAATTTGGTTGTTAGCACCATCACTCACAATTATTGGGAATACATCATAAAAGCTAAAACACTAAATACGGGATCCTTATGGTATTCTAGACATGTATATACAGGAAAAATAATTTAGGAATGCATTGAGTAGAATCACTCTCTACCATATATTTTAGTCCAAAAATATCGAGGCAATATCCATAACAATAGCATGGAATAAGCAGGATCCCCTCCAGTTTATATCTCTGGAACATTCATTGCTTAAATATAAACTTGTGACGTACATTGAGTTTTCAAGAATGCCTCCATGGAAATAAGTAACACACACTATATTTTATATTATTGGAATATTATACCAAAGTGCTTCTATTTTACACACATGTGATCTTTTAAAGTGGGAGAAAATAAGACATTATAAATCAAGCGCTTTGGTATAAAAAAGAAAAGAAAAAACGGAAGTCATAAAGTAGCACAATCATAGAAAGTAGCTATAGAAGATTGTTAGTCCTAGACTCCTTGTGTAAAAAAAAGAAAATGTAAGAGTAAAATCTTATAAGTATTTTTTTTGCTTTGTTATCCACGACAAAAGGCATCTCTAATTTAGGAAACCACCATCATGTGAATTAATTCAAAATAAGCTAACTCGGACTGATACACATCCATTTTACTCGATCATACGACAGTGTTTATTTATGATGAATCTCCTGATTACTTACGAATTATAATAACACATTCAAATCCATCATTGTACACATAGAAGGACGACGTAAGAAAAATCCTACATGTGGGGCAAGAGTATATGTTTGAGGATAATGCCACTTTAAGCCATATAAGCTAAGATTGGGAAAGATATCTGTTTGAGGATAATGTTTGACTCTGGGGATTAGTCGGTGGAAGAAGTCGCCCATAGTTGTAGATTTTGCAGTTAGCAAACATAAGAGAGGACTATGATTGAAGGAAACATTTTCCTCTTTAGTAAGCTAGAAAATATGTAAAGCAGAAAACCTCCCAAAGTACTCCATGTTGGATCCTGCCTGGTGCTTGTTCTTGTTGTTCTTTACGTGGAGCTTGCGGTTGAATAGACCGGACCTAGTTAGGTCCTCCCCTACTGGGATTCCTTGTTGGCCCGTCCACCAAAGCACTACCGTTGAAGCCCCCACAACCCCCAGTTTTTTCTTCCCAGGAGGAACCCGAGGCTGGTGGAGGAAGGGGTCTAGGAGGAGACGACGGGAATGACAGGTTCAAAGACCTCCTCTAGTTACTATCCCACTAACCAGCATTATCACTCTCCTGCGTCAACAACTGGCACATGTCTTGCTTGTGCCGCTAGTCCTCCTCATCAGTCCCGCTAGGCTCCCTGGTTCTCTTCTTATACCTATTGCGCTTCGGCTCCATCATGATGTCCTTGAACGAGAAGGGAGGCGAGAGTTCGAAGTGGCATGGAAGGGGGTGGATAAGGAGACGGAGAAGGGAGGCGGCATGCCCGCGATCCACACCTATGAATCTTAGGTCTTTCTCTTGACGAGAACTGGCAGTTGTTCTGCCTTTTTCATTTACAGTGGGAAAGAGAAGGACGTTAACATGGTGCGAACGTCCCCGCTCCACATCTTACATGCAGCATGGCATGCATTGTAGGATAAAAATTCAATGACATGAGCGTCATAAATGCTCTTTCAAAATTTTAAAATGCTTCAACTCCGAAATGGCGTACCCTTACTCCATCACGGAGTCCTTGAAGGGGAAGGCAGGCGAGAGTTCAAAGTGGCATGGAAGGGGTAGAGAAGGAGATGGAGAAGGGAGGCGGCGTGCCCGTAATGCCCACCTGTGAATCTTAGGTTTTTTTCTTGACGAGAACTAAAAATGGTGTATATACTTAGAAACTACATCCGTGTAGAAATCTAGTGATATACTTTTCATGACATATAACACATATATAATTTCTTAAATCGATGACCTAGAACTATGCGAGTGACTTATACACCGAGATGGAGGTAGTAGTTGTTTTCCCTTTTTTATTTACAGTGGGAAAGAGTAGGACGTTAATAGGGAGTGAGCGTTCCCTAGCTAGTGAACACCGCTCGATGTCTTACATGCAGCATGGCATGTGTGGGAGGATAAAATGGCAATGACAGCGGCATCAAAAATACTCTTTCAAAAATTTAAAATGTTTAGTGTATCCGATTAATGATCCGTCTTCACCATCGGTTTGTGCCTCGGTGAGAGATTCGATACTAGATCATGTATGTGTAGATTTTGACAGAGAAGAATCATCTTAATAGTTTCCACCTAGTTAATAGAATTGTCATGGTATTGGTATTTAATTTGCCACCTGGCAACTATGATACAAACACGATGACAACTTTTTTTTTTTTTGACAGGAACAAACACCGTGACAACTTTGACACAGACACAGTGGCAACTTTCTTTATTGTGGGGCGGAGCAAATTCATCTTGAAAAGTTACCATCTACTGTAGGTAGGTAATGAAGTTCTGTGTTGATATCAAAGTTGCCACATGGTAAGTTCAACTCTATAGTCAAAACAAAAATTAAATTCGACCCACATAAGAAACCAAAACAAATCCTAACTCTTGAGACCAATCAGACCGTGATACACTTTTAATACTAAAATCAGAAAAGATAGAAGGAAGGGGTCGATGAATTGAGAAATGAGACACTTACGACAGTGATTTTTTTTTACTACTAGAGCAGCACAGATCGAAGCTCAAGCGAACACATAGATCATACCAACTGCTAATTGTAAACTTGCATTTTTACAACAGATCTGCAGATCTAACCCTGAAATGTATCCTGATGCATGTCAGGCAGAGCAATTGACGTTGCCCTCCGGAAAAATGTTTTTGACGTCGGAGAAGTCGACGGGCGGGCAGGAGATTGTAATGTCGTAGAGCCTGGTGTAGGCCACCCCAACCTTGAAATGGACCAGTGCTGTGACAATGATTGTCAACGTAGGATGGTCTCTGTAGTGCAGCTTCTTCAAGTAGAGATCTAGTAAGTCCTGCTCCACGAACGCTGCGACGGCCATGGATATGGGGCTGTTGGGCCGCTGGCTCAGCGGCATGGACTCATTCACCGTCGCCGGCACCGATTTCCTCTTCACGCGCTTACGGGCGAGCTGCAGGTTCACGATGACGTCCTTATACTCCACCCCTGCGCGATGGCTGGGGTTGCCGACGGTGAGGTTGAAGTTGAAGGACACCCCGGCCATTCCGTCCACGGTGCTGTTCGCACCGTTGGCGTCGGTGATGGAGAAGTGGATGCGCGCGGGGCTGAGGCTGACAGAGGTGACTATGATGACAGTGCTGGCGGCGAGGATTGTGGCCATGCCTGTCAGGATGAGCATGTTCGCCATGGAAAGCATGCTGCCGAGCGCGGTGCAGTTGGCACTATAGCTAACAGCTGCAGAAGCTGCTTCTTTAGGCCTCATGCAGATCGAGTTATATAATATTCCTCACGCAGGCCAGCTACTATTTCTCACTCGATTTTAATTTTCAGTTTTTCAAGGCCGTTTTGTTTGCATTGTTCCGGCCCCTGCCCAAGAAGACGCTTTCCCTTTGCTGCAGATTCCTAGGATTACAGTTTCACAAAAACTTGCAAAAAAGCAGGTTACATCAAAGCCTTCCTGTTCCACTACAGGGAGCATCCATCACGGCACACAGGCCAGAGATCATCGACCAGAAAAGATCATCACCTTCTTGTGGGTTCTGCATCAGATATGCATGTGTCATCCTTCTTCCATGTATCACCCCAGGAAAGTGAACCATGCTAACTCTTATACGCTTTCCCTTTAATACCTCTTTAATCACTGCAGGACCTACTCATCTTCTTTTAGCGCGATTAATTGTTAGTACGTCTATTAGCATTAGCATCACAGGAAGCATCCATCATGGCACGCAGGCCAGAGATCATCAGATATGTAAGTGTGTGCTCCTTCTTCCATGTATCACCCCACCTTTCAAAAAAGAAGTATCACCCCACGAAAGAGAACCAGACCAGCTCTTACATGCTTTCCCTTTAACACCTCTTTAATCACATAGCCTAAAGAAAAGCTCTTTAATCACTGGGAGACCTACTCGTCTTTTTTAGCGCGATTAATCGTTAGTATGTCTATTATCATTGGTATACAGTGGAGATAACATTTTTCTTTCTTTGCTCAATGAAGACCCGATCAATTCTTTACCATGGGTTAAAAAACAAATATATCTTTACCACGTGTTGGAAAAAGAAACAAATATGTGGAAACCAGGAGTGGATTGGGGAAAAGAATTGTGTTGTTAGTGGGACGAGCAGGTGCTGATGTGGGAGGCCTGGTGTAGCACCCTAGACCAAAATTTATAAATTTGAAAAAAAAACGGCTAGAACAAAATCCATTAGTTTTCTCTAAGCTATGTATAATTTCATCAAATCTTTATGAACCGTAACAAGTTTAAAGTGTCCATCGACTTCAATGCACTATAGAAAATTCAATAAGTTTTCATAAAATAAAGGACAATTCAGATACTCTTTAAGTTTTTATGAACTTTGAAATATGACAAAAAGAAGTTTATAAAGTTAGAAAAAATCTGAAATTTTCATCATCTTTATATAAACTATGAAAGGTTTCAGAAAGCTATGGAAACATAGTGAGATTAGCCATGTGTGTCCGCTCCAAAATATATGTGAATATCAGCAAATACATGCAATATACTCTACTAAATACAACTACCAGTGCGGATCTCAAAGTCATTGTGCTCTCCTCGGAACAGAGATGCCTGGTCCAAGGAGTCCCAATACGCTTGTAAGAGAGCCGGTGGTAAAATTGTAGGGTTTATTTCATCCGGTCATTGCGTGTATCGACCTGCATGCATCATTACGTCATGAGTAGTCCATCGTCAAGTCCACGACCATGAAGTTAAACTATAGAATTATGTCATCTGGTCCTTTTCTTTAGAAAAAGAAAAGGTAATCATGTGTTCCATGGGTATATCTTTGAAGTTGGTCAAAATATATGTAGTGTCTTTTTCTTTTCCTTTGGGACAGAAATCATAGATGCTTGTGAGTTTCCTACTCACTTTTTCTTTTGAAACAAACAATTCCTCAAAGTATTGAATCAGACTGTTATGTAGCAGATAAAGCGGTGGTACATGCACTAGAAACAATAAAGAATAAATAAACAAAAATAATATTGTTATTTTAATAAAAGATTATCATGCTGCATGTGTATGTATCAGTAAAGGAAAGGACAAGGACTGTCAAAAAATGCACGTGAGGGGTTAGTGAAATCTGTGCTACAAGTAACACCAACCACACTATGAGTTGTTTTCAACTCACAAAGAAGATGCGCCAGAACTTGACTTCGATCGCGTCAAAATTATGGTGGGGGTAACTAATGGTGAAAGGAAGATACACTGGATAGCATGGGATAAAATGTGTACAACTAAGTGAGATGGGGGCCTCGGATTCAGAGATTATGTAGCCTTTAACCAAGCTCTGTTGGCTAATCAGGCATGTACAATTTTACAGGTACCCTCATCGTTGTGCGCAAGGGTGCTCAAGGCACGATATTTCAAAGAAGAAAGCATCATGACCGCTACATGTCCGGTGGGAGCATCATATACTTTTAGGAGCATATTGTATGGGCGTGACCTGCTGCGAGAGGGCACAATATGGTGCATATGTGATAGCCAGAAGGTCCATATCCATCATGCTAAATGGATACCCAAGCAGGGGAGTATGAGGCCATTGGGACAGGAGTATGTGCATGGAATAACGCAGGTGTGTGACCTGCTAACGCCATGTGGTAGAGAGTGGGACAGTGGGAAGCTAGAGAGCATGTTTACCCAAAGTGATGTAGGCGACATCAAGCAGATAAAGATCGGCGGACCTGGAATGGTTGATTACCTTGCTTGGAACCACACAAAAACATGACAATTTTCTCTAAGGTCAACTTATCACTTGAGGATGATGATGAACAGGAGCGGAAGGTGATAACCCACAAGTATAGGCATCATTTGTAGCCGTTTTCGATAAGTAAGAGTGTTGAACCCAATGAGAAGCTAAAGGTAGAATTTATATTCTCTTCAAATTCTGCCGACCAATGATACAACTTTACGCACACATAATGTTCACTTTATCTAGAACAAGAATAAAACTACTTTGTTGGTGTAATAGGATAAGTTCGCAAGAATAAAACTTGAAGTACTTAGCTAGATAATAAAAGTTATTTTGTTTTAATAGAGAGATTTTTGTAGCACAAAGAGAAAGATTGTTCATAGGCAATTGATATATGACATGTATGATACTTATTTTATGCAATAAGGGGGAGGCATACGCTAACATATTTTCCGTACTTGAATCACATGCAGTGGCGGAGGCAGCAATCTGGCAAGCTTTGGCCTCCGCCACAGCTTAATTTTTTCCTCTCTTCATGCTATATACACGCTGACGTTGAAGCTTCACACACTGTATTGTTATACACTAGCCTGCCTACACCTGCCATACCTACAAGACAATTCTGCCTTCGCCATTGATCACATGTGTTTATGATTGGAACTCTAGCAAGCATCCGCAACTACCAAAAATTATCAATGTAAAACTCGACCATAGCATTAAGTAACAAGTCCTCTTTGTTCCCATACGCAACAATCCCCTTACGCGGGTATAAACTTATGTCATTCTCACCACCCACTATAAGCAAATTATGAACATATGGCAAACCCTATAGCGATAATCCCACAAGCTTGCGCTATACAGAGGGCACCATAAAAAAGAACCATATGAACATACAACTCAGATCAATCACACCAATACCACAATTAACCCGTAAGACAAAAATAATCTACTCAAACATCATAGGATGACCACACATCATTGGATAATAATATACAGCTTTAACCATGTTTAAGTAGATATTATAGTGGGAACAGAGAGATTACACCGCTGCATAGAGGGGCGAGAGTTAACGATGACGGCTGGAAGTTGTGGGTGTAGAACAGAGAGCCGGTGGTAAAATTCTTGGGTTTATTTCATCCGGTCATTGCGTGTATCGACCTGCATGCATCATTACGTCATGAGTAGTCCGTCATCATGTCCACGACCATGATGTTAAACTATAGAATTATGTCATCCGGCCCTTTTCTTTAGAAAAAGAAAAGGTAATCATGCGTTCCATGGGTATATCTTTGAGGTTGGTCAAAATATATGTGGTGCTTTTTTCTTTTCCTTTGGGACAGAAATCATAGATGCTTGTGAGTTTGCTACTCACTTTTTCTTTTGAAACACACAATTGCTCAAAGTATCGAATCGGACAGGTATATGTAGCACATAAAGCGGTGGTACATGCACTAGAAACAATAAAGAATCAATAAACAAAATATAATACTGTTCTTTTAAGAAAATATTATCATGTTGCATGGGTATGTATCAGTAAAGGAAAATAACAGCCGGTCCTTTTGCGCACCAACTCGTGGTTGGATGGTCAAGAGGACATTGTTATCCACAGCCCACCAAGGTTCAATTCCTAGACTGAAATTGGTGCTCGCATTTTTCAGAATTTATTCTAGCCCTTCCGACGATGTGCGTTCAGTGGGAGGAGATGTCTGTGGCGACTTCGTCGATCTGAAGATGATGTGTCGGCTCGGTCTCAAAAGTGCTCATAGGATAGGTGTGTGCGTTCATAGCGATGAGTATATGTTTGTATGTGTTAGTGTATGCATCTGTATTGTGTTAAAACAAAGCCGGTTCTTTTTCTTTTGGAAAGAAAAGATGATCATGCGCTCCATGGGTACGTAAATCACTGAAATTAGCCAAAATTACGCAAGAACTCTTTCTTTGCCTTTGCGATAGTTAGTGTTTTTTCTTTCGCTCACTGAAACACACGTGTACATATTTTTATTACATTACAAATGTAATTGCGTCAAGGATAGAAGAGGTCAGGCGGTTTCTGATGTTTTGCCATAGCCGACATATTTGACACTATAAGACTACTAGAAATAAACTAAGAAAATTGAACGACTACACTATTGCTCCCGCGCAATTGTGTATAAAAGGAGTATTCTATTTGTCTAGACATGTTAGAAGCATGTGTTCAACATGTTTTCTCCACCATTTTCTATTTTCCGAGATACCCCCTTGATGGCAAAGTTGTCTGGGCTGAGGCTTGTAAAGCAAGTTAGAGGCGAAGAAGGATCACAAATTTGTTTGGACTGAGGCTTGTGATTCTAGTTTCATGGTGCTGGAGACCATATTGACTACAAGCCTCGTCTTGACTCTGCCAGATATTCACAGAAGTTTCGACATATATTGTGATGCTTCCAGATGTGGGATTGGTTGCGTGTTAATGCAAGAGGGAGAAGTTGTGACATATACATGTAAATAGCTATGGCCGCGTGAACAAAACTACCGCACCCGTGACTTGGAATTGGAAGCCGTGATTCTTGATTTGGAGATTTGGAGGCATTACCTTATTGGCAAAGGTGTGAGATATATATGGACCACAAGAGTCTCAAATATATTTTCACCCAACCATACCTCAATCTCAGGCAGAGAAGATGTCTATAGTTAATCAAGGATTATGACCTTGGGGTCATTTACCATCCAGGAAAATCCAACGTGGTCGCCGATGATCCTACGAGGAAGCCAGGAACAATGAATATGGCGATTATAATCACTAATCCCGCACATCAAGAAGATTATACAAGTAAAGAACTCTTGAATAATACTTTTCCCTATAATGTTCCCACTTCCGTCACAAAAGTTTTAGTATTCTAATTTACGAGAGTTTTATTCTCATTAGTTTTGCTATCCTCACTTTCTCACTTAGCGGTAACAAATTCAGACATGGTAGCAACTTCAAGCAAGCAAACTAGCAAAGTAAAATATTTTTTATGTTTTTTATATTTTTTATGAGATTATTAAAAGAAAATAAAGCAAATAAAAAAGTAGAGTAAGTAGATGATAATTTGAGTGCAGGTACTTGTAGGTTTTTTACGATGACTCTGGCAACGACGTCAATTTCTTTTTATGAAGTCTCTCTAGAAACGGCGTCAGGAATACTTATGAGTTGCATTGGGATTTTCCCCGAAGAGGAAGGGTGAAGCAATATAGTACTCCCTCCGTCTCAAAATTCTTGTCTTAGATTTGTCTACATATGGATGTATCTATTCACATTTTAGTGTTAGATACATCCGTATCTAGATAAATCTAAGACAAGGATTTTGGGATGGAGGGAGTAGCTGATAAGTATTTCCCTGAGTGAGAACCAAGGTTATAAAACCAATAGGGGAATCACAAAAATCCTAGTGAACAACACCTGCACACACAAGAGCAAATGTTTGCATCCAACGCTGGCAAGAGGGTTGTCAATCGAACTCGTTACTTGTAAGGATCAAATCTGATAGTGGTAGATAGATAAATTGTGAAACAAAATAAAGTAAATAATTTGCAACAAGGTATTTTTGGTTTTTATAATATGATAGAAGTAGACCCACGGGTCATAGTTTTCACTATAGAGGCTCCTATCTTGAGACATAGCATACGGTGGGTAAACAAATTACTATTGGGCAATTGATAGAAAAGCGCATAGTTATTATGTTATTCAAGGCAATGATCATGTATATAAGCATTACGTTTGTGACAAGTAGACCGAAACGATTATGCATCTACTACTATTACTCCACCAATCGAATGATATCTAGCATGCATCTATGGTATTAAGTTCATAACAAACAGAATAATGCATGAAGTAAGATGACATAATGTAGATAGAATAAACTCAACCAATATGAATAAACCCCATCGTTTTACCCTTAATGACAACAATACAAATACGTACCTCGCTACCCCTTCTGTCACGAGGTGAGGACACCGCAAGATTGAACCCGTCACAAAGCACCTCTCTCACTGAAGATAAATCAATCTGGTTGACCAAACCAAACGGATAAATCGGAGAGAATCCAAATCTATTACAATCATGTATAATAAAGTACAGCAAAGACTCAGTTACTTTTAATGAATAATCGGATCATAAACCCAAAATTTATCGGATCCAAACAAACACACCGCAAAAGAAGATTACATTTTATAGAACTCCATCAGGATCATGGAGAACTTTGTATTAGGGATCAAAGAGAGAGAGAGAGAGAGAGAGAGAGAGAGAGAGAGAGAGAAGAAATCATCTAGCTACTAGCTATGGACCCGTAGGTCTATGGTAAACTACTCACACATCATTGGAGGACGGTAAGGTTGATGTAGAAGCCCTCCGTCATAGATTCTCCCTCCCGCAGAGGATCAGAAAATGACTCCAGATGGAATTGCAAAAGAACAAAAGTTTGCGGCGGCAGAAAAAGTGTTTAGGGTGGCTCCCTGTAAGTTTCAGGATTGTGGAATTTATGGAGTTGGAATTAGGTAAAACGGAGTTGTGAGGGTCCCACAAGCTTAGGGGGCGCGCCGTGTGAGCTTGTGGCACTCTCGTACCTCTCTCGGTGTCATCCCGAGGTTCCTAGGGTCCCTTCTGGTCCAGAAAAAAATCATTGTAAAGTTTTATCGTGTTTGGACTTTGTTTGATATTGATTTTCTGAAAAACAAAAGACATGCAGAAAACAACAACCGGCACCGGGCACTGTAGGTTAGTTCTAAAAAATGATATAAAATTGCATATAAAGTATCTAAGATTGATAATATAATAACATAAAATAATCAATAATTGTAGATACGTTGGAGACATATCAATATATAGTCGAGTGATTTCCACCGGCAACCGTCTACGGGGTGTCTCAACATGTCATCATTTTTTTACGCGAGCTTCTTTCATTGTGCCAATGTAAGGGTTTAGCTTCCTTCTTGTTTGTGTAATAATGTTGCAGGTGAGGAATGAGCGCAAAGTACCTTCCAAACTTTTGAGCATTTTTCTTTCCACGCTTGAATTGGGGTTTGTTGCATCTTGGACTCTATTCTTATCATGCTCGTTTCAATAAATGATGCAACAATTGACGCACATGTGGTATCTTATGTGCGGAAAATTAAGAGGGCACGCGATCTTCTTGGAGTCTTCGACATTATGAGGCAACATGTTCCCCGCGGGAAAAACTCGGTATAGATACTCAGATGTCGCGTTCAGGCTTGCGCCCGTGCTTTTGTATTTTGTCTTGTTGCCTAGAAGTTTGAGCCTGACATGCAGGTGGGTGTGTTCGGATTGTAGCCTCATACAGTAGAGTTGTCAAGTCTACTTCCAGTTGCACCAACTTGTGCTAGCCTCTCTAAAAACAACTCTTCCATTACTCATCCTTTTCAGTTTTAAAATGAGGGTCCTCCAACATTGTAGCCAATGACCACTCCTGCGTCAGAGACTCTTCTTCATGCCAGTCCTAATTTTCTTCATGTTTGGGCACCTTTTGGTCGTTACCTTCTTCTCGCTCTTCATCGACATTGTTTCCCGCTCCTTCATATGTCGTCCCTTCATCGACATCGGAAACAATGTCCTCGTCCTCTTCCTCGTGCCTTGTTCAGACCCGGCAGGAAACCATATTTGAGCAAGTGCATCTTCACAGCGCCAGTAAAATGGGTTCGATCAAAACTCTGTTTTCGCACTTCTTACAAAGACATAATATCTCTGTGTTACCCTTTCGAATCATACCTTCCTCTGCCCACCTTGAAGAACCAATTTATAGTTTGTCCGGAGAATCGTTCGATCGAACAAACGCCCTACAAGGTATAAGAAAAAGAATTATAACAAACGACGTTATAGAAAATTTCGGCATAAACTTTGGGCCAAATGGGACATACTGAAGCAAACAAAAAACAGTCTTGACCCCTCAGACTAATCGGACGTGATACAGTTTTATTAATACTAGAATCGAAGATTGAAGAAGGGAATCGATGAATTTAGAAATGAGACCCGTACCGCAGTGAAAAAATTACTAGAACAGCACACTACATTTAGGGCAGATCGAAGCTCAAGCGAGCACATACATCATACCAACTGCTAATTGTAAACTTGCATTTGCACAACAAATCTGCAGGTCCTATCACGAAATATATACTGATGCATGTCAGGCCGAGCAATTGACGTTGCCCTTCGCAAAATGATAACTGAAGTTGCCCCGGAAGACGTCGAAGAAGACAACAGGCGGGCAGTAGACCGTAATGTCATAGAGCCTGGAGTAGGCCACCCCAACCTTGAAACGGACTAGTGCTGTGACCATGATTGTCAACGTCGGATGGCCTCTGTAGAACTTCTTCAGGTAAAGGTCCAACAAGTCCTTCTCCACGAACGCTGCCACGGCCATGGATATGTGGCTGTGGCGCGGCTGGTACAGCGGCATGGATCCATTCACCGTCGCCGGCACCGAGTTGTTCTTCAAGCGCTTACTGGGGAGCTGCAGGCTCACGATGACTTCCCTATAGTCCACCCCTGCGCGGCGGCTGGGGTTGTCGACGGCGAGGGTGAAGTTGAAGGACAGCCCGTTCTTGCCGTCCATGGTGCTGTCTGTCCCGTTTGCCGCGGTGATGGAGAAGTGGATGTGCGCGGGGCTGAGGATGATGCAGGTGACCATGATAACAGTGCTGGCGGCGAGGATTAGGGCCATGACTGTCAGGATGAGGATCTTGTGTTTCCGCCACCATGGTGCTCTAGGCTCTAGCTGGTTCGCCATGGAAAGCATGCATCTGCGCGCGGAGCAGTTGGCACTATATAGCTAACCAATGCTGAAGCTGCTTCTCTTGGCCGGCCGGATGCAGATCGACTTTTAATAGTGCCACATTTCTACCTGTGACGGTATGTAATGACAAGGAATCCACCACTCAAGTGATTCAAGATTCGTGTAATAGGGGTCCCGTACGTGATGCCAGTACTATTTTACTGTATTGTGCAAACACTCCTTCATATATCTCTTTACCTAAGTCACGTGGTTCACCACTTTCTGTAAGGCAGTGCAACAGAGTTGCATGTTCTCTCTCCCAAACAAATCTGCTATTTTATTTCACCTTTCCTAAGTTAAATTATTTATATCTACAGAATCAATATTTCAATTTTAACATTTTTTATATATTTCGACTCCTGGCAATATAAGCAAACAAAACTATTCAAAAAAGAAAAACAAGACAATTAGTGTTTGATATATTTTAACTAGTTTGATTTTTTTTGTTCAGTCTGTTTTCTAAATGTAGTGGAATCTAGGTTTTTGAAACAGGTGAAATCAGTTTTTGAGAGTGAAATAAAATAAAATAGAGTGAAATTAGTTTTTTTTCTAATAACGTGAAATCTTTTTTCTGAAATGAGTGGAATCAGTTTTAAAAATGAGTGAACGTAGTTTCCTGATATGATATAAATCAGTTTTATTGGCGTGAGTGAAATATGTTTATTGGAATGTCTGAAATCTATTTTTTAAATCGAGTGAAATCAGTTTTCGAAATTAGTGAAATTACTTGAATTTAATGAAATCAGTGTTTTTTGAAATGAATGAATCGGTGTTTGAAACAAATGAAATACTTTCTATTTTTGTCCATTTTGTTCAGTCCGTTCCGGCCCAGCCAAACTGATAAGCGAGGGATTTATATTTTACCGGCTAGGCCCAGCCGCTCATCATTGTGCTTCATTGTAAAGGACAACGTTATTTAGATCGAGGGATGGGGGAGGCAGCGCCACCAACATGAGATGCAATTCACCATGGACATGTCAATGCTTGACAAATCTTCAATGTTGTTGTTCTGTTGTTTGAACACTGAGTATAACGTGAAGGTGTACATGCAAGATATATGCAATCTCTGTTCAAAATAATACCATTATCTGCAAATTTACACCACTGTAAATGCTCGTTCTAGCATATTGTGGAACAACGCGAAGTGTATGAAATCTGTGTGCAAGTTTTGTCATGATTTGTTTAGAATACATTTTTGTTTTGGTCTATAGATATCTTTATTTACTGTTAAGAAAACAAGTAAGACATAAAAAGGTCATTTATTTTCACTTGTGTTCTGGCTCCTATTTATTGGTGTTGTTTAGTTGATTTTATGTTGATTGGCTTTTCTCCTATATGTGCGCCTGCGGCAGAGATTTGATGGTGCAATCGTGTGACACTACTTAAACTTTTTTTAGGGACATGGATTGGAATTCATTTCTGTAATTGGACTACTTAAATCATAATTATTATTGAAGTTGCACTACTTTACACTTGTTCTTGCATAGCACAAAAGAGTGCAAGTTTTCTGTAATTGATTTGCAAGTTTTAATCATTTTGATTTTTGCATATAAGAAAAGAGGTTGACAATAGGTCGTTATGATTTGTTAGTTGTATACCATTAATTTCATTTTTAGGGTTAATCCACTCATATAATTCATTCTTCCCTGTAAAGAAATTTCTTGTTTTTTTTTTCTTAGTACATTACTTTTGTCAGCCTAGAATTTTTTTTCTTACTTAGAAAGAAACTTTCTATTCTCTCCTTCTATTTAAGTTCATTTCTTCTTTGAGGTACTACCATTTCTAGAATTCTTTCTTTCTTAGATTGAATTTTAGTACTCTTACTTTCTGTTTTTAGCACTTCTTCTAAGGAAAAAACCAAGTCCATTTTTAACCACGTGTTAGAAAAAACAAATTTGTGCAAACCGGGACTGGATCGGGAAAGTAATTAGGCTATTAGTGGGAGGTGCTGATGTAGGACACCTGGTGTTACGTACACCCTAGACCAAGTTTATAAGTAAGCAAAAAATCTATGAGAATTTTGGACAAAATCCATTAGTTTTGTGTAAGCAATGAATAATTTCATCAAATCTTTATGAACTGAAAGATTTTTTAAATTTCCATTAAATTTTGTGCACTACTAAAAATTCACCAAGTTTTCGTGAAATAAAGGAGAATTCAGTTACTCATTAAGTTTTTATGAAGTTTGAAAAATCTAAAATTTTAATTATTTTTTGTAAACGATGAAAGATTTCGGAAAGCTATGGCAAGTTTACTGAGATCTGTCATATGTGTCCCCTCCAAAATATATGTCCATATCAGCAAGTGTGTGCAATATACTCTAGTAAATAAAACTAATAGTGTGGATCTCAAAGTTATTGCACAGTCCACTAAACGGATATGCCCAAGGAGTCCCGGTAGGCCCGGAAGAGAGCGAGGGGTAAACTTTTAGGGTTTATTTCATCCGGTCATTGTGTGTATCCACGTGCATGTATCATTACGTCATGTGTAACAGCCGGTCATGACCATGATGTTAAATGCAAGGAAAAATAACAGCCGGTCTTTTTCTTTAGAAAAAGAAGAGGTAATCATGCGTTCGGGTACATCTTTGAAGTTGGCCAAAATCTACGTAGGGCCTTTTTCTTTCCCTTTGGGACAAAAATCGTAGATGCGTGTGAGTCTGCTACACACTTTTTCTTTTGGAACACACAATCCCTCAAACTATTGAAACAGACAGGTATGTATTTGATTGTATACACAAACTACATCCACCATTGGATGTGCTTGATGCGATGCATTCTTGCTGGACACCTTGTCAGATAGTCAACAAGTTTTTATGAACATTAGAAAACTACAGAAAGGATTTATTTTGGGTGAAAATAATTAGATATATTATAAAAGTTCACCGAAAGTACAAAGCATCTCAAACATAATAAAATTACATCAAGATTTTCGAGACCACCGAACGACCACTACTGCTGCCAGAACGAGCCACCGACGCGCCATTGTTGCCGCTCCCCTACCGGAGCTGGCTTGACCTTGTCGATGACAGTCAGAAAGTCTTCATGCACGTGCCCTAAGGACGGAGCATGAGTTGTTGCCTTTGAACTCTTGCCTAGATCTGAAGCACCAGACATCAAATCTTGCCACATGATGAGAAACTCTAAGCTCACCGCCCCAAGGAGACAGCGGGCATGCCGGAGCTCCGTCGACTACATATAACAGACAAACTCAAGGAGGATTGGAGCCCGGAAGACAAATTCGAAGAAGAAGCGCCGCCATCCACCTGATCGCCATGCCTGCGAGGACATAAAAAGCCTAAGCTAAACTACTAACTGGACCGAAGGCACCAGGATTCCCCTCCCCCTCGATGGCCGCTGGAGCAGTAGGCAGAAGGGAGGTGAATTCACGGGTTTGTCGGTGAAGACTGGAGGGGAGAGTGAGGGAGTCCCGGATTAGGGGGTGTCCGGATAGCCGAACTATCACCGTTGGCCGGACTCCTGGACTATGAAGATACAAGATTGAAGACTTCGTCCCGTGTCCGGATGGGACTTTCCTTGGCGTGGAAGGCAAGCTTGGCGTCTGGATATGTAGATCTCCTACCATTATAACCGACTACATGTAACCCTAACCTATCCGGTGTCTATATAAACCGGAGGGTTTTAGTCCGTGGGACGAACAACAATCATAGCATAGGCTAGCTTCTAGGGTTTAGCCTCTCGATCTCGTGGTAGATCTACTCTTGTACTACCCATATCATCAATATTAATCAAGCAGGAGTAGGGTATTACCTCCATCGAGAGGGCCCGAACCTGGGTAAAAACATCGTGTCCCTTGTCTCATGTTACCATCCGCCTAGACGCACAGTTCGGGACCCCCTACCCGGTTTTGACACCGACATTGGTGCTTTCATTGAGAGTTCCTCTGTGCCGTCGCCGTCAGGAAGGATGCCTCATCCCGTCTTTAAGGACGATACTATCGCCAAAGGAGCCTTGGCCACTGGCCAGACTCTCCGGCTGGGTGGTTTTCTTATGACTGCCCGGTTCGGCCGCCCGGCAAGCGATGACTTCTCGAGTCGCCGAAACCAATCTTCACGTTAATTGAACTTGCCGAATAGTTAGATCCGATCGAGCTCTCCTCCGTAACGAGCTCTTGTATCGCATCGCCGCCGGGAGTCGCCACAGACTACGACGACCAGATCGGGCCTAAACCGATCTGAGAGAGATCAACTCTCCCAGGTTACCCATCATGTTGCTGTGATAGAGGAGCAATGCGGCGATTCTTCTTCTATCTTAAGGACTAGCTACGTCCGGATTCCCGATCCTCCATGCCGGATTCCGCAGAGGTGCGGATGTCGATCAAGCCCTGAACTTAAAGTCGGTGGCGGGTTGGACTCATTGGATAGCATTCAAAAATCCAAACTTCCGACTTCGGAAACTTCTCGGCCCCTGAGTCTTAAATTGGACGGGGTTCCGGTTCTAGTTCCACCCGCCCACCCAAACATTAGCGATCTATCCCGAATCCGGCAAGAGCCTGCTGAAACAGTACATCATTACTGGGCCAGATTCCTCCTGGTTATGGACAGGATAAAGGATTGCCGAGAGGAGGACACAATCTCACTTTTCTGCAATAATTGCACGGACAAGGGAATCCTAAACGCCATAAGTCGTCGTGAAATTACACGCTTTGATGACTTGGTGACCATAGTAAAAAAGTATTGTATGATGGAGAGTGCTTGGAAAACCGAAAGTAAATTTTGGGATAATCCGGCCCCGAATACATCCCTAGTCCGAAATTAAAGGGTGCATCAGCACCAAGCACCTGGGTTAAACACCAAAAAAAAACCCTAAAGGGTACGGAACCGTACTGGAGGGTTGGCTAAACGGACCCTGCAAAATTCATAGCACAGAGGGCGCCACTGAAGGAAATATGCCCTAGAGGCAATAATAAAGTTATTATTTATTTCCTTATTTCATGATAAATGTTTATTATTCATGCTAGAATTGTATTAACCAGAAACATGATACATGTGTGAATACATAGACAAACATATAGTCACTAGTATGCATCTACTTGACTAGCTCATTAATCAAAGATGGTTATGTTTCCTAACCATAGACAAGTGTTGTTATTTGATTAATGGGATCACATCATTAGGAGAATGATGTGATTGACATGACCCATTCCGTTAGCCTAGCACTTGATCGTTTAGTATATTGTTATTGCTTTCTTCATGACTTATACATGTTCCTGTAACTATGAGATTATGCAACTCCCGTTTACCGGAGGAACACTTTGGGTGCTACCAAACGTCACACCGTAACTGGGTGATTATAAAGGAGTACTACAGGTGTCTCCAAAGGTACATGTTGGGTTGGCGTATTTCGAGATTAGGTTTTGTCACTCCGATTGTCGGAGAGGTATCTCTGGGCCCTCTCGATAATGCACATCACTATAAGCCTTGCAAGCAATGTAGCTAATGAGTTGAGTTACGAATGATGCATTACGTAACGAGTAAAGAGACTTGCCGATGCTTGAGATTGAACTAGGTATTGGATACCGACGATCAAATCTCGGGCAAGTAACATACCGATGACAAAGGGAACAACGTATGTTGTTATGCGGTTTGACCGATAAAGATCTTCGTAGAATATGTAGGAGCCAATATGAGCATCCAGGTTCCGCTATTGGTTATTGACCAAGAATAGTTCTAGGTCATGTCTACATAGTTCTCGAACCCGTAGGGTCCGCACGCTTAAGGTTTCGATGACAGTTATATTATGAGTTTATGAGTTTTGATGTACCGAAGGAGTTCGAAGTCCCGGATGAGATCGGGGACATGACGAGGAGTCTCGAAATGGTCGAGACGTAAAGATCGATATATTGGACGACTATATTCGGAGTTCGGAAAGGTTCCGAGTGATTCGGTATTTTTCGTACGGAGAGTTACGGAATTCGCCGGGAGTATATGGGCCTTATTGGGCCATACGGGAATAGAGGAGAGAGGCCAAAGGAAGGAGGCCTGCGCCCCCTCTGGTCCGACTGGACAAGGCGCAGCCCTTTTCCTTATTCCTCTCCCCTCTTTCCCCTTCTCCTACTCCAACAAGGGAGGTGGAATCCTACTAGGACTAGGGAGTCCTAGTAGGACTCCACACTTGGCGTGCCCCTCCTAGGGCCGGCCTCCTCCCCTTGCTCCTTTATATACGGGGCAGGGGGCACCCAAGACACAAAAGTTGATCTGGATTGTTCCTTAGCCGTGTCGGTGCCCCTCCACCATATTCCACCTCGGTCATATCGTCGCGGAGTTTAGGCGAAGCCTGCGCCGGTAGAACATCATTATCGTCCTGCGCCGTCGTCTTGTGAAACTCATCCCGACGCTTTGCTGGATCGGAGCCGGGGATCATCATCGGGCTGAGCGTGTGCTGAACTCGGAGGTGCCGTGCGTTCGGTACTTGGATCGGTCGGATCGTGAAGACGTCTGACTACATCAACCGCGTTGTCATAACGCTTCCGCTTACGGTCTCACGAGTGCGTGGACAATACTCTCCCCTCTCGTTGCTATGCCATCACCATGATCTTGCGTGTGCGTAGGAATTTTTTTGAAATTACTACGTTCCCCAACAGCCACTCCAACTCATAGCCTTCGAGCATGTTGGATACTACGGCAGGTGGCCAAAAGTGGCGAGGAGCTTCTAGCCTCAGAATCCCAGCCCAGCAACACCAGTACGGTGTTAACAGTCTTCGAGACTTTCGCATCAAATAATATGCGGAAACGAACACTCCGCAATCTTGCCGAAGTCTACCAAGTAGCAACAATAAATCCATGGAGTGACACGGCTATTACCTTTAGTGCCAAAGTGATTTAACCCAAATTCCGAACAGCCCGAGCACCAGCCGCATTGGTCCTCAGTCCAATAGTGGACGGCTTTCACCTTACTAAGGTACTCATGGATGGCGGCAGCAGACTAAACCTCATCTATGAGGAAACCTTCCGAAAAATGAAAATAGACTGGAACCGCATTGAGCGAAGCAGCACAACCTTTAGAGGAATAATCCCTAGTCGGGAAGCATGCTGCATAGGAAAAATCACACTGGACGTAGTGTTATTTCGTCGGACAATTACAGGTCCGAGGAGGTCACATTTCAAGTGGCCCCGTTCAGCAGCGGATATCACGCTTTATTAGGGCGAGAGGCATTCACAATTTTTCAAGCTATACCCCATTTTGGGTACATGAAGCTTAAAATGCCCGGACCTAACGGAATCATCACTCTCCCTAGTGATCCGAACATAGCGCTCCGCGCCGAAAACAAGACAGCCGCACTAGCCCTCGAGGCACTATCCGAAGCCTTAGCGGCCGAGGAACTAACTGCGATGCGCTCCACGGTGAACAGGGACGATGTGATACTTGATAAAAGATCCAAGTCCACCTCTTTTAAACCAGCGGACGAAATAGTCAAATTCCAAGTCCACCCAACGGACCCTGCAAAGACGGCCTCCATTGGGGCACAATTAAACCCTGATGTAGACGCCGCACTACGAGAATTTCTACGAGAAAAGCGACATTTTTTGTCCGCACCCTTCAGACATGCCAGAATCCCACGTCGGTGGCCGAGCACAGCCTAAATATCCTAAAAGGATTCAAGCCAGATCAAACAGGCTCTTGGCGCTTTGAACCCAAGAGACAGGCCATGGGAGAGGAGCTAGCCAAACTTCTAGAAGCCGGATTCATCAGAGATATAAAACATCCGGACTGGTTAGCAAATCTGGTGATGGTACCAAAGAAGGACAAATCCTGGCGCCTATGTGTTGATTTCAAAGACCTTAATAAGGCTTGCCCAAAGGATCCCTTCCCCCTCCCTCGTATTCATCAAATTATCGACGCTACAGCAGGACACGACTCATTGTGCTTCCTCGACGCGCACTCCGGCTACCACCAAATCAAGATGGCGGAGCCAGACCAAGCTGCAACAGCATTCATCACTCCATACGGCCCATTCTGCTTCAACACAATGCCCTTCGGGCTCAAAAACGCCGGCGCAACATATCAGCGCATGATTCAGACATGTCTGGCAAACCAGATCGGCAAAACAGTGGAAGCATATGTAGATGACGTGGTCGTCAAATCCAAGCATGTCGAAACTATAGTAGACGATTTGAGGCTCACATTCGACAATCTTCGAAAATATGACATCAAGCTCAATCCGGAAAAATGCGTCTTCGACGTTCCTGCCGGAAAGCTCCTGGGCTTCATTGTGTCCGTAGAGGAACCGAAGCTAAACCAGCCAAGATCCGAGCTCTGTCACAATTGGATATTCCAAAAGACCTCAAACAAATACAAATATTGACTGGATGCTTAGCTGCTCTAAGGAGCTTTATTTCCCTTTTGGGAGAATAGGCGTTAGCCCTTTACCTCCTCCTCCGCCGCACGAACACTTCGAGTGGGCCGGATGCCGTCCACGGACTAGAAGAGATAAAAGCCATATTGGCAACAAATCCGGTCCTGGCGGCAACGTAGGCGAACCAATGCTATTATATATCGCCGCAACACATCAAGTTGTCGGTAGCGGTGCTCATGATCGAGCGAAAGCGGACGGACACGGTTCCCTCTTCAAAGACCGGTTTATTATGTGTCCACTGTCCTCACTCCATGCAAGTCCAGGTACCCACATTATCAAAAGATAGCATACGCGGTGTTCATGGCATCCCGGAAGCTGCGACACTACTTTCAAGAGTGTTCGATAATGGTAGCCTCTGAAGTACATCTTAACGACATTATAAACAACCGCGACGCGACGGGCCGGATTGTCAATAGGGCCATAGAGCTCCTTCCATTCGACATAACCTATAAGCCACGACGATCTATTAAGTCGCAGGTTTTGGCCGACTTCGTGGCCGAATGGACCGAAGCCGAACTCCCTAAAGAGTACGGCGCATACTCCAATTGGATCATACACTTTGACGGCTCCAAAATGTTGGCTGGCACGGGGCTGGCGTCGTCACAGCGTCCCCAACCGGGGACACAGTCCAATCGTCCTTCAGATAATGTATACGGACTCCAACAACGCAGCCGAATATGAGGCCCTTCGCACGGCCTCCGGATGGCAGTCTCCATGGGCATTAAACGCCTAGAGGTGCGCGGGGATTCGAACCTTGCGATATCTCAAATAAACGGAGACTTTGATGCCAAAGATCCGAAAATGGCAGCATACCGCAATGCGGTCCTACAAATGTCAGCATGGTTCGGAGGGCTCGAATTTCATCATATAGCCCGGGATAACAACCAGGCGGCGGACATATTGGCACGCATCGGTGCAAAACGCGATGCCGTCCCGCCCAACATCTTCCTGGAACGGCTGTTCAAGCCATCCGTACTATGGGAAGGGGAGTCCGGAAATAACAATCCGGACCCAACCGCACTGCCTGACGCCGAGCACTCTGACACAATCGGAGGCTCTGCCACCGAGATACACCCTCCGCCCACGAAATAATGGCGGTTATCGCCCCGTGGACGGAACCATTCCTGTTGGGGAACGTAGCAGAAATTCATAATTTTCCTACGTGTCACCAAGATCTATCTATGGAGAAACTAGCAACGAGGGGAAGGAGGGTGCATCTACATACCCTTGTAGATCGCTAAGTGGAAGCGTTCAATGTAGCGGGGTTGAAGGAGTCGTACTGGTCGTGATCCAAATCACCGGAGATCCTAGTGCCGAGCAGACGGCACCTCCGCGTTCAACACACGTACAGCCGGTGGCGTCTCCCATGCCTTGATCCAGCAAGGAGAGAGGAGAGGTTGGGGAAGACTCCATCCAGCAGCAAGACGACGGTGTGGTGGTGATGCAGAGCGTGGCAATCCTGCAGGCTTCGCCAAGCACCGCGGGAGAGGAGGAGGACTTGGGAGAGGGGAGGGCTGCGCCCGAGGGCAAGGGTGCAGCTCCCATGCGCCTCCCACTATATATAGGGGTGGAGGGGATTATTTCTTACCTTCCAAGTCCATTGGGGCGTTGGCAAGGTGGGAGGAAAGAAATCCCATCCTTTCCTTTCCCCATCGATTGTTATCCCCCTTTTAGGGATCTTGATCTTATCCCTTCGGGATATGATCTTATTCCTTCTAAGGGGGGATCTTGGTGCGCCTTGACCAGGGGTGTGGGGCCTTGCCCCCACTACCCACGTTCATGTGGGTCCTCCCATGTAGGTGGGACCCACTCCAGAACCTTCTAGAACCTTCCCGGTACAATACCGAAAATCCCGAACATTTTCCGGTGGCCAAAATAGGACTTCCCATATATAAATCTTTACCACCGGACCATTCCGGAACTCCTCGTGACGTCAGGATCTCATCCGGGACTCTGAACAACATTCGGTAACCACGTATATCTATTCCCTATAACCCTGGCGTCATCGAACCTTAAGTGTGTAGACCCTACGGGTTCGGGAACCATGCAGACATGACCGAGTCGTTCTCCGGTCAATAACCAACAGCGGGATCTGGATACCCATGTTGGCTCCCACATGTTCCATGATGATCTCGTCGGATGAACCATGATGTCAAGGACTCAATCGATCTCGTATACAATTCCCTTTGTCTAACGGTATTGTACTTGCCCGAGATTCGATCGTCGGTATACCGATACCTTGTTCAATCTCGTTGCGGCAAGTCTCTTTACTCGTTCCGTAACACATCATCCCGTGATCAACCCCTTGGTCACATTGTGCACATTATGATGATGTCCTACCGAGTGGGCCCAGAGATAGCTCTCCGTTTACACAGAGTGACAAATCCCAGTCTCGATTCGTGCCAACCCAACAGACACTTTCGGAGATACCTGTAGTGCACCTTTATAGCCACCCAGTTACGTTGTTATGTTTGGTACACCCAAAGCATTCCTACGGTATCCGGGAGTTGCACAATCTCATGGTCTAAGGAAAAGATACTTGACATCAGAAAAGCTTTAGCATACGAACTACACGATCTTTGTGCTAGGCTTAGGATTGGGTCTTGTCCATCACATCATTCTCCAAATGATGTTATCCCGTTATCAACGACATCCAATGTCCATGGTCATGAAACCGTAACCATCTGTTGATCAACGAGCTAGTCAACTAGAGGCTTACTAGGGACATGGTGTTGTCTATGTATCCACACATGTATCTGAGTTTCCTATCAATACAATTAGAGCATGGATAATAAACGATTATCATGAACAAGGAAATATAATAATAACCAATTTATTATTGCCTCTAGGGCATATTTCCAACAGTCTCCCACTTGCACTAGAGTCAATAATCTAGTTCACATCGCTATGTGATCAACACTCATAGGTCACATCTCCATGTGACCAACATCCAAGAGTTTACTAGTGTCACTAAACTAGTTCACATCATCATGTGATTAAGACTCAATGAGTTCTGGGGTTTGATCATGTTTTGCTTGTGAGAGAGGTTCGGGTCTGCAATATTCAGATCCGTATGTACTTTGCAAATCTCTATGTCATATTGTAAATGCTGCTTCCACGCTCCACTTGGAGCTATTCCAAATGGTTGCTCCACTATACGTATCCGGTTTGCTACTCAGAGTCACTCGGATAGGTGTTAAAGCTTGCATCGACGTAACCCTTTATGCCGAACTCTTTATCACCTCCATAATCGAGAAACATGTCCTTATTTACTCCAAGGACAATTTTGACCGATGTCCAATGATCCATTCCTGGATCACTCTTGTACCCCCTTGCCAGACTCATGACAAGGCACACTTCCAGTCGCGGTACACAAGATAGCATACTCTGAGCCTATGTCTCAAGCATAGGGGCGACCTTCGTCCTTTCTCTCTCTTCTCCGTGGTCGAGCTTTAACTCTTAACTTCATACCTTACAACTCAGGCAAGAACTCCTTCTTTGATCGATCCATCTTGAACACCTTCAAGATCATGTCAAGGTATGTGCTCATTTGAAAGTACCATTTAGCGTTTTTTATCTATCCTCATAGATCTTGATGCTCAATGTTCAAGCAGCTTAATTCAGGTTTTCTATTGAAAAACACTTTTCAAATAACCCTATATGCTTTCCAGAAATTCTACATCATTTCCGGTCAAAAATATGTCATTCACATATACTTATCAGTAATTCTATAGTGCTCCCACTCACTTCTTTGGAAATACAAGTTTCTCACAAACTTTGTATAAACCCAAAATATTTGATCATCTCATCAAAGCGTACATTCCAACTCCGAGATGCTTACTCCAGTCCTTAGAAGGATGGTTGGAGCTTTGCATACTTGTTAGCATCTTTCAGGATTGACAAAAACTTCTGGTTGTATCACATACAACCTTTCCTCAAGTATAACGTCGAGGAAACAATGTTTTGACATCCTATCTGCAAGATTTCATCAATCATGCAGTAATTGCTAATCCAATTCCAACAGACTCTTAGCATTGCTTCTGGTGAGAAAGCCTCACCGTAGTCAACTCCTTAAACTTGTCGGAAAACATCTTTAACGACAAGTCGAGCGTTCTTAATGGTGATACTTACCATCATTGTCCATCTTCCTTTTAAAATCCATCTTTACCCAACGTCCTTACGACCATCAAGTATTTCTTCCAAAGTCATGGATCCTCTCTGGATGTTATGGCCTTGAGCCATTCGTCAAATCCGGGCCCACCATCGCTTCTTCATAGCTCGTAGGTTCATTGTTGTCTAGCAACATGACCTTCAAGACAGGATTACTGTACCACTCGAGTAATGCGCATCCTTGTCACCCCTACGAGGTGCAGTAGTGACTTGATCCAAAACTTCATGATCACTATCATAAGCTTCTACTTCAATTGGTGTAGGCGCCACAGGAACAACTTCCTGTGCCGTGCTACACACTTTTTGAAGTGACGGTTCAATAACCTCATCAAGTCTCCACCATCCTCCCACTCAATTCTTTCGAGAGAAACTTTTCTCGGGAAAGGACCTAATTCTAGAAACAATCCTTTTGCTTCCTAATCGAGACTGGAGGTATACCCAACTGTTTTGGGTGTCCTATGAAGAAGCATTTTATCTGCTTTGGGTTCGAGCTTATCAACCTGAAACTTTTTCACATAAGCGTCGCAGCCCCAAACTTCTAAGAAACGACAATTTAGGTTTCTCCAAACCATAGTTCAAACGGTGTCGTCTCAACGGAATTATGTGGTGCCCTATTAAAGTGAGTGTGGTTGTCTCTAATGCCTAACCCATGAGCGATAGTGGTAATTCGATAAGAGACATCATGGTACGCATCATATCCAATAGGGTGCAACTATGATGTTTGGACACACCATCACACTATGGTGTTCCAGCGGTATTTATTGTGAAACAATTTCCACAATGTCTTAATTGCGTGCCAAAGCTCGTAACTCAGATACTCATCTCTATGATCATATCATAGACATTTTATCCTCTTGTCACGATGATCTTCAACTTCACTCTGAAATTACTTGAACCATTCAATAATTCAGGCTTGTGTTTCATCAAGTAAATACACTCAGTATCTACTCAAATCATCCGTGAAGTAAGAACATAACGATATTCATCAGATGCCTCAGCACTCATTGGACTGCACACATCAAAATGTGTTACTTCCAACAAGTTGCTATCTTGTTTCATCTTACTGAAACCGAGGCTTTTCAGTCATTTTGCCCATGTGGTATGATTTGCATATCTCAAGTGATCCAAAATCAAGTGAGTCCAAACAATCCATCTGCATGGAGTTTCTTCATGCGTATACACCAATAGACATGGTTCGCATGTCTCAAACTTTTCAAAAACGAGTGAGTCCAAAGATCCATCAACATGGAGCTTCTTCATGCGTTTTATACCAATATAACTTACATGGCAGTGCCACAAGTAAGTGGTACCATCATTACTATCTTATATCTTTTGGCATGAAAATGTGTATTACTATGATCGAGATTCAATAAACCATTCCTTTAGGTGCAAGACCATTGAAGGTATTATTCAAATAAATAGAGTAACCATTATTCTCCTTAAATGAATAACCGTATTGCGATAGACATAATCCAATCATGTCTATGCTCAACGCAAACACCAAATGACAATTATTCTGGTTTAATACTAATCTTGATGGTAGAGGGAGGCGTGCGATGTTTGATCACATCAAACTTGGAAACACTTCAACACATATCATCAGTTCACCTTTAGCTAGTCTCCATTTATTCCGTAGCCTTTTATTTGAGTTACTAACACTTAGCAACCGAACCGGTATCTAATACCCTGGTGCTACTAGGAGTACTAGTAAAGTACACAATAACTTAATGTATATCCAATATACTTCTATCGACCTTGCCAGCCTTCTCATGTACCAAGTATCTAGGGTAATTCTGCCCCAGTGGTTGTTCCCCTTATTACAAAAGCACTTAGTCTCGGGTTTGGGTTCAACCTTGGGTTTCTTCATTAGAGCAGCAGCTGATTTGCTGGTTCATGAAGTATCCCTTCTTGCCCTTGCCCTTCTTGAAACTAGTGGTTTCACCAACCATCAACAATTGATGCTCCTTCTTGATTCCTACTTTCGCGGTGTCAAACATCGCGAATATCTCAAGGATCATCATATTTATCCCTGATTTGTTATAGTTCATCACGAAGCTCTAGCAGCTTGGTGGCAATGACTTTGGAGAAACATCACTATCTCTGGAAGATCAACTCCCACTCGATTCAAGTGATTGTTGCACTCAGACAATCTGAGCACAAGCTCAACGATTGAGCTTTTCTCCCTTAGTTTGCAGGCTAATAAAATCGTCAGAGGTCTTATACTTCTTGACGTGGGCACGAGCCTGAAATCCCAATTTCAGCCCTCGAAACATCTCATATGTTCCGCGACGTTTCGAAAAACGTCTTTGGTGCCTCAACTCTAAACCGTTTGGTGAACTATCACGTAGTTATCAAAAGCGTGTATGTCCGATGTTCGCAACATCCATGCAGGCGGCGTTTGGAGTTCAGCACAATCGAGCGTGCATTAAGGACATAAGCTTTCTTCTGTCCGTATAATCGCTACTGTCAACTTTCAACTATATTTTCTCTAGGAACATATCTAAACAGTGGAACTAAAGCGCGAGCTTACGACATAATTTGCAAAGATCTTTTGACTACGTTCAGGATAATTAAGTTCATCTCATGAACTCCCACTCAGATAGACATCCCTCTAGTCATCTAAGTGATTACATGACCCGATTCAACTAGGCCGTGTCCGATCATCACGTGAGACGGACTAGTCATCATCGGTGAACATCTTCATGTTGATCGTATCCTCCATACGACTCATGCTCGACCTTTCGGTCTATTGTGTTCCGAGGCCATGTCTGTACATGCTAGGCTCGTCAAGTTAACCTAAGTGTTTCGCGTGTGTAAATCTGGCTTACACCCTTTGTATGTGAATGTAAGATTCTATCACACCCGATCATCACGTGGTGCTTGAAATGACGAACTTCATAGCGGTGCACAGTTAGGGGGTACACTTTCTAGAAATTTTAATGAGGGATCATCTTATTTACTACCGTCATTCTAAGAAAATAAGATGCATAAACATGATAAACATCACATGCAATCAAAAAGTGACATGATATGGCCAATATCATTTTGCTCATTTTGATCTTCATCTTCGGGGCTCCATGATCATCATCTTCACCGGCATGACACCATGATCTCCATCATCGTGTCTCCATGAAGTTGTCTCGCCAACTTATTACTTCTACTACTATGGCTACCGGTTAGCAATAAAGTAAAGTAATTACATGGCGTTGTTCAATGACACGCAGGTCATACAATAAATAAAGACAACTCCTATGGCTCCTGCCGGTTGTCATACTCATCGACATGCAAGTCGTGATTCCTATTACAAGAACATGATCAATCTCATACATCACATATCATTCATCACATTCTTCTTGGCCATATCACATCACATAGCATACCCTGCAAAAACAAGTTAGGCGTCCTTTAATTGTTGTTTGCATGTTTTTTGTGGCTGCTATGGGTTTCTAGCAAGAACGTTTCTTACCTACGCAAAACCGCAACGTGATATGCCAATTGCTATTTACCCTTCATAAGGACCATTTTCATCGAATCCGTTCCGACTAAAGTGGGAGGCGGCACCCGCTAGCCACCTTATGCACCAAGTGCATGTTAGTCGGTGGAACCCGTCTCACGTAAGTGTACGTGTAAGGTCGGTCCGGGCCGCTTCATCCCACAATACCATCGAAACTAGATTGGACTAGTAACGGTAAGTATATTGAACAAAATCAACGCCCACAACTACTTTGTGTTCTACTCGTGCAAAGAATCTACGCAATAGACCTAGCTCATGATGCCACTGTTGGGGAATGTAGCAGAAATTCATAATTTTCCTACGTATCACCAAGATCTATCTATGGAGAAACTAGCAACGAGGGGAAGGAGGGTGCATCTACATACCCTTGTAGATCGCTAAGCGGAAGCGTTCAAGAGAACGGGGTTGAAGGAGTCGTACTCGTTGTGATCCAAATCACCGGAGATCATAGTGCCGAACGGACGGCACCTCCGTGTTCAACACGTATAGCCGGTGGCGTCTCTCATGCCTTGATCCAGCAAGGAGAGAGGGAGAGGTTGGGGAAGACTCCATCCAGCAGCAGCACGACGGTGTGGTGGTGATGGAGGAGCGTGGCAATCCTGCGAGGCTTCGCCAATCACAGCGGGGAGGAGGAGGACTTGGGATAGGGGAGGGCTGAGCCGGGGCAAGGGTGCAGCTCCCATGCGCCTCCCCACTATATATAGGGGTGGAGGGATTATTTCTTGCCCTCCAAGTCCATTGGGGCGTTGGCAAGGTGGGAGGAAAGAAATCCCATCCTTTCCTTTCCCACCGATCGTGATCCCCCCTTTTTAGGGATCTTGATATTTTCCCTTCGGGATATGATCCTATTCCTTCTAAGGGGGATCTTGGTGCGCCTATGACCAGGGGTGTGGGGCCTTGCCCCCACTACCCCACGTTCATGTGGGTCCCCCATGCAGGTGGGCCCCACTCCGGAACCTTCTAGAACCTTCCCAGTACAATACCGAAAAATCCCGAACATTTTCCGGTGGCCAAAATAGGACTTCCCATATATAAATCTTTACCTCCGGACCATTCCGGAACTCCTCGTGACGTCTGGGATCTCATCCGGGACTCCGAACAACATTCGGTAACCACGTATATCTATTCCCTATAACCCTAGCGTCATCGAACCTTAAGTGTGTAGACCCTACGGGTTCGGGAACCATGCAGACATGACCGAGATGTTCTCCGGTCAATAACCAACAGCGGGATCTGGATACCCATGTTGGCTCCCACATGTTCCACGATGATCTCATCGGATGAACCACGATGTCAAGGACTCAATCGATCCCGTATACAATTCCCTTTGTCTAACGGTATTGTACTTGCCCGAGATTCGATCGTCGGTATACCGATACCTTGTTCAATCTCGTTATCGGCAAGTCTCTTTACTCGTTCCGTAACACATCATCCCGTGATCAACCCCTTGGTCACATTGTGCACATTATGATGATGTCCTACCGAGTGGGCCCAGAGATACCTCTCCGTTTACACAGAGTGACAAATCCAGTCTCGATTCGTGCCAACCCAATGTACACGTTCGGAGATACACCTGTAGTGCACCTTTATAGCCACCCAGTTACGTTGTGACGTTTGGTACACCCAAAGCATTCCTACGGTATCCGGGAGTTGCACAATCTCATGGTCTAAGGAAAAGATACTTGACATCAGAAAAGCTTTAGCATACGAACTACACGATCTTTGTGCTAGGCTTAGGATTGGGTCTTGTCCATCACATCATTCTCCAAATGATGTGATCCCGTTATCAACGACATCCAATGTCCATGGTCAGGAAACCGTAACCATCTGTTGATCAACGAGCTAGTCAACTAGAGGCTTACTAGGGACATGGTGTTGTCTATGTATCCACACATGTATCTTAGTTTCCTATCAATACAATTATAGCATGGATAATAAACGATTATCATGAACAAGGAAATATAATAATAACCAATTTATTATTGCCTCTAGGGCATATTTCCAACAATTCCTAGCCTACCTAACTAGGCAGGAACTCCCCGAAGACCAAAATGAGGCTCGCTGCATAGTACGGCGATCTAAAGCCTATAAAGTCCATGAGGGAGAGCTTTATAAGAAAAGCACTACAGAGTCCTTCAAAGGTGTATCTCCGAAGAGGAAGGGCGAAACCTCCTAGCTGAAATTCATGCGGACTGGGTGGGCACCACGCCGCAGCCCGGGCCCTTATAGGCAAGGCCTTCCGTACAGGATTTTATTGGCCGACGGCCCGGGCAGATCTTGAGATTTAGTCCAACGATGCGTCGATTGCCAGCTTTTTGCTAACTAAAGCCACATGCCACCCACCGCCCTCAAAACTATACCCATCACCTGGCGTTCGCGGTGCTGGGGCTTGACATGGTTGGACCCCTTAAGGGAGGAACCCACAAGCAAAAATACCTATTGGTCATGGTGGATAAATTCACCAAATGGATAGAGGCCAAGCTCATTAAAGCGGCGAATCCGGACCAGTGATAGACTTCATATCGTGGGTAGTGCAACGTTACGGTGTCCCCACAGTATCATCACCGATAACGGCACCAACTTCACGGCCGATGAGGTCAAATTATGGTGCAAAAACATGGGCATCAAGCTCGAATACGCCTCGCCTATCACCCTCAAACCAACGGTCAAGTCGAGCGAGCAAGCGGTCTAATCATGAGCGGCATTAAACCCGGACTAGTGCAGTCCCTCAAGGAATCTAACACGCCTTTGGGTTGAGGAGCTCGACTCCGTGCTACTGGGGCTGCGGACCACGCCGAATCGTACTACCGGATTCACACCATTTTTTATGGTGTACGGCGCAGAGGCAGTCCTGCCCTGCGACATAATTCATGACTCACCTCGTGTGCGCATGTATGAAGAAAGAGAAGCTGAGCTCGATCGGCAGGACAGTTTGGACGCATTGGAGGAGGAGCGGCGTGGCAAAAGCTTCGTTCCGCATTCTATCAACAATGGGCTCGAAGATATCAAAGCGAGGAAATGCGGGCCAAAGCTTACAACGTTGGCGAACTAGTTCTACGCTGCCGGACAAGAAAAAGGACAAACTCAAGCCCAAATGGGAAGGTCCCTTCATCATCGACCAGGTCCTGACCGGTGAGCATACCGTCTGCGAACGCATCGGATAACCGACTCGAGTCGAACCCATGGAACGCAGCCCGTCTCTGAAGATTCTCGCCTAAGCGCGGACTCCAAGTTCATCTCCTTCCTCCGTCCACATTTTCTATTTTTGCTGTCTTTTATTTCTCTCCTTCCTCCCTTTCTTTTTAAAGCCTTTAGAGGCTCGTTCACGCTTTGTTCAACATATTTGTGGCGCTGTCCGCTCATTATACCTGGGGCTTCTTTAATGAAGCTTATTTATCTGAGCTTCATGCCCAACACATGTGTCAAACTTCCGCATGTACCTTTTATTCACCATTATATGCATCGATATGACTTAAGTTTTGGCCAAGCTGGGTTGCACTGGCTCCTGTGCTTACCCCTCGTTCTCGATTGTTCGGCTAGGTGGTAAAGGGAGCACCTCTGCGATTATTACTGCCGGGTCAGCCGGATGTGTACCTCAGGTAGGTGAAGCCGAAAGCTAGCGTTCTTAAGGGAATATTTGGTCAGTGAACTGAAAGATGATTTTTAACTATTTATCCATCTGCCCCCAGATGATTTTCTGCTTTCTTAGCAGTTTTGACATGCACTTTAGGGCATGCATCCTAGCGAAAGGAACCCTTAATGGAACTATTCTTCCTGAAAGATGTTTCTTACTATCCATGTAATATAACATAACTAGTTGGGCACTTGTCTGATACAGCAATAATGACCCCTACGCCTTGTCTCCATGCATACCCTGGTTCTTATATAACCACGAAGGTATTCGGACACACTCCGGACTATAGGGTCCTGAGGTCGAAGCGAAAAGGTCCGCTATGACAAACGATCTATAATCCGGTTAGAAGACATTTTTCATGTCATATTCAATTACATAGTCAACTCGACTCATTGTATTCCTCCTCAATGCCATCTAATAGGCTATCTAATTTACAATCTTCTTTGGGAATACTTGGCGGTCAATTCTACTTGGCCGTACACTAAGCTTCTGGGGATCTCCTTCCCATCGTGCCCCCACAGGTCCGACCTCGGCCATGTGGTTTGGGTCAACAACCGTGTGCAGCGTCTTCACCATGGCCCAGGCCTCCCTGGCGCCCTGACGGCAGGCCGATATCTTCCATAGTCGAAAGCGCCGCCGTGCTCCTTGAAGCCGCTCTGCCAGCTCTCCAATGCCCTCGGGCAGGGAGATAGATGGCCACAAGGCCTGTCTGAAGCCTCTCATCACCTACTGAACTCGTTCGTGCAGCTGACGTAGTTCGGGAAGAAGATCACCCGAAGAACTGGGCATCTCCTCTTCAGGACGACCTGTGAGAAAACCTACATACATGTTTATGTTAGTCGCCTTCCTCGCCGAACTCTTTCAAAGTTCGCTCAAGCACTTACTGAAAATGCCGCGAAGCCGTCGATTCTCCTTCTGGTCTGACAACTGGGCACGAACATCCTTTAGTTCCTCTCCCAGTTGGGTGTTGGCATCTTGGAGGTTATTTTTCTCCTGCCGCACCCTTGTAAGCACGCTCTCGCCGGCCTTTAGCTGGCGCAGGAGCTGTTGCTTGTCCGGATCTAGTCCGGCGCCATCTGCAATATTATTGTCAGATTTACACACACGCCGCACTTCATAACCTATTTATCTTTTGAAGCATATATTACCAGAGGGGGTCTCTGTGGCTCCCCCATGGCGGCTAGTGCGGCCTCAAGTTGGGCCTTGCATTCTTCAAGCTCCCGACAGTCGGGTATTCTTTTTTGTAAGATCTTGCATAACAAATGATCCTTAAATCAGTTATTCTAACTATTTTAAGTCTCGGGGCTCTTGGCATATATAATCACAAATTTCCTTACCCGTATGTCCTTTACATACTGCTTCGCGGCTCTGGCTAGACCATCTGGAGCGGCACGGAGGTGCGCATCTCCCGAATTGAAGGCATTTAAGGCCTCTTGGGAGAAACATGCGTCACGAAGAACTATCCGGCGGCGCTTTGTGATTCATGGCGCTCTCCACCTCGGAGTTGGTGGCGGACAATCTGTCGGCATCCTGCAGCCGGAGGAGCATCCGGCCGACGCCTCGGTTCGCCTCCGCTTCGGACCCGGCTTTGGAGCCTGGCCGGCGGAGGTTCGATTGGCAACCTCTCCGGACTCAGTCCGGCGAGCGCTCTTTTTCCTGAAAGGAGCACCAGCGTTAGTACACCTCTCCGAATCAATCCTGGGAATATGGTGACACGCCATACCGTTGCGGCGGAGTTTCGATCCGGACCGCACTTCTTTTCAGCCTGCGGGGCGTCACCCTTGTTGGCCAACCGCCCGCTGAGCTCGGCTTCTGCCTCGAAGGTACCCCTTCAAAACACCATTGGTATCACGGTGATCAAGAAATAAGCACGGATAGGTCATTATCGAGTATTGGGACCTCGGACTCGATTACTGTGAAATTTGGAAGTATTCCGGTAATCGGCCGTAATGGCAACCAAAGCATTGTCGATGCTAAGCTGGTGGAACACCCGTCGATCAGCTCCACCTTTATATCCGGGTCCTCTTCGGAGGCCGGATCGAGGGACCGTTCCGGATCCTCGGGTTGTGGGGGCGGGCTGTGTATCTTCTCCACGGTCTGGCGCAGTTCCTGCGTAGAAACCATGAAATGAGATGTTTAACCATGGGAACATGGATCGGACAGGCCACAAAGATATTTGCTTACCCAACTTCGAGGATTATTCGAAGAAAACTCGCTCAATGGGTTGACGCGGAGAAAATCCTCCTCCTCCCCTTTATACATGGCAGACAAGGTCTTCACCAGTTCGGTGACCGATCCCGCCCTTTGCGGCCATGGCGGGTGGCATCGTCCTCCCGTTGAAGTCCCACATGGGTGGCCCCTATATTGGGCGGCTGCACTCCTCATAATGCAGATTGCCATGACTCCAATCATGGTCAATCCGGCATGAACCAGTAATCTTATTCGGCTCATCAAGTAAAGGACATCCGGTCATTTTCCCTCCGGGGCTCCGCGGCGCCCGGCTTAGGCGCTTCTTCGAAGGCGTTGCTAAACTCTGGAAGGCCGATCCGAACAGGTCCCGGCGGGGCGTCCTCCATGTAAAACCATTCCGAAGGCCGATCTTGGACGCCTTCTTCGGGTTCCGGATAGATATCCGGTCCCAGCGATGCGCCATAGTTCGCTCCGCCCACTTGATATATTGACCCCTCATGAGAACGGGGTACTAGGCAGAATAATCTCTTCCATAGCGCAAAATGAGCCTCAATGCCCAAGAACAGTTCGCAAAGGGCCACGAAGCCCGTGACGTGCAAAATGGAGGCAGGCGTGGGTGGTGCAAGCGGAGGCCGTAG
This sequence comes from Aegilops bicornis, assembly GCA_021605145.1. Taxonomy (NCBI): domain Eukaryota; kingdom Viridiplantae; phylum Streptophyta; class Magnoliopsida; order Poales; family Poaceae; genus Aegilops; species Aegilops bicornis. Next base: position 800,857,215 of record CM038673.1, read on the forward strand.
AACTCCAAGAGCCCTCGGAGAAACGGATGAATTGGAAATCCGAGTCCTCTTACTAGATAAGAGACGAAGCATACCCGCTCTCCTTTAGAGGGATTGGGGGCACTCTCCGCTTGCTTTCCGCCCTTGTAGGTGGCGAGTCCGGCTCGAACCGGAACCATGAAGGCCGGGGGAAGAAATCCCTTAGTTTGGAGTATAACTAGCTCGCTATGCGGGACTGAGCATCTCTCCCAATTTCCAGCTGAGGGCTGGGGCGCGGAAGGAGGAGCCGCGTCGGCCCATGATGGAATGGGTTTTTGGTCAAGCGCTCGATGAAAGCTTCATGAAGGGGGATGGTGTAACTCAGATCTAGATCCTCGCCCTTTTATAGGCGGCTCATTTGCGCAGCTAGGGGGGCAAGTGTAAAAATACCTGGCTTTTCGCATTCATTCAAACACGTGGAAGATGGCCATTATTGGGCGTAGAAGCCAAGGAGCGCAGCATTTATCAGAAGCCGGACACTATTCGACAAGTATATGGAATTTGGAGAAGAACCCGCCTCGCAATGCCGAAGACAATCAACGCGCCGGACTCGTCGTCATTGAAGCCTGGTTCCGGGGCTACTGAGAGAGTCCCGGATTAGGGGGTGTCCGGATACCCGAACTATCACCGTTGGACAGACTCCTGGACTATGAAGATACAAGATTAAAGACTTCGTCCCGTGTCCGGATGGGACTTTCCTTGGCGTGGAAGGCAAGCTTGGCGATACGGATATGTAGATCTCCTACCATTGTAACCGACTCTGTGTAACCCTAATCTATCCGGTGTCTATATAAACCGGAGGGTTTTAGTCCGTAGGACGAACAACAATCATACCATAGGCTAGCTTCTAGAGTTTAGCCTCTCTGATCTCGTGGTAGATCTACTCTTGTACTACCCATATCATCAGTATTAATCAAGCAGGAGTAGGGTATTACCTCCATCGAGAGGGCCCGAACCTGGGTAAAAACATCGTGTCCCTTGTCTCCTGTTACCATCCGCCTAGACGCACAGTTCGGGAACCCCCTACCCGAGATCCGCCGGTTTTGACACCGACAGAGAGTTTACCCTAGTCATCTAGCTAGGGTTAGGAGAGGAAACAAGAGGAAGTCTTTGCCATTTTTTAACTACAGAAAGATTTTATTATGTATGAAACTATTTAAAATTTTGATCAAAAGCTATGAAAAAAATTAGTGATATCTACCATGTGTTTCGGCTATAGGATCCTTTATATTCGAAAATGGAATGAGCACTAGTGCCGATCTCAAAGTCATTGTGCGGCCATGACAACAGGGATGCCTACTCCCAACAGTACCAATAGGCGAGGACAAAATTGAAGAATTTACTTCATCTGATCATTGTGTGTATCGACTATGCATGAATCGTGCATAGTCCATGAAGATAAAGCGGTGTGGAGCATGCACTTGAAACAAATGCATTAAGGAAAATAATATAATTACTTTGGAAAAATAAATGGTTGCCTGCATGGATGCGTAAGTAGCAACAAAGGAAAATGACAGCCGGTCCTTTTTCTTTTTGAAAAGAAAAAGATAATCATGCGCTGCATGGGTACGTACAACACTGAGATTAGCTAAAATCTGCGTATGGGCTTCTCTCTTTGCTTTTGGGACGGTTATAACTTTTTTCCTCCGTAACACACAGCCTTTTCTTTTCTTTTCTTTTTAAAAAGAAAAGATAATCATGTCCTGCATGGGTACCTACCTCATTGAAATCAGCCAAAATCTACGTAGGGCCCTTTCTTTGCCTTTGGGGTAGTTGATTTTTTTGTTCTTTTATCTGAGACACACAACCGGTCCTTTTTTTTTTCTTTTTGAAAGGAACTATGCGCTGCATAGATACGTACCTCATGGGTTCAGAATTTTGAAACACACCAACTATCAGCGTCATTTTCATATATGGCAGCCGGCGGCAGCGTCTTGTGCAAGGCCTCAAGGTTCCGTTGGCTATGCTTGGTGCGCAGCGTGGTGGCCACGGCGGTTGCCGTGTTCGCCGGCGTCCTCGTTGTCTGGGCGGTGTTCCTGCTGTTCAATCCCCTCAAGCTCCAACTCGGGATCCCTAGCAGCTCCGTGGTGGTAAGAAGAGTCCCCGAATCCGGTGACCGGTACCGTTTCACCTTCTTTCTCCAGGCTACCAACCTCAGAAATCGCACCTCCATCTACTACCACAACGTCACCATCCGGCTCGCCGACAGCCACGAGTACCTATCCTTGCCACGGGAGAATCGGACCTTCATCGCTACGTTCAACCTGAGGGCTAAGATATTCTTGTCTCAAGGGAAGGAGGCCGAATACTTCTTGACGGAGCCCGTAGGCATGAAGTTGAACCTGACCTACCTCCGGAAGCTCTTCCCCAATGAATCAAAAGGCCCCAGCAGCATAGACGTGGCCATGGAGGTGGATGGCTTCCTCACCGACTACGGGCCGGGTGTGGCCCACCGCGCCACCTACATCTGCATCCCGCTCAAACTCATGGGCAACCCCCCGCTGTCGTCGCTGTCCGACGAGAGCAACGCCTATTGCGCGCCTACTTACTAATGTTTTATGATAGATGGATGTACTCGACCCGATTGCTTGTGTTGTACTTACAACAGTTTCTTCTTTTACTAGCTATTTGCCCATGCATTGAAATGGGGGTATAAATATTCTAGTGTTCAGCATAAATCATGTCCAATGTGTACCTTACACTCGTGTACTCTAGATTTTGATAAAATTTAATTTAGTTTGAGTACGGGTGGAGGCGACGCTACCAGCTCCCCTTTAATGGTACAAATCCTCGGTGCGGCCTAAATTCTTAACTATAGCTGCTTCCATTCACAAATATAAGATGTTTTCGATATTTGACTAGCAAGATGCCCATGCGTTACACGGAACATCAAGATGCATTTGTATGAGTAGTTTATCTTATGGGAGAAAAGGATAAACGATGGAAGGCCTTTATTTGCAAATGTGGAAAGGGCTGTGGGTATCCTTTTGCAAAATTGCCATAGTTTTCTTTCTGTCCGTCAGATATAAATCGGACGGCCTATATTGCAGGATGGCAGGCACACCATCATCACCAAACTCTATCTTTTATAAGAGTAGAGAATATCAACTATGTATGCGTTAAAGTTAGTGAACAAGTACATTAAAACGTGTCTATATGCATTCAATTAAGAAAAAGTAACATCTTATATTTACTAGTAGAGTGTCCGTGCGTTGCCACGGGCGACAAACATATAAGTTTTTATATATAAGTTGCATCCCGATTTTAATAAATTTAGGCTCACTTATAAATCACTTGTTGATGATTAATTTCGCTATAAAAATATGTTACATTTTTCTAGGAGCAAATAGCTGATTTCCCTTTATATAAAAAAAACAACCGATTTTTCTAAAAAAAAACGTGTCACCCCTCTCACTCCCTCGTTGTACGGACACAAGCCCTTACTCGCATCTCACTCAACCCGCACAAGTCTACACTGCCATGTTTCCTCGCCACGGTGTCGCCACCGCCATATATCTCCTCGCCACGATGTCGTTGTCGCCATATCTCTCCTCGTCGTGGCTTGGATCTGCTGCCACCCATCCATGCTCACCGCCGCCTCCCATCCCCTCCGCCACAATGTCACCCGTCCCCTCCACTCCCCGCCATGGTTTTCAGTTTCGGCCGGATCCATCGTAAGCCGGGAGGTGCAGAAGGGTCGCCCCGCCGCTTATCCCTAGCTCCCCTTGCGGCTCCAAGTTGTGCTCGTGCTACCCGCACTCCATTCCCCTGAGCGCCCTGGTGTCTTTGTAAATTATACTCCCTTAACAAAATATACCGTTAAAAAATACATAAGTTGCACTCTCTGAGAACTGCGTACGATGCCCACCAACCCCGGGCGCTGCAACCGCGTCGTGGTGGACGTCTGCGGCTCCGACCACGACAGACCCATCATTGATATCACGTCCACAAGGTGACGGGCTCCGAGGAGGAAGAGTAGGACATGGGAGGCAGCGGCAAATCGAGTCCCATGAGCCAGTACGTGTCCCATGTCCTACTCTACCTCGCCAGTGACCGCACCAACACCTTGAGGGACGCAGCCATCCACCAAGTCATGGACAGGGCGAAGCCGGACGAGCTCGACCCAAGTTTAGTTTTATGTTGCATGTAATGATACGCATCTGATGCTTTGAAAATGGTATTTGTGATTGTGGAATCAAGTCTTTGTGTTGTACTGTCACTGTCCGTGGAGGCGTCCGAACGCGTCTGTAGGCGTTTGGAGGTCAGATTTTGATGTCTGTGGTTGTAGATGATCTAAATACACAGTCGTCAGATGGGGTACAACAAGTACGATAAGTAGATCACAAATTCTTATTTATTTGTATATAAACCAGTATGCACACATAGTAAGCCGGGTCGAAACCGGTACATGCTAGTATGGCAGATTATTTAGGCAGCACTTATATTTTATAGGTGATGTAGGTGTGCTGATGCACCTCACAGAGTGTGAGCCTGCTTGCAGCCAGCATTCATTGAACTCACCAGAGAGGCCGAGGCCGATTAGCCTGTTCCAGAGGCCACCAGGCAAACCAGGTTGGGGATGCGGGCCATGCCGCACACACCGAGCACGGAATTGACGCCATCGGCAACATTGGCGCCGACAAGGCCACCAGCCAGCTTGAAGGCCAAGCACAGACAGTCGGCGGCGCTCTGCATCCCTGGATCCGATGGCAGCACCGGTTCTTCTCGGACAGGCTTGTCCTGCCCGATTGAAGGTTAAGACACACTCCAAGCGCTGCTGCGTCATTCAACATGCACTTGCCACCGCCAGCGGATGATGTCGGTGCCATTGCCAGTGAAGGCGGCATGCTCTAGCCACGCGCCTGGACAGAAGCCAGGGCCAGGAGGATCGCGGCTAGGAGGAGGATGCGAGAGAGCGCCATGGCTTTGGTGTTGGTGGTGGCTATAACTGGCTATTGTTGCTGATGTTTGGTTGCTGCGGCTGTGCAAACAAGAAGGTCGACGTTGGTGCCTATGCCGACTCGGAGGCATCAATTTATAGGATGTATCGAAAGTTGTTTTGCCGAGGTGATTACTGCTCTCGTGCGTACATATTACGACTTATTTTGGTGAGACGACTAGTACAAGAAGGCCATTGCCTGCACCAATACGGAAGTATATTTCAGGCAGCTCATAGAACGTGGGCTCCATCTAATATCTCTCTTCTTCTAGATAAAGGTTTCAATTAGTACAACGGTACAAGCAAGAAATAATGCTTTGGTACCCAAGGTACGTTGCAAGTATAAGCGTAGAATTTCTACGTTCTCACCGATTTTCTCTAATAGAGCACATGGTATACTCATGTATCCCTTTTGCTTTTGTAAGAAACCAATTTGGAACGCTACACTAGTGGAAAAATCTTGCTTCCTGAATGCACTTGTCCTTTGTCGTGCTCCCTTTCATGGTCTCTCGGCACACCAGCCTTTACCAAGAACCACACTCCACAATATTGCGTATTCGGTAGAGAGTTCAGTTCGCTGAGAACACTTAGTTCGGCGAAACGAAAATACTCGGTTTGCTGAGATGGACATAATATTTATTTCCAGATAGTGCGAGAAGCAAGAAAAATGGAAGGAAATACCTAGGAGGGTCAAAGCGGTGCAATCGGACCTTGGTGGCATATAGAAAAAAACTAATGTAATAGTTCACAACCAATGAAAGGATTACCCCATTGTTATGTGATCTTAGCCTTGCCCATAAGACCGTATAGTTGATGGTGGCATGAGAATGGTGTTCTTTAAACCAACAACATCCTTGAAACCAAGCGAACCAAGGCCAAAGAATGAGGGCGAGAATGCTCATTTGAAGAAAGGCGTGAAGTTTCGGTGTTGTGAGGAGTTCAAGTTCTGGCTGAGTGACTAAGCCATTGGAAACCATAGGCCATATGTTGTTTGGCATAACAACCAAAAGGTGTGTTATACCGTAAAATATAACAAAGAAGGTTTCCCATGGAAGGTTTGTGGAAGAAGAATTCATGAAACCGGGTACCGAAAGGCATTGAAGGAGAGAATCGAGAAGACTCGAAGACATGGAGGTAAAGATTTTGCTTGGGCGTTTTTTATTCTTGTGAGATCCGGATGGCCCACACGCCAGTGACCCACAAGCATTAATGCACCACAGGAAAAACATTCCCTGGAAGCTTCAAAAGATACAGCTGGGGCCCACCACGTAGCCCATAGCCTCGATCAACCAGGAGACGTCCCTCCCTGAATAAGTAAATTTACCAATACCTACCGGTTAGGAATCTATCGTCAACACTTGCTTTGAGATTGATGTGGCTAAAGACCCCACCATGCTATTATTTCTCTCTTTTAGCAATACAAATGTTATACAAACAGATATACCATTGGATGGGGTCCACAACAGCACTTTCTGTCAGGTGTCAGGGTGAGAGAAAACAGATACACCACGGCTGCATGCACACACTAAATACATGCATTTTGTTTTCCATGTGACATTTTTAAAAGGTTGATAACTTTTGAACTAAATATTCAGTTTTAAAACATTTTATATTTTTGAATTCACGGTGGCAAGACCTTTAAAACAAGACCAATCTTGGATACAATTTGGCTAGTTTGAGTTTAACCATTTCACTCATTTCAGGAAACACATTTCATTCAGTTTCACATTTCACTAGTTTCAGAAAACCTTTCAGTCAATTTCACATTTCACTAGATTCAGAAAACACATTACACTCATTTACAATTGATAGATTACATTCATTTTAGAAAACACATTAAACTCATTTACAAAGATAGATTTCACTCATTTCAGATAATTCATTACACTCATTTACAAAAGATAGATTTCAGTCTTCTCAGGGAACACATTACATTCACTGAAATGAAATACTATATTTCAGTCGTTCCAAAAATTTGTTCATTCATTGCAAAAGATACATTTCAAAACTATTTCACTGCACGCTTTCTAAACTGATATTTCGCTCATATAAAAATGATTTCACTCATTTCAATAAACCATATTTCACTCATTTCTTATGAAATAGGTTTTTTCGAGATATTTCTTTTGAACTAGGTTTCTTTTGAATATTTGTTTAAGCGTCATCACAAATATATTCCCTCAAAAACACATTTCCCTCAAAAAAAACATATAATTTTTCAGTTTCAATAAACTTATTTCCCTCGAAAACATATTCCACTCATTCCAGAAAACATATTACACTAAATTGAAATACAATTTTCCACTCGTTTCAAAAAAACCTTTTTCACTCATTACAAAAGATATATTTGAAAACTAATTTCACTGCGTCCTTGCGAAACTGATATTTTAGTCATATAAAAATTAATTTCAATCACTTCAATGAACATATTTCACTCATTTCTGGAATACTATATTTCACTCATTTCAAATATATTTCACTCAAAAACTCTATTGAAATACTATATTTCACACATTACAAAACTAATTTCTTACAAAGTTTTCACTCATTACGGAAGATATATTTTACTCATTTCATAAACACTATTGAAATACTATATTTCACTCGTTTCAAAAAATTGATTTTCACAATAGCTTCAAATTGACGTAATTGATTTGACTCATTTGAAACTTTTCACTCATTCAAAAAAATATGCTCTTCTGGAAAAGTAATTTTACTAAAATAAACTCTCCTTCTCAAAAAATAACTTTAGCTCATTTCAAAATAATAATTTCACTAAAAAAAGACTGATTTACAACAATGAATTAATAGATTGAGCGAAATAAGTGAATTGAAACATTAAAATGTAAACATGTTTGAAATATATCCAAGAATGGTCTTATTGTAAAGGTCTTGACCCCCAGAAATTCAAATTGTGTAAAAATAAATGCCTTGCCCCTACCCCCGTGCGCCCTTTGCAAACCCTAGCCGCGCCACTCATCTCTCTTTTAGCCCTCGTCTCTTTGGGTTCAATCTGGATGGCGCGCGATTGGGGAGGTGATGAGGGATGCATCCGTCTCGACAAGCAGTCGGCCGAACATCAGGTACGTTGGTGGAGTGTTTTTTTTTTTTTTTGGTTATTGGCATTCAACTGGCGGGGCGCTTGTGTTGCTCAAACTCCACGACAACGCATGCTAATACCCGCAAAAAAAAACGCATGCTAAGAAGGAGCCCCGTGACATCCTTGGATATAAGTTGAAGAATTAGACACATCCATGCTAAGAATCAACTTTGGACTTGAAATATCATGTGCGGAATTAGCTGCTTCAGTAATAGTATACTATTGCAGATAGTTTTGCTTCAGAATTCAAAACCAAGCTCTCCACAATAATGTGGTGTAAGTCTGATACGAGGTCATCGCTCTCTTCCCTCATCACTTGGAGCTCAAAGCACTGGACGGTTAACATTCAAGCTAGCACAATGTTTGCATCAAGTGCTCCTATAATGAATGTTCCGCTCACACAATGCTTGGTTAAAGAATATATATACAAGACTAATAAATGAATAATCATGCTTGGTTAAAGAACCAACTCTCCTATATATAAAATCCAGCTCGATGGAGAATCCGCACACATTTAACATTCAACCAGGGTTTGGTGCATTCGCAGATAACCAAAACAAGTCATGGGTTCATGGATATAACAAGCTAGTACCATGTCACACAAGACAATACCGATCGCAAAAAGATAGCCACCAAATTAGATAACACTAGACAAGATCGACATCTCATCTTCGGTTGATCCGTTGTAACGCAATGCAAGATAGTGTTATCGCCTCTCCTACTCGTCCTTCATGGATCTTTGGTTGGTTCTCAGTCGACCGGGCAGGATGCCGTCGCTGCCTCGGCCGCACGCTTTTCCTTTTCCTCGAGGTCTTGTTTCAGCACCTGGAGGCCGAAGTAGAGCGAGATAAACCCGGCGAGCTCTGCCACGTTGTGAAACCTTCTGTTGAAGCGCCGGATGCGCCACCTCCAGTCCCACGGCCTTGGGGTGACCCGCATGGAGAGGTGTTGGAGCATGCGCATGTTGCGCCAGCTGCTCGTGCAGAAGTCCCGCTCCGCCTCGCACAGCACGTCGTACAGCTCGTCCGTCTTCCGCTGGACCTTGCGCAGCACCTCCTCGCAACGAGCTTGCTCCGAGGCCGAGGCCGAGGTGTGCGTGAGCCGCCTTGGCGCCGCCGGTGAGGTGGCCGTTCGCTGGAGCAGGGAGCCTCCGATCCTCCTCGCTGCGTTCCGAACCGCGGCCATCGATGATCGATCGTTGCTGGCCTGGGCTTCTTGGTCGCTTGAAACTGCACATTTATATAAACCGATTCCTGAGAGCAGTGTCACTCACTACTAGTAGTAGATGAAACTAGCATTAGCAGTAGTTCATGTCTTTACCCAATCGAGCAGTCAAGTCTGCACTTTTATATGAGCAGAATACACAGGAGCAGTGTCACTAGTGGTAGATGAAAATCGCATTAGCAGTTCATGTCTTCACCCAATCGAGCAGCCAAATTTGCACATTTTATACAAGCAGAATGCACATTAGCAGTTGGCTAGTACCAAATCAAACAGTCAAATTCTCAGTTTATATAAACAGAGCATGCACTGGTAGTTGGCTAGTACCAAACCGAGCAGCCAAACAGCTGAGCGCACAGGACGGATCATACACGACCATGACGCACAGGCACAGCACACACATGGAGACGAGTATAGGGAGGGAGGGGAGCTAGGGTACCTTACCTTGGCGTCGAGGCGTTGGATGGATGCGATCTGGTGACGGGGAGAGGGCGGAGGCAAGCGGAGGCGGCGTCCCTGCGCTCCGCGAACGGGATAGTCTCCGATTCGCCGGCCGGCGATGGCCCAAGGGGCCGGTCGCCGGTGTTGGGGCAGGTGGCGGCGGGGAAGCGAACGAGGAACCCTAGTGGGTGGGGAAGGGGAATGTTTTTCGCTTGTAGAGAGAGAGAGAAGCGGGATGGATGGCTGCTCGGCCCCGAAAGCAATGCGGCCCAGCCGAGCCCAGCCTAGCACGGCCCATAGGACGCCCGCACTCTTTCTTCTTCCTCCTGATGAACAAGAAACCAACGGGCGCCCCCTAAAAAAAGTAACAAAAGGGCGAAATCACTTTTAAAAAAACTGATTGATGAGTACTCTTTCCAAAGATCACTTTCACCTTTCTGTGTTGCCACTTGCCACAACCTGCAAGTTTTCCCTTTTTTCTTTCTAACAAAATGAAGACGACGGATTCCTCCTAGTTGACGGGGAATCCTATTTAGCGCGCGGGGTACTACCAACACAGTATAATTAATATAATTAAGCCGACCCAGCTAATATGTTTGGTAGCAATCAGGTAATGAATCAAGGAGAAACAAAAGGCATACTAGCATGTCATTTTTTTTGCGACTATAACACTTCTATTTATTACTTAAACAGGTTCATTGCAAGTCTTGGCGCAACGGGTCAATCTCATCAGGTGGCGCATCTTAACCACAAAACAATTTTAGGAGAGCAAGTGTGTGACTTGGTTTAGTAAGCTCGCACTGAATGGTAGCATGATGCAATTAGGCTCAAAACAAATTGGAGAATTAAAAAAAGCATCACGAATTAGATAAAATATTCATGAACTTTACAAAATGTTTGTGAATTTTAAAAATGTTTTTAATGTAAAAAATGTTAGAGAAATGAAAAATTGTTCGTGAATATGAAAAAAATACTACGGCATTAAAACAATATTAACCTGAAAAAGCTTCATGAATTTTCAAAAAATAGTTCAATAATTCAAATAATCTTCATGAATTTGGAACTGTTCGTCGGTTTGATTTTTTCTCGCACATTTAAACAATATTATTGAGTTTGTCAAAAAATCCGCAAACTAGAAATATATTTTCAAATTAGAAAAAATGTTCACGAGTTAGAAAAATTATCCCAAACTTGAAAAAGTTCATGAACTTGAAAATAATCGTGAATTTACAAAAATGTAAGCAAACTCAGAATATGTTCATGTATTTGAAAAAATGTTCACGAGTTTGAATAATGGTCCTAAATTGTAGAAAATAATAGTCGAAAGCAGATATTTAATGAGAGATCCTTCATCGAGCGAGCACTCAACAATTTTCAATGAGATAAATATTTGAAAAAAAATAAGAACCCCAATATTTTTCATTGAGATAATTTTTTTATTTATTTATTCGGACAGAAGGAGAAGCGCATTGGCTGGTGATGTTAAATACTTGCTCGGGTTTCATAAATGAATATATCTATTTGTGTACCTGGTAATATTTTATTATTGCAACTGGAATTGCTCTATTGAAGTATCTTAGAAATGTAATTCCTTTTTTTGCCATCATGGAATACTACTAGTCTACTACAGCTAAAACTCGTAGTAAAGAATGTAATTTCACTCATTCCAAAATCGGTATTTAGTTAATTTTAAGAAAAGCATTTCGCTGGAGAACTATTTTCACTCAATACAAAATGTATCTCAAAAACTACTTTTACTGTTTCACTCATTTGAATGAATATAATTCCACTTATTCCAAAATCAGTATTTCACTAGTTTGAAAAAACACATTTCACTGATTTGGAAAACTGATTCACTCGTTACAAAAAAAATATCTCAAAACCTAATATCACTTCTTATTTATGAAATATCTTGAAACTTATTTCACTTATCACAAAAATTAGTTTCAGACGTTGAAATAGACAGTTTCACAAAACAATTGATATATTTCACTTTTTTCAAGTATCTTATTTCTCACATTTCACTCATTTCAGATAACGCATTACACTCACTCAATTAAAAATACTATATTCCATTTGTTTCAAAAAACTGATTACACTACTTACAAAAGATAGATTTCACTCATTTCACTAGTTTTAGAAAAACACATTATAGTCGCTCAATTTAAAAAACAATTTCACTTGTTTCAAAGATAGATTTCACTTATTTTTCAAACTGATTGAAAATAATCAGCTTCACATTTTTTAACTAAAAAGTTTCACATATTTTGCACTGAAATATGTTTCATATGCAAGAAAAACAATTTTTTCCCATTTCAAAAAACTTGTTTTCACTCAATTGAAGGAACTTAGTTCACTTATTTCAGAAAACCGATTTCACTCATTTGAAATGTTGAAATTTAATCATGTTTAAATGTATTCAAGATTGATCTTGTTGTAAAGGTCTTGGCGCCAGGAGTTCAAATATATAAAATGTTTCTAAAATGGTGTCATAGTTTTAAAGATATGAGTGAATGAAATTGCCAAGGAGAAAAATAAAAAGGCAAGATTTAATCTCGCATGCGGATGCACCTTTACGTGAACGAAAATAGAAAAATAAAAGGCAAGATTTTAATCTCGCATGCGGATGCACCTTTACGTGAACGAAAATAGAAAATGGATCATTGACATGGGTCTGCCATCTGACGTGACACAATGTTGAATACGCCATGTTCTTTGGCAATACACTAAGATAACATGAGATGTGGGCCAGCAAAGCGCACGAATCGCAAAGTGGACGGACGAGGTACATGCCGCAACGGATAAAAAGAGCTCTGCGGGGTTAGGGTTCCTCCTTGACCGTTCATGTCTCCATGCATTTGCGGAGAGAGATGCGGGTTGGGCCACTTTGTTTTTTTTCATTCCGGGACGAGGAGGAGGCCCGGGCTGCTCGGTCCAAGCAGCCCAGAACGGCCCGGCCCGGCCCGGCCGACGCGCCCACGCCACGCTCTCTTCTTCTTCTTCCTGAGCACGGAAGGAAAGCCGATCCAGTTCCAGTTCTTCCACCCCTCTCCCTCTCCGGCGAGAAGATGGCGGCGGTGCAGGTCTCGTCCGCGCTCTCCGTGCCGCTCCTCTCGGCGCTCCTCGGCGGGGCCGTCGCGCTCGTCTTCCTCGCCGGGTACCTGCGCCGCAAGCGCGCCGACATCGCGCACCTGCCCCCCTCCGCGGCCGCCGCCGCCCCGGACCTGCCCAAGCAGGTCCGCCCCGCCGGCCAGAACAAGAAGGGCGGCGGGCACGCCCGCGTCCACCACCACCACGTCTCCGCCGCCGACAAGGTCCCCCATCGCATCTCGTCTCCACCCCCACCCCCTTCTCGCTCACACGCATACCACACACCGGGATGGGATCCATGATTCAACACACGTAGTACTAGCTACTAGTATCGATCTTACTCTCACAGGCAGGGATCAGTCAGTGGTGTCTTCGATTCGATTCTGATCAGACAGCGCCCGCTGACAGGCCCCCAAGCAACAGTGTTTCTTGTCAGATTCGATTCGATTCGGGGTGTATCCTAGTAGAGTAGAGCATAATCTTGCTAGTTCGTTCATTGGTACCACCAATTGTGATGAAATGAAGACATGCCTAGTTCCATGGACATATTGGAATGTGCAGTGAATGAGGTCTCAGCTGTATTGTCTGTTTTCTTCCAGGAGGCGGCGAAGAAGCACCACCACCTCGACGTCAACACCCTTAGGGGGCACACCGACTGTGTCACCGCGCTCGACTTCTCCAGCGACGCCTGCAACCTAGCCACCGGTGAGCCTACCCTCAGCCTCCCATTCGATCAGAATCAATCTTGCTTCGCGCGCAAACCTTTAATTTTCCCTTGTATGAGGCCATTTATTTGTCGGCCGATACGGTGCGATACGGCGCGCCTCATTTATTTGTCTGTCCGATACGGCACACCTTAAATAGTTAAATTAAAGGGTTTCCACCTTGGCACCGCAAATCCAGTTTGCAAAACGTTGCACTTGTTTGACCAATCACGGCTGCTTCCCTGAATTTGTTTGTTATTTATATATTTGCTGCTTCTCGTGGCGCGGATGGAGCTGTGAAGATAGTTATTTGTTTTGCGCCATAAGTTTCTTATTTTTTTCTCGCACGGACCAGTTATTTGTCGGGCTCATACGGCTTGCTTAGTGATAATTAAAGGGTCCTGCCTTGGAATGACTCATCCAGTTTGTAAAAACGTTGCACTTATCGACCAATCATGTCCGCTTCCTCGAATTTCAATATTTATATGTTTGCTGCATCTTCTTGTGGCAGTATGCGCGGATGGGGTTGTGAGGGTGTTCAGGATTGATGATGCCTCAAGCAAGAGCTTTAAGTAAGTCATTTCATTCTATGCGAGTTATCCCTCATTACAACATATTCCAACACGACGAGGGTTTTGCAGGATTCTGAAGATAAACTTGCCTGCTGGGGCACATCCCACTGCCATCGCTTACTCAGAAGGGTCATCATCCGTTGTTGTGGCAGCACAGGCGCTGCTAGGCTCGTCGCTCTACATGTATGCAGATGTTGGTGCTCCTCCAACTGGGGGAAACAAACAGCAGGGCAAGCTTTCTCCTCCTGAGATCAAGTGGGACCACAAAAAGATTCATGGCAAGGAATCGGTGCTGAACCTTGCGGCAGCTCGTGCGACTCATGGGACTGGTGATGGGAGCACAATAGTGATTTCTTGCTCTGAAGGTATGGGCTGTGTACTTTCTTAGGATTGTTTCCGTTTTAAGTAGTCACGTATGAATTAGGATTGCTTACTGCAGTAAGTATCCTTTAAATCAAGATGCAATGACCTGCAAAAACGCTTAATTAATGTGACAATTTAGATCTTAATTTCTATTTCAACATTCATTATTTCACCATGAATGGTACTCCCTCCGTTCCTAAATGTAAGTCTTTATAGAGATTCCACTATGAACCACATACGGATGTATATAGATGCATATTAAGAATAGGTTCATTCATTTTCCTCCGTATGTAGTTCACCTAGTGGAATCTCTACAAAGACTTATATTTTAGGAACGGAGGGAGTAATACTGTATATGCAGCTAGAGCTTTTTTTCACGTATGCTGCAAGTAATACTGTACAGTGTAGAATCTTTACTAAACTAGTAAGCTTTAATGAAATTTACTAAACTAGGAAGCTTTAATGAGCAACGCTGCACCATGTTTCACTTATATATATGGGAAAAATGCTGGACTTTTTATTTTGCGAAAAACAAAAATGCTAGACTTACGTGAGGAGGGTAAACAAAAATCAATAGGCCTCCTCCCGTAAGTCTGCCATTGCTTTTGGGAGTAATATACAGTCCTCACAATTAAGTGTTGATTAACGGGTGCATGGTGACCTGACCTGTCTCTAATTAGCCTGGATCTCTCAGGTGCATGCGTATAGTGGGATTGAGGGTAGCAAGGTTGCAAGTTTTTTTTTCTTTTTCTTGGAGCAGGTATGATGTTTTGAGCGGTAGAGTAAACACCAGTTTATAAAACTGGATCAATGAGGGAGCTGGTCAACTATCTGCCTCACCATTCAGTTGTCTGGATCAACCTGTCCAACCGCTCTACAAATTAATTGGGAATCAATTTTTGGTCATTTTGTATTTATATTCTTTGAAAAGACCTAATATGTTATTACTTGCTTGCAATACCATTAGAATGAATTGGTAGTCCAACTGGTGCTGTGCTTTCTGCGTGCACATGATGCTGTGGGTTGAGGTTCTCTGTTTGGCACAGTGCTGGATATTTCTAGGATTCTCCCTTGTTTCCCCCCAGAACGGTCCATTATACAAACCGGAGCAGACCAGGCGCTGGGTTTGGCTTTTCCTATTTTAGTTGCGGTATGGTCTGGTCTTAACTACCACTCCTTCGACTCCAAATAATGGGTGACACCATTTTCCATTTTTTTTCCGTGAAGGAAGGATGCTACCTCCAAATTTCACGGTAACTGCCTAAATTATCCACGGTGTCTGTCTGCCCAATCTGTTAGCTGGCGAATTAAAGACGCGCTTATTTTTGCTATTGGGTAGTGTTGGAAACGAAGAGGCTCACTATTATTCGATTGAGGAATTGGGCAGTTATGGGATGCGACTCTTCTCTGCTTTCCTTTCTTGATCCATGAGCCTGAAGTTGTGCGTCTATTATTTGTGAAGCAACATGCATTTTTTATGCAACACATGTGCACTAGGAATATGCAGACATATCACAAATTTACAAGATGTAATTGTGTGACATTATGGACTTAATTCCAGGTTACATATTCTATTTTGTATTAACATTTGTTTTTTAAAACTGTTGCAGCAACTGATATCAAAATATGGCATGGAAAGAGTGGCAAAGAGTTGGGAACAGTTGACACTAATCAGTTAAAAAACAATATGGCTGACATATCCCCAAATGGCCGCTTCATTGCTGCTGCAGCTTTCACTGCTGATGTCAAGGTTGGTAGAGTGTTCATTGTAATAAAACTCGCTATTTTGCTCATTAACTGTCTCCCAGTTATGATAATATTCACATGTTCTTTAGGTGTGGGAGATTGTTTATTCTAAGGATAGTTCAGTGAAGGAGGTTAACAGGGTCATGCAGCTCAAGGGTCACAAGGTCAAATTCCTTCCTGCTTACATTTGATTACGCAAGTTTCAAACTATTCCTGTGAGCAGAGACTGACAAGTTTTGAATTCAGAGTGCTGTTACTAGTTTGTGTTTCACTCCGGATTCTGAGAAGATTATTACCGCGTCGAAAGATGGTACCATCCGAGTATGGAATATCAATGGTATGTTCTATATTTACCAACAGTTGTGCTTGTTGATTTTTAATATGTTAACCCTGTTTACCGGAAGTTGCCATAAAGTCATGTCAGCTTCTTGTGTGTGTGTGTGTGTGTGTGTGTGTGTGTGTGTGTGTGTGTCCCTTTTTGGGATTGCTCGGTCTGCATCAAGAGGATAATGCATGAAAACCTTTTTATTTTCTGCCTTTCTTCACCAAGGTTGATAAGCCCTTCATTACAGAAAATGTTAGTCAATCAGTTTAGGCTATTGATATGTAGTGGACATGGCCAAAGTTTTCCATTTGCATGATTATATAATCTCTTTTGAGGTCATGGCACTTGTCAACTGTAACCCTGTTGTTTGCCAGATATTGCAATGTACGTACAAGTCTTTCTTAAGGGTTAATGGTTTCTGTTACTTGTGCAGTAAGGTATCACCTTGATGAGGATCCCAAAACCTTGAGAGTTTTGCCAGTCCCTCTGCATGATTCAAAAGGCTCTACTTGCCTGTATGAACACATGGGCATCTCCCCAGATGGTAAAGTTCTGGCTGTAACAAGCGGATCGACGTTGCAATGGTTATGTGCAGAAACTGGCGCGGTTTTGGATACAGCCGAGAAGGCTCATGAAGGTGGGTAATATTCATATTTTCCAGGGTGAAGCTTCTTTAGGTTCTCCTGCTCTAAAAGAAAAATGCATGGGCTGACGTGTTTTATATATGTATATACTCAGGTGCTATTTCTGGCATTGCGTGGGCTCCACGGACAATTCCAAATGGTAACGTTTTATTTCCATTTCTTTTGTGATGTGCATCTCTGTTGTTTGCTAGATGTTGCACTAGAGCTCTTAGGGACCTGCTTAGGTTAGTAGTGCAAAGTAACACAATGGAATTTGTGGACTGGATCTACTTAGTGTGTCAGCCCTTGGCGCACCACAATACTAGTGATATATGATAGCTGATGCACTTGATGTGTCGTGCTCACTCATCCTTGTGTAAATTATTTGATCTAGTTTCATGCTGGAAATATTATGTGTCTAAGGTGTGTAAATCACATTGTTTGTTGATTTTTCTCAGGTGGTGGTGCTCCTGCGTACATTCTGGCGAGTTGCGGGGACGACAAAAAGGTGAAACTGTGGTTAGCTCCGGAGGTGAGCTCGACATGAGCGTGTCCTGATGGTGTCCTCTGCTAGAATAGCTTCCCTGAGGAAACAAAAAAGAAACAAGGGAAGATTGAAAAAACTCGGTGTTTGCAGTTGGGTTCCTTTGAGGTTGAGAGTAGCCCAGAGTCGTGGCTGTCTGGCGAGAGTTTTACAGAAAAAAGAGAGATAGCGTGTTGTGTAAACGGGCATTGTACTGGTAATTTCTCTGTTGTTTTGGGAGTGTCATTGCTAAATTATCGAGGAAAGATAGATATATTCGCTGGATGGCATTGCTAAATTATCGAGGAAAGTATGCTTTGGGAGTGTCAAATGAAGCCTGCGCTGGTACCTTTGATGAACCCTACATAGTACTCCCTTCGTTTCTTTTTAGTCTGCATGTAAGGTTTGGTCAAAGTCAAGCTTTGCATAGTTTGACTAACTTCATATTAAAAAAAAAATATCAACATTCACAACATGAAATCAACATTTTTAGATGCACCATGAAATGTATTTTCATATTATATGGTTTACGTATTGTAGCTGTTTATATTTTTTGATATAAATTTGGTCAAACTTTGTATAGTTTGTCTTTGACCAAAACTTATACGCGGAGTAAAAATGAACGGAGGGAGTATCAAATATTGTTTGTGTTTGTCGCTCCTGTTGATGAAAATAACTAGATTGCCAGCTGATTCTATGCGCCCTGGTTTGATTTAATTATTCGTATGTATGTATGTATGTATATAATGAATGGTATAGAATAGCGACAATTGCTGCTTTTGGAGCTCGGGAGGCCTCCAAATTCAAATTTCATCAAAGGTCGTATTTTTATGTTTCAAAAAATTATGAAAAAACATACAGATATACATGAGGGCATAACACACATGTGTGCAAACTTTCAGAGCAAAATAGGACGATGAAATGAGGGCTGTGCAAAATTAAGGCTTTTTAACACATGATACTATTCATCTTTCCAGGCCATGAATTTGTCCTTTTTTTTTCTTATTCACTTCGCTTTTCAAGATATTTCATCATAATTTTTTTACACATATGCACATAGCATCCTTGATTACTTTCCAGATTTTCTTTTGACGGGCAAACAGTCTCTTCTTGTGTGGATCCCTGCCAAGTTGAGTCACTCATAACGGTGGTGGTATGAGTCCCTCCGCCCCTCCTCCTCCTCCTCGTCTTCTTCTTCTTCTTTCCCCCCTCTCTCCTCTCTCTCTCTCTCTCTCTCTGACCCCCGCCTCATCTCGCGTGTCTGTAGGTGGGTTGAGGCACAGCGGCCAGTGACCGGGGCACCCAAAGGAAGGAAAGGGCTGTTGCGGTCTTCTGCTCCTTCTCCGCCGCTACAGAGGAGAGGCATGGAAGGTATCCTCCCCCTCCATCTCATCTCTCCGATTTCAACATGAGCCAACCAACATTCTGGCCGGCTTTTCTTCTCCCGGATCCCCATCTGACGCCTGCTTCTGTGCGCTTTCGGATTCTTCCTTGCCTTCTTCACCACCATCACCATCTCCTCCTCCCCAACAACAGGGCCTTCTTCTTCTGCTTTTCTTCATGTACGCATCTGCTGCGTGCCAAAGTCCTTTTTTTTCCCTCCTGGTTCAGTCTGTGTGCATGTGCAACCAGGGAGATGTATGTATGTATGTATGTATGTGTGTGTGTATGGATGTGCTACTCGCCACTGGAAGGAATAAAATATCTGATGAATGCTTTTTCGCTGTGTCTGATCAACTCTTGTGTGTCCAGGATTCCTGAGGTGTTTCGTCGGGGATCAAGAGAAAGAAGAAGCTTGGGAGGCCATTCAACAAGAGGCCGCCCAGAAACCCGCTTGGGAGGCTGAGGAAGGCCAAACAGCCAGATTCTGAAGCAACTCCAGCCGCGCCGTCACCTTCAACAACCGGTATCAAGAGACCGTGTGGGAGGCCGAGAAAGGACCAGCAGCAACCATCACAGGCAGCAAGCTCTCCTGATCCGGCTCCAGCACGGAGGATCGGGACAGCGGAAACTCAAACTGGGCATAGGAGCCCGATGCTAACAGAGAATCCACCACCAGCAACAATGTCTGGTGATGATGCGTCGATGAGAACCAAGAGACTGCTCGCGAGGCAAGCAAGGGAGGCACCGCCAGCGGCAACGCCCGCTCCTAAAACTGGAATCAAGAGAGGCCGCGGGAGGCCAAGAAAGGACAAGCCAGCACCACCAATGTCTGCTCAAGCTGGAGGTGCCACGTCAAGGGAATCAAGAGCAGGGGCGGGAGGCCAAGAAAAAAAAAGTCGGCAGCAGCAATGTCTGCTGAAGCTGGAGGTGATGCGTCAACGGGAATCAGGAGCAGGCGCGGGAGGCCAAGGAAAGACAAGTCAGCAGCAGCAATATCTGCTCAAGCTGGAGGTGCCGCGTCAACGGGAATCAAGAGAAGGCGTGGGAGGCCAAGAAAAATAGAGTCAGCAGCAGCTTATCCGTGTCAGGTCTTATACTTACTAGTTCTTTGGAGTGATGTCATTCTGATTTTATAAGCTTATCCATGTCGGAACTGTCAGCTTAACTCTTTTTACTGAAACTTCCAACATAATTTTCAGCCAACTTGTTACAACACATTGTAGCTTTGGTTCTCAAGTTTCATGTCATGTTTTATGGATTGTACATTTTTCATATAGGTTTCCTTTGTGATATAGCGAAAAGGAAAGGAGATGTTAGTAGGCTCATCTAGGTTGTGTCGTTTTTGCTCTTTCCATGTAGTCAGTTACTTGCTCATCACGGGCTGTACAGTACACTAGGCGTAGAAAACTGTATGTAGCATGTTGCCTTTCGTACTCTGTCATGTTTTTACGGTTTGTCGATTACTCATTTAAGTTATTTGTAATACAGCGAAAGGAAAAGAAATGTTTAGCAGGCTCATCTATGAGCATCTGTGACACTGTGTACCCATTTACTTAAACGCACTTCCAAATAGTGGACAACATCACAACATAGTTGATGCAGCACTTGTCTTTCCATTTGAGTCAGTGCTGAGCACATGGTCTTCATGCTCTAATTCAGGGTGCATCATTCGGACCCTTTTTTTATTGGTATCCATTATGATACTAATCACATGTACCTGTAACGTACATCAGGAATCTTCAAGTGGTGGCCATAGACGGACTGAACATGTTGAGCGACAGAGTGGTGTGGGTTCAGCAGAACCATTACCGGAAGAGACTGAACAACATTTACGGGATGCTGAAATGGGAGTTAACACCGGCAATGGGGACAATACTCAGGCAGATCCACCTTATTTAGAACCACAGACTGTGGCTCCTGTGCCCAGCGAGGCGTCCTTGCAAATTTCTAAGGAAGTTGAAGCTGAGGCCACTCTTGTAATGCAGTCAGCCCAACCAATTGTAGCACCAGCACAACTTCTGCAAAGAGGGGCAGAACAAGTAGACCGTTCTGGTATAACATCACCTCAGACTTCGCAACCTGAAATGCAACCGCCAGCATCCAGGGAAGCTTATACTCAGACAGATCTGATAATTCAGTCTGCACAACCAAGTACGGTGCCAACTGGTCTTTCACAAAGGGATGCAGAACAAGCAAGCCTTTCTCGTGTACCATCATCTCAGTGTTTGTCATCTGCAATGCATTCATCGGTTCCACCGTCCAGTATTCTGCTTGAAAGAGCACACCCTGATCAGTGTCAACCACCAAGCCATCAACCCGAGGCTGCACCGGGTTCTTCACCACAAATCTTTCCGGTGGCGCCAATCATGTTTAATCATCCACCAGTTGGTGATGATCCATTGAAAAATGAGTTGCACAGATTGCGGTTACACATTGACTTGCTTAACAAAACCCACCAATTAAAGGTTTGCTATTCCTTCTAGCTCATGTATGTACATCTTGGTTGTGAATTTCTTACACTAGCTAGTTCCGGGATTCATCTTCTTCTTCTCATTTTTTTTTTCACTTATATATGGACAGGACTCACAGCTTAGGACCGAGTGTAGCCAAGAAATGGTGAAGCTCAAACAAAAGTATGATTTGTTACTTCGAGAACAAGAGTCCACTCATCTTCAGCAAACCAAGACACTTGCTAATTTATGTGAGAAAGTTCTCCTCAACCAATCACTAGCTGGCTATCTTCGGGATGAATTCACATCTTCTGGAGAACAAGGTATTATTGAGTATTGACTACAAGCAATCATTTTTTATGTCCTCTATCTAAATGAATATGCTGACATTTTTTCACTTACATATGGACGAGATCTGCAGTGGTGGAGTCACCAACTGCGTCGTCGTCAGCCGCTCGACCACCAGTGCGGATACATCATGTCCAACCGTTACAGGTCGATCGACCATCACCATCATCATCGCCATCTTCGCAAGTGGTCAGACCACATCCCTCCATGCTAAGCAACATTGTCAGATCAGCATCAACTAGTTTTAGCCTTGCGCCAGTTCTGCCACGGGGAAGCTTTGGAGTCCAGAGTGAACTAGCACCTGCACCTGCTCCTCGTCTTCAGAATAGGTTGCCTCCACAGGTGCAGTCGATGGCATCTGCAAATCAGCAGCAGCTTCCAACTAGGCTGGAGAGCATGTCTGCAAGGACATGGTCTACATGCCCACATGCAGTTCCCCCAGGGAACCCACCACTGTCAAGCTTGCATCCAAGTTCACGCTCCACTATACCCGCACCCTTGGGGCCATCAAGTTCACATCAAAGTCAGCAGGTTCCACCACTGCCATCAAGTTCACAGGCCACTGTACTCGCACCCGTGGGCCCATCAAGTTCATATCAAATTCAGCAGGTTCCACCACTGCCATCAAGTTCACAGCCAACACGCCTGCCATTGCCATTGCCAGTGCCTTCGAATCCAAATCCAGTTCTTCCACTAACATTACCACGAGATTTGACTACGACATCTAGTGTTTCCTCAGCCGCGTCCAGTGTGTTGCCAAGTAAAGGTGTTGGGCCTTGCGCACCAGGCTCGCCGCAGTCAGATTCTGATGCAGAATCACTGGATCAATTTCTAACCAGTATTGGGGTGCCCAGTGATCCCCATGGCGTGGCGGCTCCGGAAGTGATATGCCTATCTGATGATGAAGAGACCGGTACGTTCACATTTCCTTGACACCGAGTGTAACAGGTTGCTTGAAAAATTAGAGATCTCAAGGATAGCACAAGTACAAAGATGCCAACGATAATTTAAATAGCATTATCTCAGGTGCAGATTTACAAACAAAAAAGACACTGGAATACTATTTTAGAACTAGTAGTTTGCAGTAACTAAGAGGAAAAAAAAAGGCAAGTGTTAACAGATTAGATTGTCAACTGGAGCCGCCATGTACACAATGAGCCGATCCATTGCTCTTCCATGTTATCCAGTACGAAATTCAATAACAGACCTACAATGCGATTCAAAACCGATAGTTAGAAATACATGTATTTCAGTTGCAACTAAACTGTAGATAACAATGAATGAATATTAACTACAGGCACTTAGGATAACACACGCTTATGGTGTTGAATCCAATATAAGGTGTCCTGTGTATCTTTTTTTTTTAAGCTGACATGTGTATTTATTCTCAAGAGAATACATCTGCATGTAAGGAACTAGCTAAATGAACTAGCTCATGAGTCTTAATCTAAGTGAACTAGCTCATTAGTAGTCTTTGCTTTGCTTCATTAGTTGTGTTGTAGCATAGTTCCATTCATGGTTTCTGTTACTTATTTTTCTCTGTCTAATGTTGCTACCAGTTCAGACACTGCACTTAACACTTGCAATTTTTTTGAAGAATATTCTAAATGAAGTTGATCATGAGTCTCAAATCTGGACAGAGTTGTTTGTTCCGTTTGTACAGCTAAATCTGCTATACTTTGATCAGGAATTAGTTGTACTTGCTGTTAGGGATGTAAATGGCGTCATAAACGGCGCCGCAAGGCCCGTTTAGTTAGCTCGGCAGTTCATTTTCCCAGAAAAATTAAGCTTACTTGAACTGTTAGACCGATGAGTGTAAATGGGCGCCGTTTATATTATGACTTGATGTCAGATTAGTCGTAGAAGTGTTACGAAGTGAGATATGAAGGAGATACCAAGACAAGAAAATGCATCTTGCAAATTGCAACTTTTTTTCCGTTTTTCGAGTTTGAGAGTACATGATGAATGTCTAATTTATAGAATGATTTTTTTGCTATATATAGATGACCAAACCAAGCAAGAAACGCCGCTCGTCGCTGAAGTGCCCCAACAGAAGGTTCCTTGCAAGTTTTTGGTCAAAGGTGATGCTTGCAAACAAGAAATATTGATGCCCAGATCGATTTTATAATCACAAATTTGTGATGCAACTCCTTGTTTCTACTAGAGAAATTCGAGTAACATGTAGTAACTGGGATTGCTGCTACTTAACGCTTAACGCGACGCCTAATTAAATATGACATGTCACTTAACGCTTACCTGGATAGTACAGGTAGGCACGTCTAGCAAGCACCCAGCCTACTTGGACGCTACACCTGCTTGTTTTTTTTTCGTAGCTAGGATACGAACGGCCCAATGCATGCTTTCTTCCCAACACAAGAGCTAAGCCATCTAGTAAGTTTATTGCCAGGCTTCATTGTCCACCTAATTGCAAGGCCCAAAGGCAACTATTAGTACTTTTCTGTGGCTAGCGAAGCGTAAACAGATATAAGAGCGTTTAAATCATTAAAGTAATAATTTAAACACTCTTATATTTCTTTATAGAGGAAGTACTCCCTCCGTCCCAAAATTCTTGTCTTAGATTTGTCTAAATATGGATATATCAAGTCACGTTTTAGTATTAGATACATCCATATCTAGACAAATCTAAGACAAGAATTTTAGGACGGAGGGAGTATTTGTTTAATACCACATTGCCTAGGTATGCTCAAAGGGTAAAGGTGCTGGATGACTCACAGGGGAAGCGCTTGCAGCTATGTCGTAGCTTGTACTTATATGCCATAAAAAGGTTTTCGGTATAAACTGAAATCTGAGCCGAATCAGTCGGTTAACCAAAATATCGGTTTGTTGTATTGGGTTGACATTTCAGTGCTTAGGTTTGCTTACCTAAATTTTAAAAACCGAATTTTTAGTTTCTACCACCTTGATAGGCAGGGCATCCCTCCTGTGGGCTGGCCCGAGTGTTTGCGGATTTGAAAAAAGTTCATCAATGTTTAAAAAATGTTCATGGATTTTAAAACTTTCATAGATTTTCAGGAATTAAAAAAAGATTCATAATTTGAGAAAACATTCAGGAATTGTATTTTTAAAATTTTAAAAATTTCACGGATTTGAAAATATAGGTAAAAAACAAAAGAAAATTAAAAAACAGAATAAAATAGAACAAAATCCGGTTTTAAAAAACATGAAAAAACCCGGCCTGAAAGTTCACAAAGTTACATTTGGCACATAAGAAGACAAAAAGAAAGCAAGTGTTCAAGTTGCGTCCAAACAATTGTTCAATATGTTAGTTCTTAAGTTTGCACAGTCCTCGTATCTCTTTAATACTCTTCAAAATGTTGTTTGAATAACATTTGAACTAACATATGTCTTTAATTTTTTTTTGAAATGTTCATGCTTTTGAAAAATGTTCATGCTTTTAAGAAAAAAGAAATTGAAAATTTCAAGATGTGTTCAATTTGTTAATTTTTTGGGGGGTTTTCAAACATTATTTGATTTTAAAATATTTATTCAGAATTTCCAACAAATGTTTAAAAAAATTGAAAAGGTGTCCAGATTATGTGTTGGTGTTAGTTTTTAAGTTTGCACGCTCCTCATTTGTCACATACACTAGTCAACTCAACTGGTGAGCCACTCACTCTTATGTACAAGAGGTCCACGATTCGATTCCTAGCACCTGCGAACGGCCGCGGTCCCTATAGTCGTCACCAATGGGCCGGCCCAGTCGGGGGTCTTTTAAGCCTTCAATCAAAATATACATCTTGGATATGTCCTCGTGTCACCCCCTAGGTTCGTAGCATGTAGGCGATGCCATACTCTCGGTGTCTGGACAGAGATTTACATCCTAAATTAAGTGTAATAAACCAAAAGGCTAATATAAAGTTATAAACACACACATTTGTCCATCCTTGATCGGAATAAAGAAACCACATGGAGATGGAATGTTTTGACAATTGTCGAATAAAGCCCACACACCAACCTTTGAGCCGTACGTTCCCCACGATGCACTTTATTAGTACAGTAGTACATATAATATGAGCAATAATAAGCACATATACTCATGGATCGCACCGTATCAATCCTTCTTCTTCTTTATGTGCTTGGCGTTTCTGTGATAATTAACCACAACATCGGCAGATTCTATGCACCTACATGCCTAACTATATTTGCCAAGCATGAGGTACTACTGTAAGCAGGAAATTAAGGTACACATCAATCAGCTCTCTGAGGACTGAAATGGACACTTGTCGCCCAATCAGATCCTAACTTTACGCCCATATTACCACCTGGGCAGGAACATTTGGAATCCACATTGGTTCCTTGTGCAGCTAACCATCTACTGCCTCCTACATTGATTAAGTGATTAACTAGTTAATTACAGCAATGCCCTGCAAATGGTGATGATGAATGCTGCTTAATTACCACCAGCAGCACGGCCATGGAGATTGGAGAGAGACCATCATGCAGCACCGGGCCATGTTCCAATTTCAATTGTGCGCACACGATCGAGCATCTTCGCCTTTAGGGGTCCACCGTCGTCATTGGATTGGAGAATTCAGAGCACAATTCTAGACTTTACTTCCCTTTGTTTCTTCTTTTGAAAAAGAGAATAACCAGGGGAAAAATGAGATCCATATCAATGCCATGACATGCATGCTTTCCTCCTGAGAAAGAAAATCTGCTGCTTTCCTTTTCTTTTGAAAGAAATTCGGAGGCCCCTCACTCCACTTCCATGGATCGATCGACGCACTCGAGGTGGCTAGTCGAGTGTTTTCGAGTCAAAGCTCTCGCCGACGAATCATGAGTGACTATATCTATTTTGGTTCTAGTCTATTGCTACAAGTTGCGCCTTTCCTGTTTATTTAATGTTACCTACAAAGGTAGAACATCAACTATACACATATATCTACTCACAACTTGAGCAAGGTGGCTTAGTGGGATGAGCAGAAAGTAGAAGCAATTGATTGTTGGTACATTCTTCTGCGATCTGCACCGCGCCATTCTGATTCTGAATAAGAAGATGCGTCAAGTTTAAAGCAACAAATGCGTGTCTATATGTACAAGCAACCCGGAAAATAAACAAGTAAACAAAATTTGTTGCTATCTGTTCCAATGAAATCTTGGCAAAGATTTGCTTTCACATACATAACCAATCATGGATGTAAGCACACACATCTTTATCTTTATAGCGCTACAGAATTAATTAGTTTCTGTTGCTGGACAAAGTTCTCTACAAAATCATGCTACTATATACCATATGTTTTTCTTTTTCTTGTAGATGGTAGGTGGGTCCATGGACTGAGTGTCTATCTGCTTTTGGAGTACACTACTACAGGAGATGATGAGATTAGAGCAGCAGCTACTACTAACCACTACTACTATTATATCTGAATTAAAAGCTTCAGGTAACCACCGGCGCTCCGCTCTTTTCAGCATGATCCCCCCTGTGACATGACATGATTAAAGCAGCTGTTCTTCATTTTTCAGCAGTTGCACAAAGTATTTTCTTTTCCTTCAGAAAAAAAAATCACTTTTGTCTTTCAAATGTCTGCCTGAATGGGATTTTTCAAGGAAGATAAGATGAGTGTTCCGCAGCTCATTAACAATGACATGGCATCAAAAAGGGGAATGCTCATGTTGATCCCTTAAGGCACAGGGTGCTTTCAGAGATGCAGCACTCCATGTGACATGATTCTCTGATCAATGTCCAGGAGCTTTCGTCCCACACACACCCAGCCCCCTGTGCATGCAAGGTGGATGCAGACATGTGCAAAACGAATGAAATTTAGAGCGATTCAGCGGATCGAAAGATGTGATTAGGACTTGACAGAGCATATAAGTCAGCTTTAGATCTCTCTTTCTCTTGTAATAAAAGAAATGTATCTATCAGTTGGAACAATTTCAGAAATTCAGAGCTGATAATAATATAGCATAAGGACAAGCAGCTAGGTGTTGAAACACCTAAGTAACCAGCTGTGGGGAGCTGGCTGCAGGTACTGTAAATAAACAAAAGCGATTGAGATCTTCCACTGTATGAACACAGGGATATCTGGTGTAAAATACAGGTAGGTGCATGCATCAGGTATACATACATAGTTCTTCCAACTGAACTGCCACATACACACACAGATTAATCTAGTGCAAGCAGGCTCTGTGATTCAGGAGCAGCTAGATTGATTAGCTAGGCAAGCATGTGGTGCATGGATGGATGGAATCCTCCATCATGATTGACTCAACCCCCATGTGTCCCCCAATTCTACATCTCAAACCTCACCTCCTGTGCTCACTCACACCCACCACATGCACCCTGATTATTTAACAATTAGCACCAGCAACAAAGTTGCTGCAGATGAGATGGAAAGGGTAAGTGCTTGAGTAGATTGGTAGATTAGATATGTTACAACTTGTTGAGGAGAGGAGCAGCAAATCTACATCCTTGGATTTACTGTTGCCTCCATTGCCTCCCATGCAGTGGACAATGGGCTCACAGATGCATCACCATCATCATCTTGCTCACTTCAACTAGTGTAGTCTAGGGTTGCTGTCTGTGGTGATGGAGGGGGTTCATCAGACACAAATGCATGTATGTTGGCTCACCATCATCTCTCATCTCTCTTCTTTTCAAAATCACAGAAAGAAAACGGAAAAAACACTACTTCATCCGATCCAAAATAAGCGTCGCAGTTTTGAACCGGGGTTAGTTCAACACTGCGACACTTTTTATGGATCGAAGGTAGTACGTACTTAATTATCATAGTGTATATGAGAATATTGTTTGATTTCTATGTACCATTACAAGCTAATTAACCACTCACACCAAGATGAAGGTGAACAAGAGATCCCATCCGGCCCCAATTACCACAAAAATCCTTTAACTAGGGGGAGGGGTGGGCGGACAAAACAAGAGGAACGATTAAACACACGGATGTCTGACTGATCAGGGCCGTTGGTATCTGATCGGACGGCCTAGGCGCACGAGCTTACTGTTCCATTGCCGCTGCCGTCGACGGCGTGGTGGGGGTGGCCTCCTCCTCCTCGGCAGCTGTCGGCGCCACCGTCCAAGTCGCCGCCGCGCTCCACGAACTCGCGGTGCACGGCGAAGAGCGCGCGGCAGCTCATCTCCTTCTCGAACCGCCACACGTAGTTCAGCCCGACGAGCAGCTCCGCCACGGCCGCCTCCACCTTGTCCCGGTCCGCGAACTGCAGCGTCTGCAGCAGGAACGTGTTCCCGCCGCCGTGGCGAGGGGGCAGCCGGGCTATGTCCGTCGTCGAGGACGTCGACGTCGTCTTCCGCTGCTCGAAGCTGCGCTCCGCCTGCCACCGCACCGTGGCGTGCGCCATGGGCGCCAGCCACTCCAGGATGCCGCCCAGCGCGGCGCGCCACTCGCCGGCGAGCCCCGCGTCCGCCTCGGCCACGGCGCCGCGCAGCCGCGCCCGGAGCTGCGCGCGCACGCTCGCCGTCAGCATGCCGTACAGCTCGTCCCGCTCGTCCGGCCCCACCATGCGCTGCGGTGACCGCGCCATCCGCTCGATCGAGATCACCAGCCCGGCGTACCGCGGCGCCAGGGCCGCCGCGCCCAGCGTCCCCGCCGGCGGCACCAGCGTCGCCGTGCTGTACTCGAAGAAGCCGCGCCGTCTGTTGCCCTTCGCGCTCTGGGCGACGAGGACGGCGACGTCGAACGGCACCGCCTCCATCGACATGGACTTGCGCGACGGCGGCGGCGGGGACTGCGCGTCGGCGGACGGGTGGACGGCCGAGGAGAGCGTGAGGCTCCGGTAGAGCGGCGCGTGCCGCTGGTCCTGGCCGCCGGCGCCGAAGACGAGCTTGATGCGCGCGAGGATGGTGAAGGCCGCGCGCGCCAGCGACGAGACGACGGCGTCGAAGGTGCACCCCCACAGGGACGTCTGCTTGAGGTTCTTCACGTCCTGCTTCTTGGAGAAGATGAGCTGCTGCTGCTCCGACGCCACCGAGATCTTGCTCGCCGACATGCTGCGCCGGTGGCACCCTCCTCCTCCGCCGCTTGCAGCAGCGTCGGCCCGCAGGAACTTCCGGAGGCCGTGCTCGGCCTCCGCGAGCTCCTCCATGGCCCTGCGGAGCGCGGCGGTGGTGGCGACCTGCTTCTCCAACTTCCTCGCGCGCGCGTCCATCTCCTTCCACGTGGGCGCGGCCCAGCGGTACCGGTCGCGGCCGGCGTCGGCGAACTCGAGCAGCGCGTCCCTGAACTCACGCAAGCAGGGGTCGGCGCACCGCTCCGCCAGCGCGGCGACGGCGTCGGACGCGCCCCGCAGCGCGTCGACGAGCTCGGCGCGCGCGAGGCCGAGGAGGAAGGCATCGTCGTCCGAGACGACCTTGCGGACGCCGTCGAGGTGGACGACCTCGTGCCGGAGTCGCGCCACGGCCGCGTCACCGACGGCGCGCCACACGTGGAGCAGCCTGGACACGAGGCTGGCCACCTCGAAGGCGAGGATGCCGACGTTGCCCTTCTTGCCACCGGTGCCCGCCGGCGGCGCTCCAGAAGACGACGGCTTCGACGAGATGGCCGACCGGACCTTGGCCAGCCATGACTCGCGCGCCATGGGCATCGGTGGATCGATCTGTCTGTCAATGGCACGCACCAGCAAGGAAGAGAGCAAGAGCCAACCACTTGCCTTGGTGTGTGTATATATAAGAGGATAGTTGTAGTCCAAGGAATGGAAAGGTGTCAAGGTCAAAATGTTTCAAGAGCTTCCTATCTTAGTACAACACTATTGGGGAAGGAAACACAAAAATGTCTCTACAACTTTGAAATAAGCGCAAGTTGATCAAAGTGTTGATGAAAAAAATAAAACACATGGTTGAAATTTGGTCACAAGATGATCAAAGTGTTGATGAAAAAAAAACACATGGTTGAAATTTGGTTTGAAATGTTTTGAATGTTGTAGAAAGATCTAGAGTGCGAATCGCGCACGTGTGAAAAGGTTGATGATGGCATCGTTCCTAAATGTGACCATGAAGCATGAACCGATTGATAGTTTTGGTAATGCCATAAATAATCATTAATACGTACTATTATTTTCTTAATACTTTGGAATAAAAGAATTTTTAAGAATATTAATATTACAAGGAAAGAAAGAAAGAATGGTTTGTAAACGCGTGGTAGGAACCTGATTTGGAATGTTTGGTGCGTTATAGTAAGATCTAGAGCGCGAAATTGCGACGTGTGAAAGGTGAGTGGTGATGGTGATATGGTGATGGAATTGCATCAATTTGAGGATGAGTTGTAGGATGGTGGGGGAATGGGGGGTCAACCTCCGTTCGTGACGACAGTGACACGCCTTGTGTCGTGTAGATCATACCACTGCATCGAGAAATCATGTCTTACAAAGCAAATATTGCGGCTAACCAATATTTTCAGTAATAAACAATGTATGATTGTGTGCATCAATCGGTCGACACAAAAGTTGTGATGATCCTCCTATCTGAAGGAAAGAAAAAAAATCTACAAAATCAGTGAACGGTTGGATCTCCATCCTTGCACAAATCCGGAGTGTGAAATTTCTGGTGTTATTTTGATTGACGGTGGAGGATTTATCGCATACGCTCTTTGTCATGTCGACGAGGAGGGTGGAGGGTTGCAAGAGAGGAGAAGAGGGGGCGTGACGTCGGCTGAATCTTCGTCCCGACACGTATGACCAATTTTGGACAAGGAAAGGGGGTTGGAGAATTAAGTAGGGTTGGGGGTTTGCAAGAGAAGAAAGAGAGGTGTGGTCACACTCACACTAGCTGGTGGATCATATTCTTCTGGTGCATGAGAGAGTGAGGGGTAAACCACAAGCTAGACAAGTGAAGGTGGTGGAGTGGTGCTGCATCCCCATCCATCTGCATCATCTCTTTTGACTTGACCACATTGGCTCATAGCTAAGCTAATCTAGCCAAGCTACCTAGATCCACCTGCTTGCTTGTTGCACATTGTGTGGAGGGAGCAGATCTCACCACTGCTTAAGTGTAAAGCTAGATACTTAGATAGTGTGTGTGTGAGAGAGTCCACTTAGCTGAAAATGTTGGGAGACATGATTTATATGTTCAGTCACCATCACACACTCAGATTAACATTCAACACCTGGCCTGTGGGTGAGGTTGCAATGTCTGGCTAAGAAGAGATCTGAGGTGTGTGATTTGAAGTTTTATGGAGAATTCTCCAGTCCAGATTAGCATATAAATTAGTAATAATTAAGGTACTAGTACTAGTGACTACTGTTAGGAAAGTTGGCTAGGAGAGGAGGCAATCATGCTAGATGGATAGATGGAGTACAGCCTTGAGAGTTGCTGCATCTGCATCTGCACCCACCGTTGCCGTATCATCACATTCGGTCCACGCCATGGAAAGATGCTGCTACCAGCTTTTCAGTTTGTCAACCATGCATGCATGAATCATATTGGTCATACGTACCCCCAAAACAAGCACAAAAAACATGGCTGCTTTTAGTCAGACTCTTCTGAAGTCTACCCTAAAAAAATACCCCTTTGGAGTCTACTTTTTCACACTCAACCCCAAGACAACTGCAGGAAATCACTTCAGTGACATGGCATCCTAGTTGGCACTTGCTCTGGTCTGGTGCCTAGTCGACAGTTGGTCGATGGAAGCTAGCAACTACGGGCAACTCCAACCCCTAAACATGCGGACCGGGGTGTCCGGCCATTTTTTGCCATCCAACGACATGCCTCAAACTCTGTGGACGCGTCTGGGTGTCTAAAATCTTACAAACAGGTGGAAAAGATAGGGGAGGTTTGCGGGCATCCGGACTTCCGCCGCGTAGGTGTTCGACACCCCTGACCCAACCAAAACCCAAGGCAAGGCCCACACATTTGGACCATTCCATGTTGTTTCCGTGTGAACGTCCACCCTTTCCAACCCTCTTTGCTTCGATCGCCGCCGCCCTCCACCCCATATCCCGCCCTCTTCCTGTCCACCGCCGTGATGGAGTGACATGACCCCATGGAGATGTTTGTCGTGCCGCCAGAGCCGGAGATGGAGGACCCAAAGGTGGTAGCCACCCGCAATGCCAACTCGGCAGCACACAACTAGCGCCTCAAACACAGGAGCAGTGAGGTAGTACTTGTGGCGGGCGGTCAACCGCCACCTCGTCCGACAAAGAAGGTGGCCAGGCGGCGGGCGGCGCATGTGCAATCACCGCCCTAGCCGAAGCAACAACAAGGGGCGTACTACTACGCGGCCATGTAGCTCGGTGCACAGCAGAATTCTCCGGCCTCCTTCAAGTCCGCCGTGCCGCGCGTGCCCTATATGGTCGACCTCAACGCGGACTACCACTTGACTGAGCCGTCGTCGCCGCAACTTGTCCGATCACAGACGTGTGGATCTAATGCCCATCAATGCACGACCTTTGTTTGTCGGAATATCTCAATCGGGCACGACGCCTGCAGGCGACCATATGAGATGTTGGACATCATCCACGATGGAAGCAGCTTCAAGGATGGACAAGTGGATGACTCCCAGCCAGAGCAGGCACAGCCGGATACCCAGCAGACATACACTCAGCTTCTTCGTTCAATGAGGACAAGTACTTCGATCCCAATCGCGTCGACGTGATCTGTCTTCGTCCTTTGAAGTCGCTCACTCATTCATGGTACACCATGCAAGAGGCTGTCAACACGAATTGCGGCTTCTAGAAACAAATCGATGGCCAAGTGAAGTGCAAATGACCGAGCTGGTAAGTGTTTTGTTTCTCTATGTGTTGGTCATTTGGCCAGATATGCAACTTGTGTTGGATTTGGCTGAAAATATGCTCTATGTGTTGTCATTTGGCCAGATATACAGT
Organism: Aegilops bicornis; assembly: GCA_021605145.1. Lineage (NCBI taxonomy): Eukaryota > Viridiplantae > Streptophyta > Magnoliopsida > Poales > Poaceae > Aegilops > Aegilops bicornis. Next base: position 800,890,875 of record CM038673.1, read on the forward strand.
TTGTGTTGGATTTAGCCGAATATGCTTTATGTGTTGGTCTTTTGGCCGAATATGCAACTTATTGATCATGTCTTTTTACGATAGTCAACACGTGCATGCACATTGTACTTCAAGGTGGAGGGCAAGCAATTCCGCTTCATGTATTTGTCGGGCTAAGTTGAATGTGCAACCCAAGTGGATCCACTCTGTTGTGAATTCCATCAAGGTCACCGCCATCGCCAATGAAGATGAAGATGGTGACCCAACCGCCTCAACAAAAGGACCCTTGAGCCGTCCAAAAAGTTCAAAAGGCATCGGGGGAGAAAGTGGGCGGAGGAGAAGGAGAAGCGAGAACGGGTAGTCGCCAAGATGGGCATCAAGATGGAGAAGGGGGAGGCATGTGTCAAGCGCCATGACGTGAATGAGGAAAAGGCCAAGAGGTTTGACAAGTTCATGGCGACGTCAAAGAAGAAGATCAAGCTCGAAGATAAAAGGGTTGAGCTCGCGACCAACTCGGACGATGTCAATATGTTGGCATTGAAGATGGAGGATGTGAATCCCGATGCAGTGAAGCTCGTGTAAGCCTACCATGCTAGGATGTTCAAGCGTGCCGCGGCCGACTTGGAGGAGGTGGCCACTGTGGAGCAGTCGGTCGCAGAGTGAAGAATTTGGCATGGACAGTCGTACTATGAGGCACAAAAATGACATTTTCTGCACGGAGAGCTGGACTGGCAACTTTTGGAGTCGCCAGCATGTTGAACATCCGCTCCTTTTTAGTTGTATATGTTTGCATTGCATATGATCAAATTGCTATTGTCAAATGGTGGAGGCCGGACCTGGGGCGGACATTTGGTGCACGCAGTTGGATGATCGACTCTGCTATCCTTGTCCGTGGATGCGTCGCGGACGTTTGGCGTGTTTGATTCGGTGATCCGTGTCGTGTTGGAGTTGCCATGAGTGTCGAACATGTGTTAGGGAAGATGTTAGGGAAGTTGCACAATAAGATAGCAGTACTACTGACTGGTGTTAGGAAAGCAGTAGGATGCAATCATGCGTGCAGACAACCTAGCTAGGTAGGAGATGGATAGATTGAGTACAGGCTTGAGGTGAGCTGCTGCACCCACCGTTGCCATATCATCACATTCGGTCCACGCCATGTAAAGATGCTTTCTGTATGTCAACCACCCAAAAGAAGCACAAAAAACATGGCTACCTTTAGTCCACCCTAAAAATATATATACTCTTCTGAAGTCTACTTTTCACCTTGAGCCAAATTAAAGACAGCTGCAGATGAAATCACTTGAGTGACATGGCATCCTAGCTGGCACTTGCTCTGTTTTGCCACTTGGATAATGAAACATAAAACATATATTGACCTTTTTTTTGGAGTCCTGCGTGATCGACACCTGGTCGACAAAAGCTAGCCACTGACTAAGTGTCGGACGAATGCACTAAGTCAATTAAGTAGTGCTCAGGATGAAAGCTGGTCTAGTAGGCAGTCAAAAAAGAAAAAGGAGTACACCACACTAGATCTTGTTGGGTTTGACCCCTCAATGGCGCCCATTCCATTGTTGCATAGTGAGTGCGCCTGGCTGTTCCTCCTGGCTTGGCTGGAAATCAAAAGCAGCAGCCATGGGTCATGATACCGATAGCCACCTCAATCAATCCGGCGCAATATATGCAAATATATATATATGCAATTGCAAATCAGAAACTTGTTTTTGCATCAGGTATATATGTACCCCAACAATTTGGTTTTCTTTTGTCAAACCAGCCATCATGATGCCATGCTTGACAGTGCAGTGCAATGCCTAGTTAGTTACTTAAGACACTAGGAGCTCAAGTGGCCGTGATTTGTTATTTTCTTTTTTGTGTGCAGAGCTGTGCCACCAATCGAAGCCAACGGTCAACGGGATTCGGCATGAGAGGTTTTGAAATGAGGGGAAAAGCAGATAGAGATGGAGCAATGTGACATCTCCAGCCCCCTCCCACTTTGCGTGGCCAGCACCCAGAGTCGACGCCTTTCACGGATGTGCGCCTCCAAGTTCAATGGAGGAGATATTCCACCCATGTATGCCTCACAAAGTTGCATATGCTGCCGTATGGTATGGTATGGTATCATGACAGTGCTGCTAATTTGTTTGGAGTGCAAACGATGCATGCACTCAAACATATGCACTAGTGCTGCTACTGATTAGGATCCTCCCTGCGTGGAAAGCATCCATGTACAAACCTCTTTTGATGTCATGATAGAAGTTGTGTCATGCAAAAATAATTACCAGATTTCCAGTAGACATTCTGTAGGGTAACAAATTAAGAGGAACAGTGATATGCTGATATACCAATTGATCAATTTACAGCTATGCTGATTCATATTCAGAAGGTGCTTTCTGAAGCCCAGCCCTTCTTCTCCAGTGCCAATCTCAGTGCCTGCCACAGAACAAGAATCGCACATCATACCTTAAATATACAGCAGAACAAATGACAGAGATGATGCTTGCCTTTACTCTCTTCTTGTTAGCATTAAAGTCGATGAATCCTGACCGAGACGCCGATCGGTACTGAACGATTGATTTGTTGCCAGGAGGGAACCAGAACTCGACATCGTCTACAAACTGCACGGACGGAGGAGGAACATACAGTCATTAGTGAATAATAATAACGTTGCAATCTACACTTGCGTGAGCATGTGGATTACAAGGGTAACAAGGTGCTACCCCGAATATAGGGCTCTCGTATTCAACTCGAACATAGTCGTCTCCTTTCTCTACCACACGAGGACTGAAGTTGTCCGGCTTTGTCTTGGTCACCTGCCAACAGGTATTACAGTACAACATGCTGATATGAGTTGAGTAATTTACGCTCCCGCTGCGCACTGTAGAAACAAGATCGAGATGTTACATACAACTTCAATGAGCTCTTTCATGGCCTCATCTTTGCTTATGGGTTTACCCCTGGGGCCATCCTTGGGATTGTAATTCCTAAAAAAGGTCATGTTCAGTACTCCACACTGCAGATGATGAATCTTTCAAACATTTTACAAAATCCGGATATATGAAAGAGCCATCAAAGGAGCACCTGATGATTAGACAGAATATGCGATACAGCATTTGTAAATGAAAAATTCATTTGCAAAGCAGACTGTCAGCAGTGCTCAAGTCAGACACTTGTTCACAAAGGGAAAGTGTTGTTCCTCAAAGGTTTGAGTCAACAGATGCATATATAAGTGCACTACTGTGACGAGGTAAAGTTTAGTTTTAGAAACGAAGAGTAATTTAATTAATTCTTTTAGAAAATGCAGATATAGGTGACTCATATTTTGTCATACTATTTAGAACTGCAATTCCTGACTTATTGAACTTATCATATATCGTGGTCCATCAAGAACTACCGTATGGAATAAACCGATTCACACATATTACATAATGCATACGCCGAACGAAGGATTAAGAAGCGGGCCTATTGTCGAACCAAAAATCTTACGCTGTGCCGCTTATGGATTTGAATCGCTTAGTGTATATGCACATATGCAGGACAAGCGACACCCAGCAGACTGTGAGCAGTGCTAAAGAGAGACACTTGTTATACTAAGGGAAAATGCTGGTTTTCTCAACGGCTTGAGTCAACAGATGCATTATTGCTTTTAGAAAATGCAGATAACATTTTTTTTCATATTTGGGACTGCAATTTCTTACTCGCTGAATTTTATCATATACTGTGGTTCATCATCAAGAGCTTCCATACATACAGAATAAACCGAATCGAACATTCCACAGTGCGTACGACGTACAAATAAGGATGGATGAAGCAGGCCTACTGTTGAACCAAAAGTCCATGCCATGCTTACGGTATTGAATCGCTGGGTGTTCAGTTTAAAAACGGAGAACGATTGGAGTCTAACATAAACATAGGGCCCAATGTGTGTCCAGTCCAGTCCACAGCACACATCCAGTAACTGCGTATGCACAAACACAGGGAGCACAAGCGGCACACAGGTAATGCATCAGGAGAAGAACATACACTGTGTAAGAACTAAACACAGATGGTTACCATGGGGGAGCGTAGTGGTTGGAATCGCTTATCCTCTCGGAGGTGGACACGCAGTTGTTGGTCGCCGGGCACAATGCAAGGGAGGGGGGCCTCTTCTGCACGCCAAGGTAGCTCGGCTTCGTGCCGCTGGAGGCGCCAAGAGAGCAAGAGAAATGAACAACACACTTGTCAGGCCACCAGAAGAAGAAATTCAGTTAACTGTTAACTGCATCCCCTTCTTCAGAGAGAGCTCAGGTTCTGAATTTTCCCGGTAAGGTACCTGAAGTGGAAGATGGCGGCGAGCGTGGCGAGCTCGCTGCTCCTGAGCACCAGGTCCCTGGATTCGTCCCGGGGTTGGCATACGAGCGGCGACCATCCACCGTCAGATGTACGTACTCTAGTCGGAGATGGGGATGGGGATACATACCTTCGTCCGATTCTTGTGCTGCTCTTGTTGTTGAGGCGTGGAGAGGGTGATGCCTTGCAGCCGGGAGCGTGGGGTGGTGGGGGGCAGCAGCAGGTGACCGCCGACGAGTTCATCGTTTGCTCGCCGGTGGTGGGCAGGGACGGAGGGACTCACTCCGGCCGGCCACCGTGGAAAGGATGGGGTGAGACGGGAGGCAGGTCTGAGTGGACGACCCGGCCTGGGCCACGACCGTGTAACCGAGTTCAGCCTAACCCACAGCCCAGGCTTACTGTTGGGCCGGATCATTCCACCAAGAGAAACGAAGTGCATATATGAAAAAAAAAGTAGTAGGCGCACATCCCTCCCAAGTTTGGCGATCGCTGATGGAAGGAAAAGAATTGCTTGTTCAAGGGTTAATCAAGAGGATTGGATCGCCCTTGAGGATATGAAATACCAACTTAAGCTGTGGTTTTCCTTTTATTCCATCTCTGTTTGTAGACGTACCGCGAACTCAGTGGCACACGAGCTCGCCAATATTGGTCGCCTCTGTGAACCTGACCGGTATTTGGTCTGGAAGTCCGATGTACCTGCCCGTGTGGGCGAATGTGTTGTGGGCGATATGCCTCACCACAGTTAAGTAATGAAGCAATGCTTTCCCTCAAAAAAAAAAAGAGGATTGGATCAGGTACAGATACCCGCATATGGGAGGACAATTGGTTGCCGCGTGATTATAAGCTGAAGCCCATATGCACTATATCACATGATCCACCGCATCTATACTCCTATGTGGTTTCTTATATGCGAACATATGTGCTCAGTTGTCTTTTGAGATTGATATGGTTCGGTTGTTTGAATGATTGAATGAATTCCCTTTGAAATTTTAGTTACAAGAATCTGACTGCTCTTCGTCTGAAAGAAATGATTATCTTGCTGTGCCCCATGGAAACAAAACAGCATCAAAGAACTGATTTCACCATTGAGAGTTGTGGCTGCAACTGCAGTGTCTGAATTAGTCCCCCTTGAATATATCCAACTTGCTTGGTAATTTTTCTAAGATTGATTGGTAATTTTTCTAAGATTGATTGATGATTCAGAGTTAATTGAAGCTACAACGCGCACTTGGAACAAGCAGGTTTTGAGCGAGCATTTCATCAGCCCGGATGTGGATATCATAATGAATATACCACTAAGCCTCCAAGTGCAACGTGATTTTTGGGCATGGCACTATGATCGTAAAGGGGTGTTTACCGTGCGGTCAGCATATAAGATGATCAGTGGCATTAAACATCAGAGAGAGGATTGGTTAGAACACAGGACGAGTCACTCCAATGTAGAAGCCAAAAGCAAAGCCTGGTCTCAGCTATGGAAAGTTAAAGTCCCGTCTAAAGTAAGGATATTTGTATGGAGACTAGCTCACATGTCGCTACCGACTGGTACAGTGCGCAATGAGCAAAACATGGCCACTTCTCCAGCTTGCGGGCTTTGCAATGAGTCAGTGGATACATGGCGTCATTCCCTGTTTGAATGCCGGATGGCACGATGTGTTTGGGCGTTGGGAGATGAGGAGACCCTGGAGCATGTGATATCAAACAGGAGTGAAGATGCAAGGCTTTGGTTGTTTTGGCTTTTTGATACAATGAACCAACAGGACCTTGCCAGGGTGCTCATCACCATGTGAGCGATCTAGTGGGCTAGGAGGAGAGCAATTCACGATGACGAATTCCAAAGCCCTCTTTCTACAATGTGTTCTGTGGACAGATACTTGGAGGACCTGGAGATTGCTGCCAAGCGTGCACCAAGGCGACCCTTACAACCGGTGATACAAAGGCCGCACAGGTGGATCCCGCCGGGAGAGGAAGCGATGAAGATCAATGTAGACGGGGCCATCTCTCGCCAAGGAAGAACAGGTGCAGCGGCTGCTGTGTGTAGGGACAAAGACGACATCTACCTGGGATCTTCAGCGGTGGTTTTTGAAGGACTAGTCGACGCCCCAAGCTTGGAAGCTCAAGCGTGCAACGAGGCGCTTGGCCTGGCTCAAGATCTACTGCTGACACATGTGATAATAGCCTCGGATTGCATGCGGGTTGTTTCGGACATTAAGGGGGCGGCGTCTTCTTCCTCTTATACTTTTGTAATTGCAGAGATTAAAGCTAGAGTTACAGACTTTGTAGAAGTTAAGTTCCGTTTTGAAGGTAGGGAGGCAAACTTTGAGGCTCATGCCTTGGCAAAGGCAGCCTCGTCTCTCCCTACGGGTCGCCATCTGTGGCTAGGGAACCCGTCAGACATTATTTGTATTCCTCCGGCTTTGGTTGATCAATAAAAAAAAGTGCATATGAAAAAAAAGTGTTACTAAAAAAAGGGGGAAAAAGTTGGTCCCATCAAAAAATATGAAAAAAAGTTAGTGATGTTTTTTTAAACACGGCATAGAAGCAAATTCTCACAAACAGGCACATACACTCACCCTTATGAACGCACTCACGCAAACCCTACCAGAGCACTTCCGAGATACTAAGGGCATCTCCAGCCGCGCCCCCAACAGGCCCTCCCCAGGCGATTTTGCCGCGCCGGCACCAAAAAAGGCCCCAGTCGCGCCCCCAGAAGCCCGTTTTTCGCCGGCTCGGGCCAAAACTGGTGCCGGCGGACCCAGGCCGAACCTGGCGCCTTGGGGGGCGCTTGGGGAGCCGGCACAAGCGAAAAAGGCGCATGGGCCCGCCCTGGAGGCGACCCGAGGGCCTTTTCCCGCCGTTTCTTGACGCTTTTCCCTCACATCTCTCCCGCTCGCTCGCCTTCCTCCCGCCATTCTCTCCCTTTCTCCCGCCAAACCGCCTCCCGCTCGCCGCGAAGAAGCACGCCATGCCGCTGAAGAAGTACGCCATGCCGCGCGCGGCGGCAACCGCGATCGCCCTGCGGCCACCAAGCGAGAAGCCGAAGGCGCCGCCATCGGCCACCGGGCTGTCGAGCGCCGAGTGAAGGGTGGAAGTTCAGCGCCTTGAAGCGATCACCGCCGACAGTGAACAGAACCATAGCCAAGAAGGCCCGCGACAACGCGGCAGCAGCGGCGTCTTCCTCATCGATCGACCAGCGGGATGAATCCACCCGTCGTCGACCACACCCAAGACGCCACAGGGACCGCAAGGCGCCGGATCTCCATGGGGTTCATCGTCGCCCGGCTACGCCGACGGCGACGCGCACGGTGGGTTCAATCCAAACGTGACCTTCCCTCATGGTCACCCCGCTACGCGCATGCCCCCGCCCGCCTTCGTCGGCGTGCAGTACCCTCCATACAACTACTCGCCGCCCGCCGCCTACGCGTCCACACCGACGCCCCATCTCTATCGTGGACCGCTACCCTTCTCGCACCTCGACGACACCGACGACACGGGAGCCGACATGGACGACATCATCGCCAGCGGCGGGATCGACCCGCTGACGCCGCGTCTCCGGGTTCGCCACCAGATGAGATGGTGGACCTCAGCGGCAACATGGAGGCCGAGCTCGGCTACGTCTGGCGGCAGCGCAGGAACCCGAGGAGGAGGAGGAGGACCGCAGGAGGAGGAGGAGGAGGAGGAGGAGCCGGCTCTGTTGGACGAAGGCGCGGAAGAAGAAGAAGCGGGCGGCTAGGTCAGGCGAACCGCGCATCAAGTGGGCGTCAAGGAGGAGGAGTGCCTCGCCGAAGCTTGGAAAGTCGTCGCCTCGACCCGACCACCGGCACGAACCAGTAGCTTGGAGACGTGCAGGACCGCATCAAGGCCGAAGTTCGACGGCGGAAGCTCGTCGACCCTACCAAAGGCGTCTACATGCGCAGCTCCAAGGCGATGGCGAACCATTGGGGCGTGTCCGGTTGGCGTGCAACAAATGGCATGGAATCGTCGAGGAGGTCGCGGCTCGCCCGGAGAGCGGTGCCAGCGTTGAGGATCGTACGCACGTCGTTCGCCGCATATCTTCGTCCCTCGCCCGCCGCCCGCCAATCGTTTCGTCCCTCCGCGCTGCTGCGAATGTTCGCCATGTATCGGGGCGACAACCAAGACGCCGACTTCAAGCACCTCCACGTCTACAAACGCATTGACAAGTGCGAGAAGTGGGCGGAAGTCCGACGTGCCCTCGACAAGGCCAAGGAGACATACAAGCCGGACGCGTCAGAGGGGCGGCCGGACGGCAACAAATTGGCAAAGAAGGGGAAATGCGCCGACGCGGCAACCGTGCGATTGCAGGAGTCCATCGAGCATTGCCTCGCCGACGCCCAGGCCCGGGCCGTCCTACGCGAAGAGAAGACCGAGGCGCGGTGGTCGTCGCTAATGAAGACCAACGCCATCAAGCTCGACCTGCTCCGGACGAGCGTCGCCGCGAAGAGGAACACCGACATGGCTTTTCCGATGGGCGGGCGGACATGCTCGAGCAACGACGAAGCTCAAGGCGTGGTACTGGCGCAGCGAGGCCTCATCTCGAACGAGCTGCCGACGGCAACGCCGACGACGCCCACGACCACACGGACGCCAAGCCCGAGCGATGCGTCTACATCGCCGCCAAGAAGGCCGGCCGCCGACGCAGCCCAAAGACCGGGCAGCTCCGACCCCGACGAGCCCGCGCACGCCGACTCCGCCAACGTCTGGAGCCGACACCGCCGAGTGAATCGCCGTGCGCACGCGGTCGCCGGATTCTGTTTTTTTGTAACGCCAGACTACGTCCGATCGCCAGATTTGCGGCGTCTTTTGAGAGCGGGAACGACCAAGTTTAAATTTTCCACATCCTGGGGCCGGTGCGTGGGGGCGTGACTGGGAGCTAGGTCGCCCCCAGGGGCCGAACTAGCGTCGGCATGCCCCCAGGCCGCTCTATTTAGGCGTCCTGGGGGGCCGAACGACTGGAGATGCCCTAAGCCGACACCGCCGAGTGAATCGCCGTGCGCACGCGATCGCCGGATTCTATTTTTTTGTAACGCCAGACTACGTCCGATCGCCAGATTTGCGGCGTGTTTTGAGAGCGGGAACGGTCAAGTTTAAATTTTCCACATCTAGGGCCGGTAGCGTGGGCGTGGATCGAGCTAGGTCGCTCGAGGGCCGAACTAAGCGCCGGACGCCTCGCCGCTCTATTTAGGCGCCCTGGGGGGCCGAACGGCTGGAGATGCCCTAAGCCGACACAATATCTTGAGATTGACAATGTCGCACGAATGCATCATAGTCGATGGGAATGTCCCTCCCACTGAACGACCATTGTCGGAAAAGGCTGAAATAAATTCAGGAGAATGCAAGCGCCAATGCCAAATCTAGGACTTGAATCCCGATGGATTAGTTCCACCATAAAAAACCTAACCATCTGAGTTACGCTTAGTTTGCACTTTACTTATTTATTTTGAAGGAGCTGATGCTCTCTATTATCGAACGGCAACATTGCTACAAAATTCCTAAAAAATATAAAAAGGGCAATCCAGTCTTTATGGAGTGCTCCATCCCCCCACCCCACCCCACAATCCGGTACACATTAATGTTGCGCCGTCACAAGCAACCCGATCTGTGCCAAAAGTGTCAATGATCTAGATACCCAACGACCCATGGCCCGGAGAAGAATATGAGGCTAAGTCGATAACATGTAGACATTTGGCCAAGGCGACAGAATAATCAAATCAACACCGTTGCTGCCGAAACACCACGGGCCCAACGAAGGCACATACAACTCCACATGGTTCCATAGAGAGACTTACCTCACAAACCCTACTCCCCTTTCGCTAGTATCGGCACAACTATGAACTCAAAAGTATTAAATGATCCTTAGTCTTAGTCAAAATCCGGTCTTCCTAACTTGCATCTTTTGGGACCTAATCCTATAACACTTAGAGGAAAAATTAGTCCCTTTAATCTAGCTGTCATGGCATTATGAGACAATCGATGCACTTTTAGTATTCTCCCCATTCGGTACTTGTAGAAAGTTGTGTACGTAGGAGATGATAGGCCAACCAAGGCACCAATGGATGCATATGACTCTAGGCCGGGTGTTGTAGCTTGATGATGAAGTACTTCATCATTGGGTTGCCGGTTTGGATATGCAGCTCGGAACCCACCTCAGAGTGTTTGGGGGCAATGAAGAATGTGTTCTGATTTAAGTCCAAGCCAATCCTAACAGACAATTTGCTAGATAATAGCAATGAAAAAACCGGTATGGTTGTGTGCTGGTACTTCATAAAATTTTGAATCGTGAGTTAATTGTATCTAAACTTGATACTATTATACTCTAGAATCATCTTCAAGATTCTATGATAATTTACAAATTATACACGTACTTATGGAACTACGGAGAAGTAAACATATAAATGCATACTTAAACACAATAATATAGATAAATTGTTTTTAAGTAATGTGACACTTTGCTTGGACTTGGAATTATTTGTTTTGTAGAAAAGGATTACCTTAAACATCTCAAACTTGCTTCAGAAAATTATAGAGAACCCAACAATTATTGTTTCGATTTTTCACAAGAAATCATGTATATAATGATTATTATAAATATATGATAATATGTACCTTACACACTATCATGATCATATTATTCGTACTTGAAAATGGTATTTATGAAAGTATACATTAAATATTTAGTGACGAGATCAACTATGATAAGTGAAAATGATTAGTATAAATTTTGAGTATCAATGTTGGGACAAACCCTAGCCTATCTCGCTCTCATACTAGCTCGAACAAAGGTGTAAAAATGAGACAAATTTTTTCGGCGACAAACGTCTCGCCGCATGAACAGTGCTTTCCTTTTCTTTCGAGCACAAACTCGACTCAGGGGCAAGCCTGCCTTGTGGAGGTGTGCTAGAGACTGGGTGCGAGGCAGTCTAGGGTGAGTCACTACTGGAATCAGAGAATTTGCCATCAGCATGTTCCGACGACAAAGAAGGTCTTTCCTGTCTGCTGACCAAAAAACGACGGCAAAGATAGAATTTGCCATCAGCCTGTTCTTTGTCATCGTCTTGCTGGCGGCAAAGAAACTTTGTCGTTCGCAAGCTGACAGCAGAGAGATGGGTGGGGTCCAGTGTAGGCCAGTTATTGTAACCGCCCACCCCCCTCTTTGCTGTGAGCTAGCGGACGGCAAACAAGCCCATACCTAACGGCCCTAACGCCCACTCCTCTCTTTGTTTCCTACTCCCTTCTCTCCCCCCAACCGCACCCCGTCGCCGCCCTGGCACACCGCCCGCCGCCACCGACGACGCGTCGCTAAGCCCCCCGGCTGCACACCGCACCCCCCCCCCCCCCCCGTGAAGGAAATATGCCCTAGATGTAATAATAAAATTGTTGTTTTATATTTCCTTATTCATGATAAATGTTTATTATTCATGCTAGAATTGTATTGATCGAAAATCCAAATACATGTGTGAATACATAGACAAATACCGTGTCCCTAGTGAGCCTCTACTTGACTAGTTCGTTGATCAAAGATGGTTAAGGTTTCCTAACCATGGACATGAGTTATCATTTGATAACGGGATCACATCATTAGGAGAATGATGTGATGGACAAGACCTATCCTTTAGCTTTGTATAATGATCATTCAATTTTATTGTTATTGCTTTCTTCATGTCGAATACATATTCCACTAGTAGAAAAACGGCCTAATGTGAAGTACATTAGTACCGGTTTGTAACAAAACCGGCACTAATATGTCCATTAGTGCCGGTTCTAACGGCTAGGCGGGCTGCTCTCATTAGTATCGGTTCTTGCCGAACTTTTAGCACCGGGTTGTGCCACCAACCGGTACTAAAGTGTGGCGAGGGTGACCGCTGACGAGTTCATCGTTTGCTCCAGCCCCATGGGTGGCGAGGGGAGGGACTCACTCCGGCCACCGTGGAGAGGTGGGATGGGACGAGTAACACACACTTAAAAGAGAAAATAGAGAAGCAAAAGGGGAGTCTACAGGTAGCCACTGGGTTAGCACGCGATTTTGTAATATATTCCAGGGCGCAACCTATTTGTGAAGAAAAGAGCCGGTATTCCATAGGTTTTTCCTGGGTTTTTTTAACTTTTTTTCACCTATTTTTCTTTGTCTATTTTCTCTATTTTCACTGATTTTTTTAAATTTCCAGTTGTCTTTATTTTTTTCTCGACTTTTGGGTCTTTTTCTTCGTGTTTGTTTGTTTCTTTCTCGTTTATCATCGCTTTTCTTTGTTTTCTCTTGGGTTTCACTTTTTTCTATACACATTTTTACTATATATCTAATGCATTTTTCTAATCACATTTAACATTTTTTCAACTGCTAGATTTACATTTTTGCAATGCAAGATTAACATTTTGAATACATGATCAACACTTTTAATACACACATTTAATATTTTTTAAATTGCTTGATTAATATTTGTTACTACAATTTTTACATTTTTAATACACTATCCATATTTTTTCTATACACATTAGAAAATTATATTGAAATACTAGTTTAATATTTTTTCAAATACAAGGTCAACATGTTTTCTTTACATATTTAACATTTTTTAAATACAAGTTTAACATTTTGTGGATACATGGTCACATTTTTTCTAGACAGATTTAACATTTTAAACATACAAGTTTAACTCTTTTTTAATACATTATCATCAATTTTTCCATACACATTTAACATATTTAAAATTCTTGATTAACATATTTTAAAAACTTGTTCAACATTTTTCTTTCAAATGCTTGACTTACACTTTATGTACATGATAAACCAGACTCATCATTTTTAAGTCACTGTGAACATTTTTCCAAAAGTAAGTAAAATTTATGTAAAAATAATAGTCTTTTCAAATGCTTCATTAACATTTTTGGAATATAAGTTTAACATTTTATGAATACATGGTCAAATAAGTATTCATTATTTTTTCTGAATAGATGCTTCATTAACATTCATGGTGAACATTTTTTCTCTAGAAATTTTAACATTTGCCAAACAAGTGTTTAATATATTTTGACTACATGGTCAACATATTTTCTAAAGGCATTTAACTTTGTTAAATACAAGTTTATTTTTTTAAGATACATGGTCAATATGTTTTCTATGGTTGATTAATACTTTTATATACATGATCAAATGTTTTCATCGTTTTTTAATAAGTTCAACATTTTTCAATTGCTTGAAATGCATTTTTCAAACAGTTTTTCAACATTTTTTAAATGCTTGATCTAGATTCTTTAAATATATGATCAATTTTTTCATATACATTCTTTATTTGCATAAATTTTTGTATACCTAATAAGCATTTTTCCTCTACGAATTTACTATTTTCAAATGATTGTTGTAGATTTTTTAATAAATCCATATATAATACTTTAAAGTATGAACATAGTTATGGAAATAAAGCAAAAATCGAAAACATAAAATGTAGAAATAAACGAGGCTGTGTTATCCGACGTGTCTAGGCGAGCCCATATTGTTCTCCCCTTCAGCGAGGGCTGCCTAAGTCGCGCTAAAAGCAAGATATAGAGGCGTCCGCCTAAAAGCAACTATAGTAGATGCGCTATACCACCGATGGCCCGTATATTTCCGGCCGTTTTATTTTTCAGGCTTTCTAGGAGCACATGAGCTATATCTTTCAGGTTTATCCAGGTTTCAAAAAAAATCACCTGTTTTTTCATTTTATTTCTCTGTTTTCACTGATTTTTTTTACTTTATTTTCTTTGGTTTTCTTTATCTCTTTCTTGTTTTTTCATCGGTTTTTGTTTCATTTTCTTCATTTTTCTGCGGGTTAGTTAGTTTGTTTCTCGTTTCTCATCAGTTTTATTTGTTTTCTCTCGGGTTTCACTTTTTTATACATATTTTCAGTATATATCTAAAGCATTTTTGTAATACATGTTTAACATTTTTTACGCATGATTTACCTGTTTTAAATACGAGACTAACAGTTTTTGAATACATGGTCAACACTTTTTCTATACACGTTTAATAGTTTTTTCAAATGCTTTATTAACTTTTTTAATACAAGTTTAACATTTTCTAAATACATGGTCAAATAAGTGTTTATTATTTTTCTGAATAAATGCTTCATTAACATTCAATATGAATGTCTTTCCTATACACATTTTAACATTTTGTCAAATAAGTGTTTATTATCTTTTGAATACATGGTCAACATATTTTCTATAGACCTTCAACTTTGTTAAATACAAGTTCAACATTTTTTTAGATACATGGTCAATATTTTTTCTAAACACATTTAACATGTTTCAAATACAAGTTTAACACTTTTTCATAAATGATCATCATTTATTTTATACATGTAAAAAATTTCACATACTTGATTTGCAATTCCTTGTACATGATAAAAAACCATCATTTTTAACACATGGCCAACATTTTTTCTATATATATTTAACATTTTCCAATTGCTTGATTAACATTTCTCAAATGCTTGTTCAATATTTCTTCAGATACTTGATTAATATTTTTATATACATGATCAATTGTTTTCATTACTTTCTTAATACTTTGTTCAACATTTTTCGAATACACATTTAAAATTTTCCAAATGTTTGATTAAAATATTTGAAATACTTGTTGAACATTTTTTCGAATGCTTATTAACCATTTTACATCATTGTTTTAATACACGATCAATTTTCATCATTGTTTTAATACATGGTCAAAAAATCTATATGAAATTAACATTTTTCAAATGTGTGTTTCACATTTTTAAAATGCTTGATTATTAATTTTTCAAATACCTTTTCTCATTTTTAAAATGCTTGATCTATATTTTTTAATTACATGATCAAATACAAGTTTAACATTTTTTGGATATATAGTCAACATGTTTTCTATACACATTTAACATTTTTCAAATAGAAGTTGAAAGGATTCAGGGAGGAGACCTAGATCATTTTTCAAATGCTTGATTATTCAATTTATGAAACTCTCCAACGGCCATTCACAGTTAAAAAAACACAAGCTTAACACTTTTGTGTACATGGTCAACATTTTTACTAGACACATTTAACATTTTTAAAATACAAGTATAACTCTTTTATAATACATGATCATCATTTTTTATACACACATTTAACATTTTTAAAATGCTTGATTAACATTTTTTTAAATACTTGTTCAACATTTTTTCAAATGCTGGATTATCTTTTTTGTGTACACTAGGTAACTGCCTGTGCGTTGCCACGGGAAAATAAAGAACTTGTGAAAACAAATAACGAACTATAAGAAAATGTCCATCGCCACCTACTTCTTGTTTGCAGACATTTATCATTTCAACCTCCCTCTTTTTCTCCATCGGCCATAATTTCATTGTTATAATTACATGCGACTCATACAAATATTCTTCATGCTACATTGATCAATGGGTGCTTCTGCTTTTCGATACATACTGATGATGTGTAATAATCAGAAAGATAACAATAAATCAATCTTCCGTGGACCTTTGAGAAGTTTGTGAGAACTGGATGGTTTCTTCTCTTGGCGGGTGCTTGGTATCTGTACATCTTCTGTCTCGGTTCTCTTAATTTTCATCACATGGAAAATTTCCGTTCATGAAAAAAAATCAAAATATTTCCCGTCCAAATAGAGGAATAATCAAACTTCACAATAAAGTTGAGTTATGTAAAATGGATAAGTTGACTTGCATGCAGAGGAATAGTAGGCCATTGCCAAAATTGATATATGTAACCAGGGATAGTAATATAATCCAAAGAAATCAGAGGATGATATACAATCCAACGAAATAATTCACACTTAGGTTATGTTGATCTGGAGTAAATGTCAAGATCACAAAATAAATATGCCATAGGTTATGTATATGGTATTGAAAAAACATGAGTACTAACTGAAGTGATTAAAAATATGCCATGGTATTGTGCAAGGAATATTAATAAATAGCAAGAAGAGCGATGTGCTATAGAATAATATGACCCAACTGTATTACTACACTAGTGGTTGGGGCGCCACCCTATGGCGCCGCTTAAGAGGAAGCTTTGCCCATGTTTTTATTTAAAGAAAAGTACATAGAGTGCCACTTTCATCTAAAAAAACATCTCAGGAAAAAATCCTCACCTTCATCTAAAAAAGGTAAAAAAGAAAAAAAGGAAAAAAATACCACCGCAGCTTACCAGCAAGTGCCACTTTGCAAAAAAAAAAAAAAATAGCAGAGGTTCTCACCTCCATCTAAAAAAGGAAAAATACATAAAAAAATAATCCACATCTTCATCGAAAAATAATTCCAAAAGAGTTCTTACCGCGGCCAACCAGCTTGCACCACGTGGCATAGCTGGTTGGCCGCCCTTTCCGCGTAACTTAATGGGTTTAGTGTCTAGATTGTATCTTTGGTTTGCAAGAGCTCAGATAGTGTGTACTACTAGCAAAAGTCTGGGAGTATATATATTGCTAGTCTTCCTAGGATATTTGGAAAAAAAATCCAACCTAACTAAGAGTACAATAGGACTCTCAGAATGATGAGTCCCTTCTAGCTCGCAATTGATTTACATTTTCTGCAGCACGAATAAAATATAGCAAGATTAATCAGTGTGCATTGAACGCCTGATTTTCCTGAGAAATATGACAAATATATTCGCGGGATGACCTTGAGAGAGAGAAAGAGGAACATTGCAGCAATGAAGAAAAAGGAATGTAGCAGTACATAACTACATCATGCACCCTAGCTCCTCATCAGGGCATTGACCGTAGAAGATCCTCGTAACTATACCATGGGAAAAGTATGTCAAATATGGCAATTAAGCAGAAAAGAAAATTAACTGAAAATTCTAAACAGAAAAGCATTTACAAATTTTGAAAGGATTTAACTAACCTAGCCTCGCAGCATCACTGTTGACCTTTGTTGCGCTGCTCGCTGCCGCCTTCTAACAGTTGACGCTCGACTGGTCCTTCCTGTCCTCCGGTGGCTCGATTGATGAAAAATGCTTGGTGATGGTTCTACGCCGAGATGGAATAGGGCATGAGGCTGAGTCCGCCCGTCCAATAATGAAACTGTGGAAGACGCTGGTGGGGAGTGTTCGGCAGTGCTGCTCGGGGCGACGACGTCGGGAAAGGGCTCGGCGGTGGCAGTCAACGTAGGTGCACAGAGACGACGTGGGTCTGGGCTTCGTGTGTTCTCCATTGCTGGCGCAGACATGAGGCGAGTACTGCCAGCGCCGCGATCTTCCATGGTCATGGTGCTTCGTCCTTTTCTCGCCGAGGAGGATGGTGGCCTCGCAGCATGGTCTGTGCGGAATCCCAGCAGCAGTGCAGGTAGGGTATTGCGTACAAGATCTTCAGATAATAAGAGGAAATCAGGAAAGGAAGAAGGATATTTTTAGGGATAAGTATATTTTTCGTCCTTCAACTCTTTCCAAAGTATAGCAATGGTCCCTCGACTCCGAAACCAGCAAAACTTAGTCCCCCAACTTTCAAAACCGAATAAATTTAGTCCTTCAACTTTCAAAACCGGATAAGTTTAATCCCTCGTCTGATTTTCTGTGACGCGGTGTGGTTTTTGACTCGGACACGTGCACCAAAGGTGCTCAGCGAGCGGCAGTGCGTGTCAACGGCGCCCGACAGTGTGTGCAACGAGCAAATACGGCGGCGTCTGCAGCCGGCGTGGTGCGCGTCGGCCCGGGCGGTCCATGGTGAGGCTGATGAACGATGGCCTGTATATGATGCCCTTAGTCTGCTAGAGTGCCGGAGGCAGGGTCAACGGCGTGAAGCTCCCAAAGCTGCTCTTTTGCTCATGTCGCTGCCACCGCTGGTGGCTCAAGTCTGCCCGCTCGCGCGGGTCCTCATAAAAACAAGGTCTGCACTTACGGACTTACCGTTCTTCAATTCATGTTGTGGTTGGACTTGACATGGCCGTAGCTAGCTAGGATGGATGGATGGAGGGGCACCACGCGAGCAGGGATCGTGAGCTCCTGCAATGAGCCAGTGCACCACACCAGGGCGCGGCCTTGGGTCTCCTGTGAGGCAGGCGTGCTCCAGCCTCCAGGAAGGAGCGCGAGTTGAGTTGCGCGAGATTGAGGTGCTTGGCCCGCTTTGCATGCGTGCGGCGGCCAGTCGATGCTTCCTGACACAAGACGAAGTGCAGACTAGCTGCTGGATTGATTCTAGCCACCGGCAAAACACGCATGCATACGTGAACGTACGTATTGATTCGGCCCGCCGGAGATGCAAGCGAAACACATCGAACATGCTGATCCGATCTCGCCCAGAATACACACGCACGCGATGTGTTGCTCGCCGGACTGCACCTTACACGCCGCTGCATACGATCGGATGCATGGCCAACGCCGTCCAGGAGGTGCCAGCGGAGGGCTTGTCCGAGCTCGCCGCCTCGAGCTCCTCCTCCTGTCCAGAAGGTCAGCGGCGTCGCGCCGGGCGCAGGCTGCAGCTCGACGGCCCATGCAACAGGGAGGCCAAGTCACTCGTCTGCCAACGCCACGCCCTGGGTCGCCGAGCTCCTCTGGCCGCTCGAGCGCTTCATCTCCGCCGCATGACCGTCATGGACGACGCTGTCCGGCTTCTCATCCCAACTCGCCGCGCCTGGGAGTACTGGGGACCCTTGGTGACATGCACTGTGTTTTGAAAAAAATGACATGGACTGTGACATGGCGGTCAAACCTAGATGACGTGTCAAGTTTTTGGTCAAAACCGTGTCCACATCAGATGAAAACCACTTGAAGCGGTATGAGGGACTAAACTAATCCGGTTTGAAAAGTTGAGAGACTAAGTTTTGCCGGTTTTTAAATTCAGAAACTATTTTTATACTTTCAAAAGAGTTTAGGGACAAAAAATATATTTTTTCCATATTTTTATGGGCAGTAAAAATGAATACATAGTAGAAAAGGAAACGACATAAGGAAGAGAAGAGTACAATCCATGATTTGACGTGAATTGATTGCATAATACGTTACCCGAGAAAATATGAGAACTTATTGTTGTTACCAAAGATTGATCTTCGTTTGTAGATCTAAATAGAAAACCGGGAAGAGGAGGAAAATCGACGAAGGGGTGGGGACATAGTAGGTACGAAGGGATGGACGACGTAAGACGGGAGAGGAAACATTATGTTTCTTTTAGTTAGTATAATCTCTATCGCTAAGTACATCCAGCCTAATCTACACATAACAACCTCAACCAATTACAGTCTCACGATCAAACTCACTTAATTGGATCTAACCATCAAATTAAAACTAACCCTCACCAAAAGTGCATTTAGCAATTTCAACTTGCGGACCATCTTGTAGCGACCCGACCTCAGATGGTCAAGTATCTGTGCTTTCGTGTCATCCCTGGATCGGTAATCTTTGACACACACAACTCAAGGATTTATATGAGTAGCAATCACACACTTATTACATCGAATGTCTCAAAAGAGAACTTATTACAATAATATGGCTTAAGGCCATCTAATGCGATAACAACGGAAGGCTTGGAAGACAAAGTGAGTCCATCAACTCCAACGGCATAACTGAGCTGCACGGCAACGACCTACCAATCCTTACTCCTCGACTGAAAAGTCTGCAACATAATATGTTGCAGCCCAAGAACGGGTCAGCACATGGAATATGCTGGCAATGTAACACATAGAGAGTAATGAAAGAATAAGCTATACTACATGCATATATGGCTGGTGGAAAAGCTCTATGGTTACAGTTTTGCAAAAAGCCAATTTTTCCTACATCAAAGGAATAAATTTTATTTTAACTATCATGGTGGTTGAAACATCATTGAGAAGGTATAACCCCAACTCAATCCCAATTAAGGTATTAAACAACCCAACAATATTAATTTAGAGTGATGAGATACATGTGAATACTCAAGTACTAGATACTCAGAATTGTCCATAACCGGGGACACGGCTAACCATGATTAGATTGTACACTCTGCAGAGGTTTAGCACTTTTCCCCACAAGACTCGATCGCCCCGTTGGTTTCTCGTGACTACATGGTGTTTGAGAAACGGATGACCGAGACACAGTC
The DNA here is from genome assembly GCA_021605145.1 of Aegilops bicornis. Taxonomy (NCBI): domain Eukaryota; kingdom Viridiplantae; phylum Streptophyta; class Magnoliopsida; order Poales; family Poaceae; genus Aegilops; species Aegilops bicornis. The sequence goes on from CM038673.1 coordinate 800,911,222, forward strand.
TTTCGTAAACATTAACTCTCTACTCCGGATAGAACATACCAAACCTATAAAACCCACTACCTGCTGATCTACCTCTTGAGAGCTTCACGTAACTTACTCAACTATGCTAGAGCCCATAATAGCTTGTGGCTGCACACGGAAGTTTCTAGCATGAATAGTCTCGATTCCCTTTGAGCACAGGTGGCGGTCCATAGGAAGATCACACGGGTACCCCGGGATTTCCAAAAATAAAACAGACAACACTGGGTTCCCCAGGTGCCTCAATCCACCCAGATATGTATTTAAGTTGCCACCTTAAAGTAAACCATTAATTAACAATCTCACATCTGTCGTGAATATCTCATAAACCCAAACCACGTCTACGAGCATAGCATAGCAATATAAGCAATACGTAGAAGTAACTCCCAAGGGTTTGATAGTAACAGGGCAATAGGTTCCTACCTCATCATCTACTTCCCAACCCACAAATTAATGACATCCTAATCATGCAATGTTTGAGGATTGAGCTAATGCACAAAAACTGGGTATGAAAAGGTATGATCAAGTGTTAATTGCCTTGCTGACGATCTGTGAATCCTAGAGACTCGTAGTAACACGCTTCGCACTCCGGGAATTCTATCGCAAGCAAACAATACATACATAAGCAACAAACAAAGATGCACAAACGAAACTTCAACTGAAAGAGGTTGACCGGAGAGTTCAACTTAAGAACTCCGGTTTGCGAAAAGAATCAAACCAAACGAAACAACGAAACTCAAACGGCGAGAGAAACAAGATCCGTTTACTAATCTGAACTAGAGTCAAATTTTACAGAGGCAAAATCTGATTTAAGTTGGCTATTCGGAAAGAGGGTTTCGAGATGAAACTCCAGGCGCTTGAATTGCCTGATTCCGATAAACGAGCGAAAAGTTATACTAATTTGAACATCGGTTCAGAAATCGCGATCGGAATAATCGCGGAATAAAACCGATAAAAGAAAACGACGAACGGCTAAACGAACGAACGTTCGTTAGCGGAAACTAAACGACGAACGGTTCGTAAAAACGAACGAACGGGTGAACGTTCTTAATAAAAATAAACCAGAAAAATAAAATAAAATAAAACCAATCTAAAAAACGGCTAGGGTTCCACTTCTGCTTCGGTAGACCCCCCTTAAATACATCGATGGCTCAGATTATCCCATACCCCTTTATAATTAAGGGTAAGATTGTCCTTTTTAAAAGTACGTCGTAAGACCTTGTATACAAATCCCATACCCCTTTATAATTAAGGGTAAGATTGTCCTTTTTAAAAGTAGACGAATTGAACTCAAGACCTCACACTTAGAGCCATACGCTGCTAGCCAGTTAGCCCCACAGCCGCTTGTATTATTTTGTAGTGCGAAATATATAAGAAGACACTGAAAAAAAAGTTCGAAACTCTAATTGAAAAAAATGTGAACAATTTTGAAATGCCGAATATTTATTGAATTTATGAATAGAATTTGACCTAATTTTTTTTAAAATTTGAACAAAATTTCAATACATGAACAATTTCCAAACATCTTTCAAAACATGAACAATTTTTAACATTTGTTGTTTTATTTTTATGATTATTGATTGTCCTGTTTTCCTTCTATTTTTTTCTCTTTACTTTATTTTATTTTCTTTATTAAAATTCATGAACTATTTTTAAATCATGTACCTTTTCTGGAATCTGTGAACTTTTCAAATTTGTGAATATTTTCTTAAATTTACAAACTTTTTTTCAAATCCATGAACTTTTTTGCAAGCAGTGGGCATTCCCACGGTAGGCATCCATGTCATATTTGGACGATTTCCAACACAGTATGCAAGTTGCGACACGTCTGGCCATTTATTGGTCTTTTTTTATCGAGAAATCTTCAGAAAATGCAAAATTTGTCAAAACATAAACAACTTGGTATGGGGCCTTTAATTGGTCATATAAAAGCATCCAAATGCCATAATTATTTGTTGGGCCTGCCTACATGTTTAATTGTGTTAAGCTAGCATGATAAAAGAAACATGTACTAACACCTACCACCGGTCATTTTTTTTCATTGTTTTTGATATAGCTTACCGTTCATGCCAAGTGGTCACCTACCACCGGTCACTGTAACATGAGAAAGCAATTTGTCATTATCCTGTAGTGAATGCATGGCCAATTTGATTGTTCGGAAGCAAAATATAACGTAGTACTAGTAGTTTGGCTCAGTTGTATAGCTGCTGTAGCAAAACGCAAATGTACTGTAGCGTAGCCCCAACATGCCCGCGGTTGTGGTACTATAAAACTCCTACACGTGCAGCAGTCACCGGACAAGCACTACTTGGTTCATAGCGCAGCAGCCGCACTGGATGGACGGCGTGGATTGTCTCTGTTGGTTATGGTGAGTGAAAGAAAACTAAGAGGTTGGTAGATCGAATCCTACCTCTCACTTCAAGTTTTTGATTTGAAGCTTAAAAAAAGAGGAAGAATAATGGGCCAGGCCCAGGACGGAGGTGTGTAAGGGGCGGCCGATCTGCTATGTACTACCTCTTGTACGTATCACGTCTCCTATACATATACCTTCAAAAAAAATACATATATCTTATGATCAAATGATAATACTGCCCTTATACGTTTTATGAAGGGGGTCTACCGAAGCAAAGCTCGACTCTGCCACCGGAGGAAAAATTCCGCCCCCAGCGTCCGCCTCCCGTCAAAAGGAAAGAAAACGCAAAAGAAATCTCACGCCGCCGCCGCTGCCGGCGTTTCCTCCAGATGTTCGCCGTCGTGCCTGGCACCGCCGCCACGCGTGCCCATGCCGAGGTCAGTTAACCGGGGTTTGCTGAGCGGAGAGATCCCAAGGTAAAAGAGCCGTCGCCGTGCCCAGCCCGCTGGCGTCGTTGCCTTCAGGTTCAGGCCAAATCGCACGGCTTCGGTGATGGCCGCCTCTGCTCCCCAATGGCGACGACCTCTTCTAGGCGGCTACACCACTCTGTCCTCTGCCAGGTCGGCGCTGCGAGGGACGTGGATGTACGCGGGGCGGCCGGCCGGCCGTGAGCGAGCGAGTGTGCGGCGCGGAGCACGGATCTCCTCCCTGCCGCTGCCGAGTTACCTGCTCCCAGCGATGCCCTCTTGTCTCATCCATACAGGTCTGCCCCCTGACATCTCTTTCACTCTCAATCTCTTCATCTCTTGTTTGTTTTCTCAAACTCACATAGATCAGAAAGGACCAAAAAGCTGAATCATGTGCGTTGGTTATCCAGTCAGGTTTCTTTCATTTTATCAACTACTCACTCGTGAGGAACATAAGACAGTGCAACATATCTTCTTCATTACTGCTCGCTCCTGCAGTACTGACAAGCATTTCATATGACAGATAATGTGTTTTCTATAAATCATACATCTATGTGGACTGAACATACCATCATGAACTACATAAACAGGGAAGCGTTGATGCCTTCAACTAACTTCAGTAAATCATAGCAACAGTCCAGTACCCTGGGCATCAATGACATGTGTTCTTTTGTACTGCTCTCTCGATTGTTGCTTGTCCAGGTTGCCACCGGGAAGAGGTGTGGTGGCGGCCAAGACGAGAACAATGGGACACTGAAGTCCCTTGGATGTTCGTGTTTATCACAGGTGCTCTCTCTTTTCCATCATTCTTTTCCTGTATTTTATTCTAGATCCGAATGGGACTACTAATTAATTTCCATGTCTACTGGGAGGAAGAAAGTCGGCAGGTGAACCTTTGCGACTATGTCAATCACTGCTTTGTTTAAACTCATAATATCATCCCTTTTAAGCTATTAAATCATAAGACATAGTTTTGCTGTTGATTTTTTCTAATTCCCACTTTATTGCTTCACATAGACTATTTAGGGCTTATTTGAAATAACCTGCTCTGATAGTGCAGGAAAACATCATAAATGAAAATAAGAGATTTCATAAGAAGGCATACAATGATTTGGTGGAGAAGACGAAGGCTTTGTGTGGAAAATTAGGTTTGAAACTCAATTAGATTGTAAACTACTCTTTTGGCTGCTACTGCTCTATCCTTCAAACTTCTTTTCTGAAAAATTGAAAGATAAATACAATAATGATGCATCTCTGCAGATAAATACAAACTCAGTATTGTTCAGGGCCCAAATTCTTGATTGAACTTATGGTCAGTTTCAAATATAAGTTCACAATACACTTGCCAAAGATAAGTAACAACCTATTTGAGAAAATTGGAAACGTATTTGGATCAGGAGCAGTACAAATTCTTAAGGGCATTGGGTTATTGAACTGCATGTACTGATAAGTGTGTTGTTTTTCAACTCAATCTTGCTCTTCCTGATTTTGGAACCGTTGACACACACTGCACACCCATAGGCTCATTTAATTCTCATGATAAAAGACCAAAAATTTGTCTAGAAATATCTTCGGGTTCGGGTGATAACGCATATTTGTTCATGTCGATCAATGCTATTATTTTATCCCCGTAGGCATACTACTCATCTCCTCTTAATATTGATTTTCTTAATTTGTTCTGACTTTTGTGTTTGCTAAGTGCAGCTAGCTTCGGAAGGTTTGTTAGGCTAATATAAGGTAGGTAGCTTTGCTACATGATAATACCCAGATGATACTAGAGGATGTTTTGCAATTAGCAAGGTACTTTGTTTACGAGCTGATTGTCAACATTCTTAAAAAGATACATGGTTGTTGTATCCTATCCGACAATATAGAACTTTTGTCATGATATTTCCTTGTGCAGTTTCAAGATCACACGGATGCTGATAGCTCTCACGTGTATGTGATATTTGTTGCTTGGTATTGTTGCAGTTCTTCCTGTTATGCCAATGTATATGGTTTTAGTTTCCATATTGAGATTGATATGGAACTGTCTCATCTTCCAGTGTGAACATTATATATTTTCTCTCTCCAAACCCCATGAGCATTCCAGTAAAAACAGTGGCCACTTGCATCACCACGCTAAATTATGTAAGTGTAGTGTAGTTTTCTCTTCTCATTACATATACTTATTGTAATAAAAGTAGCCATTTTCATCAGTGGAGTAAATTATATAAAGCATAATTGGTAATGCATAGGCTTACATTTCAGACGAAATAGGTACTTTTTGGCATCTCAATTATTAGTCTCAAAACACTACTTTTCATACTCTTCTATGGCCCAGTTCTTTTGGCCGATTCTCCCATAATCTTGAGAATCGACCCTCCACCCAGCTTCTCCCAGAATCTTGAATCCATATTTTTTTTATAATCCTAGCTAGTTAGGATGTGAATAGTTAGGATTGTAAAAAATATAGATACAAGATTCCTATGTTCTACTAAAGCTACCAATTCTCAAGATTCTGGGAGAATCGCCCAAAAGAACTGGGCCATAATATCTGAAGTATTCATGACTATCATGCTGAAGACAAATCTTTTCTTGCTCCTCTAGGTTGACTAGATAAACAAGAACACTGAATTATTGATCTTATCTTGGACTATCATTTGTATTTAAATTTTTAAATCTTCTGCGGACTCTCACAAGAATCAAGTGTGGCAGACAGCTCCTTATTCATCTTCGTTAGAGTTTGTACACTTGGGTTTTCTGAAAGCTAAATATTTCTCCTATGAATTTCAACATGAATAAAAGTGAATTGCCATGTCGATAGATGTGAGCCACAAGGCACCAGCCGCCGCTCGGGGTAGCCGCTGATGCTGTGTACGCTGCCAAAAATCCGCAGCCTGAGACCCATTCATCATGTCCCGTGGGCATGACCACATGAGATTCACTGTCCATCGTGTCACACGGGCGTCGTCACACCACCGTCAACCTGATCCCTTCAGTGTGTGACTGGTCCCACTTGACAGGGGTTGCTACGGCTCAACGCATCCCGACGCCGCTGTCTGACGATTCATCACTTTGCTGTCTCCATCCTGTGAGAGTTTACTAGAGACTTATTCGTTCATTTCCTCCATGAATATTTCAAATGACACAATGTGATCTGCTCACCAACCCCTAGGCGGTGATTCATTTTTAGGAATTACAGTGTTATTAATAGTCGATAGCTCAAAAGTACATAAGGCATCCTAAATATTGCTTACTTTCTATCAAGCAAGTGTTTAAATAAAGATTCCCTTGGAGTTGCTTCCGGGACGTTGTGGGTGGCTCTTGGTGCCATGACAACCTCCCTAACCTATTTAGGGGAGGTTTTAGATGCCCAACCTGTCCGTAGGCCGTCCCTTTGGGTCGCAGTAGGCACCCTTGCGTGGACCCTCTAGAACTGTCGCAATAAATTAGTGATCGAGCACGTCATTCTTTGCCGTGTCACTGACGCCGTCTTTAAAATGTGTGGCTTCCTACAGCTCTAGAGACCGCTTAGCAAGCGGCGGGATCGTGACTACATCGACTCCATCGTCACTGCTCTTCACTCTTCGGCCACCGCGATGTCCCCGCCGTCTCCACCGCCACCGGATCCGGACTAGAGCTTCTTTCTTGTAGTTGGGGCTTGTTTTGGCTGTGCCCCCAGCCGGACATCCATTTTTTTTTTACTTTTTGTTCTTTGCACTCTGTTACCCGTTGTTGTTGGATGCTTGGCGGTTTGCTTTATAATATAAAGCGGCGGCGGGGGGGGGGGGGGGGGCCTTTTTCGATAAAAAAGAAACCCGATGCATGTTGCATGATGTTGAGACAGATTATTTGCTCCATTTATCGATGCCTAGATAATTTCTGCTTCTCTACTAAAGTTGCATGACATCACTAAATGTTAGGCCCTTGAAATGATATATGAAAACAAGGGCTTAACAAAGATTTTGATGTTTTACTTCATGCTCTGCCATTAATGAGCTTATAATGTTTTTGTTTACATTTATGTTAGTCTAACCACGCATTGCATGTGCAATATTACTATTTTCATAATTATTTGATGATAGTCAAGACGTGCGTTGCACGTGCATCTCTACTCCTAATGGAGCAGTTGGTAGTCTCCGCCGGTCAATTTTCGTCCCACCTACTCTGGTTAATTTTGGTACTTTGTCCCACCTCCCTTTTCCCACCGAGCCCCCGCTTCGTCCCACCCGTTCGTTAAAAAAAACGTCAACTTCCAACTAGGAACACTGCAAACCGCGACGGTTCAACGCTAGAAAAACGACCTAAAAAATATCTACTATGGTTAACCGACGAAATGATGACGAAATTAAACCCTCGCACCCGCTTTCGCCCCTGGCCTCGATGCACTAGCCCGTCGCCGTCATTCGTCCCTATCGTCCCTCTCTACAGGCCGCTCATCCCCTTCGCTCCCTGCATCCCCCATCTGCCGTCACCGCCGTTCACATCCTTGACCACCGTCACCGCCGCGCATATCCTTGGCCGCCTTCACCGCCCGTCAAACCCTTCGTCGCCGCCATCTGTTAGCAACGACTTGAAGAGCCCGTCAGATCCGCCTCCAGATCTGCTGCTGATCCACTCGACTGGACGCTATCTGGTACGGCGATTGAGAAGTCGTGAAGATCCCGTATGATCCCTCTAATTGACCGACACAGGTTTGCCTATTCTGTATTATATTCCTTACAATTGTTATTGCTAATTGCTAACCCTTACAAATCTGGATCAGCTATGGCCCTTACAAATCTGGATCAGCTATGGTAGCGTGGTAATACTGTGGAAAATCAGACATTGTGGACTCCTGTCCACTCCTCACTAGCTAGATTGATAACCTGGAATTGAAATATACAGTTTCAATCACCAATCAATCTGTATGAAATAGGAATGGGATAAACTGGAATAGAGAACATGTCTCATAGGCTGATTCCATACCTGCTAGGTTCATTATTCTTTGTATTTGAATGCTTGCAGGTGGTGAGCCATGTCTTTGCCGGTGTCAGTAGATTCATCAAGTGTGAACAGTTTATGATCAATAGGTACATTTAATTCCATCTGCATATAACTGACATAATGTTTACTTGCATGTATGAAATATGTACTGAATTTGTAAGGGTGTTAAATGCTCTAGCAGTTTGCCTGTGGTGTGACCATTGGATACGGTGACATCACTTTCAGCATCTGCCAAAGATATCGAGTTTGAGTCTCACAACTGTAGAAGATCTCCAGTTTGCAGCTCACAACAGAATCTCATGCAAAAAGTGACACCAACAGAAGGTAGTCAAGACACTTGAGTAAGTTTAGCACCAGATTGTTGCAACAGTTTATGATCAAGAGTTGCGTATAATTCCATGTGCATATAACTGACAGAAATATTACATCTGCACAAGATCGCCAGTTTGCATCTCACAAGAGGATCACATTCAACAAGTGACACCAAGAGAAGGTATAAAATACACTTGAAACTAATAGTTTCCAACAAAAAAGGACTAAGGTGAGCATAGGATTGTTGCAATAGTCAAGGTTGGTGCAACACAAACTCATCCATTAGGTTGAGCTGGTTCATGCATAAGCACTGGTACGACAAGCTTGTATTTTTAACTGTATAATAAAATGCCATGAAAAGTGTTCACTTCTTGACAATGCAAGTGCATGACCAAATGATGAATGAATATGGACCACAGAAAAATGATTGAAAAAAAAACATTTACAAAAGCTTGTGCCATTTCCTTACTTCACTTCAAACAAATGTCATTTAATGTCAGTTATGTGTACTTGCATAGGTGTGTAAGGGTAATTCAAGGATATCGAGTTTGAGTCTCACAACTGCAGGCGATCTCCATTTTGCAGCTCACAACAGGATTTAATACACTTTAATTTAATTGTTTCCATCAGATTGTATTCTAACAAGAAAACGGTTAAGGTGATACTCAAACTGTTGCAACAGTTTACGATCAAGAGGTGCGATATATGGGTAATTCAAGAAGCAAGGCAGTTGATCAGCAACCTGAAGAGGGCGTTACTGAGGGTATGCTACATTTCTATCGAAAGTTAATGTGGCCTTAAATATTTTATGAGAATGTTTTGCATGCCTTAAAAGCGTGATAACTACTGAAGATAATACTACGGGATGCTTATACATATCATAATGTTGTACATATGTGTTCTGTGCTTTTCTGATGTTCACGTGCTTAATGCATGATGTTTTGCAGGCCTTACGAGCTCTATAAAAGATGAAGATAAACCCTTTACAAGCATCATGCCCGTAGCTCAAAATGTTGGGGAAAACTCATCTACGGTTCCAGGTATAATGTTGTTCTGAATTATGTTGATAATGTTGGCAGGTAGGTACGACGTTTGAATCATTTCCTTGTACTCATCCTCTTTACAACCCTACAGTTGGAACAATGCCGTTTCCGGATGTAGAGCATAATGAGGCTTTGTTTACGGCGCCAAGTATACTGACTTTGGATTATTACACAAATGAAAATGGTACTCATTACGTTTGCCCACCGATATGCCACGATTATTAGCTGCATATATTGTCACCTATATATCATTCATTTCCTTTTCCTACTGCTTACAACTCTACAGATGGAACAAGTTCGCAACGGCTAGGCGGTGAACCTTCTAACGATGATATCGATGGTGCGGCAAATCTGACAGGTATGATCAAACATCTTAGCTAACATCCATATTGACATGATCTACGGATGATGCGGCAGAGCATTGTGGTCATTGTGTTTTATAGTTTTGACATGATGCGAGCGACATCAGATCCATAGGTGTAAGTCATATTACAAGGAGCAGTTCACCACACAAAGGCGTGCAGCTTATCGTAAGAAAAAAGTCCTAGACAATGTGTTGTTGCAAGATATTCCACAGCCCTGCCTGTCGAAATCTGGTAACTTGATTTACTGCAGTATACTGACTAATATTTGTCACATGAAATTTTTTGAACTGTTTTCTTATATTTTGTGACATTGATATCTACATGAGTTTTTAGGATAAGCTGCTACAAGCAGTGCCTGTTTTCTTCACTAACTACCATATTTTTATTTCATCTTCTAGACCAGAGGGAACTTAACAACGCTGGAGGCGGTCATCTTATCGCATTAGCAAGTCAGAGGGTTTGAATGAACAACAGACGATGGCCAAATTGTTCAACGTAGTATCCTAGGTGATATCACCAATGTTCGTGAACCTAGACATGTGATCTCTGGTACATCAAAAACTCTTTATTTATCAAATAGTATGGTCAGCGTCCCCTTGGTATGTCATAAAAGATTACTTATCTATCATGTTGAATCAGATGACTTGATTGTCACCAAAGAGAATCCGGCAAAAGCGGATGAAGAACATAAAGAGATCATAGAAATGCAGTCGGGAGAGCGTCTTATCGGAGGAAAAAGAGCAGGTTCTCCAAGAAGATAAACTCCGCCCTTAATTTATCAGGTAATAATTAAATGTTCTAACCATTTTATTTAGTACCTTGAGTCATTTCTTAACCATTAAATTTTCCTTATTTTTTTATTAACCATATTTAACCAGACAACCCAACTAGCTCCGCCTATACAGATTCAGCATTTACTGCTGCAAATACGGGGACATTTTGTCTTGTTAATGACAATGATCTACATGGTAATCGACTTGTGAATAAGATGTCATCAATTTGGTCATAATGTGTTTTACTAAAAATTAAAATTATGTCATGAATGACACCAGATGACGCACGAGAATAATCTTGAAGAAACAAATCATATAACCGAGGAAGAGCGCAAGAGAGATCATAGAAATGCTCTTAGGAGAGCATCTTATCGGAGGAAAAAGGATAAGATAGAAGCAGATGAAAATGTACGGCCACGACCTAAGACAGGTAAGTACCAACATTTTTAGATATGCACGCAGCATTCCTTATCATACCAATAGTTTCTTTATGTTCACGTTGACTGACAAATCATTTGCTCACAAAGCCTACCGTCATATGCTTGATCTTACCTAAGGAATGTTCTTCTTTTCATTAGTCACTAAAACAGACTTTTCTAATGATCATTTCACATCTACTTGAATTAAGGCACCTCTGATAGCGCTTAACTATCCAGACTTGTTGCCTGATGATGCAACATTACCAAACTCATCATTAGACGCCTCCGGTGTTACCCTTAATTTATCAGGTAATAATTAAATGTTCTAACCATTTTATTTAGTACCTTCAAGTCATTTCTTAGCCATTGCATTTTCCTTATTTTTTTATTAACCATATTTAACCAGGCAACCCAACTAGCTCCGCCTATACAACATTATCGCATACTGATTCAGCCTTTACTGCTGCAACTACGGGGACATTTGGTCTGGTTAATGATCTACATGGTAATCGACTTGTGAATAATATGTCATCAATTTGGTCATATTGTGTTTTACTCAAAAAATTAAAATTATGTCATGAATGACACCAGATGTCGACGAGAATATACCTGAAGAATTAAATCATATAACCGAGGAAGAGCGCAAGAGAGATCATAGAAATGCTCTTAGGAGAGCTTCTTATCGGAGGAAAAAGGATAAGATACAAGCAGATGAAAACGTACGGCCACGACCTAAAACAGGTAAGTACCAGCTTTTTTAGATATGCACGGTGCATACCTTATCATACCTACAGTTTCTTTATGTTCACGCTGACTGACAAATCATTAGCTCACAAAGACTACCGTCATATGCTGAATCTTACCTAAGGAATGTTCTTGTTTTCATTAGTCACTAAAACAGACTTTTTCTAATGATCATTTCACATCTACTTTCATAAAGGCACCGCTGATAGTGCTAACTATCTAGACTTGTTGCATGATGATGCAACATTATCAAACTCATCATTAGACGCCTCCGGTGTTACCCATGTCAACGACCTACATAGGAGGATACAGAGAAACTCTCGTAGCCGAGCATGTTATCAAAAGAAAAATGAGGAATTAACGGTTGATGATAGAGAAGATCTGAATGAAAAGATCCGAGGGAAGCGCGTAGAACGCCGCAAAAGCATGTCCGTGATTGAGAAAGGGCAGTCAAGTGCTCAAAGGAAGGCCAGTTATGCTCGACGGAAAAACACCCCGTGCAAAGAATCCATCGCACTCCCACGTCCAGACATAACAAACTCAACATCCGATAGTCTCGCAATACCCCTCTCTCTGCCTGCCGAAGATGATTCATCAGATGGCGACCCTCCCCCGGTCATGCCAAATTATAGTGTTTGCACCAATGGTATGTACATGCTTGTGTTTGGTTCTGTTGCTCAATCTCATCCACCTTGTTCTCACATGATGCGGTCTATTCCCACATTCCCGCAACTTCAATGCAGACGACTTGATGTGTTCCCGGAACCCATCATGGGCGATGAGCCAACACCAGCCGAATTGAAGGATGAGGAGTACTACATGTATCGCAGCCAAGGTATGGCCAACTCGGAACTTGGAAGGCGTGGAGGTTTATTCTAATTGGAGTACTATGTGAATATTAGTTTGAAAATCATGTTTCAACAAAACCCTGTAGGATCCGATAATGACACATTCGAGGATGACGATAAAGCGAGCATGTCGTCTGCAGTCCCTAGCGAGGTTGATCCATTAGACTATGTGTACATAAACAACCAGACGGCACTCACATCCTCAAGCTCGACGCAAACTGCAAACACTGCAATGCCAGAAAGTTTGTGTTTGAGACAGACGGGTTCTGCTGTCGCAATGGACAGATCGAGCTTAAACAACCGGAACCAATCCCAGAGCTTATGAGGCTATGGTCCAGCATGGATGCAGATTGTAGACATTTTCGTGAGAACATACGGTTCTTCAATGGGCATTTCGCCTTCACAACCCTTGGCGTCAGCCTTGATGAGAACTACACCAACATGAAGTCTGGGGTGTACACTTTCCGGGCACACGGAACCATCTACCATAATGTGCACTCGTTCGGGCCTAGCTCACATCCAGAACATCTGCAGTTGTACTTCTATGATGACGACCCGAGCATAACTCATCGTAAGGCGGCCACCAAGCAATTAGACCAGGATGTCGTGAAGATGTTAGTAGACATACTAAAAGAAAACCCGCACTCCCAGCAATTTAGAAGTTTGGGTGCACACAAGGACAACCTTGATGATTATAGGATAGACCTAAACACCGATAAGAGGCTTGACCAAAGAAAATATAATAGACCATTGTCATCTGAGGTTGCTGCAATTTGGGTTGAGGGAAGCGACCTGGCAAAAAGGTTTGACCGGAGGATAACACTTTGTGGTAACAACAATGAAAGGCATAGTATACGCGTGTCATCCGGAGCATATGACCCGTTGTCTTATCCCCTATTCTATCCAAGGGGGGAACTAGGTTGGCATCCGAAACTACCTAAACGGGGTGTTCCTTGGGAGGCTCTACAACATCCTCAGCTGGCCCATGATGATGATGAGGATGCAAGTATGACGTCTATTTCCCTTTTTGGTTCAAATAATAAATTATTTCTCAATTATATCATCATTTTGTTGTTGTTCCATCATGTGCAGAGGGAAATAGCAGGTTGTGCGTCTCTGTCAGAGACTACTACTGTTATATGCTGCAGACACAGCCTGCAATCTTTAATCCCATGCTCTGTGGTGCACGCCTGCTGCAACAATGGGCGGTTGACATGTACGTCAAGATTGAGAGCTGTCGGTTGAGGTGGTACAGGAAGAACCAGGGCCTTGATTCGTGCCGACTTGTATAAAGGAGTCGTTGATGCGATCACATCTGGGGAGACGCGAGCAAGCGCTGTTGGGGTTAGAATAGTGCTCCCTGGGACGTACCCTGGTGGCGACCGCGACATGAAGAAGAGGCATATGGATGCCATGGCAATTGTCCATACGTACGGGAAGCCTGACATCTTCCTCACCATGACTTGCAATCCTAAATGGGAAGAGATAACGAATGAGTTGCTGCCTGGTCAGACGGCGCAAGACCGACCTGATATTGTGGCTCGCGTGTTCTTTGGCAAACTAGAACACATGAAATACGTGTTGTTCAAGAAGCATATCCTGGGTGTTGTTGTAAACTACGTATATGTAGTCGAGTTCCAAAAAGGGCCTCCCCACGCACATTTTTGTTGATCATGGACTCAACATATAAGCTTATCGTCCGGAGCAGTATGACCGACTCATTTCGCGGAGCTCCGGACAAGCGTAAGTATCCGGAATTGTATGCAATGGTGGTAAAACATATGATGCACGGACCATGCGGTGCTCTTAATCCCAAGAATGTTTGCATGCAAGAAAACGGTTGCAAGTGCAGATATCCACGGCCGTTCAATGAGAACACAGCACAGGGGAAGGACTCATACCCAGTTTATCGACGGAGAGACGATGGAAGACATGCTAAGGTCCGAGGGAAGATGTTGGACAACCGTTGGGTTGTGCCTTATAACCCATACCTTCTGCGGATGTTCAATTGCCACATCAACATTGAGGTCTGCTCTAGCATAAAGGCCGTCAAATATCTGTACAAGTACATTTACAAGGGCCATGATAAGGCTTCTTTCAGCATAGACCAGCCCGACGTCGATGGCAACATTGATGAGATCAAGAGATACGTTGATGCAAGGTGGGTCACCCCTCCGGAGGCTATGTGGAGGATATTTGGATTCTCACTTTGCGCCAATTACCCGCCTGTCTTGCAGTTGCCTCTTCATCTCCCAAATATGCACAGGGTTGCATTCAATGCGCATGCTGATTTGAAGAATGTTGTCGCCTCCGAAAATGCTTCCAAATCCATGTTAACTGAGTATTTCAAAGCTAACCAGGAACACCCTCATGCTAGGCATATATTGTACAAGGATTTTCCTGGAAGCTTTACGTGGCAGAAGAAAAAGAAGTATTGGAAGCCGCGTGTCGAGCGTTTTCAAATTGGCCGCATTGTGTCGCCAATCCTGCCGAAGGGGAGCGATACTACCTGCGTGTGTTGCTTAACCATGTTACGGGCAAAACATCCTTCAACGACTTGCTCACCGTGGACGGCGTGCTATGTGGGAGCTTTAGAGAGGCTGCTGAAAGGTTGGGACTCATCGAGGCAGACAACACGCTGGACGACTGTCTTAATGAGGCTGAGCAGTGGGCGATGCCATGTTCACTTAGGAGGCTTTTCGCAACCATCTTGGTGCACTGCGAGCCAGGCGACGTGCGTGGTCTATGGGATCGGCACTTCGAGGCTATGTCAGATGACTATCGTCGATCACGCAAATCCACTGACGAGGTTGAACAGATGGTGTTGCTTGACATTAGGGGTATGTTGCAGTCCATGGGTAAAGACATTGTTGATTTCGCTCTTCCAATCATAGATGATGCGTTTGACCCAACAGAAGGCGAGGCAAGAGAGGTTATCGAGGAATCAACCGTTGAGTTTGACGTGGATGACACAAAATTTGCATCTTCACTGAACATGGAGCAGAGGGCCGCATACGATGAGATACTAGGGGTTGTTGAACGCGGTGACGGGGGTGTATTCTTTGTTGATGGCCCTAGAGGTACAGGGAAGACCTTCCTATATAGGGCGATGTTTGCCACAGTGAGGAGCCAGGGCAAGATTGGTATCGCTACCGCGACGTCCGGCGTCGCCGCTTCTATCATGCCTGGCGGCAGGACTGCCCACTCGAGGTTCAAGATCCCATTGAGTTGCGATGATGGAGCCTCGTGCAGCTTCACCAAGCAAAGCGGGACCGCCAAGCTGCTACGGATGGCCTCATTGATAATATGGGGACGAGGCCAGCATGACGAAGCGACAAGCGGTCGAGGCATTGGACAATAGCATGCGCGACATCATGGGAATACGTGACCGACCCTTTGGAGGAAAGACTGTTGTTTTTGGTGGGGACTTTAGGCAGGTTCTTCCGGTCGTCAGAAGGGGGTCGCGGGGCCAGATAATTGATGCAACCCTGCAAAGTTCTCATCTATGGAAGGGTATGCGGCAGCTTCGGCTCATCACCAACATGAGGGCTCATAATGACATGTGGTTTGCCGATTACTTGCTAAGGGTCGGCAATGGCACTGAGGATGTCGACGATCAAGGCAACATAGTACTCCCTGAAGATATTTGTCTGCCGTCTACTGGCGAGGTTGACGACCTAGAGAAGCTGATTGACCATGTATTTCTGAGTCTAGACGACAACATGGATGATTCGAAATACATGACATCTCGAGCAATCCTTTCCACAACCAATGACAATGTAGACAAGATAAACATCCGGATGATAGAGCGTTTTCATGGAGATGAAGTAATCTACCATAGTTTTGACAGTGCGGAGGATGACCCATATGGCTACTATGCTCAGGAGTTTTTGAATGGATTGACTCCTAATGGTCTTCCTCCGCATGCTCTCAAACTAAAGCTGAACTGCCCTGTCATACTTCTAAGGAACATAGATCCAGCTAATGGACTGTGTAATGGCACTAGGCTTGTTGTCAGAGGTTTTGAGAAGAACACCATTGATGCAGAAATCGTGATTGGACAACACGCTGGCAGGAGGGTCTTCCTTCCTCGAATACCTCTATGCCCATCTGAAAATGACATGTTTCCGTTCAAGTTTAAGAGGAAGCAATTTCCTATAAGGCTTAGCTTTGCTATGACCATTAACAAGGCTCAAGGGCAGACCATCCCGATTGTTGGTGTCTACCTACCCAATCCCGTGTTCTCACATGGTCAGCTCTATGTTGCTTTGTCTCGAGCCACCGCGAAGAGAAACATAAAGATACTGATTCAGATGGAGAAGCCGAAGGAGAAGACGAACAAGCAAAAGGACAATCCAAAGAAGCGTAAAAGAACGACCGTGTCCTTACTGACCTCGATGAAGAACATCGTCTACAAGGAAGTCCTTACAGGTTGAAGACCGGTTTTAATAGCAAGGGAGGTTTTGTAATGACAGGTTGATTACTCTTCCGATTGTCAAGACAAGTTGTAATTCGTTTTTACCACTATCTTTTATCCGTTATTTTGTTAGCTGGATGTCTACTCGATCAACTTGAGATACGCACTGCAGTTCAATAATCAGCCGTCGTATTGGCAACATCATCGCTGTTATGGTTTTTCTACTGTCGTAGTTTTTATTGCAAATGTGCATGCTGATAGCAGCGTAGTTTTTTGTGTGTAATCTGTGACCCAGATCTAATGATTGTCCTGCTAAATACCTTGGATATGCAATGAACTTTTTGAATTTAGGCAAGTTATCATACCCGTTCTAATTTATTTATTTTGTGCGTCCTTATTATATACCTATAATTCTGATATGTCACAACTAGAAGATTCAGATTTTGTGCATCAGATCAGTTTGTGCAACTTTTGAAATTATATTTTGCATATGTACTTTTAATAAATAATAAAATGCGTGTATTTCGAACTTGCGAATAAGTTTAAATGTCCTTTCGACTATGTAGATTGTGAAAATACACATGTTTGTTCGCTTAATTGTGAAATATTTGGCAAAAGTTATATTACTTGTAAATTCACGCAGCTATACTGGTTATTTAACAGTACAATTCAAATTACTGCTGATTGGTTCATTTAACTTTATGAGTTTACTGCTGATCTGAAATAGTTCTAAACTAGAAATTTGTACAAGGCTGCATTAATCTAGGACATGTTTTTTTGGTCCAGGGAGGAAGCATCGTTTCATGGATTTCTGGTCCATGAGAACTTGTGTTAGGGTGATATCGAGCATCGGTGTTATGGTGCCTTAGCGGGACAGCAAGGAATCCACTAAAATGGCTGGTTGGTCTGAGGGTTGTCGACTTATAGTTGCACCCAGCCTACACTATTTTGCTGTGCTGGCATCAAATAATTAAATGTGAATCAAAATGGGTATCCTTTTATAGGTGCCATGTAATACTAGGATTCTCTTATATATAGAGCTCATTATATATAGAGCTCCAAGTCCATGCTAAACAGAGAGCATTTGCCTAATAACGTTGCTGCTAATGCATACGCATAAATAGACGTGCTCTACTATTGTTTCGAGTGTTGTACGATGTGTGTCATTAAGACAGTCGTGATGAAAAAGAATAAACAATATTCTCCCATAGTGCAATTATATTATTTGATATAGATGATTATCGTAAAATCATGTGTTAGGCATGATATATGTGAAAACACAAAAATTGTCTATTTGTCTCATAGTTACATACGGGCATTTACCTATATCATAATTTTATATATCATCAAGGTAATGGAAAATTAAAATATAATATAATTAATCAATATATTAATGTGAATATCAGAAAGGTTAATAAATATCCATAAAGAAGAAAGTATGGTTTTCAAAGGCAAGTGATAATCAGATGCGTTTTCATAGGCAAGTGATCATAATGAATATCAAAATGAACATCATTAAGCGGTTTTGCTATATGCGTATCCTTGATTAATAATCAATATTTAATAGGTTGCGAATATTATATATCTGAATAATCAATATTAATGGTTTGGCCATTAATTTTTCCCTTAGACGGTTTTGCTTATAAGGAAAGTTAAATCCTCCTTGTTCCGATATGGAAAGGGAGACGTATATACTAGAATTATAATCGGCGTTTATTTATTTGCCTATTGTAGTATGGAATAAAAATAAATGCTTGTCCGTTTATTAGGTTTATTTGGAAGGTTTTGTAATTGATACATGCACGGATGAAATGATATGGGCACCTTCCAATCCATACAACATGCCAATGCCTCACCGAGCGGGCGGATGGCCAATTCCCCTCCGAATATGTTATATATGGCCCTTCTGTAAGTCCACCATTGTCTAATGCCCCCTCGCTCGGTCATCCTGTTGCTAAGACTACTTTCTTCCCGCGGTAATGGCTGCTATGCCGATTTTTTATGGAGTGGACGATGCAGTCGAGTACATCTACAACTACGTCATGGTGTCCTCGGGCGAGGAGGAATTAGAGTTTGTTCTGGCAGCCCTAAACTTCATCTATACTTTAATTGCAATTGTTAGTTGCAGATCACTGCCATTATAGTTTGTATTATTGTCTTTTTATTTTAAACCCGAGTAAAAACCCGTTCATTCACATAATCAAGGGCGATTAGTTGGCCACGTTCATAATTTGTTGCATGCATTTACTGGTTAGGATCATGCTATCCTTTCTAAATACACAAGGTTTTATGATCTAACGTAGTGGTTGCAAACAAATGACCATATGCTAATATTATCCTTTTACATTACCCCATGATAGTACCATCCACACCACGTTATTTTAAACTACCATGTTTTTATGTCATAATAGATTTGGTTATCTCAATGAATAGTACTTCTCTCCTGTTTTGACAATACAATTCCAATTAGAAGATACATACATTCCACACCAGTCTAAAATTTGGAAAAAATGTACTATTGTTTGCCCACTAATTGAAGTATTACATTATTTTGTTACCCTTATTTTTCTAAGTGCTATCATGCTGTTTTGTTTGCAGCACAATATGGATAAGGAGCCCTCATCCATTCGTGATCGAATTAAGCCTACGGACTATCCAAGACACCATGCGAGATGATACATGGGTCAATCCGAACTGCTTCGATCTTGCAGTGCGTAAGCTTACTAGCGACGCAATACAGAGGAATGCAGGAACAGACTTTGTTGGCTCCGCGCATATGTTTGATCTGCGATTACATCGCCTAGCACGGGTGCTGATTCAGACTGGCTTAGGCCAAGCTGAACGCACCAATTTGTTGATTAACAATGTCATTGTACAGCCTTTGCGAAATACGACGTGCTCATGACCCGTCCATTGTAAGGATTTTCATTCTTAACAATTGGTTTGTATACTATCTGTTCACCATTAACTTTGTATACCTATCGCAGTACCTATTGCCGTTGTATTTGGTGGATTCCTCCTACGGCCTCATTGTAGTTAATATTGAAAGTAGGAGGACTCTCCTGATTGATCATTCGAATGAGTCATTCTTAGGCTCAGAGGACTTTCATGACAAGGAACTTAAGAAGGAAGCACGTATAGTTTTGCAAGAATTTGGCAGTGTGTTGCAACAGGGAGGCCTGGTTTGAATCCCCATCTCGTGGGTTGGCCACAAGATCATACATTTATTACAGCCCTTGGTAATTGT
Source organism: Aegilops bicornis (assembly GCA_021605145.1). Taxonomy (NCBI): domain Eukaryota; kingdom Viridiplantae; phylum Streptophyta; class Magnoliopsida; order Poales; family Poaceae; genus Aegilops; species Aegilops bicornis. Next base: position 800,931,196 of record CM038673.1, read on the forward strand.
TTAAATTGGTCGTGCATATTATAGCCACACATCTATAGGTTCTAATATATGTATACTTTTGTTCACAGCCTAGACTCTGGATTGATAGTCCCTACAGGAGATGGCTCACCAAGATGATACTCATGGGCATAACATGTGCAGGACTTCGGTACGTGCATATATAACAAGTTTATGTCTTCCATAGCTTTGTTAAATATAAATTTATGTTCTTCCTATCACGTATGTCTGTTGTGCAATTAACTTTTCAACGAGTTCTTAATTTTTTGTTTATGTTTTATAGGATTCAATACAGCTCAGAAAGCAATTGTTGGTCCAGATGCTGATGATCAAAGGCAATGAAGCAGCTGGAAACATCCCAGCTGAAATTACCGCGTCCTTGAGGTTTTTGGAGGAATGACTATGTATGGATGCATAGTCAAATGTCGCAATTATAATAAGCTAATAGAACTTTGTTAGGTATCAAATAGAGATTTATCCTTTTGGCAATATCAATAATGTATTGGATGCCATATATATGCAGGGAATAAAGGATTTTATGGATCCCTCTAGCTTCCTATTCGCTTCAACGAATACACATAAATTTTTTCTGTATATGTTTTGATTCGGAAATATATCGGACACCTTCCATATTTTATGCCATATATTTTTAACACCACGTTGAACAGTTTACAAATATATGTAGACAACATTTTATAGTACACGTTGAACAGATTAAATACACATAAATTATATATAAAGTTTGTTTGGTACAGGGGGCCTTTTTCTGTATATGTTTGAATTCGAAATATATGGGACACCTTCCACTTATCGTATAAAGATATGATCCGGAGGCAGCTGAAAATAATTTCTACTAGGAAATGAACAATATAGACATGCACGGATGGAATGACATGCATGGATGGAATGATATGCCTTAGGTATCATGTGTTGTGAGACTTAATGCATCCGATGCTGAAAATCAGGCGTAATGAAAAGTTTGCTTATTATTTGGCTTTCAACAATGGAATTTGCCGTGATATTTGGAAGGCAGTTAAGACTGTATGATGCCGCTGCCAAACAGTATCTGATCGTGGCATATAACCGATGATGAGCTCCTGTTTCAACACCCACCCCCGGTTTCACCAATTTTCGATCACTCACTCTCTCATCAATGGAGGCTGTGCACGAGCCAGTGGATGTTCAGCTCGCACCACATGAGGTTAGGATTGCACGTAGCAATTAATTGATGGTCTATACTCTGTCGGCCGGACGAATATTTGCCCGCCGTGCCCGCTCAATCACAAAAATTATGCCGAGGATCACTCCCATTGCGGACGTGGGTTAGCTATGGATCATGAGTGTCTTGGAGGTCGACGAGCGGTCGTTGATGGCAAAGGGGGTGGCGCATAAGGAGTTCTCCTTCTTCCTCCATGATCCTATCCCACTCGCTTGCCGGCACCATGCGCCTCTACCTCGCCCTCTGCTCTGACCTCTGCCACGCTAGGAATTTGGGATGAGCAGGAATACTCTAAGGAAGAAGAGCACGAGCAAGAAGCCGAGGTAGTGGGTACGGCATCCGGGTCGACAATAGGTCGCAGCCACGCTTCATGGTTCAGCTGAAGATTAATTCAACCATTGCCTCGGACAGGTATCGTTTCGTCGGCGGCGCGGTCAGAGAGCAGATGGCATGAGCGCGCGGCCGGCCTGCTGTACGCGGTTGGTGCCTTGGTGGGCAGGGGCACGACTGCGCCCGAGCATGGAGAGGGGTTTCCTGTAAGTGCGTGAAGCAGGCGTCTTGTCGTGCTGTCGGCTGTAAACTGCTCTGCTCTCGGAGGATGCAGAGGGGTTGGCGGCTTGGCGCTGGGAAGAGGAAGCTGGTTGTGCTCTCTCATGTGGTTCATCCGACGATTACTCTGTAGCCTGTACTATTCCTCTATGTCTTCCTCCCTGATAATTCCTCTGTCTATGTCTGTTAATTTCTGACTATTTTTGTGCACAGGTCGGAATCACAATAGCAAGGAAAACTTGGAATATGTGGGACCATTATTAAACTCGATATGTTTATCTCCCTCTCAATTCACAGTTTGGTTTTTTCTTTTTTGGGGGAGCTAATGTTGATGTGTAGTGATTAATCATCCATTTAATTGAAAGTTCAGGTGGTCTTGGGGCTCTCTAGGTGGCAGAAGATAGATTTTTGGTGCCTTTTTGTTGCAATATTCAGTTGTTGTATGTTGTCTTAGGCTCACACCAAAGGCTGAATTATAGCAGTGAATGTAAGTTGTATTCCTACCATAGTACGTAGCAGATTTATAGCTTTACTATACTTCTATAAATCATACAACTCACGTATTAATGCACGAACCATAAAGTCATGACTTATATTTGGCAAAAAGAACTACATATAAATATCACGTCAATGCCTACTGATCAACATCGGCGCTTAAAAGAGAAAGTTGATTTCATGCATCCAGAATTAGTATTGGTTACCTTTGGCATTTGGAAACCTTGGAGAAACTGGAATTGAACGCATTCATCGAACTTGTGTGGTCTCTGAGATATTACAACTGCAAATAGTATATTTAGACTGTACATTACTACCAAATTATGGAATTATAAGTATTAGTACAATCTGTTAAATCATACAAAAGTAGCTAATCAGGAGAAAGATTAGTGTGCATGCCGTGAATTAATTAATACAATAATTTAATTATTTTTAGTAATTTATGATTTATTTACATCTTTTCTAATTTATTGACAAGTATGCATTAGATGGAAAAAGGAAATATATCTGCACCATCCACAATGGTATATATGGTAGAAAACAATGTTATATATGGTACAACTAGATTCAGCCATGATCTGCTACCCAGTTATTCTCCGTGTGGCCTACCTATATATGTTATTCTCCTCTATCATCTGTCCTCCCTCTCCTTGCTCTTCCTTCGCCATCACAACAGCAGACCTGGAGGAAAATTTCCCAAGGAGTACCTTGTGTAAGCAAGGAGCATCAAGAAGGCCAGTTCCTCTAGGTACGAACAATTCTGGATCTTTATCTTCTCTATGAAAGTGTAATAGTTGTTATATTAGGATCATGTTTGGTTGATGTATAGTATCAAAAGCTAGCAAACATCTAAGCTCAACAAGGCACAGTTTAATTATTCAGTAGATATTTGTATATTCACAAAATGTCAGAATTGTTGAGCAAAAAATAGGTAACCCAAAATTAAGATAGAGTAAAATAATTACAACTTGATTGCTATCTTTCAAGTCTTCAGCCTATGTTAGATGGATGAGTCAGAATAACTATGACAAAAATAAAGCCAAAGGACTAGCATTATTGATAATAGTCCTCAACAGTCAAAATCTTCATACATACCAATCTATCATAACATGAGATGCTCATGAAATAAGAGAACAAAATTATTTAATGCCTGGTCATTATCCAAGTTAAGAACCAGACAGATGGAAGTTGTAATTCAGTTATGTGTTTGCAAAGGTTGAGAGCTTCATAAGCTCATAAATGTACAACATAGACATGCACCCTCCTGAATGGAGGTTGTAGGCATAGTATCTAAATGCAGAAGATGGTCCTGCATACCAAGATAACCTCAACTCCTGCCTCATCAAGTGGTGCTGTAAAATGCCCAAACCGGTTAATCCTTTTCGTCACCAAGTGCTTGAAGTAATGCCTAAAAGAAAATTCAAAAAAGTCACCACATTAAGTTCCAAAGATAGCAGGACATTAAACTTAGGATAGTTCAGAATCAGGTAAAGAACAGAAATATAGCATGCAAAATTTAGCAGTGAGATAACGATGGATATCCCAACTTCTGGTAAACAATAATCCGTATAACTGTTTCTAGAAGTACTAATGCCAAGTTAGAAAAACCCTCAAACTGAATCCACGTGCGTTGCCCCTCTCTCTCTCCCTCTCGCTCCCGAACCCAAGGTCTCGCACCAATCGGTTCCCCTGGCGCTACCCCTTCCATGGTCGCCGCCCTCCCCCTCCTCTTCCGATCTCATGAGGTACAGGGTAGATCGGACTCCTCCCTATCCGGGTAGGGTTCCCATCCGCGTCCTCGCCCCTACGCCATTCCTATCGCCTCACTGTGGCGGCCTCCGCCAAACACCACAACTACCAGCTGCGGGCAAGGGGCGCATGCCCAGCCAACCTGCGATCCTTCCTAGATCAACGACGGAGACCCCCACCTGAAGAGATCCACAACCAGCAGCAACTTCGTGACTTCCTCTTGACAGAGGCCAGGCCGTGGCTGCCGGGGTCCAACCCAGTGTGCGCTGCGACCTGCGAGCCCTTAAGCAGCGTGCGTGTGAGCACTGCATCAGGCCACGCCACCTCCCTCAAACCTAACCCCGTCACTCCAACAACGACCTCCGCCAGCAGCCTCATCACATCTCCGTTTTTCTCCACGGGCTAGCAATAATCTTAATCTTCTGCCGGAGCTCTCCTAGCGCCGTGCACTTTCTTCCGTGGTCAACAGACATGCTTTTCCTTTTTTTTCTGTGCCTTTTTATTTTAATTGTTGTTATCCCGTTAAATTCTGCAGAGGAAGCACAAAGAGGCTTTTAGAACAGTCCAGGAGTTCATGGGAATCGGCTGCTGTTGCATGCAAGAAATATTACCCTGTTTGCAGAACCAATGGATGTCAAATAGTGCTACTGAATTAGTGCGGATACAGAATTTTACAATGGAAATTTGTATGTACTACCACCTTCAATAATACATAATGATACTGAATTGCTGATTGAACCAACCACAACTATATTATGATAATCATACTGAATCGTTGTAATTTGGTTGGATGCTCAAAATTGCAAGCAGTCTGCTTTATTTAGGGCTTGTATGGATGTACCAGCAAAGCTATTTGAGATATGCCACAGCTAAATGCTTCTGTTTATTGTTTTTCTAACTAAATTACCCGTAGAAAAAAAATTACCGTTCAATTGCTAAAGCAATATCCTCATTTGAGTGATGATCATCAATGTGTGTGTCACCCATCGCCTTCACATATACATCAAACAGTCCATGAGATGCCAGTTGCTGTAAGTTGCAAACTGAAAGTTAATGCCTAGCTTTGACGAGAAGAAAAAACACTCACACGGCAAGAGTTAGAACCTTCTCCTTTCAAGCAGAATATATACACAGAACATAATACTGGACCATTCAGAATGCGTCAATCTGAAAACAGAAATACTTCTCAATATTTTTTCTCTACTTGTGTTGGTTTTTTCTATGCTAGCACATTACTGCAGTTGCATTTCATGTATTGATTTCATATGTAAGGGCTTGTCATCCACAGTGGTCATTGTTGTCAGTTTGTCACCGATGTGGAATAACAAAAGCCTTACATTTCACACATACAAACATTAGTTAATAAGAAGGGAGTAACAATCTTTGTATGGATCACATCACCCTAGGGAATGAGAAATCAAATAGGAATTCCCATCCTAATTGCTCAGTCGCCTGGAACACGTGAAACTCAAGGAAACAAACTTTTCTACAGCAAGGACCCCTTCAGGCTAAGTCATGTATACATCACTTTCTCCTAATAATAACAGGATTGTACTAATCATGCTCTTAAACATCTGAAGTTAGCATGCCCTCTATGTAGGCTTTGACCAACACAGATTTAGAACGCTACTTGCCATTTTTGACCAACAGAAAGCTAATTATATGCCACACCACATTCTAGGATAGTTTAACCTCTATTGGTTCGTGACTTGTTTTCTGAACATCTGAGGGTATTTGATAACAGAGTTTTTAGAGAATGTCCAATAGCTTTACCGAAAGAGCTTTAATCCGAAAGCATTACCGATGATAAGAACCCGACCAAGAAATGATTTTTCACTCAGAAAGGTAAGAAGGGGGCAGATCTGCCATGGCGAGTGGCGTACCGGAGCTGTGGTGTTACAGATCGGGACGCGTCGCCTCGGATCCACCTGCGACATAGCCGGAGAGAGGCGCCGCCCGTGGATCCGTGATTTGTGCATGTCATCCCTCCTTGTCGAGGGCGGCGGCGTTGGCAAGCAGTCGTCGTCCTCGCCGTGCATGTGAGGTTTGCTCATGGCGCCGGGTCACAGAGAGAACAAAAAAGGAATTCAGTGGCTAAGAAGACGAGGAGGGGGCGGATTTGAGCAGCCCGCGTTGAATGGATTTGTCAGGCACAGGTAGTGGCTTACCGGAGTTGCGTCGTTGCAGATATTGACGCGTCGATGCGGATCTAGCTGCGACATCGCCGCAGAGTAGCGCCGCCGGGATCCGACCGAAACGGCACCGCATGCATCACCCGCAGGTGGTCCAGGAAGCGCGCCCCGTCCGTCCCGCTCTGTCGCGCAGCCCACACCAGGCAGCCCCAAGGTCAGTGGATGCTGTAATCCGATGCGGTGGCGGGCGGGCGGAGAGTGGGGATTCTCGCCGCCGACGCGGCGGCGGCGCGGCGAGGGGAAAGGGCGAGAGTGTTTCTGTGAGTGTGACGAGCGGAGATGAGAGAGTGAGCGAGACGAGAGGATAAGGTAGAATGCGACGGGGGGAGGGGAACGGGCGATGCCGCGTCGCTTTAGTTCTGGTTCCGCCCTAGAGGCCTGCGTGCCAGGTGGGCCGTGGTGGCGGGCCGCACAACAGGCCCGTCGCGGCAGGCCTGGCTTTTTTTTCTTTTCATTTTTCTCTTCATTTGTTTGGGTTTCTGTTTATATTTTATTTCCCTTACTTTTTTATTCTTTAGTTACATTGCTTTGTTTTTATTATAATATACAGCGTTCGTTGCATGTCCCAAAAGTGTTCAATAGTATTAATGAAATGTTCATGGTTTTTCAACAGTTCATCATCCATTACAAAATTGTTCAACAGTTTTTATAAAATGTTCAATGAATATATAATCGCTGTGTTTTTTAAATTTGTTAACTGTATATTACAAAAATTTCAAATATGTATTAAAACATGGTTCAACTTATATTACAAAAATATATGATCATCGTGTTATTTTGTTTATTTTATTTTCCTTTATCTCTTTTTATTTATTTTTTTATATTTTTTCCTATACTCTTTTATTCTTTATTTATAATGTTTGGTTTTTATTATAATATATGGAGTTCAATGCATGTCACAAAAGTGTTCAACGGTATTAAGGAAATGTTCATGTTTTTTTGAAAAGTTCATCGTACATTACAAAATTGTTCAACATTTATTATAAAATGTTAAGTGAATATTTAATCACAGTTTTGTTAAAATTTGTTAATTGTATATTGCAAAAATTTAAATATTTATTACAAAATTGTTCAACTTATATTACATAAATATATAATAGTTGTTATTTATTTTTATTTTATTTTCATTTTTCTCTGTTTTTTTCTGTTTATATATTTTTCTATACTTTTTTATTGTTTATTTATATTGTTTAATTTTTATAATATAGAGATTTCATTGCATGTCACAACTGTGTTGAACTTATTTCAAAAAATGCCCGTGGTTTTTACAATAGTTCATAACCCATTACAAATTTGCTCCTTATATTTTTTTAAGATATATTACATGTTGTTAGTTTTAGCCAGTTTTCTACACGGCTGGAGCTCGTTACATCCAAATGAGGCCGGCCCAGTCGCCCCCTGCCTTCAGCGAAGGCTCCCGTGTTTTGCCTACCGCATGTTAACCTGGCCAGAGTATGATTATTCTTATTACGTATACTAAGAGGATAAAGAACATATAAAAACACATATCCTGCGTTAATGTTGGTTAGTTAGCATGTTCTTTTTTGTTTCTCGAATTTCAATAGCAAATGTAATTAATTTAAAATCATTTAAGCAATTTCAGATGACCACTTACTTATATAAAAACATTATAGTTTGTTGTTTCCTTCAATTGATGTATTAGTAAAATGTTTTGAACTATATGTTTTTATAATATAATCAAAAGCATTTTTATCACATATAAAATAGTTGTGTTAGTTTCACATTATATGATGAAAAAAAATCCTATTTATATTTCAGCATAGATATAAAGTGATGGGTTCCGACATACTCACTGATGTAACGATGACATTCCACACTGAAACACCACGAGAAGAGGTGCATATAGCTACCTTACTTTGTATGTATATTATAGATGATAATATGAATGGTATATTTATATTCTTGTTTAATCAGAATATAGGAGACATGGATATGGACTTTGGAGATGCACAGAAAGAATACATGGAGGTTTCAGATGCAATGTCGCTGGAAGGGCGGATATTCACAACATAATAACGTCAAGAGGTTATATCTCACAACAAACCAAAAAGGATGCTAATTTGCATGTTATCCCACAAGGTATATGTTTATATTATTATCGATCTTAAAAGAACTTGCCTTTTGTATTCAACTAAGTTGGCTCCTTTTTTTGTTACTAAGTTGTGTCACTTTTATGAATTTGATAGACTATGTTTGTACCCCTAGAGATATTACAGTTATCGAATCAATGAAGTCTGCCCCAAGAATACCCAGTTCGTGGACATTGGAGATGCCTTGTTAGCAACCGACGATTTTAAATGCCTTATAAAAAATGATATGTTCTTACATGACGGTGTAAGACCAATTGCACAAACTTTGTAATCAATAATATGAAAAATATATAATATCATAAAATATTAATATATTCTAAATGTTGTTTACAGGTGATAAATGCTTACATATATTGCATGCTTGCTCACGACCATCTACAGGACAGGGCGGGTGAAAAGGTACACATTATTAGCACGTTTGTATCTGGTCAGATAAAAGAAGACGGTGAAAGAGACATCGACCCATCGAAATATCATCGCATCGTGCGTCATGTTAATACTTATCTACAACAAGATATGGTAAGTTGTTGTCTTGTTATCCATGCATATAATTATGGATTGTTTTTATTTAGTTCATATGTCTAATGATTTGTTAATAATTATATCTAATTGTGATTGTGATTTGTATGATATTTACACCAGTTATTCATGCCGATTAACATGCAGGGCTACCATTGGTATCTAGCAATGCCAATGCCAAAAAGCGAGAGATCCAAGTATTGGACTCACTTGGTGAGAATGTCAAACGCAATGACCTTGCTACTATGGTAACTATCTATTTTTTACTCATCTTAACATTTGTTTTGTTTGACTTCATCCCTAACATTTCTCATATGATAGTTATGGGGGCTCGAGAAATGGCTGAAACTTGCAGAGCAGAGTCCGGAGTTTATCAGAGGTGATAAGTGGCCCGATCTCAATGTTACAAAATGGACGGTTGAAGAGCAAGTTCAGGAGGCAATACAAACCGATGGGTAAGCAATTGTTAAAATGGTTTGTTTATTTGATTCATCTGTGTGATATTCTAAAGCATTATTTTATAATATTATAGTGTATCATGTGGATTGTTTATGCTAAATTATATGGAATATTGGACATCACATGGACTGTCCAACCAGTTCACCCAGGTATTTCATTTTTATACATTATCTCGTTATTTTATCTGAAAATATTATATAAATTTTTTGTATAACATTTTTGTAGGAGGATATGAAACATTTTCGTCAAAAATTAGCAGTCATTTTGCTTGATTCAGAGCTTAATAAGCTAAAAGGATGTCCCATATACCATCAACCTGTCAGCGAAGAAACTTTAGCTAATTCTGATATCGAGATCCTGGATAATCCTTCTGACGTAGTCGAAGAAATACGTCCTGTCCCAGTCACTATTATTCCTACGGACCAACGTCAAATACTTGCCGACCTCTGCAAGTACATCATGTCGATCGATGATGCCGGGTGTTTGGAGTAAGTATCATGTATCAATATTTAATGTGCGGATGTATATTATTGTTCTTCTTACCAACCAAATTACAGGAAGGTATGGGTCCGGAGCTGCACACCGATCCAATGAGCTTAAGTCTTAAGAAACTTCAGTGCATACTTAAGATGGAGCAGCCTATGGACAATGATTGCTTCAACACTGCCGTGCGTATGCAGGCATGTGATGAGGAGTATTGTTCACAGACCCGCCTATACACTACATGGATCTACGATTTTGTGTAAGTTATCGTAAGTTTTCATTCTATGTGTCATTAGTATCAACATGTTTAAACAATATTTCTTCTTTTACTTAGGCCATGATGCTAGAGTCAACACGAGGTCAAGTTTTGTGAGAAGGAAACTATCCAGATGTTGGCAACATTATTTGATAGCTGGCCTGGGATGGAGAAACGACATCTCATCTTGCAATAAGGTAAATAAAATATTTTTTCCATCGTTATAATAGTTGGTTGTTGTTTCTAATAACTCCACTTGTAGATTTATCTTCCCTATGCATCCATCGGCCGATACATCTTATGCGTCATCGATAAAGAGGCACGTCGTTTATATATTATGGATCCTATTCAAACATCACAATCGTCAGAGGATAAAAACTTGAGGCATTCACTGAAATTAAAAAGTTTTGCAAGGGATTTCAAAGAAGCACTCGAAATAAAGATGCCTGGTTGGAATTATGATATATCTAAATGGCAACGTTTATTTCCATCTTGTGTTCCAACGAGTGTGAGACGAGTAATGAATTCATAACAATAATATTTACTTTTGTTATCACTATATTTTTTATATTATTAATTTAATTTTTTGCAGAAATGTGTCTGGCTATTTTATTTTTCATTTTATGCTCTGGTGGAACGGTAAAGAATTGGTGAAGCCGATTTGCGCGGTGAGTATTGTGCGTTACATGTTTCAAGACATCGGCGTGAAATTGTCATACTAACTACATGTCTTGTTTCTGCAGGATGGGTATGAATTGAGGAAGCATTTTTTATTATACTTGCTAAAACATCGTGGGAATGAAGCTAGAGGAAACTTTTCTGATATTGTGAAAGAATTTCTTAAGCGCATCATCTAGATATCAATAGTTTTATAATAGATGTTCAGCTGGAACATCACTCAGTTTGTTACATGGACATGTTGTTATTTTTTATTTTATGTTATCCAATTACATTACAATAATGGACTTCAGTTATTAAATAATTGTGTTTGTGTTATATTGTTTGTATGTTTGAAATAATTCAAGAGCCCGTGGCAACGCACGGGCATTCTACTAGTACTTACTAGTAGTAGAGATAGAGATACCAAAGATTGATCTTCGTTTGTCCGGCCAGATGAAAACCGATCTAAATAGAAAACCGGGAAGAGGAGGAAAATCGACGAAGGGGTGGGGACATAGTAGAGGGGCGGGGTTACGAAGGGATGGACGACGTAAGACGGGAGAGGGAACGTTATGTTTCTTTTAGGTAGTAGAGATACAAAAAACCATCATCGTTTTTTCTACATACATTTAACATTTTCAAAATATTTGATTAACATTTTTCAAATACTTGTTCAACATTTTTTCAAATGCTTATTTAATATTTTTATATACATGATAGAAAAATTCATCATTTGTTTAGTACATGTTCAACATTTTTTCTATACGTATTTAACATTTACCAAATGCTTGATTAACATTTCAGAAATACTTGTTTTTTTTTCAAATAATTGATTAACATATATATATATATATATATAATCCAATAAATCATCATTTTTAATACATGGTCAACATTTTTCCTATACAAAATGAACATTTTTCAAATGCTTGATTAACAGTTTTCAAATACTTGTTCAATTTCTTTTCAAATGCTTTATCAATATTTTTTAATACATTATCAATTTTTTCATGCAGATATTTTGTATACATTTTCCGTATACTAGATAAAAAAATTCTATCTACACATTTAACATTTTCCAAATGTTTTTTGAATAGTGCTTTCTGCAATATATAAAGTATTTTCAAGTATAAACAAAAGTAAAAAAACATAAAGAAAAATCTGAAAACAGAAAACATTGGAAAATTGAAAAAACGAGGTTGTGGCATCCCACGCATCTAGGCTGGCCCATCTTGCTCTCCCCTTCATCGAGGGCTCCCTAGGTCTTGCTAGAAGCAAGTCATAAGGGCGCCAGTCTCAGAGCAACTCTAGCAGATGCGCTATACCGCCATCAGCCTGTATAATTCCGCTAATTTTTTTTAAATAATACATATTTTTATTAAATTTCAAAAATATTACACCGTAATTCTTGCTAGAATTTTTCAAAGACAAGTTTAATATTTTTTAATACATGGTCACCATTTTTCCTCTACACATTTAATAATTTTAAAATACTCCCTCCATTCCATAATGTAGTGTGCCCACGCTTTTTTAGATTCAACTTTGACCATAAATTTAACCAACACGGGCGACTGCAGCGGGAGCATGACATATACCTTTGAATTTGTATTCGAAGGAAGTTTTCAAAGGTATAATTTTTCAGCAAAATGATTTATGTATTAATAGTCTATTTTATGGTCAAAGTTGAATCTCGAAAAGCATGGACACACTACATTATGAAATGGAGGGAGTACTAGTTTAACATTTTAAAAGAGTAAAATGCACTACAAGTACTTGAACTTGCGCCGCGAACTTGGTTTGGTCACTGTACTTAGAAATACGGTCACTACGGTAACTATGTATGATTGGACGTGATTGTACGGTCACTGTTCACCGTATTGAGCCGGTACGCTGGCTGACCGCTGTTGACCAGACCCAGCGCCACGCGTGTCGTCTGCAGAAGCGAAGCGGTGACAAATTTACAAAAAAACCCTCCCGTCTTCGTTTCCATCTCTGCTCGCCCTCCCACCTCTCCATTTCCCTGTCTCTCCGCCTCCTCTGTCTCTCCGCTTCCCCTCCCCTGTCGCGGCCGAGGAAGGAACAGTTGATCGCCGGCGTTGAGGTCGGCGGCGATTTTCGGTGTCGGGTCGGAAGGATCGGCCGCGGAGGAAGGTCTCGCGACCGTGGTGAAGGCAAGGCGGCGCCGCCATGGCTGCAATTCGTCGCCCCGATGGAGCCCCTGCCCCCGATTACAGTAAGTCCAAAATTCTGGTCTATTTGACATCAAATCGAGTTATGTACAGATTAGATTCAGTTTGCCTAAGTTTTCTCTTGAACTTGCCCGCATTGGAAGAAAACATAGGGTTTTGTTAATCGATTTGGGGGTTTCAGGTAGGGTTTTTGCCACGGTTTGAAAAGTGGAATATAGGTTTGATTCCACATGAAATGTGGAATATAGGTTTGATGCCACGGTTTTCCATGTACATACTTTGTCCTAAATTATGTACTCGCTCCTGTAGTATGGTTCAGAATGTGTGCTAGGGTTTTGGAGGAACAATTGGGGATTTGTTGTAGGGTTTAAGGTTCACATAAAAGGTTCATTTTTTGTCAAGTTTGTTACAATTATTGGTGGTTGTACTCAATTTGTGTGCTTTTTTGTAACAGGAGCACGCAGTGACAAATTTTCAGTGCTATTTCATCATGGGTTTTTTTCATGGGTCAAGGAAGCAACAGAAGTTATGTCAATGGACATGAAGTGTGGTATGATCAAGTTGATAGGTTAACATGGTCTCCAATCATGGTGGAGCATATGGTAGAGGAGATAGGATGGGAGATGGCTGGAAAGATAAAAGCATACTACCACATTCCCATCCTTGACATCACCAGAAATTCTTTGAGACAGATTAGAAGTGATGCAGATACTGATCAAATGATGGTATTCTTGTCAATAGGCCATCATTTCTTTGATATTTATCTGGACCATGATGATAGTTTGCATTCTCACAAGGATGTTGATGATGTAGTCCATAATCCAAGAGCTCATCTGCCACCGATGTTCAGCCCTTCCAAAGAAAAGAGTAGTACCAATCTTGCATCTAGCAAGTAGTCCATCACATAGAGAAGGAGAAGCTCCTATTCCAATTCAAATTGTTTATCCAAACAATCCGAAGTTGAAGTTGATGATGGAAATCCATTTATCTTTGCAAGGAGGATGAGAGAACATTCAAATCAGAAAGATGGATCATGTGCAGCAAGAGAGTACTATTGAGCCACAATAGCATGAGTCAGACAGAGTACATGTGGATGCTAGTGGAGCAGATGCAGAGAGTAATGGAGTGGAGAGGGAGGAAGATAGAGATAGAAGAGCCAAGAGGGGGAGGAAAGAGGTGTTGTCGACGCCGAGAAAGTGACTCAGATGACAGTGATTTTGATCCAGCTGACATGTTTGATAGTGATTTTGAGATCAGTGATGGGGATGATGATCTTTATGCAGACAATGTGGATGAAGATGAGCCAGTGCAGTCAAAGGATAAGGTGCAAGGGGGACAGGTGAAACCAGGTTCTGAAGCAAAAGATGAAGCCATGTCTGATTATGAATCAGAAGGTGAGGACTTGTGGGCACCAGATTCAGATGATGAAACCCAGACCAAGTTTAGAGCTTTCAGAAAGGAGGACCTGCAGTGTCCAAAGTTCCATGTGGGTCAAGTATTTGAGAATGTACAATTGCTAAGGAAAGCTATAAAGGAGTATAGCTGCAAAAAGCAGTGGATGTGAAGTTGCCGATTAATGACAAGAAGAGAGTGAAGGCGGTATGTGATGAGGATTGCACTTGGTATTTATGGGCATCATATGACAAGATGGGACTAAATGCTTCATGGTGAAGAAGTATGTGGAAGAGCATACATGTTGCAAGAAATGGAAGATCAAAGCATTTATCGCACCATTTCTTGCAAGGAAATATCTTGAGAGTTTCAGGCAGATCAAGACATGAACTTGAGGAACTTCTCAAGAGTTGTACAAAAAGAATGGCATATGACACCAACTAGGACTAAGCTACAAAGGGCAGGAGGCTGGCCATGAAGATAATTCATGGTGATGAAGAAGGACAATACAAGTTGCTGTGGGACTATGGAAATGAGATAAGGAGAAGCAACCTAGGTAGTTCATTCTTCCTAGCACTTGATGATAAAGCTAGGTTCAACAAAGCATACATGTGTCTGGATGCTTGTAAAAGAGGTTTCCTTCAAGGATGCAGGCCGGTGATTTTCATAGATGGGTGTCATATAAAAACTAGATATAGGGGTCAGTTACTTGTTGCAGTTGGCATAGATCCTAATAATTGTATTTTACCAATTGCCATTGCTGTTGTGGAAGTGGAAGACATGCCAAACTGGGTTTGGTTTCTTGAGAGGCTTAAGATGGACCTTGGTATCATCAACACCTCACCATGGACCATTATGTCTGATAAACAAAAGGGGCTTATCAATGCTGTGAATGATGTGTTTCCAGAATCAGAACATAGGTTCTGTGTCAGGCATATGTGGAAGAATTTCCAGCAGCTGTACAAAGGTGATGAACTGAAGAACCAGCTGTGGAAGATTGCAAGAAGCACAACAACAATCAAGTATGAGCAGTACATGAATGAGATGAGGGAATTCAATGAGGATGCATACAAGTGGTTGAAAGAATTAGAACCTGAGACTTGGGTCAGGGCATTCCAGAGTGACATACCAAAGTGTGATATTTTGCTGAATAACCTATGTGAGGTCTTCAACAAGTAAGATACTAATGATTTCCTTCCTAGTTTGTGCTTGAGATACTAATGATCCCCTGCCTAGTTTGACATACTAGTGATTTCCTTCCCATGTGTCCTGCTTGCAGGTATATCCTAGAAGCAGAGAATTGCCAATCCTATCAATGTTTGAGAGGATCAAACAACAGTGGACTAGTAGGCATTACACCAAACAACTTGAGGGTGAGAAGATGCAAGGAGTTACATGCCCTAAGATAAAGAAGATGGTCGAGAAGCTCAAAGATCTAGCAAACACTTGTTATGTACATGAGTCAGGAGATGGAGTATTTCAAGTAGGTGATAGAGGAACAGACTACATTGTGGACATACACACCAAGTCTTGCAGCTGCATGAGATGGCAAAAAAATGGAGTCACATGTATACATGTCATTGCATGCTGCAGAAATGAGAGAGTTGACCCCATAACATTGGTGGATAATTGCTACTCAGTGGCAATGTTCAAGAAGGCCTACAGCAACATAATTTATCCTTGCAAAGATATCACAGAGTGGGAGAAGATGGATGGCCCCACAATATTGCCACCAGAGTACACAAAACATGTGGGAAGACCTTGCAAGAGTAGAAGGAAATCACCAGAAGAGATCATATGCAGTAATGGAGGGAAGAGAATGTCCAGACATGGTGTCATAATGCATTGCTCCTATTGTGGTGACCTGCAGACCTAGCAGAAAGGGTTGTAAATATCTTAAGGCTGGCCTACCACCTCCAAATAGACAAGTTGAAGCAGAAGTAGCACAAGAGAATGTTCAACATGCAAATACTAATGTGCAAGAAGAGGGACCAGTGAGAACCCAGGTATAGTATGAATTTTATCTCTTGTTGCTAATGATAGACTCTATTCTTGTTTTAATATCAAATGTACTGATCACTTCCCTTCCATACTGATTAGAACCATGAGGAAGCATCAACACAGAGAGCCCCACCAGTGGATGATCTTATGATAGACTCTATTCTTGAGCAGGTACTCAGTATTCTTGACATGTGCAGCAGGCCTTTGCCAAGAATCATAATACTAAAACTTTTTCATGACATGTGCAGAGGCCTTTGCCAAGAATCATACAACAAACACCAAGACTGCAGTCTGCATTCTTAGTCAATGCATAGTCTATGCTCAACCACTCCCGACCAAGCAAAGAAGACAACACTCATGGTGATCTTGCTAGGAAGTTGCTAGCCATGAAGACACAAAGAGAGAAGGAGCTGGAGGACAAGAAGCAAGCTGTTCTAGCAGCTAGAAGGGAAGCAGAAATGAATAAAGCAGAAGAAGCTGCCAGGAAGAGGCATGTGCTAGCAGAAAAGAAAGCACAAGAAGCAGAAAGGAAGAAGGAGGCAACTGCTCAGAGAAGAGAAGCTCAGGCCATTCTAAAGCAGGCAGCTGCAGAGACAAGGCAAATTATCCAAGAGACACATAGGCAAATTGCTGCAGAGCAAAAGGAGAAACTAGTCACGAGAAGTTAGCCTGAAACAGTCTTCTGCTAAGAAGCTTGCAGAGAGACAAGCAGCTAATGTAAAAAAAGAACAAGCCAGGCAAGCAGCAGCTACAAAGAAGCTGGCAGATAAAGCAGCTGCTGCTGCAAAGAAAAAACTGGGAAACATAACAGTTCAAGAGGAGCATCATAGCTCAGGACTTGAGAAGAATGGAAGCATGTTTGATATCTTCAGGGACTAGTGCTAGAAATGTTAGGCAACTAGTCCTTTTGGCCATCTTATGTAAAATAGCATCTTCAGGAACTAGTCATTTTGCTTTCTGTCAAGTTATGTCTTTTGGAACATGTACTTCAGGAACTAGTGATTTGGCCATCTTCAGGAACCTGTGATCTTTTGGCCATCTTAAAAACCAATGATCATTTGGCTATCTTTTGTAACATGTACTTCAGGAACATGTACTGATATGCAGTTTACATGATCATCTTACTTGGATCCTTTTGTTCATTTTACTTGGATCATTTTGTTCATTTTACTTGGAACATCTTACTTGGATCATTTTGTTCATACTGACATACTTGGAACAGTTTACTTGACATCATACTGACATACTACTAAAATTGACAGTGACTTTAGTTCATACAACAGAAGTTTTCCATCAACAATTTATTGAACTTCGAGACAAACCATCATACAAAAGGTTCATACATCATAGGAACAGGTTCATACATCAACCATTACAGCCATCATACTAACATTTCACTTCTTAATCAACTACCACTAGGTCTACTTGAAGCTACCACACTTCTTCATCAACTACTAGTACCACTAGGTCTAATTGAAGCTACCACACTTCTTCATTTCTTCATCAGCAGCAGTTTCATTTCTTCAACAGCAGCATGACACATAGCACAACAAGCACCAATACACCACCAAGCAGCAGTTTCAACAGTAACATCATCTGCACACCTAAATTAAGAAGTGCACGAGCTTCTGCCCTGGTGATGTTTAGGCTAGCTCCAGGTTGTTCTTGCATCTGCATACTTATCCTCTGACATGCATTTCTCTCTGCAACCCTTCTTCTTCCTTCTGTTTCTCTCTCAAGTTGTTCCCTCCTATCTTCTGTTGCTCCAATTGCATCAACAACTTCATGCCCAACAAGATAACGATGATCTACAAGGTAGGCCACGTATTCCCTCTCCCAATGCCAGAAAACACATCCTTGCTACAAACTCAAAACCAAGAAAAATCAGAAATTTTGCACAAACTCAAACTCAAAACTCAAAACCAACAAGCACCAATGTCAATCAGGTCAAGGATGCTTACAGTCACACATCTGTAGAACACCCATCCGTCATGCTCCTCCGTGTTGGACACGTAGAACCTCACTTGGCAGCCGCAGCGATGGCATGAGATGAGCGGCACCACCACTGTCCTCCTGCGGCGTCCAGATCGGGCAGAACTGCTGCTGGACATGGCGGGTGACGAGGACGAAGGCAATGGGAGGCGACGAGCGGTGGACGATGGCGACGGCGAGCGGTGGGCGGCGGCGAGCGCAGGGCGATGGCGACGGTGAGCGGTGGGCGGCGGCGGCGACGAGCGCTACGAGGGGAACAAAACTAGGGATTTTGGATAACAGGGGAACTGCGAGGGGAATGAGCTGACTGCATTTTTACACATAAACCCTCCTAAATTTGCTGTTCAAATAAGTAACCCCCCCCCCCCCACACCTACGTGGCAAGCGTGGACTGGTCAATACGGTGAACAGTGACCGTACAATCACGTCCCATCGTACATAGTTACCGTAGTGACCGTATTTCTAAGTACAGTGACCAAACCGAGCTCGCGGCGCAAGTTCAAGTACCTGTAGTGCATAACCAACACGGGCGACTGCAGCGGGAGCATGACATATACCTTTGAATTTGTATTCGAAGGAAGTTTTCAAAGGTATAATTTTTCAGCAAAATGATTTATGTATTAATAGTCTATTTTATGGTCAAAGTTGAATCTCGAAAAGCATGGACACACTACATTATGAAATGGAGGGAGTACTAGTTTAACATTTTAAAATACAGAGTTAAAAGGTTTCATATGCACATTTAACATTTTTCAAATACAAGTTTAACATTTTTCCAACACTTGTTCAACATTTTTAAATGCTTGGATTAACATTTTTAAGTACATGGTTAATATTTTCACGTTGTATATTTTTGTATACGTGGTAAACATTTTTTCTATACATATTTAACATTTTTTAAATGCTTGATTAATATTTTTGACATGTTTTATGTAAATTATTTTTTGTAATATAAAATATCTGGAAATATAAATAAAGTAAAAGAAAACAAAAAACAAAACCAAAAAATGTAAAAGAAATGATAATATAGCTTGTGGCCTCTAGTCAGCGACGCGATGGGCCGGCCCAATATGGAGCTCGCCTTCAGCGAGACTTCCTCTCATCTCGTTGTAGGCGAGACATATCAACGCCCGAAGATACGTGATAGGGTTATACCTAATGGGTAGACCCAAATGCACATGTAGCCCAGCCCAAGGCCAGGCCAATTAAAAAACGGTCCATAAGACAATGGGGCAAGGGGATATACACAATGCCCATTGGAGCTACCTGGAGGCGTAAGATGCCAGGGGATACATGTGAGAGGACCAGGTGCCTATATTCTGATCGTAAGACCCCTTGACGGATGAGACCCAGTAGACGGTCATCTAGAAGACGGGAACCGTCTTTATATTCGGTTGTGTCCTAGGATATCATGGCCCCGCCGTTATCTAACGGTGGTATAATCTATTTAAATACAATAGTTACCAGCAGTAATAGCTACGGATAGTTAGTGCATATAGCCATAATAGCATTAATACCAGCCTGTTGCACACCTCCTAGCACACTCTATATAAGGCGGGAGGAGGGCACCGGGCTGAGGGTTGAACTCTCTCATATTGTAGCCTACACCAAGTGAAAGAACATCACATGAATAGGGATTACCTCCACCACGAAAGGCCTGAACCTGTATAATTCCTTGAGCGTCTGTACTGATCGATACGGTTGCCTCTACATTAAAATACCTGTAGTATTTTTAGGATTATATCCATGAAAAGATGATAGGAAAACCAAGGCACTAATGAATTCATATGACTCTAGGTCCGGGGATTGTAGCTTGATGATGAGTACTTCACCACTAGGTTGCTGATTTCGATGCATGGAACCCACGTCTAAGTGTTTGCGGGGCAATGAAGCATACCTTCGGTTTAACCCCAAGAAAATCCCCACAAAAAGTTAGCTATTTTTGCCATTGTTTTGATTGCTGGTGTTTCTGACAAAAAATTAGAGTTGCTAGCGAGCATATGTATTCTAGATCATTGGCAACCAAGCAAGCAAGAGCCCGATTTAGGCAATTGCAAAAACATTGATATGTATGTTGATACTTCATGCACTTTTGAATCATGATTTAACTATATTTAAACCTTATACTATTATACTCTAGAATCCTCTTCTAGGTTCTAAAACATTATCATTTTCTATACATGTCGGTGAAACCATGGACAAGTACACATACAAATGCACAATGCAACACAATAATGGAGACCAAGTGGTTTCAAAGTATGTGGCCCTCTGCTTGGGCTAACGATTATTTTTGTAGAACATATTTTTCTTAAACATGTCAAAACTAGCTTAAAAACTTCTATAAAACCAACAATCATGTTTTTGAGTTTGTACAAAAAATTGTATATGTAATGAATAATATTAGAAATATACGACAATATGCACCTTATACACAAACATGACTACATTTTTTAGTTCTACTAATTATATTTGAAAATAGTATTTAAAACAGTATATTAAGAAATATCAATAAAATTGACATATTTTTAATGACAAGATTAACCGTGATAAGTAGAAATGTTTAGTATAAACATATAAAAATTTAATTTACATGAAAATATAAATAAGAGATTCAGTGTTACAATACTAAATTTTCTAGCTTTTAATATGATTTTGTTCCCTTGTATATTGTTCCGTTTTTTATAAACAATTTAATTTTGTTTCAGGAATAAACATTAGTCATCCGTGCCGCATGAGGCCTAATAAGTCTTGGATTTGAAGATTGTGATAACAGTACAACCACATGCTATATGGGCACTGGCTTGTTTAATTAGTTAGTTCACCCTTATTGTCATCATCGCCGTACCGCAGATGGGATAGCTGCCTTGCGAGGAGTATCCTCGGTACAAAAGGGGGACCCGGACTGTGAACTGCGGTTACTTCCGTGTTGAAACCTAGTGGGCTTGGCACAGTAAGTTTGGTCTAATGAAAGACCTCATCACAATTCCCCTGCCGGTATACCAAATGGTGTACTATGCTATCGACGGCTAGTGGCAACAAGTCGGGATTGTGTCGTGTGGGTAAAGTGTACAACCTCTGCAGAGTGTAAAACTATTCGAATAGCCGTATCCACGGTCATGGACAACACATGAATCTTTCTTGACGTACGGGACCTGTCTTGCTTATTCCCTCTTTGCCCCTATTCTTGAAACCTATGAAGGACGTGAGTTGATCGAGGATCCTCACTTTGATGAAAGTTATTCTGAGATAAAACAATTTTCATCTAAAACTGCTATTATCCAAGTACTATGTTATTTCAAACAAAATTAGCTTTTATGCAAATGAGCCATACAGTCTTCCTTTGAAGCCACATGTAGCTATTAGGTCCTTCCCCGTGGGAGGCATGTTGAGTATCTAATGTACTCATGGCAATACTTTTGTTGAACAACAGAGTTCCATGAAGACAAAGGTGATGACTATGACAACTATGGCGATCCATAGGAGTGAGGTCACGTGGACTACATCGACTGCCTGTGGCTGAGATGGAGTCGCTACGCATTGTACTTTCCGCTGCTTTCTGATTGTAATAAATGTCATGAGACGTTTCTCTATGTATGCCTTGTGGCAAGATATATTTAAACTTGTAATACCTTTTACGCATTGCGCGATGATATCATTTTGCTGTGTTGTCAACAATGATCCTGGGGTTGACAAATATACACAGGAGGGTCTGGAAGTTAATTCCGGGTTCTCACAGAAGTGGTATCAGAGCCGATGTCAACCTAGTCGCGTGGCCTTAGTTAGAAATGGAAAGCCTTAGGGACTATTGTTATAAGAAAAACTATTTTGAAAAGGATCATTCTCGTACTCTTCTCCTTCACTATTGCTATTGTCATCTCATCTTATTCAATTGAAATTTAAACTCTACTTCTCTACCATCTTCTTTGTAGTATGTGAAACCCTTTTCCCTGCCCATGGTGTTACAAAGTTAGAAGTTTCAAAAGATGTGCCAAGAATTTCAAGATTACTTCAACACCTGAAGCTCCGAGTAGCAACACTGCCCCAAGAGAAGAAACCATGAGAACTCAAGAAGTGAACAACCATCGATCATGGTCCGTTCGCCAACGTTGAAGATTTTCCCCAAGATTTATTCTGACCGGCCATATAGGATTAGGTTGATTAACACCCCTATAGTGATAGAACTCGTAGATTGTAGACGCAAAACCTTTCTTGTGTGAGTATTGTCTGCATATTTTTGGTGTTTTCCTTTGCAGTGATACTAAAACCCTATTTGCCAAAAATGTGTTGCTTTTGAGTTTTATTTGGATAGTTTCGTGGTTATCCGGGTGTTATGTTTTGTCTATGTTCTGGGGTATCTTCGCCTTGTGTAGGATTCTCTTACTCCGCTTATGTTTTTTCCCTCTTCTCTATAAACCCCGAAGGACACTTTGAGAGGAAAGAAGTTGCGACGGCATGCTCAGAGGTCTATTATCGATGTGAACCCCATGGAAAACCTCTTTTAAGGGGGGTAGTAGATGGTGATTCGACGAGATTGAAGAATTTTTGCAAAGAAGACGAAGATTTGAAGATTTTCAATACATGTACTATAAGTTTAACATAATGGAAAAATCAATGAGTCTGGCCGCATCGAAGCTTGACCAAAAGAAGAAGGCCAAGACCGAAGAATGTTCATCCACTCACAAAAGCTATGTGGTTACCATCACGAAGATCGAATGACTGTTTCCAAGGCTTGAGCAAGCTAAAGATAGTATCAACAAGAGAAGTATCTCCATCCAAGACCTCAAAGTTGTTGATCACGAAGTTTGGAATTTACCATGGATGCATAAGGAGCTGTCAAGAAATTGCATCGAAGATGATGCTAACCCAAACATTCTTTTTAGTCGTCCTGAATCTCGGGGACAAGATTTGTTTTAAGGGGGGTAGATTTGTAACATCCCGATTCTCGGAATGTTTAAGTAAAAGTTTTCCAAAAATCATGGCGAGAAAATTTCATTTGTTTTATTTGTTAACCAAGCTTAAATTGGACTTCTATAATTTAGAAGATTTAATTTGAACTAATGCCAACTTAAATTAAATTGAGTTTTATTGTTTCCTTTTAGTTTGTTTTATTTTTGTCTTAAGCATATTTAAATATGTGAGTCTGCGTTTCTTTGATTTTTAAGTTTGTATGATTCCGTTTGAGCTCTTGTCCATTTTCTAGGTTTTCCTAAAAGGGATAATCCATTTTTTTTCCTTTTTCAAACTATGAGTCAAACTCCAGTCCTATTATCTCTCTTTTCCATGGGCATAGCCCAACTACTCTCCTCTGTTTTTGTTTGTTCTTCAACCGAATGGGCTAAGCCCATTTATTATTCTTTTTCTCTCTTCCCACTTGGGCTGAATGAACTAGCCTAGCTCTCCTAGAGCTAGCGAAAGCCTCCTTTCCTTCCTCTTTTCTCTGTACGTTCTCAACTCACACACACAACACATATGAAGAGAAACAGCAACCACCTATTGAGAAACAGTAAAACGGAGCCACCTATGAGCCCTCACGGCGATTTGGAGCTCCCCATCGTCCGATCACTATTAAGAACGTCCCAGATTTCAGCTCGGTCATCCACAGTTTTCTTACGCTAATTAATAAGCCCTTCCGCAGATACGCTTAAGTACGTCTCACGGGCTGCTGCTCTGCGGAACGAGCTGCGCTTTGTGTGAGTAATCGGCCCATGTAGGTTAAAGGCCCAGGAAGCATAGTCTAACGTGCAAAGCCTTCCAGCTTTGTTCCTTCGTTTGTCGCCAGCCCTATCCCAAGTTGCTCCTCTGTTCCTGCATGCTGCGGCGCCGCCATCGTGCGTCCCGGCGGCGAGATTATACTGCACGTGTCCCTCGAAGCCGGTGGCCTCGACTATTCCTCCGCAGCCCCCAGGAAGGATTCTTACTTTCCCATGTCGGGTCCTGCGCCATGGCGGCCGCGGCGGAAGCACGCGCCGTCGGCGTCTATTCCCTGCTGGCATCCGCCTCCTTGTGCTGTTTGTTCATTTAGAGTTTCCTCTCAACAAAGTAGCTAGCGTTCTCGGCTGCCCCGTGAGATCAATGACCAAACACAACAAAGATCAAGAGCCCCGAGATTATGAGACAATCTCCATCTTCTCTACTAGATTCTGGTAGACCATGTTTCTATCATGTATGATAAGGCAAGATCTCTTTACCAGTTCTGATGCATGTTTTATGTACCAATTTTGGTGTTTAGAAGGGAAATCTCAACTTATCTTAATCCAAAAGGATTGACGATTTATTTTGTGCTCTATAGGATATTTTATGGTTGTGATTAGTCCACTATTTCAAGGTTGCATCAGTCGAGCTAAAATCTCTGTATGCAAAAACAATTGTGAAAATATTCCTCTACTCTGCTTCCAGATGATGTAGCTTTGGATGATGTGTTTCTTTTAGTCCTTGAGGTTTGCCAACTGTGGAGATTATAGCTTGTGTTTACTCATGAGAGCTTATTATGGGTCTTATAAGGGTTTGTTTTGTCATTGCCCATTACTTCAGCACCCTTGAAACGTGAAAGTTTCTTTTCTTGGTAATGTGCTCTTATTTTTTATTTAAAACAGCCATGGGAAGAATCGCACTAGAGCCTTCCCAGCCTCATGCTGAGCGTAAACAGCCATGAGAGGAATGGTACTAGAGCCTTCCCACTTTCATGCTGAGCGTTATGATTTACGACAGCAATATAACTGAGTTCCTGTAAGTTATCTCTCTACCAACCTTTTCTTATCCTCACATTTTGAGACTATGAACATTTCTGTTTTGCTGTATAGATTTATGTCCTAATTGAAATATGCAGGAACCAATGTTAACAGATGATATATAGTGAGTTTTTGTTTCATAGAGCATCTGAGGAGGTACAACTCTTTAAGCGAATAACAAAGTCATGGGAAGGTGAGCTGAAGTCACAAGTGTGCATGTACAAGCTGGAGCCACTGAATTCAGAACGCATTGGCTAACCTAGAAAATTCTCGGAAGCCTGGAGTGTCTACGATCTTATTATTTTCAGTTTTTAATACAAACTCGCTATAAAAAATTATCTAGCATAAGGCTAGAGGGACATAGATCTGCCCATGATACACGGGATGCTCAGTTTTGAACAGAAACTTTGTAAATACCACGATAATATGTATGTAGCATTAGTGTGACCCATTTGAACCGGCAGTATTGTGAAATCAGAATATCTGCTAGCTTGATCAAAACATACAATTATTTTCCTTGTTCTACATCACTGACCCAAGCAATGTTCATAAGAGATTTTCTAAATTTAATATCTACATATTTTCCAGGTAACTGTATTATTCAAATATACTACTACTATATTTTTCTTATCCTACCTTATAATGGACGGTCGCAGCAACGCGCGCTCCACCCTCGTTTAATTCCCTCTCCACTTACCTATCTTCTAGCGCCAGGCCCCAAGCGCTTCCTCTCCTCGTCCACGCACACCAGTACAGAGAAGACCAAACCTACAGCCATGAATCTGCCCCTTCCTATAACTCTCTTTATCTATAACCGTTTAAGAATCCTAAGGCACATATATGGGCGCCCCTTGCTCCTCTTCCAGACGCATATCAACTCCTCCCTTCTCTGTTCCTCGTTTTCTCCAAAACTCACTCCAAAGAAATGGCGGCCATGGACGCCGGTGCTCGATCCCGGTGATACAAGCCATCCCCATCCAAATCCTTTTGCCAGATGATACTCCTCTACGCCATAGCTCCATTCAGAGAAGAAAGAACTCGATTCGTCGATCACATGCGAAGAATTCCGCATGTCCGCATACACTGTTCGTCAAGTTCGTCATACCGTTCCATCAAACTCGGTGAGCCTCTACCCAATTCCACTAGCACACCTTCTCAATGTCACTTGTATTATCTCACAGACATCATGATTCAACATATCTATGCCATTGGCCGTGTGTGTCCGAAACCGAGATCGATTGGTGGCAACGACATATCTTTTTATTTTGTTCATCGGATGGTCTTGCGGTCAACATATGAATTGATAGTTTCGGTCATAGGAACTCAGTGGTATATTTAGATTGTCGTTGTAATAGGTGTCTGTGGGGTGGATTTAATCATAGTCGTTTTGGGTAAAATTCAAGTGGGTTTGTTGTTCGGTTAACTTTTATGTTAATATGTTATTTATCGCATGTTCATGACATGTGTAGAAGCTACTCCTAAATATTTCATAATATTAGGAGTGCATGCTAATCATCTCATATATTTTTTACATAGAGTGTCATGTAATTTATTAGATGTATTTGTAGGATTATTTAAATTGTCAAATATAGTTTGATCTTGATGGTATTTTTCTTTGGTGCGTGTGTAGTCCTATGATATGTCTTTGTACAAGTCTTTGCAAATTCTTACCATGTGTAGGAGTTGATAGGTGTACCGGATTATTATTGTTGTACATGCTTGTCGGGTGTTATTATTTTAATTAGATTTGGATAATATTTATTGTAATCTATTTATTATTATTTTGGTAATGTTTGAAACCCATTGTATGCATGCGTACAAATTTGGTGAATGATCGCCATGCTTTTAATTCTTTAGAATTTTCTAGGTGTTGCTTTATTCATCTATTTAGTCATGAATACTTCATGTTTTATTTAGTCTAGTTTATTCTCTAGCATGAATATACCTTAGGTATATTTTGTATATTGATTACATCCTTGTTGCATGTGCACTTGTCGTTTTGAAATCCTATCATGCGATACTCTAGGTGATGTTTATTTTAATTATTTGTGTTACCTAGTTTTATTTCTAGTGGTCATGAATAGGTATGTTATCGACCATAGTCATATTACTTGTTGTAGGTATATTGTTTTGCGTTTATATTATGTGCATGGAGATCATTACCTTTGTAGAGTGTGAGGATTGTGTTTTACAGTGTAGTGTTTTCATTTCTTAGATGTTTGTTATCCAAGATTACATGGTTGGTTGCTTTATGTCACATTTTAGATTTGTATTGCTATAGTTCATGCTTGCTTCAAATGATTTAGTTTATTACATCTTGTTAATTATCCTAGGTGTTTTATTTACCTAGGATGATAGCTATGCCTCCTTAGTTGGTTGTCATATCTTGTTAGCACTTTCCCAAGTCATGCATGTTCTACTGTATGTTCCACACGTGTTATATGACAGATAGTTTGTACTTTATGATCACACAAATGGTTAGGCTTCACTTGCTAGAGATACATGTTAGTAGTTTATGATTTCATACATTTTAATTAAGAAGGATCCCTACTTAGTTGATCAATACCATGCTCGATGTTGTGATTATATAACTAGGTTGTATAACATGTATATAGCAATTCTTGTATTAGATCATGCCTAGTGATGTATCTTATGTCTTTGCTACTGTAGATTGTAACAAATAGAAGTGCATGTCATTTTGTTACTCATGCTAGTATAGTATATTGCTTGATGACATTGATGTCATGCCTAGATGTTTACTTGCTTGTATGATTTATCCTTTGTGCTTATAAGTCGCAACTAGCATGAAATTGTTGTGTGCCCATGACATGCTTGATGCCTGGTTAGTTCATATCAACTAAATTATGTCATAGTTATGAGTAGTATTGTATTGGTAGCATACTCTCATATCTCTTTTGAAGACCATACATGTCTACTTGTCATATCAACTTTATCTAGTTGTTGCAGTTGTGGTATGCCTAAGCCTAGACATGTCATGCTAATAACCTTTCATGCCTTATTATACTCCATGTTTATAGTTATTCTAGAGTTGCTTATATATGCTTAACTTGTCGCACATTAGTATTATGAGTGCTCTATACTTGTTGCAATAGTTCAGCACATGCATATGATAGTTACCTTTCATGTTAGTTGAGTTGTATCTTCCTCATATGCTTAGTGTGCATAGTTTGATCTGTTATGTAAGCATGAAGTGGTAATCTTATTGCTAGTGGTTACTTGAGTATTAGTTGTTCTTTAGTAGTAAGACCATATTCTAGTTTAATATCTTATCATGATCACTCGTATGTGTCATGCTTGTGTTATTTGCTTAGACATCTAGTGAATCTATACTCACATGTATTGTGTGAGATGTGTATTATTATTAAGTTGTTAAATTAGTTTCTACCTTAATTAGTATTGGTTTGTCTTCTTTTATAGAAATGTTTGCTAATAGTTTTTATGATTTATGTTTAGTCTTTGATTGTTGTTAACCATTATAAGTATTTGGATTCATCCAAATATTTATTCTTGGTTGATTGTTACTCTTAATCATATCATGCCTAGGATAGTTGTGCATCCATTTGTTCCATCTGTTGTATAGTTTCTTGTTAATTGTTTGACAAATGAATTGGTTTGATATAATGGAGTTGATCCTATTCCATTTTAATGTTGTTTTAGGGCTAGACCTAGATCGATTCAATTCATGTTGTTCAATGGTGTTTGATTGCTTAACTAGTATGGTTTGTAATGTTGGTTTGGTTGTCAACACTTTCTTATGAATGATTATATAGTTGATGTATATGTTTGGTTGCAATTGACCATTATAAATTTTAGATTCTATTGAGCTAAATATTTATCATGGTTAACTTTTACTTGTATCATGTCATGTTGAGTTGGTGTAGTTAAAATGCATAGGATGGTTCCATTCCATGAGTGCTGATGTCAATGTGTTTGTTATATGGTAGTTTTCTACATAGTTAGTCGAGATGTGTGGTGGGCACTACTAGTTCATAACAGAACTTTAGTCTTGATCGCAAAGCCTTCCTTAACCGTGTCAACCTAACCTTGTCCCTTCGTTGAATCCTATCTCTTACCTTCCTATCATGCTACCTTGTTCTGGAATATCCATCTTGATCAATATCTTATCCATCCGCTCTTAATTTGGTTTCGATTTGGATTTACTATTACTTTGGTATTTATTGTTTGTCGTTTGTTATCGTTGCGATGAGTAGGGAGTGACGATGTTGGACATGGACAGAAACAGGTTACCGAAGAAGGACTCAACAACGAAGACATGCCTCCTTCTTTGATCATACTTATCCTATGGTTTACAAAATTGCATTGAACTTTATTGTTGCTAGGTGCATGCTATTTTAATTCTCGTAGCTAGCGTGTCGATTGACACATTTACCTTGATCCGCTTGTCGCCTATTTACTTGACACCTGAGTAGAAGTATAAGTATTCCGGTAGAGTAGAAATGCTTAGCCATGCTTATCACCCTATAGGTGCTTTGTTGAATGACCTCTGAGTCATTGACAGTTGAAACTTAACGCTGAGCTAGGCCAGTTGGCCTTGTTGATATCCTCTACTCTCTTCTACTCTGGGTGAAACTTACCATCTGAATACTAGCGCGGGCGACAGCTGAATCAAGGATTGAAGGAGCGATTGGCTGCCCTTCATAAGCTGAAGGGGCAATCAGTCGTCCGTGCCGCATGAGGCCTAATAAGTCTTGGATTTGAAGATTGTGATAACAGTACAACCACATGCTATATGGGCACTGGCTTGGTTAATTAGTTAGTTCACCCTTATTGTCGTCATCGCCGTACCGCAGATGGGATAGCTGCCTTGCGAGGAGTATCCTCGGCACAAAAGGGGGGCCCGGACTATGAACTGCGGTTACTTCCGTGTTGAAACCTAGTGGGCTTGGCACAGTAAGTTTAGTCTAATGAAAGACCTCATCACAATTCCCCTGCCGGTATACCAAATGGTGTACTATGCTACCGACGGCTAGTGGCAACAAGTCAGGATTGTGTCGTGTGGGTAAAGTGTACAACCTCTGCAGAGTGTAAAACTATTCGAATAGCCGTGTCCACGGTCATGGACAACACATGAATCTTTCTTGACGTACGGGACCTGTCTTGCTTATTCCCTCTTTGCCCCTGTTCTTGAAACCTATGAAGGACGTGAGTTGATCGAGGATCCTCGCTTTAATGAAAGTTATTCTGAGATAAAACAATTTTCATCTAAAACTGCTATTATACAAGTACTATGTTATTTCAAACAAAATTAGCTTTTATGCAAATGAGCCATACAACCTTCCTTTGAAGCCACATGTAGCTATTAGGTCCTTCCCCATGGGAGGCATGTTGAGTACCTAATGTACTCATGGCAATACTTTTGTTGAACAACAGAGTTCCATGAAGACGAAGGTGATGACTATGACAACTATGGCGATTCGTAGGAGTGAGGTCACGTGGACTACATCGACTGCCTGTGGCTGAGATGGAGTCGCTACGCATTGTACTTTCCGCTGCTTTCTGATTGTAATAAATGTCATGAGACATTTCTCTATGTATGCCTTGTGGCAAGATATATTTAAACTTGTAATACCTTTTACGCATTGCGCGATGATATCATTTCGCTGTGTTGTCAACAATGATCCTGCGGTTGACAAATATACACAGGAGTCTCATGAAATAGTGGAGGAAACGCGCACAAAAGTTATAATGGGCTGGCCCAACACCACAATATTTCAAAACTATGTGGTTTCTAAAGTATGTTTTTTATTATTTTTAAATACCAAATTTTGAAAAAATGTTCATAAATTTTATATATTTTTAACCATGAATTTAATAAATTCTCATAAATCATTGTGGTGTTCATTGCTAGTGATTCAGGTGTTTGTCGCTTGGGATTGGGACTACCTGAAGGCGACAAATGAACCACTAAGTTATTTAAATTAAAACACACATATGTCATATATGGACAAAATGCAATTAAGATTAGTTAACCTTTTTTAGAACAATTATGCGTTTGAACGAAAATCAGTTTTTCCCCTTAAGAGTACACCCAGCCCAATTCATTTCAGTCGTTTGACCGGACATGTACCAGACATTTTATCCTATAAAACGATGCACCGTAAAGTTCACATCTAGATTTTCATGCCAATTGAATTTCTTATATATACCCGCTTTATCGTATAGAATGATGCATCATGAAATATAACGTTTACATTTCCAAGAAAAGTAATTTCTTCTATATACCCACTTTATCCCGTAGAACTTTGCTTCGCGAAAGCAATTGGTGTGTGGAACTTCTGCAATGGTCTGGACAGGCCACGGCCCACTCGGCCTTGATGTAGCTCCGCCACTTCGTATCTGATTGGAACCACGTCGCGGCTGCAATGAAAAAATTGTTACTATGCCACGAATGCTTATATTAGCAGCTCTTGTGCGTGATTATCCAGAGGTTAGAGGAGGGTCTGCCTTGTTCTTCTGGTGCGACTGCTGGCTGAAGAAAAACAAATAGCTGTTGTCTTAGCAGGGCATCACTTGCTAAATTTTCTTTTACTTTCTTGTTTATCGATGATTCTAAGGCTGCATTTGTCACCCCGTCTTCCTTATGGTAATTAATTTACCGATTTCAAAACAAAACCTCCAAAGGTTCATCTCCATATATGTACATTTGACTCGATTAATTCAGAGTACTTAATGACTGAACATATGGTCAAACGTCGGCAACATTCTGGGGTACCTCCTTGTGGGCAGTATACGGTCATCGTCGGCGCCGGCACCGGCCCGCAGCCACGCCTTGTCGGCCTCGGTGCCCCAGTCCATGCGCGCGAATCGCGATCACCACGAGCAGCACCACCAGGCTGGCTGCGGCGCCAACGATGAACCCGGCCAGGAGCCCCTCGATGCCCAGCCGGGCCCTGAACCCTAGCGCCACGCCCACCGGCAGCGCCAGCAGGTAGAACCCGCCCAGCACGGCGTACATGCACACGGTGGCCTCGCGGCGGCGCGCATGATGCCACCGCACGGCAGCCTAGTTTCGGTCGGTCCAACGGGATCGGACCTGGTGTAGCAGTTTCATTGTGCAGTCCCATTGCACCGTATGTGCCTCCCCGCTGTCACTCCTACGACACTCACCAGTCCAGTGTACTCTCAAATGGACTTCACTGAGGTTCTCTTACACTATCTAAACTAACTGCGTTATTTGTTAGTAGCTTTTTTATGGCAATGGAGGTTCAGATGTGACATCTTATATGAAAATACATGCCATCAGGTTGTTCTTTGAGGATTCAGAGTTCATAAAAGCAGTACAAGAAGATTTTCTAACTTGGGAGAGGAAGAAGCAAAGGATTAGCATGGTCGGGCGGTATCATTCCACGAAGAGAAAACGGGTGCTTATGCTTTGGACTCCGTAGTTGGGGGGCTTCTATTAATCAAACACTACCATGACAACAATTTCTCAAAAAAATAACTAGAATTACAACAAAATCTATGAATGGAAAGGAAAATATGGTCCAGTTCTTAGAGAGGCTCCATCTTATCCATCTCGCACACTTTGATAGTGCGTCGATGTTGTAGTCGCTGGATTACCATGATGTCGTTAAAACAATTAAGTAGCATGCAACCAGAAAGTCACTGATCTCTGTTGGGAGTGTTGATGGTGCTAATTTTGAAGGATCCATGGTCCGGAGAAGAAGACGAAGCTAGGTCGATCACAACTAGACTTTCGTACGAGTGGACGGAATAAGAAAATCGGCAATGTTGTTGCCAAAGCACCATGGGCACCACAAAGATGCAACCAACTCTTCATGCTTCCACAAAGGGACTCACCTTATAAAACTTAATCCCCTTCCGATAATATTGACATACCTATGAACTCCAAGTGATCTTAGATCACTAAAAGCTATGAAATGGTCCTTAGTCTTGACAACACTTGATCCTTGAGAACCGAGGGTTCAAACTTCATCTTCCGGACTTGCATATATTTCGGGACCTAAGCTGATCAACACTTAGATGAAAAAGTATTATCGTTAATCAAGTAGTCATATATCATCGAAGCCCACTAGCGGACAGTCGATGAACCTCCAATCTTGCCATATTTTCCACTTTCCCCATTATGTACTCATGGGGGTAGTGAAGGAGCTGGTTGGCAAATAAAGGCACCAATGGATGCATATGGCTCTAGATCCGGAGATTGTAGCTTGACGATGGAGTACTTCACCATTGGGTTTCTGGTTTGGATGCATGCAACTCACCCAAAGTGTTTGGGAGCAATGAAGAATATCTTCTGATTTAAGTCCAAGCCAATACCCACCCAAAAAGAGTAGGTACATAATAATTTTGGCAGTTATTTTTTTGGTTTGGTTGCGGTTCAATATAATATTGAATCATGAGTTAATTATATCTAAACTGGATACTATTATACTGTAGAGTCCTCTTTAAGATTCTATAACAATTTACAAATTATATACATACTTATGAACTATGGAAAAGTACACATATACGCACACACTTGAACATGATAATGGAGATTTTGAAGTAATGTGTCACTTTGCTTGGACTTACAATAATTTTAATTATAGCAAATGATTTCCTTAAAGATCCCAAACTAGCTTCAGAAAATTGTATAAAGATCAACAATTATAGTTCTAAGTTTCCACAAAAAAATTGTATATGTTATTATTAATATTAAAAATACATCAAAAATTAAAGCTTATACTTGATCATGATTATGTTGTTAGTTCTGCTATACTTGAATTTTCTATTCAATAAAGTATACTAAGAAATGTCAATAAAATTGGCATATGATTAGTTATAAGATCAACTATTTAAAGTGAAAATGTTTAGTAAAAAAATATTAAAAAAAATTCAAGATTGTATCATGGTAACAGCTTATTATGATAGATCGGCTAGCTGTAGTGGATTAACACATCGTAACAAACGCAAGGAAGACACAAGAACCATCAAACAATACATGCGCTAATAAACTAAAGTTTGTGTAAACATTGTGACACCTTTGAAATGCCTAATCTTACAGAAAAATCACATTATTGAAGTGCTTTTTTAGTGGTACAATATATGTGAGGCACAATATACCAAAGCAGAACAAAATTATATGAACTTTTCAGTTGAATGAGATGTCAGATGGATGTAGTCAAAACTGCTGCAGAAATGTGCAAGGATAACAACTTTAATGTCTTATGCATCCTTTTGATTGTGCAAGGATAACTGCGGCATGGAAAATCCGGTTAGAGGTCCCAAGTGGCAGCATCTAAACAGGCCGTAGTGTTGAAAGGATTGGCAGGCCTGCCAACTCATGGCATCCGGCCAGAATTGTGTGTCGTGAGGGGTGTGCCCGCCCTCTCTGTGGACCCAGCTATTGGGTTGCTTTGGTCGGCAAAAGAAGGAGATTGTCTTTTGTTGTTCATAAGATTACTTGCAGGTCACTCACGAGAAATGAAATAATAAAATGTACAGTTAATTCACCTTCTCAAACACCCTTCCGCAAGGATTTATTGAAGGAACATTTGTTATACACAATAACCACAACTTGGTTAACTTCCGGTTGCAGTTGATTGTTACGCAGTTGCAGACAGATGGGGGGGGGGGGGCTCATTCACCCAATTGGCACAACAGGGGTGGCCATTGTAAAGGCAAATAGAAACGCATCACAAACATGCTCATTTGCAGACAGGTGAGGAAAATGTTGCAAATAGTTTGCTTAACTTCAGGGGTGTAGTTGTTCTTTGCGCCAATTGCATTTGACTTCCATTTTAAGTTTCGTACAGTTCATTAACTTGCCGGTTGGAGTTGGCGATGCAGATACGAATATCCATCAAATAATTCACCTAAAGTTTCATTTGCATTAGTTGCTTTTCCTCTTGATCTACTGAAATGGTTCATTTGACTTCCCATGTAAGTTTTATTTAGTTTTCTTAACTTGCAGGTTGTAGTTGGTCCATTCGCCAATTCGCGCAACGGGGGTGATGTAGATACAAACATCCATCAAACAATTCACATAAGTTTTTGGTTATATTAGTTTCTTCTCATCTTGGTCTCTTCAAATAGTTCAATTGACTTCCATTCTATATTTCATATAGTTCGCTTAACTTGTAGGTTACCGATGACCCACAAGTATAGGGGATCTATCGTAGTCCTTTCGATAAGTAAGAGTGTCGAACCCAACGAGGAGCAGAAGGAAATGATAAGCGGTTTTCAGCAAGGTATTCTCTGCAAGTACTGAAATAAGTGGTAACAGATAGTTTTGTGATAAGATAAATTGTAACGAGCAACAAGTAACAAAAGTAAATAAAGTGCAGCAAGGTGGCCCAATCCTTTTGTAGCAAAGGACAAGCCTGGACAAACTCTTATGATAGGAAAAGCGCTCCGAGGACACATGGGAATATCGTCAAGCTAGTTTTCATCACGCTCATATGATTCGCGTTCGTACTTTGATAATTTGATATGTGGGTGGACGGTGCTTGGGTGCTGTTCTTACTTGAACAAGCATCCCACTTATGATTAACCTCTATTGCAAGCATCCGCAACTACAACAAAAGTATTAAGGTAAACCTAACCATAGCATAAAACATATGGATCCAAATCAGCCCCTTACGAAGCAACGACGCATAAACTAGGGTTTAAGCTTCATCACTCTAGCAACCCATCATCTACTTATTACTTCCCAATGCCTTCCTCTAGGCCCAAATAATGGTGAAGTGTTATGTAGTCGACGCTCACATAACACCACTAGAGGTTAGACAACATACATCTTATCAAAATATCAAACGAATACCAAATTCACATGACTACTAATAGCAAGACTTCTCCCTTGTCCTCAGGAACAAACGTAACTACTCACAAAGCATATTCATGTTCATAATTAGAGGGGTAATAATGTGCATAAAGGATCTGAACATATAATCTTCCACCAAATAAACCAACTAGCATCAACTACAAGGAGTAATCAACACTACTAGCAACCTACTAGCACCAATCCCGGACTTGGAGACAAGAAGTGGATACAAGAGATGAACTAGGGTTTGGAGATGAGATGGTGCTGGTGAAGATGTTGATGGAGATTGCCCTCTTCCGATGAGAGGAGCGTTGGTGATGATGATGGTGATGATTTCCCCCTCCCGGAGGGAAGTGTCCCCGGCAGAACAGCTTTGCCGGAGCCCTAGATTGGTTCCGCCTCGTGGCGGCGGAGTCTCGTCCCGAAAGGTTGCTTATGATTTTTTTCTCATCGAAAGAGCTCATATAGGAGAAGATGTGCATCAGAGAGCCACCAGGGGGCCCACAAGGTAGGGGGGCGCGCCCAGGGGGGGAGGGCGCGCCCCCCACCCTCGTGAGCAGGGTGTGGGCCCCATGGCCTCCATCTTTGGCGAAATTTTTTCTTTATTTATTTTAAGATATTCCGTGGAGTTTCAGGACTTTTGGAGTTGCACAAAATAGGTCTCCAATATTTGCTCCTTTCCCAGCCAGAATTCCAGCTGCCGGCATTCCCCCTCTTCATGGTAAACCTTGTAAAATAAGAGAGAATAGCCATAATTATTATGACATAACGTGAAATAACAGCCCATAATGCGATAAATATCGATATAAAAGCACGATGCAAAATGGACGTATCAGTTACTACTGAAAGGATCGATATAGTTGACTAGAGGGAGGGGGGTGATCGTCTCCAACGTATCTATAATTTTTTATTGTTCCATGCTATTATATTATCCGTTTTGGATGTTTAATGGGCTTTACTATCTACTTTTATATTATTTTTGGGACTAACCTATTAACCGGAGGACCAGTCCAAATTGATGTTTTTTTTTGCCTATTTCAATGTTTCGCAGAAAAGGAATATTAAACGGAGTCCAAACGGAATGAAACCTTCGGGAGAGTTATTTTTGGAACAAACGCAATCCAGGAGACTTGGAGTGGACGTCAGGGAAGCTTCGAGGAAGCCACGAGGGTCCAGGGCGCGCCCTACCCCCCTGGGCGCGCCCCCCATCCTCGTGGGCCCCTCGTGGCTCCCCTGACCGACATCTTTCGCATATATATATATATCCATATACCCCGAAAACATCCGGGAGCACCATACATCGGGAGTTCCGCCGCCGCAAGCCTCTGTAGACACTAAAAACCAATCGGGACCCTGTTCCGGCACCCTGCCGGAGGGGGGATCACTCACCGGTGGCCATCTTCATCATCCCGACGCTCTCCATGACGAGGAGGGAGTAGTTCACCCTCGGGGCTGAGGGTATGTACGAATAGCTATGTGTTTAATCTCTCTCCCTCGTGTTCTTGATTTGGCACGATCTTGATGTACCGCGAGCTTTGCTACTATAGTTGGATCTTCTGATGTTTCTCCCCCTCTACTCTCTTGTAATGGATTGAGTTTTCCCTTTGAAGTTATCTTATCGGATTGAGTCTTTAAGGATTTGAGAACACTTTATGTATGTCTTGCATGTGCTTATCTGTGGTGACAATGGGATATTTACGTGATCTACTTGATGTATGTTTTGGTGATCAACTTGCGGGTTCAGTGACCTTGTGAACTTATGCACAGGGGTTGGCACACGTTTTCGTCTTGACTCGTCGGTAGAAACTTTGGGGCACTCTTTGAATTACTTTGTGTTGGTTGAATAGATGAATCTGAGATTGTGTGATGCATATCGTATAATCATACCCATGGATACTTGAGGTGACACTGGAGTATCTAGGTGACATTAGGGTTTTGGTTGATTTGTGTCTTAAGGTGTTATTCTAGTACGAACTCTAGGATAGATCGAACGGAAAGAATAGCTTCCTGTTATTTTACTACGGACTCTTGAATAGATCAATCAGAAAGAATAACTTTGAGGTGGTTTCGTACCCTACAATAATCTCTTTGTTTGTTCTCCACTATTAGTGACTTTGGAGTGACTCTTTGTTGCATGTTGAGGGATAGTTATGTGATCCAATTATGTTATTATTGTTGAGAGAACTTGCACTAGTGAAAGTATGAACCCTAGGTCTTGTTTCGAAGCATTGCAATACCGTTTGTGCTCACTTTTATCATTAGTTACCTTGCTGTTTATATATTTTCAAATTACAAATATCCATATCTACCATCCATATTGCACTTGTATCACCATCTCTTCGCCGAACTAGTGCACCTATACAATTTATCATTGTATTGGGTGTGTTGGGGACACAAGGGACTCTTTGTTATTTGGTTGTAGGGTTGTTCGAGAGAGACCATCTTCATCCTATGCCTCCCACGGATTGATAAACCTTAGGACATCCACTTGAGGGAAATTTGCTACTGTCCTACAAACCTCTGCACTTGGAGGCCCAACAACGTCTACAAGAAAAAGGTTGCGTAGTAGACATCATGTTCCAACGGATCTCACAATATACTAAACCGTACCAAAATGGTATTTGTAAGTTTCAAAGTATTCCAAAGAAAAGGATGTACACTCACACGTGCAAACTTATGTGATGAAAAAGTAAAGATGTGAGCTAAGATCATGATTTTATTATTATACATCCATATTAACATGTAGATTTTTTGAGAAAATTTTGAAACTTTAAAATGTGACTTTTTGAACTATAAAAAAGTCCTCCAAAAATTTGCTTTGGGCATGTTAGGCGCTACACTCAGAGAGGACAATGTTCGGCGAGTTCACCCATCACCTTGCATATCTTCTTCGACCACAGTTATAAGTTTAACATTTTCGAAACATAATTTCCAATGTCTCATCTTTACATATGTATAGTCATCTCGATTAGCTTAGAGCACTGGGGAATGAGTGAGTGAGCGAAACAATGTCGAAGAAAGCATTCGAAGGATCTATTCATTCATCATCCCACCATCCATATGACAATTAATTACACAGGTTTAAAAACAAAACCTCCAAAATTTTCATCTTCATGTAGTATGTACATTGCATTCAGATTAATTCAGATTACTTAATGCTTGGAGTTATGCTCAAATGTCAGCAGCATTTTGCGATGCCACATTGTGGTGGGTATTCGCCTGATCATCGGCGCCTCTAGACAATCTATTTCCAAGATCGCCATTAATATGTTCACTGAATAGCTAGAAACTACCCTTCATGACATACCTCAAGTTTAGCATCCACACACTTGTAGAGAATCCCGCAAGCTGAGAAGATTATACATCATTCATCATCAACAGCACCATACATGTGCCTGCACCAATTGCCTATGTAAGTTAATTATGTAGAAGTTAATTATGTACACAACCTTCTTCTTGTAGGCGTTGTTGGGCCTCCAAGTGCAGAGGTTTGTAGGGCAGTAGCAAATTTCCCTCAAGTGGATAACCTAAGGTTTATCAATCCGTGGGAGGCGTAGGTTGAAGATGGTCTCTCTCAAGCAACCCTGCAACCAAATAGCAAAGAGTCTCTTGTGTCCCCAACACACCCAATACAACGGTAAATTGTATAGGTGCACTAGTTCGGCGAAGAGATGGTGATACAAGTGCAATATGGATGGTAGATATAGGTTTTTGTAATCTGAAAATATAAAAACAGCAAGGTAACAAGTGGTAAAAGAGAGCGTAAACGGTATTGCAATGCTAGAAAACAAGGCCTAGGGTTCATACTTTCACTAGTGCAAGTTCTCTCAACAATAATAACATAATTGGATCACATAACTATCCCTCAACATGCAACAAAGAGTCACTCCAAAGTCACTAATAGCGGAGAACAAACGAAGAGATTATGGTAGGGTACGAAACCACCTCAAAGTTATTCTTTCCAATCAATCCATTGGGCTATTCCTATAAGTGTCACAAACAGCCCTAGAGTTCGTACTAGAATAACACCTTAAGACACACATCAACCAAAACCCTAATGTCACCTAGATACTCCAATGTCACCTCAAGTATCCGTGGGTATGATTATACGATATGCATCACACAATCTCAGATTCATCCAACCAAGACAAAGTACTTCAAAGAGTGCCCCAAAGTTTCTACCGGAGAGTCAAGAACGTGTGCCAACCCCTATGCATAGGTTCATGGGCAGAACCCGCAAGTTGGTCACCAAAACATACATCAAGTGGCACATGATATCCCATTGTCACCACAAATAAGCACGGCAAGACATACATCAAGTGTTCTCATAAAAGACTCAATCCGATAAGATAACTTCAAAGGGGAAACTCAATTCATCACAAGAGAGTAGAGGGGAGAAACATCATAAGATCCAACTACAATAGCAAAGCTCGGATACATCAAGATCGTGCCATAGAGGGAACACGAGAGAGAGAGAGAGATCAAACACATAGCTACTGGTACATACCCTCAGCCCCGAGGGTGAACTACTCCCTCCTCGTCATGGAGAGCGCCGGGATGATGAAGATGGCCACCGGTGAGGGTTCCCCCCTCCGGCAGGGTGCCGGAACAGGGTCCCGATTGGTTTTTGGTGGCTCTGGAGGTTT
Organism: Aegilops bicornis; assembly: GCA_021605145.1. Classification (NCBI taxonomy): domain Eukaryota; kingdom Viridiplantae; phylum Streptophyta; class Magnoliopsida; order Poales; family Poaceae; genus Aegilops; species Aegilops bicornis. Next base: position 800,971,640 of record CM038673.1, read on the forward strand.
TGCGGCGGCGGAACTCCCGATCTAATCTCTGTTCTGGAAGTTTTACGATACGTAGGTATATATGGGTGCAAGGGGTACGTCGGTGGAGCTTCAGGGGCCCCACGAGGCAGGGGGCGCGCCCTAGGGGGTGGGGGTGCCCCCCACCCTCGAGGCCAGCTCTCGTATCTTCTGACATAGAGTCCAAGTCTATCTGGTGGCTTTCCTTCCAAAAGTAACTTCTCTAGTTGATTTCGTTCCGTATTGACTCCGTCTGATATTCCTTTTCCTCGAAACACTGAAATAGGCATAAAACAGCAAATTTGGGTTGGGCCTCCGGTTAATAGGTTAGTCCCAAAAATAATATAAAAGTGGATAATAAAGCCCAATATTGCCCAAAACAGTAGATAATATAGCATGGAGCAATCAAAAATTATAGATACGTTGGAGACGTATCAAGCATCCCCAAGCTTAATTCCTGCTCGTCCTCGAGTAGGTAAATGATAAAAAGATAATTTTTGATGCGGAGTTCTACTTGGCATAATTTCAATGTAATGCTTCTTAATTGTGGCATGAATATTCAGATCCGAAAGATTCAAGACAAAAGTTCATATTGACATAAAAATAATAATACTTCAAGCATACTAACTAAGCAATTATGTCTTCTCAAAATAACATGGCCAAAGAGAGTTATCCCTACAAAATAATATAGTATGGCTATGCTCTATCTTCACCACACAAAGTATTTAAATCATGCACAACCCCGATGACAAGCCAAGCAATTGTTTCATACTTTTGACATTCTCAAAAAAAATTCAATCTTCACGCAATACATGAGCGTGAGCCATGGATATAGCACTATATGTGGAATAGAATGGTGTTTGTGGGGAAGACAAAAAGGGAGAAGATAGTCTCACATCAACTAGGCATATCAACGGGCTATGGAGATGCCCATCAATAGATATCAATGTGAGTGAGTAGGGATTGCCATGCAACGGGTGCACTAGAGCTATAAGTATATGAAAGCTCAAAAAGAAACTAAGTGGGTGTGCATCCAACTCGCTTGCTCACGAAGACCTAGGGCATTTTGAGGAAGCCCGTCATTGGAATATACAAGCCAAGTTCTATAATGAAAAATTCCCACTAGTATATGAAAGTGATATCATAGGAGACTCTCTATCATGAAGATCATGGTGCTACTTTGAAGCACAAGTGTGGTAAAAGGATAGTAGCATTGCCCCTTCTCTCTTTTTCTCTCATTTTTTATTTTTTTATTTGGGCCTTTTCTCTTTTTTTATGGCCTCTTTTTTTTCGTCCAGAGTCTCATCCCGACTTGTGGGGGAATCATAGTCTCCATCATCCTTTCCTCACTGGGACAATGCTCTAAAATTGAAGATCATCACACTTTTATTTCCTTACAACTCAACAATTACAACTCGATACTTAGAACAAAATATGACTCTATGTGTATGCCTCCGGCGGTGTACCGGGATATGCAACGATTCATGAGTGACATGTATGAAAGAATTATGAACGGTGGCTTTGCCACAAATACGATGTCAACTACATGATAATGCTAAGCAATATGACAATGATGGAGCGTGTCATAATAAATGGAACGGTGGTAAGTTGCATGGCAATATATCTCGGAATGGCTATGGAAGTGCCATGATAGGTAGGTATGGTGGCTGTTTTGAGGAAGGATATGGTGGGTGTATGATACCGGCGAAGGGTGCGCGGTATTAGAGAGGCTAGCAATGGTGGAAGGATGGGGAAAGTGCGTATAATCCATGGACTCAACATTAGTCATGAAGAACTCATATACTTATTGCAAAAATCTACAAGTTATCAAAGCATAGTATTACGCGCATGCTCCTAGGGGATAGATTGGTAGGAAAAGACCATCGCTCGTCCCCGACCGCCACTCATAAGGAAGACAATCAATAAATAAATCATGCTCCGGCTTCATCACATAACGGTTCACCATACGTGCATGCTACGGGAATCACAAACTTTAACACAAGTATTTCTCAAATTCATAGCCACTCAACTAGCATGACTCTAATATCACCATCTTCATATCTCAAAACAATTATCAAGCATCAAACTTCTCTTAGTATTCAACACACTCATAAGAAAGTTTTTACTAATCTTGAATACCAAGCATATTATGATTAAGCACATTACCATGCTATTTAAGACTCTCAAAATAATCTAAGTGAAGCATGAGAGATCAATAGTTTCTATAAAACAAATCCTCCACCGTGCTCTAAAAGATATAAGTGAAGCACTAGAGCAAACAACAAACTACTCCAAAAGATATAAGTGAAGATCAATGAGTAGTCGGATAATTATGCAACTATGTGAAGACTCTCTAACATTTAAGAATTTCAGATCTTGATACTTTATTCAAACAGCAAGCAAAGCTAAATAAAACTACAATGCAAGGATAGCACAACTCATGTGTAGAAGCAAAAACTTAGGTTCAACCGATACTAACCGATAGTTGTTGAAGAAGAAAGGTGGGATGTGAAGGAAATATGCCCTAGAGGCAATAATAAAGTTATTATTTATTTCCTTATTTCATGATAAATGTTTATTGTTCATGCTAGAATTGTATTAACCGGAAACATAATACATGTGTGAATACATAGACAAACAGAGTGTCACTAGTATGCCTCTACTAGACTAGCTTGTTAATCAAAGATGGTTATGTTTCCTAACCATAGACAAAGGAGTTGTCATTTGATTAACAAGGTCACATCATTGGTTGAATGATCTGATTGACATGACCCATTCCATTAGCTTAGCACCCGATCGCTTAGTATGTTGCTATTGCTTTTATCCATGACTTATGCATGTTCCTATAACTATGAGAATATGCAACTCCCGTTTACCGGAGGAACACTTTGGTACTACCAAACGTCACAACGTAATCGGGTGATTATAAAGGAGTACTACAGGTGTCTCCAAAGGCAGATGTTGGGTTGGCGTATTTCGAGATTAGGATTTGTCACTCCGATTGTCGGAGAGGTATCTCTGGGCCCTCTCGGTAATACACATCACTAAGCCCTGCAAGCATTACAACTAATGAGTTAGCTGTGAGATGATGTATTACGGAACGAGTAAAGAGACTTGCCAGTAACGAGATTGAACTAGGGATTGGATACCGACGATCGAATCTCGGGCAAGTAACATACCGATGACAAAGGGAACAACGTATGTTGTTATGCGGTCTGACCGATAAAGATCTTCGTAGAATATGTAGGAGCCAATATGGGCATCCAGGTCCCGCTATTGGTTATTGACCGGAGACGTGTCTCGGTCATGTCTGCATTGTTCTCGAACCGTAGGGTCCGCACGCTTAAGGTTTCGATGACGGTTATATTATGAGTTTTGTGTATTTTGATGTACCGAAGGAGTTCGGAGTCCCGCATGAGATCGGGGACATGACGAGGAGTCTCGAAATGGTCGAGACGTAAAGATTCATATATTGGATGATATGTTTAGGCCAAGGGGTCAAGCCCATGAGGCTTTAGGTCGGTGCAAAAGGAGTTTTGGAGGCCGTGGAGCCAAACGTCGGAGACCACAGCGTCGCCCCTGGGCCAGACGCCGAGGCCTATGGCGTCTGGGCCAGACGCCAAGGATTGTGGCGTTTGGTCCTGGAGTCCGAGTGGGACTCTTGCCTTTCGGGCAAAACCGACTTTGAGGAGGCTTTTGCTCCAAGTTTCGACCCCGGGGCTCAACATATAAATAGAGGGGCAGGGCTAGCACCAGAGACACAAAAATTGATCTCTTGGATCTCTTAGCCGTGTGCGGTGCCCCCCTCCACCATATTCCACCTCGGTCATATCGTAGCGGTGCTTAGGCGAAGCCCTGCGTTGGTAGAACATCAAGATCGTCCTGCCACGTCGTCTTGTGGAACTCTCTCTCCCGGAGCTTTGCTGGATCAGTAGCTCGAGGAGCGCCACCGAGCTGAACGTGTGCCAAGAACTCGGAGGCGCCGGAGTAACAGCGCTGGGATCGGTTGGATCGCGAGGAGAACGTCGACTACTTCCTCTACGTTGTGATCGCTTCCGCTTGGTCTCACGAGTGCGTAGATAACACTCTCCCCTCTCGTTGCTATGCATCACCATGATCTTGCGTGTGCGTAGGAAATTTTTGAAATTACTACGTTCCCCAACAGTGGCATCCGAGCCTAGGTTTTTATGGTTTGATGTTTTGCACGAGTAGAACACAAGTGAGTTGTGGGCGATACAAGTCATACCGCCTACCAAAGCATGTCATACTTTGGTTCAGCGGTATTGTGAGATGAAGCGGCCCGGACCGACATTACGCCAGACGCTTACGCCGAGACTGGTTTCACTGCTACGAGCACTCGTGCTTAAAGGTGGCTGGCGGGTGTCTGTCTCTCTCACTTTAGTTGAACCGAGTGTGGCTACGCCGGTCCTTGAGAAGGTTAAAAGCGGAGTCTATTTGTGAAATATCGTTGTGGTCTTGATGCGTAGGTGAGATTGGTTCTTGCTTAAGCCCGTAGCAGCCACGTAAAATTTGCAACAACAAAGTAGAGGACGCCTAACTTGTTTTTGCAGGGCATGTTGTGATGTGATATGGTCAAGACGTGATGCTATATTTTATTGTATGAGATGATCATGTTTTGTAACCGAAGTTATCGGCAACTGGCTGGAGCCATATGGTTGTCGCTTTATTGTATGAAATGCAAACGCCTGTAATTGCTTTACTTTATCACTAAGCGGTAGCGATAGTCGTAGAAGCAATAGATGGCGTAAACCACAACGATGCTACGATGGAGATCAAGGTGTCGCGCGGTGACGATGGTGATCACGACGGTGCTTCGAGATGGAGATCACAAGCACAAGATGATGATGGCCATATCATATCACTTATATTGATTGCATGTGATGTTTATCCTTTATGCATCTTATTTTGCTTTGATTGACGGTAGCATTTTAAGATGATCTCTCACTAAAATTATCAAGTAGTGTTCTCCCGGAGTATGCACCGTTGCCAAAGTTCGTCGTGCCGAGACACCACGTGATGATCGGGTGTGATAAGCTCTCGTCCATCTACAACGGGTGCAAGCCAGTTTTGCACACGCAGAATACTCAGGTTATACTTGACGAGCCTAGCATATGCAGATATGGCCTCGGAACACGGAGACCGAAAGGTCGGCGTGAATCATATAGTAGATATGATCAACATAAGATGTTCACCATTGAAAACTACTCCATCTCACGTGATGATCGGTTATGGTTTAGTTGATTTGGATCACGTGATCACTTAGATGACTAGAGAGATGTCTGTCTAAGTGGGAGTTCTTAAGTAATATGATTAATTGAACTTAAATTTATCATGAACTTAGTCCTGGTAGTATTTTGCAAATTATGTTGTAGATCAATAGCTCGCGTTGTTGCTTCCCTATGTTTTTATATGTGTTCCTAGAGAAAATTGTATTGAAAAATGTTAGTAGCAATGGTGCGGATTGGATCCGTGATCTAAGGTTTATCCTCATTGCTGCACAGAAGAATTATGTCCTTAATGCACCGCTAGGTGACAGACCTATTGCAGGAGCAAATGTAGACGTTATGAACGTTTGGCTAGCTCAATATGATGACTATTTGATAGTTTAGTGCACCATACTTAACAGCTTAGAATCGGGACTTCAAAGACGTTTTGAACGTCATGGACCATATGAGATGTTCCAGGAATTGAAGTTAATATTTCAAGCAAATACCCGAGTTGAAAGATATGAAATCTCCAACAAGTTCTATAGCTAAAAGATGGAAGAGAATCGCTCAACTAGTGAGCATGTTCTCAGATTGTCCGGTACTTCAATCGCTTGAATCAAGTGGGAGTTAATCTTCCGGATAAGATAGTGATTGACAGAATTCTCTAGTCACCAACACTAAGTTACTAGAACTTCGTGATGAACTATAGTATGCAAGGGATGACGAAAACGATTCCGAGCTCTTCGTGATGTTAAAATCGGCGAAGGTAGAAATCAAGAAAGAGCATCAAGTGTTGATGATTGACAAGACCACTAGTCTCAAGGAAAAGGGCAAAGGGAAGAAGGGGAACTTCAAGAAGAACGGCAAGCAAGTTGCTGCTCGAGTGAAGAAGCCCAAGTCTGGACCTAAGCCTGAGACTAAGTGCTTTTGCTGCAATGGAACTGGTCACTAGAAGCGGAACTACCCCAAGTATTTGGCGGATAAGAAGGATGGCAAAAGGTATATTTGATATACAGATTATTGATGTGTATTTTACTAGTGTTCGTAGCAACCCCTCGGTATTTGATACTGGTTCAATTGCTAAGAGTAGTAACTAGAAACGGGAGTTGCAGAATGAACAGAAACTAGTTGAAGGGGAAGTGACGATGAGTGTTGGAAATAGTTCCAAGATTGATATGATCATCATCGCACACTCCCTATACTTTCGGGATTAGTGTGGAACCTAAATAAGTGTTATTTGGTGTTGAGCATGAATATGATTTGATCATGTTTATTGCAATACGGTTATTCATTTAAGTAAGAGAATAAATTGTTGTTCTGTTTACATGAATAAAACCTTATATGGTTACACACCAACAAAAATGATTTGTTGGATCTCGATAGTAGTGATACACATATTTATAATATTGAAACCAAAAGATGCAAAGTTAATAATGATAGTGCAACTTATTTGTGGCACTGCCGTTTAGGTCATATTGGTGTAAAGCGCGCATAAAGAAACTCCATACTGATGGGCTTTTGGAATCACTTGATTATGAATCATTTGATGCTTGCAAACCATGCCTCATGGGCAAGATGACTAAAGCTCCGTTCTCCGGAACAATGGAGCGAGCAACAGATTTGTTGGAAATCATACATACTTGATGTATGTGGTCCGATGAATATTAAGGCTCATGACAAGTATCATTTTTTATTGATCTTCACAGATGTTTTTGAGCAGATATGGGTATATCTACTTGATGAAACATAAGTCTGAAACATTTGAAAAGCTCAAAGAATTTCAGAGTAAAGTGGAGAATCATCGTAACAAGAAAATAAAAGTTTCTACGATATGATCGCAGAGGTAAAATATTTGAGTTACGAGTTTGGTCTTCAATTAAAACAATGTGAAATAGTTTCACAAATTCATGCCACAGAACACCACAGCATAATGGTGTGTCCGAACATCATAACCGTACTTTATTGGATATAGTGCAACTATGATGTTTCTTACCGATTTACCGTTATAGTTTTGGGGCTATGCATTAGAGACAGCTGCATTCACGTTAAAAAGGGCACCATCTAAATCCGTTGAGACGACACCGTATGAACTGTGGTTTGGCAAGAAACCAAAGTTGTTGTTTCTTGAAGTTTGGAGTTGCGATGCTTATGTGAAAAAGTTTCATCCTGATAAGCTCGAACCCAAATCGGAGAAATGCGTCTTCATAGGATACCCAAAATGTTGGGTACACCTTCTATCACAGATCCGAAAGGCAAGACATTCGTTGCCAAGAATGGATCCTTTCTAGAGAAGGAGTTTCTCCCGAAAGAAGTGAGTGGGAGGAAAGTAGAACTTGATGAGGTAATTGTACCTTCTCCCTTATTGGAAAGTAGTTTATCGCAGAAATCAGTTTCTGCGACATCTACACCAAATAGTGAGGAAGTTGATGATGTTGATCATGAAACTTCAGATCAAGTTACTACAGAACCTCGTAGATCTTCCAGAGTAAGATCCGCACCAGAGTAGTACGGTAATCATGTTCTGGAAGTCATGTTACTAGACCATGATGAAACTACGAACTATGAGGAAGCGATGATGAGCCCAGATTCCGCGAAATGGCTTGAGGCTATAAAATCTGAGATATGATCCATGTATGAGAACAAAAGTATGGACTTTGATTGACTTGCTCGATGATCAGCAAGCCATGTTAAATGAATGGATCTTCAAGAGGAAGACGGACACTGATAGTAGTATTACTATCTACCAAGCTCGACTTGTTGCGAAATGTTTTTAACAAGTTCAAGGTGTTGAATACGATGAGATTTTCTCACTCATATCGATGCTTAAGTCTGTCCGAATCATGTTAGCAATTGCCGCATTTTATGAAATCTGGCAAATGGATAAAACAAAACTGCATTCCTTAATGGATTTATTAAAGAAGAGTTGTATATGATGCAACCAGAAGGTTTTGTAAATCCTAAAGGTGCTAACAAAATGTGCAAGCTTCAGCGATCCATCAATGGACTGGTGCAAGCATCTCGGAGTTGGAATATACGCTTTGATGTGTTGATCAAAGCATATGGTTTTATACAGACTTTTGGACAGGCCTGTATTTACAAGAAAGTGAGTGGGAGCACTACAGCCTTTCTGATAAGTATATGTGAATGACATATTGTTGATCGGAAATAATGTAGAATTATTCTGCAAAGCATAAAGGAGTGTTTGAAAGGAGTTTTTCAAAGAAAGACCTCGGTGAAGCTGCTTACATATTGAGCATCAAGATCTATAGAGATAGATCAAGACGCTTGATAAGTTTTTTCAATGAATACATACCTTGACAAGATTTTGAAGTAGTTCAAAATGGAACAGTTAAAGAAAGAGTTCTTGCCTGTGTTACAAGGTGTGAAATTGAGTAATACTCAAAACCCGACCACGACAGAAGATAGAAAGAGAATGAAAGTCATTCCCTATGCCTTGGCCATAGGTTCCATAAAGTATGCCATGCTGTGTACCAGATCTATTGTATACCCTACTTTCGAAGTTTGGCAAGGGAGTACAATAGTGATCTAGGAGTAGATCATCGGACAGCGGTCAAAATTATCCTTAGTAGAATAAGGATATGTTTCTCGATTATGGAAGTGACAAAAGGTTAGTAAATAAAGGGTTACGTCGATGCAAGTTTTGACACCGATCTGGATGACTCTAAGTCTCGATCTAGATACATATTGAAAGTGGGAGCAATTAGCTAGAGTAGCTCCGTGCGAGCATTGTAGACATAGAAAATTGCAAAATACATAACGGATCTGAATATGAAAGACCCGTTGACTAAGATTCTCTCACAAGCAAAACATGATCACACCTTAGTACTCTTTGGGTGTTAATCACATAGCGATGTGAACTAGATTACTGAATCTAGTAAACCCTTTGGGTGTTGGTCACATGGCGATGTGAACTATGGGTGTTAATCACATGATGATGTGAACTATCGATGTTAATCACATGGTGATGTAATCTAGATTATTGACTCTAGTGCAAGTGGGAGACTGAAGGAAATATGCCCTAGAGGCAATAATAAAGTTATTATTTATTTCCTTATTTCATGATAAATGTTTATTGTTCATGCTAGAATTGTATTAACCGGAAACATAATACATGTGTGAATACATAGACAAACAGAGTGTCACTAGTATGCCTCTACTAGACTAGCTTGTTAATCAAAGATGGTTGTGTTTCCTAACCATAGACAAAAGGAGTTGTCATTTGATTAACAAGGTCACATCATTGGTTGAATGATCTGATTGACACGACCCATTCCCTTAGCTTAGCACCCGATCGTTTAGTATGTTGCTATTGCTTTTATCCATGACTTATGCATGTTCCTATAACTATGAGAATATGCAACTCCCGTTTACCGGAGGAACACTTTGGGTACTACCAAACGTCACAACGTAATCGGGTGATTATAAAGGAGTACTACAGGTGTCTCCAAAGGCAGATGTTGGGTTGGCGATTTCGAGATTAGGATTTGTCACTCCGATTGTCGGAGAGGTATCTCTGGGCCCTCTCGGTAATACACATCACTAAGCCTTGCAAGCATTACAACTAATGAGTTAGCTGTGAGATGATGTATTACGGAACGAGTAAAGAGACTTGCCAAGAATGTGAGATTGAACTAGGTATTGGATACCGACGATCGAATCTCGGGCAAGTAACATACCGATGACAAAGGGAACAACGTATGTTGTTATGCGGTTTGACCGATAAAGATCTTCGTAGAATATGTAGGAGCCAATATGGGCATCCAGGTCCCGCTATTGGTTATTGACCGGAGACGTGTCTCGGTCATGTCTGCATTGTTCTCGAACCGTAGGGTCCGCACGCTTAAGGTTTCGATGACGGTTATATTATGAGTTTTGTGTATTTTGATGTACCGAAGGAGTTCGGAGTCCCGCATGAGATCGGGGACATGACAAGGAGTCTCGAAATGGTCGAGACGTAAAGATTCATATATTGGATGATATGTTTAGGCCAAGGGGTCAAGCCCATGAGGCTTTAGGTCGGTGCAAAAGGAGTTTTGCGGAGGCCGAGGGCCAAACGCCGAGACCACTGGCGTCGGCCTGGGCGACGCCGAGGCCCATGGCGTCTGGGCCAGACGCCAAGGATTGTGGCGTTTGGTCCTGGAGTCCGAGTGGGACTCTTGCCTTTACAGCAAAACCGACTTTGAGGAGGCTTTTGCTCCAAGTTTCGACCAGGGCTCAACATATAAATAGAGGGGCAGGGCTAGCACCAGAGACACAACAATTGATCTCTTGGATCTCTTAGCCGTGTCTGGTGCCCCCTCCACCATATTCCACCTCGGTCATATCGTGGCGGTGCTTAGGCGAAGCCTGCGTCGGTAGAACATCAAGATCGTCACCACGCCCGTCGTCTTGACGGAACTCTCTCTCCCCGGAGCTTTGCTGGATCGGAGCCTGAGGAGCGCCACCGAGCTGAATGTGTGCCAAGAACTCGGAGGCGCCGGAGTAACGGCGCTGGGATCGGTTGGATCGCGAGGAGAACGTACGACTACTTCCTCTACGTTGTGATCGCTTCCGCTTCGGTCTCTGAGGGCGTAGATAACACTCTCCCTCTCGTTGCTATGCATCACCATGATCTTGCGTGTGCGTAGGAAAATTTTTGAAATTACTACGTTCCCCAACAGGATGCCTACCAGGGCATCCCCAAGCTTAGATGCTTGAGACTTCTTAAAATATTATCTTGGGGTGCCTTTGGCATCCCCAAGCTTGAACTTTTGTATCTCCTTAATTCCTCTCATATCATGGTTTCTCTTTTTTATCAAAAGCTTCATCCACACCAAACTCAACAAGAACTCGTGAGATAGGTTAGTATAAACCAATGCAAAAACTTATCATTTTCTACTGTAACAAATCACAAAAATTATTATTCAACATTGCATACTAAATGCCTCTGCATATTTAATACTCCTATCCTTAAATAGAATCATTAAACAAGCAAACATATGCAAACAATGCAAACATAACAGCAATCTGCCAAAACAGTACAGTCTGCAAAGAATGCAAGAGTATCAATACTTCCCTGACTCCAAAAATTATGAACTAAAATTCCCACTGTAATAAATTTATCAGAGCTCAACATGCAAAAATATTCAACATTATACCACTCTTTGACTTTTCTAGGGAATTTTTGCAACATCGGTAAACTTTCTGTTTTCAAACAGCAATATGTATACTAGCAAAATAAGCATGGCAAAGGCTATCCTTGACTTTTTTTATTGAAACTAAAGATGCAAAACATTATTCTAAATAACATAAAGCAAATACTAACAAAAGAAAATGACGCTCCAAGAAAAACACATATCATGTGGTGTATAAAAATATAGCTCCAAGTAGAGTTACCGATGAACGAAGATTTAAAGAGGGATGCCTTCCGGGCATCCCCAAGATTAGGCTCTTGGTTGTCCTTGAATATTACCTTGGGGTGCCTTGGGCATCCCCAATCTTAGGCTCTTGTCACTCCTTATTCCATAGTCCATCGAATCTTTACCCAAAACTTGAAAACTTCACAGCACAAAACTTAACAGAAAACTCGTGAGCTCCGTTAGCGAAAGAAAACAAAACACCACTTCAAGGTACTGTAATGAACTCATTATTTATTTATATTGGTTTTAAACCTACTGTATTCCAACTTCTCTATGGTTTATAAACTACTATTTTACTAGCCATAGCTTCATCAAAATAAGCAAGCAACACAATGAAAACAGAATCTGCCAAAAACAGAACAGTCTGTAGTAATCTGTAACTAAGCAAACTTCTGGAACTCCAAAAATTCTAAAATAAATTGGTGGACCTGAGAAATTTGTCTAGTAATCATCTGCAAAAAAAATCAACTAAATAGCACAATCCAGTAAAAAGTTCTAGCTAATCTCGTGAGCGCTAAAGTTTCTGTTTTTTACAGCATGATCATAAAGACTTCACCCAAGTCTCCCAAAGGTTCTACTTGGCACAAACACTAAATTAAACACAAAACCACATCTAAACAGAGGCTAGATGGATTATTTATTACTAAACAGAACCAAAAAGTAAGAAACTAAAATAAAATTGGGTTGCCTCCCAACAAGCGCTATCGTTTAACGCCCCTAGCTAGGCATTATGATTTCAATGATGCTCACATAAAAGATAAGAATTGAAACATAAAGAGAGCATCATGAAGAATATGACTAGCACATTTAAGTCTAACCCACTTCCTATGCATAGGGATTTTGTGAGCAAACAACTTATGGGAACAATAATCAACTAGCATAGGAAGGCAAAACAAGCATAACTTCAAAACTTTAAGCACATAGAGAGGAAACTTGATATTACTGCAATTCCTACAAGCATATAATCCTCCCTCATAATAATTTTCTGTAGCATCATGAATGAATTCAACAATATAACCAGCACCTAAAGCATTCTTTTCATGATCTACAAGCATAGAAAATTTACTACTCTCCACATAAGTAAAATTCTTCTCGAGAATAGTAGTGGAGCAAACTCAACAAAATAACTATCATATGATTGAAAATAAAGATCAAGATGACAAGTTTCATGGTTATCATTATTCTTTAAAGCGTATGTGTCATCACAATAATCATCATAGATAGGAGGCATGCTTTCATCATAGTAAATTTGCTCATCAAAGCTTGGGGGACAAAAAATATCATTTTCATCAAACATAGCATCCCCAAGCTTGTGGCTTTGCATATCATTAGCATCATGGATATTCAAGGAATTCATACTAACAACATTGTAATCATGCTCATCATATAAATATTTAGTGCCAAACATTCTATGTAATTCTTCCTCTAACACTTTGGCACAATTTTCATTTCCATCATACTCACGAAAGATATTAAAGAGCTGAAGCGTATGTGGCAAACTCAATTCCATTTTTTTGGTAGTTTTCTTTTATAAACTAGACTAGTGCTAAAACAAGAAACAAAAAGATTCGATTGCAAGATCTAAAGATATACCTTCACTTACCTAGCCTCCCCGGCAACGGCGCCAGAAAAGAGCTTGATGTCTACTACACAACCTTCTTCTTGTAGACGTTGTTGGGCCTCCAATCTTGAGAGGTTTGTAGGACAGTAGCAAATTTCCCTCAAGTGGATGACCTAAGGTTTATCAATCCGTGGGAGGCGTAGGTTGAAGATGGTCTCTCTCAAGCAACCCTGCAACCAAATAGCAAAGAGTCTCTTGTGTCCCCAACACACCCAATACAATGGTAAATTGTATAGGTGCACTAGTTCGGCGAAGAGATGGTGATACAAGTGCAATATGGATGGTAGATATAGGTTTTTGTAATCTGAAAATATAAAAACAGCAAGGTAACAAGTGGTAAAAGTGAGTGTAAACGGTATTGCAGTGCTAGGAAACAAGGCCTAGGGTTCATACTTTCACTGGTGCAAGTTCTCTCAACAATAATAACATAATTGGATCACATAACTATCCCTCAACATGCAACAAAGAGTCACTCCAAAGTCAGTAATAGCGGAGAACAAACAAAGAGATTATGGTAGGGTACGAAACCACCTCAAAGTTATTCTTTCCAATCAATCCATTGGGCTATTCCTATAAGTGTCACAAACAGCCCTAGAGTTCGTACTAGAATAACACCTTAAGACACACATCAACCAAAACCCTAATGTCACCTAGATACTCCAATGTCACCTCAAGTATCCGTGGGTATGATTATACGATATGCATCACACAATCTCAGATTCATCCAACCAACACAAAGTACTTCAAAGAGTGCTCCAAAGTTTCTACCGGAGAGTCAAGAACGTGTGCCAACCCCTATGCATAGGTTCATGGGCGGAACCCGCAAGTTGGTCACCAAAACATACATCAAGTGTCACATGATATCCCATTGTCACCACAGATAAGCACGGCAAGACATACATCAAGTGTTCTCATAAAAGACTCAATCCGATAAGATAACTTCAAAGGGGAAACTCAATTAATCACAAGAGAGTAGAGGGGGAGAAACATCATAAGATCCAACTACAATAGCAAAGCTTGGATACATCAAGCTCGTGCCATAGAGGGAACACGAGAGAGAACACGAGAGAGAGAGAGAGATCAAACACATAGCTACTGGTACATACCCTCAGCCCCGAGGGTGAACTATTCCCTCCTCGTCATGGAGAGTGCCGGGATGATGAAGATGGCCACCGGTGAGGGTTCCCCCCTCCGGCAGGGTGCCGGAACAGGGTCCCGATTGGTTTTTGGTGGCTCTGGAGGTTTTGCGACGGTGGAACTCCTGATCTAATCTCTGTTCTGGAAGTTTTAAGATACGTAGGTATATATGGGTGCAAGGGGTACGTCGGTGGAGCTTCGGGGGGCCCACGAGGCAGCGGGGCGCGCCCCCCACCCTCGTGGCCAGCTCCCGTATCTTCTGACATAGAGTCCAAGTCTATCTGGTGGCTTTCCTTCCAAAAATAACCTCTTCAGTTGATTTCGTTCCGTTTTGACTCCGTCTGATATTCCTTTTCCTCGAAACACTGAAATAGGCATAAAACAGCAAATCTAGGTTGGGCCTCCGGTTAATAGGTTAGTCCCAAAAATAATATAAAAGTGGATAATAAAGCCCAATATTGCCCAAAATAGTAGATAATATAGCATGGAGCAATCAAAAATTATAGATACGTTGGAGACGTATCAAGAAGCATGTGAGAGCATAACCATGACAGAGTAGGCAATGTGTTACATGTATCTTGGCTATATGCATCAGAGCAAACAATGTGAATATGGGAAAAGTACCTTCATGCTCATGAGTCCTTCTTGCAAACAGTATGTACATCGGTAAGAATTTCTCATACACATGACTATGATGCATATACTTACCTTGTGGTCTTGAGTTGGCTTAGGATGGGATGAACCTGCGTAAACAAGGTTAGATAACACAGATACACCTACTAGCCAGAGAAAACAAAAGAAACCACAAGAGTACCAAGACTGGGATGACATGTAGAGTGAGTACTAAGTACCACATTGGATATAGACATGTCCCCAAAGGTAAAGATGTGCAAAGAATTTAAAGAATTTATTTCCCTTAGATGTCTTGCTCCCCCTGAATCTAGCATGGGATACTGGGAGAAGATAGGGAACAGAAAATCAGATCTCAAAGAAACAAATGAACAGAGCTAATGCAAGTAAGCACATATGAACATGTCTTTCCCCTCAAGAATACATGTGGCATCTCTCCTCTTGAACACCAAGCATCTGGGATCCTTGAAGATTACTCTCTCCTTGAGTATTCTCTCCCCCTAGAGATATGATTAAGCTTTGATGTGATCTCTCACTCCCCCTTTGACATCAATTTCCAAGAAGGGTCTTCTGGAATTTGTTGTGAATGGGTTTGGTCCTTGAGTCATAGCACAAAGCACTAAGGTAAATGTGATGCTTGTAGAGGACAAGATTCATTGAATGGAGCTGGATCAAAAGTAATGCAGGAATAAATGACAAAATGTCTTTCCTGTAGTGAAATCGGTGGCACCGAGTGGTATGCTTCGGTTGCACCGAAATAATTCGGTTGGACCGGAAGCAAGAGACCGGTGTGACCGAGTTCATCACAGAGAAAACACTTGTCACCTCAGCTCACTAGACAAGTAAGATCTCACAAGGATTTGCAAGGAATTGGATGCAGGGAATGCAGAACAAATAGAAAAGAGAAGAAATCTAGATGAAGTTTTTTTGAAAGGGAAAACAAATATGCATGAGACAAATGCAAGAGCACAGAAAAGAACACAAGAAAACTTCATCTAGAGATGGTCGGCGACAAAGTCACCTATGTTAGAGTATATTGACTTAGGAGTCAAGTGAGATCACTTGATCATAGGTCATACTCATCATTTAAGCTCAAAATGGGGTTACCACTTTTCATTTAAGCATCTTGATGTATTCACATCTTGTCGAGTTGCTTTGACTCATGACTTGGAGTAAAGCTTCTCTAAGATGGAATAACATACCTTGGGTGGTGGTGTTGATCGTGATCATGTAGTTGAACTTATGTGGGTTGCTCAAAGTTGATGTAGCTCATCAAAAGTTGGGAGCACCACTTGGAATTTGAGTTCATCTACCTACATGGGCTAGTTTTTGCAAGGAAGAGCACTTGTGTATCCAAAATGACAATCATAAAGTTCAATAATAAATTTGTCAAAGGATATGTTTGAATGGTTCCGTGCTTCCTTGTCTTCAACCACTGTTGTGTAGAGACTTGGTGATGTTGAGATTGCTCAAGATGTGAGTGAGTTGCAATCTCATAGACTTAGATTCATCCAAGTACCTACAAGGGTTAGATAACATGCAAGGTGCAAATATATCCAAGACATAAGATAGTCATCATAAGAGAAATGTCAAGGATTAGTCATAAACTCATGTCTTGCATATATCCAATGGAGTTCCTACTCCAAATTTGAGGCATCAATGATGTTCAATTCACCTCTTAACCTGCAAAACACTTTCTCATCAAGTGGTTTAATGAATATATCCGCTAATTGCTTTTCGGTGCGAACATGCTTAAGATTAATGTCCCCTTTGGCAACATGATCTCGAATGAAATGATGACGAACTTTGATATGCTTAGTTCGAGAATGTTGCACGAGATTGTGAGAAATCTTAATAGCACTTTCATTGTCACAAAGTAATGGAACATGTTTCACATATATCCCATAATCTTTAAGAGTTTGGGTCATCCAAAGTAATTGAGCACAACATGAACCAGCGGCAATGTATTCCGCTTCGGCGGTGGACAAGGATACCGAGTTTTGTTTCTTGGAAGACCAAGATACAAGAGATCTACCAAGAAATTGACAAGTTCCCGAAGTGGAATTTCTATCAACCTTGTCACCGGCATAGTCCGAGTCGGAGTAGCCAACAAGATCGAAAGAGGCCCTCTTTGGATACCAAATGCCAAAGTTTGGTGTATGGATTAAGTATCTCACTATCCTTTTCATGGCCTTAAGATGACATTCTTTAGGAGCAGCTTGATATCGTGCACACATGCACACACACTTAGCATGATATCGGGACGTGAAGCACATAGATATAACAATGAACCAATCATGGAGCGATAAACTTTTTGATCAACCGGTTCACCATCTTTGGTCAAATCAAGATGTCCACTAGTAGGCATGGGTGTAGTCATACCTTTGCATTCTTGCATATTGAACTTCTTGAATAAGTCCTTGGTGTACTTTGTTTGAGAAACAAAAGTCCCTTCCTTAGTTTGCTTGATTTGCAAACCAAGAAAGAATTTTAGTTCACTCATCATAGACATCTCAAACTTCTCCGACATTAGCTTTCCAAACTTCTCACTAAAATGAGGGTTAGTAGATCCAAATATAATATCATTGACATAAATTTGGCATACAAATAGTTCTCCATTGACCCTCTTATTAAAAAGAGTAGAATTTATTTTCCCAATTTCAAAGCCTTTTTCAATAAGGAACTTGGTCAAGAATTTATACCACGCTCTAGGAGCTTGTTTAAGACCATAAAGAGCTTTGTGAAGTTTGTAAACATGATCAGGTTTCTTAGGATTAACAAAGCCGAGAGGTTGCTTAACATAAACTTCCTCCTCTATTTCACCATTTAGAAAGGCGCTTTTAATGTCCATTTGGTACAAGGTATATCATGGTTATTAGCATAGGAAAGTAAGATGCGAATGGACTCAACTCTAGCAACGGGAGCATAAGTCTCACCATAGTCCATACCTTCGACTTGTGTGTAGCCTTGGGCGACGAGACGTGCTTTGTTGCGAACTACTTGTCCATCTCCAGCTTGCTTGTTGCAAAACACCCATTTGGTACCGATGATGTTGTGGTTGTTGTCGGGCTTCTCAACCAATGTCCACACTTGATTTCTCTCAAAGTTGTGTAGCTCTTCATGCATGGCATTTATCCAATCCGGATCTTCCAATGCTTATTCAACCTTCATAGGTTCAATGCTATAGATGAATGAATAGTGTTCACAAAAGTTAGCTAGACAAGTTTTAGAGCGAGTGATTCTCCTGGTTTGGATATCTTCGTAGATTTGCTCAACGGGATGATCTTTAGAAATTCTTGCTCGAACTCGTGAAAGCTTTTGCTTGGGTCTTGGTTTAACATCTTCTTCATCATCTTCTTCTTCTTGGCCTTCTTCATTGTTGGCGTTGTCGTTCTCTTGTCGTGGTGGAGAAGGAGGTTGTTGATGTTCGTCTTGGTGCACTTCCTCGTTTTCTTCATCTTGGTGTGTCCCACTTGTGGATGCTTCCATATCAACTCTTGGTTCACCTTGTCTTGAGGTAGAAGCTTCCACTTGGACGGACGAGGTACTCTCCTTCACCTCCGTTGGACGAATCTTGCCAATAGACAAGTCTTGAATTGCTTCCAAGGGGTCTTTGTCTCCTACATCAATTGGCAATTGCTCCACTTGCGAGCCGTTAGATTCATCAAACTTCACATCTACCGTTTCTTCAACCTTTCGGGTGAAATTGTTGTAGACACGGTATGTGTGAGAGTTTGAGCCATAACCAAGTAGGAAACCTTCATGAGACTTAGGAGCAAATTTAGAACGACGATGCTTATCAAGAATGTAGCACTTTGAGCCGGATACTCGAAAGTATCCAACTTGGGGTTTGTTACGGGTGAGGAGCTCGTATGCCGTCTTGCCGAGTAGCTTGTGAAGATACAAGCGATTTGTTGCATGACAAGCTGTCTCAACCGCTTCCGTCCAAAAGTGCTTCGGCGTCTTGTACTCATCAAACATCATTCTCGCCATTTCGATGAGCGTCCGGTTCTTCCTCTCAACAACTCCATTTTTTTGAGGTGTGTACGTAGCCGAGAACTCGTGTGAAATACCTTCTTGGTCAAGAAAAGTATCCACATTTGCATTCTTGAACTCCCTTCCGTTGTCGCTGCGAACCTTCTTGATCTTCACTTCAAATTGATTTTGGGCCTTCCTAGCGAAGTTTTTGAAGATCTTTTGAACCTGCGATTTATCATCGAGAAAGAACACCCACGTAAATCTTGAAAAATCATCAACTATAACTAGACCAAAAGAATTTACCCTGAGACTTTTGTAGGCGTTCGGACCAAAAAGATCCATGTGAAGTAGCTCGAGTGGCCTCCTTGTGGTCATGATGTTCTTCACGGGATGCCTTCCTCCAACCTGTTTACCTGCCTGACAAGCGCTGCAAAGTCTATCCTTATCAAATATGACATCGTTAACTCCAAGGATATGATTTCCTTTAATAAGCTTGTCAAGGTTTCGCATGCCAACATGACCTAATCGTCTATGCTATAACCAACCTTTAGAGGATTTAGCAATAAGGCAAGTTCTAGGTTGAGCCTTTTTAGTGAAATCAACAATGTATAGATCACCTCTACGTATACCGGTAAAGACCATTTTATGATTATCTCTATGAAACACTTGGCAATCTACCTCAAGAATAGGACATTGAAACCAAAATCAGCAAGTCTAGATCTTTGAAAGTAAGTTGTAGCCAAGAGATTCAACGAGCATGACATTTTATATGGAGCTATCATGTGATATGGCCACCTTACCGAGGCCAACCACCTTACCCTTTGAGTTATCACCAAAAGTGACATACTTTCGAGGACCATCGTTTCCAGCAAGCTCACGAAACATATCTTTATCTCCGGTCATGTGATCGGTACATCCACTATCAAGAACCCATTCCTTTCCTCCTGGCATATATCCCCAAAGATTTTCCATAAGACCAAAATGTCTCATTGCATCATCAAGATCAAAGTCACTATCATCATCCTCATCATAGTATCCATGTTCAACATCGTCATGTGGTGGATCAAATCCTAGAGATGGTGATTCGTTAGAGTGAGCTTGACAATGATCTTGTTTATGAATTTTAATAGCTTCAGAAATAATATCACTAATAATTCCAACATCTCCTTTGGCACGCATAAGGTTTGTAAGCTCAAATAGACAATCACCAAACTTAGGATCATTGGAATTCATCTTACTCAAGGCAATAGACTTATGGAGAATTTCATCTAGATTTTTCAAGGAATAATTTGGAAAACATTCAAGAAATTTCCATATGGTGTAGGCACACTTAAGAGTAGGCAAACATCCAATCAAGTTTCTAGGCAAGCCTCTAGTGATAAGTTCAACAGTTCTAAGATTGCGAATCATGTCAATTGACTCATCAAGGGTAGGATGCATAGGGTCAACATGAGGTGCACAAGGGCTAGCAATATACTTGTTCAAATGATATTGATTGAAAATCACAAGCATCTCATTTTTCCACTCATGAAAGTACTCTCCATCAAGTATAGGCATTCTATGTCTGAGACTCCCAATTGTAGACTCATCCATCTTCCTCCAATGGTGTTTAAACCAAAGCAATGGAGACCAAATCTCTGATACCAATTGAAAGGATCGAGAAGAGGTGTCTAGAGGGGGATTAGACCCTAAGTACCAAAAGTTGCAGTTTTTAACTTCTTTAAGTTCAAGTGGAGTTTTGGCACAAGTTTAACAATCACAATACATAACAAGCAAGCATGCAAAGAGTATATGAGCAGCGGAAAGTAAAGCATGCAACTTGCAAGAATGTAAAGGGAAGGGTTTGGAGAACTCAAACGCAATTGGAGACACATATGTTTTTGTCGTGGTTCCGATAGGTGGTGCTATCGTACATCCACGTTGATGGAGACTTCAACCCACGAAGGGTAACGGTTGCGCGAGTCCACGGAGGGCTCCACCCACGAAGGGTCCATGAAGAAGCAACCTTGTCTATCCCACCATGGCCATCGTCCACGAAGGACTTGCCTCACTAGCGGTAGATCTTCACGAAGTAGGCGATCTCCTTGCCCTTACAAACTCCTTGGTTCAACTCCACAATTTTGTCGGAGGCTCCCAAGTGACACCTAGCCAATCTAGGAGACACCACTCTCCAAGAAGTAACAAATGGTGTGTTGATGATGAACTCCTTGCTCTTGTGCTTCAAATGATAGTCTCCCCAACACTCAACTCTCTCTCACAAGATTTGGATTTGGTGGAAAGAAGGTTTGAGTGGAATGCAGCTTGGGGAAGGCTAGAGATCAAGATTCATATGATAGGAATGGAATATCTTGGCCTCAACACAAGTGTAGGTGGTTCTCTCTCAGAAAATGTATGCTGGAAGTGTAGGTTCGTTCTGATGGCTCTCTCCATGAATGAGGAGGAGGTGGAGGGGTATATATAGCCTCCACACAAAATCTAACCGCTACAAACAACTTGCCAATCTCGGTGGGACCGAATTGATAAACACGGTCGGACCGATTCAGCAAATCTAGTGACCGTTAGGATTTTCGGTGGGACCGACATGTAACTCGGTAGGACCGATATGGTTAGGGTTAGGGCATAACGTAATCTCGGTACCGATTACTCAAACTCGGTAGGACTGATTTTGGTAATAAGTTAACCAGAGAGTTGGTCAGGCAAACTCGGTGAGACCGATTACACAAACTCGGTGAGACCGATTTTGGTAATAAGCTAACCAGAGAGTTTGCATTGTAATCTCGGTAGTACCGATTGCTCAAACTCGGTGACATACACAGAGAGATTACAATCCCATCTCGGTGAGACCGAGATCCCTATCGGTGAAACCGATTTGCCTAGGGTTTGTGGCAGTGGCTAAGACATCTGAACTCGGTGGCGCCGGATAGAAAGAATCGATAGGGCCGAGTTTGACTTTTTGGTTTAGGCCAAATGTGGATGTGAGAAAGTAGTTGAGGGCTTTGGAGCATATCACTAAGCATTTTCAGCAAGCAGACCATTAAGCAACACCCCATCCCCTCTTGATAGTATTGGCTTTTCCTATAGACTCAATGTGATCTTGGATCACTAAAATATAAAATGTAGAGTCCTGTGCTTGAAGCTTGAGCCAATAATTTGTCCTTAGCATCTTGAAGAGGTTCCACATCCTCTAGTCCATGCTACTCCGTTGTTGAACTTGTCTGAAACATACTATGTAAAAGTGTTAGTCCAACAAGAGATATGTCGACATTAATTACCAAAATCACCCAGGGAGCACTTATGCTTTCAGGATACCTCCTTGTAGTGGTCATTCAACTTGTCGTCGGCACCGACACCGACCCGCAGCCGCGCCTTGTAGGCCTCGGCGCCCCAAAACTGTTCACATTCTGTGGTTGCAGCATTGTGGGTTTTCAAAAATTGTTCAATTTTCAAATTTTGTTCTCAATTTTTCAAAAACTGTTTAATTTTTCAAAAGAAAAATCGTATTTTTCAATGTATACGAACTACAAAAAGGTTCATGTTTAGAACAGTTGTTTGCTTTAGAAAAACAGTTTAAAAAAATGTTAGAACCTAAAAGAACCAACAAAAACCGGCTGCCATAGTTAAAACGAATATCTACACTGGAACGTGAATTGCTCTATAGTGTTCCATTATTACATGCGCTGGCCCATCACGGAGTGTCCCTGTTCATCGTAGTGTTATTGGGGAGGGGAGCCCCTATTCCACGACCTACGCGCTGGGGAGCGATGGAACGCACACCACTCGCTCGCCCAAGCGTGAATTTTGTCCGGCCAAGTTTTTTTTCAAGATTTCAAAAGAAGTTCTGACTTTCAAAAAAATTACATGAATTAAAAGATTTTCATGATTTCAAAGAATGAACAGGTTTTGAATTTTAGTGAGCATTTATTTATTTTTTTCTGTAAACAATAATGAGCATTTTTTAATAATGATGAACAGTCTTTTGCGTTCGATTAACAACTTTTGAATTCGGTGAATTTTTTTAACTTGATGAACAAAAATTGTATCCAAGAACATTTTTTAAAACTGGATGAACAAAAATTGAATTCAATGAACATTTTCTGATCTCAATGAAATTTGTTGATTTGATGAACACATTTTGAAAATCAATGAAAGAATTCTAGTTTTATGATTTTTTTCATTAGATGATCAAATTTTGAATTTAATGAACATTTTTTAAATTTGAAGAACACATTTTCAATTTGATGAACATTTTTTACATTGATGATCAAAAAAATATTCGTGGATTTGAAAAGAAAATTCACAAAAAATGAGAAAGTGAAGAAGAAAAGATAGAGACAAAAGGAAAAGAAAAAACAAAAAAGAAACAAGAAAATAAAAGAAAAACTGGAACAAAGATCAAGAAAAGAAAGAAAAACCCGGATCTTTGTTCGCTGTGCGAGAACGTACGTGAAATCGGTGCGAGAATGCACGTGAAACCCCGAAATATGGGCAGGCTCACTGTGCGAACAATTGTAATGATGTGCGAACAATCAGCGACATATTCGCCGAATAGGCCCGAAAGGCACACCAATTGTAATGATGTGCTATTGGGTGCAGTGACCAAGTCTATTAAACGTCTATCTGCCTGGGCCAGTGGACAAGCCCATATTAGGCAGAATCATTCTGAAGGCCCGAAAGGCACACCAATTGTAATGTTTTTTTTGGCTTTTCTGGAAACATTGTAATTCTATTTTTCTATGCCTAGAAAATGTTACCTCGACCACCAAGGGCTCCTTTGATTCAAAAGATTTTCATAGGAAATTTGCAGAATTAGAATCCTTAGAAATTTTTACTACATTGGTTGTTTGATTCGTAGGATCAAATCCTTTAGAATTTTTTGCTAAGGATCTCTTTGTATTACTTTCCTTCTAACATTTACTCGAACCTCTTTGAAAAATTCCTTTATTTTTTTATGATACAATCAAACAAATCAAAATCATATAGGATTGAGATAAGCATGGCATTTCAATTCTATATTTTTTCCATTCCCGTGTTTTTTAAATTCTGCGATCAAAGAGGCCCCGATGTCATAATACATAGTATCTTCTGCCCCCTTCGTCCTACTCCCTCCGTCCCAAAATAAGTGACTTAACTTTGTACTAGCTTTGTACTAAATTTGGTACAAAGTTGAGTCACTTATTTTAGAACCGAGGGAGTACATTATTGGCCCTTTGCGAGTGATTATCCCGAAGACCTAGTTTGTTCTTGTGGTTCTAGCGCAAAAACATATAGCTGTAGTACTACTGTCTTAGCAGGGCCTCTCTTGCTCAATTTTCTTTTTGCTTTCTTGTCTTGTCTTTGTCGTGCCAACGACTGTTCATGTATAGCAAAAAAATCACTGTTGTACTACAGCTATATGTTTTTGCGCTAGAACTTTTTTAAACACAGTATAGACGCAAGCGCTTATACATATGCGCATATACTCACATCTATGAACATAAACATGTACACCTACGCTTATGAGCACTTTCGAGAGACTGGGCCGGCATATCATCTTGAGATTTATGAAGTCACTGTAGGCGCCTCGTCGTAGCCGGGAACATCTCCTCCAACTGAAAGCGCATCACCGAAAATCCTGAAATAAATCCAGAAATAGTGCGAGCACCAAGACTTGAACCCTGGTGGGCTCGAGATACCACTGTCCCTCTAACCATCCAACCACGTTAGCTCGCGAATGTGCTCCAACTGACACCATATTTTGCACATTGTACATGTGCAAAAAAAAATCTTAAATAAGGATGTACACTATACATGTGCAAACTCGTGTGATGAAATAAGTAAACAAGTGAGCTAAAATAAAGAATTTTTTTTTGATATATACATCCATATGAACATGTAGAAACTTCAAAATGTGATTTTCAACTATTCGAAATAAAGTGCTCACTCGGAGAGGAAAATGTTTGACGAGTCCACTCATCACCTTGCTAATCTTCTTCGACACAATTATAAATGTATTATTTTCCAAAACAAAATTTCCAAAGTTTCATCTTTACGTATGTATAGTTGATTGACTCGATTAGATGATTAGAGCACCGGGGAATGAGTGAGTGAGTGAGTGAAATCGTTCACTATGCGATTGGAACGATCAGGGAGGGGGTGCGCGATAGGTCGCGGGAGCCCCTATTCGGCACCTTCAGCGCCACCGAAGGCAGCTGGTGCCTACGGCAGCACCTGGTGGGCCGGCCCACGAACGCACAGACAAAAAAATTGTAATAAAAAACATCTTAAAAAGTAACCACCGAATCGACCTCACAACCTCACACTCAACTTCACGTTTGGCCAACCGGTGCACCTACAGGATGCTTGTGGTTCACTTCAGCGCGAATTGATTTAAGAACCAGCATAGCAGCGCTACTTACTGTACAACCCCTCGCTTAGATTTTTGAATTATTTGAAAACATATGAAAAACGTGAATGTATGGAAAAAATGTGAACATATTTGGAAAGTTGACGAATATGCATAAAAAAGTTGGCCAATGTAAAAAAGTTTCATGTATTCGAATAAGTTCATGAATTCAAAAAAAAAGTTCATGGTATGGAATAAAAGTACACTAATAATTTTTAAAATTTTCATAACAATGAAAATCGACCGTGAGTTTGAAAAAAGTCATCGAATTTGAAAAGAAGTTCACTGGATTTGGAAAAGTTCATTCAATTTTAAAAAACTTCATCAACTTTTCAAAAAGTTCATCGAGTTTGAATAATGTTCATTGATTTTCGAAATAGTTCATCAAATTTTAAAAAAAGTTCATCAAATTTGAAAAAAATTCATTGATTTTCAAAACAGTTCATTAAATTTTAAAAAAGCTCATCAAATTCGAAAAGAGTTCTATGAATTTGAAAAGAGTTCTATGAATTTGAAAAAAGTTCATTAGATTTGAAAAAGAGTTCATCAAATTTGAAAAAAAGTTATCAATTTAGAGAAAGGTTCACGAATTTTAACAAAGCGTGCATTAAAGAAAACAAAATGAAGAAAACAGAAATGGATAAGAATAAAAGAAAATGAAAAGGAAAAAGAAAAAACAAAGCGAACTAAAGAAGAGGGGAAAAACAGAACAGTTAGTCAACTAGCAAGGTGTAACCTGGTGGCTGGAACGATGCACTCGCTAAGAATTGGTTGTGGGTTCGAAACCCTTCTCTCGCATATATATGGGCCGGCCCAGTGTGAGACGCTGCAGGCGCCCATTTGCGGAATGCACGTTAACGGGTGCCTGCAGTGCCAAATAGGATTTGCCATAGGTCGCTCCACAGCGACATATGCAATGACCAAGTCTACTAAACGTCTATCTGCCTAGGCCAGTGGACAAGCCCATATTAGGCAAAATCATTCTGAAGGCCCACAAGGCACAAAAATTTAATGTTTTTTTGGCTATTCTGAAAACATTGTAGCTATATTTTTCTATGCCTAGAAAATGCTACTCGGCCACCAAGGGCTCCTTTGATTCAAAAGATTTTCATATGAATTTGTGCTGTTTTAGAATCCTTAGAAATTGTTACTACGTTTTTTACTATGTTGGTTGTTTGCTTCATATGATCAAATCCTTTAAGAATTTTTTCTAAGGATCACTTTGTATTACTTTCTAACAACATGTACTCGGACCTCTTTGAAAAAAGTCCTTTTCTTTTCTATGGTGCAATCAAACAAACCAAAATCGTGTAGGATTGAGATAAGCATGACATTTCAATTCTACGTTTTTTCTATTCCCACGTTCTTAGAATTCTGTGAATCAAAGAGGCCCCAATGTTGTAAGGCAGAGTATCTTCTAGTACATTATTGACCCTTTTGCTTGTGATTATCCCGAGGACCTGCTTTGTTCTTGTGGTTCTAGCTGGAAGAAATAGCTGTAGTACTACTGTCTTAGCAGGGCCTTTCTTGCTCAATTTCCATTTTTGCTTTCTTGTCTTGTCTTTGCGGTGCCAACGTCTGTTCCATGTACCTAGTGAAATCATAGTGGCGTGGCAGCAAGAAATTCACTTTGTTGAACGTGCTCCAAGTGACACCATACTTTACAGTGTCAAAATGGTATTTTTAAAGTTTTAAAAATCTCCCAAAAAAGGATATGCACTACGTATGTAAACTTGCGTGATGAAATAAGTAAACGAGTGAGCATGTAGATTTTTTGAAAATTTCGAAACTTCAAAATGTGTTTTTCAAATTATTTAAAATAAAGTACTCCAGTGCAGTCGTGCACCAAAACCCCGCTTTGGGCATGGAAGGCACTAGGGCTGAAACGAGTCAAGTTCGAGTGAGTTGGATTAGGCTCAGCTCAACTTAGACTAAAATTCGAGCGAGCTCAAACCAAGCGAAGCTCAAGGTCAAACTATAAAAGGTAGCTCGTGCTCAGCTTGTAATGATCTCGAGTCGACCTCGACCTAGTTTCGAGCTAAATAAGATGACTTTTTTTAATAATGTCTCACCAATTTTGAAATAAGGTAGGCGACAACACAACATAAGAAACCATTATATAATTCAAATTATTCTCTCTCAACTGAAGATCAGTACTTAATAGCAATAAATCATGGATGAATTACCAAGAGAGTTCGCGCGTCCATGTTCTGCGAGTCCACGCGTCAGCTTGCTTATCTTCTTCGACACAATTATAAGCTTACTGTTTTCAAACCAAAATTTCCGAAGTCTCGTCCTTACTTATGTACAGTCGACTCGATTAGATTAGAGCACTATGGAATGAGTGAGTGAATGAGTGAAACATTGTCGGAGAAAGCATTCCAAGGCTCGATTCATCGCCTCACCTCCCTCATGACAATTAATTCTACCGATTTCAAAACAAAATCTCCAAAGCTTCATCTTCAAATAGGAGCAGTATGTACATTGCACTCAGATTGATTCAGACTACTTCTTATGGTTGGAGTTATGGTCAGACGTCAGCAGCATCATTTTGGGGTGCCTCCTTGTGTGCGGCATTCGGTTCGTCGTCGTCGCCGGCGCCGGCCCGCAGCCGCGCCTTGTCGGCCTCGGCGCCCCAGTCCATGCGCGCGATCACCACCACCAGCACCGTCAGGCTGGCCGCGGCGCCGATGATGAACCCGGCCAGCAGCCCCTCGATCCCCAGCCGGGCCCTGAACCCGAGCGCCACGCCCACCGGCAGCGCCACCAGGTAGAACCCGCCCAGCACGGCGTACATGCCCACGGCCGGCCTCGCCGTGCCGCGCACGATGCCGCCGCACACGTTCAGCGGGAAGTTCACCACCTCCAGCGCCGCCATCACCTTCATCGCCTTCCCCACGCCGTCCCGCACCTCCGCGCCACGCGTGTAAAGGCGAGGCCACTGCCGCCGCGAGGCCAGCATCAGCAGCCCGCCCAAGGCACCGGCGAGCACGCCACCGAGGATCGAGACGGCGCCGGCCCTGCGCGCCCCCGCGGCGTCGCCCGCGCCCAGGGAGTTGGACACGCGCACGGACGCGCTCACGGAGAGGGAGAGCATGCCGGCGAAGAGGAGGTAGTCGAAGTTGAGGGTGATCGCGATCACCGCCACCGCGCGCCGGGCGTCGGGAAGGCGGCCCGTGAGCAGGATCAGGATCTCGTAGCACCACCACTCGAGGCACGTATTGAGGCAGCACGGCACGGCGAGACGGATCAGCCGTAGCCAGTCGGCCGCCGCCGTCTTCGTCTCCTCGGGCCACCACCACCGCGCGCACGGCGCCGCTGCAGACGCCGTCTTGGCGCCCTTCCTCGCGAGGAGCACGTCGGACGCGAGCACGTAGGCGGAGAGCAGGAGCGCGACGACGAGGTCGCTGAGCCAGACGGCGGCGGCGACGCCCTCGACGCCCCTGGTCCGCGCCAGCCACGCGGTGAGTGGGACGTGGACGGCGAGGCCCACGGCGGAGGCGAAGAGCGTGGGGAGCGTCACCTCCTGGGAGCTGAGGTACGACTTGAGCGGGGCGAGGAAGGAGGTGACGGCGAGGTCGGGGAGGAGGCACAGCACGTACCGCCTCGCCACCACCGCGATGTCGGGCTGCTGGCCGAAGACGCGGAGGAGCACGGTGTCGACGCGGAGCCAGAGGAGCGCGATGGGCAGGGAGGCGGCGAGCAGCATGGCGGTGGCCATGAGCAGCGTGCGGCGGAGCAGCGCGGCGTTGCCGGCGCCGTGCGCCTGGCCGCAGATGGGGTCCATGGCGCCGCAGAGGCCCGTGAGCACCGCGAAGCCCGTGGCGTTGGCGAAGCTGAAGCCGAGCGTGCCGGCGGCGAGCTCGAGGTCGCCGAGGCGGCCGAGGAAGGCGGTGGTGACGGCCTGCTTGGCGAACCAGGTGAGGTTCATGCCTATGAGCGGCAGCGCGATGCCCCGCTGCGCCCGCGCCTCGCCGGCCACCGCCGCCGCCCACCCTCCGGGCCTCTTCTCCCTGGCCGCCGGGCACCCCTCCTGATGCTCCTGCTCATGCTGACCATGATCGTGCGGCGGTGGCGGTGACGACGGTGGATCCATGGCAGAATGCCTGCCCAGCCCGTGCTCAGTGTGAGCAGAGCAAACTGGGTTTGCTTGGGTGAGAAGAGAGCAGAGCAAAACGGCCGAGGAAGTGATGCAATGCAATGCAGAGAGATAGAGATATGGGGACGCCCGTTTCGATCAGGCATACAAAAAGAGATATGGTGATCCAAACCGACCCCAAATTTGGCATTCCCAAATAAATGCCATACCAGCAATTTATTTAGCACAAGCAGGTGGATGACACGGAGGCATGTGAAAAAATAGCAACTTTGTGCATGTGTTGATTTGGGGAGAAAAGGGAAGAAAGAGAGAAATTTGTTAATCCATATTTATACTCTGTGATTCAGAATCAAGACCATCTTTCAATTCAAAATACTCGATATGGTTCGTAAATTCCCAGTAGTTAATTCTGAGATCTGTTTAAGATTTTATAGTGCTTTGCAGTGTTAGAATAAATATTGGGGGTGTCTCAGTCGACTGAGACTTAACCAAGTCTCAGTCAAGTGATATAGTATATGGAAAGAAAAATAAAAAACTGAAAATAAATTTTTGTACGAATCTCAATGTAAGATCAATGGAATATAACATCAACTGAGACATAACGAAGTCTAAGTCGACTGAGACTTAGCAAAACTGATAAATATTACGTCCTTCTAAAACAAGAATAAATATTACTCCCTCCATTCCATAATTTAAAAACATTTTTGACACTACACAATGTCAAAAACGCTCTTATATTATATTATGAGGAATGAGGGAGTACATCTTTTCTTTGCCAGCTAGACAAACTTTTACTAACATGTTGAACATGTTTACTACACATATGTATGAAGAAATTTATAAAGTCGACCGAGAAATTATCCGCGACCAACAAATTTTAAAATACCATTTTTTTCACAGGATGAACAAATTTCACAACATGATGAATACATTTTTAGTCTTGTATATGAAACGTAGACTGAATAATAAAGAATATATGGCTTTATGCACCTATGAATGCAGAGATCGGGGGTTATCCTATTTTCTGGAAGAAGAAAAATGAGGCATCGACTGACCCTAATAGATACGGGTGGGATAGGTGGATGACACGAGGGCATTGTGAAAAACCAGAATGATAAGCTAGATTTGGCGCCAACTTAATTAATCAGGACTAGATAAGATGATTAGCATACACCACTGATGTACTTAGTGCTAATGGATTCTTGCATCCATGATTACCAAGTGGGGGAAGATTACCCCAATTTGCTGGTATCATAGCTAGTGGAATGGAAAGGCAGGCACACTCCATCATTGAACAACAAAGATGGTACTTACTAAGATACATGGCAATTGGCAAGACAGTAATTAACAAGAGAGAATGAATTCTAGGATGTACGATCGGGGATCAAGATCAAGTGGGTTCATTCCATGGAACCCTTACTCAAGCCTATCCTAGATAAGGCTGGATTGAGATATGTGCATCTACATGCATGGTACTGGTAAGGAGTATATCTGAATCTCATAACGGTAGCATCATATGCGCAACAAATTCAGGGAAGCTAGCTGCATGCCAATCATGCGTGCTGGCTTAGCTTTGCTTGTGCGTGTGTGTGTGTTTGAAAGACCAAGATTGTGGGTCCGTTACAACATAGTTGAAGGTGTGGTGCTACTGAAGAAAAGAAGGCAGTTACCAAACCATGTGCCTGCTAACAGCAACAACAATCAACGATGACGATAAGGTGAACACCGATGTAGTTAGTGCTAATAGTTGGATTCCTATATGAATGAATGATTGCAAAGTGGAACAAGATTACCCCGATCTGTTGGTGCCATAGTTAGTGGGCAGCAAAGGTAGTAGGATCCATGGACACGGACATGGCAAAGCCAGTCAGGATGCAGAGTTCTAGAATGCACAATTTGGGATCAAAGCTCAGGTTTATTCCATGGATTCCCTTAATTATCATTCATATCCTAGATAAGGTCACGTTAGATAAATAACCACTGTGCATTATAAGTATATAGTTCCGGGTGCAAATCAAGTTCACAGTGGTGAGTGATATGATTCAGAGCATCAGATTCACACGCATGATGGATGGAGGGATCTCATCTCTCAAGTGGTGTGGATCCTTCCTAGTACTGGCTACAACGACGGCCACATCCACATGCATGATCGATCTGCCACCTGACTCTCACACACACGCAAAGCATGCACTGATCGACACGTACGAGCTGATCCTAGTACATGCATGCATGATATATATCTGGTATACTACTCCCTCCGTTTCTAAATAATTGTCTTTCTAAAGATTTCAACAAGTGACTACATACGGAGCAAAATAAGTGAATCTACACTCTAAAACATGTCTACATACATCCGTATGTTGTAGTTTATTTGAGATGGTTAAAAAGACAACTATTTGGGAACGGAGGGAGTAGTAGACAAGCTAACAGAAGCAGGCGTGCGTGATATGTGCGCAACAAATTCAGGGGAAACGCACGCCAATCATGTGTGCTGGCTAGCTTTGCTTTTATGTGTATATTTTAAAGGCTTTAGATTGTGGATCCGTTATACTACTAAGATATCAAATAAAGATGAGGCAGTTATCAAATTAAGTGCCTTCTGAAAGCAGCATTAACAAAGATGACGATGATGATGGTACCACAAATTTGTAACCCACAAGAAACTCTGCCGCAACCAAAAAGAAATAAAATACATCTGTTTTGGAGAAGAAAAGGGGGAGGATAAAGATTGTGTGTATGCGTCTGTTGGATGATAACCAAGCAAAGCCAAATAATGGGCTCACCATCACCCCCCACTATCAGCGGAATAATTTGGCCAAAGTGACTTGCCTCCTCTTTTCGGCAAATCCAAGTGCATAGCTTTGAGGATATCCTACATTTTTTTTGTGTGCCTTTCCAGGGTGCAAATGCAATATCGAGATCTCTTTCCCTTCCTCTTTTGCTAGCAAATTTATGCTTTAATACATTGGTGGAATTGAAGGAGCAACTTTAGTTAGTTTTCACCATCCTATCCGCATAATTTGCCTTGCAGATTAAAACCGAGTTGCTTGCAGGAGTCTCTCACGTGCATGGCCATGCACTCCAGCTGCAAGCAAGCAAATGTATAATGAGGCAAACATGTGTGTGATCCTTGTCGTCAAAATGAAGAGAAAAAATATGTGTAGTTCTTTTTGGAGAGAAAAAAGGACAAGTGTGATCTCTCTTTTAAAAGGCAAATGGAAGGTCGGGAGGCTGGGCGGATTTTTTTTTAGCATCAGTACAGACATAAACGCTCATATACACGCGCATACACTCATCCCTATGAACGCACGCACGCACACCCTACCCCTATGAGCACCTCCGAAGACTGAGCCGGCATATCATCTTGTTGAGGATACCACTGTCCACCTAACCAACTCAACCACAGGTTGATTCGCGGCTGGGGCGGATTTAATAGGATTTTCTTGTAACAAGAATCGCTTTGATAATTTCCACAAAAACATGAGTTTTATTCGCCTCGGTATTCAAGCAGAAATCAAATGTGTGACTGTTCACTTTCTAGTCTTAGGGAATGAATAATTACTTGATGTACGTTTAGAGAGAGAAAGAGGGGAGGGAGAGGCCGGGAGGGGGAGTGATGTGTAGTAGTACAAGGAAGAAGGGAGGTTGACCGGGCTATCAATGGCACCCCGATCTCATGGGCTAGTCTAAGGATGGCAATTTTACCCACGGGTACGGGTACCCGCGGATACCGTACCCGCACAGGTAGGGTATGGGCATAATTTTATACCCACGGGTAGTACCCATACCTTACCCATTAAGTCATGGGTCGGGCACGGGTATAGCCTTTTACCCATGGATATACCCATATTCTACCCGTTTATACTGGCATGTGAACCTTGCCCACAATTCACAAGTGTAGCTATGTTGAAGTTGTGTCACGAGCTTGTAAACCTATGTTAAAGTCGACACCAATTGTCAATTTGATTTGAGATAATTGTCATGTACTCATATATCCATTATTGAGTTGATATCAATGTTTGTTTGTCAAATGTGCTAAAGACGAATGTGAAATTGCGGCTAAATTGTGTACTATTTGATCTACCCATTGGGTACCCAATGGGTAGGGTACCCATCGGGTATGGGTACGGATAAAGTTTCGTACCCATGGATACGGGTATGGGTATAATTTTGTACCCATTGACTACACGGGTATGGGTATGGTATTGCTCTACCTGCCTCATACCCTACCCATTGCCATCCGGCATCGAATGAAACCGACACTCCTAAGTTCAGGGGTGTCGATGAGTTAAGTGAATCAGAGAAGCAAGAAGGAGAAGATCGTCGTGGCGTGTTCACGCGACTGGACTAGGCAGCGAACTCCGGGATGTTGTCCGGTGAGTAAAAATGGCTTGGCTTACCTGAGTTGATATAGCCTGATTTCGATCCTAAAAGGAGTAGCTATCATCATAAGTGATGGTGGAATCCGAAATGATGTGCACTCGGATTTAAAGCGGGAGCACATCTGTTCGCACACGGCTGGACTCTCATCAGTCATGCGTCCATCCATCCATGCGAGTCTAGCTAGCTAGCAGTGTACGTTACGTGACCTATGTCACATACGTAGGTGATAGGTCACTCACGTCACTCATACACTGTTCCCCTGCATCCATCCTTCGGGGTACATGGTTTTTCTCTGCCATCTGGATCACCTGCACAACCAAATCGAATCGAATCAAAAAGGAAAACAGCATGATCGATGTGCATGTGTGATCGATATGTACTCCCTTCATCTAGAAATACTTGTCATTGAAATGAATGTATCTAGATACATTTTAGTTTTGATACATCCATTTTCATCCATTTTGATGACAAGTAATTCCGGACGGAGGGAGTACCACACATGCCTCCGGTCATATCTCAAATAAACTCCATTGTTTCAAATACAATAACATGTCGAAATATTTTAGTTCCAATGTGTTATCAAACTGCAAAGTTTCAAATTTGTATGTCGTGTTATTGGAGAGAGATGGCAAATAGAAGTTTCTACGAAGCGAATCGCGCATCTTGATGCAACGATGAATGATCTTGATAGAAGGTGTAGGGTGAACGTGTACCTGCTGGGCCACGGAATCCACCTTCACGCGAATATTATGAAAATTCGTCACCAGAGCCAATAGTTTCTACAATAAAAGGTGTATGCACACAAACGAGATATGCACACAGATTAACTAAGGCTCCGTTCGGAATCCCTCCGCTCTGTAACTCCGCTGCGGAGCGGAGCGGCATACAGTTGAATTTTGGCGAGCGGGCAAAAGCTTCCTGGTGAAGGAGTGGAGGATTGCCGAACACAGCCTAAAAGTCAGACTCTAATATATATTTTCTATGTAACTCAAATCCAAGTACTTACTAATGGAGTATGTTCAGAGTAATACAGAAGTATAAACATATGCATATGTGGCATATGAGGAATTGGACTAAATATATTCTCGAAGGAGTAGAGAACAAATTTTCTCTATTTCACCGTGCTTTGGGGACTAACCCACCGACTTACTAATTACTTGCATAATGCATAAGTGGATCTCAAATGGTAAAATAATAATGTCTTGAACATGTATCCATACCACTATATAGTGTGCGAATAATTTTGAATATTGATTGTTGGATAAAGCCAATCTAACAATGAAAAGTTGGCAAATCCGAGTATTGTTGGCCACTGGATATCCATTACACTACACAAGATTTTTGCCACGTGTACTATCTAGAAGATTCCATTAATATTAAACTTAAGCACAATGTCTCTCCTTTGTTTCTCATCATTTTTCTGGGCAGACAGCCCAGACGATAGTCTAGCAGAAAAGCTTTTTTTTGCATGATAATACGTGTCTCATTAATAAAATAAAGATTCAGTTACAAGCCACTTAAATATCAACATTACAGGACTGAAAAGATAGGATAATCCTATGAAAAAAAAAACCAGCGCCTGTCCCTCTCCACTAAGAAAAATGAGACATATCACCTCTTCACCCGAGCTCAACGCGGCTCCATCGCTGATCAGCAATTTTACGGACCTCCAAAGTAGCTTGCTTGAAGCAAAACCATTGCCGTTGAAAGAATCAGACCAGGACAACATGTCCCTGGACACGTCATCGAACTCCAGAACTAACACCCCCACACGACTATGACGTCGGAGGAGGAAACCAGAACTGTCAGCCTTGAACCACACACCCAGCACAAGATGCACCATCTTCCATCTGTCACTTGCGTAGACAACCGTCTGCGCGTACTCCTCGACGACAAAACCTCCCTACTCCATCATGACGTAGGAGACAACGCCGCAGCAACGGAACAGAGCAGAAGGAGAGACACACTTGATGGAGTCACCGCCGCCGCCTTGCCGACACCATCCATGAACCCTAACACCGCTGATCTGAAGGATCGGCAAACACACGATGCCATCAACTCCGAGACGCCGCCAGTGTGGGAGTGGAGTTGAGGCAGGTTTATTCGCCCGGGCGTCGCTCCCACCACCCCAACGACGCACCACAACCTACAAATCCAAATCCTAACTACAGAGCGGAGGAACGGGGTCCCCCCTCCCTCCTGCTACCGGAGCAGCAGCCGGAGGGAGAGGGGACCAACGTCCTGGCCGGTGGAGATCGGTGGAAGAAGATCTGCCTCCCTAGTCGCCTGGTTGTGGCGGCGGCTAGGGCAGAGGAAAAGGCCTCGCGTACCGGTTTGGCGTCAGCGCTAGCAGAAAAGCATTCTATAAGCAGACTCTCCACTCCCAGCCCAAATAATACTTGTGTAGGTACTACCAGGAAAAAGGATAATTTATTTAGATGACATTTTATTAGATATAGAATTTAAATAAAGTAAGAACTTCCACGCGTAGCGTCAAAACATAATACAAAAAAAAACGAACTACTCTTTTGCTCGACAAAAAATAGGGAAAAAAATATTTGCCTTCTATTAAAAATATGAACATTTTATTTAATTTCCATCATGTATTATAAAATGTTTAGCATGTTTTATGATTTATTAATAGTGTGCATCGTGTAAAATATTCGCCGTGTAATAATTTATGAAAAATATTCATCATGTATTAAAAATAGTTTTCATGTATTAACAAATCATCACGGATTTAAAATGGTTGCCGTATATTGAAATCTTTATGATGTATTAAAATATATAATTTAGAAAAACCAAAGCTATTAAGAAATTGTCATCAATGAAATAAATATATATATATATAATATCGTTCAAAAAAATATGTCTATTTTAAAAATGATTATTATGGTATTTTAATATTCTCAGATCATGTTTTACCTCTTAGTACACAAAAAATGCTTATAAATAAATCATAAACTTTCTAGAAGCACGAGGAACATTTTATGAAAATACAAGATAAACATTTGAGTACACCATAAATATTTTCAAGACACGAGAAACCATTTAAAAAATATACATGATGAACCAGAAGGAAAGAAAAGAAAAGAAATGTAAAAATAATATAAATCTAAAAATCGAAAATAGCAAAAATAATAAAGAAAAATAAGAAACTAAATAAATACCGCGAGCTGCTTTTTATAACAAAGGTGTGGTAAACAAAAGGCAAGAAAAAGGAAAAGGTATGGTACACAAAAGGTAGAGAAAATAGGGAAATGAATAAAAAGGCAAACGGTCAAAATAGTAAATAGGAGTAAACAGAAGGAAAGTGCAAAAAAACCATAGAATCCAGACAAAACCGGGTCCTAGAAAATATGAGGAAAGAACTGATTTAAATGATCACTGGAGATAAATCGCCCTTTATTGGGCCGGCCAATGTGCGGTGTAACTGCAGGCAAATGCGAGTTCCGACTCGCTGTCAGCGACATATAGCACTGACGTTAAGACTACACTACTATAAGCTGATGAGCTGGGCTTCTGCAAGAAAATATATTATCATAATCATTTCAATCATTTTCATGGATAGCTTGATTTATTTCCTCTAGGCATCAAAATGAAAAACCAAAGTGTTATCGTTCGCTTCCTGGCCTTATGAAGCAATTGGATCATACATTCCGGTCCGATGTGGGTGGGAGGGGGCAGTGACGTACGGCGGCACGAGGAGGAAACGACGGTGCGAGGAGGAAGAAGAAGACGGGGGAGGCTAACCGGCGATGAGGTAAGCGAGTCAGAGAAATCAGAAGGAGTGTGTTCACACGATTGGACTAGGCAGGAAGAAGGGGATGTGGTCCGGTGAGTAAGAATAGCTTGGTTTACCTGAGTTGACATATACTAATTTTGATCGATCAGGGAGTACGTAGCTATCATCAAAATGCGGTATGGTGATGGTGGGATCCAAAATGATGTGCACTAGCTAGGATATAAAGCGGGAGCACATTTGTTGTCACACGACTGCATCCATCCATCATCACATCATCACATGTGCACTCTCATCAATCATGCGTCTATCCATCCATGTGTGTACGTGACCAATGCCCCCCGTACGCACGTCACTCACGTCATACACTGTCTCCTGCAACCCGGGTACATGGCTTTTCTCTGTCACCTGCACAAATCGAATCCAATCGTCGAAAAAGAAAAGAAAACATCAAGATCGATGTGCGTACCCTTTTCCTGAGCTGTATAGAGTTCACCAGCAATGTCTGTGCAAAAAATGCTTCACCATCAATCTCTGTGCAACCCAATCAGACTAATTAAACTCCGTCCTTTTAAGTTCTTATTTATCGTGCACACAAAATCCCCAAAAACATGTCTAAATCTTTTACTTCTGGTGCGTTACTGAACTGCAAAGTTTTTCAAATATTTTTTAGTGAAATTCTGAACTGCCTAGACAGAAGGTGCACCCGAACGGGGTTTCAGAAAATCCACTCTCGCGAGAATATTGTGAAAAGTTGTTACCGGACCCATTAATTTTTTCAATGGGGTAACTCTTTTTATACATGTAAAGGAAGTGCGTAGGCAAATTAAGTAAACCATAGACTCCAATTTGTGTTTCCTATATAACTCAATTGACACTAGTTACTAGCTAATGCAGTATGTTCCGAAAATCCCGTTTGGAGGCCGAGCTCCAGTGAGGCCGTTTTTCAAAAATTCTATATTCATTTTTTTTACATTTCAAAAAATTCTGAAAAAAACATAGATATACATGGAGGCATAATGCACAAGTGTGTAAATTTTTAGGGCGAGATACGTTGAAATGAGGGCTGGGTAAAAAAGATAAATCAGGGGCCTTTTAACACATGATACTATTCATCCTCCCATGCCATGAATTTGTCTTTTTTTTACAGATCGTATTTCATTCTGAAATTTTACACACATACGCATAACATCCGTGTATACTTGAACATTTTTTTTCAGATTTTTTCGAAATTAAAAATTTCAAAATTTGTATTTTTGAAAAAACGGCCTCCATGGATCCCGAGAGCCAAAATGCCTCACTCAGTATATTCAGAGTATGATAAGGAAGTATGATAACATATGCGGTGTCGCAATAAATATATACTCGAGGCAGTAGAGAACAATTTTCCTATATTTCGTCATGTTTTGGAAACCCGGCTTGATTGCTTGCATGTGCATAAGTGGATCTCAAATAGTAAAAGAAAATCTCTGACAAGTATATATGTCATTTACATTTTCTTTGTCGTCGACCCATGGCGCCCAATAGATGTCAAAAACTCCATTTAGGGTTGCAGGAGGTGGCCGTAGGTGTCCCACATGTTATCAACAATGATCTTGTACGCCCTTTGCGTGGGATGGAAGCTGTCGAAGAAGACATGCTTGGATACGTCTTGGCACACCGCCATGAACCTCGAGTCGCAAAGATTCGTCACCTCAATGAGCCCGGTCCCACAACACCCGCGGGTCGTCTCCGTGAACCCCGCGCTCCCGCCCTCGGCGAGCTCTCGGATGATGTCATAGATCCCCAAGTAGACAACGCGGGTGTTGAACCCAGGCTCCGCGTTCAACCCATTGATGAGCACCTGCACCCTCGAGTTGTAGAGTTGTGCCGCGTAGTTGCGTTTGGGCTCGCAGCGACGGCGCAACCCGCCGCCGACCGTCCGCTGCGACGGCACGCACCCGATAGGCGGAAGGCCCACGAAGCCGATAAGCTTTGCTCCGCGAGCGCTCACGCTGCGGAGGAACTTGTCCACGCCGACGAGGAGGAGGTCCACGTAGGACGGGATGTCATACTCCAGGATTCGGAACGGAGTGGTGAAGTAGGTGTTGGCCACGTCATCCGAGCCAGCGCACACAAAAAAGAAGGCGCCGTCGATGATCCTCTCGGCCTCTTCCTCGCCGGCGATGGCCACCAACTTGCGGCGATACTCATCGAAGTACTCCAGTTGTTGTTCCAGCGTGATGACGCCCTGCATTACGTGGAGAAGTTAGCAAGATCAGTACAACTTCATTTTATTGGACTAGCTAGCGGTGTGACGTGATTCAACCTCTGCATTGATCGATGCACACATCATATAATAAAATTAGTAGAGGTTCAATTTGAAGGGTCGGTGAGAATACATACCACGATCTTTGGAGTGAGGGGATCATATCCTGTGGCGCCTGAGGCAAAGCTAACGCCAGTGAGGAGGTCCTCCGGAGTGTGGTCGACATTGAGCCACGGAGCAACCAGCTTCTTCACGTGAAGTTTCTGGGCTGAAATTCGGCCCATCAATTAATAAAGAGATTAACTTAGCCATAAAAGTTTATTAAACAAGTTCTAAAGCGCAAAGTAGGCCACATACTAATTAAAGAGATTAACTTATTCACCAAAGTTTTACCAAACAGGTTGCAAAACGCAAACTGAGCCTGTTCTGCGAGATGCATCATAGCCTCTGCCAATGTTATACATCGCTTATTGTGAGCAAATCTCGTGCTCGACTACAGTGATTGTTAAAGTGGGCAGGCTGAATAACTGGTACCAAGCAGTTTTGGCAAGTTTCTAAGGACCAGTTTGCAGAACCTTCCACCTGGGTTTTGGAAGATTCTACGCATTTTTTCTTTTTTATTTTCTATCTTTTTGTGTCTATTTTCATACTGATATTATATTTATGTTTTTTTATATTTTTATTTGATATCATTTTTTCGAATTACACGTTACTTTCTTAACATGCATTGAACATTTTTTTTATAAATGTTCAACATTTTATCGGAAAATGTGTTGAACATTTGTAAAATGCACATTAATTTTTTAAAACAATGTAAACATTATTAAACACACAATTAATTTTTTTCTAAATGTCATGAGCATTTTGTTTCAAGGGTGCTAACATTTTTAACTGCTAGAATTTTTTTTATGCCATGAACATTTCTTTAAAATTCCTCTAATATTTTTCAAAATTCCATGAAATTTTTCTAAAATGCCACGTTTTTTTCAAAAGTGTGAATATTTTAATATCATGATTTATTTTACTATGGTATGAATAGCTTTCTCAAATTAGGTTAACATTTATTTTACATTGTCGTTATTTTATTAATGTCATGGATTTTTTTAAAGAAGTGAACCTTTTCTACATGTCACAAGCATTACAGGAATGTTACAAAATATTTTAAAGACTTACTTGGACTAATTTTTTGCAAAGCATTAACATTTTCTAAATGCGTGGAAAATGTTTGTAAAATTTGAAGATTTTCCAAATATATGTACTTATAGTATTTCAAAGTATGAAAGAAGGAAAAAAAGGAAAAAAGGACAAACGAACTAAAGAAAAATCGGACGAATGACGAATGAATAATCAAACAAATGAAAGAAGAAACATGCTCATGCGCTTGGTTACAATGTATATATCAAGAAAAAGGGATAACCTCACCTGCAAGCGCCGAAAGTTGCCCGCCGGCCCATTTTGCCGGGTTGTGGGAACCTTCTATTCTTTCTTTTTTTTATGGAGGGAACCTTCTATTCTTGTTTGCATGGTCTGGGGAAGCTTCTGGCTGAGTTGTTTTTCTTCTCTTACTAGTAAATGCGCACATGCAACGCACGTTAATGTTTAGGCAATATAGTAATTGCACGCGGATATTAGGTATGCTATTATTTGTGTGTTAATCTTGTAATTAGTGCAATAGTTGGTATGATATTAATTGCACGTTAAACACGTTTAACGCTCGCCATTGGAGCAGTCTAGGTCGTTGGATTGACTTAGTTCAATGGCCGAGATCAGTTGGATCTGCCCCTTTGGGTCTTTTTATAAGTGTATGTATAGATGTATAGATGTATAGATGTATAGATATAGATATAGATGTTTGGCTTGTCTTATATTTTTATATCTTTTCTCTTTTTCGTTTTTGGGCTTTTCCTTCTTTTATTTCATTTTTCTATTACTTACTGTTTTGGTCCACCCATTTCGTATGCAGACATTTTTTATATGTAATGAGAATTTTGTAAAACTGCACGGAAAAAATATTCGATAAAGATTTTATAAAAACATATGAAAATTTCGAATACACTATGGCATTTTTCAGATATGCATTGAACCTTTTTCGAATACATGCTAAATGTTTTTAATACACCATGAACATTTCTTATATACATGTTGAACATTTCTGAATACATATTTATACAAATTTGTATATCATTTTTTAATGTGTAATCTTTTTTAAAATTTCATTATCATGTTTGGAAATGTGTGAAGACTTTTTGAAATATCATGAACATTTTATTATCCACGTGAAACATTTTTAATCGCACAATGAACCTTTTTCAATCAACCAATGAACATTTTACTGGTGTGTGGCAATGCGCAACCTCTGTCCCAAACAGAGTGTCGCTGGCAACGCGTTCTTCCGCCTTGGTAGTTGGTACAGCGTGATGGCCCAGCCCATATTCTGTTTCTTTTTGTTTCGCTGGGTGTTTTGACTGGTTTTGTTCCGATTCTCAAAAACAAAAAGACTGGTTTTGTTCCAGATTTCCAATTGGTTCTTATTCAATTTTCTGCTGCGTTTTTCACTCTTTATATTCCGTTATTTCTCGATTTTATTCTGTTTCTTATCTGTACGATTTAATTTTCACAGTCTTTCTATGGTTTATTATGTTTCTTCTTTTATTTCACGAATTTTTTAAAAATTATTAATGAAACTTTTGAAAGTTCGTGAAGGTCCACTTCAAATTTTGAACATTTTTAAAGCTCACGAATATTATTTAAAACTTCAGAACTTATTTAAATTTCAGAATTTTTTTCTTAATGCACGAACCTTTTAAATTCCTTGAACATTTTTATAAATTATTGAAATTTTTATTAAAATTTATTAACTTTTTGAATTTGTCCAAAAAAAGTAGCCGGTTTTTCCCTGAACAAGGTGATGCTAGTTTTTCTATTGGCTTTTTTCTTAGATGAACATGACTAGTTTTTATTGAGCCATGTGATGCCGATTTTATATGCGAGCGAGTAGGCACGCTGGCGCTAGCTTGGTCGACAAATATGCGGCAAGGCTTTTGTTTTAGTGACAATTTGTCGCTAAGCGCATAGAATAAGAGTGACCTACGTTAAGAAACTAAGAGAACCAAAGTAAATTAATTGTTGGGCCAGATATTTCCACAGGATTTACCGAAATAAAAAGATATCTCCTAGGGTGGAATAATTGATCTTCGAACTACCAAATTTCTTAAAATATTTACACGTATACATATATATATATATATATATATATATATATATGTGCTCTTTGTGTGGGTCTTATTTTTCATGAAAACGACAAGTTGTTGTGCTAAAATACAATTTTGATGCCATTTATTATTTTAGATCACTAGTAGATTTAAATAAACATTACAAAATCTGTGGAATTTTCCACAGTAAGTTTTTTGTGTTTTTTCATGGCATATTTTAAAGATCTGAACACGTGCATATGTTTTAAAACTTTTTTTGTCATTCAGTTGTTTATCCCAGGGGCCATATCGCCGCTCTCCCATCTTTCCTTAAAGATTTTACTATCTCGTGGGCACATCATGGCCGCTTCCAAATAAAATTGCTTGATATGCTCTACCAGCAAAATACCCGTGTTTAGCTATGGATAAAAAGTATATAGCAGATTACGTTAAAGTCATTGTTCTCGGTACAATATTCAAATTTTTATACAGTACTATTTGTGTGATGGATACTTAGAGTTAGAGTTCAAACCATATGTGTGAAAGTGTC
This sequence comes from Aegilops bicornis, assembly GCA_021605145.1. Classification (NCBI taxonomy): domain Eukaryota; kingdom Viridiplantae; phylum Streptophyta; class Magnoliopsida; order Poales; family Poaceae; genus Aegilops; species Aegilops bicornis. Next base: position 801,015,245 of record CM038673.1, read on the forward strand.
CCGAATATTTCTTGACATTAACACATAACGTTTTATGGATTTTGTACATGTGTTGACACTGTGCTGATGTCTAAAACAGTAGTTTTTCTTATGGAACCCCGCGGGCAGGGAGACGCTAGCTCACGTGCTTTCATCATTAGAAAGAAAGAATATAGTGACCCTAGACAAACCACGACCACAGACTGTGATAAGGACAGAGAGACGACGATGGACGCGTACGTACCCACGAGGTCGGAGGGCACGAGGCCGTTGGAGAAGCGGCCGGTGGCGACGTGGCCGTCGAAGTCCTTGCCGTAGGGCGGATGGTTGGCCTTGATCTGGGTGTGCAGGTTGTTGTTGTTCCCCGGGTCGACGATGGAGTCGCCGAACACGATCACCGCCGTCGCCCTCGTGCTCCGCCTCTCCTCCCCCGCCACCGCCGCCGTCCCGTTGTTCTGCTGCTCCCGGCACAGAGCCGGACGCACCACCGCCAGTACCGCCACGACGACGGCGAGCTGCTGCAACCGCAACCTCCTCATCGCTGCGTGCTAGCTAGTAATGAGCAGTAGTGTGTGGTTGCCGGTTGGCCTCAACCGAATGCAGCTAGCTAGCTAGCTGCAATGGAGGATGTGAACTCTGTACCAAGCACTCTACCTCTGCCTCTCTATTTATACACACACATGTGTCCCTCCAACGAGTGGGAGAATTCCTTATTTGGCCATTTCTAAAATTTTGCGTCTTTTTTGGCCTGAAAAACTTTTTTCTTTCATTCTTGACGCTTAAACTTCATTTTGTTTCCTATGTGACACTTTTATCCATTTTTCCATCCAGCGATGTTAAATGGCATGTACAAAGATAATTCTGCCCCTGGTGGTAATATGTCAGAAAAAAAAAAGATTGGATCGAGTATTTGGGGTCGACTGCACGAGCGCGCCCCCCGCTATTGCTACCACCGCCACCGCCGCGCGTGCTTGCTGCCTTGCTGCTGCCGTGCTGCGTGCGTGCTTGCTGAGTGTGTGTGCATGCTTGTCGTGTAGGAGTACTTGTGTGCTTATCGGTGCTTCAGAGGAGCTAATACACTAGGTGCAAAGCAAGCACAAGAAGCAAGGAAGCTAATTGATTTTGACTGGAACAGTGCACGCTCGTCTATTACCTCATGCGACCGGTAGAAGCTAGCTCTTGATCGATTGGATATGTCGTCATTGTTCTTTTTATCCCGCAAAAGAAGAATTTGTCGTTATTGTTTCACTCATATTATTATTATTATTATTATTATTATTATACACATAGTACTATTTTTTTGTATATTCAACAGTGACAAAATATATATCACACTACCTCCGTATTTGCATGTAAATAATCTGGTCACATACTATACTAGGGGTAAAATGGTCTTTTTAGGTCAGGCTTAACACTGTTACTAGGAAAAGCTGACGAAAGTGTCACATAGGAAACAAAATAAAGTTTGAGTGTCAAAAAGGAAAGAAATAAGTTTTTTGGGCCGAAAAAGGAAGCAAAATTTAAGAAATGGTCAAATAAGGAATTCTCTTCCAACCGAGTAGTGGGCTATAGTTCATAGTTTAAGCTAGTGTGAAGTACTGTGGTACTCACTTACGTGCAGTTGGAGTGTCAATGGCGTCTTGATAGCCCCTTAATCAAACAGCGCATGCATTCGGTTAGATGATTTTTCTTCTATGAAAAGGATGTATATATATATCGATCGATATGATAAGGCACGTACCAACATGCACGAGCACGATGGCGATCGGCTTAAATTGTTGGTCCTGATCGACTTTGATTATATATCAAGCTATATATGAATATATTTTCTTGGCCAAAACTAGATGATGAGGACTGCAGAATGTGGATTGACACTGCACATGAGTAAGATACGCTAGTTGGTCACGTACAACCTCATATCATAATCATAGTTATTGATTGATGTAACGACCCATGAGGCGAACAGACGGCAGTCCATATCCTACATGCATGTATATGTACCCAACCACACATAAATTAATCAAATGTGTTTGCATGTGATTAGGTTTGACAGTGATTAGCACGTACGTTCTAGCACTTGATAATTCCAGCACCGGCAAGATTAAACGTAAATTAAATATGTCCACGCCTGTACGCGATCGATGCATGCATGGGTTAATTGGCCGGTTAGTAGGACGCACACATATATGCACCTAAAATTGTAGCCTGGATTGAAGCAAGACAGAGTGCAAAACAATATATATTTTACATATATATAGTTTTAATTCGGATAGATAGCCATTCATATCGATCGATCCATGAGCTAGCTAGCTAGGGAGGTGTTAATGGCGTGTGGGAATTAACGTGGAGGGGAGGAGCAGCTAGCTCGAAAAGGAGGAGCCAGGCGTGGATCATGCATTGATGCATGTTGGTTAGCAAGCCATCTGCACACATCCATCTGCCTGTCCCTGACCTTTACGTGCAACCGCTCGCCGTTGCTTTCACTTTGCCCAAATTAATATGTGTGTATGGACGTGAAGAATCACATGCATGCGCCGATCGACCCACTTGACAAAAATTAAGACCGTTCAACAGGGCAATAGATGTACTACACTGGCTTCAGTGGCTTGGCTCGTGTGCTCTCCCATCTGTCCCGACCGAAAACACGTCATTATATTGCTTGCAGGGCACTCATGCATGACTAATGATTAAAATTTTCGGAAAGAGATAACATTCGGATCTCCAGAAATGTCTGGAATTTTGGAAATTCTTTCGGAATTCCATTCTATTAGAATTAGTCACATTTTACAGAATTTTTACATAACTAAAATCTTATTTTTGAATTTGCTCCAAAAAATTGAAGTTAGAAATATTTTGGTCCTGCTGAAATGATCGATTTTTTTAAGAAACTATTGTTGAAATTTTGAACAGTGTTTATGAAGGTTTACATGCTTGCTTCACTAACACTTTGTGCCAAATTAACCTATATTGGGAAGAAAAGTATTTACAAAATCAGACCTTAGAGGGTAATAAGTAAAAACTCCATGGTACCTTTTTCCATGGAATTAAAGAAACGACTTTGGGCCTCTCGAACCTAACAATCCTAATAAATACAGGTGAGAAGGCTATTTGCGGTAACATGCCGAGTTGCACTATCAAAGTTTTCATATTTAAACAGTCTTGTGGTTAAGAGGACAATGACCGCTCGGAAAGGGAGTGTGTCACAAAGAGTGTCAGGACCGCCGAGAGTACCAATTTGCTTCGTTAATAGTCTCCCCCAAAACAAAAAATCATTAATAGTCTTGGAATGACACTAAGGGAGAGATTCCGTACTTAAGTTTGATTGAAAGCAGCCTAAAGCCAGCTGCGGGATATTACCTTCAAATGTTGAACCAGTTGGGTGACATTGATGGTGTGATGGTTAGTGTTTTGGGTACATGCATGATTGCTTTTTAGCGGGAAGCCGAGGGGGGAGTATGACCTATAATGATATTAATCCAAAACTTTAGGTTTTCACCACCAATAACTTTCAATTTTCAAACACAATTCGATGGAAGTCGAGTTAACTTTTCAAATTCACAGAAAGTTTGCCAGAAATAAGAGCCTGCATGGTACTTTTGCTTGGAAAACTTATTTCCATGTTGGTAAATAGGTTGAAAGCATCTCAAATTTTAACCTGGAATAAGTGCAGATTCTAGCTAGATCATATTTACTTGGGCCGACAAAGCTGATCCATTGCGAGATTAGCAAAATGGCTCATAGATATTTTGCTTCCCAACAATTAGAACACAAAAATGGCTTTTCTTTTCTAGCGAGGAAGTAAACAGAAAAATGATGACTAATATGCAAACAATGCAATAAAAGCATGAATGAGATTTGTATATCTCAACAGGAAATGAGCATCACTGCCTAATAAAATTAACAAAATGAGGGTTTAAAAAAAATCTAGAGCTATTGCTTTTGTACAAATTCACAAGCACATGGTCATACAAGATTAGTGTCATATTTTCTCGAATGTTTCGATGAGGAAAACATATTATTTTCCTAATTTTGGAACAATGCATTTTTAGAAATACTAAACAATTTATCAAAAGTGATGTAAAAGTTGGATGCTTTTGATGATGCGGTAGTCAAGGTTTGGGGCATGTCCCTAATTTTTTATGAAGGGGGCAGGGAGTATGACCTATATTACGATGGTCATCTAACAATACGAGAACATATACCACTAGTAACTTCCACAATTCAAGCATCATTTGATAAAAAAATGTGTTAACTTTAAATTTGAATAAACCTTGTTATGAAATTCTAGCCAATTAGTAGAGAACTCACGGTACTTGGTTAGACAATATTATGTTTTGTCCATACAGATAACTAGACCGAAGCATCTCAATTTCTTTTCCACAATAACATGAGCACACAAGAAGTCATATTTACTTGAGTTTGCAAGTACCGCACATCATGATAATTAAAGAGTGAAATGGATGATACACTAACTTTCTTCCCCGGCAAGTACTAGAAAAAAGAAGTTACGTGCTAAATGTTTGTAAGATTCTTTTTAAATGGACAAGCATTAGTGTTTCCTTGGATAATGAAAAATTATGTGCTAGAAAGGATTGCCCTAAAAATTTCTACAAAAGCAATATATTGTAGCTCTTGCCTTTCTATATATAGGAGCAAAACAAAGAATGTTCTATTCAAATTTGCAAGCATATAAAGCTATGGAATGTTAGAGCAACAAACGGCATTTTCTCGAATATTTTGACATTTGAAACATTATCATTAGCTCAACTAGGATGCAGTTTTTTTTATTAGAGTGTATTCCAAAATAAAGGTGAGAAAATTATTTGTGATAATATATCGAGTTACACTATCACAATTTTCATATTTAAGCAGTCTTGTGGCTAAGAAGACAATGACCGCTAGGCAAGGGAGTGTGTCACAAAGAGTGTCAGGACCGCCGAGAGTACGAGTTAGCTTCGTTAATAGTCTCTCCATATAAAAATATATTCGTTAATAGTCTTGGAATGAAACTAAGGGAGAGATTCCATACTTAAGTTTGATTGAAAGCAGCCTAAAGACAAGTGCGGGATATTCCCTGAAAATGTTGAACAAGTTGGGTTGCATCGATGTTGTGATGGTTAAGATTTTGGGTACCTGCATAATTGTTTTTTAGTGGGAAGAGGAGAGGGCAGTATGACCTGTGATGATAGTAATCACACCACTAACAACTTTCAAATTTCAATCATAATTCGATAGAAATCGAGTTAACTTTTCAAATTCACAAGAAGTTTGCCAGAAATAAGATCACATTACTAGAACCCGCATGGTACTTGCTTGGACAAACTTATTTCCATGTTGGTAAATAGGTTGAAAACATCTCGGATTTTATCAAGAATGATGTGGGCAGATGCTAGCTAGATCAAATTGCCAAGCCCAAGCCCCATGTGGTGCGATAACATGCCAAATGGCTCCTTTTTTATTAAATAATAAGACTATAGTAGTTTTGGAATAAAATAAAAGTAGTATGCTTATTTTTCCTAAAAAACAGCTAAACTCACTCGTTTTGGGCTTTTGGCTTATGGGTCGAGCTCCTGGCTGAAAAATGAGGCCAAGTTTGGTTCTTGAGCTTTCGGGTTGAGCTGATATTTCCCTATTTTTAGTCGGATATCCCTAAAGAATATGGGCCTGAGTTGTATCTTTTTGTTAATTTGAGATTGCTTTTACCATGCTTGTTGTGTGGTAATATGGGCCTGAGTTGTTAATCAAGTTAAATGCCATGTCATTGTGGCATGTGTTTGGTGTGCCAGTTTGGAGAAAATAATGAAATATTGCCACCGTCTCAAAATACTTGTCTTAAATTTGTCTAACTACAGATATACCTACCACTAAAACATGTCTAGAACATCCGTATCTAGACAAATCTAAGACAACTAATTCTGGATGGGCGGAGCTTCACACAGCTAAAATGTAAAAAGTAGCAATATTTTCTAATGGGGCCACAGGTAAAAATTGAAAGGAGAATGCAGGTACCCTTTGAATCATTCATTATCGTCTTCGACCCCATCTTAAATCCGTAACAGCTAATTAATATAAGGAAGTATCACTGCATTCCACTGATAGTACAACAATATCATGCATCGTCCATGATCAAATTAACAACAATGGGTGGGTCAATCAATCAGAGATGCATGAGGGGCACATAGTTCTTGAAGATGTGGTCGACGATGATCTCATACGCCCTCTGCGTGGGGTGGTAGCTGTCGAAGAAGACGTGCTTGTCCACGTCGTCGCACACCCCCATGTACCTGGTGTCGCAGAGCATGGTGACCTCGATGAGCCCGGAGCCGCAGCAGCCGTGCGTGAGCTCCGTGAAGCCCCACCGGTCGCCGTGCACGGCCAGCTCCTCGATGATGTCGTAGATGTCGAAGTAGACGACGAGGGTGTGGAACGTGGGGTCGGCGTTGAGCCTGTCGATGAGCTGCTGCAGCGCCTTGTTGTACATGAGCGCGGCGTAGTTCCGGCGGGCCTCGCAGCGGCGCCGCGGCCCGCCGCCGATGGTGCGCTGCGACGGGACGCACCCTATGGGCGGCATCCCCGTGAAGCCCATCTTCCGGGCGCCCCGCGCGCTGGTGTTGCGGAGGAAGGCCTCGGCGCCGACCAGGAGCAGGTCCACGTAGGCCGGGATGTCGTAGTCGCCGGCGCGGTAGGGCGTCATGAAGTAGGTGTTGGCGAAGTCGTCGGTCCCGGTGACGACGAAGAAGAAGGCGCCGGCGATGATGCGGCGCGTCTCGGCCTCCCCCACGATGCCCACCAGCCTGCGCCGGTACTCGTCGAAGAACTCCAGCTCCTGGTCCATGGTGAACACGTTCACGATCTGCGGGGTCAGTGGGTCGAACCCGGTGGCGCCCGACGCGAAGCTGACGCCGGTGAGCAGGTCCTCCGGCGTGTGCTCCACGTTCAGCCACGGGCCAAGAAGTGGCTTCAAGTTAAGCCTCTGAGCTGAAATGTATTATACAAAAAACATACTAGTTAAGTAAATAATCATCATTAAAAATGTGAAGTAGTTAATGGATCATTTCCAAGTCAAGTTGTGAACTACTCCAAAGCAAGGTTTTGATTACGGAGCAAAAAAAAAAAGAAAAATCGGTTACCGGCGGTAACCGCATATCCCAATACCCCATGAGAAATAGCCTTCCGAGAAAAAAAACATTTTTTTGAAATTAAATGAATTTGCCTGAATTTTATGTGAATTCAAAAAAGTACTTCTGTAACAACCCGGTATTTTTCGGTTACCACGGTAACTGAAAATCTCGGTGCCACACGAGAATTTTTTTCCCATCCGGGAGCCAAAACCTTGCCCCAAAATGAAACAGTTGAGTAGTTGGGTCATAAAGATGAAGAACAAAGGTACAAATTCATAGAGTATGCACCCCTGATTGGACTGGGTCCTGCAGATCTAGACAGGAAGCATATATCCTCTCTACTGCACTGGACATGCTTAATTACTCTCTCTCTCTCTCTCTCTCTCTCTCTCTCTCTCTCTCTCTCTCTCTACTCAAGTGGCACAAGGCCACAGTTTCTTTTATTGATGTTTCAGTCTTTCTTTATTGAACAATTGCGATTGTATCATGCTTAAATACACACGCTCTGTCGTTTTACTCACTCTTAACAGAAAAGAGTGCCTCATTTTATATTGAAGTTTTAGTCTTTTTTGTTTATACATATAGCGATTTAGCCATGTCATGTGAAGTTTAAGTCGCTTGTGAAATTCCAGTTCATTTTTTGCTACTTGTAATTTGTTTGTTTCTTTTAGTTTGGTATTTATGCAATTGCACTTTGTTTTAAATATAACCACACTTTCACTTTTTTGCAGTTTGTTTTGTTTTTATTTGTATTTTTTAGTCGCTTTGTTGTAAGTAGTTGGGTCATAAAGATGAGGACCAAAGGGTACAAATCCATGGAGTATGCAGCACTGATTGGAGGTGGACGGACTGGTACTGCACAGACAGGAAGAATATATCCTCTCCAGTAAACTGTTCATGCTTAATTACACACACTCTCAACTACAGTGCCTTTTCTAAAAAAGTTTCGTTCATTTTTCTAAAAGAGTGATTCAGTCACTTTTTGTGAAGTTTTGGCCGGTTTTTTTGAGAAATTCTGGTTACTTTTTGTTAACTGTAATCTGTTTATTTATATTAGTTTTGTATGCACTTTTATTTGTGGAATTGCATTTTCTATATGATTACAATTAATGTAACCTCTTAATATTTTTATGATGTAAAATGGTGAACGAAAGTCTCGAATTTTCAGTCATATGTGCACGCACAAAAAACATGAATTTGCAACGCTTATGGTAAGAAATAGGACATAATTTTTTACCGAGCAAATCATTTGGAGACGCTGATCATAAGGTGGATATGTTTTTTGTCCAAAGCCGAAGCCTGATTAACGTATCATTCTCTTTTTGACATTCGCCCATCTCTGTTTTCTGCAATGAGGTGTGGTTAGAGTGGTAACCTAATGGCCGAGGCTCGCACTACCTTCATTTTGCTCGATTAGAGCAGACGATATCTTGAAAGCTGAGATATGCCTTCTGTTGTTTTCATCTTTTTCCTCTTATGCCTTTGGTTTCTCTTCTCATTTTCATTTTTGCGAAGTTAGATGTAATTATCCTAAACTTTGGCGGAGAAGTGTAATACCTTTGGTTTATCTTTTTGCGGGGAAGTGCAATACCCTTCTCATTAGTATCTTTGGTCGATGTCCACTCGAGAATGTCGACAGAATGATCAGAAAGGAGGCAAGAGGAGATGTGTACTCCCCATAACTTTGGCGGAGCTTCGAAAAGTATGTATTTGGAAATCACATGTCTGAGTTTATCTTGATAAAGACTTTCATAGTGCATAGAGATTAGTTCTTTATTGAATTTATACATATGCCTCTTTTGTTTTTGGTTGTGTTGGCCGTGTGCTATGCAGAGGCCAGGCTTTCGTTCGATGGAGTTGTATCACCTCGATATATAATTATCAAAGAAAATAGAAAGAATGGTCAAGGACTCAAGGTTATATAACGACGCGTGTCAACATCTAAAACTGCCACCTTTCTTTGCATGCAGGAAGTGACGTGCGCACGCATGCATGCATGCATGCTGCTGATGTGTACTCGAGCTAACTAAGCGAGATACGTACCGATGAGGTCGGGGGGCAGGAGCGCGTTGGAGAAGCGGCCGGTGGCGACGTGGCCGGCGAAGTCCTTGCCGTAGGGCGCGTGGTTGGCCTTCATCCTCGTCGCCGGCAGGTTGTTGTTGTTGCCGGGGTCCACGATCGAGTCCCCGAACACGATCAGCGCCGTCACCAGCGGCTTCTTATTACTACTCCCCTGCTGCTGCGTCGCCTGCACCGTCATCGTCTGGTTCAGGTCCCTCCCGCACACTATCGCGGGCGCTGCTGCCATCGCCATTGCTGCCGCCACCGCCACGAGCAGCCGCCACCGGCTGGTGATCATCATCTTGATCCACATGGATCGTGTAGTGCTAGCTCCTGTTGTGTGAGTTGCTGGCCTCGACGCAGGGCGGCCACAGCTCGATCTGATCTATTTATACACGTCGTCCTGTCCATGGGTATACACTGATCGTCCAGAGCTGAGCAAGATAATGGAGAGAATGTACGCGCGCACAGTGCCGGCCGTCCCCGGGAACTATTCTTGCATGTTGGGTTCCATGACTTTACAACCTAGCAGCAATGGCGCATGCCATGCATGCCTGGTGTGCAAGATGGATTAGTCGAAGATCAACGCATTTTATGAGTATTTATTTATGGTGAGCACTGTTGCGTGCATGCATGAGTATTTATGGATTGTGACAGCAAGCTGAACAGGTTGCATGTTCTTCCTGCCGGACAGACAGATCGAATCCTCCATCATCTCTTCACCAACTTTTGTGGGCATTGATTACTGATCCATTATGTATGTACATATGTACGTATCCTTGATAAAGTAGAGTACGTTGACAACCATGATATACCACCTTCTTTAGATGGATCGAGAACGAGAACCATGTGCATGTGAAGGTGCACTGTTTTCAGATCATATAGCTGGAGGCAGAGCAGATGGATGCCCGAGCTGCACTGCTAATTGTACCGTGTCAACAATCAATTGGAATTTGGAAAGATGGGTGGGACACTGCATGCTTATGCATGTACTCATGATAGAGTAATTCGTTAATTTATTATCTGTTCCGCATGCAGTAGCTATCTGGAAGTTGCCTGAATTTGCAATTGGTGTAATTCGATTTTGTGGCAGAAGGAAGAAGGAGGCGAGTCGCGGTGTCACGGGAACTACTGAAGGCCAAGGCCCAGCACCACCGGACCGGCCCAAGAGGAGGAGCAAGCCCAACAGTCAAGTGACCGGGCCCATGTGGAGCAAGTGAGACTACTTAAGGGCGAGACGAGTGGAGAGCTAGGGCATCGATTGGACCCGAACCTGACGGCGCCGCTGGGCGATGTATCCCCTCTCCCACCTCCGGCTCTCATCTCTCGATCCCCTTTTCTTGCTGAAAACCCTAGCTACTTGTATCTCTGATTTGATCAACTGAGAGTAAATCCTATCGCCTAAATACTAGATCCGTGTCATCTGGTAATCAGAGCCTTCAATTCCACCAGAAATTTTCTCTTCCGCATCGCGAAGCCGGGCGCCAAGATGCGCAGATCAAGGAGATCATGGCGGGGACGGATGCCCAGAAGCAGTGGGAGGAAGCGGCCGCGGAGCGAAGCGGCATCGCCAAGGCCCTCCTGTCGATTCAGCAGACGCTGGATCGGATGGCCCCTGCGGTCGCCAAGATGGAGCCCGCGGTCGCGAAGATGGAGCCTACGCTCGTCGCTCTCGAGCCGGTCGTCCAGGATCTCGCAACCTGGCGGCCTACTGTGGACGCAGCGGTGGGGAAACTCCAGACGGATCTCGGCGATATCCGGGCGCAGCTGGAGAAAATCGCGTCGGGCGCCACACCAGCCAACAAGACGACGCCAGATCTCCGTACGGCGGACGCGCCATCGTCCTCACTCGAGCAAGGTGACGACGGTCACGGGCAAATTGGCCACCGCAGGACTCTACTTCCACGGGCGTCGGCTAGTGAAGGGCCGATCCTCACTACGCCGGTCCCGGCCAATGGTACGTTCCGAACTCCGTTTCCCCCTCCTCCTTCTTCCGATTTGGGCGGAGGTGGGCACCAAGGCGTCATGAGTGGTCGTTTTGGCAGCAAACTCATGGAGTGCCCTGAATTTGACGGCTACAACCCCACGGGCTGGCGTCTTCGTTGTGAAGCCTTTTTCCGTGTGAACGGGCTCGATCCGCATGTTTGGGTGGACACTGCTATTGTTCACTTCACGGGGGCGGCTGCATTGTGGTTAGAGTGGTCCAAAATGCATCTTAAGAGTGATAATTGGGAAGGGTTCTGCATAGCGGTGCTAGACAAATTTGGCCGCTCTGAATTTCAATTACTTCTGCGCAAGTTTTCGAAACTGAAGCAAACAGGCTCAGTTCTCGAATATGCGGAACAATTCAATTTGTCCATGCATAGTCTGTTAGCTCATCATAGCTCGTGGGATCCCCTATTCTTTACTACTCAATTTGTAGAAGGATTACATCATGAGATTAAGGTTGCTGTAATGCTTCATCGACCCCAAGATTTGGAAACTGCCGTCTCTTTGGCTGAATTGCAGGAAGAGGTGGTCGAATTGGTGCGCCTGGAGCAGGAGAACAATGGGTCGTCTCGGCCGGGGAGTGGCAATACTCGAGCGAGGCGATTCACATCTCGGCCCCCGTTGGCCCTCACTCTGCCGGCGTCCGCCAGTGCAGGGCGTACCTCACCAACGCCATTGCCACTCGAGACACGCCGCGGGCTCGACATCGCTAAGGCGCCCGCGGGCTCGTCTCCATCAGTGGACGACAAGCTCAAGGCATTGCGCAACTTCAGGAAAGCGCGAGGACTCTGCTTCACTTGTGGGGAGCGATGGGGGCCAGGGCATACTTGCGCTTCCACGGTGCAGCTGCATGTTGTGGAGGAAATGGTGGGCATGCTGTCGCCACCAACATCACCCGACCCCTCACCAAGTGCACAAGTCGATAGCTCAGAAGAGGATTTATGTTTGCTGTCGGCGGCTGCTGTCACGGGTACAGAGGCGCCCAAGGCTTTTCGTCTGCATGGCAAAGTAGGTAACAAAGTGCTATTGATGCTGGTCGATTCAGGTTCTTCTCATAGCTTTGTCAATTCGGAAGTGGCTAGGCATTGGCCAGGGGTGCAGCCAATGAAACAACCCCTGAAGGTGAAGGTGGCTGATGGAGCTGTCACCCTATGCGACAAGGAATTACCAGGTTGTGAATACCAGATCCAAGGAGAGAAGTTTCGATCCACGTTCAAACTCTTTCCACTTGGCTGCTATGATATTATATTAGGAATGGACTGGCTCGAGTCTCGAGGGCTGATGACAGTAAACTGGACTGAGAAATCTATGGCGTTTAAACACAGTGGCAAGCAAGTGCAACTCAAGGGGATAGACAGCTCATAGATTGTTTGCGAACCAATTTCCTCTACACAGCTGTATTTGTTGCAAGCACGGACGGCTATCGCTCATGTGATGCTAGTAGCAGAAATCAATGTAGATGTAGAAACGACTCCAGTGCCGCCGGCAGTCCAAGCGCTACTTGATGAGTTCAGCAGTTTGTTTGAGGAACCCAAAGGTTTGCCACCGTCGCGAGAGTTCGATCATTCCATTGACCTCGTGCCCGGAGCCCAACCAGTGAACGTGAGACCGTACAGATACAACCCTGTTCAAAAGGACGAGATTGAAGCACAAGTGCGCGAGATGCTACGTCAAGGAATCATGCAATGCAGTCGCAGCCCTTTTTCTTCTCCCGTCCTACTGGTTCAGAAGAATGACGGAGAATGGAGATTCTGTGTCGATTACCGTCACTTGAATGCGATCACCATCAAAAACAGATACCCAATTCCCGTTATTGAGGAACTCCTGTACGAACTGCATGGGGCAACAGTGTTTACCAGCCTCGATTTGAGGTCAGGATATCATCAGATTCGGATGCGACTAGGAGACGAGCCGAAGACTGCTTTCCAAACCCATCACGGACACTTTGAGTTTAAATTGATGCCATATGGAGTGACTGGGGGGCCATTTACCTTTCAGCACGTGATGCACATTGTTCTGGGGCCACTGCTTCGCCATGGCGTATTGGTGTTCATCGACGACATTTTGGTCTTCAATAAGACACTCCGGGAACATGTGCAGTTACTGCGCGAAGTTTTTCAGAGACTGGAGAAATACTCACTCAAGCTCAAGATCAAAAAGTGTGTCTTTGCGCAGCCGCAGCTCAGGTATCTGGGGCATGTGATCAGCGCGGAGGGGGTGCATACTGACCCCAAAAACATTGAGAAAGTTCAAGCATGGAGCTCACCAACTTCTGTGAAGGAACTACGACAATTTTTGGGGCTGGCCGGGTACAATCGCAGATTCATCAAGCACTACGGGGTGGTCAGCCGCACGCTCACGGATCTGTTGAAAAAAGGCGTGCCATATCAGTGGACGGACACGTGTGAGGAAGCCTTCCAAGCTCTGAAGCAAGCTCTGACGCCAGCCCCAGTGTTGGCATTGCCGGACTTCAAACAGCCCTTCACGGTGGAGACCGATGCCTCTGACGTGGGTATAGGCGCTGTCCTGATGCAACAACACCACCCAATCGCCTTCTTGAGCCAAGCGCTTGGCCCTCGACATCGGATGCTATCCACATACGAGAAGGAGTGTCTTGCCATTCTCATGGCAGTGGAGAGATGGCGACCGTACCTGCTGCAGTCTGAGTTCACCATTCGCACCGACCACCGCAGCCTGACATGCTTGGATGAACAACGACTCACCACACCTTGGCAGCACAAGGCACTGTCAAAACTGTTGGGACTACAGTACAAGATCGAGTACCGAAAGGGGGCAACCAATTTGGCTGCTGACGCCTTGTCACGCAGACCGAATGGGATCAACTGCTCAATCACAGTCTGCGTTCCCGCGTGGCTAACTCAAGTCAAGCAAGGATATAGTGCGGATTCAAGTTGCAGCAACATGTTGGCCAAGGCAAAGCAAGGTGTTGCGCTGAAGGGGCCATTTCAGGTAACAGACGACCTTATCCGATATAAAGGGAGGGTGTGGCTGGGTCAAAACAAAGAGGCCCAGGGCAAGGTACTACACGAACTACACTCTGGGGCATTGGGTGGCCATTCGGGAGTCCAAGCAACATACAATCGCATCATCGGATTGTTTGCATGGCCTAAACTGAAGCAGACGATGAAGAAGTTCGTGGGCAATTTTGCCATTTGCAAACAGGCCAAGCCAGAGCATGTCAGGTATCCCGGCCTTCTTCAACCCCTACCGATTCCAGAACAGGCTTGGGAAATGGTGACCTTAGATTTCGTTGAAGGACTGCCAAAGTCAAAAGGCTACAACTCCATTCTCGTGGTCGTGGATAAGCTCACACGGTACGCCCACTTTATCCCACTCCGGCATCCATTCTCTGCACTGCAAGTGACCAAGGCATACATGGAAAATGTATTCAAGTTGCACGGACCTCCGGACAAGATGGTTTCAGATAGGGACCGGATTTTCACCAGTCGGGTGTGGCAAGAACTGGCCAAGCTGACACGGACCACACTGAACATATCATCAGCGCGGCACCCGCAGACCGACGGCACAACAGAGAGGGTGAACCAGTGCATGGAGCTCTACTTGAGATGTTTTGTCCACAATTGTCCGAGCAAATGGGTTGACTGGCTGGCATTGGCAGAATTCTGGTATAACACCTCCTATCACTCCGTCCTCAAATCATCTCCCTTCGAGGTGCTGTATGGACACAAACCCCGATTCTTTGGTATCACCAATATCGCAGACGATACGGTGTCTGACCTGGCGGCTTGGACGAAAGACCGAGCCACAGTGTTGCAATCTCTGAAGCAACACTTGCATCGCGCCCGTCAAGTAATGAAGGCCAAGGCAGACCAGAAGAGAACAGACCGGGTGTTTGCAGTTGGGGACTGGGTGTATCTCAAGCTACAGCCGTATGCACAATCATCAGTCGCGGCTCGAGCTAACCACAAATTGGCTTTTCGATATTTTGGTCCGTTTCAGGTCATTGGGCGAGTCGGCGAAGTGGCATACAAGTTGGCGCTGCCGGAGCATGCCAAGATCCACCCCGTCATCCATGTATCCCAGCTCCGCGTGGGTGTCCCTCCGGACACAGAAATCATGTCGGAGCTACCGGTCCTCGACGAAGATCTCCTACCATTCCAAGTACCTGCAGCCATCCTTCAGTCCGGAATGTGCAGCGTGGAGTTCGACAAGTACCGCAAGTGCGGTGCACTGTCTGCAGCTTTCTCGGCCGACCACTGGGAGGATGAGGTGCCCTTTCGCCGGTTTCCTCGAGCTTTGGCTTGGGGACAAGCCAAAAAGCAAGGGGAGGAATGTCACGGAACTATCAAGGCCAAGGCCCAGCACCACCGGACCGGCCTAAGAGGAGGAGCAAGCCCAACAGTCAAGTGACCGGGCCCATGTGGAGCAAGTGAGACTACTTAAGGGCGAGACGAGTGGAGAGCTAGGGCATCGATTGGACCCGAACCTGATGGCGCCGCTGGGCGATGTATCCCCTCTCCCACCTCTGGCTCTCATCTCTCGATCCCCTTTTCTTGTTGAAAACCCTAGCTACTTGTATCTCTGATTTGATCAACTGAGAGTAAATCCTATCGCCTAAATACTAGATCCGTGTCACGCGGTACCGAGGTTGACACGGGGACAGGGGCGCCACGGCGAGCCGCGGCGAGGCAGAGGGGACGCCGAGCCAAGAGCAGCCATAGGAGAGGCCAGGAAGAAGTTTCTCATGTTTGGGTGGGGACTGCTATTGGAGGATGAAGATGAAGGGGAGTTGTTGGATGGGAATCCAACGGCTGAGAAAATCGGATGACTATTTTTTTTCTCATACAACCGTGAAATAGTCACTCCCCTATCAGTTCTTCAAGCTAGTCGATTTACATGGTGAAAAAAAAAAGTCACTGAGAGACAGACATTCGTTGTTGCATGCTTAATGGAAGGTAGCCCATGCGCATTCATTCGTTGGCTACACATATGTAGTGTGCCCCAACGGCCCAACGCACTCCTTAATATACTCTGAGACGCATGGCAGGGCAGGTGCACCCACCACTCTGAGAATGTATCGTGTACCCCGAAGAATATATGTCGAGACATGTCCTTGCTCGATCCAGATCAAAAGGAAACGAGAAGATTGCCTCTTCAAAGACGTTAGCGTGCATGCAAAGGCAATGGCATGGTGATGACATTATGAACCCATATCACCATTAGTCCTCCTTCTAAGGCAGTCGAAACTCTGTTCTCCGTCTTAGAGCAATTCTAGTAGAGTCGTCATATTGACGGCCTGCAACATATTATGAAGGCTAGTAAGGTGGCACACAAATACAGAAACGTCATAAATATAGCCTTTAAAACGTTTCTTCATGTAGGATCCTTTTTTGATTGGCTAACAAGACATCTTTCTTCCCCATCTCATTAGAATCTCATCAGACAACAATGAAAGAACTTTTGAACGTGATATCAACAAGGATATCTAGTAATATTTCAACAAGGATTCTACTATGATTTAAACAAGAATTTCTCATACGGTTTCAACCAGGATTTCCACTATGATTTGAACTGGCGGACTATGACTAATTTGACCTCTTCCTTTGGTTGGAAGTGACTTCGCGCGGGTGGGAGATGCTTCGGCTGCTTCCACTTTCGGCTTCACACAGTTGACGAATGTTTGCGCGTCCTTGATGCGGGAGAAGGCCACAACTTTGTAGCCTTCGTTAGTGCGACGCCCATTTCAACCAAGGCGGACATCATAATGAGGGCAAGGTACCAGTCGGCGCTCTTCCCAAACTCTCTCAATCTCAGGGCGATCCTCTTCGATCTCACCGGGGAAAGGTACACGATGACAGCTCGGCCACCGCGACAAGGCCGATGGGGGTTGAGTGTGGTGGCAGCGGGAAAAGGTGAAGATAGGTGATAAGTGTGAGACTTATATGTGTAGAGACCGGATGTTGGTTCATATTATGACATTGGTTAACAACGGGAAACTAGCGCATAAGGTTTTGCCTAACTATACAGGGTCAGGTCCCCAAAGCAGGGCACCACCGATCCATCTGTGTATATCCAGTCGATAGATGGAGGAAACATGGCCAGCGTCGGTCTGGTTTCCATGCGTGATAGTGTGATTAGAGCGGTAATAGATGTACTATAGTATAATTCTATCAAGTAAATTAATGTTCCTGAACTAGACGGAACGGAAGCGCTAAACTGTTCTGAAACTGAATCTCTGCCTGTAATATGTGTCTGTACTTAACTGAATCTGCATTTGTTTCTGAACCTTTTTTTTTTGAGGGAAGACAAATTTGTTTCTGAACTGAATCTGCGCATGTTCGTTCTCACTCCCGAACTGGGCCTTATTTGGGCCGAGGCATCAGGTGGGCTGACTGCGGTGACGTTGAGACTCTAGCGCTTCGCGTGAGCAAGTTAGATATCCACGCCGCCAAATCAATCCCCTTGCCCGACCTAAACCTCATCGGCGCCGCGCCCCAACTCCATCGCCGACCCAGCAGCATGCACCCACCATCGCGCGCCGTACCGGTCCTCCACCGCCACTCCCTGCCGCCTCCCCGACCTATCATTCCGGTTCTTATGACGCCTGCGCGTTACCACTGGACCGGTGTAGATGTGTTTAGAGTTTGATTGGATGAGATGTAATGGTTTCGAAGGAAGATCTGAAATGCTGTATGCTTGGCTTCTTGCACTTTTTTATTCCTATATGTAACACATGCTACTTTACATCTTATTACAACTGATTGGTCGGTTCCCATTTTACAGCTGGTTCGGATGCGCAAAAGTGGATGGATTTCCACTTTTCACCAACAGGGCTGATGCACATATTTTAAATTTCCAATTTCCAATTTCCAATTTACGGCGGCGACGGAAGATCATCCTTGGATGTACATGGGGCATCAGGGGGAAAAACGCTTATAGCGCAAAATTGGTGGAAAGAACTAGTCAGTTTGTTGATCAAGCCTTGATCTCTAGGGCAGATGCTCCTGGTGCATATATTGTGCCCATGTTGTTGTTGCTCTAACACCCAGACGCAAACAAGGGTTAGGACCGGTCGCACGCACGCTTGTGCAACTATATATGGTTTTGGACCATATATATTATAAGGGTGGTTCAAAATTCTGTCAAGAAGCTTATGACTGATATGATGTATGAGGCACGTGTACAGGCTGTAATAGGCTATTACAGAGAAGTTGAAAAAGTGACAATAAGCCGATCAGATGCTTGCAGGATTTATCTGACACTGGATCATGGATCAGTACATGGAGGTAATTTTTTAACCACTCCAAAGCTTTTGGTGTATCTTTATAAACAGTATATTACTCTAGCTAGTTATGCAGTCCTAACTATGGAAACAGGGCGTCCAGTTTAAAACAGTTGGAAACATGTAATGGTGGATCTTCTTCTGAATAAAAAGAAAAAAAAATCTATCTAATGAACAAAGTAATTTAAAACTGCTGCCTAGTTCTATAGTTGAATCAATTACAAGGAAAGGTGACCCACTAATGTGATCGTAAATTAAGAATGATAGCCAGACCCTTTCTACAGAATTCATCCAAAAACTTCTTACTCTGGAGGTTAGAACATTTAAGGAATTTGATTCTAGCAACCAGCAACTATTAATTATCAACTCATACAGGCAGTACCATGGTGGGCTAACAACAGGGAAGATGCATGGAGGAAGCTTGCTGAATTGAAGTGTGTTGTAACGCTGCTTGGAAAACAGAGCCTTGTTAGGGTAGGGAGCGCAAGGAGAGAATGCAAATACCTGCCCACTGCAAAGGCAGTGCCTCAGTAACCTGCCACACAAGGAAATTGGTATGTTACTCACATTAAGTTGTCATGTACCTAGTTTTTAAAGCTATCTCATCTTTGTAACCAGCCATCTATACAGGAGAGGGAAGAGAAGAGGCCGTTCTCTCATATTGAAGCCTACACTATAGGAAGGAAGGTTGACCAAGAGGGCACAGTTTATAGCCGAAGCACAAAAGGCAAGCTTATAAGATTTAACCTCCTTTATAAATATCTTGCTACAATATTGCTATTCATAATGAGTTCCGACGGTAAATTTAACACAGGAGGCATATAAAGAAGTTGTTGAAGCAATGCAAGGTCCTAACTTTAGTTGGGTACATGAGCCTATAGATCCAATCACTGTCATGTTAGGTGATGGCTACATCAACACCTAGGGAGCATTTGCTTAGTGTGAACATTGAGCAGCACACCAATGGATGATGTACGCCCATCAAGGCAATGGAGGACTTGGTGCGACAAGTCAGCAGTTTAGGGAGGAGCTGCAGCAGGAATGTGTGGCATCTTAACAAGGGTGGATGCACGAATGCGAGGCATTTCAACAAGAGTTGTTGCACGAACAAGGGGAAATCAGAGGGAGCGTGAGGCATTTCAGAAAGATCGATAAAATTTCATGGCTCAGATTAAGGTTTTGATCTTCAGAATGTAGTATAACTGCGGCATATGTATTTACATACCTTGCTAACCATATCTCAATTGCAGTCAATGTGCCCTCAGTTCAATGGTAGCCACCCTCGCTATCCAGCTGCCCCATCACCACAGCTTGCAAGTACATTTACACATGCTTTCATTTTTGTTGTCACGGTTTTTCTCCCGCATAATTCTACATGTTTAGTTGTAACGATTTCGGCCATGGCCCTGCGTTATGTAAGCTGGATGTTTAATTAATCACTTCCGCTTCGGTACAACCCCCCTAAACACATCAACGGAGGAGATCTCTTCATACCCCTTCATAATAAAGGGTATGATGGTCTTTTTTCAAAATACACCGGCGACAATTTTTTTGAGACAGCCCGCGCAAATAACAGCAGTTAACAGTAGCCTGGGCCGGCCCAACAGCAAGTCGTCTCTCTGAAACACTGGAAAATCCTTTAAAATATGTGCATGCGATAGGTATTGAACACAGGACCTTGCACACTCAGGGAAATGAGCCAACCACTAGACTAACCAAACTATAATGACAAAAGAGCAGCGCCGTGTGCTAAGACTATTAACAGCGACATAGCTGAACATTTTTTGAATTTTGAACGTGACTTTTTTGATCGCAAAAGAAATTCCAAATTGATTTTTAACATGCATACAAATTTTCCAAACAGTAGAACAGATTTTAAAATATAAATAAATTTTGGAAACCGAGATTATTTTTTTAAATTCTGAATAATATTTGAAAACACAAACAATTTTAAAAATCTGATTTTTTTTCAGAAAATGTGACCATTTTTTGATATTTTGAACTTTTTTGAAAAATAAGAATAAATAAATATGCTGAACATTTTGTAACATTGTGATTAAAAAAAGTAACCTTCTAAATGGTTCTAGACTGGAAAACTGGCCTGGTATCAACAGTTAGGGAATTCTTTTCAAACCATAGTTCTCGCCACCCTTTGTGCCATCAGGTGTGTGCATGTCATCGTAAGAGAAATATTTTTTAGGAAATCTATCATCGCACGTCATCGTAAGGGAAATCTTTTTTTAGGAAATCTATCAACACATTCTCTTCTTCTTCTTCTTTCATGTTACCGGGTTTGTACGACACACCCACTTTATTCAATTTTTTTATTAATCTCTACATTGTTGAATGTGTAAAAAGTGCTATGGGACGGACTCTTCCGACTTAACCGAAACCTCTGTGTTGTACATGACGTACTTGCGGGCTTTCATTAAATATACTCAAATTTTGCAGGCAACTGGGCATTGTCATCCTAGCACTCCACGCAATTTTTAAATGAATTCGGACACCAAACACACATTATGTCACGTCCGATCAGTATTGTAGGGATTATTCACCGGAAAAACCCTAGACAATGTGTGAAATGTCAAAAATAGATGAAACTTGGTTTGGATGCTTTCCATTAAGATAGAATGATGTGGAAAAAATTTGGGTCCATTTGATGAATATGTAAAAAAAAGAAGTGCTATGGGATGGACTCTTCCGACTTAACCGAAACCCCTATGTTGTACATGATGTACTTTTGGACTTTCATAAAATATACCCAAATTTTTTAGGTTGCTGGGCATGGTCATCCTAGTACTCCACACAAAATTTGGACGAATTCATACACAAAACACACGTTGCGTCACGTCCGATCAGTATTTTAGGGATTTTTCACGCAGAAAATAGAAATTGCATGAAATCTAGAAAATAGATGAAACATGGTATGGACGCTTTCCATGATGATAGTATTCTGTGGAAAACAATTGGGTCCATTTGATGAATATGTAAAAGAAAGTGCTATGGGACGGACTCTTCCAACTTAACTGAAACCCCTATGTTGCATATGATGTACTTGTGGACTTTAATAAAATATACCGAAATTTTGCAGGTAGTTGTGCATGGTCATCCTAGTACTTCACACAAAATTTGAATGATTCAGACACCAAACACACGTTGTGTCACGTCCGGTCAGTATTTTACGGATTTATCACCAGGAAAACCCTAAAAATGCATTAAATGTCAAAAGTCAATGAAACTTGGCATGGATGGTTGCCATGATGGTAGAATGTTGTGGAAATTTTTTGGGTCTATTTGATGAATGTGTAAAAAAAAGTGCTATGAGACGGACTCTTCTGACTTAACCGAAACCCATACCTTGTACATGATGTACTTTTGGACTTTCACAAAATACACCCAAATTTTGCATGCAGCTGGGCATGGTCACCCTAGTACTCCACGCAAAAATTAAATGAATTCGGACAGTAAACATATGTTGCGTCACGTCCGGTAAGTATTTTAGGGATTTTTCACTGAGAAAACCCTTATACATGCATAAAATAACAAAAAAAATATTAAAATTGGACATGAATGCTTGCCATGATGATAGAATACTACGGAAAAAAATGGATCCACTTGATGGATGTGAAAAAATGCTACGTGACAAAAAACACGTCACATGACGAATAATACAAGAACAAAAAAATTAATTTGAAAACAATACAACAGTCATCAATGCTCTCATTTTGAAAATATGAACTGTTTGTATGAACCTTCCTAGTTCGGAACTAGTGAATATTCATGGTAGCAATCCATATCCTAAACAAAGAGTACACTGAAGACCGATGCTTATGACAAGCAGAGGAAATTGCTATTTTCTTCTTGTTCATCTTTCCTCTTGCTCGGACATAGATTGTTCGCACGAGTTTTTGGAAAAAATCACAGGTTTTAGAAAAAGTTTGTAAAAATTGAGACAAGTTCGCGGATCTGAAAATCGTTCATGTATTTGAAAAAAATCACTGATTTGAGAAAAAGTTCACAAGTTTAAGAAATTAGACACGGACTTGAAACACAGTTCACGAATTTTGAAAATTTCAGGATTTTAGAAAAATTTCATGAATTTTAGAAAGGAAAAGAAAATGAAAATGAAAAAAGAGAAGGAGATCGAGAAAAAACAGTAGAAAAAATGGCTAGAGAAAACCAGAAAAATAAAACAAGGCATTGCCTTTTTTTGTTTACATCACGTCTGAGGGCATGGCTGCGCCGAGAAACATTTGGAGAAAGCATGGATACATAGGTTGTTCACGAGTTGTTTAGCATAAGAAAAACAAAAGTTGCAATCTGTACACCACCATTAGCTCTCCTAGTTGGTTAGTGGCACTGTCTGAATACAACGTGGTAATAAGTTCGAATCTCACTACCTGCATCTATTTTTGAATATTAAAAATATATTAATGGGCCGACCCTGTGGGTGTTAGCACAGAATTGGGCTCCTCGTGCGTACGACATGCGTACGAAAATGGATACGTTGAGTGAAAAGACTATATTGACCTTTATACGTTTTGGAGGGGGGTTGTACCGAAGCGGAAGCGTTAATCATATGCATGCTGGATGTTTAAATAATTTTGTAGTATAGCCACCAGCTAGCTATTATGAACAATGTGAATGTGTTTATCTAGGTCAGCACATATATATGTGTGTGATTGTACTTGAAGATTAATAGATCTCACTCCATTGATCATATATCACTCTACGTATCATATCTCAACATGGTTAAATCAAGCTGAAACTTGATTTTCTTGTTAAAAGAAACATAGCTGGAAGAATGTTAGCTACTCTTTTATGCTTGCCGCCTACTTTTGTTACTTTCTGACTGTTTTTGCTTTTGGTATAATGTAGAAAACTTCTGAGTCAGATGATGGCTGCTGCTCTTAGTGTCCATGGAGTGCGCAATCAGACCAGTAGTGGTGAAGATCATGTCGGTGAGTCCAGTCCGGTTTAACCATTAGCTCACAGTTTGATGACTAGTTATATGCTAATTTGATCAGATCAATGCTACAAATCCAACCCCATGTGACAACAAAATGCTAACGTGGCCACCTCCATATTCGGTGAAGGTGAAACAGAGGGTCCATCCATCGATGGGTTTCTTAATTAGGACATCGATCTGTTCCCAAGTCTTGTCATAGTCAGCCAAGTTGATGCCACTTAACAATGTGTCAATGTCAGTATCACGTTCAGACCTCCAGGCTCCCCTAGTTAATTAGTAGGACCTTGAACGAGCCCCAAGTCTTCTCAAATATAAATTAGCTAGGCCTTGTTTAACAGGTAATTAATGGTCAGCCAGTTGATTGAGAGCTGGCTTAGCTAGCAACTCTCAGGTATTACTGTGAATTCTGAATTGTGTGTGTGTGTGTGTGTGTGTATGTGTGTGTGTTTAGTTTGTTAAGCCAGCTGGTCGGTAGGCAATACTAACCACACCCATATTGATGGATTACCCAGCTGTTCTGCTCAATTAAGATATCCGTGCCAATGCAGATCCATTGAGTCAGCAAAGGTGAAGTAGATCTGTGGTACGAGTGTATGACTAGCTGTAACCATTAGTTGGACAAAAACTTGCTCTCTTGAAGCTGGATGACAAGCCGATCCAACAAACACCCAAATATATCATGAGGCTGGATGATGAACCGACCCAACAACCCCCAAATCTGTCATGAAGAACGGACCCAACAATCTCCCAAATCAAAATACCTTACCCATTCTACATCCTTCAATGTTAGATATACTCGGCAATAGCAACTTTGCATCTATATTAGTTTCCTATCAATGAGTTTCTTAATTAGGCCCCCGATCAATTCCCAAGTTTTTTCATACCTGGGTAAGTACAGCCGGAAACTTGCATCGACTGGAAATTATAGGTGTTATCTAAGGGCATCTTCAGCCGCGCCTCCAGGAAGGCCTTCCCAGGCGATTTTTTCGCGCCGGCGCCGAATAAACGGCCCAATCGCGCCCTCAGGAGCCCGATTTTCGCCGGCTTGGGCCGAAAACAGCGCCGGCGGACCCAACCCAAACCAGGCGCCTGGGCGCTGGGCGAAACTGTTTTGGCGCGAAAAAAGCGGGCCAGCGTCGGCCGACTTCGGCGCCTCGTCTTCCCCCAACGGCCCGGTTCCTGAGAATCAATGGCAAGGCTGCCGCCGGTCAGCCTTGCCATTGATTCCTCACGAGCGACGCTTCACGGGACGGCGCCGACGCCTCCCCTCCCTCGCACGCGTACATACGGGCGCGGCCCGGCTATAAAAGTCAGCGGCCTCCACTCGCCTGTGCCTACACCAGCCCCGCCCTCGCCGCCGTCCAGCCCTCCTCTCCTCGCTTTCTCCGAAGCGCTGCCGCCAGCCTCCCTCTACCTCTCCCGAGCCGTCCGGCCTCGCCGTCGACATGGCGTAACGCTTCCCGGAGACGAGGCGGCGCTAACGGCTGCCGGCCGTCGTTCGCTCCGCCGAACAGAGTCCTCGCTCTGTTCGGCGAACATCCGGCGCCGCCGGACATGCGCGCCCCAACGGGTGGAGACTCAGCGCCGGGAGTGCCCATTCCCCGTTGTTCGATGCCGTGGCGGCCGGCATTTCGCCGAGGAGGTCGAGATCGTCTGCGCGTCCCTCACCGACGCCCAACTCTCCCTCCCCAAGATCGCCGCCGACAACCACGCGGCCCTGGCGGCGATTTCGAGCGCCGCCAAGAAGCAGCGATTACGTCCACTAACGGGCGCCGGTGGTCGGCGGCCGCAGAATAGCGAGGGCGCCACCTGTGGGCGTCCCGGCCGCACACTCGAGGTGTGCTCACGTACCTCGAGGGCGGTAACGACCGCCGTTAAGCGTACCCAGCGCAGCACCGGCCAGCGTCGGGCATGGGCGCCAAGGAGGTTCGTCCTCCTCCTCCTCCTCTTCCTCCTCCCAATCCTGATCGCACTCCTCCGGCTTGGCCCTGCTCGGCGTCAAGGCGAGCCAGCGCGGAGTCGCCGCTCGGCCGGGCGCACTTCGCAGCGCCGGCATAAATCATCAACGAGGCGGCCGCGCGCTCCTCCTCGTCGGCTCCTGCGCTTAGTCAAGCCAAAGACGGAGCGGGCTGGCGCCGTGAAGACGGAGCCGGGCTGGCGCCGGTGAAGGCGGAGTTCGGCAACGACGACGCGACCCTAGAATGGGCGCGCCAGACTCCATTGCGATGGAGAAGGCGTGCGGGAGAAGGTGAAGGCGCCGGTAACGCCGCCTGCGCCGCCGAGGCGCCGACGCGGCGCGATGATGAAGGCGGTCGTCGTCCTATGCGACAGCGATGACGACGACGACGACGACGCGCCGCCGCCAGTCCGCCATGGCGACGCCGGGTCCAGCAGGGGCGCCCGCGTCAAGGAGGAGAAGGCCGACGACGACGATGGCGGCGACGGCGGCGACGACTTCAGCCCTTTCTTTTTTAGATTAGGTTAATGTAATGAAAATGCGCGATTTTCGCCGAAATTTGCCATGTTTAGCCGAAATCTAACTACTTTTTATCATAACTTCGCCGAACGGCCCTTCTTCCTTTTTTTTAATACGCGCCTGGGGCGGCCCTGGGGGCCGACGGCTGGGGACCGACTCACTCCCAGGGCCATTTTTTGCGCCGGCTCACCCCCAGGCGGCGCTTTTAGACGCCCCCTGGGGGCCCAACGGCTGGAGATGCCCTAAGAAACGCACAGATGTCGGGACATCCAGATCCCCCACCACTGTTGAGTTTTACTAGTTCCTACTTGATAAAATTCTTCTATTAGGTCCTCGATTGATTCCCAAGTCTTCTTGTAGCTAACTAAGTTCAGCAGGAAGCTTGCATCAAGTGAAGATTATAGGTGTTATCTAAGAGCATCGCATGCAGTCCCCTCAAAAACCTACCCTATACCCTATAAATGGGTTTAAGGGCTCTCCCAATATTTTTTTTGGGTTTCATCGGTGTGCTGCTGTAGCATTCCCAATACAACTCCCCTTATACTTTGTTGGCATATGTGCCCCACCTCTCTCTCAGCGGAGCTCCGGCGACACTGTGCGGCAGCCGGCAATGGCCCGGTGGCCGGCGGTGTGGTGGTGGGGCGCCAGTGTAGCGAACGAAGCGGGTGGCTAGTGGCATGGTGTCGGTGGAGGCACGACAATCATCATTGGACGACTATGGAAGGGGAGGCGGTGTGGTCGCAATCGTTGCAAATTGCAACTCACCACCGGTAAGGCGGACTTCGGCCGGTTGTGGCAGAGGACATTCGGACTTTGGCCGGTTGTGGCAGATGCCCTTTGGACCATGAAATCCTAGGTGTTTGGCTCCCCCCATAGTGGATTGGATTATAGGCACAATTGCGTCGGCGACAACAACAAAGACTTATAGTCGCAAACAAGTTGTGGTAAACTAGAGTTGAATTCCATAAGATATTGAAACAAGTCTTAAAGTCCCAATCAATTCATGGTTCTGGCACATGGGTAGCTAAATTCCATGCACCCCCGCCTATGGCTATATCTTTGGTGATGTTTCAATCCTTCAGGTCTCATCCCTCTCTGGGTTCTGCCCGATCAAATTGATCCATCTCTTTGCAAAGCTCTTTGCAAAAGTTCTGTCTCTCCGGCTAGCCCCGTGTCTTGGGGACCTTGTGTCCTTTAATCAAAGTGATTTCATTGCCGGAAGGTGCATCCATGGAAATTTCTTACTGGTGCAGCAGACGGCCAGGCAACTACACAACCTCAAGCTGCCTCGGATCCTTCTCAAACTCGACATCGCCACTCCTGGAGACTCTACGCCATCTTGTCTTTCGCCCACGCTGGAGGGAATGGATCTCCATCTTGCTCTCCACATCCAGTGCCCATATCATGATCAATGGCTCGCCTGGCCAACCAATTCGACATGCGAAGGGGCTAAGGTAGGAGGACCCTCTTTCACCGATGCTCTTCATGATCGTGATCGACATGCTCAACTCGTTAATCCAGCACGCAATCTAGAGTAACATCATGCGGCGTCTCACTCAGCCACACATGGCTTCCAGCATCTCTCTTTATGCAATGATGTTGTGATCTTTTGTCATCCGGACGACGAGGAACTCAGCGCGGTTCGGTAGATCCTTCACATCTTTGGGGTGGCCTCCGGACTACGCACGGATTTTGCCAAATGCTTGGCCACCCCATCTGCTGCTCTGACACCCAGGCATTTGCGGTCAGCAATGTTATGGCTTGCCTAATGGCCCCTTTCCAAATTACATATCTGGGATTGCCCTTGTCGATCAGCATGATTCATTCCTCGTCCCTTGACCCGCTCAGGACCATTGGATTCAGGGTCAGTGTGTTGCTGACTTCGCGCCTGTAATCCTTGCCATGGTGCCCAAACGGAGACGCAAACTCCGCTCAGTGGCCGACGGCCTTCACCTCCGCTCTTGGACGAGTGACATCCATGGAGTGCTTGCCGCGCTCACGGACGTGCAGTACATTGACCCATTGAGATGTGTGCGTGGTATCAACCTTGGTGCTTCCGCGGACATCATCCGTTGGTGCTGGACCACTTTCGATCTATACTCGACGAGCTCCTACTATTCTGCCCTCTTCTAGGGATTCATCCCCTCGCCGCATGCTAAGCTCATTTGGAGGACTTGGGCACCACTTTGGACAAAGGTGTTCATCGGGCTCGGGATCCAACAACTAGCGAAAGTCCTAGTAGTGGTGCAGGGTAAATGGCTAGTAGTAGCACGGGTGGTCGCACTACTACTAGCACGCTATAGCTAACTGGGTAGCAGTAGCGGGGTACGACCGTACCCCGTGCTACTAGTACTTCTCTTCGTAGTAGTAGTGGGTTGCCCGCACTGCTACTAGTCTAAAACACGCGCCACTACTATTTATCTTGACATTTTTTTCTCTTCTGCATATTTACGAAATATTTATACATGTTTTATATAGTACCAACATATAGACACAACATTGAAACTATAGTGATACAACAAGGCATGATCACATAATAACAAGTCTCGAATACAACTACATGATCACATAATAACAAGTCTCGAATACAACTACATGGTCACATACACATGTTCCATCATGGATCTAAACAATGATTTCACATACAACAAAGAAGGATCACGATGAGCAAGGGATTATGAAGTAGTACTTGAGCCGGTTCTTCTTCCTCTCTCCCGCTAGCGTAAACTTCAAGTAACTAGCTTTCACTTCGCTTTTAATTTGAAACCCTTTGTGGCTGATGCCCGGGAAGCGGTCCACTTGGGCCTGACAATCAGACCACTCGTCGTACACTCCTAAAACCCTCCCTCTGTACACGGCATACCACTTCTTCGTGATCGATCTATATCCCTAACACAAATGCATCATAATTAAGCAAATTCATTGATAATATGCAACATAATATACTTAAGCAATAGCAAGAGAAAGAGTTAAAATATTAGCGAATAGAAGCAACGTAAACATAACAAAGTTTGTCGTACCGAACCAGAGCACTAGCAAGTTCAGGAGACCGTTTACATCACAAACTTTCATCGTACACAAAATAATATACGAACATCGTCATCGTCAATCCCTTCTTAGTCGTCTTCGGCATATCCGAGAGGATGTCACCTATCTATGTGAAACGCGTGAGGTCCCGACCCTGCAGCTGTACACGAGTGTCAACGTCATCCCGTGTTTGTGGGCCAGCGAAGAACATCCCATCCTCTTGGACGACATCTTTCATGATGATTGACACAAATGATTGCTGGATGCGATATAACTCAACTCTAAGTTTATCATAGGCATCAGATGCCAAGCTTACGGCCCATGGTTATTGACACCAGATGGCATGCGAAGTGTTTGATTGTCCCTTCTGAACTCCTACATGTGATGGATGGCGTATAATTCATCCCTTCTATTTGTTTTCGGTTGCGGGACACAGTAGAAGTCAGTTTTATGGCCAAAACATGGCACACCTGTCCTTTTTTTTTGTCCTTGACATTGCCACCTCTAAGGCCAAAGCCTAAGAGAGCACCATCCAGAACACTCTTTATGTGGGTGTAGTCTTCTATTTTTTGGACGAGTCCAAATAGAGAGCTTGGGATACTTGCGGGTATAGAATGATAAGCATGCAGCGGTCACTGCGTAAAATAATGTAACCTCAGATTGATCTCCATACGCGCAAAGGATTGATTGAAATGTACGAAAGGATGTGTTATAGTGGCTAGCCGCAAGTGACTTACATGGGATGGTAAGGCAGGAGAATCATTTCCTTGTTCTTAATCGCCACCATGAAGTCTTGAATGTACTTCCTCGTGGCGTCACGTTCCACTCTGCCGGCTTCCAGAAGTTCTCATACATGAAGTAGGGGTCCGCTACCGCGATGGCTGAGATTTGCTCTTTTATGACCATGTAGTTTAGATGCAGCTCAAAAAGGCAGACGAAGGTAAAATCATAGATGTAATCAAACCGTAGTATGAACATGTCCACGGCGGATTTGTTGACTAAGACTAAGCCCTTCGGTACCCGAACCACGTAAAAAGGGTATCCTGGATCAGCCGATCGGAGAACACTCTTCTCTGTCGACAACGCATGGTCATGCAGTCCCCTAAAATCCCTAGATGTAGCAGAGAGTGCATCCGGCGGTAGGATCAGTTGGCCCGCGGCAGCACATTTTGGATCGGTACCCTATCCTGAACCCGGATCACTGGAGGTGGTTGGTACCAGAAGCTTTGGTAGTAGAGCCTTTCTTCAGTCTCTTCTTTTGCTTCTTCTTCCCGGGCCCAGGTAGTGATCCTGGCAAAGGCTCCTTGATCACTGCCCCCATTGTGCTTGAGCTCAATATTATACGTTGCTCAACTGGTTGATCCTAGGTGCAGGCATCTGGAGGCGTGTCCTGGGAGAATTGCCCGAACAGAGAATTCTTGCACTCGACAGCAGGACGTTCCTTCTCTAGTAGATTAGGCATCTCAGTATCCCGATCATCAAGGTCACGATCATAGCATGAGTCATATGGACCTCCGTCATCATAGACAGTATTGATGTACTTGTCAGGGTCATCCAACTCGATGTCATCTTCATCCAGGGGGGCCACATGATCAGCCACCAGAATGGTTGGACCCCCTTCTTCACGTCCGCTCTAACCGGCCAAGACAGACGATGGTAATTGGATAGGTGGAGTGGTCTTACCTTGGATCGGCCTTGGCACAAATGGTGGTGTCGTTGGTGTGCTCCCGGCCGCATCCACACAAAATAGGGTTTTCAGCCACATCATAGGCCAATTCTTGCTTTGTATTAGGGACGCCAGACTCTCACCATCCTCTCTCCAGGTTTGAAGTGGAGGAAGCAAACTCTCGTAGCCCGGCATTACACGAGCCAAGGAAACCCTGAACGCGTAACCGTGAATTGGCTGGCCGTGGAACAAAGCGATCACATGGCTTGATAATTGTACCCTTTGCCACATCTACCAACTGGCCGTTTATGTGGCATAGGAGGGTGCATGGAGTTTCGTCGGCCTGTGAAGACATGTGCGGCGTCAGAGATCTGAAAGGCAAAGAAAAGGAAGACTAAGTATGTTGATGAGGGTGCGGCGCGTAATTACCGTGAGGGGGTTGAGCTCAACTAATGTTGACGCCCCACCGAGCATGCAAGAGACAAAGGAGAGGCTGCTATGAGTGGCGGTTGCGGGTGCAGGTGCTGGTGAGGCTACTATGTTGACCGAGTTGCTCCTGGCGAAGCTAGGAAGGGGAAATTCTGCGTCTGGATTCTCTCTCATCCACTTCACGACAGCTAGAAGCGCGGTAGACCACTGAACTGCAAATTCTTCTCTGGTCGCAGCTTTAGCTGCCTCGACTGCCACAACTTTGGCTTCTTCTTTGGCCGTACTTGTGGCTGCCTGGACCGATTGCGCGGCTTGCTCCTGGATAGACACTTGGCTCACCTTTCTTCTATGCCTTCGCGTCTCCTTGTCTTCATGGTAGTAGTACTTTCACGTGACGCCTCTCCGGCGCTGACTACACGGCCATACTCCGGCTTCTCATTTGCCGGCTTTCCCTTGCATATGTTCAACGCTCGGTTAAAAGGGGTGTCCCACAGGTACTTCGTGGACGACTGAGATGACATCGCTTTATTGAAGCCTTGTTTGCTCATGCTGTAAAAGGACCGTGAACCGTTTAGAAATATGACTACTAGCTAGAACGTAGTCGACTTGATTAGAAGCTAAGGTGGTAAATTAATAAGTACCAACAGTCTTATGAACTCCCTCGTCGGCGCATTCATGACCCATTCCCCGGTCTTCTTGTCTTTTGTGTACCGGGCCCTGATAAAGTCACGTTCCTGCGGGTCGGTGAACTCCTCACAGGGATCTGGTTGCTGCAGTCGTTCATGTTGTACATTCTCCTTATCCCACATTCTACATTCTCCTTATCCCACACGGGCTTCTTCCCCGTGTAACCACAACTTCCGAGACTGTGGGCCCCGATGTTCCTGGCATGAAGTTCCTTGAAATGTTCTGACTCGTCATTGGTTATAGCGTCAATGCTGTCAGCCTTGAATTATAGTACTGCTCCTCCATAATCATCAACCACTTCGCGTGGATTGTGGCGTAGCATGAGCCTTTTTCAGCCATCGCTTTTCTCACCCTATTTTTCAAGCGCTCAAGTCATTGCTGAACCTTTTGGTTTATCTGATCCATGTTCGGATACCGGATCGACATCAGCATTCGAGTTGGGGAACTTGTGTCTCTGTTGCAACTTGGTTAGGAGGAGGTGCCCCCAAAGGTCCTTTGCCATCTTCCCTTATGTTCGTCTCGTTGATCGAGACGGTGTCTTGTAGGATGCACGCTACGTTATTGCCATGGCCCGCTGACACCGCCCTACGACTTGTTGGCTCTCGTGATCCATCCGCCCCATCACCACAGATTGTAAGTTCATTTACATATGTTTTCATTTTGTTGTCACTATTTCCACCATGGCGATTCTACATGTTTAGTTGTAAAGATTTTGGTCATGCCTTGTGTTATGTAAGGTGGATGTTTAATCACATGCATGCTGGATGTTTGATTAATTATGTATACCCACCAGCTACGTATTATGAACAATGTGCATGTGTTTAAGAGAACATTATCCAGGTCAGCACATGGAAAATATCCATATATATATATGTGTGTGATTGTACTACTTGAAGATGAACAAATGTCACTCTGTTGATCATACCTGAACATCATTAACTTGTCACTCTATGTATCATATCTCAACATGGTTAAATCAAGCTGGAACTTGATTTTCTTGTTAAAAGAAACATAGCTGGAAGAATGTTAGCTACTCTTTTATGCTTGCTGCCTACTTTTGTTACTTTCTGATTGTTTTTCTCTTGATATAATGTAGGAAACTTCTGAGTCAGCTGCTGCTCTTAATGTCCATGGAGTGCGCAATCAGACCAGTAGTGGTGAAGATCATGTCGGTGAGTCCACTCCGATTTAACCATTAGCTCACAGTTTGATGACTAGTATATGCTAATCTCGATCAGATCAATGCTACAAACCCAACCCCATGTGACAACGTGCTAACGTGGCCACCTCCATGTTCGATGAAGGCGAAACAGAGGGTCCATCCATCGATGAGGTTCTTAATTAGGACATCGGTATGTTCCCAAGTCTTCTTCTCATAGCTAGCCAAGTTGATGTCACTTACCAATGTGTCAATGTTAGTATCACGTTCAGACTTGCAGGCTTCCCTAATTAATTAGTGGGACCTCAAACGATCCCAAGTCTTCTCACATATAGATTAGCTAGACCTTGTTTAACAGGTAATTAATGGTTAGCCAGTTGATTAAGAGCTAGAACCTCTTGTTACTATAGACTTATGAATTGTTTAAGCCGTCCGGTTGGTGGGCAAGACTAATCGCGGAGCGTCGTTCTTATCTTTTACCATCCCCATATTAATGGATCAACTAGCTGTTCTGCTCGATTAAGATATCGGTGCCAATGCAGATTCGTTGAGTTCGCAAAGGTGAAGTTGATATTACAGTATGTGATATGATATGTAGCTAGCTATTGGACAAAAACTTACTATCTTGAAGCTGGATGACGAGCCGACCCAATAATCACCCAAATATGTCACGAATCTGGATGATGAGCCCACTCAACAATCCCCCAAATATGGCATGGGATGACTAACCAACTCAACAATCTCCCAATGCAAATACCTTAGCCCTTCTGCATCCTTCAATGTTAAATATATGTGGCGATAGCAACTTTGCGTATATATGAGTTTCCTATCGATGAGTTTCTTAGTGAGGTCCTTGATCGATTCCCAAGTCTTCTTGTAGCTAGCTAAGTACAGCCGGAAGCTTGTATCCAGTGGAAATTATAGGTGTTATCTAAGAAAGACATAGATGCAGTGACCGCCGGACACCCCCCCTCCCACCCCACCACCACCACCGTTGAGGTGTACATGTTTCCGTGGAATTCTCCACAAGTCCAATGATTAGCCATGCACTCAACTAAGAAACTTTATCTTTGTCCCCAACTTGCCAAAACCATGTATAAATGATACGAGCATAACAAAAATTATAGATAACATTAAAGTGAATGCTCCTGGACTCATACTAAGACTTGCATTCCTCATAGGAAAGTGATAACCATAAGTATAGGGGATTGTAGATATTTTTGATAAACAGAGTGTCGAACCCAATAAGGAGCGGGAGGAATTGGTGTGTGGAAATCAGCTGGGAATCATTGCAAAAGCTTAGCCAACTCCTTGAACCTAGGCTGAAGCGGCCAAAAGCTCTCAAAATGTGAAGTTGGTTCGCCCTTGACCGGGAGTCATCTCCCGACGAGAGAAGTAGGGTGTGTGGTCCGAGCCGATCCGGATGACCGCTTTCAGAGTACAAAGTGGAAAGCGAAGTTCCACTCAAAGGAGTCTAGACCCCGATCAAGCACACTCTGGATCGGGTCCACCTGGTGGTTCGTCCAAGTGTATCGGGCACCAACCCTAGTGAGCTTTATAAATGCTAGATCTTCGATGCAGTCATTTCACATACTCAACTAAGGGCAATGGGCATTAGACAAGCTTTTTCATCAGGGGACTGAATTAGGTTAAAGTGATTAATAGTAAAGGTGTAGCTCAGATTCATAGAATAGTAACCTTCAAACATTACTTTGGAATGAAGCATTCGTTTTCCATTTAAAGAGCTAAATATCAAAAGAGGTTTTAGAGAAAGGTGTAGCTGTTGTAGTGATGTAAATCAATTATTGGCGGGTGTTTTCCTAGTCCATGTCGAACTCCTGGAATGAAGAGTGTGGATTTTCTGAGCAGTGGTGCAGCTACACCATCTATCTAGGCCATCCAACTTTGCATGAAGATCTGTGTTGTCTTTACATTGAAATTTCTATTTTTTGTTTCTTACAAACAAGAGAACATTTGACCTTAGAACTTTGCAGGTCAGCTCCACACAAGTACCACTATGTGAATAAAATGTTTCTGATTTTTTTTTGTAACAGAAAATGTTAAATTACAAATTTTGAATGAGCTTAATCATTTTATATATTTCAGTTTCATAAAAAAAAGAAAAAAACATGCATGGTAATACTTGTGTGATATTTAGCTGCAAAGTTTCAAGTTCAAATGTTTTCTTATTTGAGAGAAACAAAAAAGAGATTTTTTTACACACAGATCTTGATGCAGAAATGGATGGTAAAGATAGATGGTGTAGCTACACCACTGCTCAGCCGCAACTTTCCCTGGAATTTATTGCAGCTGTGGTTCCACATTGAGATTTAAAAAAAATGAAAAGCCATATGAAATGGTAATTAGTGCACACAAAGGATCAGGTATACTCACACAAAAAACTCCTTCTTCAAATGTCAATAATTGAAAGCTCCTTAAATTATGTTTAAATATCATGTTTACTGATCAGGACATCCTTCCTAACTATGTATACAGCCTCTAACAGAAGATAAGATGGATCCTAAAGCTTCTGAATTAATCGATAATATCTAATGCACACCTGCAACGAGAGAAAGGGGTAGTATGTTGTATCATGTTTTAGTCTGCTACTTTTTTTTAGAAAATGGAAGGATTATTATCCCCAGTTTCTGGATCATATGCGCATATAGCTATAAATATTTCTGCCAGCTAATTTTATTCAAAAGTAAACAGATGCATGAGTTGCGGGTACAGCTATGCCTAAGAACTGATCCCGGGGAATTCAGGGATTAACTATATACACAAATGTCAACTTAATTTGGTCATGCACAAATGTCAAACTAGTTTTGCTGATGGTAGCATTGGACATTAGCCATCACAATCAGAGCTGGTTCATAGCAAATTAATTCAAAGTAGAGTATAAACTAGTATGAGTTGTGGGTACAGCTATGCCCAAGGGCTAATCCTGGGGAATTCGGCGATTAATTATGTACACAAATGTCAATTTAATTTGATCATGCACAAATGTCAAACTGATTTTGCTGATGGTAGCATTGGGCACTAGACATCACAATCGGAGCCAGCTGGTAGCAAATTAATTCAAAGTAGAGTATAAACTATTATGAGCTGTGGGTATGATTGGCCAATTGTTTAAGCCGTCCGGCTCAATTGACTAATAATTGTGAAGCCATAATTTGTTTTTCTTTTTTCCTTTGAAAA
Organism: Aegilops bicornis; assembly: GCA_021605145.1. Taxonomy (NCBI): domain Eukaryota; kingdom Viridiplantae; phylum Streptophyta; class Magnoliopsida; order Poales; family Poaceae; genus Aegilops; species Aegilops bicornis. The sequence goes on from CM038673.1 coordinate 801,051,270, forward strand.
GGAGGTTGAAACCCCCGGCCTCTTCACTAATAGATACACACAACCATGTTTATTAAATTATACAACAAAGGTCTGACAAGAACATACATCAAACAGCCACGAGCCACACATACAAACTCAACAATGGGGAATGCCATCACGCCCCACCATTTAGAACCGGGATCGCCGCCGATATGCCCGCATGACGTACCAGGAGTACACACCCGATGCAGCTAGGAGACCCAGAGCGTACACTGTGTGCACATGCTTCGGAAGCCGCCGCCACCACCACCACCACCATCGAACTGTCGACCCATCTCTAGAAAAGAGATCCGCGTTATCCTTGCCATGTCGGCCAGCTGTCGACGCCGCCACAGCGCAACCACCCTTCTCCTCTTCATCAAGATGCATCCATCACCGAGTCTCTGATGCACGATGCCACCGGGACCCACCATACTCGACGCGGTAGATGCCATGCCTCTTCACCTCCTGATAACTCTAGCAAGCATCTGCTCCAGAATGATGCTCTCATGAGGGAAGACGACACCAAAAGCACCGCCATCATCCGATCTGGGAGACCTGGATCAAGTGTTTCCCCTCAGAACAGCCCAAGCAAAGAGATGATGACTGCAGTGATGATGCCTCCAACAAGGTAATGATGCATAGACGCCACCATCGCCTGCCATGACCGAAGCCGGAGCTCAGTTTTGACCGGCGATCACTTCTCCCCAACTTGCAGCCCTGATGCCGCCGTCCCTTGAAACCACCGCCTGCGCTGTTCTGGAGTAGCCACGAAGCAAGAGCCACCTTGCCATCGCCTTCAATGGGAGCACAAGGCCCTGCGAGCACGACCGATCACTGGAGGATCAAAGCGCCACCCATGGCCAGCCGACAAGTCGAGGCACCACTCCTCGCAGAACCACCGCACGCCACCACCGAGAGAGCCACACGAGGACCCTATGATCTCCCCATCACTCCAGCTGGATGGCACGCCAACACCCCCAAAACATCCTCAGGAGGCGATCTGTAATGGCCAAGCTGTATGTTTTGGAGGTTCTAGGATGATAATGTCCATGGCAAAAGGCCAATAGGAGTCTAGGATGATAATGCCCATGGCCCGCGACATCCTCAGTAGGTGATGAGAGGGAAGATAGGAATGAGGAGGTGAGCACTCAAGGGATTCCGACGGTCGCTAATGGATGGGCATGGCTTGGTGGATGGCCGCGGAGGCGAGCACGAGATTGACAATCCGGTTTTTCTGGATCCATGATTTAGCTAACTCAGAAGTTGCTATTTCAGCAATATCCTTTCTCATTTACCCTGTGTTTATGCTGATTCAGTTTATGAAGCCATGATTGTCCTCAATCCCTACTAATTACGTTTACCCCCAACTTTTAGCTGCTATAGACTATTTTTTGAGGAACTATGGTAGATTTCCCTACTGCTTGTATTTTTCATTATATTTTAAAATAATGAAGTAACAAGTACACAAAACAGGGCAGAGGTTGCAGCTAACAATCCATAAAAAGAACTGTAACAGAAGTGTTTACATGAAAGCTGTTACTCAATTTTGGAGGTCTCGCCTAAACCACAGGAGTTGACATCTCAGCTTTGAATTATTCTCAGCATCTGTAAAGGCTAAGCTGTATGTTTTGGAGGTTATCTAGAGAGCCCAGGCCAATAGGAGTCTAGGATGATAATGTCCATGGCAAAAGGGAGATGCAGATGATCTTTGGGACTACTGACTACTGGCCAAATATACTGCCAGCAGTGAAAAAATAGATGCGTTCTGGTTTCAAAAGCTGATCTGATTCACATGACACAGGAGTAGTCCTGCATGAAAAAGTTTTTACGGTAAATTGTATAGCCCGAGTGTTCAGCCCGTCTTGCAATTTGCAAGAGAAGCCATGCAAACACTTTGTGTTTTTTGAGACAGCAGGTGCTAAACTATTGTTTAGTAACATGTGAAATATACCTATCTCGATCAACTACAATCCCATGTGACAACACATGCTAGCTCGTGGCCAGCTCAATATTTGCTTAACGTGAAGGCTCCATTGATCAGCGAGTTTCTTAATTTTGGACCTCGATCAGTCCCCAACTCTACTTGTTTAATGATGCCAGTCTGTCGTGGCTACGCCTACTCTTCTCCATATAGTATGCAAGTAGATGGAGATTGCGTGGAGCATACACGCAAAACAAAGTCTTCTTTGATGTATGTACCAGTTAATGGGTGCATGATGTTGCCCGCAAAAAACAAATATTAGGTGAGATCGTGAGAGAATCGAGAGAAATGAAAAATGTAAAAAGTTTCTTTATTGGTTGAAGATTGGGGGTATTTATACGCATGGACAAGACGGTAATTGCATATGCGGTAATTTGTGTTTGCTAACTACACAACCGACCTAAGCATGGATTATTAGGGTTTAATTAATCTTTAACAAAAAAGGTGTGTGATGTTCCTAACAAAAAGGACTTAACTCGTCTGGCTTGAAAGTCTTGTTTGATTTACTTGGTTGATTTGAGACACTTAGATTTATGAATTAGGTGCCCTAATGTGAAGGCTCTGTCGATCAGCTAACTCAATCAGTTTCTTAATCAGGACCTAGAGCCAAGTCTCCAATTCTGATCTGATCTGGCTGTCTCGTATCATGATCCGGCTGGAAGCTAATTAATGTGTACTTCCTCCTTTCCAAAATTCTTGTCTTAAATACATCCGTGTCTAGACAAATCTAAGACAAAAAATTTGGGACGAAAGGAGTATGTTAAAATATCCAAACACCATGGGCCCCCATGTGCCTTGCTTCGCTTGATAGCTTTATAATCCCATGCCCCCGGCTGAGCTGCTGCACAAATCACTTGCTAGCTTCAATTAAGGAGCTAGGCAAGAACCACACAAGCTAGCCGATCGAGGCTGGGAGATCCAGCAATTAGCAATGGCGGAGTTCGCGCTTGGGTTGACCAAGTCGGCGGTGGAGGCGACGCTAAGCAGGGTGAAGTCGGCGATTGAGGAGGAGGATAAGCAGAGGGTGCGTGTTCAGGACGACCTGGTGTTCATCACCGGGGAGTTTGAAATGATGCAGTCCTTTCTTGGCGTCGCCAACGCCGAGCGCGCCAACAACCCGGTGGTGCGGACATGGGTGAAGCAGCTCCGCGACCTGGCCTTCGATGTCGAGGACTGCGTTGAGTTCGTCATCCACCTCGACAAACCAGCACGCTGGGACTGGGTCCGTCAAGTGCATCGCAAGGCCGCCGCTGCCCCTGGACGTGGCGCGCGGTTGCAGACATCAAGCGGCTCAAGGCCAGGGTGGAGGATGTAAGCCAGAGGAACACACGCTACAACCTCATCGGTGACTCTGGCTCCACTTCCAACTCTGCTGTTACTGGTGTCTCTACCCCCGCAGCAGAGCCGGCCAGCGCGGGACCAACATTGCACAGTATCCTATGCAAGGTGTGGGAGGAAGCGGGGAGGAGGCGACGCGGCACGGATGATCTCAAGAAGTTGATCATGAGAGAAGGTAGTGGCCTTGAAGTCATCTCCCTATGGGGAAGTCATGTTGGGGCAACACATGTTATTAGGGAGGTGTACAATGATCCACAAATCCGCCAAGAATTCAGTATCCGTGCACGGGTAAAGCTGCTACATCCATTTAACCTTGACGAGTTCCTCAAGAGCTTGATCACTCAGTTCAACTCGGCGGCCTCCTCTCACCGACAAAGGAGCTCTGGGCGTTCTCACATCCAGATGCAGGCAACGGATGGCGTATGTGAGAATGACCAGCTCATGCGGCATGTGACAGAGCATAGGTATCTCGTCATCCTGGAAGATGTATGCACTGCGGCAGAGTGGGATGACATCAGAGAGTATCTGCCGGACAGTAAGAATGGCAGCCGGATAGTCGTGTCAGCCAAGCAATTGGGGCTTGCGGTTTCCTGCGTGCGGAAGTCGTACCAAGTAGCGGAGCTCCAAAAGTTCTCTCATGGTCATTCTCTTTGTGCATTCGTCAACAAGGTATGCAGTTTTTTTTTCTTTTTGCAAAAACATCCGATCTATTTATCAAACATCATGGCAGTAAAAAATATTTCAGAATTAACAGAAATTACATCTATATTCGTAGGGCACCTAGCGACGACTACAAGCACTAAACAACTGTAATATTATACTACCATAGAAATGCATAGCATTTGGTTAAACCAATTATTAAAAATAATATCAGAATGCCAATTTTCACATACCCAGTGAAATCCATATGGCTCTAATAATTTTTTACCTTGCCTCTGTATCACCTCGAATAGCTTAGTTACTTATTATTGTGTGCTTGTGAGCTTGTGCGAAACTTGGCCTCATGATTTGGCTTGGTCTAGTTGAATACTTTCTTCAGATCACTATGTGTATAAATCTTATGCATACATTTATCTCATAAATACTTTCATAATAAAGTATCTATTTGGTATTTATAATATTGTTGTCTGAAACCAATTGTCAATGGAATCTGATATGGTTTTGAACATATTCTTTGTAATGAGTACACAAAATTTGGGTGTCCAAAAATAAATATAAAGAGTATTTATCTCAAGCCATCTTTTAAATATTTTCTTGCATTGTCAAAATGCCTCACCAGGTTTTTGAGACGTTATTAGATTCTTTTAGATACATTTATAACACTTCAAATATAAGCTACGAAGAACTCATAAGATGTTTTAGATAAAAGTTTTGCTACTGCTATATGAAATTACGCTCCTAAAGCTTACCCATAGTAACCACATGGTATGTGTGCTAAGCAACTTCATATTTAAAATGATGAAATTGAGCTATGATGCTTTGTGTGCTGATTAGATAATAGATGGCGGGGGGAGGGGGTGAGGAGCTTACCCATAGTATAGTAATATAATGTGAATGGCATTGCAAATATTTTAGTTATTCTCGCAATCTTTCTAGATGATTTTATTAATTAAAAGAAAACACCCACTTCTCCTTTCCAATCTTCCGTATATTTATCAAAATTTGACCTCCTGGCTGGTTTATAGGAAGATAAAATTGTGCCTACAATTTTTTTAGAAAAAAAACTGGAAACTTCTCAAAATAGGCTTTCGTCCCGCTTTATATATAAAGCAACCACTAAAGAAAGTACACGGCCCAACGATACAAGATGGTGAGGTAGCCCTCTTACAAAGCCGATCCCAAGATAACGGATCACGTAGAACGCACACGACTACGATACCGACAAAGAACACAGAAAGATCTAAGCACACCTCCACGCTATGACCTAGAACACCTAAGTTCCACGACAACACCCCCAAAAGGGAGAACGGAGCATAGCGTCGTCGTTGTCGAGTCCAAAAAGGACAAAGGTATTCACCCAGAGCCTTGACACACATAGAAGAACCACAACGACGTCTTCAGGAAGAGCGCGACACCCACGAGCGTCGTCATCGTCGGCGCTGAAGCGCAGAGCTTTCGCTCGGCAACTCACTCGTGCCACCATGATGCCTCTAGGCCAAACGAGACGGGGTCAGATCCCCAGATCCGGGGATCAGGGTGTCGCCCAAAGAGCACGCCCGAGCCACCCGCCACCACACCTTTCGTCGCCCACGCAACTAGAAAGAAAGCCACCGCCGCCGCAATGATGCCCGCCGAGAGCAACCATGCGGACCACCATCCGAAGCCGCCACCCCGGCATCCCTGCCACAAGATCGTGTGCGCCACACACGTCACAGCGCACACAACCACGGTAGGAAGAGCAGAGGCACACAATCTACCCCTAGCTCGGCATCAGTCATCGAGTCTGGGTAGGCGCCTACACCGTAGGAGGCACCGCCGCCTGCGTCCACAACCAACCCTGATGGACAGAGGGGACACGACTCAGTGACTGCCGACGTCCGTCAGCGAGCAAGCCACAAGCCCTGGCCCAAGTGAGTTCACACAACGCCATGTCCATGGCCATTGGCATCGATCAACGCACCAATGCAAAGAAATCACGACCACCATCAACGACCGCCATACCCGCGACGAGAGCACAAGCACCACCCACGGGGACATCACGGATCACGCCCAACCACACCTACCCGAAGCAGAAGCTCTGATCCGTCCCAGGCCTCGAACTGGCCCGCCCGAGCACGAACCCTAGATCTGGACCTCCCCCGTCATCGCGCGTGCAGCTGACACCACCAACACCTGCCCAGCCCCGTGTTCCGTTGGTACAGATCCAAGAGAAGGGAGCTACCACCACCACCCAACGCCGTCGCAGTCCACCTAGATGTGCACCGCCGCCCTGCATCCCACAACAGCCGCCAACAGATGACATAGCCCGATCAGGTGCAAAGCACTACCAAGGCATGGCCACCACGCTGGGACACGGCCCAGCAGCCTGTCCCAGCAGCCATCGACACGCACCGCCGTGGCCCGCTCCGCTTGCCGGCTAGATCCGGTCGCTACAGCACAGACGAGCACCTCCTCACGGACCACCGCCCGGAGCAGCTCCACCAGCCCCCAGCCCCCCCCCCCTCCCGATGCCCAACAGCTCCACCATAGTCACCCATCACCATGCTGCCACCTCGCGCCATCACCGGTGGTGAGCCACCACTCCGCCGCGACCTAGATCCAGGGGAAGCGGCGCGGGGGCTTTTCGCAAAAAAAAAACAACTTTATGTCCCTCTTCGAGTCTAGGGATGCATGACAACTTGCCACATGTTTTAAAATATAAGTTAATTTTTAAACCAATAATTAAAAAAATATGTACTCCCTCCGATCCATATTAATTGACGCCGATCAAAAAGAATTCCTAATTAGTCTGGAAAAGAGTCGTAGAATGCCAGGAATCCCAAAGAAAGATTTTTCTTTTCTGAATTATAATTATTCAATCAATTCAAATAAGGTGTATCTTGTTCAAGCCAATAAATAGAGCTAGGGTTATAGTTAAAGCAGCCAGTAGAAAACCAAAATAACTAGTTAAAGTAAGCATGAAAGAGTTAAATTCCTAGGGACTACTTACACTCACAAGCCACATGCATGAATATTCTCAGATTTTTTTTCGGACTTTGCGGGCATGATAAAAATCGAGTAGAAGTAAAAATCCATGTAGTAATGTTCCCAGTCCATTTAATGTTGATGTCTTCTCCCGGCGCCTTCTTCTGAGTTTCCATGGTGATGATTTTGTGGCCGAGGAAGTTGCAAAAGTGGGTACGGTGTAGAGGTTTTTAAATGAATACAAGTGCCTCGTAGTTATTAATGGTCTGGAAAACAAGGCTGATTGGGACTGGATAAAATCGACCTTGTTATCTGTGCCTATTAATGGTTGTATTCTTGTCATTACAAATCCCAGTGTACTGGCAAGATATTGTGTAGATGAGGAAGATCGAGCAATCAACATCCAGTATTTGGAATCCGACTCCATGCTCCGTCACATGATAAAGGTATATGCATCATTTTTATTTCTTTATTTTGCGGGTGATAAAGGTATGCATTAGTATATTGCAGGAGTATTTAGTTCTCAGTTTCATTAGATAAAAGTATGCATCCCTGGCACTGAACTGGACCCAGGTGCTGTTTACTGTTGAGTCGGATTCTGCAGAGATAGCTCGAAATAAATAAGAATGCTGTTAGTCACAAGTTAGTTAAGCTAGGTATGGTGCAATGTAGAATAGCAGTTTGGCTGTGAAACTACCCGAGGGAGATTCAGATGGTGTAAATTGAACGCTGATTTTACCTCTGTTGTAGCTACTGAAAGTTGTGTTCCTCCCAGGGAAAAACAAGATATGCATTCGTTCCTAATTCCTCTAACGTACTTGTGTGCTAATCAATTGTGGATACTACGGAAATGAAAGTGACGAGGCTTCTCGCTTTTTCTCCAATAGAAGGGAAGAGGCATTTGGCTGGACCCTGACATCTGGGCTTGTTGGGGAGCTGTTTGAAGATGATTTAGATGTTGAAATGGATCCTCCTGTTGGTTTTTTTCCCGTTTCGGGAATGTCTGGGGCTGGGAAATCAACGTTTGGTAGATATTACTACTCCAATATAATGCTTTATAGGGAAAACAGCCATACATCGTTCAGCTGGGTCGATGTGACACAACCATTCAATTTGATGGAATTCTGTTGTCGGCTGCTTTTGGATTTTCATTCGGATGATCTTGAAGCAAAGGAAACTGCGACCATTCGTATGATTGACGGTGCTCAGGATATCATTCAGGAGTGTCGTGAGTTTCTACATCAAGAATGTTTAGTTGTTATTGATGGTCTGTGCTCTATACATGATTGGGACTTGATAAGACACGCCCTCTCACCCGAGGATACCAAAGGCTGCATTTTGGTGATTGCAAATAAAACAAATATATGTGGCCACATATTGTGTGTCTGGTCAAAATGGGTTATTCAACCTACAATGTCTAGAACCTGATGCAGCTCTTCTTCTTTTCCAACAGGTATGTATGTTTACCAATACTTGTTAACTTTTATATAATATATGCATATGAGAATAACGCTCCCATAGAAAGAAAAATATACATCATACACTTGGGTGTAACTATGTCATGTCTCATTTTTTACGACAATATCAGGTATCATATACTAATCTACTCCCTTCGTCCCGAAATAAGTGTCTCAACTTTAATACAACTTTATACTAATTTAAGTATAAAGTTAAGACACTTATTTCGGTACGGAGGGAGTATATGTTTGTTATGGACTTATGGACAAACAACCATAGACGAACCAAAGGAATGCTAAGCCTATGGGTTAGGCCAACTTCAACGCGTGACCCTTAACAGACATAGTTCGTCTGGGTCGAGCAAAGAAGTGGCGTCTGACCATTTTTGTGGTTGTGTTGCCACTACACCCAACGTGGCCGACACATTTGATCCGCCTAGCCGGCCAGCGGCCAACTGTAGACATTTTTTAACTAAAAAGAAATATTGCATATAGTTTATTGCAACCAAATAAATCACACAAGTACTATAATAATAAATAGTTTCATGATCGAATAAAAATCATAAAGTTTACAACCAAATTTAAATTGTCACGAAAACATCAAAAGAAAATGAATCAATACATCTACTAGTTGCCAAGGTGAGTCCACATGCGTTCAACCAAGTCATATTGGAGATGCATTTCATGATAAAATTAGGTGAATTGTTCAACATTGCCGGTTCTTGGTGCTCAGGCACAACATTGTTCAAACATTTCAAGATGCATTTCACCCTGAAATTCAAACCCTTGGTCGTAGATTTTGTCATCACGCTCATACTCTACGATCATGTTATGCACATGATCGCACAAGCAGTCATCACCTCCCAAACCTTCTTGACGCTCCATGTCAGTGTAGGGTGTTGGGCGATAGCCCATCGAGCTTGAAGCACACCAAAAGCACACTCCACATCCTTCCTAGCACCTCTCTTATGCTTGGATAAATCTTTGTCTCTTCTCCCCTTCCAGATTGGATATTCTCTTCACAAGAGTTGACCACTGAGGATAAATACCATCCGGTAGGTAGTATCCCTTGTTGTACTGATGGCCATTGATCTCAAAGTTGACCTCCGGGAAGTGGCTTCTGCAAGCCTTGCGAACACTGGAGAACGATGAAGCACGGTGATTTCATTGTGAGAACCAGCCATTGCCGAAATAAGAGTGCCAAATCCAAAGATCTTGTGAAACCACTGCTTCTAGTATGATAGTGCAACCTTTCACATGCCCCTTGTACTGCCCCTGCCAAGCAAATGGACGGTTTTTCCACTTCCAGAGTATACAATGTATGCTATCAAGCATTTCCAGAAAGTCTATATCTGCATTGGTCGCCAAGAACCTGGATGTATCTTGCGACATTTGGCTCTCTCAGGTACTTAGGCCCAAACACTGCCACCACGGCCGTATAGAACATGTACATTGATGTGAGGTATGTGGACTCGCTCATGCGGACGTACTCATCCACAAGATCACTGAGAATTCCTTATGCATGCATACGAATAGTCACAGTGCATTTCTGATAAGAGGAGAATCCAACCTTACCATAGGCATCCTCCTTGCACTCTGTTAAGCTTCACGCCCTAGCCAACGCAACCAAAAGTCTAAAATAATGGAAAGGGCTAGGCAATCCACATATACACTTCAACACCCCCTCTCATGTGTGACATGGAAAGTCAACACATGGATAGACTCATAGGTATGGCTCAAGAGGCCTATACGTGGACAGAAGGGGGCAACAACAATTTTTGGATAAATTGTGAAAGACGGGACTTGAACTCAAGACCTTAGCTCCGACACTATATTAAGCTTCATGCACTAGTCAACACAACCAAAAGTATGAACTATGGGAGAGGGCCGAACATTATACTCCAACACTTCTCCTCATGTCTATGCTCCTTTGGAGTTTATGATATGGGCAGCGGAAGCAGGGTAGGCCATGAACCTCTTGGTTGTAAGTTTATGCACCTAACCAGTTCACCTATCAGTAATAATCACATATACACTTCAACACATTCAAAGTAATCATCATATGCTACCACTCCCTCCCGAATACGGTTGAACACATGCCTCGCCATCCGGCAGCGACACCGGAAAAGATGGGGTTTGAAGAGTAGGGATGACTCGAAGTAATCTGCGAAGAGCAGGCAATGACCGCTCTCTCTATTACGGTGCAACGCTGAAGCATGGCCCATGATTGATCCCCTGAATGTCGGTCGCTGCCTAGCAATGTGGTCGTTGATGACCAATGCAACAACCACGAACTCCTCATTGTCCGATGAACAATTGAAGTTGTTGAAAAAAAAATACGCATCCCCACTATCCATGGCACCTTGCGAGCAAAGTGTCGAACACCTTGCGGTTGTGGTGAAGACACGACTAGTGAAGAGCACCCCGACCTCCCTGTACAGGCAACGGGCTTGTAGAAGCGGAAACGAGGACCTCCTCTAGTACCGGTGGCGGCGAGAAAGGCCATAAACGCCGATGGGGATCTGTGGTTGCGATGGGGCTAGTGGGAGGCGGTTATGGCGGGCGGGAGGGGGAAATGACGTATCTTTCATTAACGTTCGGGCCGGAGGAGGACAACGAGAACACCGTCATGCATCCGCTTTGTGTCCGCGTGGACGCAAACCGTGCCCAAATTTGGACCGAGAATGGATCGAAGATGGATAAAAAACAGAAGTCCATCTGTTTGGGTCACCGCGTTCGGCCATGATTTGTTTCCGTTTAGACCCAATGAACAGGGCGGGCCAAGTCCGTCACGTAAGGGAAATCCTACAGCCTCCACCCACGTACTAAAGCTCTCCCCTCCTCTTACCCCTCTCCCTGAATTTCAAGGTGGGTCTAACTTTCCCAATTAATGTCTAACCACAAACTTTCATGTTGGTGTGAAAATTAATTATGTAGCAGTCATCCTTGGACGTAGTCAATACCTTGGCTAAATCAATCGATAGATAGAGCAGCCATGACTAAGAGCATCTCCACTCGCGCACCGAACAGCCCCCCTCCCCCCAAGGCCCTTTTTTATCGCCGGCGCTAAAAAAACGACCCAGTCGCGCCCTCAGAAGCATAATTTTCACCGGTTAGGGCCGAATTTGGCGTTGGCGGACCCAGACCGGACCCGGCGTGCTGGGGGTCACTCAGGGTCGCCGGGGGAAACGTTTTGGCGCGAAAACCCGGTGGAACCGTCAAGGCAGAGACTGAGCGCAATCGTTGTCCTCATCGTCTCGGTTCCCGCCGGAATCAATGCGAAGGCTGCCGCGCCGGTCAGCCTCCATTGATGCCTCACGGGCGGCATAGTGAAGGCGACGACGACAACAGCGACGACACCAAGATGTACCGGCTGCTCGGCATATAGAGGGCGGGCGGCGACTGCGGCGGCGGCTTAGTAGTGGTTTTAGTTTCCGTTTTAGTTGGTTTAAGTTATGTTTGTTTTAGTCTTTGTATAAATATCAATGAAATCGTCTAGTTTGGCCGAAGTTCTGCTGCGTTTGGATCAATTTCGGCCGAGTTTGGTTTCAAAAAGCCGGTGTCTGGGGCGACTTGGGGGTGGCGGCTGGGTAACCGGCTGCCTCCGGGCCGATTTTATCGCAGATTCGCCCCCAGGCGGCGCCTTTTCAAACCTCTGAGGGGCCGAACGGCTGAAGATGCTCTATCACCGTAGCACGCGCTAGCACCCCGGTAGCCCGACAGTGTGCGTGTGTTCTATAGACCGGCAACTGACGTAAAATCGATGGACGATGGCGGCCGCCAGTCATGGGCAAAACCACCGAAACCACCAAGTCGATTAATCGATCCATCCGATATGACGTTAGGCGCTAGGTCACGGGCAACGAAATGGAAAGATGTGCTGAGCCTTCCATGATGGCCTACGTTTCTCGATAAAAAACGCTTTATTATTTAAAAGGTTTAAGCATTATACTAGTCTTTGCATAATTAAGATGCACACAGTAAAATGGAGTCCATTCATAAAACCAAAAATAAAAAGAGGTGAAATACAAAGGCACACGAATAGTCCGTATAACGTCTAAACCGAAGGCAGCCAATCCTAAAATCATGTTGCCACTCATGTTGGGTAAAAAATTTCCTCGCCGCCACGCACCACCACCGAGGATTGGCACCGCCGTGCAGAGGAACGCCCCGCCGCGGTCGTCCGCGGCACGGGCTTAGCCTGTCCGCATCTTTCGGTGGTGGGGAGAATAGTTGAGGCCGGCGGCTAGGTTTCCCCCGAGTTGCTTGGGAGCGACGCGGGGGTCAGTCTTTGGGTCGGTTGTTGAATTTCCTGTCGACACCAATGATCTTTTTAATAAAGGCTCTAAATTTGCATCCTATTCACAAGGCGCTGCCCCAATCTCGTCACAAGGATGAGATCGAATCGATTAGAGCGCCAAGGCAGCATCACGTACGCGTGTATGGTTGCTAGTAAGAGCAATCAACCTGTTTGTGTTCCCCACAAAAAAATTAAAATTAAAAATCAACCTGTTTGTGTGATTGCTTAGCTTTGCATGTACGCGTTAAAGAGTTCAAAAAGCCAACGTCCACGACGCGGTGGTACTGTTACGCTGGGGACTTCGGCGAGGCATCTGCGGCTCGGTATGACCGGCAGAGGACCACTCCAGTCTCCACACACACCTGCAACCTCGAAGAGCTCGAGTTCAAGCGTCCAAGTCATGGCGGCGGCCCAAGGAAAGAAGCCATGCGCAGCGTGAGTAGTGACCCAATTCCGTCGGCGGTGACTTAATTCCGGCGACGGAGAATCGATTCTCTCAATGGTGGCAACTCCATTCCAACGGCGAAAAACTGGATTTCCGACGGCTGAGCATGATTCTAAACAAGGTGATTGATGGAAATTTCTCTCGCATCACGCCGAGGAAATTATGAAGTGCACTCCAAATTATCCCTCATGTTTCAAATATGGAGGCTTGAAGAGCAGATATGAAGGGAACTCCAAAAAATATGGCGGTTTTGGGGATGGATGACAACTATTCCCTCCGTCCCATAATGTGAGACGTTTTTTGGCACTACACTAGAGTCAAAAAACGTCTTACATTATGGGACGGAGGGGGTAATTAATAAGATTCAACCATAAATAAACTATCAAAACAGGCTAGAAATCAACGATGACCCCTCCTCAAACCAGTTTCCCTTGAGTAGGCCTGGTTTTGACACGTTGAACAGCCAGTCAGCAGCCACGTAAGCAAGCCTACAATTAAATATTGACCTGAAAAATAAAAGTGACCACAAAAAACTGAAAATTTTATGTAAAAACAATACTAATATAGTGATAATTCTGGGAAAGTTTCACATATTTTGGCCAGACAGCTTTAAAAATACAATTAAATTACATGTTCAGTCCCTTTATGTTCAAATTTTCAGAAACATTGAAAAAAATATGTAAAATCGTCACTAATATGATCATTCTGGGAAATATCAGCACTAATACAGTGACCATTCTGAAAAAGTTTCAAACATTTTTGCCAAACATATTTAAAATACACAGTTAAGTTACATTTTAACCAAAAATGAAAGTGCCCAGGAAAAAATGAAACAAAGCTATAAAGTCAACACAAACATAGAGATCATTCTGAGAAAATTTCAAACATTTTTGCCAAACATATTCAAGAATGCTCTGAAATTTTTGACCAAAACAGGGGCTTAAACGCAATTTAACTGGTCAGCTGGCCGGTCCGGCGGCTGGCGTGGCTATTGTGTGACCAATCCGCGGCCACTTCGCAAGTTCAATGACGGGTTCTTCCATTGAGCCTTGACCCTTGAGTGACTTAAGTGCACCTGTCGAATGAGTTATAGTGCCGCCCAGTGCCATTTACGCAGCAAAAATAAAAGGTGCTAGCTAGCGGTGATTGCTGCGCCAAAAGGTGTCATGGGACAACTCGTTGGACTGCTTGATTTATAAGTTTTGTGGATGGAGCCTACCTTCACCATCGAGTTTGGCTCAAAGATAATATGTTATTCGAGTAGATCATCTGGAGGGCCAATAGCATTCCTCAGATGCAGGGTAATAGAGTTACTCCATGAAATTCATGGAGGATGTGTGAAGCTCTACCGTCAAGATTTTTACTGGCCTACTTTCCTATGACAGTTGCACATGTAGCAATTAATCCCTTCACCTTTAAGGTTCCATTGAAATTCAAAAATATAATTTGATTTTGGTGACGCATTCAGTTTGAATTCTATCATAATTTCGATACGCCTCATACCTGCTTGATTTGTTACCATTTTCAAATTGTATTTGTGTACATGTTGTTGAATTTAATCGAGTTTTGTATCTTAGGTAGCTTTCCGTGACAGGCAATTGAGTCCCAAGGAGATTGAGGTTTCAAAACTTATCATGGCCAAGTGTGGCGGACTTCCCAAAGTAATAGCTGCAATAGGCAAAGTCGCATCTGAAGGGGGCATACGTTCTCTGGAGGACATAAATAGTAACTTCATGGGTAAGTTGGATAAGGCTATGCCAGAACTGTTTGGCTGGATGCAATCCTACTTCGATGCATGTGAAGATGCAGTCAAGCCATGTATCTTCTATCTATCAGTCTTCATGGTAGATGCTGATATCAGGCGAGGGCGGTTGCTGAGGCGGTGGATCGCTGAGGGTTATTCCAGGGAAAAAATTGGTATTTCTGCAGAGAAAGATGGAGAGAAATTGTTCAATGAGCTGGTCCAGTTGAGCATTATCCAAGTACCACCAGGCCATACTGATTATGAGAGGGGACGCTTCAATGATCCAGACAGAAATGTTGACGATGTGTTGCAAGTCAATGGTTTCTACCATCGATACATTATCTCACGACAATTGGAAGGTAACCTTGTTTTTGCACTGGAGGGACACTGCGACCTGAACTCTCCACGTGTAGGACAACACCTGACCATAAGGAGCAGTTGGGACAGAGATGAGATTGTATTCAAGAGCATGGACTTGTCACGGCTACGGTCTTTGACAGTGTTCGGGGAATGGAGATCATTCTTCATCTCAACGGCGGACGGTAGCAGCAATACGAGACTGCTTCGGGTACTTGATCTTGAGGACACGACGTTAGGTGTAACAAATGATGTCCTGAAGAAGATTGGGGAGCTACTTCCTCGTCCCAAGTTTCTGTCTGTACGAGGATGCAAAGATATTACTCGTATGCCGGACTCATTGGGTGGCTTGAGACAGCTGCAGACTCTGGATGTTAGCCACACCAAAATAACCAAGTTGTCATGTGCTATCATCAAACTGGTGAAGCTTCAGTACCTGTGTGCAGGCACCACTCAAGACGGCGATGCACAGCCAGCAGCAGCTGACCCTGATGGCATGAGCAGAAGCCAAGCAGCAGCAGCTGACCCTGATGGCATGAGCAGAAGCCAAGCAGCAGCGGCTGACCATGATGGCATGAGCAGTAGCCAAGCAGCAGCAGCTGACCCTGATGGCATGAGCAGAAGCCAAGCAGCAGCGGCTGACCATGATGGCATGAGCAGTAGCCAAGCAGCAGCAGCTGATCCTGATGGCATGAGCAGTAGTCAAGCAGCAGCAGCAGCTGACCGTGATGACATGAGCAGTAGTCAAGCAGCAGCAGCAGCTGACCGTGATGACATGAGCAGAAGCCAAACATCAGTAGCAATACTAGCCATGGACGGTGATGTGACGAGCACAATCAAACCAGCAGCAACAGTACCAGCCGAGGGTGAAAATACATCGAGTACACTGGTGCAATGGAGGAGAAAGACGAGCGACTTGGTGCAATCCTTTTCCTGCAGCTGGTCGTCCAAGAAGAAGAAGCAGCAGTTTGATAATGGTGGTGGTGTTAAGGTTCATGCTGCAGGTTTTGGGAATCTGACGGCCTTACATAGTCTTGGTATTGTGAATGTGGGTGGTCCAGGCGGGAAGGCCATCCTCAAGGAGATGGAGAAGCTTAAACAGTTGCGCAATCTCTGGGTGTCAGGCATCAACCAGAAAAACTGGGACAGCTTGTGTTCAGTCATCTCGGGTCACGGCCATCTAGAGTCCTTGTCAGTGCGACTCGACTATGAGTCTGAGCAGGAGGGGGGTCTGTGTTCTTCAGATGGCATCTCCAAGCTACCAAAGACACTAAACAGCCTCAAGTTTTATGGGGGAAATGTCTGTGCATCCCCAGCCTGCATCTTCAGGAATCCTGGGTTGTTTCAAGGTTTCTTCTATAGGATGGACAGGACCGATGATGTACTTTATCGCACTGAGTTGACAGCATCAACGCAAAAGGACATAGACAGTCTTAGTGAAATTCGCTATGGAGGCATGTTTCCCCATCTTTGTGTCAAGCCGATTGAAGACGTCGAGATCCGTTATGGTTTCCTTGAGGATCCTTACGGGCCCTGCGGATCCGCCACATTCAAGATCGAATGCAACAGCTACAAGTTAGCGCTAGCTTTTGGATCTTATTCAACGGAACATGTGGAGGTGCTGGAGGTTAACTGTTTTTCTGCTACTGAGTCGTCTTTGGTGCTTTCTGGGCTAGAGAAGCTAAGGAATTTCAAGAAAGTCTGCCTCAAGGGATCCTACAGCGACAAACTCAGGCAGTACTTGCAGGACAAAGTTAACTGCCTTGAAGGGAGCTCTGAAGACGACAATCGGAAACCTGTGTTGAAGCTGGAGCCCCAACACTCAGCTCCATCTACTCCTTGTGCGAGCCTGAAGCGCCTATTTACATGAATTCTGGTTTGTAATCTGTAATAGAGTACTACTGTACTATCTGTGATCCCAAAGTTGGAGTATGTATGTATTATTACCAGCTTGGCACAACTTTGCCTGCTCGTCTTTGTCCAACTGTCATACTGTACATGGTAAATAAAGGGCAGTGTGAGCTAAGGTACAAGGAGATTGTTATGATATTAAGAATTAGCACCCATTGCTCACTGAATTATGCAAGTGTGTAATATTTATGGTTCACACTCACAGTGTACATGCATGGGGATAGAAACTTTTGAAAAACTTGTAACTTACACTTGAGCAATCACATCTAAATAATGGTACTCGATAATTAATATTCAGAAATCTCTGCATAGCGAGAGAGCAGCTACAGAGACTATCATGAATGTTTCACCTGAAGGAACTAAAGCTTCTTCTTTTGGCTGAAGAAAGGGGACTTAATGCACAAGTGTGAGTGTCAGGTACTCAGGGACAGTGGAGCTGGTTCAGTCAAGCAGATTCAAGAGGGTGAGGGAGAGCTCCATTATGGCCGCGGGGGGACGGACTGCTTGGTATGGACTATGGAGCTACAAATTGGCGCTAGTTTTTATACTTTCTGCGCTGGAGCGTGTAGAGGTGTTGGTGGTTCACTGCTCTAGCTTCTAATACTGGAGAGAGTCGTCGTCATTGGAAGTCTCTGGGCTACACCACTTAGATCGCCTCAATGAAGTGTGGCTCATGGCATTCAACTTTCTGCTGCGAAAGAACGAATTCACAAGCAACACTTACGCAGCAGAAAGTTCGGGCAGAGAACAGACCTGTCTTGAGTCCGGAGGAGACCCCACAGATGATGGCTACACCAAGCCCTTGAGATTTGCATGCATGCATGAGAATATGAGATGTCTACATACATGAATTATTGTATTGTTTGTAACCTAGTAATGGATTGATATATTGTTTCTAGTTTGATAGATACTTGCTGCTATCGGAACTCAACTTTGGGATTCCTGATTTACTCATTGAATTTGTTGTGTAGGCTTGTCTTGTTCCTACACAAGTTATAACAAAGAGCATGGGTGAGCTAAAGTACAAGGAGATTATGATATTAAGAATTTGGAAAAACTAACGCCCACATGGGCGTTTGCACATCGCTCACACACCTCCATCGCCACTCATTTTACCACGTATGAACAGATGACATCAGCAGAAATCTTTTTGGTTTTTGGCTTAAAATGTTTTATCTCCTAATTAAAAGCAAATTAAATATCCGTTTTCACCATTAAATCCGTCTCGACGAGATCTTCAAAACTAGACCCCATGTTGATATGTTTCGACGTAATTTATTTTTTCCCCAAAAGTTGCCATGATGTTTACACTGTAGTTGTCATGGTGCTTAAACTAAAGTTGCCATTTGGCAATTTTAGTTTGTAGATCATGGCAATTTTAGATTTTGATGATGTCAATTCCAGTACTTTGACCATGAAAATATTTTTTTGCATGAACCATGGCAATTTTAAGTGCATGTATCATGGCAAATTTAGTTTATGATGCATGGCAAGTCTAGTTTCTTAATTCTCCATTTCATAATTTGTCAAAATTTACTTTTTAATATAGAAGAAAATAGCTGAAACATAACATGGCAACTTTAGTGTAAACATCATGGCAATTCATGTGCAATAGACATGTCAACTTTTAACCAAAAAAAATCATTGAAATATATTGATATGAGATCTAATTTTGAAGATCTCGTCGCGAGGGATTTAATGGTGAAAACGGATCTTCAATTGGATTTTTCATTTAAGAGATAAAACATTTTAAAAACTAAAAATCTAAAAAAAAATCCACATGCATGCATGCGGTGACATGGCGTAGTCTGTATGTTATAGGGCGTGAGGACGGGTTTGGCTCCCACCACACGTGTGGGCGTTAGCATTGCCCTAAGAATTTACACTCATTGAAGATGTACATGTATTGGATCATTCCTTTTCTTGAATGGTGTGCCATTGCATCAGCATTGGCAAACGAAATTTTGAAGCTAGTATGCTCCTTTGCAGAAGTGTGCTTCTGCTCTCAAGTGAACGTGAACAGTAAAATGCCAAAGAATAGCAAAAGAATTAGGGGGGAATCAGTGTTTTTTTTGTGACAAACATTGTTGAATCAACTGCATGCAAATTTTCGTATGGAATGACATTCATTGAGGTCTAGAAAAAAAAAGGTATATCATTTTTGGAGCATCAATTGTCTTTTTTTGCCTAGAGCATTAGGAATTTTCTTTTCTTCCCGAAACTTTACACGTAGGCGAAACATTCAACTATATTTGTTACAAAATAATCATAATTTTGTTTAATATGCTTAATTATTCTTTTTTTTGTGCATTTTACTGTTTATATGCAGCAGGGAGTCGAAACTCCGCTTCCGGTTATTAGGTCCTTTTTGCTGGACTCTTTTTTGCAGATGTTTCTCCCATAAAGCATATACCTCAGGTGCCTTGTTTACATTTTGTTTTTCACAGATACAGAGGAAGGGTTTTCTCAACAACAACAAAAAGACAGAGGAAGGGACAATGTGCCCAATGTCACCCATAGTTAAGCAACATTTGGCTATCTGCCAATTGTTCTTCACTACTGTTTCAACTGTTGGTTGGTAATGCTGCTTTGCCACGTCAGCTGCAATTGGTGTCCACTTCTCAGATCCTCTGCCTGCTGGAATTGTTGATCAGTATGGCCTGTAGCTAGATTCTAACTATATACTGTTAGGTGTAGCTGCTTCAGCTTGTCACCACTGTATATGAAAATACTAATCGCCGAAATTCCTCTCTTTTTCAGTATTATTGGAATCAATTTGTTACTTCATATATATAGAAATAACTGAACAGAGTAGAAGAAAAAGAACATGTGGCATTGCCCTGCTCCATGGTGTACTTCATTGTTTCAACTGCTAGTTTGGGTTTGCATAGATAGCATACATCCTACTTCCAGCATAGCACCGCACACCCCAACAACATGCAGATGCAGAACAAAAGTAAGCATTGCGGCACAATTGGAAACAAAAACTACAGCTACAAAAAATTAGAGCAACAATGCATCAACAGGATAAGCAAGCAACAACTCAACACAACCAACGCCTCCCACATCAACAAGAAGCAACATGGGAGGGAGCAACCAGACACAGCACCAGAGGAAATATCTGTAAAATAGTACACCAAGGAGTTGTACAACATTCTCGTTTGGCGAAACAGCTGACAAGAAAGTTCATCACATCATCCTCCTCCGTCAAAAAATGGAGGTTTACATCCAAATCCAAATGGGGGGGTAAGAAACCGACAGAGTTTTGGACTTGAAATACCCACATAGCCAAAATAACCGACGACGACCGTCGGGAACCGCACACTAAGCAACCAGCCCTAATCAGCTCCTTTTCATCCTCTTCTTCGGCTTCTCCCCCTCATCGCGTTTGATGCCCCCCTACACGATAAACCTTTTTGTTTGGCCGCCTATCGTTTCAGCTAGCAGACTGATTTTCACCAATAACCAGAAAGCCACATCAACCCCGCAAAACAAACCCACTTGTCAGTCTAATGCAACCCCGCAAGCATAGCATACCACCTTCCAAAAATCGCAAAGTATCATCATCAGTTCTACTCTCGTCACTCGCGCTCGGACCAAAACCCTTGCAGTCATAGTGTGATAAGGAGACGGTGTGTGGCTAGCGCTGGCCAGCGCTTTCTTCAGCTGCCGGTGCTGGGTTATTGCTGGAAGCCGATCCACCATTCTGGACTACCTCATGATGGTTCTGGTCCACCGTGCTACTAGGGCCAGCTGCTTCTTGCAGGCCCACACCTCCAAGCTGTGCTGTCAGATCATTCACATTGGTGCTGGGGCTTGGCACAGCTGCTGCAGAGCTTGACGGAATATTAGGGTTGCTCTCTTTCGGAATCAACCATTTGTCCCAGTCATCTTTCCTCCTAACTTTGTCACCCTGCATCGACACAGAAACCCAGGCCCTGCATTAGTGGAAAAAACTATTCTTGCCCAGAGGATTATATGTCTCAAAAGTTTGAATACTCGGCCAATAGAGAAGGGAATGGATTATTCTAGCCCAGTGTCTATCAATGACAAAAATATTCTAGTCCAATGGTCATGAATGCTATTAACTATTGGTCGAGTCCCAAACCAACTTTAGTTGAATATTTATGAATGAGAAAACTATTCTAGTGCGGTTTAAATGGAAGTTAAATGCTTTATTTGTGGGCATTGAAGGAACCCCCATATCATACAGATGCAATAGTGCACACCACTTGCCCTCAAATAGCTGAAACAGGAGTGAAGTAATAGTATGTACCTTCACTTCCAGTATAGATGAGGACTGAATTGTTTCTAATATATACTGCAAATTGGCATTAGGAATATCGGCAGTGATTTCCCGGACCTGCAAAAAAACGATATTTCAGCACGGTTAGCAGACTTCTTAAACATATTCAGCTCGAACCTCCTTTTTACATGCACGGAATTAGGTGTATATACATATGGTGTCATCATAAAACAAAAGGACTAAGTTCCTTGCCAATTTTTGTGGATGCACAAGCGCACAAATAAAAATAGTGAATCGGAAAAGTTGGCAACAACGGGGAAAGCAAAGCAAGGTTGAATAGATTCATAAGATAATCTAGTGCATGATCAACTAAAGGACAAAACCAAAAGTATGCAGTGCCACATATGCAGAAACATTACAGCAAGAGTTGCACGTCTGATTGAACTGAAAAACACAGATCACTTGTGGAATTAGATACTGGATGGCCTTGCCACAGCAACCTAGAATGAAGGACCGCTAACCTAATAGTTCCCACATAGCAGCAAACTATCCACACAGCACATCCATTGTCTTTGTACTCCCTATTTTACTGCTAGTCCATTGGAGTCTCACAAGTATATTGCAGTATGAACAACATTTGAGTGTATTTGAGCACAGTGATACCTCAAAGAGAGAAATAAACAACCAAAGAAATGACATGTATCAGCATTTTACATGCTTTTATCAGTGAGAAGAGGTGTAGGGAGCAATAGTACATTAATCACATACTATTTTTATTTAACACATAATAGCTGAGTCTATTATGTCTGGCTATTGTCACAACACTGCAATGTTCTTTAGATAGTCCCTCTGTAAACAAACATAAGACGTCTTATATTTGTTTACAGAGGGAGTATTCAATACTGCTATACTTGAACTCCTATCTTACAGCCAACCAGAATCCAGATACAGATCAGATACTTGTCCCCGAGTAAAGGCTTCGATTTTTTTAATCAATGTCTAAAGAAAAGTTGCAAAAAATAGAACACACACAATTGCCCTGAAACTTGATTGGCATTCATAATCAATGTATGATAACATGGTAATGCACTCCTATAATAAATATTTAAGTTCAATCACAACATAGCTTGCTACTCACTACCTCTTCTCTTGTCAATCAATGTAATATACTCAACCTGCAGCAAAACAGTATGCAGGCATCCATCTATATATTATAGGTGTGAAGCAATAAGCATCCCAACAAACAACGAAGGCATGTTAAACTGACTTCAAGCATGCACATGCACAATGTCACTACCACTCATACAATCTAACAAAAAAGGAGATGTATTCGTGCTAAAAAACAATCTATAAAACACGATCTAAGTGCAGCCAGTAGAACGTAGCTCCACTTCCGCAGGGTCCAGGGAGGAGTCCGACCACTTTGTCTATAGAACACTATCTTCCAACTCAAACACAACCTGATGGCACAGAGAAGAACACACCACATCTGGGATGCGCAGAAAATATTCCGTCATACTACTTTGAGCATGCACACGCACAAGGCACTACCACTCACACAATCTACCAGAAAAGGACATGAAGATGATAGGCATATTCATGCTGGTCCAGGAAGAATAAAGCAATTTACTATAAAGCACTATCTCCCAACACAACTGATGGCACAGAGAGGAACACACCACGTCTGGGATGAGCAGGAAATATTCCGTCATTCTAAAAACCAGATGCAAAATTGCAAATATCCAACCAAAAAAAATTACTACTTTAACATCAAGCCAGAGAATTTATTTTGAAGAGAATAAGCATCTATAGTGCCTGAAAGAAAGCTTAACAGAAAATCCAGAAGCCAATGGTTACTAGCATCTCATATAACCAAGTCAGAACAGAATGCAATTACAAACAGAAGTCGACATTCATCCACAGTAAAGATCAAAAGATAAAGATTCAAATGAAGTAACCACATTGGGAATCAACAATCTAGTGTACTTAATATGATGCAACGCAAAGGCGTGGTGACTGAAAAAGTACATGCACATCTGTTAATCGACAGTCTCGAATGGCAAGTGAAGGAAAATCAGTAAACACGATCACCTTATTGAAAGTTGTTGACATAAAAGGGACCGATACAAAGCCCTCCTCATCCATATGTTGCCGCAAGTAAACATCTCCACATAAGTTGTCCTTGCTGCGGATCAAAGAACATGGGTATCAGCAACAGAGAAGTACAAACACAGGCCGACAATTAACTCAATGATGCAAAAAATCAGTGTAATGACCTGAAGTAGAACTCAAACTGGTTCTGCAGCTTCTGGCGAGCCTCGGAATCCGGCTCAGCCACGGGCTCAGGCTCAAGCTCAGGCTCAGGCTCAGGCTCAGGCTCAGCCGGGGCTGAAAGTAGGGATAAGCAGGTGGGCCGACCATATGAGGTGCGAATGCCATTCCCCTAAGAGCCTCTGGAAGCGGCGGAGGCCCAACATAGTACATTGGGGAAACAGGAGACACGGGCGATGGCATATCTGGACATGGCAAACCATAGTGACAATCGATCAATGCCAGCAGATGCAATGGGGCGATATCTGCAATACGAGAGAAGTAAAACCTTACCATGAAACGCCATCATCGGTCCAGCAAAGGCTCGCATATGCGAACCGGGAGGAGGGTGGCCCATGAAGGGAGGAGCGACGGCCAGCGGCGGAGGCGGCGGCGGTGCGCCCCGCATGTACGGCCCCATGCCCATCCCTGGGCCACGGAAGAAGCCACCATCAAACCCGCCTCTCCGGCGTCCGCCAAACCCACCGTGGTGAGGAACCCCACCACCTCCTGGGCCGCCCGGGCCACCGTTGCCACCGCCCCTCCTGCCGCCGTTGTTGTGGTGGCTTCTCTGGCCACCCCTCCCGCCGCCACCGCCGTGGTCCCAGCCGCCGGCGCCCCTCTCCTGGGGATCCCGCGGGGAGTGGTCTCCGCCGCCGCCGCTGCCGCCGCCGCCCCCGCGCCTAGCCGTCTTGTGGCGGCCGTGGTGCGTCCCGGAGCCGCCGTGCCGGGGCGAGTTGGACGGGTTCGCCATGGCCTGGAAAGAGCAAGACACCACACAGCTACCGAATCAATCGCGCAAAGAAACGAACGAACGGACAAACGGCGGGAAAGGCACCATCTTGATCATCGGCGGGGGGAGAGGGAGGGGGAGGGGGAGGGGGAGGGGAAAGAGAGATCTGACCGATGAGGCGGCGGCGGCGTTGGCGGGGGAGGGGTCCGGGGGAGGCTTGGGGGAGTCGGAGGGGGGCGCGGGGGCCGGGAGCAGGGTCTTGGTCCTGGCGGCGTCGGCGAGCGCGGGCCAGTGGTCGGCGTCCATGACGGCCGGCGGCGGCGGCGCGTCGGCGTGCGGGGCGCCGTTGGCGGCGGCGGAGGGGGAGGGCTGCTTCCAGGCGGACCTCTTGGCCGGCGACGGCGACGGCGCCGGGGAGCGGGGCGCCGGATCGGGCGACGCGGGGGCGGGCTCCATGGCGGCGGCGGCGGGAGGGGGAGGGGGGGGGGGGGGGGAGGTGTTGGTGATCCCAGGGATGGGGAGAGGGGAGGGGTCTGGGCTCTGGCGATGATGCCACCGATTAGGGCTTCCTCTCAATGACACCCGGACCCCACCCCGCGCCCTCCTTCAGCCCTGGGCCGAGCCGAGCAGGCTTAGGGGTTTGCTTGGGTTCAGTCAGGCTTTTCTCATGGATGGATTCCTTCTTTCTTTCTTTCTTCTCCCTCAAGAATTTCCACACATCCTTTTCTTCTCTTTGATTTGATTCATGATGGGTCCTTTCTTTTGAGATTTGAGAGGACCATATGAAGATACTCGGAAAATTATCTGTCTGACCAATCTGAGCCTCTGCATGCACTCAACGATCCTAATCATGTCGTTTCATAGCAGACGTCGAAGGGCGATGTACTTACAAACGAGTTTTTTCTGGCGCGAGCATTTTGAAATCCTTGTCTGCTTATGGCGCTAGAAGCCGCGCGTGGCGGGATTAGCCGCGAGCACCGCGTCTGTAGAGATGACGTGGGTGCATCATTAGGGTATATATCACGCGAGTCACACATTAGTACCGCGCTTTTTAAAGAAGGTATATTAACACTTTCTACGCGCTATACCTTACCTGGCGGTCTGGATTTTTGGATTGTCTTTATTATGCCTGGCAGAGCAGCGGGCTCTATGCTCTATGTCAACTTTGACCGTCATTTCGCTTTTCCATGATCGTGTCCTGTTTTTATTTGGTTACCTGGTCTTGATTGGCCTACCAAAAAAGATATGTAATGTTGCGGGTATTCATTTTTCATTAGAAGAGCTTAGAGGGTGCTTGGATACGTTTTAGTCCCATGACTAAAAGTAGTGGGACTAGAACTTGCTAGCCTCACCCATGCTTGGATACAAATACTAAATAGACTAAAATGAGTCAATGAGCATTTATTATCCTCCAAACCCTCCAATCCCGAACTCGCATGTGTTAAAGGAGAGGAGTTAAATGAGGAGAGAGAGGACTATTACATATTTTAGTAGGGTTCCCCTGACTAAAAAGTTTTAGTCTCAAGACTAGTTCTAGCCTCTCTTTAGTCAGGGGTGATTGGAACTTTAGCCTCTAAAAGAGACTAGTTTTAGTCAGACTAAAAATAGTCCCTTGGATCCAAGCATGGCCTTAGGTAATGGTAGTTGGGTCCTACCCTTATACTGCGTTGTTCCATTTTTTAGCACCGGCGGCAGAGTCCATTTTATTGGATCTTTGTGTTGGATTATTCTTAATTTATTTTCCATATAAAAGAGAGCAAGAATATTCTGTTGCGCTTTATTATATTCGTGGAAGGAAGGAAAGTCGTCTTCTTTATAGATCATTGAAGTAGAGTCATATAATGTCATGCCAGTATGCACATCTACAGTCATATAGATCGGTGAAGCCCCTCCTCCAAGTATCCTCCCTCCCCTATGCCTATATATGGAGGAGGGGTGCACCCCCTCTTTGGCACGCAATTATCTATGCAAGGGCTGCCCCTCCCCCCCCCCCCCCCCCTCTCGTTCTCCATGAAACGAGTTCATGACGCCGTGAGGTTGCTCAACCTCTAGTTCTCCGGCAACACTAAGTTCTGAATGATGAAGTGTTGCCGGATCACTGACTTTGTATGCGTCCAACCCGCTGGAGAGATCATGCTTTCGATCTTCGTTCGAGGGAGAAAAATTCTAGCATTCGGAGGTTGTAAATCCTATATGCAGGAATCTGCAACCAACGCTTCTTCGCTGCAAACTCCGAGTTGGTAATGATCGAATCTAATCTCATATGTATCTTCATGGTGATCCTGGAAAGTTGTTGTGTAGGGCTGATTTTTTTTCCACTACGTTTCCCAACAACAACATGGGCTACTATATTGTGCACTTCTTCACACTTATTCGAATCTAGATGTGCACTTATTCGTGGACGGAGGGAGTATAGGAAGGATGTTGAGCAGTCATTTGTGGTTATACCAACTCGCCTTGCCAGGTCCTCCGCAATTATGGCAGCAAAAGATTTTGTGGCGCATCATGACTGTGTGCGTGATCTTGCTTAATATGATCATAGAGGACGAGCGGAAACATCCGCCGGACTAGCGTTGTCGGAATGAAGGGAGCAAGATTTATATACCACCTATGCAGCCACATATCAAGTATGAGGCGGGTCATGGACAACTTCGTGATAAGCATCTGTGGTCGCTTCATGGTCAATAAACTTGCTCGTTTTATTTTGTTCTATTTCACATTATTTGGACCATTTGTTATGTTTGAATCTGAAATTTGCATCAAATGTCATAAAATTTGGATTTGAAATCACTATCACGTATGCGTGTCTAATATAACATTATTCAGGTGGTATTTCAATGCATGTGCCATTTGTATGCTTGTTTAACGGGAAATAGAGGGAAAAAATAGATTTTAGGGGAAGATGTTTTACGAGAAATGAATAGAAAAATCTCGCCAGACAACTTCGCCTAAATCATACAGCAGGTTTTTGTTTTTAAACTTTACAGGGGAAATTATTAAGGGAGCTGTTGGAGATATTTCTTTTTTTTAGAACAAGGTGTTGGAGATGCTTAAGACAGAAAATGTTTTTTTTTAGAAACGACAGAAAATGATTTTTTTTAGGGGGTGACAGAAAATGAATAAGATCGAGAGGCGAGTTACTTAGTCTACACACGGGGATGGAGGCCCATCATCCAATTTCTGGCCACTGGATAGATGACCCAGCGTCCTGTCCTGACCGGCCCATAGACCCACAACGAAGGACAGGGGTGCTATACGGTTCGTCTTCGTCGGCCACATTTACAGTTTAGGTCGAGCTTTTTTTTTTTTGCGCATAACAAAACTTTCATTTTTACAAGTTTTAGAGTGGTTGGGCTTTTTTATAACCGTTCGTTGATGTCGATCTAACGGCAGACAAATACGAAGTACTGGGTAGTACTCCGATGAAAATACGTGAAAGTACTAAAACGAGTGGAGCCGGTACTCGTGACAAGGTGGGGACGCGTTTTAATCTAGGGGCAGTTTAGTCCTAGGAAAATTTGCACGCCGCCCTCTCGTCGAATGCATAACCGCCGCCATGGTGATTCACATTCCACAATTACTCATCGGCGGCCATCTCCTCCTCTCCTCCAAGTCCACCTCGGTCATCTCCTCCTTCTTGCCCGCAACTTCGCTCCACTCGGGCAACCCCCACCCACCCCACCCCCTCTTACACGGCAGATCGAGCTGATGGCGGCGGCGAGAACACCGACTTCGTGCGGATCGCGGCGGCGGCCAGGTCAAGTTGGCGGGTTGAGGAGATCCGTTCTTGGTTTGACAACACAAAGGCGGATGAACTGGGCGGCAATGGCCACTCTCAAGAATATGACGAAGAAGGAGAGGGCAAAGCTTTGCCCCCGCCCGCACAACCGATTGACAAGATCGAGATCCTCCTGCAGGCGATGGAAGCAGGCCAATTCGTCCAAATGAGTGGACCAGCGGAGGTGGTGGGCGTTGAGATCGAGGTAGAGCATCCTTTGGATCGAGGAACCCACCGTGCCACGAGGTGCCGTTGCAGATTGTGCAGCCTCCAACCGAGTCACCGGAGACTTGAGCGCAAGATGAGGAGGGCGGTGGTCGCGACCTCGCTTCCCGCCGTTCTCCACGCTTCCCTCGCCGCTCTCCTCGTCTGAGCAGCGGCGGTAGCTATGTTTAGAGTAAGCTTCCCCACTCCTCATCTTCCCTCTTTTCGTGCTTACATCGTGGTGATCTTGATCGTAATAGCTCGTAGAGGGAATGGTAGATGGCATTTTAATCTCAATGAATTGCATGAATATTTGAGTACATGGATTTGGAGGATGGATTATGATGTATGTGAACCCTAGGCATCATATGAACCCTAGGAAAAATTAGTAATGTTCTAGTGGTGAACCTTTGAAATATTTCGGTACACACGGTAGGCACCGAAATATTTCGGAACTGCCCTAGGCAAAATTTGTAATGTTGTAGTGGTGGACACCGAAATATTTCGGTACACGGTGAAACCTTTGAAATATTTGCAGTGCCCTAGGCAAAATTTGTAATGTTGTAGTGGTAGAACCTTTGAAATATTTCGGTACACACCGGTAGGCACCTTGAAATATTTCGTTACTACAATTTTAGTACACACCGATGCACACTGAATTATTTCGATCTGCAGTTTCGATACACACTTGAAATATTTCAAGATCTTGCAAATTCTATACAAAGTTGGCATTTTGTCATTTATGTGTGAATCAATCCATGCATCATATGGCATAACTTTGTACATGAGTTTGGGTCAATTTCATGTCTATTTATTGTTAAAATTATTGTCATGCCATGAAACACAAGACAAGTCACCCACCCAAGCTTGCAAAGATGACTTATCAATGTTCTTTGATATGCACGTTTTCACCAAGTCTTGTGTCCGAATTAAAAGCTGAGCATTTTTTCTTGATGGTATCCATGGATCTAGAACTCCTATGAATTTGCTCATGTTGGATGTTTTATTCTCCATCATTTGTACTAGCATTCCGTGCGATTAGATGCCATGACAAAACCCACAGCATATTTATTTTCTTGCCTCCAACATCACATGTGTGTTTTGCGAGGAAAAAACACGGAGTTCACCAGTGGCTGAAATTGTGAAATTTGGGAGGCTGATGGTGCTTTTCTTGGCTGATCCTTCTTCTTTCAGTTTTTGTTCGTTATTTATCAAGCCGTTGGACCAGGGCTACTTCCCTATGTGCCGTTAATGTATTAAGTAGTTCCTTGAATTTGTAGTATTAGTTAGTTTGAATGTGGAACTACCTTAATTTTTGGAACGAAATGTTGCTATGTAGGACCAAGGGTTTCATACCTTAATCTTTGGATAATTAATTATGTGAACTGTTAGATGTGGCGCTGTGAAACGCCTCTACCATTGATACTATAGTTCAACATGTCGGTCCAATTAGAGACCAGCCACTACCATATAGAACAGTTAGCATTTCATACTACAACACAGCACGTACAAAACATCACAGTGGAAGCACATCCCTAAGCACCTTGCATTGTACAAGGTCTTAGAGACTAGCCTCTACCATATATAACAGTTACCATGTCACACTACAGCATATAAAACATCACACAGTGGAATAATCATAGCTAGTAGAGCATTAGGTACCAGTTAATAATAGTTGCAATCCATCACAAGCAATAGTACCTAGATATGAGTAGATATAGGTGCGGTAATACCACGACAAGTACTCGCAAACAAGAGCTGACATAACAAGTTCATTTCACATTGATACATGGCCCACCCAGTTCTAAATGAGGTGGATGGTGATCATCATCCTCAAGTCATGGCGACGGGTGTTACGCATGATGAGTAGGATGGCCTGTCCTACCCGAAGATTCTTGGCACGAAGGAACTTCTTCCACCCTGCCCTGCTCAAGACAGTGCAACCGTCCGTGTCCACTGCATAGGCACAGTTGGTGATGGAGCCCGTTCTGGTAAGGCGTAGTCCAGCAGCCATGCCTTCTTCGCCCGGTCGATGCCACGACTATCAAGTAACCTCTTAGGTAATTTCTGAAAGCAGTTGACATGATATATGATCATGTCACATGCAATTATCAACAAAGCATACACTTCAAGACACATATATCATTGGATTCAACACTGAGCATATATATCATCACATCACTACACTATACGCCAAGCATCAAATTACTACAATAATTAGGCATATCATTAGATTACTTGTACACTAAGCATATCATCGCATATTACTACACTACATGCATGTCATAAAATTCTTCACTAAATGAATTCTAAATTTGGCCTCTCATCACAGTACTACAACATGCATATCATATGAAGTACTACACTAACTAAGCATGCATATCATGTAATTACCACACTAAGTAACATACCATGATATGCCGTTTAACATTAAATCCTTGTGAGGCGGGTCACGAATGGC
Source organism: Aegilops bicornis (assembly GCA_021605145.1). NCBI lineage: Eukaryota > Viridiplantae > Streptophyta > Magnoliopsida > Poales > Poaceae > Aegilops > Aegilops bicornis. The sequence continues at coordinate 801,082,162 of CM038673.1, forward strand.
TTCCCTAGGTAGTCTTCACGTAGCGGAAGCATGTCCCGAAGGTTGCCGATTTCCTCGTCGCCCAGGCTGAGTCCTTGGGCATACATGTATTCAACAAGTGGGTTCTCATCATCATCTGAATCAGCACCATCTTCGTCCTCGTGAACTTCATCCTCACTATCCGGAATGAAATTTAGATAGATAACAGAAATCCTGGGCCTATCTCTTCTGAAGGAGAAGCTGATCAATTCACCCCCAGTAAGACGCATGCGGGCGATGAAACGATCCCAATCATCTCCTCCTATCTGGGTTATCTTTCGCCCCTTCTCGACCTGCATAGTGTATGGGCCCCCAAGAGCGTCGAAGGTCACGGTGTCTGCGACGAGCTCATTGAATGCCAATCTCACATTGCATGGTACGATCTGTGTAAGATAAAAACAAATAGCAGACATAATACATTAGTGCAAATAGCAAAAAACAAACAAAAATAATGTCGTCGGAAGGTTCATATAAATTATTACCGCTGCAACAACAAAAAGAAGGCTGGAAGTAGATGCCGAACAACGTGGCGATAGAAAGGCTGGTCCGCACCGTGAGTTGCAGCGTCCACATTGTTCTTCCTCCATTCTACACATAACATGTTGAACTCTAAGTTGAATTGTACATAGTACAATACAAAGATCATACATATAATAAATCATAGTGATAACCTATACTGGCAATGGCCAATCAATCTATTTTCTATCATCTATGTAATAAAGCAATGGCAATGCCTGGTTCATCTAAACACAGGAATAGTTGGGCATCGAAACTTAAACCAGTCCAATCCACGGCACACATCAAACCCAAACCAATCCAGATATTTTCATTTAGAATCTAGACCAAACCGAACTATACATGCGCGTCATCCAACCCAGTCCAAACCGTTTTTAACTTCCAAAGGTTCAAACCGTGGACAAAGCCATATCTTGAGGCACGCGTCATGAATCTAGATCAGACATGGCGTCAAAGCTCGAGAGAGCCGACGAGCTCCGGCCGGCAACTGTTGCTCTTGGATTTGAAGCAGTAGTAGGTGGTAGTGGCGGCTCAAACTAATTGATTGATTTGGTCTCAAACCATATAAACCAAATCAAGATCCAATCCAAAAACTAAGTTTCAGTCCAAACCAATCGGCTCAGATCCGCCTCCGTGAGAGGCAGCGTTTGGGGAAGGGAAGAAGAGTGGAGATCGGCGTACTTGCCGTAGTTAGCGTGGCGGCGCGCCGGCGAAGAGAGGGGTCGTCGGCGGATGGCGGCGGAGGCGGCGGCGCTGGTCGAGAAGGGGATAAAGAAAGATGTGGAGTGGTCGAGACAGTGAGTAAGAAATTTTTGGTACATGTGGTGGCTCGGTTGTGTGGATGACAAGGGGACCCACTTGTGAGACCGATAGCAATTGATGGCAAACCGTAGGAGGTGCACGGCCGCGTGCTGACCGCCACGCCCCCACGTGGAATCGGGACGGCCGGGTGGGTGTGTCAAGTCAAATCGGCACCCAGCTTCTCGGTAACTCCAAGAGGCAGGAGCAGTGCCTTTCTTCCCCAAATCGGGTAGAAAACCCCCGTCCTCTCTCGAACCTAACCACCCTCTCTTCCTTCCTCACCACCTCACCACCCTCTCCTCCTTCGTCACCACCCTCCTCCCTTCCTACGCCTCCCTCCTCTTGTCTTCGACCGACGATGAAGCCTTGGGCGTGAAGATGCGGCCAGACGAGCCGGAGGCAACCATCGAGCAGAGCGATCTGCTGCCGTGGCTGCAGCCGTGGGTGGAGCGGCTGAGTCCGCCGTGGCGGAAGCTGGCGGTCTGGCGGACGGTTGTGCCTGCTCCGCCATCGCAGCCGTCGAGGCACCCGTCGGTGAGCACAAGGTCGGGAAGATCTGGAGGAGGAGGAGATGAGAAGGCGTAAGCGCAAGGTGCATGACGAAATCGAAGAGCTCTTGAGGAGAACGCCATAAAGGAGTTCGACGTAGATTGCAGGAAGGGCAGCGACTTCGACGAGGATGCCATCGACGAGCTATCTGAGGTAGTACTCTGTTTTTTGCTCTGTTTTTTTCATGACATTGGGGTTTTTCTTGTTAACTAGATGAGCATCAATTTCACTTGGGCGTGCTAGTTATGCGTATGTAGGATTGTAGGAATCTAGCATAGATCTTCATGTTGGATGTGGATTTTTAAATCTGATTCACATTCTGATTCCAGCAGATACTCTGGGTTTTTTCATGGCATTGGGGTTTGTCTTGTTAACTAGATGAGCATAAGTTTCACAAGGGATACATTAATGAAAGAAGTGGGGTAATGAACCCAAATACAAGAAAATGTTCATGGCAGGGATACATTAATGAAAAAAGTGGGTTAAACAATGGATATATGGCAGGATTCTCCATTGGCTTCCCAGACGATGACTAAATGCTGTAGTTCCTGATTCATTATAGTTTATGTACATGAATTAATTTGCACACATGTTCATAGATGATTAGTTTGCACACATGTTCATAGATGATCCATTTGCAAATTCTATACAGATTTCCATTTTGCAAAGGAAGTGATCGCTCCCTTAATAATTATGGGCTAACATTACATATTCACTGGATACCGAAAAATCAAAACATCTCATCTACCCAATTTTCCACAGTATTTTATTTAGATGATCACAACCACATCTCTCATCAATATGAGCAGTGAGATACCCCATAGCTCCTTTACCAATTTCCTTCTGAAAGTTATCAGGGTCTAACAATGTTGGAGAAGCAGTATTGCCGCTGTCAGAAAGAATAATTGTTTCTTCATTCCAGTAGATAGAACAAACCCCCTTGTGTGAAACATGGAGGAGTACAATGAAGCCATTTTTCTGATTCCAATAAGAATTACACCTGTAACAAGTATCAAATATCATTAAACCAAGCCACTTCATGTAGTCTATCATGTGTTAGTTATGTACTACTTGTGCACTAATCTATAAATGCAACTATTCCACCGTCCATAATTGTGCATGTCAATTTATTTGGCTCAATTATGTATGTGCACATATGCCTTATTTCTAGCAAATAGATAGTTGCCATGTTTCACATGTGTACTAATTCACTAATTGACAGGAGGATGACGACGACGTGGACTACATCATGGACAGCAGGCACAGCAAGAGCCGGTACACCCTGAGGCATCTGATTGCTGGGAAGATCAAGTACCGTATCTTTGGCAAGATTGGGTGCCCTTTCTGTTGCAAGGTGATCGGTGGCGGCATAGATGGCATGATCCAGCATGCCTTCAGCACTGGCAATGGACATGGCAAGAATCGTAGTGCCAGTACTCTGGCTAAACATGCTGCCTACGCACGCTTCCTTGAGATTGTCAAAGTCAATGAGCCGTACAACATGCATTGAAGAAGGAGAGAAGTGATGTGCTGCTAGAGTCTTGATGCTGCCCAGGACTGCCGTGTCCTCTTATGTTATCTATGTTTCTTTGTTGTTGGAGTCTAAAACTGATGTCCTATGGTGTGTCTGAACCTATGCTGAGCGGTGGTTGATCTGCCGTTTATGTTAAGAATTTGCTACTACTCTGGTTTAGTGTTCCTAGTTGTTAATAATATTTTGGTGATGCATGTTTAAGCCTTGTGCAATGCTAGATGCTTAGGGTGGTGCTTAGAAAAATAAACAGGGTTTTTCTGATGCACCGGATATTTGTACAGGAGATACGCCTAGTTATGCGTCTACCCTGTACAACTAAGCACCTGTGCTTAAGAAAAGCCTGGTTTATTTCTATAAACAACTCCCCTAAGCACCTTGCATTGTACAAAGCCTTACCAACTCAAGTATCGTACGGTGGTCTATGTTATGGTTGCTGTGTTATTCTGCCGTATGATGATGCATGCTAGGAACTCTAATAATATGACTATGGTAGTTATAGCTTGGCATGACTATGTTTAGTGTATAACTCAGCATGTTCCTGCCATATCTATGAGCAGTTACAACTGAACTATGCATTAATTTTTGACAAAATTAAAGCATGCAAATGATTGCCGATTCCACCTATTGCCAAATCAAGCTTTGTACTGATGATGCATTAGATATTGCAATAAGTAGAGGATGCTCATGATTGCCAAAAGTACCTATTTCCACTTTCTGATCAGAACTCAACGTGTATCAAATGATGCTAAAAGTAGAGCATGGGCATGAGAATGTATCAATGCATTAGATATTGCAATAAGTAGAGGATGCTCATGATTGCCAAAAGCACCTATTTCCACTTTACGATAAGAAAAACAAAAACGTGTATCAAATGATGCTAAAAGTAGAGCATGAGCATGAGCATGTATCAATTAATGATCAATTGATGCTACCTATTTGTGTTTGAATGGGCTCAATAAAGCTGGTGCTGGTTTATGCTCTCTGCGTGACCGTGATGGTAACGAAGACACTTGGTTGGCTATGGTCTTGCTGTCAAATTTATGTTTTAGTTCTTTAAGACTCTTTGTTTTTGCTGTTTGCTCGGGATCGACTTGCTTTCTCGAGGCGTCACGTGCTCTCTTCCTTTTGGGGAGTTGGGTGCACCATTTTCGGGAGTTGGGTGCACCAGTATCCTTCTGGGAGTTGGATGTGTCAGGTTCGTTCGAACCATCAGGATTGTTGACTAATTGTACGTCCTCTTCTGAAGCATCAGGTAGAACTGCTTGCTGGGCATCGTACACTTCCTTCTGTTTAAGAGAGAGTGCTGTGTTAGTTCTAATCATGAGACTTGTGAAATAAATGATATATTCTTGATGTAGCGCTAACCGTTATGGGGAACTTATATGATTCGAGACGAAGCGCATTGCAATCTGAATGCAGTAAGGCTGTACATATTTTCCACCTGAAAATATCTATCCTTGCCTATATTTGATAACCGACAATGACGTCAGCATAGCTTTCAAGCTAAACAAAGTACAAATATAAATTAGGCATTCAATTACCTGGTTCAAAATATCGGTCATTTCATCCCCGTTCCATGACAACATGTACTGCAGTGTCCAAACCGCACAGGAAGTCCTGCGATGTTTAGTTAAAGATCAGTAATCTTATTCGTGTACGCAAATAATAATTTATGAGGCCATGCGTACCCATCGGTCTGTTGTGGTATGTTCTCTTAGCGTTTTTGGTCCATTCGCAAAATCGATGTTCTTAGCTGGTGATATCAACCCTTTCTTGACAGCTTCGTCAATGCAGAACTGAATCGAGTCCACCTAGGGTGCGACGAGTTATACATAGGGTTACGGTACTTTGGGAGCTCATGTTCCATGCGGATCAAAAGAGGCAGCAAGAGAACACTTACAAGAGAATCTTCCTTGGTCTTGTCGCAATGATAATTCATGGAGTTCAGAGTCTGAATTTCTTTTTATCAAAATTAAACATCATTAGCATCCAATGGTTTTGGTGTACATTCAGTGGGACATGCACCTGCAGTAAAATTCGGGTTGGGTTGAGAACCGAAAGTTGTCGTGTACGTAAACTATGAAAGTGTGGAAAACGTGTACCTTTCGGCGCCCTACAAATTTTCCTGCTACACGAGCTAACCATGAGGCTGCACGTCCATCAGGAACCACCCCCTTCATTTGTAACAACTTTTCGGTTTCTTGAGGGGATATGATTGAGGTAGTATCATTCTCAATTTGGCTAATGCTAGCATATGCCATAATAACCTGCCAAATTTTCAATCATACAATAATAAGACAGTTGTTGCAGTAATGATGTAGAATAGAGTATAATGGGCTTACATCACCATAAATGTATTTGTCGTCCAAATTTCGCTTCAGATTTTCTGCTGTGAGGGTAATGTCTCCGATTCTAGCTATTTCAACAGGGTCGTATGTTCCGCGGATGTAAACGGTTGTCTCTATGTCCTCATGCGTGAACTTATAATCATTACCAAAGACAGGCTTCATCAGAGTTAATTGTGGTTCCTCATTGTTTTCCGTCACATGTCTTGCACTTGGTGTACTCGAAGTCCCTGTCGTGACTTGGCTAGCCCTAGGAGTTCCTGTCAGGGATGAATTGCACACGTTGACTTGATCCTACAATGAACAAAGGTAGTTCATCATTAGTTTGTTACTTTTAGATATTAACATGTTGGGCCATATTGATCACACCTGCGCCTCCTTTCTGTGACACTGATTGTCGGTTCCTTGTAAATTCGTATTTTAAGTCCTGTAACAATGCAAAAAATAATGAACATGAAGGAACATATTCATAAAAAATACAAAATCCACAGTATGACATACATGGAGTTCCCTCCTTAAGTCTTTAATTTCGTCCTCGGCCTTCGACAACCTAGGATTAGTGCCAGTTTTAGTCTTCATGTCGATCAAGTCTTCACCTAGAGTCTGGTATTTGACATCAAATCTGTGCTCAATTTTCATTAACTTCCTCCCTACCTTCTTTTCATGATCAGCAATGCGTGCATTCATGACTTCAACTACCATTTCAATCTGTGTAAACAAAATAAAACCCCGTTGATAACAATAGCTAAATGAATGAGGTTCCATGACACCTATTTGTGATATTGCAAAAACAAATAGTCTTTGGAGTACACACTTGCTGGCTACTAAATTGCTGTCCTTATGATGGTGCTCGTCTGAATCATGTTGATGCACATGTTCATCTTTTTTCTTGGAAAATTATTAGAATTCTCGGACGGTCGTTGAGGAGCACAAATTTCCATGACAGCCTATTTTTTTAAATATAATGAACCATTAGTACCAAATAAAAATCGGATATAGAAAGTTCAATTGTAGATAGGTACCAGCCCGTTATGAAGACCTCCTTTCTCGTAAGCATCGCTTCTTATAGTAGCCATCATTTCGTCCCATCGTGCGATCAATGGAGGGGGTCTAGAAGCATACATTAATCGGCCACTACGCACGTGCTCCCAGTACCAATACTACACAATAAATTAGTTCATCACCATACAGACATGCAACAGAACAATAATTAAAGGACATTAAGTAGTGATCTAGCACTAACCTGGAGCAGATTTAGATTTCCTTGTAGATTTACGTGATCTCGATTTCTAAAGTTGTGAACGGACTTGAAGAAGTGATTAAGTGTGAAACATCCCCAGTTAAATTTTCGAAGGTTTTCAAGATCTGTAACAAGGTGGAGATATTTCGAGTCCACATAATGTTGTGCTGTTGGTGCTAGAACAGTACCAATTGTGTACAGAATGAACCGTCTCAGGAAATCACCGTCTGGGGCTTTGGAAGCTCGGATCGCCATTTCAAGGTCAGAAATCAAAATTTGCCCATTGTTTGCATAGGCGGTAAACAATTCTGTGTCGGTTTGATTTTCCAGATGTGGCTCTATATCCTCCCTTCTATCGGAATGCCAAATATACCTTGCACGTCCTCTTTTGTTATAGGAATTGGCGTTTTACCGATGGTAATGGATTTCGTGTCCATATCTATGCTCTTGGCTAGTCTAACCAACATTATGCGACGTAGAGTCACTTCATGCATCTGGGTTAGTCCGCCAAGACTGGTTTCTGATATGATGTACTTTTTGTGGTCTTCTGACAACAGTTTCATGGTTTTTCCGAACCTTGTCTGTGAGCATACTAACTTCATATGACCATGCTTTTCGGCGAGTTCCTGTTACATTCCATTAAATAAAACTGAGTACACATGAATTATGTCTATGAAACGATTATACACATACAGTCAATTACTTACCGCATCGGTAGTTTCGGAGATGGGCTTTTCTCCATTATTAAGGTTCGTATCTGAAACTGACATTGCTGCCTCGTATGCAATGATAAAATCAGGCTCAATTAATCTGAACAAAATTGGAAAATGTATAACAAAATTAGCAGAGAATTAATGTTAACAAAATTAACTGGGTCATTTAACATATGATCCACTTATGGTTTAAGCACAGAACCTATTTGGGTGCAAAACTGTTGGGAACGTAGTAATTTCAAAAAATTTCCTACGCACACGCAAGATCATGGTGATGCATAGCAACGAAAGGGGAGAGTGTTGTCTACGTACCCTCGTAGACCGAAGCGGAAGCAATCTGGCGTAGAGGAAGTAGTCGTCGTTCTCCTCGCGATCCAACCGATCCAAGCACCGTTACTCCGGCACCTCCGAGTTCTTGGCACACGTACAGCTCGGTGGCGCTCCTCGGGCTCCGATCCAGCAAAGCTCCGGGGAGAGAGTTCCGTCGGCCTGACGGCGTGGTGGCGATCTTGATGTTCTACCAACGCAGGCTTCGCCTAAGCACTGCTACGATTTGACCGAGGTGGAATATGGTGGAGGGGGCACCGCTGCGGCTAAGGAGCGATCTCAAGGATCAACTTGTGTGTCATGGGGTGCCCCCTGCCCCGTATATAAAGGAGCAAGGGGAGGGCGGCCCGGCCCTAGGAGGCGCGCCAAGGGAAGGGAGTCATTCTCCTAGTGGGAGTAGGACTCCCCTTTCCTAGTCCAACTAGGAAGGAGGAAGGGGAAGGAAGAGGGAGAGGATGAGGGAAAGGGGCGCGCCCCCTCCTTGTCCAGTCGGACTCCCCATGGGGGGGCGCCACCTCCTGGCGCAGCCCTCTCTCTCCCTCTTGGCCCAATAAGGCCCATTACTTCCCGGGGTGTTCGGTAACCCCTTGACACTCCGGTTTTCTCCGGAAACTTCCTAACCTTTCTCGAGTCCGAATATAGCCGTCCAATATATCAATCTTTATGTCTCGATCATTTCGAGACTCCTCGTCATGTCCGTGATCACATCCGGGACTCCGAACTCCTTGGTACATCAAAATACACAAACTCATAATATAACCGTCCTTGAAACCTTAAGCGTCACGGACCCTACGGTTCGAGAACAATGTAGACATGACCGAGATACATCTCCGGTCAATAACCAATAAGCGGGACCTGGATGCCCATATTGGTTCCTACATTTTCTCTGAAGATCTTTATCGGTCGGAACCGCATAACAACATACGTTGTTCCCTTTGTCATCGGTATGTTACTTGCTGAGATTCGATCGTCGGTATCCAATACCTAGTTCAATCTCGATTCTTGGCAAGTCTCTTTACTCGTTCCGTAATGCATCATTCCGTAACTAACTCATTAGCTACATTGCTTGCAAGGCTTATAGTGATGTGCATTACCGAGATGGCCCAGAGATACCTCTCCGACAATCGGAGTGACAAATCCTAATCTCGAAATCGCCAACCCAACATCTGCCTTTGGAGACACTTGTAATACTCCTTTATAATCACCCGATTCGTTGTGACGTTTGGTAGTACCAAAGTGTTCCTCCGACAAGCGGGAGTTGCATAATCTCATAGTTATAGGAACATGTATAAGTCATGGATAAAAGCAATAGCAACATACTAAGCGATCGGGTGCTAAGCTAATGGAATGGGTCATGTCAATCAAATCATTCAACCAATGATGTGACCTTGTTAATCAAATGACAACTCCTTTGTCTATGGTCAGAAACTTAACCATCTTTGATTAACAAGCTAGTCTAGTAGAGGCATACTAGTGACACTCCGTTTGTCTATGTATTCACACATGTATTATGTTTCCGGTTAATACATTTCTAGCATGAACAATAAACATTTATCATGATATAAGGAAATAAATAATAACTTTATTATTGCCTCTAGGGCACATTTCCTTGAGTCTCCCACTTGCACTAGAGTCAATAATCTAGATTACACAAGAATGATTCTAACACCCATGGAGTCTTGGTGTTGATCATGTTTTGCTCGTGGAAGAGGCTTAGTCAACGGGTGTGCTACATTCAGATCCGTATGTATCTTGCAAATCTCTATGTCTCCCACCTGGACTAAGTCCCGGATGGAATTGAAGCGTCTCTTGATGTGTTTTGTTCTCTTGTGAAATCTAGATTCCTTCGCCAAGGCAATTGCTCCAGTATTGTCACAAAAGATTTTCATTGGTCCCGATGCACTAGGTATGACACCTAGATCGGATATGAACTCCTTCATCCAGACTCCTTCATTAGCTGCTTCCGAAGCTGCTATGTATTCCGCTTCACATGTAGATCCCGCTACGACGCTTTGTTTAGAGCTGCACCAACTGATAGCTCCTCCGTTTAGTGTAAATCATTATCCGGTTTGCGATTTAGAATCGTCGGATCGGTGTCAAAGCTTGCATCAACGTAACCGTTACGATGAGCTCTTTGTCACCTCCATATCTGGAAACATATCCTTAGTCCTTTTAGGTACTTCAGGATGTTCTTGATCGCTGTCCGATGATCCACTCTGGATCACTCTGGTACCCTCCTGCTAAGCTTATAGCAAGGCACACATCAGGTCTGGTACACAGCATTGCATACATGATAGAGCCTATGGCTGAGGCATAGGGAACATCTTTCATTTTCTCTCTATCTTCTGCGTTGGTGGGGCATTGAGTCTTACTCAACTTCATACCTTGCAATACTGAGCAAGAACCCTTTCTTTGCTTGATCCATTTTGAACTTCTTCAAAATCTTGTCAAGGTATGTGCTTTGTGAAAGTCCAATTAAGCGTTTTGATCTATCTCTATAGATTTTTATGCGTAATATGTAAGCAGCTTCACCGAGGTCTTTCATCGAAAAACTCTTGTTCAAGTATCCCTTTATGCTATCCAGAAATTCTATATCATTTCCGATCAGTAATATGTCATCTACATATAATATCGTAAATGCTACTGAGCTCCCACTCACTTTCTTGTAAATCTGAGGCTTCTCCAAAAGTCTCAGATAAACCCAAATGCTTTGATCACACTATCAAAGCGTTTATTCCAACTCCGAGATGCTTGCACCAGTCCATAAATGGATCATTTGGAGCTTGCACACTTTGTTAGCTCCTTTGGATCGATAAAACCTTCTGGTTGCATCATATACAACTCTTCTTCCGAAACCCATTCAGGAATGCAGTCTTTACATCCATTTGCCAAATTTCATAATCATAAAATGCGGCAATTGCTAACATGATTCGGACAGACTTAAGCATCGCTACGGGTGAGAAGGTCTCATCGTAGTCAATCCCTTTAACTTGTCGAAACCCCTTTGCGACAAGTCGAGCTTTGTAGACAGTAATATTACCGTCAGCGTCAGTCTTCTTCTTGAAGATCCACTTGTTTTCTATTGCTTGTCGACCCTCGGGCAAGTCAATCAAAGTCCACACTTTGTTTTCATACATGGATCCCATCTCAGATTTCATGGCCTCAAGCCATTTTGCGGAATCTGGGCTCACCATCGCTTCTTCATAGTTCGTAGGTTCATCATGATCTAGTAGCATGACTTCCGTAACAGGATTATCGTACCACTCAGTGCGGATCTTACTCTGGTTGATCTACGAGGTTACGTAGTAACTTGATCTGAAGTTTCATGATCAACATCATCAACTTCCTCACTATTTGGTGTAGATGTCGTAGAAACCGGTTTACTGTGATAAACTACTTTCAAATAAGGGAGAAGGTACAGATTACCTCATCAAGTTCTACTTTCCTCCCACTCACTTCTTTCGAGAGAAACTCCTTCTCTAGAAAGGATCCATTCTTAGCAACAAATGTCTTGCCTTCGGATCTGTGATAGAAGGTGTACCCAACTGTCTCCTTTGGGTATCCTATGAAGACACATTTCTCCGATTTAGGTTCGAGCTTATCAGGTTGAAGCTTTTTCACATAAGCATCGCATCCCCAAACTTAAAGAAAGCGACAACTTTGGTTTCTTGCTAAACCATAGTTCATAAGGTGTCGTCTCAACGGATTTTGACGGTGTTCTATTCAGCGTGAATGCGGCCGTCTCAAGAGCATAACCCCAAAAGCGATAGCGGTAAATCTGTAAGAGACATCATAGATCGCACCATATCTAGTAAAGTGCGATTCTGACGTTCGGACACACCATTGCGCTGTGGTGTTCCGGGTGGCGTGATTCTTGAAACTATTCCGCATTGTTTCAAATGTAGACCAAACTCGTAACTCAAATATTCGCCTCCACGATCAGATCGTAGAAACTTTATTTTCCTATTACGATGATTTTCAACTTCACTCTGAAATTCTTTGAACTTTTCAAATGTTTCAGACTTATGTTTCATTAAGTAGATATACCCATATCTGCTTAAATCATCTGTGAAGGTGAGAAAATAACGATATCCGCCACGAGCCTCAACATTCATTGGACCACATACATCTGTATGTATGATTTCCAACAAATCTGTTGCTCTCTCCATAGTACCGAGAACGGGGTTTTAGTCATCTTGCCCATGAGGCACGGTTACTAGTGCCAAGTGATTCATAATCAAGTGACTCCAAAAGTCCATCGAGATGGAGTTTCTTCATGCGCTTTATACCGATATGACCTAAACGGCAGTGCCACAAATAAGTTGCACCATCATTATCAACTCTGCATCTTTTGGTTTCAACATTATGAATATGTGTATCACTACTATCGAGATTCATTAAAAATAGACCACTCGTCAAGGGTGCATGACCATAAAAGATATTATTCATATAAATAGAACAACCATTATTCTCTGATTTAAATGAATAACCGTCTCGCATCAAACAAGATCCAGATATAATGTTCATGCTCAACGCTGGCACCAAATAACAATTATTTAGGTCTAAAATTAATCCCGAAGGTAGATGTAGAGGTAGCGTGCCGACCCGCGATCACATCGACTTTGGAACCATTTCCCACGCGCATCGTCACCTCGTCCTTTGCCGGTGTTAAGCAATCCGTAGTCCCTGCTTTGAGTTGCAAATATTAGCAGCAGAACCAGTATCAAATACCAGTGCTACTGCGAGCTCTGGTAAGGTACACATCAATAACATGTATATCACATATACCTTTGTTCACCTTGCCATCCTTCTTATCCGCCAAATACTTGGGGCAGTTCCGCTTCCATTGACCAGTCTGCTTGCAGTAGAAGCACTCGATTTCAGGTTTAGGTCCAGACTTGGGTTTCTTCTCCGAGCAGCAACTTGTTTGCTGTTCTTCTTGAAGTTCCCCTTCTTCTTCCCTTTGCCTTTCTTCTTGAAACTAGTGGTCTTATTGACCATCAACACTTGATGCTCCTTCTTGATTTCTACCTCCGCAGCCTTGACATTGCGAAGAGCTCGAGCATAGTTTTTACTAACCCTTGCATATTATAGTTCATCACGAAGCCTTTGTAGCTTGGTGGCGTTGATTGAAGAATTACATCAATGACACAATCATCCGGAAGATCAACTCCCGGTTGAGTCAAGTGATTGTAATACCGGACATTTTGAGTATGTGCTCAGCAGCGGACCCATTCTCCTCCATCTTGCAGCTATAGAACTTATTGGAGACTTCATATCTCTCAATCCGGGCATTCTGTTGAAATATCAACTTCAACTCTTGGAACATCTCATATGCTCCATGACTTTCAAAACGTCGTTGAAGACCCGGTTCTAAGCCATAAAGCATGGCACATTGAACTATAGAGTAGTCATCAGCTTTTCTCTGCCAGACGTTCTTAACGTCGTCGGTTACATCGCGGCGGGCACAGCACCTAGCGGTGCATCCGGGGCGTAACTCTTACGTGCAGCAATGAGGATAATCCTCGAGATTCTGGACCCAGTCCGTGTAATTGCTACCATCATCTTTCAACTTTGCTTTCTCAAGGAACGCATTAAAATTCAACGGAACAACGGCCACGAGCCATCTATCTATAAGCAGACATAGACAAGCAAGATACTATCAGTACTAAGTTCATGATAAATTTAAGTTCAATTAATCATATTACTTAAGAACTCCCACTTAGGCAGACATCTCTCTAGTCATCTAAGTGATCACGTGATCCAAATCAACTAAACCATAACCCGATCATCACGTGAGATGGAGTAGTTTTCAATGGTGAACATCTTATGTTGATCATATCTACTATATGATTCACGCTTTCGACCTTTCGGTCTCCGTGTTCCGAGGCCATATCTGCATATGCTAGGCTCGTCAAGTATAACCTGAGTATTCTGCGTGTGCAAAACTGGCTTGCACCCGTTGTAGATGGACGTAGAGCTTATCACACCCGATCATCACGTGGTGTCTCGGCACGACGAACTTTGGCAACGGTGCATACTCAGGGAGAACACTACTTGATAATTTAGGTAAGAGATCATCTTAAAATGCTACCGTCAACCAAGCAAAATAAGATGCATAAAGGATAAACATCACATGCAATCAATATAAGTGATATGATATGGCCATCATCATCTTGTGCTTGTGATCTCCATCTCCGAAGCACCGTCGTGATCACCATCGTCACCGGTAGCGACACCTTGATCTCCATCGTAGCATCGTTGTCGTTTCGCCATCTATTGCTTCTCGACTATCGCTACCGCTTAGTGATAAAGTAAAAGCAATTACGGGCGTTGCATTTCATACAATAAGCGACAACCATATGGCTCCAGCCGATTGCCGATAACTTCCGGTTACAAAACATGATCATCTCATACAATAAAATATAGCATCACGTCTTGACCATATCACATCACAACATGCCCTGCAAAAACAAGTTAGGCGTCCTCTACTTTGTTGTTGCAAATTTTACGTGGCTGCTACGGGCTTAAGCAAGAACCAATCTCACCTACGCATCAAGACCACAACGATACTTCGTCAAATAGACTCCGTTTAACCTTCTCAAGGACCGGGCGTAGCCACACTCGGTTCAACTAAAGTCGAGAGACAGACACCCGCCAGCCACCTTTAAGCACGAGTGCTCGTAGCAGTGAAACCAGTCTCGCGTAAGCGTCTGGCGTAATGTCGGTCCGGGCGCTTCATCTCACAATACCGCTGAACCAAAGTATGACATGCTGGTAGGCAGTATGACTTGTATCGCCCACAACTCACTTGTGTTCTACTCGTGCAAAACATCAAACCATAAAAACCTAGGCTCGGATGCCACTGTTGGGGAACGTAGTAATTTCAAAAATTTCCTACGCACACGCAAGATCATGGTGATGCATAGCAACGAGAGGGGAGAGTGTTGTCTACGTACCCTCGTGAGACCGGGCAGAAGCAATCACAACGTAGAGGAAGTAGTCGTACGTTCTCCTCGCGATCCAACCGATCCAAGCACCGTTACTCCGGCACCTCCGAGTTCTTGGCACACGTACAACTCGGTGACGCTCCTCGGGCTCCGATCCAGCAAAGCTCCGGGGAGAGAGAGTTCCGTCAGCACGACGGCGTGGTGACGATCTTGATGTTCTACCAACGCAGGGCTTCACCTAAGCACTGCTACGATTTGACCGAGGTGGAATATGGTGGAGGGGGGCACCGCACGGCTAAGGAACGATCTCAAGGATCAACTTGTGTGTCATGGGGTGCCCCCTGCCCCCGTATATAAAGGAGCAAGGGGAGGGCGGCCGGCCCTAGGAGGCGCCAAGGGAAGGGGAGTCCTTCTCCTAGTGGGAGTAGGACTCCCTTTCCTAGTCCAACTAGGAAGGAGGAAGGGGAAGGAAAGAGAGGGAGAGGAAGAGGAAGGGGCGCGCCCCTCCTTGTCCAGTCGGACTCCCCATGGGGGCGCGCCACCTCCTGGCGCAGCCCTCTCTCTCCCTCTTGGCCCAATAAGGCCCATTACTTTCCGGGGTGTTCCGGTAACCCCTTGGCACTCCGGTTTTCTCCGAAACTTCCGGAACCTTTCGAGTCCGAATATAGCCGTCCAATATATCAATATTTATGTCTCGATCATTTCGAGACTCCTCGTCATGTCCGTGATCACATCCGGGACTCCGAACTCCTTGGTACATCAAAATACACAAACTCATAATATAACCGTCATCGAAACCTTAAGCGTGCGGACCCTACGGTTCGAGAACAATGTAGACATGACCGAGATACATCTCCGGTCAATAACCAATAGCGGGACCTGGATGCCCATATTGGTTCCTACATTTCTCTGAAGATCTTTATCGGTCGGACCGCATAACAACATACGTTGTTCCCTTTGTCATCGGTATGTTACTTGCCCGAGATTCGATCGTCGGTATCCAATACCTAGTTCAATCTCGTTCTTGGCAAGTCTCTTTACTCGTTCCGTAATGCATCATTCCGTAACTAACTCATTAGCTACATTGCTTGCAAGGCTTATAGTGATGTGCATTACCGAGATGGCCCGGAGATACCTCTCCGACAATCGGAGTGACAAATCCTAATCTCGAAATCGCCAACCCAACATCTGCCTTTGGAGACACTTGTAATACTCCTTTATAATCACCCGATTACGTTGTGACGTTTGGTAGTACCAAAGTGTTCCTCCGCAAGCGGGAGTTGCATAATCTCATAGTTATAGGAACATGTATAAGTCATGGATAAAAGCAATAGCAACATACTAAACGATCGGGTGCTAAGCTAATGGAATGGGTCATGTCAATCAGATCATTCAACCAATGATGTGACCTTGTTAATCAAATGACAACTCCTTTGTCTATGGTCGAAACTTAACCATCTTTGATTAACAAGCTAGTCTAGTAGAGGCATACTAGTGACACTCCGTTTGTCTATGTATTCACACATGTATTATGTTTCCGGTTAATACATTTCTAGCATGAACAATAAACATTTATCATGATATAAGGAAATAAATAATAACTTTATTATTGCCTCTAGGGCACATTTCCTTCAAAAACCTATGAGGGTTCAACAACTAAAGCATCGGCGGACAACGATTATAAAGAGTTACGATCAGCTAATACCTTATCCCGGAGATGGTGCCACCGAGTAGATGGCGGCGGTTAGTGCGTCAGAAACTATAAGTGCGGTATAAGCGGTCGACGGCGCAAAGGAAAAACGGCGCGTTCACGCGAGGAGGAGGCGGCGAGAAGAACACTGACGTCCTAGCCCTCAGATCACGTTGGCGGTGGGCGGCGAGTGGTGGCCGCCGACTCCTGTATTCCGTGGGCGACCGGCGTCTCCGATCTGATCTTGTAGCGGTCGTGGGAGGTGCGGACGGCCCAGGTGGTTAGAATGCGGAGCTGTAATCGCAGGATTTAGGGAGAGGTGGGCCGCATGAGTTATGTGAGATTTGGATAAATCATATAAAGAAATAAGAAAATCTTCTGAACTCTGTGTGGTGTTTACGGGGTTTAGGGTTTAGGGTTTAGGGTATTAGGGTTTAGGGTTTAGGGTTATCGGGGTTAGGGTTATCGGGGTTTAGGGTTGAGTGTTTACATGCAAGCCCGAAAATGCGTGTGTCGAGAACGTGCTTGCATGTATATGTAGTAATGATCCCAAACTTTCTTAATGGCATCCCATGACCACATAGAGAATGAATGCATAATGGTTTCCATGTTGGGCAAAATTTTGAATGTTTATACGGTTTAGTGGGGGGGTTTAGGGTTATCGTGGTTTAGGGTTTAAGGGTTTTAGGGTTGACGGAACTATGTTTGTCTTATGGTGGACGTAGCACACACACGGACATTGATGGAGCGTTGGTCTACAATGGATTCCCTCGGTACCATCGATCCGTCCGTTGGTAGCTCGGCCGACAAACTTCGTGCCACATAGAGCATGCATCCATCCACTGGACCGGATCAATGTTTGGTTGGTTTCATACAGGTGAGGAACCCAGCTAGTGCTTTCGGGGTGTTGACATGCTAGGCCGGAAATGCGCGTGTCAGAGATCGTACTTGCGTGTATAATCCCAAAAATATTTCATGGCATCCCATGAGACCACATAGAGAATGCATGCATAATGGTTTCCATGTGGGGCAAAAATTTGAATGTTTTTACGGTTTAGTGGGAGGGGGGGGGGGGCGTTTAGGGTTATCAGGGTTTAGGGTTTAAGGGTTTTAGGATTGACGGAACTATGTTTGTCTTACGGTGGACGTAGCACACACACGGACATTGATGGAGCGTTGGTTTACAAAGGATTCCCTCCGGTACCATCGATCCGGTCCGTTGACTGGCTCGGCCGACAAACTTCGTGCCACATGGAGCATGCATCCATCCACTGGACCGGATCGATGTTTGGTTGGTTTCATACAGGTGAGGAACCCAGCTAGTGCTTTCGGTGTGTTGACATGCTATGCCGGAAATGCGCGTGTCAGAGATCGTACTTGCGTGTATAATCCCAAAAATCTTTCATGGCATCCCATGACCACATAGAGAATGCATGCATAATGGTTTCCATGTGGGGTAAAAATTTGAATGTTTTTACGGTTTAGTGGGAGGGGTTTAGGGTTATCAGGGTTTAGGGTTTAAGGGTTTTAGGGTTGACGGAACTATGTTTGTCTTACGGTGGACGTAGCACACACACCGGACATTGATGGAGCGTTAGTCTACAATGGAGTCCCTCCTGTAGCATCGATTTGGTCCGTCGACTGGCTCGGCCGACAAACTTCGTGCCACATAGAGCATGCATGCATCCACTGAACCAGATGAAATGCGCGTGTCAGAGATCGTACTTGCGTGTACATGTACCATCCGTTCCATCCACTGGCTGGGCCGACAACCTTCGTGCCACATTGTTCACATTGTCCAATTAACACTTTGTATAGATTTTTTTGGTAAAAAATGAAAGAAATAATGCAACTAATCTGAACGTAACGTTTGGCATGTATCAAACCAAGTTGCTACTATTCCTCAAAAAAAAACCCAGTTAGCCACTAATTGCGCCAAACATATCTCGTAATTACCAACGAAAATGGGTTGACAATTATATCTGGAAATTCTTGGACTGAATTTATTGCTCTTCCTTTTTTAGAGAACAATAAGTTAGAATGGTGGGCGGCGGGTTGGCACGGGCACGGCGATGGCTCGGGCTTGTGTGATATGTGGTTCGACCCGCGGTCAGTGCACATGTTTTGGAAGCCCCGAAAAGATCGCGCTCGTTAAAAAAAACTTGCATCGAAGCGCATTACTTCAAAATAACTAATTAACCCTACAATCACGGATAGATACCTTCCCATTCTACCGCATATCTACCCTATCCTAACCACCCCATCTACCTTGTTTCTCCTCACATAGCCATCGCCGGGATCGCGCCATCGCTTCTCAAGCGACCACGCCGACGCCGGATTAAAAAGGTCTCTTCCACGGCTTCTCTCATCTTCGATTGCAGTGCTGATTATTTTTTCCATTGATTCGACCAACAAGTAATTTCCGAAGAGATTAGAAAATCCAGCTTTTGCCATAGTTGAGTAGTTCTGGTGTGATTCGAGTACAGGATGTCATGCAAGAGCTTTTTGATTGATAGTTTGTACTAGTTGATCGTACGAACTGATTATGAATATTTTTTCACGGTCGTATTGTTTCGAATTAGGTGGATGAGGGTGTGGATACAGTTTTCATACTATGGGTATATGTGTTGCTGTAGGGACCATGGTCTCAGAGGCGTATAACAACCGTCTGAGTCTGACAAGTCTTTGCATGAAGCGCGTCGGGAGATCGACTTGAAGGTGCAAAAGGATCGCGCCGAGGTAGATAAGAAACTGAAAAAAGAACGTTCATACGTGGACAGGATGATAAAGGAGGAGCGTTAGGAGTTTTCCCTTAAGATGGCGAAGATGCGTCTTGAGATTGAAGAAAAGTATAAGAGGTGAGTACATGGAAAAAAAGTTTTCTTTAGGCTACAAGGAAATGCATCAAACGTTGCAGAAGGACCGGAAGCTTGTGGACAGTATTACACAGACAGAGCGAGTCAAGATGGATGCCTATGTGTTGCGAGCACGTGCGGATATGGACAGTAAGCTGCTACAGGAAGCGGTCGGACATGGATTATAAGGCCATGCTGGAGAAGGTCCGCTTGGAAGGACATATGTTAGAAGACCGTGCGATCTCACGGCCACCCGACAACATGTCTTCAATTATTCTCCCCTGTAAGTATCTCACACCGATTCTATATATTAAGGACCTCGTATTCTATGATACAAACATCTTCAATTTGTGGCAACCTTATGTCGGCGATTGTATGTAGGCTAAGCATCATGAGGCAGCACGATGCCGTTCACTCGAGACATTGCGATAGAGTCACCCGTTCAATGCCACATCAGTCCACCCCAACAACATATCGTCAATTCTCCCCTTGTAAGTACCTCGCAACGATGCATACCCAAGATATGGTATGACCTTTCAAAACTTGTGTGTAAACCCACTATCGACGTTTCATACGCAGGATAAGAAACCTGTGATGGCAGAGTCCCCAGTCACACCACATGAAGGATACATTCAACATAATAAGGTGAGAAGGTTTGAGATGGCACAATCCCCAGTCACTCCACATGAAGGATACATTCCACAAAAGCAGGTAACAACGCCGCAATGTTGCTATGCACATAAAAGTTATGTTTGGCCCTTTACTCATTGAATGTATTAACTCTGATGTGAGATACTAGGTGCTGGTCATGGAATTTTTTGTTAGTAGGGATGATGAGATGTCACATGTCCCGAGAGCATACTTTGATGAACACCCGGCAGAAGTCAGAATTTTTGAACCCGCCAAAGTGACCTACGATCTCATTATGAGTGAAATGAGAGATAGTTTTGGTTGCAAAATGGGAGCAGAACTGTACTACTTCTTACCCGGGTCTGCGTGCAAGCTGCCGTAAGGAATGTTCTTGATTGCAGGACCAGATGATGTACAAAAATGCTTTTCGATCTGAATGGCAGCAAGACATGTAACCTGTACATTGTGTACAATAGAACTACGGGTTGTTTTCCCGAGGATGACATTGATTCCGAGGTTCAAATTTTACATGTTTCATGCATCTAGTTTATGGCTACGTCTTTTTTGAGTTCTTCCTAATACAATTCCTATGGTTTCCTACAGGAAGTGAGAATCCAAGAAATGGAGGGTCTTGCTAGAGAGTTGGCAGAGAAAGACCAAGAACAACTTAAGTTGTATGGTTACATTGATGTTAAAGAGAAAAAGATTGAAGCACATGGGTCGTCGCCAAGCCCGACGCAATTTCCAACGACGCAACACAAGAGGTCACTAGATTTTGGCAGTGCAGAAGACAATATGGAGTAGGCTCAATTGTTTTTCAACCAGTTTAAGCTTCAAACCAGGATTATTTAGTTGCAAACAAACCTTTTGTTTTCTGTTTCACACTATGTTCGCAATTATGGTACAATTTATTCATGATACAGTTCTTTGAACAACAATGCATGTGTTTTATGATCAATCATACAGTTGTTTCTGAGTTGTTTTTGAGATGGCATTGTGTCTAAAGAAGTTTCCATCTATAAAACTTGGCACGCAATCGCGCCGAATCGCGTATCACGGGAGAGGCGTCGTCATGCGGGAAGGCGTCGCCGCGAGCTTGTTTTCGGGTAGAAATCATAACATATTTCGGATAGATAAAGTTCACGTCCGCCACCAGCGCATGCAAACCCACGTCGCCGCCATACCCATGCATGCATGCCTCGGTATGAACAACGAGACGGCCCATCCGAATTAGGCCCATCCGAATTAGGCCCATCCGAAGTAGGCCATTAGAACCCTCCCCCCACTCCACCTATTCCCCTCGCGCTGTGGCCTCCCTCCCTCCATCGCCAGATCCCCCACGCGTCCCCCTCATCCGCCGCCCACCCTGCGCCATCGACGACTCCACCCCCGCCCGCGCCCCCAACGGGATCGGCGGATCCATCTCCTCAACCACCGCAGGACAGCGCAGTACCCAGTTTACATTGACGTCTCAATGATATCCATGCTGATAATGCTAGGTAGATCGACTGAGTGTAGAAATTTTGTGCCACCAATCCACTTTTCTGGAAAATTCTTGCTAGAAAACCATCTGAAACTTGTGATGCTTGCTACTGTATAATATATGACTTTTCAAAGTTACATTATGATGGCACTATTGGACACATACGGAGAGCTGCGTTTTAGTTGTTATACTTTCGATTACCATCACTGCTTGGGAAAGGACGAATTGGATGCATTCAGGTATGCAGTTGATAGTGTATCATCATAATGTAGGTGCTGTGTTGTGTGATTCTTCATGCTGAGAACTTCAGCTTTTTCAGTTATAGTGAAAGGCTTCTGTATAAAAAAACTTCTAAATGATCACAAAAACTTCTAGACAACATTACATGCGATCTAACCAAATCTTGAACTAAATGATCACCAAAAGTTGAAGGATTTTGCATCACATCACAACCATAAGTGTTATGCACCAGCATCATAACAATCACATAACTACATAACAAAAGCAAACTTGTTCATCATTACAAAAGCAAACTTGTTCAACATAACAAAAGCTAACTTGTTCAGCATTACAAAAGCAAACTTGTTCAACCACATAACTGCAAACTGAGACACATAATACCACAAACAACTCAATATCCCCGATGGTAGGGGTCATCCCAATGATCCTCCGCCTCTTGCCGATACTCCAAACCTTCTTTGACGATTTCGATTTTCTTCCATGCCTCGTAGGTGACGTACGCATCTTTCGCTGCGTACTCGATGAGGTTGTTTGGCAGTGGGCTGTCCCCCCATAGTTTGTGGTCGAATTCCTTGTTGATCTTCTTCTTCATTTCCTTGTACGATGGGTGGATGAGGCTGGCTGCAAACTCAGCCAAAGCCTGCCACCTCTTTCCATTTTTGGAACTCTCCATTTGCGCTGCATGTCGACGTACTTGTCGGGTTGATCTCCAAACCAGACAATTTCAGCTTCTCCTTGTCACCTCCAATGGAGAAGCCAACAAAGGTGTCTGACTTCTTCTCCTGCAGGAGGCGGAGTTCCTTGGGCCTGCATCAAATTAATCTGGTGCATCAAATTCATCTACTTCAAAAACTTGAAACTACTAATTAGACATAAAATTCAGAACTAGTATTGCATCTACTCGTAACTTCGTAACTAGTATTGCATCTACTTCTAACTTCAGAACTATTGCATCTACTTGAGAAACTTTAGAACTATTGCATCTACTTGAGAAACTTGAAACTACTAATTAGATGTAAACTTGAACTTGAACTAGTATTGCATCTACTTGAACTTGAACTATTGCATCTACTTGAAACTTGAAACTACGTAAACTACTAATTAGACAGAAACTTTAACTTGAACTAGTATTGCATCTACTTGAACTACGTAACTATTGCGTCTACTTGAAACTTGAAACTACTAATTAGACGTAAACGCCGTAACTTGAAACTTTAGAACTGGATGTTTTACCATTTGGTTGCCAGCGGTGATGTGGTATACCAGACGAGATCCTCCACGCATAAGCGTAGAACTGCAGCCTTTTGCGGAGGTTCATCTTCCCTCGTATACTCGACATCAACGGCGATCGACCGAGAAAGCATGCCGCCGAGCCTCCTCCACGATCTCGCAGATCCTCTTGTCGGCTTCGTGCGGATTCTTTGGTGCATACGACATCCGGCTTCTCCTTCTTCGTGGATATCAACCATGAGCGGCACGGTGTAGTCACTTTCGCCGGGGACGGAACATCGTCATCGACCACCGGTGACTCCTTGCGGATGCCTCACCTTGGTGATGCTTGGCGAGCGGAGGAGTTGCTCCACGATGCCTCCGCCATTCTCTTGGCAGACGGAGGAGTTGCTCCACGATTCCTCCGCCATTGCCCTCTGGCGGCGATGGTGGAGGCAAGAGGGGAGTTGCTTGATGGTGGAGGCAGAGGGAGGAAGATGGAGCGGCAATGGAATGAGGAGGGAGGCAGAGGGAGGCAGATTGAGCGGCAATGGAATAGGAGGGGAGTTCCTTGCGTCGTGGGGAGTTGCCAGTGGAGGGGAGTCGTGGGGAGTTGCCAGTGGAAGGGAGGCATGGGGAGTTGCCTCGAAAACTCAAACGTCCTGCCCTTTGGCCCTCGAAAAATCTGGAGGAGACGTGGGCCCTTTGGTTTGTCCTGTTTACGAAACAAAAAAATAACAGCCATATTTTGCTCTCACCGCAACCATATTAAGAGATCAAAAATGGCACCAAAAGTCACTGCAGCCATCCTAAATGGCACGAAAACAACACCGAAACAACATCAGCCAAAACAGCAAAAATGCATCCATCGATCGTTCTTTATTTCTTCTAAATTCCGTGTTACGTGCGTTGAGATAGACACAACGCTACAAATGCAGGTGACAACGCCCGCGATTTCATGACCATCGGGAATGACGGTGGCTTCATCCACGCTCCGGTCCCATGAGTCGAATCGAAAGTAGTGATGCTATGTGTAGTTACGAAACATTGATTGGCTCATGTT
The DNA here is from genome assembly GCA_021605145.1 of Aegilops bicornis. Classification (NCBI taxonomy): domain Eukaryota; kingdom Viridiplantae; phylum Streptophyta; class Magnoliopsida; order Poales; family Poaceae; genus Aegilops; species Aegilops bicornis. The sequence goes on from CM038673.1 coordinate 801,106,325, forward strand.
GTAATTAAACTTTAATGAATTGTATGTCTCTTTGGTTTGGACAGTCGTTAAACTTAGATGTAATCGATGCTATTTATTACTAGGACCATGAATTGTGCTATTAATGTCTTGCTTTTCTCTTCCGATCCTTTTGTTGCATACTTATTTATTGCTTATGTACTGTCTGTTGTTTGGCTTGTGCATAGAGATACCGTCGTATGTCGTGTACAAGGGTAAGGTTCCCGGAGTCTACGACGACTGGGAGGAGTGTCGGAGACAGGTTCACCGTTTCAGCGGTAACTGTTACAAAGGGTACACCACTAGGGCGGAGGCGGAATCTAGATACGCCCGCTATCTAGCGGGAGAGAGGAGGGAGCGTTGGAGGAACCGGATGAAGACCAGTTTCATCGCGATGATGCTCATCGTGATGACCGCAACTCTCTTCTATGTGATGGTAGTTTAGATGATCGATATCGACTTGTAATATGAAGACAAACTCGCTACGCGTGGTCTCGAGACTCGTAATGTTCTATCTTTGTTCGGTCTTTTGAATTCGGAGACTAATATGATGAATTGTATTCGGAGAGCTATCTTCTATTGTATTGGATGAATGTGCTGTTGCTGTGTGGTGCTGTCTATATTCTGTCCAATAATATATTTTGTAACCTGTGAAAATATCAGAAATGTGCATTTTTCCAACCACCTCCAAATCACCTCAGTTTTGGCACACATGATCTCTTCCACAAACAAAACTAGGTTTCCAAGTTTTTGTATTTTTAAATTTTTTTTTGAATTTATAATGCCCTCTAGACTGACTGCTGAAAACATCGGTCTATGCCTCAAGGGGGCATTGTAAAATAATTTTTCAAAATTTTCTTGCATACACATGTTTTGCACATGTGGGTGACCATGTACAAGAAAATTTGGGTGATTTGGAGGTGGTGGAAAAATTCACGTTTTTCAAAAAATGGCTTAAGTGACCAAATGGTCCCTCGGGAATGCTGGCATTTTTCGACCACCTCCAAATCACCTCAGTTTTGGCACACATGATCTCTTCCACAAACAAAACTAGGTTTCCAAGTTTTTGTATTTTTATTTTTTTTGAATTTATAATGCCCTCTAGACTGACCTGCTGAAAACATCGGTCTATGCCTCAAGGGGCATTGTAAAATAATTTTTTTCAAAATTTTCTTGCATACACATGTTTTGCACATGTGGGTGACCATGTACAAGAAAATTTGGGTGATTTGGAGGTGGTGGAAAAATTCACGTTTTTTCAAAAAATGGCTTAAGTGACCAAATGGTCCCTCCGGGAATGCGGGCATTTTTCGACCACCTCCAAATCACCTCAGTTTTGGCACACATGATCTCTTCCACAAACAAAACTAGGTTTCCAAGTTTTTGTATTTTTTAATTTTTTGAATTTATAATGCCCTCTAGGTATTGCTGAAAACATCGGTCTATGCCTCAAGGGGCATTGTAAAATAATTTTTTCAAAATTTTCTTGCATACACATGTTTTGCACATGTGGGTGACCATGTACAAGAAAATTTGGGTGATTTGGAGGTGGTGGAAAAATTCACGTTTTTCAAAAAATGGCTTAAGTTAGACCAAATGGTCCCTCCGGAATGCGGGCATTTTTTCGACCACCTCCAAATCACCTCAGTTTTGGCACACATGATCTCTTCCACAAACAAAACTAGGTTTCCAAGTTTTTATTTTTTTTAAATTTTTTTTGAATTTATAATGCCCTCTAGACTTTGCTGAAAACATCGGTCTATGCCTCAAGGGGCATTGTAAAATAATTTTTTCAAAATTTTCTTGCATACACATGTTTTGCACATGTGGGTGACCATGTACAAGAAAATTTGGGTGATTTGGAGGTGGTGGAAAAATTCACGTTTTTCAAAAATGGCTTAAGTTAAGACCAAATGGTCCCTCAGAATGCGGCCATTTTTCGACCACCTCCAAATCACCTCAGTTTTGGCACACATGATCTCTTCCACAAACAAAACTAGGTTTCCAAGTTTTTGTATTTTTTGAATTTATAATGCCCTCTAGACTGACTGCTGAAAACATCAGTCTATGCCTCAAGGGGACCTACATGCAAGAGTCGGGGACCTGCATGCAAGAGTCGGGACCTGCATGTGAATAGTGATTCATCAAGGCCTTGACAGCTACTGGCACAGCGGCTGCCGCCCGATTTGCATGCAGCGAAGATGAACGTGCATGGAGGTTTTTCAAAGATTTCCAAGCACACCCGAGTGGGCCCGCTTATTTAAAAAATACGTCAGTCATTATTGCTCTGTAAATGAAGAATATGCATGATGATTATGAATATGCATGACAACCATAGTAAGGGTGAAGAATCATAGTGCCCAATTTGTCGAAATACATCATCATTCTTAAAGTTGGACATCACATGATACACACAGAAAGTGGAAGCGAAAGATGTCGAACTAATACAAGAACATGGCAGTACAACCGCACTTCACTAAATTACTGTCACGATGAAATAGAATGTAAAGACCACGTCACACAAAGCTGAATGGCACACGACTTTCTCTGGCTCATCGTCGGTTCATGCTGTATGTAGATATCACAGTTCAGCCTCGAGATCCTACACATAAGAATAGAATAAATCACATGGACATCAATTATGAGTAAAACACATGCAAAAAAAATATGAACATATTTCGTACCTCTAGCAATTTAGCGCATTTACGTCGATTGTGACCTGGTTTCTTGCAATAGCCACAGATATTCTGTGATCTTGACTTCTTTGTCTTTGCTGCAGCCTTTTCTTGGTGCACCTCGTCACGGCACCTGCACGGGATCCAGTAACCTTATCAACTTTTCTGCGAGTGCGGCATCAACAGGCCAAACCTAATGCTGTTATGCTGAGCATTAGTTGACTCCTTGCTGTCGCCTAGTTCAAAACTTGATTGCTTGCCATGATGTTGTGCTTGCAAAAGCATCTTTAGACGGTGATAGTCCTCATCAGTGGCATGCCTGGAAACTTCTTGGCGTGACTACAATTCCGCAACTTCGCGGTACCTCTGCGAGCTTAGCGAATAGTCATACATCTGGTTTTTTCTGGTAGGTGCGTATGCACATTTTGCATTCATAGTCCACCTAGTGGGAGCATAACAACCGGGCAGAATTGTTTGTTTTAAAATCCCCAATATGTAAAAATGTGGGAACATGGTGTGCTTGCGCATTCCGACTTCGACAAGAACAACTCACCCTGTGCAAAAGACCTCCTTGCTCTTCAATGCGCACTCCAAACTTTTTATCCATTCTTTCCTGCTTGGACACAACATAAGTGGAATCTTCTGATCCATCTAGTATCTCTCTAATCTGACATTTGCTGACATCATCTATGCTCCATAAGACCATCTTAAAGACCCTAGGTGTGAAAACTGTTGCGGCGTGTTTCTCAAGGGGCGAAGCATTTTCCTCTGTAAATGGAACGGACTGCAAGGCTTCGACGTCATGGAGAGCTTCGTTAATCCGTCGCGACGCAAGGCAACGCTCATAGTGCTCTAGCATTTCAAACAACGACATCTTACCCTCAAGATGCGTATGGAGCACAGAGTTCAAGCTCTCACTCCTTTGATTGCTGCTCAATCCTAGGAAACAACGCCCCTCAAGATATGGAGCACACCACAACTTTCTCATCTGATACATCTGATGCAGCCAAGACTCCTCACTGGTTACTTTATTCCGTTGTAAGAATTGTATCAATTTTATCTCATGCTCTTCAATGGAAGAAGTATCATAAATGAAAGATCTGAATTCCTCCTTTACGTCGTCATCATGCAGATGGCGTACAATGTTCTGCTGAATGTGCCATATACATAGTCTATGGTTTGAGTCTGGCAGACCACCCTGATTGCTCTCTGCATTGCAAGGTCCCCATCTGTGATAACAGATATCGGATATACATGCCATGCAATCAGAAAAGGTCCGCAACATCCACTCGTATGCCTGGCTTGTTTCATGAGAAATTATACCACAGCCAAATATAACAGTGCTGCGGTGGTGATTCAACCCGACAAAAGGCACAAATGGCAGATTGTATTTGTTGGTTCTGTATGTGCTATAAAAAACAACGACGTCTCCGAAAGCCTCGTAGTCAAGTCGCGATTGACTATCAGCCCAGAACAGTCCCTTCAGATGGCCATACTCGTCTACCAAGTACTTGAAGAAAAAATCCACATCTCGCTCTCGCCTCGCCATCATGTGCATGATCACCGTTTTAGCATCACCGACACTGATTGTCTCCTGCTTATTAGCATGGCAGAAATTGTAAACGTCCTCTTTATGCATCCAACCTTATCAAATCCACCGTATTGAAAGCACAAAATATCCATAATACGGTATTTACGGATCCCACATTTTTCCATGTCCGCAATGTCCGCTTTCTGCTCGCCAGCTAATTAAATGCGTGCGAGCGCAGCAGACAAGAAAGATCCCGTGGGGCTAGAGGATGGCTGTGCTCATCGATGAAATCCTTGACAAACCACCGACCGGTTTCCTCCTGTCTCGTAATGACCAATTTAGCATTACACCCAACACGAAAGTTAAACTTCGTGGCCTCCTCTTTCTATCTTCCATCTTTCTTTTCATGTGCTTATCTTCGCGAAACCCTTGACGACTACACACAATTTTCCTTAAAATTATGTATTTGTTGGATCCATCCCACTCAACGTAGCTTTTCCTCACACTAAAACCTTTTTCAAGAGCATATTTGTTGTAGAATTCATAGCCTTCAGCCTCACTATCAAACATCTTGCTGACAACATTTACATACTCGAACATACTCTCATCACTTGCATACGCCATGTCTTCCTGCATATGACATGTGAGGACACCAATCATCAACATCTTTCTGTTTATCAATGTTGCAGGTGTAAAATAGCTCATAGGCAAAGACAAGTGCATGGAAAAGACTTTGCTGGTTTGACATGTGAGGGAAACCAATCATCAACGTCCAACAAGTAGTATCTCATCTTCCTTTAAACTATATTTCATGCGCTATGCAAACCTAAAGTGATGATGACTTTAATAAACTAAATTAAGTGAACTATGGAACCAGTATCTCATCTTCCTTTAGTATATCTCATCTCAAACGTCAACATCTTACTTAAACAAACATGATGCGATTAGCTCAAGAGAAACTATGCCACGATGAAGCTTTCCATTCGTTGTTCTAGTCAGTACCCGGATCTTGTGGGGTTGAGGTTGTACTGCATGCACGGTGGAGGGGCGCAACGGCCAAGAGAACGAGCAGAACGCCAAGCCGAATTCATACCTTAAGGATGGTACGCGCGAAGAGATGGGATCGCCCGCCGCGGTCGCCGCAGATTCAGCCGGCGCAGATCCGGCCTTCGTCTTCTTCGGTGACGGCGTGGGGGGCTGGGGTTGGTTGGGTGGAGGACGAGGACGATGAATTTATTCCTCTCGCCGGGCAGGTCGAGGACGGAGAAGGTCAGGAGCGGCGAGCGGCGACGAATAGATCGGAGGAGGATTCTGAACTGGATCGAGTAGACATGGATCTGGTCCTCAGGTGATCAGTTCAAGAAAAGATATTCCCCCTGGACCATTATGCCCTTATCGCAATTAACATATTAAATTTAATTAATTAAAATTCCCCGCAAGATCTGACTGCTAATAAAAATCAGACGTGATCAGACATGTAAGTACTGCTAAGTACTCAGTACTAACCCAATCACCGTAAAACAGCTCAACTTTCATTACTTAACCAGAGTCATTACAATCCTGTTGGCATAACATGTCAACCTCATCAGGGGCACAATGAAGCCAAACAGCAGTTTTGGGTAGTAAACGGCCCATTTGTGCGAGAGCGTGGTTAGCTTTATTCTGCTCTCGTTTAATCACCACGATTTCATGTGGCCGGACAGCTAGGATCTGCTTAATGTCGCCAACCATGGCCGCCACTGGAGCCCTGTTGGTTTCGGTGTCCCTGACCATGTGAGCCGCCGTCGAGCAGTCCGTCTCCACTATCAACCTGTCTGGGCTCCGATCCATAGCCAGAGTCACCCCCTCCATGAGTGCCGCCATCTCTGCCTCGAAGGCGTTTGTACAGCGTGGGATGAACCGGCAAGAAGCGAAAATGACGGCGCCTGTATGATCACGAAGTATCATCCCAGCACCTCCTGTTCCCTCCTGTTCCTTCCATGCACCATCCACGTTTAGTTTTACCCAGCCAAATGGAGGCTTGCTCCAGTGCTCAACAGGACGTGAGCAAGTGCTTGGTATTTTATTTCGTTCTTTGCCGGACGTGCGGCCACCATAGGTAATCGCTCCCTTCCCTTTGGCAACGTCATCAGATGGATTTTGCTGAATGTACAACAGCGTATTGATGTAGCCGGACAGGAATCTAGTAGAAGCCTCAAGTGGTGGTGCAGGTTTGTGGTGGTATACTTCATTACGTACATACCAGCTCCGCCAAAGTGTCATCACCACAGGGAGTCTCTCCTCGTTCTTGCATTGGTCCAGCAGGTGGATGATCCACTCCGGCCCAGTGTTGACGACGGTCTCCAGCTTGGGCATACTCCATGTGCGCGCCATCACCTTCCATAGCTGTCGGGCCAACGGGCAACGACATAGGGCATGATATGTGTCCTCGCATTCCAAACCACATAAAGCACATATATTAGACACCTCCAATGTTCGTTTATGTTTATTTTCAAGCGTTGCCAGAGAGTTCGTCGCGACTCTCCATGCGAAAACTCGTACCTTAGGGGGAGCAGGGCACCCCCACACTGCCTTCCAGACGGCACGAGTGCTGTCCGGTGCCCTGCTCGTGGCGCACGCGGTGGTGCTGGTCCGCTCCTCGAGAGCGATCTTGTATGCACTGCGGACACTGAAATTGCCCCGCGCGTCCGGAGCCCATGATAGGACGTCCTCCATCCTGCGTGGGCTGGCCTTGATCGCCAAGATGCATTCCACGTCGGGGGCACTGAAGTGTTGTTGGAGGAGGTCCACCCGCCACCTTCCATTAGCATCCAATAGCTCCGATACCCGCCTGAGCCGACATGTTCGCCGTTGCGTGATGGGCCTGTAGGAAGTTGGGCGCGGGATCCACGGGTCGCGCCAGATGCGAATTTGCACTCCATTGCCCACGCGCCATAGGAGCCCGCGTTTGAGCAGCTCGAGACCATGCTGGATAGCATGCCAAGTCGGTGACGCGTTACCTGAAAAAACAGTGTCCTCAAGGGACCCATTAGGGTAATATTTTGCTTTGAGAACCTGGGAGCACAAGGAGTCCGGCCTTGTTATAAGGCGCCAAGCTTGCCGAGCTAGCAATGCTTGGTTGAAGATGCGAAAGTCCCTGAAGCCAAGGCCCCCCTTTCCTTTTGGTTCAATCAATTTCTCCCATGCCCGCCAATGCGTCTTCCTCTTGCCTTCTTTAGACCCCCACCAAAAGTTTCTGACCAAACGGGTGAGATCATCGCACACAGAATAAGGTAGTTTGAACACTCCCATTATGTAAGTGGGGATAGCTTGCAGGACAGATTTGATCAGTGTTTCCTTCCCTACCTGTGAGAGCGTATCCCCCCAGGCCATAATTCGCTTAGTTAAGCTCGCCTGCAGCATTTGGAATCTACCTTTATGCATGTGCCCATCCGGGGTAGGTAAACCGAGGTGTTTCCCTTCAAACTCAGCATTGTGTACCTGCAGTACTTGTCTAATTGCTGTTTGTATCACCAAAGGGCAGTTGTCACCAAACTGAATAGAGCACTTTTGCGGATTTATGAGCTGGCCCGTGGCTCCCGCATAACTCTGAAGGACACCCTTTACATACTGAGCTTGTTCAACGCTAGCTTTAAAGAATAATAGTGTGTCATCTGCAGACAGGAGATGCGATATTCCCGGCGCCCTACTACAAAGTTTCACTGGTTGGAAGGCATGATCTTGCACTCCCTGTCTCAATAGAGCAGATAATCCATCAGCCACAAAGAGGAACAAAAATGGGGATAAGGGTCACCTTGCCGAAGCCCTCGCGTCGGTGCAAACGAATCCAGAAGGGCTCCATTAAATTTAACAGAATAGCTCACCATGGTGACACATGTCATAATCCATTGCACCCACCAGTGAGAGAAACCCATCCTCTCCATCGGTTGCTTCAAGAACCCCCAGTCGACCCTGTCATAGGCCTTTGATAGGTCTAGCTTGTATGCATAGTAGCTATTTTCTGGATTTTTCTCATGCTGAATAAAATGCAGGCATTCAAAGGCAAGTAGTGCATTATCTGTGATCAGCCTACCCGGCACAAATGCACTCTGAGAAGGTGATATAATCTCATCAAGAAGTGGCCTGAGTCTGTTCACCAAGCACTTAGAAACAATTTTGTAAATGACATTACATAGACTTATTGGCCGAAAGTCAGTCATTCGAACAGGGTCATCAACCTTAGGAATAAGGACGATTACCGTTTCATTCACACCATCTGGCATAACCCCTGTCCGGAAAAATTCCTGAACAGCCCTGATAATTTCGCCCTTCATAACTAGCCAATTTTTCTGAAAAAACCTCGCTGGGAAGCCGTCCTTGCCCGGCGCCTTCAGGGGTCCCATCTGGAATAAACTGTCAGATATTTCTTTCTCACTGAATTCAGCACACAGATGGTCATTCATCTCCGAAGTAACTCTCTCATCATACAAGTCCAAGAGATGGTGTTGTACAAGTGAGTCATCACGGGTGAAGAGGTTTTGAAAATATGAACTAACCATGTTGGCCATTACCTCCTGCTCCCCGTGGCTGCCACCACTATCATCAACTAGCCTTTCACTTTATTTTTCCTTGCTCTTCATACTGTTCGCCTATGAAAAAAGTTTGTGTTACGGTCTCCCTCACGAAGCCAGTCAATACGACTTCGTTGCATCCATAGCATCTCCTCTCGGTACAACAATTCCTGCATATGGTCGGACTCTTTCCGTATCTCATTCTGATCTGCATTCATGCTCATTAGTTCCTCCAGCCTGGTTCTAGATTTTTCAAGTTCATTTGTAATATTACCAAATTTCTTTTTACTCCATGCATGTAGCTCAGTCATGAGCTTAGCAAGGCCTGAACGAATATCTCCCAGGCTAAATTTCTGTCCTGCACTCCTCCATGCTTCTGCCACACGTTCAGGGAGGCTCTCATCCCTCTCCCAGAAAGTTTCATACCTTCTAAAATTAGAACGGACATGATTAGTCTCCTCTTTAACCCACTGTAGCATAAGCGGGCAATGATCTGAGCATGGTGACACTTTATGTACCACTCGTGCCTCCTCAAATATATCCCGCCACCGGTTATCCGCAACCGCCCGGTCCAGACGTACCCTCACATTCTTTCTGCACTACACCACGCATCAGAATTCCCTACAGCCGTGTGTTGGCAAAAGTCAGCATTGCTGACTGAATGTCGGTCGGGAAAACTTTTAACAAACCGTTGGTTGGAAAACCTTATATATAACAATCAATTGTCGGTCGGGAATGCTAAAATATGTACCAACGAATGGTCGGTCGGCAATACCCTTATACCCAACTAAAGGTCGGTCGGCAAACAATTCCCGACGAACTGTGGGTAACTAAATGGGCCGACCCAAAAACTGCGCGTGTGTACAGAATTTCTAGCGCCAACATTTGGCCCAGCCATGAAAGCTCCCTATTTTTTCTTTTCATTCACCCCAAACCCCACACTCCAAACCTTATCCCCTTTCTCCAGATCCACCACGCACACCGCCGCGCTAGGTGCCCTCTCCGGCCGGCGGCGGCGCTACCCATCCAGCGAGGCTGCCACCACTCTGTTCCCCGCTTACTCCCACCCCTCCATCGTCATCCCCACATGGCTGCCGGTTTCCCACGCCGATCTGGGCTTGTGCGGCGCTGCCATCACACAGGTGCCAACAGCGGTGCTTTTTGTTCATCTGAAAGCGCCCGGTGAAGCCACCTCTCACCTCTCTCTCATGGCTCCACCGCCCCAATCCAGACCAGCTAGATCTATGTGGGACAACGTCCCTTCGCTCCCAGTGGCCAGGTCCAAGGCAGCCAGCTCCTGCTTCCTCTGCTTCCGGTGATTAGTTGCTTGGTGGTACGTGTCCCCATCTCTCCCCCACTTAAGGAGAACAGGAGCTAGCCATCCATGGCAGAAGCAACATCGTAAGTTCTCTCTGTGTGTGTGTGTGTTCAGATTCGAACTCCCACCGGTGGGCCAGATTTTTATTTACTTGTTTCTAAGTTTAATCTCTCCCAAAAAATTTGTGCTGCCTTGGTTCATGGAAGTAGAAGTCCTTGAAGTAGTAAAGTTCAAACCCTAACATTCTATCACTATTATTGTTCGCATCCTAGGGTTGTTAGTAGATTGAATTTGCACATTATTTTTGCAGGGAAATGAATCTTTAGTAAGATTGGGCAAAAAGGCCACTGGAAGATGTCCGTAGTCATATGCATGCATCACATCGAGTTGATGCTACTACTATTTACTCTCTCAAGAACAACTGTAAGTATGTATGTGTGATAGCAAGCAATGTTGGATGCCCTCACTGTTTACATCTGATTGGCATATAGGACTATGTGTTTGTCCAGTAAACAGATCTCTAGTTTTCTATTAATTCTTTGGTGCAAACGGAATACATGTAGCACTTTGTAAATTTTTCATTGTGAAAATATCATACTGTAACATCATGTTCTATTTAGTTCCCAGAAGTAATACTTGGTTTCAACTTTGAAAGGCCACAAGAATTCTTCTATGGGGAGTCTGAACAAAAGGGGCATCTTCGTCATCCCGTCACTAATGTAATTTCAGTCACTAATCTCAACAAAGGGTTCTGATCTCTTAATGAAATTAGGGGGTCCATTGGGGATCCTTTTATTGGAAAAGATAATATATTCCCATGGGGCTGGGTTCTCGTTGATGAACTGAAACATGCTACTATCAAATTAGAGAGCAGGAAACCACAGCCTTAGTTGACATTGGACCTTTATGTTGTTCTTTTTTCGTATGGCGAAAAGAGAGCTCATATATTTCATATGGCCATGTTATCTTACAGAAAAAAATAGGGATCTCTTAATGAAATTGGGAGTTACTAATTTCTTGTAAAGTAATATTTTTTATATGCAACTATTCAGTTGACTTGTGAAGTAATAGCTAATGTCGGCATGAGAGCATGAACATGGAATCGTCTTGGCGCCCGGCTCCTCGGCTATCGCATGAACTCTGTGCAGACTCCTGTGTTTGTGTGCTACTCTGATGGTGGTCTGGACAGTGGCATGTCATTCAGATCCAGTATGTGATGACACTTGGATCCTTGCTTGTGTGGACGACTTTGACTTCTAATTGCAGGCATGAAGGACTGTTGTCTAATCTTGCCGCTCAGCTGCTCGACCAAATGTGCAGGTGCCTCCAAGATTGGTGTGCCGTCAAACGACAGTTTAGACAGTGGTTTGCCATTTTGGCTGCTGCAAGAACCTTCACAGGTGATGGGCACTACCAAGGTCTGCTGAGGTAACTTACTGAACTTTCGCCAAAAATCATTATAATTGTTTACCGAGCGTACATAAGGATTTTTGTTAATCTTTTCAGAGATCCGGCTGAGATATTCGACACTCAAGGCTTACGTTTGGTTTCCGCCAGGAACTGATCATTGGTATGTTTGTTGTCATGTTATATTGGTCAGCCAATTTTCAAGAAAATTAGGATACTTATCTTTTAGTGGTTCAGTGTCACAGGTATACTAGCATCCACGTATGTCTCCACCGCGACAAAATTTTAACGCATACGGAACCCGTCGGCATGGAGAGCCTGCAGCTTCTTGGAGACAACGAGCAGCAGCGTCTCAGTCACCTACTGGGGCTAAATCTGCTACGGGTAAATCTCACAGTGTCCGCAATGCGTGAAGTTACTTTGGTTAATACTGTTGTCCATAGTGAACTCACTCTCATAGATATCACATCTAGGCTTTTAACATTTAGAGTAGCGAATCTATCACAAAGGCCTTTCCCGATGGCACCGGATGCGCCTCATATTCCAGATCATGTCCTGCTCAAATGGAACACTAGCCACCCTACTCTCTCTGTTGCTGTTGCATTTGTTTTTCTGGAGCTTCAACCTATATATCCCAAGAAACAGTGGAATATGGTTCTGTGTGGCTTTTCAAGGCAACTCCTCATTTTTTCCTTTTACCATATGTTTGTGTTTCAGTTTGGTGCCTTATCTCCTGGTTTATTAACAGTAGTACAGTGTTTTGTATGCACAATTATTATTTTTAGGTTACTACGCTCTAATAAAAAAGCCAGGATGTTTCGAGTTTAGAATGTAATGTATTCCACAGTTTTTTATGTATAGATTTTCTTTGTGCAAAAAGTTCTTCTATACATAAATTTTCCTTGTAACATTTTTTGGTTACCAATAACCATATTAGCTCTTAGGTTAAATATACAGGGTATTCCCATGGGCCAATGATGAGAAGATGATGTCCTTAAGTGGCTCTACTACTTTTCCCCTTGTGTGAATTCTTGAAAGGTAAATGTTGTCTTGGTCTGTATCTGAACTCAAAGATATATCAATGATAAGTAGTGCAGAAACAATCAATTGTTAGTCACAACATTTCAGAGTTTCAGTTTAATCTGTACTGCACCTTTTCTAGTTTCATTTTTGTCTATATTGAGGTGCTGCACTTTTTTCTTACCAAGAACAAATTCTTGCAATAGTTCATGTCTCGACTTTGTAATAGTTACGCTCTATGTATTATACAAAATTAATTGTGTCAAGATTTCAACTTCCTTTTCCTATTCGTGTGTGCACTGATATAGCACTGTGTGTTCTTCTTAGGCTAGCAGCTTCCTTTGTACTATTTGTGTAGGTGGCGGAAAAGTTTATTCCTGCGATTGATGTTGCAAAGCAAAAGTTAGGGCTTTGGATAGAGATTTATTTGGGTTTACATCAATTCTGTCTGAAAAATGTTGTACTGAAGTTTGCATTGAAATGAACACTTTTGATCAAAAACTTCAACACAGTCTAACTGTATTCTGAGCAAACTATTTAAATGAACTCAATGAGATGCTGACAATACTACAAATGCAAAAGAATGAATGATTTATACAATACATAATTAATAATTGTATAAACACAAATAGATGCTTCAAACGCTTCTGTTACCCCAAGATCATGCGTACTCCAATTTTTTTGCCTATGCCAGTAGAGTAATGTATCTTATATTTAATGAGAAGAACTCCTTATGGAGATGGTCGGCAGGCTGGGGTGATCTCAGCCCGACGATCAACGGTAGTGTTAACACATGGCTATTGAATTCTCTGTATTTATTAGTACTATTTATTTTTTGAGAATGTGATGATCCTTTATGTTGGAGCTTTTCTACTGTAGTCTAGTTTCTAATAGTGTATTATAATTGAGAATTGTTTAACTTTTGTAGGAAGTAAACAAAAGGACTGCACTCACACGGAACTATGAAGCCAACGATCTACGTCAACTAGATGTTTTAGATTTCATTTTGTACAACTGATGTCTCATACTTGCATATATTTTACCTGTCCTTTCGTGAACCTGATGTGTGGTGTCTTGGTGGTCGTTTAGAACAAGTTGAAGTGTATGTATGTGACAAATAGTTAATGGAATAAAAAAAATGTTTGGTGCACCGGATGTGAGCCTGATATATGGTGTTTTGGTGATTCTACTTAGAACATTGAACTATATGTATGTGACAGTCAGTACCATGGCTAAACAAAATGTTGATGAACTGTTGGTTGGCAAAGAAAAACCCCGTCAGATTGTTGGTCGGCAAAACAAACCTCGTCTTGCAGTTGGTTGGGAAAGGCTAATGCCAGGCCCAACAAAATGTCTGTCGGGAAAGAATACCCTGTCCAATAGTCGGTCGGGAAAGGCCCATGGTTGCCCCAATAAACTGTTTGTCGGCAAAGGCCCATGGTAGGCCCAATAGATTGTTGGTCGGGAAATGTACTCCATAGCCGTCAAGCAGTCGGTCAGGAAAGCTATGTCGGTCGGGAAAGGGTTTTCTCGTCTGGACTTTCCCCAACAGACATTGTCGGTCGGCAATAGTCTTTCCCGTCTGACTGTCGGTTGGCGAAACTTGTATTCCCAACCAACTTGTCTGTTGGGGATGTAGTGTTGTGGTGTAGTGCTGCCTCTCTGCTTATTGTCATAAGTGAACGGTAAGCCAGAGAATCCAAGATCCACAAGTTCACATACCTCTAGTGTGTCTCTGAATGCAAGCATCTGGCTCTCACTGCGAGGTGTCACCGAAAAATGCTCAAAGGACCACATGGCCTCATTAAAATCACCCATAACACACCAAGGGAGATCAGACAGTTTAGGTCGAGCTGCCAATGAAAAACCAAACCAGAAAAATGAGTTAGGAAATCAAAAAGGGGAAAAACATAAAAATAAAATGAAAATAACAGAAAAAACAGCAACACATAAAGAGAAGTAAAAAATGATTAAAAAACCAAGATTTTTTTCTAAAGGAAATGCTGCTGTATCTGACACCTTGCTGCAATCTTGTACTCCCTCCGTTCCTAAATATCTGTTTTTCTAGAGATCTCAACAAGTGACAACATACGGAGCAAAATGAGTAAATCTACACTCTCTAAAATATGTCTATATACATCCGTATGTGATAGTCCATTTAAAATCTCTAAAAAGACAAATATTTAGGAACAGAGGGAGTAGCTATGAACCTGGACAGGCATTTCAAGAGAGTGGAGAGCAGGGTACGCCTGAAATCCAGAACTTTGGCTAATACAGTGGCCTCTAAACCATGTATATGTAACTTGGAAGTTTTATTTTTTTCCCACCCCATCTGACATGTTACCAGTATGCTGCATTTGGGCTCCAAGGTAACATTCACAGGTAAATGCTTCTGATTTTGGCGGCGAAGAAGTTTCTCTTACACTTCATCACAATGGAAACTTGGGAAATTTGGAAAGTCCTTCCGGCAAATAACTTCGATTTATTATTTCGAAATGGTTTTCACTTAAATAATTACATGTTTCGGTGATCTTAAAGCTTCTCAGCATTCAGACAACAACTGAGTTTGATCTTAAAGCTTCTCAGCATTCAGACAACTCTTGAGTGTTTATCGGGTTTCCTGGACAGTCCTTTTTATTATTAAAGATAGCGGTGCTAATTATATAAATGGAACTACTTGCTTGTCACTTGTCTTTCATTTTGTTAACTGTTAAGAAGATTCAGACAATGCTGGGTCTTTGATGTTGTTATGCAGGCCCACAGGCCACATGTGTCGGCTTGAGTTCTTAGTTCAATCTGAACTTCCTCTTATTCCAATTTGCTAGTTTATCTGTGCACAATAAATTATTAGTCCCTGTTGAATCCTTGAAATCGAAATAGAAATCAACAAGATGTTACACTTCAGTCTACAAAAAGAGAGATCGAAGCGGAAGCGTATGAGCAATCGCAAACAAAAACTGGAAAAAGCCAAAGATCGAAGAACTACACGATCTTGGAAGATCAAGCTTTGATTCAAGCATGGAGTGTGGTGTCTCTTGATGCATGCACGTGTACTTCTCAAACCGCCAAGAGATATTGGCAAAGGATCGAAGATCAATACTTCCGCATTATGGCAAAGTATCCCAATAGGACTCCACGCACATTTCGGTCGCTTCAAGGGCGTTGGGAGAATATCAAGCCTATGTGCAGCCGTTGGGCAGCTTGCTTGGAGCAAGTACGCAATGCACCTCCAAGTGGGACCGTGGAATCCGACTATATGAGTTTGTTTTGCCTTTGTTCAAGTTGTGCATAATCATATTTGCATCATGAGAATTGATTACATCACTTTGTTCATATTGTGTAGGACAAGATTGCCCAACATAGATACAAAGACATGGAAGCTTCGGAAGGCAAATTCTTCAAACTAGAGCATTGTTGGGAGTTGCTCCAAAAGTGCGAGAAGTGGAAGTTGATCGACAAAGAATCCCCACTGAAGAGAGGCTCGCTTACAAACATGGATGAAGATGAGGATGATGATGGCCCAAGAAATTTGAACAAGCCCGATGGCGACAAGAAGACTAAGGAGAAAATGAAGAGAGAGCAAGAAACATCGAGCTTGAGGGAGAAGATTGATGCCATGGTGCAATCAAACGAGTTGATGTTGTTGAAGTCATTGGAGATCAAGAAAGAGTTGGCCGAGAAGAAGGCAAAAGAGAAGCAAGAAAAGTAGCAATTGGTCAAGGAAGAGGGGCTCCGCAAAGCTGCCATTAAGGAGAGAAGAGCATGCGCCGCTGAAAACAAATCCATGTCCTTGTTGCTCGCCGAAGAGAACAAGATCATGTCAATGAACCGCAATGACATGGACGACCTCACCAAAACATGGCATGATATGGCAAGGCGAGAAATCTTGAAGAGGAGAATGGTCGCGTCGGTCGGTCCATGTTACAGTTCCGGAGATGTTTTCTCTGCTCCATATGGTGGCAATGTCGATGATTTCGATGCAGGAGTTGGGACAAGCGCCGGAGGTGGATTCGATGGTGCCGATGAACTTCAAGATGGATGATACGTCCATTTTGCATCATGCTTTTATATCAATATTTATTGCATTATGGGCTGTTATTACACATTATATCTCAATACTTCTGGCTATTCTCCCTTATTTTACTAGGTTTACCATGAAGAGGGGGAATGCCGGCAGCTGGAATTCTGGTTGGAAAAGGAGCAAACATTGGAAACCTATTATGCACTGTTCCAAAAATCCTGATACTCCACGAAACATGTTTTTGGAATTAATAAGAATTATTGAGCGGAAGAAATACATCAGGGGGCCCACACCCTGGCCAGGAGGGTGGGGGCGCGCCCAACCCTACTGGGCGCACCCCCTATCTCCTGGGCCCTGATGTCTACTACACAACCTTCTTCTTGTAGACGTTGTTGGGCCTGCAAGTGCACAAGTTTGAAGGACAGTAGCTAATTTCCCTCAAGTGGATGACCTAAGGTTTATCAATCCGCGAGAGGCGTAGGAGGAAGATGGTCTCTCTCAAACAACCCTACAACCAATTAACAATATGTCTCTTTTGTCCCCATCACACCCTATACAATAGCAAATTGTATAGGTGCACTAGTTCGGCGAAGAGATGGTGATACAAGTGCAATATGGATGGTAGATAAAGGTTTTTGTAATCTGAAAATATAAAAACAGCAAGGTAACTAACGGTAAAAGTGAGTGTAAACGGTATTGCAATGCAAGGAAACAAGGCCTAGGGTTCATACTTTCACTAGTGCAAGTTCTCTCAACAATAATAACATAGATAGAACATATGACAAGCCCTCAACATGCAACAAAGAGTCACTCCAAAGACACTAATAGCGGAGAACAAATGTAGAGATTATGGTCGGGTACGAAACCACCACAAAGCTATTCTTTCGGATCGATCTATAAAAGAGTTCAGATAAGAATAACACCTTAAGACACAAATCAACCAAAACCCTAATGTCACCTAGATACTCCATTGTCACCTCAAGTATCCGTGGGCATGATTATACGATATGCATCACACAATCTCAGATTCATCCAACCAACACAAAGTACTTCAAAGAGTGCCCCAAAGCTACTACCGGAGAGTCAAGAACGTGTGCCAACCCCTATGCATAGGTTCCCAATGTCACGAAACCCATAAGTTGATCACCAAAACATACATCAAGTGGCACATGATATCCCATTGTCACCACAGATAATCACGGCAAGACATACATCAAGTGTTGTCATAAAGACTCAATCCGATAAGATAACTTCAAAGGGAAACTCAATTCATCACAAGAGCGTGAGGGTGAGAAACATCATAAGATCCAACTACAATAGCAAAGCTCGGGATACATCAAGATCGTGCCATAGAGGAACACGAGAGAGAACACGAGAGAGAGAGAGAGAGAGAGAGAGAGAGAGAGAGAGAGAGAGATCAAACACATAGCTACTGGTACATACCCTCAGCCCCGAGGGTGAACTACTCCCTCCTCGTCATGGATAGCGTCGGGATGATGAAGATGGCCACCGGAGATGGATCCCCCCTCCGGCAGGGTACCAGAAAGGGGCCCCGAATGGTTTTTCGTGGCTCTGGAGGCTTGCGGCGGCGGAACTCCCGATATATCTTCTGTTCTGGAAGTTTTAGTGTACGTAGGTATATATGGGTGAAAGGAGTACGTCGGTGGAGCTACGGGGCCCCACGAGGCAGGCGCGCCCGAGGGGTGGGCGCGCCCCCCACCTCGTGAGCACCTCCCGTATCTTCCGACGTGGGGTCCAAGTCCATCAGGTGGGTTTCCTTCCAAAATAACTTCTCCATTGATTTCGTTCCGTTTTGACTCCGTCCGATATTCCTTTTCCTCAAACACCTTTGAAATAGGTATAAAACAACAAATCTGGGCTGGGCCTCCGGTTAATAGGTTAGTCCCAAAAATAATATAAAAGTGGAAAATAAAGCCCAATATTGCCTAAAACAGTAGATAAAGTAGCATGGAGCAATCAAAAATTATAGATACGTTGGAGACGTATCAAGCATCCCCAAGCTTAATTCCTGCTCGTCCTCGAGTAGGTAAATGATAAAAAAGAGTTTTTGATGCGGAGTGATACTTTGCATAATTTCAAAGTAACTCTTCTTACTTGTGATATGAATATTCAGATCCGAAAGATTACAAAATAAAAGTTCATATTGATAAAAGAAATAGTAATACTTCAAGCATACTAATCAAAGTAATCATGTCTTCTCAAAATAGCATGGCAAAAGAAAGTTCATCCCTACAAAATCATATAGTTAGGCTATGCTTCATTTTACGTTACACAAAGATGTTCCCAACTTCTATACCCCCGATGACAAGCCAAGCAATTGTTTCATACTTAAATAATCTCAAACTTTTTCAACCTTCACGCAATACATGAGGGTGAGCCATGGATATAGCACTATGGGTGGAATACAATATGATGATGGGGATTGTGTGGCGAAGACAAAAAGGAGAAAGTCTCACATCAACGAGGCTAATCAATGAGATATGGAGATGCCCATCGATTGATGTTAATGCGAGGAGTAGGGATTGCCATGCAACGGATGCACTAGAGCTATGAATGCTCAACAAAATAAAACTAGTGGGTGTGCATCCAACTCGCTTGCTCATGAAGACCTAGGGCATTTGAGGAAGCCCATCGTAGGAATATACAAGCCAAGTTCTATAATGAAAAAATCCCACTAGTATGAAAAAGACAACTTATGAGACTCACTATATGAAAAACATGGTGCTACTTTGAAGCACAATATATGAGACTCACTACATGAAGAACAAGGTGCTACTTTGAAGCACAATATATAAGACTCACTACATGAAGAACATGGTGCTACTTTGCAGCACAAGTGTGGAAAAAAAGGATCGTAGCATTGCCCCCCCCCCCCCCTTTTCTTTTGGGCCTTCTTTTTTTCTTTGGCCTTTTTTTTGGGACAATGCTCTATTGAATGATGATTATCACACTTCTATTGATTACAACATAAGGATTACAACTCGAAACTAGAACAAGGTATGACTCTATATGAATACCTCCGGCGGAGTACCGGGATGGTGCAATGAATCAAGAGTGACATGTATGAAAAATAATGCATGGTGGCTTTGCCACAAATACGATGTCAACTACATGATCATGCAATGGCAATATGACAAAAGTAAAGTATGTCATGATGATGATGAACGGAACGGTGGAAAGTTGCATGGCAATATATCTCGGAATGGCTATGGAAATGCCATAATAGGTAGGTATGGTGGCTGTTTTGAGGAAGATATAAGGAGGTTTATGTGTGATAGAGCGTATCATATCACGGGGTTTGGATGCACCGGCGAGGGTTTGCACCAACTCTCAAGGTGAGAAAGGGCAATGTACGGTATCGAAGAGGCTAACAAAGGCGGAAAGGTAAAAGTGCGTATAATCCATGGACTCAACATTAGTCAAAGAACTCATATACTTATTGCAAAAATTTAGAAGTCATAAAAAATCAAGTACTACGCGCATTCTCCTAGGGGGATAGATTGGTAGGAAAAGACCATCGCTCGTCCCCGACCGCCACTCATAAGGATGCACAAGCCAGGTACACTTCATGTTTCAAATTTGTTACACAACTTTAACCATACGTGCATGCTACGGGACTTGCTAACTTCAACACTAGCATTCTTTAAATTCATAATCACCCAACTAGCACGACTTTGATATTATCACCTCCATATCTCAAAACAATTATCAAGCATCAAACTTATCTTAGTATTCAACGCACTCAAAAAAAAGTTTCACATATCTTGAATACCAAGTATATTAATATTAAGCAAATTACCATGCTATTAATGACTCTCAAAATAATATAAGTGAAGCATGAGAGTTCAATAGTTTCTATAAAACAAATCCACCACCGTGCTCTAAAAGATATAAGTGAAGCACTAGAGCAATAACAAACTACTCCGAAAGATATGAGTGAAGATCAATGAGTAGCTAAATAATTATACAACTATGTGAAGACTCTCCCATTTAAGAATTTCAGATCTTGATATTTTATTCAAACATCAAGCAAAGCTAAAGAAAACTACATTGCAAGGATAGCACAACTCATGTAAAGAAGCAAAAACTTCGGCTCAACCGATACTAACCGATAGTTGTTGAAGAAGAAAGGTGGGATGCCAACTGGGCATCCCCAAGCTTAGATGCTTGAGACTTCTTGAAATATTATCTTGGGGTGCCTTGGGCATCCCCAAGCTTGAACTTTTGTGTCTCTTTAATTCCTCTCATATCATGGTTTCTCTTTTTATCAAAAGCTTCATTCACAACAAACTCAACAAGAACTCGTGAGATAGGTTAGTATAAACCAATGTAAAACCTTATCATTTTCTACTGTAAAAAATAACTAAAATTATTATTCAACATCGAATACTAAATTCCTCTGCATATTTAATACTCCTATCCTTAAATAGAATCATTAAACAAGTAAACATATGCAAACAATGCAAACATAACAGCAATCTGCCAGAACAGTACAGTCTGTAAAGAATGCAAGAGTATCAATACTTCCCTGACTCCAAAAATTATAAACTAAAATTCCCACTGTAATAAATTTATCATATCTCAATATGCAAAAAGATTCAACGTTATACCATTCTCTGACTTTTCTAGAGAATTTTTGCAACAGCGGTAAACTTTCTGTTTTCAAACAGCAACATGTATACTAGCAAAATAAGCATGGCAAAGGCTATCCTTGACTTTTTTATTGAAACTAAAGATGCAAAACACTAATATAACTAACAGCAAGCAAAACAAAACAAAATGACATGATGCTCCAAGCAAAACACATATCATGTGGTGAATAAAAATATAGCTCCAAGTAAAATTACCGATGAACGAAGACGAAAGAGGGGATGCCATCCGGGGCATCCCCAAGCTTAGGCTCTTGGTTATCCTTGAATATTACCTTGGGGTGCCTTGGTCATCCCCAAGCTTAGGCTCTTTCCACTCCTTATTCCATAGTCCATCGAATCTTTACCCAAAACTTGAAAACTTCACAACACAAAACTTAACAGAAAACTCGTAAGCTCCGTTAGCGAAAAACAAAACACCACTTCAAGGTACTGTAATGAACTCATTATTTATTTGTATTGGTGTTAAACCTACTATATTCCAACTTCTCTATGGATTATAAACTATTTTACTAGCCATAGATTCATCAAAATAAGCAAACAACACAATGAAAACAGAATCTGTCAAAAACAGAACAGTCTGTAGTAATCTGTAACTAACGCAAACTTCTGGAACTCGAAAAATTCTAAAATAAATTGGTGGACCTGAGGAATTTGTCTAGTAATCATCTGCAAAAATAATCAACTAAATATCACTTTCCAGTAAAAAGTTGAAGCAAATCTCGTGAGCGCTAAAGTTTCTGTTTTTTACAGCATGATCATAAAGACTTCACCCAAGTCTTCCCAAAGGTTCTACTTGGCACAAACACTAATTAAAACACAAAACCAGATCTAAACAGAGGCTAGATGTATTATTTATTACTAAACATAACCAAAAATCAAGAAACTAAAATAAAATTGTGTTGCCTCCCGACAAGCGCTATCGTTTAACGCCCCTAGCTAGGCATTATGATTTCAATGATGCTCACATGAATGATATGAATTGAAACATAAAGGGAGCATCATGAAGAATATGACTAGCACATTTAATTCTAACCCACTTCCTATGCATAGGGATTTTGTGAGAAAAAAACTTATGGGAACAAGAATCAACTTGCATAGAAAGGTAAAACAAGCATAACTTCAAAACTTTAAGCACATAGAGAGGAAACTTGATATTATTGCAATATGTAGAAGCATATGATCCTCTCTCATAATAATTTTCAGTAGCATCGTGAATGAATTCAACAATATAACCAGCACCTAAATCATTCTTTTCATGATCTACTTGCATAGAAAATTTACTACTCTCCACATAAGCAAAATTCTTCTCATGAATAATAGTGGGAGCAAACTCAACAAAATAACTATCATGTGATTGAAAATTAAGACCAAGATGACAAGTTTCATGGTTATGATTATTCTTTAAAGCATACGTGTCATCACAATAATCATCATAGATAGGAGGCATGCTTTCATCATAGTAAATTTGCTCCTCAAAGCTTGGGGGACAAAAAATATCATCTTCATCAAACATAGCTTCCCCAAGCTTGTGGCTTTGCATATCATTAGCATCATGAATATTCAGAGAATTCATACTAACAACATTGCAATCATGCTCATCATTCACATATTTTATGCCAAGCATTCTATGTAATTCTTCTTCTAGCACTTGAGCACAATTTTTCCTTTCCATCATTCTCACGAAAGATATTAAAAAGGTGAAGCGTATGAGACAAACTCAATTCCATTTTTTGGTAGTTTTCTTTTATAAACTAGACTAGTGCTAAAACAAGAAACAAAAAGATTCGATTGTAATATCTAAAGATATACCTTCACTTACCTAGCCTCCCTGGCAACGGCGCCACAAAAGAGCTTGATGTCTACTACACAACCTTCTTCTTGTAGACGTTGTTGGGCCTGCAAGTGCACAGGTTTGTAGGACAGTAGCAAATTTCCCTCAAGTGGATGACCTAAGGTTTATCAATCCGCGAGAGGCGTAGGAGGAAGATGGTCTCTCTCAAACAACCCTGCAACCAAATAACAAAAAGTCTCTTGTGTCCCCAACACACCCAATACAATAGCAAATTGTATAGGTGCACTAGTTCGGCGAAGAGATGGTGATACAAGTGCAATATAGATGGTAGATAAAGGTTTTTGCAATCTGAAAATATAAAAACAGCAAGGTAACTAACGATAAAAGTGAGTGTAAACGGTATTGCAATGCTAGGAAACAAGGCCTAGGGTTCATACTTTCACTAGTGCAAGTTCTCTCAACAATAATAACATAGATAGAACATATGACAAGCCCTCAACATGCAACAAAGAGTCACTCCAAAGACACTAATAGCGGAGAACAAATGTAGAGATTATGGTCGGGTACGAAACCACCACAAAGCTATTCTTTCGGATCGATCTATAAAAGAGTTCGTATAAGAATAACACCTTAAGACACAAATCAACCAAAACCCTAATGTCACCTAGATACTCCATTGTCACCTCAAGTATCCATGGGCATGATTATACGATATGCATCACACAATCTCAGATTCATCCAACCAACACAAAGTACTTCAAAGAGTGCCCCAAAGCTACTACCGGAGAGTCAAGAACGTGTGCCAACCCCTATGCATAGGTTCCCAATGTCACGAAACCCGCAAGTTGATCACCAAAACATACATCAAGTGGCACATGATATCCCATTGTCACCACAGATAATCACGGCAAGACATACATCAAGTGTTCTCATAAAGACTCAATCCGGTAAGATAACTGATACGTCTCCAACGTATCTATAATTTTTGATTGCTCCATGCTACTTTATCTATTGTTTTGGACTATAATGGGCTTTATTTTCCACTTCTATATTACTTTTGGGACTAACCTATTAACCGGAGGCCCAGCCCAGAATTGTTGTTTTTTTGCTTATTTCAGTGTTTCGAAGAAACGGAATATCAAACGGAGTCCAAACGGAATGAAACCTTCGAACGTGATCTTCTCGCCGAGCGTGATCCAGGATATTTGGACCCTACTCCATGGTGTGCCAGTGGCGGTCACGAGGGTGGGGGCGCCCCCCCCCCTGGGCGCGCCCCCCTACCTCGTGGGGCCCCTGACGCTCCACCGACGTACTCCTTCCTCCTATATATACCTACGTACCCCCAACAGATCGGGGAAGGAGCCAAAAACCTAATTCCACCGCCGTACCTTCCTGTATCCACGAGATCCCATCTTGGGGCCTGTTCGAGCTCATGGGAGGCATCCACCACGGAGGGCTTGTACATCAACACCATAGCCCCTCCGATGAAGTGTGAGTAGTTTACTTCAGACCTTGGGTCCATAGCTAGTAGCTAGATGGCTTCTCTCTTTTTGGATCTCAATACAATGTTCTCCCCCTCTCTTGTGGAGATCTATTCGATGTAATCTTCTTTTTGCGGTGTGTTTGTTGAGACCGATGAATTGTGGGTTTATGATCCAGCTTATCTATGGACAATATTTGATTCTTCTCTGAATTCTTTTATGTATGATTAAGTTATCTTTGCAAGTCTCTTCGAATTATCCGTTTGGTTTGGCCAACTAGATTGGTAGTTCTTGCAATGGGAGAAGTGCTTAGCTTTGGGTTCAATCTTGCGGTGTCCTTACCTAGTGGCAGAAGGGGTTGCAAGGCACGTATTGTATTGTTTCCATCGAGGATAACAAGATGGGGTATTTATCATATTGCATGAATTTATTCCTCTACATCATGTCATCTTGCTTAAGGCGTTACTCTGTTTTAACTTAATACTCTAGATGCATGCCGGATAGCGGTCGATGAGTGGAGTAATAGTAGTAGATGTAGAATCGTTTCGGTCTACTTGTCTCGGACGTGATGCCTATATACATGATCATTGCCTGGATAACCTCATAACTATGCTCAATTCTGTCAATTGCTCAACAGTAATTTGTTCACCCACCGTAGAATATCTATGCTCTTGAGAGAAGCCACTAGTGAAACCTATGGCCCCCGGGTCTATTCTCATCATATCAATCTCCATCACTTTATTTACTTGCTTTGCTTTTACTTTTTACTTTGCATCTTTATACCAAAAATACCAAAAATATTATCTCTATCAGATCTCACTCTCGTAAGTGACCGTGAAGGGATTGACAACCCCTAATCGCGTTGGTTGCGAGTAGCTATCGTTTTGTGCAGGTACGAGGGATTTGCGCGTAGCCTCCTACTGGATTGATACCTTGGTTCTCAAAAACTGAGGGAAATACTTACGCTACTTTGCTGCATCATCCTCTCGTCTTCGGGGAAATCTAACGCAGTGCTCAAGAGGTAGCAATAACTTCAAAAGGGGAAACTCAATTCATCACAAGAGAGTAGAGGGGGAGAAACATCATAAGATCCAACTACAATAGCAAAGCTCGAGATACATCAAGATCGTGCCATAGAGGAACACGAGAGAAAACACGAGAGAGAGATCAAACACATAGCTACTGGTACATACCCTCAGCCCCGAGGGTGAACTACTCCCTCCTCGTCATGGATAGCGCCGGGATGACGAAGATGGCCACGGAGATGGATCCCCTCTCCGGCAGGGTACCGAAAGGGGTCCCGATTGGTTTTCGTGGCTCTGGAGGCTTGCGGCGGAACTCCCGATCTATCTTCTGTTCTGGAAGTTTTAGGGTACGTAGGTATATATTGGTGAAAGGAGTACGTCGGTGGAGCTACGGGGGCCCCACGAGGTAGGGGGCGCGCCCAGGGGGGTGGGCGCGCCCCCACCCTCGTGAGCACCTCCCGTATCTTCTGAGGTGGGGTCCAAGTCCAGCAGGTGGGTTTCCTTCCAAAAATAACTTCTCCGGTTGATTTCGTTCCGTTTTGACTCCGTCTGATATTCCTTTTCCTCGAAACACTGAAATAGGCATAAAACAGCAAATCTGGGCTGGGCCTCCGGTTAATAGGTTAGTCCCAAAAATAATATAAAAGTGGAAAATAAAGCACAATATTGCCTAAAACAGTAGATAAAGTAGCATGGAGCAATCAAAAATTATAGATACGTTGGAGACATATCAGGCCCCCTAGTGGCCCCCCGATGTCCATCTTCTACTATATGAGGGCTTTTACCCTGGAAAAAAATCCTGGGCAAGCTTACGGGACGAAACTCCGCCGCCACGAGGCGGAACCTTGGCGGAACCAATCTAGAGCTCCGGCAGAGCTGTTCTGCCGGGGACACTTCCCTCCGGGAGGGGGAAATCATCACCATCATCATCACCAAGGATCCCCTCATCGGGAGGGGGTCAATCTCCATCAACATCTTCACCAGCACCATCTCCTCTCAAAACCCTAGTTCATCTGTTGTATCCAATCTTGTATCAAAACCACAAATTGGTACATGTGGGTTGCTAGTAGTGTTGATTACTCCTTGTAGTTGGTGCTAATTGGTTTACTTGGTGGAAGATCATATGTTCAGATCCTTAATGCATATTATTACTCATCTGATTATGAACATGAATATGCTTTGTGAGTAGTTACGTTTGTTCCTGAGGACATGGGTGAAGTCTTGCTATTAGTAGTCATGTGAATTTGGTATTCGTTCGTATTTTGATAAGATGTATGTTGTCTTTTCCTCTAGTGGTGTTATGTGAGCGTCGACTATATGACACTTCATCATTATTTGGGCATAGAGGAAGGCATTGGGAAGTAATAAGTAGATGATCGGTTGCTAGAGTGACAGAAGCTTAAACCCTAGTTTATGCGTTGCTTCGTTAGGGGCTGATTTGGATCCATATGTTTAATGCTGTGGTTAGGTTTACCTTAATACTTCTTTTGTAGTTGCGGACGCTTGCAATAGGGGTTAATCAAAAGTGGGATGCTTGTCCAAGTAAGGGCAGTACCCAAGCAACGGTCCACCCACATATCAAATTATCAAAGTACCGAACGCGAATCATATGAGCGTGATGAAAACTAGCTTGATGATAATTCCCATGTGTCCTCGGGAGCTCCTTCCTCATTATAAGAAAATGTCCAGGCTCATCCTTTGTTACATAAAGGATTGGGCCACCTTGCTGCACTTTATTTACTTTCATTGCTCATTACTCGTTACAATTTATCTTATCACAAAACTATCTATCACCTACAATTTCAGTGCTTGCAGAGAAAACCTTACTGAAAATCGCTTATCATTTCCTTCTGCTCCTCGTTGGGTTCGACACTCTTACTTATCGAAAGGACTACGATAGATCCCCTACACTTGTGGGTCATCAATGGACTCGATGGCGCGGAGTGAAGATCGACCAAGATGATGCCGTACATGGCCGTAACTTTTGCAAGGCCCTCTTTTGCGTTTGTCGTACTGAACTTGGCTTTTATGTGAGCGTAAAACTGTGTTATGTTTGTTTGAATTTGAATTTATTTGTGGGAACTTATGTCAAATACGAGAATTGAGCGTTTTCTGTTTTCGGGTCGACGCGGCGATGTCTGAACAGACCCCGCAAAAGTCGACCCGTAAAAAAGTATATTCCGCGAATATCCTTTTATACGGGTCCGTTTGGGGGGTCTGCATCTGTGGCCGTCCGAGCCAGCCTGCAAAAGTGGTTTTCTCCGAACTGCAAACACGTTTTGCGGGCCGGCCGGATGCGGAGTCTGCTAGAGTTGCTCTAAGTTTGGCCCCAACGATCATCAGCTTTGCATGTGTCCAGCCAGCAAGACTGTCCTGCCTGCTCATGCCAAGCAAATTATTTGTGTACTATGGCCATGTACAACAAGGTTGATAGGTACTCCAGGTTTAACCGTGCATGTTGCTGACTGACTGGGCGATTGGGGCCCTTTCCCCCACTTTGTAGATGATGTGGAGGTTGCACTTGGCGGTCTTTTTGAGCAGCTGCACAGCCCTTTCGCTGGATAGCGCGTTGAACATCTTCTTCGCCGACCCTGTTCTTGTACCGACGGATGCTTCGTCTTCGTCGCAATGAACTCGGTAAGCTTGTGTGGCACAGAGAATGGCCTGATATTGACCAACTGATCTCCAAAACCACCACCCTGGATTATGGTCTTCTTCGGCTCGCTGACCGACTTCGTAGCGACCTCGTGCAACCGCTTTGATGCGAATCACAGGCTGAATCCACATGAATGCTGTCGCGCCATGCTTGTTTGATGCAGCTGCGGAAAAAAAAAGCATCAGTACAGATCTCCATGATCATACCCAAAACACACTAAAATTCCCCTCCCCAACCTCCCGCCTCCTCCCTCCCAAGCCGCCGGCCGCCGCCCGCCGCCAATCCAGCCAGCCCCCGCCTCCCCTCGACGCATGCCGCCCGATCCGCCACACTCCCCGCCGCCAGATCCGCCGTTCCCCGCCGCCTCCCGTCCCGTGCAGCACCCACCGTGCAGCGCCCGCCCCGGCCGCCGCCCGCCCGCCTCAGCGGTCTCCAGCCCCTCGCCCCAGCCGCCTCCGCCCCGGCCGCCCGCCTCAGCCACCTCCCGCCCCTCGCCCCCCAGCCGCCTCCCGCCCCCAGCCGCCTCCCGCAGCCAGAGGCAGGCCGGCCAGCCTCCTCAAGCTCTCCTCGCCGCCGCGCCAGAGGCCAGGCGGGCCAGAGGCAGCCGCGCCGCCCCGAGCTCCCGCAGGTATGCCTCCTTTTCTTCTTTTTGTTTCATTTTTTCCTTTTTGATTCATTGTTGGCACTCACAATTTATTGTTTGTTGTATTGTGTAGATGGAGGTGAACAACGACGATATGTACTCGTTGTCCGATTCGTCGGATTGGTCGTCATCCGATGATTCGGACATCGACGAGTTGTTGCAAGACGACGACGTCGAGATGATGAGCCTCCTCGTTGATGTGCAAGCGTTTGAAGACTGTGTGAAGCTTATGGATCAGAGGAGAGGGTCGAAGATGGGGCGAGTCACCATCTACCGGAATCGCGCTCTCGGACACGAGCATTTGATGCAAGACTACTTCGCGGAGGTACCTACATACCCTCCTCGTCTCTTCCGCAGAAGGTAACGAATGCGTCGTAGTTTGTTTGTGAAGATTGTCACCGATTGTGAGGCCGCCTCCTATTACTTTAAACGTCGTAGATCCGCCGCCGGTATCATGGGGTTTAGTGCATATCAAAAGATATCGGCGGTAATGCGGGTACTCGCTTATGGCATACCCGCGGATTATACCGACGAGTATCTTCGCATTGGGCAAGATACAACCACGGAGTCCGTCCGTAGGTTTGCCAAGTTGGTCATCCGGTTGTATGGTGAGCAGTATCTTTGGGCACCAAACGAGGAAGATACAAAGAGATCAATGGAAATGAATGAAAAAAGGGGATGGCCGGGGATGCTTGGTAGTCTTGATTACATGAATTGGAGGTGGAAAAATTGCCCAAAGGCATGGCACGGAATGTATTGTGGTAAAAGCCGTGATGCTTGTTGGGGAACGTTGCATAAAATAAAAAATTTCCTACGTTCACCAAGATCCATCTATGAGTTCATCTAGCAACGAGTGATAGGAGTGCATCTACATACCTTTGTAGATCGCGTGCGAAAGCGTTCAAGAGAACGGGGTTGAGGGAGTCGTTCTCGTCGTGATCCAAATCACCGGAGATCCTAGCGCGAGCAGACGGCACCTCCGCGTTCAACACACGTGCGGTCAGCGTGACGTCTCCTCCTTCTTGATCCAGCAAGGGGGAAGGAGAGGTTGATGAAGATCCAGCAGCACGACGGCGTGGTGGTGGATGCAGCAGGGCTCCGGCAGGGCTTCGCCAAGCAACTACGGGAGGGAGAGGTGTAGCAGGGAGGGGAGGGAGGCGCCAGGTGTTGGGTGTGGCTGCCCTCTCATCCCCCCTCTTTATATAGGGACCCCAGGGGGGGCGCCGGCCCTAGGAGATGGGATCTCCTGGGAGGGGGGGGGGGCCAAGGGGGGTGGAGTGCCCCCCAAGGCAAGTGGAGGCGCCCCCTCCCCTAGGGTTCCCAACCCTAGGCGCAGAGGGGGGCCCGGGGGGGGGGGCATACCAGCCCACCAGGGGCTGGTTCCCCTCCCACTTCAGCCCATGGGGCCCTCCAGGATAGGTGGCCCCACCCGATGGACCCCCGGGACCCTTCCGGTGGTCCCGGTACAATACCGGTGGACCCCGAAACTTTCCCGATGGCCGAAACTCGACTTCCCATATATAATTCTTTACCTCCGGACCATTCCGGAACTCCTCGTGATGTCCGGGATCTCATCCGGGACTCCGAACAACTTTCGGTTTGCTGCATACTCATATTCATACAACCCTAGCGTCACCGAACCTGAAGTGTGTAGACCCTACGGGTTTGGGAGACATGTAGACATGACCGGGACGGCTCTCGGTCAATAACCAACAGCGGGATCTGGATACCCATGTTGGCTCCCACATGCTCCTCGATGATCTCATCGGATGAACCACGATGTCGAGGATTCAAGCAACCCCGTATACAATTCCCTTTGTCAATCGGTACGTTACTTGCCCGAGATTCGATCGTCGGTATTCCAATACCTCGTTCAATCTTGTTACCGGCAAGTCACGTTACTCGTACCGTAATGCATGATCCCGTGACCAAACACTTGGTCACTTTGAGCTCATTATGATGATGCATTACCGAGTGGGCCCAGAGATACCTATCCGTCATACGGAGTGACAAATCCCAGTCTCGATCCGTGTCAACCCAACCGACACTTTCAGAGATACCTGTAGTGCACCTTTATAGTCACCCAGTTACGTTGTGACGTTTGGTACACCCAAAGCACTCCTACGGTATCCGAGAGTTACACGATCTCATGGTCTAAGGAAAAGATACTTGACATTGGGAAAGCTCTAGCAAACGAACTACACAATCTTGCGCTATGCTTAGGATTGGGTCTTGTCCATCACATGTGATCCCGTTATCAATGACATCCAATGTCCATAGTCAGGAAACCATGACTATCTATTGATTAACGAGCTAGTCAACTAGAGGCCCACTAGGGACATGTTGTAGTCTATGTATTCACACGTGTATTACGATTTCCGGATGATACAATTATAGCATGAATAAAAGACAATTATCATGAACAAGGAAATATAATAATAATCCTTTTATTATTGCCTCTAGGGCATATTTCCAATAGTCTCCCACTTGCACTAGAGTCAATAATCTAGTTACATTGTGATGAATCGAACACCCAAAGAGTTACGGTGTTGATCATGTTTTGCTCATGGAAGAGGTTTAGTCAACGGATCTGCGACATTCAGATCCGTATGCACTTTGCAAATTTCTATGTCTCCATCTTGAACATTTTCACTAATGGAGTTGAAGCGGCGCTTGATGTGCCTGGTCTTCTTGTGAAACCTGGGCTCCTTGGCAAGTGCAATAGCTCCAGTGTTGTCACAGAAGAGTTTGATCGGCCCCGACGCATTGGGTATGACTCCTAGGTCGGTGATGAACTCCTTCACCCAAATTGCTTCATGCGCTGCCTCTGAGGCTGCCATGTACTCCACTTCACATGTAGATCCCCCCCACGACGCTCTGCTTGCAGCTGCACCAGCTTACTGCTCCACCATTCAACATATACACGTATCCGGTTTGTGACTTAGAGTCATCCAGATCTGTGTCGAAGCTAGCGTCAACGTAACCCTTTACGACGAGCTCTTCGTGACTTAGAGTCATCCAGATCTGTGTCGAAGCTAGCGTCAACGTAACCCTTTACGACGAGCTCTTCGTCACCTCCATAAACGAGAAACATGTCCTTAGTCCTTTTCAGGTACTTCAGGATATTCTTGACCGCTGTCCGTGTTCCTTGCGGGATTACTTTGGTACCTTCCTACCAAACTTACGGCAATGTTTACATCAGGTGTGGTACACAGCATGGCATACATAATAGATCCTATGGCTGAGGCATAGGGGATGACACTCATCTCTTCTATATCTTCTGCCGTGGTCGGACATTGAGCCGAGCTCAATTTCACACCTTGTATGTCTGAGCAAGAACCCTTTCTTGGACTGATCCATTTTGAACTTCTTCAATATCTTATCAAGGTATGTGCTTTGTGAAAGACCTATGAGGCGTCTCGATCTATCTCTATAGATCTTGATGCCTAATATATAAGCAGCTTCTCCAAGGTCCTTCATTGAAAAACTCTTATTCAAGTAGGCCTTAATGCTGTCCAAAAGTTCTATATCATTTCCCATCAAAAGTATGTCATCTACATATAATATGAGAAATGCTACAGAGCTCCCACTCACTTTCTTGTAAACACAGGCTTCTCCATAAGTCTGCATAAACCCAAACGCTTTGATCATCTCATCAAAGCGAATGTTCCAACTCCGAGATGCTTGCACCAGCCCATAAATGGATCGCTGGAGCTTGCATACCTTGTTAGCATTCTTAGGGTTGACAAAACCTTCCGGCTGCATCATATACAGTTCTTCCTTAAGATAGCCGTTAAGGAATGCCGTTTTGACGTCCATTTGCCATATCTCATAATCATAGTATGCGGCAATTGCTAACATGATTCGGACGGACTTCAGCTTCGCTACGGAGAGAAAGTCTCATCATAGTCAACCCCTTGAACTTGCCGATAACCCTTAGCGACAAGTCGAGCTTTATAGATGGTAACATTACCATCCGCGTCCGTCTTCTTCTTAAAGATCCATTTGTTTTCTATCGCTGGCCGATCATCGGGCAAGTCTGTCAAAGTCCATACTTTGTTTTCATACATGGATCCTATCTCGGATTGCATGGCTTCAAGCCATTTGTTGGAATCTGGGCCCGCCATCGCTTCTTCATAGTTCGAAGGTTCACCGTTATCCAACAACATGATTTCCAGGACAGGGTTGCCATACCATTCTGGTGTGGAACGTGTCCTTGTGGACCTACGAAGTTCAGTAGCAACTTGATCCGAAGTACCTTGATCATCATCATTAATTTCCTCTTCAGTCGGTGTAGGCACCACATGAACATTTTCCTGAGCTGCACTACTTTCCGGTTCAAGAGGTAGTACTTCATCGAGTTCTACTTTCCTCCTACTTACTCCTTTCGAGAGAAACTCTTTTTCGTAAAGGATCCGTTCTTGGCAACAAAGATCTTGCCATCGGATCTAAGGTAGAAGGTATACCCAATGGTTTCCTTAGGGTATCCTATGAGGACGCATTTTTCGACTTGGGTTCGAGCTTTTCAGATTGAAGTTTCTTGACATAAGCATCGCATCCCCAAACTTTTAGAAACGACAGCTTAGGTTTCTTCCCAAACCATAATTCATGCGGTGTCGTCTCAACGGATTTAGACGGTGCTGTATTTAAAGTGAATGTAGCTGTCTCTAGAGCGTATCCCCAAAATGATAGCGGTAAATCAGTAAGAGACATCATAGATCGCACCATATCCAATAGAGTGCGATTACGACGTTCGGACACACCGTTCTGCTGAGGTGTTCGGTAGGCGTGAGTTGTGAAACGATTCCACATTTCCTTAAGTGTGTACCAAATTTGTGACTTAAATATTCGCCTCCACGATCTGATCGTAAGAACTTTATTTTTCGGTCACGTTGATTCTCTACCTCATTCTGAAATTCCTTGAACTTTTCAAAGGTCTCAGACTTGTGTTTCATCAAGTAGACATACCCATATCTACTTAAGTAAATGCAGAGAGTGAGAACATAACAATATCCTCCGCGAGCCTCAACGCTCATTGGACCGCACATCGGTATGTATGATTTCCAATAAGTTGGTTGCTCGCTCCATTGTTCCGGAGAACGGAGTCTTGGTCATTTTGCCCATGAGGCATGGTTCGCATGTGTCAAATGATTCATAATTGAGAGACTCTAAAAGTCCATCAGCATGGAGCTTCTTCATGCGCTTGACACCAATGTGACCAAAGGCGGCGATTGCCACAAGTATGTGGGACTATCGTTATCAACTTTACATCTTTTGGTATTCACACTATGAATATGTGTAACATCACGTTCGAGATTCATTAAGAATAAACCATTGACCATCGGAGCATGACCATAAAACATATCTCTCATATAAATAGAACAACCATTATTCTCGGATTTAAATGAGTAGCCATCTCGTATTAAACGAGATCCTGATACAATGTTCATGCTCAAACTTGGCACTAAGTAACAATTATTGAGGTTTAAAACTAATCCCGTAGGTAAATGTAGAGGTAGCGTGCCGACAGCGATCACATCGACCTTGGAACCATTCTCGACGCCAAGATCGTCACCTCGTCCTTCGCCAGCCTCCGCTTATTCCACAGCTCACTATGAGTTACATATATGAGCAACGGCACGGTATCAAATACCCAGGAGTTACTACGACTCGGTAAGGTACACATCAATTACATGTATATCAAATATACCTTTAGTGTTGCCGGCCTTATTATCTGCTAAGTATTTGGGGCAGTTCCGCTTCGATGACCCTTCCCTTTGCAATAAAAGCACTCAGTCTCGGGCTTGGGTCCATTCTTTGGCTTCTCCCGGCAAGCTGGCTTACGGTAGCGGCAACATCCTTGCCGTCCTTCTTGAAGTTCTTCTTACCCTTGCCCTTCTTGAACTTAGTGGTTTTATTGACCATCAACACTTGATGTTCCTTCTTGATTTCTACCTCTGCTTACTTCAGTATTGAAAATACTTCAGGAATAGTTTTCACCATCCCCTGCATATTGTAGTTCATCACAAAGCTCTTATAGCTCGGTGGGAGCGACTGAAGGATTCTGTCAATGACCGCCTCGTCCGGGAGGTTAATGTCCAGTTGGGACAGGCGGTTGTGCAACCCAGACATTTTGAGTATGTGCTCACTGATATAACTATTTTCCTCCATCTTACAACTATAGAACTTGTCGGAGACTTCATATCTCTCGACCGGGCATGAGCTTGGAAAACCATTTTCAGCTCCTCGAACATCTCATATGCTCCGTGTTGCTCAAAAGCGCTTTTGGAGCCCCGGTTCTAAGCTGTAAAGCATGCCGCCTGAACGAGGGAGTAATCATCAACGCGTGACTGCCAAGCGTTCATAACGTCTTGGTTCTCTCGATGGGTGCTTCACCTAGCGGTGCTTCTAGGACATATTGTTTCTTGGCAGCTATGATGATGATCCTCAGGTTCCGGACCCAGTCCGAATAGTTGCTGCCATCATCTTTCAGCTTGGTTTTCTCTAGGAACGCGTTGAAGTTCATGGTGACATGAGCGTTGGCCATTTGATCTACAAGACATTTTGCAAAGATTTTAGACTAATGTTCATCATAATTAAGTTCATCTAATCAAATTATTTAATGAACTCCCACTCAGATTTGACATCCCTCTAGTCATCTAAGTGTTACATGATCCGAGTCGACTAGGCCGTGTCCGATCATCACGTGAGACGGACTAGTCATCGTCGGTGAACATCTCCATGTTGATCGTATCTTCCATGCGACTCATGTTCGACCTTTCGGTCTCTTGTGTTCCGAGGCCATGTCTGTACATGCTAGGCTCGTCAAGTTAACCTAAGTGTTTTGCATGTGTAGAACTGTCATACACCTGTTGTATGTGAACGTAGGAATCTATCACACCCGTCATCACGTGGTGCTTCGAAACGACGAACTTTAGCAACGACGCACAGTTAGGGAGAACACTTTCTTGAAATTATTATAAGGGATCATCTTATTTACTACCATCGTTCTAAGTAAACAAGATGCATAAACATAATAAACATCACATGCAATTATATAGCAGTGACATGATATGGCCGATATCATATAGCTCCTTTGATCTCCATCTTCGGGGCTCCATGATCATGTTGTCACCGGCATGACATCATGATCTCCATCATCATGATCTCCATCATCGTGTCTCCATGAAGTTGCTCGCCAACTATTACTTCTACTACTATAGCTAACGGTTTAGCAATAAAGCAAAGTAATTACATGGCGTTGAATCAATGACACGCAGGTCATACAATAATTAAGACAACTCCTATGGCTCCTGCCGGTTGTCATACTCATCGACATGCAAGTCGTGATTCCTATTACAAGAACATGATCTCATACATCACAATATATCATTCATCATACATCACAACTTTTTTGGCCATATCACATCACAAGGCAATTGCTGCAAAAACAAGTTAGACGTCCTCTAATTGTTGTTGCATCTTTTACGTGGCTGCAATAGGGTTCTAGCAAGAACGTTTTCTTACCTCTGAAAAATCCACAACGTGATTTGTCAACTTCTATTTACCCTTCATAAGGACCCTTTTAAATCGAGTCCGCTCCAACTAAAGTGGGAGAGACAGACACCCGCTAGCCACCTTATGCAACTAGTGCATGTCAGTCGGTGGAACCTGTGTCACGTAAGCGTACGTGTAAGGTCGGTCCGGGCCGCTTCATCCCACAATACCGCTGAAGAAAAATAAGACTAGTAGCGGCAAGAAAGTTGACAACATCTACGCCCACAACAAATTGTGTTTTACTCGTGCAATAGAGAACTACGCATAGACCTAGCTCATGATGCCACTGTTGGGGAACATTGCATAAAATAAAAAATTTCCTACGTTCACCAAGATCCATCTATGAGTTCATCTAGCAACGAGTGATAGGAGTGCATCTACATACCTTTGTAGATCGCGTGCGGAAGCGTTCAAGAGAACGGGGTTAAGGGAGTCGTCTCGTCGTGATCCAAATCACCGGAGATCCTAGCGCCGAATGGACGGCACCTCCGCGTTCAACACACGTACGGTCAGCGTGACGTCTCCTCCGTCTTGATCCAGCAAGGGGGAAGGAGAGGTTGATGAAGATCCAGCAGCACGACGGCGTGGTGGTGGATGCAGCAGGGCTCTGGCAGGGCTTCGCCAAGCAACTACGGAAGGGAGAGCTGTAGCAGGGAGGGGAGGGAGGCACCAGGTGTTGGGTGCGGCTGCCCTCTCATCCCCCCTCTTTATATAGGGACCCCAGGGGGGCGCCGGCCCTAGGAGATGGGATCTCCTAGGGGGGGCGGCGGCCAAGGGGGGTGGAGTGCCACCCAAGGCAAGTGGAGGCGCCCCCTCCCCTAAGGTTCCCAACCCTAGGCGCAGAGGGGGGCCTGGGGGGGGCGCACCAGCCCACCAGGGGCTGGTTCCCCTCCCACTTCAGCCCATGGAGCCCTCCGGGATAGGTGGCCCCACCCGGTGGACCCCCGGGACCCTTCCGGTGGTCCCGACACAATACCGGTGGACCCCGAAACTTTCCCGATAGCCGAAACTCGACTTCCCATATATAATTATTTACCCCGGACCATTACGGAACTCCTCGTGACGTCCGCGATCTCATCCGGGACTCAGAACAACTTTCAGTTTGCTGCATACTCATATTCATACAACCCTAGCGTCACCGAACCTTAAGTGTGTAGACCCTACGGGTTCGGGAGACATGTAGACATGACTGGGACGGCTCTCGGTCAATAACCAACAGCGGGATCTGGATAGCCATGTTGGCACCCACATGCTCCTCGATGATCTCATCGGATGAACCACTATGTCGAGGATTCAAGCAACCCCGTATACAATTCCCTTTGTCAATCGGTACGTTACTTGCCCGAGATTCGATCGTCGGTATTCCAATACCTCATTCAATCTCGTTACCGGCAAGTCACTTTACTCGTATCATAATGCATGATCCCGTGACCAAACACTTGGTCACTTTGAGCTCTTATGATGATGCATTACCGAGTGGGCCCAGAGATACCTTTCCGTCATACGGGGTGACAAATCCCAGTCTCGATCCGTGTCAACCCAATGACACTTTCGGAGATACCTGTAGTGCACCTTTATAGTCACCCGATTACGTTGTGACGTTTGGTACACCCAAAGCACTCCTACGGTATCCGGAGTTACACGATCTTATGGTCTAAGGAAAAGATACTTGACATTGGAAAAGCTCTAGCAAACGAACTACACGATCTTGTGCTATGCTTAGGATTGGCTCTTGTCCATCACATCATTCTCCTAATGATGTGATCCCGTTATCAATGACATCCAATGTCCATAGTCAGGAAACCATGACTATCTATTGATTAACGAGCTAGTCAACTAGAGGCCCACTAGGGACATGTTGTAGTCTATGTATTCACACGTGTATTATGATTTCCGGATAATACAATTATAGCATGAATAAAAGACAATTATCATGAACAAGAAAATATAATAATAATCCTTTTATTATTGCCTCTAGATCATGAGCTAGGTCTATTGCGTAGATTCTTTGCACGAGTAGAACACAAAGTAGTTGTGGGCGTTGATTTTGTTCAATATGCTTACCATTACTAGTCCAATCTTGTTTCGACGGTATTGTGGGATGAAGCGGCCCGGACCGACATTACACGTACACTTACGTGAGAAAGGTTCCACCGACTGACATGCACTTGGTGCATAAGGTGGCTAGCGGGTGCGAGTCTCTCCCACTTTAGTCGGAACGGATTCGATGAAAAGGGTCCTTATGAAGGGTAAATAGCAATTGGCAAATCACGTTGTGGTTTTGCGTAGGTAAGAAAACGTTCTTGCTAGAACCCTATTACAGCCACGTAAAAGATGCAACAACAATTAGAGGACGTCTAACTTGTTTTTGCAGCAATTGCCTTGTGATGTGATATGGCCAAAAAAAGTTGTGATATATGATGAATGATATATTGTGATGTATGAGATCATGTTCTTGTAATAGGAATCACGACTTGCATGTCGATGAGTATGACAACCGGCAGGAGCCATAGGAGTTGTCTTAATTATTGTATGACCTGCGTGTCATTGATTCAACGCCATGTAATTACTTTGCTTTATTGCTAAACCGTTAGCTATATTAGTAGAAGTAATAGTTGGCGAGCAACTTCTTGGAGACACGATGATGGAGATCATGATGATGGAGATCATGGTGTCATGCCGGTGACAAGATGATCATGGAGCCCCGAAGATGGAGATCAAAGGAGCTATATGATATTGGCCATATCATGTCACTACTATATAATTGCATGTGATGTTTATTATGTTTATGCATCTTGTTTACTTAGAACGATGGTAGTAAATAAGATGATCCCTTATAATAATTTCAAGAAAGTGTTCTCCTAACTGTGCGCCGTTGCTAAAGTTAAATGCGTTCGAAGCACCACGTGATGATCGGGTGTGATAGATTCTTACGTTCACATACAACGGGTGTAAGCCAGATTTACACACACGAAACACTTAGGTTGACTTGACGAGCCTAGCATGTACAGACATGGCCTCGGAACACAAGAGACCGAAAGGTCGAGCATGAGTCATATGGTAGATACGATCAACATGAAGATGTTCACCGATGATGACTAGTCCGTCTCACGTGATGATCGGACCACGACCTAGTTGACTCGGATCATGTAATCACTTAGATGACTAGAGGGATGTCTATCTGAGTGGGAGTTCATAAGATGAACTTAATTATCCTAAACATAGTCAAAAAACCCTTTGCAAATTATGTCATAGCTCGCGCTTTATTTCTACTGTTTTAGATATGTTCCTAGAGAAAATATAGTTGAAAGTTGACAGTAGCAATTATGCGGACAGTAGAAGGCTTATGTCCTTAATGCACCGCTCGGTGTGCTGAACCTCGAACGTCGTCTGTGGATGTTGCGAACATCTGACATACACGTCTTGATAACTACGTGATAGTTCAGTTAAACGGTTTAGAGTTGAGGCACCAAAGACGATTTCGAAACGTCGCGGAACATATGAGATGTTTCGAGGGCTGAAATTGGGATTTCAGGCTCATGCCCACGTCAAGAGGTATAAGACCTCCGACGATTTTCTTAGCCTGCAAACTAAGGGAGAAAAGCTCAATCGTTGAGCTTGTGCTCAGATTGTCTGAGTACAACAATCACTTGAATCGAGTGGGAGTTGATCTTCCAGAAGAGACAGTGATG
Source organism: Aegilops bicornis (assembly GCA_021605145.1). Taxonomy (NCBI): domain Eukaryota; kingdom Viridiplantae; phylum Streptophyta; class Magnoliopsida; order Poales; family Poaceae; genus Aegilops; species Aegilops bicornis. The sequence continues at coordinate 801,146,363 of CM038673.1, forward strand.
TTTCTCCAAAGTCATTGCCACCAAGCTACTAGAGCTTCGTGATGAACTATAACAAATCAGGGATAGATATGATGATCCTTGAGATATTCGCGATGTTTGACACATGAAAGTAGGAATCAAGAAGGAGCATCAATTGTTGATGGTTGGTGAAACCACTAGTTTCAAGAAGGGCAAAGGCAAGAAGGGATACTTCATGAAACAACAAATCAGCTGCTGCTCTAATGAAGAAACCCAAGGTTGAACCCAAACCCGAGACTAAGTGCTTTTGTAATAAGGGGAACAACCACTGGAGCAGAATTACCCTAGATACTTGGTAGATGAGAAGGCTGGCAAGGTCGATAGAAGTATATTGGATATACATTAAGTTATTGTGTACTTTACTAGTACTCCTAGTAGCACCAGGGTATTAGATACCGGTTCGGTTGCTAAGTGTTAGTAACTCGAAATAAAAGGCTACGGAATGAACGGAGACTAGCTAAAGGTGAGCTGACGATATGTGTTGGAAGTGTTTCCAAGTTTGATGTGATCAAACATCGCACGCTCCCTCTACCATCAAGATTAGTATTAAACAAGAATAATTATCATTTGGTGTTTGCGTTGAGCATAGACATGATTGGATTATGTCTATCACAAAACGGTTATTCATTTAAGGAGAATAATGGTTACTCTATTTATTTGAATAATACCTTCAATGGTCTTGCACCTAAAGGAATGGTTTATTGAATCTCGATCATAGTAATACACATTTTCATGCCAAAAGATATAAGATAGTAATGATGGTACCACTTACTTGTGGCACTGCCATGTAAGTCATATTGGTATAAAACGCATGAAGAAGCTCCATGTTGATGGATCTTTGGACTCACTCGTTTTCGAAAAGTTTGAGACATGCGAACCATGTCTATTGGTGTATACGCATGAAGAAACTCCATGCAGATGGATCGTTTGGACTCACTTGATTTTGAATCACTTGAGATATGCAAATCATATCACATGGGCAAAATGACTGAAAAGCCTCGGTTTCAGTAAGATGGAACAAGATAGCAACTTGTTGGAAGTAACACATTTTGATGTGTGCAGTCCAATGAGTGCCGAGGCATGCAGTGAATATCGTTATGTTCTTACTTCACGGATGATTTGAGTGAATCTTGAGTGTATTTACTTGATGAAACACAAGTCTGAATTATTGAATGGTTCAAGTAATTTCAGAGTGAAGTTGAAGATCATCGTGACAAGAGGATAAAATGTCTATGATATGATCATAGAGATGAGTATCTGAGTTCTGAGCTTTGTACGCATAATTAAGACATTGTGGAAATTGTTTCACAATAAATACCGCCTGAAACACCATAGTGTGATGGTGTGTCGAAACATCATAGTTGCACCCCATTGGATATGATGCGTACCATGATGTCTCTTATCGAATTACCACTATCGTTCATGGGTTAGGCATTAGAGACAACCGCACTCACTTTACTAGGGCGCCATGTAATTCCGTTGAGATGACACCGTTTGAACTATGGTTTGGAGAAACCTAAATTGTCGTTTCTTAAAAGTTTGGGGCTGCGACGCTTATGCGAAAAAGTTTCAGGTTGATAAGCTCGAACCCAAAGCGGATAAAATGCATCTTCATAGGACACCCAAAACAGTTGGGTATACGTCGATCTCGATTCGGAAGCAAAAGGATTGTTTCTAGAATTAGGTCCTTTCCCGAGGAAAAGTTTCTCTCGAAAGAATTGAGTGGGAGGATGGTGGAGACTTGATGAGGTTATTTAACCGTCACTTCAACAAGTGTGTAGCAGGGCACGGGAAGTTGTTCCTGTGGCGCCTACACCAATTGAAGTAGAAGCTTATGATAGTAATCATGAAGTTTTGGATCAAGTCACTACCGTACCTCGTAGGGTGACAAGGATGCGTACTACTTCAGAGTGGTACAGTAATCCTGTCTTGAAGGTCATGTTGCTAGACAACAATGAACCTACGAGCTATGGGGAAGCGATGGTGGGCTCATATTTCGACAAATGGTTAGAAGCCATGAAATCTGAGATAGGATCCATGTATCGTAACAAAGCATGGACTTTGGTGGACTTGCCCGATGATCGGCAAGCCATTGAGATAAACGGATCTTTAAGAAGAAGGCGGACGTGGTCGATAATGTCACCGTCTATGAAGCTCGACTTGTGGCGAAGTGTTTTTCACAAGTTCAAGGAGTTGACTACGATGAGATTTTCTCATCCGTAGCGATGCTTAAGTCCGTCAGAATCATGTTAGCATTAGCTGCATTTATGAAATCCGGCAGATGGATGTCAAAACGAGTTTCCTTACCAGTCTTCGTAAGGAAAGTTTGTATGTGATACAATCAGAAAGTTTTTGTCGACCCTAAGGATGCTGGCTCCAGCGATCCTTCTAAGGACTGGAGTAAGCATCTCGGAGTTGGAATGTGCGCTTTGATGAGATGATCAAAGATTTACGAAGTTTATGAGAAACTTGTATTTCCAAAGAAGTGAGTGGGAGCACTATAGAATTTCTGATGAGTATATGTTGTTGACATATTGTTGATCAGAAATGATGTAGAATTTCTGGAAAGCATATAGGGTTATTTGAAAGGTGTTTTTCAATAGAAAACCTGGATTAAGCTACATGGACATTGAGCATCAAGATCTATGAGGATAGATCAAAAACGCTAAATGGTACTTTCAAATGAGCACATACCTTGACATGATCTTGAAGGTGTTCAAGATGGATCAGTCAAAGAAGGAGTTCTTGCCTGAGTTGTAAGGTATGAAGTTAAGAGTTAAAGCTCGACCACGGCAGAAAAGAGAGAAAGGACGAAGGTCGTCCCCTATGCCTTAGACGTAGGCTCTACAATATGCTATGCTGGGTACCGCACCTGATGTGTGCCTTGCTACATATCTGGCAAGAGGGTACAAAGGTGGTCAAGGAGTGGATCACCAGATAGCGGTTAAAATTATCCTTAGAGGAATAAGGATATGTTTCTCGATTATGGAGGTGATAAAGAGTTCGACGTAAAGGGTTACGTCAATGCAAGCTTTAACACCTATCCGAATGACTCTGAGTAGCAAACCGGATACGTATAGTGGAGCAACCATTTGGAATAGCTCCAAGTGGAGCGTGGAAGCTCGTAGATCCGCCGCCGGTATCATGGGGTTTAGTGCATATCAAAAGATATCGGCGGTAATGTGGGTACTCGCTTATGGCATACCCGCGGATTATACCGACGAGTATCTTCGCATTGGGCAAGATACAACCACGGAGTCCGTCCGTAGGTTTGCCAAGTTTGTCATCCGGTTGTATGGTGAGCAGTATCTTTGGGCACAAAACGAGGAAGATACAAAGAGATCAATGGAAATGAATGAAAAAAAGGGGATGGCCGGGGATGCTTGGTAGTCTTGATTGCATGCATTGGAGGTGGAAAAATTGCCCAAAGGCATGTCACGGAATGTATTGCGGTAAAAGCCGTGATGCTACCATTGTGCTTGAGGCCGTAGCATCGGAGGGCACATGGATTTGGCATGCATTCTTTGGGTTGCCGGGAACACTCAATGATATCAATGTCCTCAATAGATCTCCTTTGTTCAAAAGATTAATTTCTGGGGATGCTCCAACTTGCAACTACAAAGTCATGCACAATGAGTACTCAATGGGATACTATCTCACTGATGGCATCTATCCCGAATGGGCAACTCTTGTGAAGTCCATCAAGGAGAAAAATGGGGTGCCCTTAACAAGAAAAGAGGCTCATTTCACCAAGGCACAAGAGGCAGCCCGCAAGGATATTGAGAGAGCTTTCGGTGTTTTGCAAGCAAGGTTTGCCATAGTTTGGGGTCCAGCTCGGTTTTGGGACAAAAAAACCTTGGTGAACATCATGAAATGTTGTGTGATTCTACACAACATAATCCTAGAGGATGAGAGAGGGTTAAACCTCCCTTGTTTCTATGACAATGTTGGTACCCGTGTACAACCGGAAAGAAACCCTTCTCGCATACACGCTTTTCTTCAAGCACATCATGAGATTGAGGATGCAACTACTCATGGTCGGCTCCGGGATGATCTAGTAGAGCACCACTGGCAGTTGGATGGGCGGCGCATTGGCCCACTACTCAGGTCGAGCTTGATGGCGTTGGTCTTCATTAGCGACGACCACCGCGCCTCGGTCTTCTCTTCGCGTAGGACGGCCCGGGCCTGGGCGTCGGCGAGGCAACGCTCGATGGACTCCTGCAATCGCGCGGTTGCCACATCGGCACATTTCCCCTTCTTTGCCAATTTGTTGCCGTCCGGCCGCCCCTCTGACGCGCCCGGAGTCGCCGCGTCCGGCTTGTAAGTCTCCTTGGCCTTCTCGAGGGCACGTCGGACTTCCGCCCACTTCTCGCGCTTGTCAATGCGTTTGTAGACGTGAAGGTGCTTGAAGTCGGCGTCTTGGTTGTCGCCCCGATACATGGCGAACATACGCAGCAGCTGCGCGGAGGGACGAACAGTTGGCGGGCGGCGGGCGTAGGGGACGAAGATATGCGGGCGAACGGCGTGCATACCTGATCCTCAACGCTGGCGCCGCTCTCCGGGCGAGCCGCGACCTCCTCGACGATTCCATGCCATTTGTTGCACGCCAACTGGACACGCCCCCAATGGTTCGCCATCGCCTTGGAGCCGCGCTGCATGTAGACGCCTTTGAAGTAGGGGGTCGACGAGCTTCCGGTCGAACTTCGGCCTTGATGCGCTCGTTCGACGTCTCAAGCTCTGGTTCGTGCCGGTGGTCGGGTCGAGGAAGACGACTTTCCAAGCTTCGGCGAGGCACTCCTCCTCCTTGGACGTCCACTTGATGCGCGGTTCGCCTGACCTAGCCGCCCGCTTCTTCTTCTTCCGGCTCCCCTTCGTCGGAACAGTAGCCGGCTCCTCCTCCTCTTCCTCCTCCTCCTCCTCCTCCTCCTCGTCCTCCTCCTCCTCCTCGGGTTCCCGCGCGTCGTCGCCGTAGACGTAGCCGAGCTCGGCCTCCATGTTGCCGCTGAGGTCCACCACCTCGTCCTGGGTGGCGAACCCGGGAGACACGGTGGCCGCGGTCGATCCTGCCGCGATGATGTCGTCCATGTCGGCTCCCGTTTCGTCGGCGTCGCCGAGGTGCGAGAAGGGTAGCGGTCCACGGTAGAGATGGGGCGTCGGTGTGGACGCCGTGGCGGCGGGCGGCGGTAGTTGTATGGAAGTCTTGTCGCCCGGCGAAAGCGGCGAAGCGTCTTGGCGTAGCAGGGTGACCATGAGGGAAGGTCACGTTTGGATTGAACCCACCGTGCGCGTCGCCATCGGCGTAGCCGGGCGACGATGAACTCCATGGAGATCCGGCGCCTTGCGGTCCCCAGGGCGCGTACTGGGCGTGGCTGACGACGGGTGGATTCATCCCGCTGGTCGACCGATGAGGAAGACGCCGCCGCTGCTGCCGCGTTGTCGCGGGCCTTCTTGGCTATGGCCTGTTCCGCTGTCGGCGGTGATCGCCAGCGCCGCTGAACTTCCACCCTCCACTCGGCGTTCGACAGGCCCGGTGGCTTCGATGGCGGCGCCCTCGGCTTCTTCTGCTTCGGCTGGGCCACGGGGCCAGTCGCGGTTGCCGCCGCGCGCGGCATGGCGTACTTCTTCGGCGGCATGGCGTGCTTCTTCGCGGCGAGCGGGAGGCGGTTTGGCGGGAGAAAGGGAGAGAATGGCGGGAGGAAGGCGAGCGAGCGGGAGAGATGCGAGGGAAAAGCGTCAAGAAACGGCGGAAAAAGGCCATCGGGTCGCCTTCAGGACAGGCCCACGCGCCTTTTTCGCTTGTGCCGCCTCCCCAAGCGCCCCCAAGGGCGCTGGGTTCGGCCTGGGTCCGCCGGCACCAGTTTTGATCCGAGCCGGCGAAAACGGCTTCAAGGCGATCGGGCCTTTTTTTGGCACCGGCGCGGCAAAATTGCCTGGGAAGGGCCTGTTGGGGGCGCGGCTAGAGATGCCCTAACAATGCAAATGATCATACCATGCAACAAGAAAGATGCGACGCCGGCGATGGCTGCAAGGTCGCCGCCCGTGGCCTTTGATCTGAGCCTGACGGCAAGGCACATGCAAGCGTCCATAGTCCAGGGTGATGGTTTTGAGATTTGGTCACCATGTCTCTCGCACTAGTGCAATTATTTCGGCTAGTAGCGCTGGGCCATCCTCTGCGACCCCGGTGCCGGCACCGTGGACCTCAGAGTCCGTCGCCGCCACGCACGAGATCGCCCACCCTGCGGCGCAGCAGCAGAGGGTGCCCGCTCGGTCCACCAGGGGAGAGGAGAGGGCTACAATCATGAAAAAAATAGGGATAGGCTAGGGGTCAGTCCACTGGAAAATGTTTTTGGGTGGCTACAATCATGAAAAAATAGGGATAGGCTAGGGGTCAGTCCACTGGGAAATGTTTTTGGGTCAGTCAATTCATTTTGGGCTGTCAGCTCATCTTCCTTCCCTAACCACAGCACGGACCACCAGCTAAACCGCCAGCTTCCACCGTCCGTAGCCAGTGGCGCTGGCGCCAGCCTCCTCGCTCCGCCGCCAACCTCGTGCTGGTTAGCTGGTGCCGTCTCCGGCCATCCTTCCAGCCCTGACGATGAACAGATTTTTCCGATGAACCCGCACCCCTTGCCCCCACCTAACCCTGGATATCCGACGAGCCTGCCACCCTACGATAGACCAGAGACTGCTACTTCTCCGGCAAGCCGCCGGCTGCTCCTTCCTTCCAGCCGGCGGCTGCTGCTTCCTTCATCCGAAATCAACCGACTCAAATATTATTTTCAGGCGACTGACATTCACCTAAACCGAGAAAATACACAAGTTACTTTTTGAAAAGGGAAAATCACACGTGTCAAACCAAGGACAATCGATTTTCTACCCGCTATGAACCCGAAAGCCAAGTTCCTGTACCTGCGTTGACATTTTTTTTAACAGAAACACTAAGAAGCTGACGTCAGATTTTTAGGGTTTGGCAAATGTGACATTTTTCATGGCAATGTATATTGGCGCGATCAGGGATGTAAATGGCAACGGATAATTTCCGTTCTGAATCCGCATTCGTATCCGTTTTTAAGGATATGGTATGCACATGTATGAATCTGCCGGATATGGGATGCAGATACGTTGTCAACCGATATCCGGCAGATATAGTATAGGTAACATCCGACGGATGTGGATTATCCGGTATTTTTTGCTGATTATCCGAGTATATAGGATTATCTGATTAATTTACAGAAAAACTAACGCCCACACGTGTGGGCGTTTGCACATCGCCCACACGCCTCCATCACCACTCATTTTGCCACGTATGAACAGATGACATCAGCAGAAATCTTTTTGGTTTTCGGCTTAAAAATATTTTATCTCCTAATTTAAAAAGCGAATTAAAAATCCGTTTTCACCATTAAATCCGTCTTGACGAGATCTTCAAAACTAGACCCCATGTTGATATGTTTCGACGAATTTTTTCCCAAAAGTTGCCATGATGTTTACATTGTAGTTGCCATGGTGCTTAAACTAAAGTTGCCATGTGGCAATTTTAGTTTGTAGATCATGGCAATTTTAGATTTTGATGATGGCAATTCCAATATTTTGACCATAAAAATATATTTTTGCATGAACCATGGCAATTTTAAGTGCATGTATCATGACAATTTTAGTTTATGGTGCATGGCAAGTCCAGTTTCTTAATTCTCCGTTTTATAATATGTCAAAATTTACTTTTTAATATAAAAGAAAATAGCTGAAACATAACATGGCAACTCTAGTGTAAACATCATGGCAATTCATGTGCAATTGACATGACAACTTTTAACCAAATTTTTTTTGTTGAAATATATTGATATGAGATCTAGTTTCGAAGATCTCGCCACGAGGGATTTAATGGTGAAATCAGATCTTCAATCGGATTTTTTATTTAAGAGATAAAACATTTTAAAAACTAAAAATCCAAAAAAAATTCCACATGCATGCATGCGGTGACATGGCGTAGTCTGTATGTTATAGGATGTGTGGACGAGTTTGGCTCCCACCACACGTGTGGGCGTTAGCGTTGTCCTTAATTTAAGGAGCCCAAATAACAAATCAGCCCACTCATAAAAATCACCACATGTAAACTGTTACCACATGCTTTCTTCCCAGGAACGCAAGGGTTTCGTCGAGGCAGCCGCGGCTGCCAGGGAATTTTTGATCATCTTGCCTGCGGCTATCATCTTGGCGCTGAGAGGTGGGGGATCTTGCATCTTCAAAAGTTTTATGTTTTTCGTTATCGTCTAGTGATCATCGTTTTTTGTGAGAATAATTTACACTCGTCCTTTTGGCAGTGCCATGAGAATAGAGAGTTTTCTATCCTCGCAGATCCAATTATTCGAATCTGATGAGTTTATGTTGGTCAAACTCTTTTTGTTGGTTTGGTTCTTTGTGGATTTGAAATCTTTCATCGACATCATCGTGAAGATATTATGATCCGACGGCCTGCACTTCTAGAGGATCACCCCCGGCCCAAGTATGTTCATCGATGAAGGCTTCCCATCTTTATGGATGGGCGAGTCAAGGCGCTTTCAAAATTCATTATTAATAATGTTTGTGCGGGTGAAAGAGTGATAACATCATTGCTTCAGTACAATTGCAGCCTCTTTATCGAAATCTTTGAAGTAACTTTTTTAGCAGAAATTCATACCACAAAGAAGATGTTTCCAAGAGATTTCATTGTAATTCTTAGTCATAAAAGTTACTTTGTATTTTCTTGGATTTTAGATCCAAATAAGTGTATCTGTAATTGTTATAAGTATGAATAAAATTACAGGCGTTTCTCAAAAAAAAACAATGTTACCATATTGGTGTGCGTCATGGGTCATGACATCAAACACTTGGCCACTCTCTAGTGTTATGTGGTTGGATAAAAAATTGTATTAATATTATTTGCATACAAGAAATAAAATCATGTCTCATTGCAGGTTTGACCCGATAGTTTTTTCCGTTTCCGGTCAGAGTCCACTCTATTTCCGCTCTGAATCCATAATTTGATAAAATGCTCGTCCAAATCCGCATCCAATCATTATCCGCTCAGCTCCGAAGACAAAAAATATATGGCAAAGGATATGGGAAAAACATTATCCGATCCGATCCATCTACATCCCTTGGAGAAAATTTAGTTTGCAAGCACGGCAGCTTTTGATGTAAAAACGAACTAAGACGGGATTGCCATGCTCACCAAATAAACTTGACATCCTTAAATAAAGAACATAATTTACCATGAAGAACGTTCGTTTTGCCATGGTAAAAAACCTCAGATTTGTAGCGGAGTCCTTTATTAAAAAGGTTTTGTATCAATTTATTTCCACCGGCCAATTTTATGTACGTGGAGTGCAATCAGCTCTGGTTAATTTGTAACAAACAAATTAAGAGCGGGGTAGAAAGATTCGGGCGTATGCATGCATGCATGCATGTATGGAACGTACTGGCAATGTACAGGAGAAGCGGTCTCAGCTGAGCTGAGCAGAGCAGTACTACGACGACGACCAAGTCCCGTAGCTCCTATTTATGCGCCCTCCTCTTCTCTCCTCGCCAGCCCAACCCAACCTCCAATCCATCTCTCCCTTTCTTCTTCCTCTCGCAACACACAACACAGGCAGAACAACCACGAGTACATCCATCTCGAGTGAGCGAGCGAGCCGGTCATGGCGGAGGGTGCCGACGCCAAGGAGAAAGAGGGGGAGAATGGCACCGGCGACGAGAGGGCAAACAAGAAGCAGCAGAAGAAGAAAGAAGACGGCGACGGTGGGAAGAAGAAAGAAGCGGCGCCCGTGGTGCTCGGGGTGGACCTGCACTGCGACGGCTGCGCCCGCAAGGTTGTCAAGGCCGTCAAGGCGGCGCAGGGTGTGGAGGGCGTGGCGACGGACGTGGCCGCCGGCACGGTGACGGTGAGCGGCAAGGCCGTCGACCCCTGGGACATCAAGGACCGCGTCGAGGCCAGGACGCACAAGCCCGTCGCCTTCGTCTCCCCGCCCAATCCCCCCAACCCCAAGAAGAAGAAGGACGGCGGCCACACCGCCACCGAGGGCAAGAAGGGTCAGGCCGCCGACGGCAATGGCGCCAAGGCCGCCGGCGATGACAAGAAGAAGAACAACAACAAGGAGGTGATTAGTTTGATGATTAATTAGCATTGGTCCTTAATCAATCAAATGGTGATTAGTACGGAATTATGGATGCATCTGATGCTGATGGTGATTAGTTTGTTTGTTAACTAATTAGGCTCCGGAGACGACGGTGGTGGTGAAGATCGGGCTCCACTGCAACGGCTGCATTGACCGGATCAGGCGGACCGCGCACAAGATCAAAGGTAACTGCATAATTGACTGAGCATGCAACCACCCACCCACTCACTGACTCTCTCTCTCTCTCTCTCTCTCCCTGCCATGCATGGCATGCATGCAGCACGTAGTACATTCATTCATGGAGTTGTCGTGCAGCAAGCGCTGCTGCGACACTGCATGCATGCATGGCTCATGGCTGTCGCTGCAAACCGAAATGATTGATTGGCCCTGGGTGCTGCATCTGCATGAGTGCATGTAGGCGTGAAGGAGGTGAAGGTGGACACGGCCAAGGAGCACGTGACGGTGCAGGGCACCATGGACGCCAAGGCCCTCCCCGACGTGCTCAGGCGCAAGCTCCGGAGGGACGTCGACGTCGTGCCCCCGCCAGCGGCCAAGAACAAGGACGGCGGCGACAAGAAGAAGCAGCAGCAGAAGGACGGCGGCGAGGACGCCGGGGAGCAGCAGCAGGGGCAAGGAGGCGGTGGCAAGAAGAAGAACAAGAACAAGAACAGGCAGGAGGACGGCCGGGAGGAGGCCGGCGGCGCCGCGGTGGTGGCGGACCAGGCGTTCCCGATGGCGATGATGTACGGCGGCGTGGGCGGCGGAGGAGGGGGAGTGGTAGCAGGGGGGTGGACGACGGCGTACCGGGTGGAGATGCTGCACGCGCCGCAGATGTTCAGCGACGAGAACCCCAACGCCTGCGCCGTCATGTGATGTGAAGAAAGATGCATGTGTTTGTGTTGCACGTATGCATGTGTGTCAGTGGTACATTCGTACTTAGTCGTAGTGGTACAGTAGCAAGTAGCCAGCTATCAGCTATGCCTACATATTACTGTACGTACGTAGTGGACTGGGCGCATGCATGTATGCACGTAAGAGCATCTCCAGCCGTACCCTCGGAAGCCCAATTTTCACCGGCGGACCCAGGCCGAACCCGGCGTACTGGGAGGCGCCTGGGGGCGTCGCCGGAAACACATTTTGGCGCGAACGGGAATGGCCCCGCCGAGTCAGCGACTCGCCGCCTTCGTCGTGCTCATCGCCTCGGTTCCCGTGAGAATCAATGCCAAGCATGCCGCGCCGGTCAGCCTATCATTGATGCCTCACGGGCGGCGCAGTGAAGGCGCCGCGACGCGCGTCCCGCCCGCTTCCGCCACGCAGCACTCGGCGGGCAGCTTCTCACCGTCCAAGTTCGGCTATAAAAGCCGACCTCCCCCGCTGGTGAACGCCACAGTGCCATTCTCGCCACAACTCACCACTTCTCGCCACCGAAGCCCCTCTCTCCCACTCTTTCCCCGCCGACGAGCAATGGCCGAACGTTACACAGGCGATGGCTTTGCGACGAACGGCGTCAATTGATGCCATCTGCGTGAGGACGAGGCCGACTATCCGGCGCCCCCAAACATGCAGGTGTCGGGCTCGTGGAGGCTGAGCGCCGGTGGTGTCCCGGTGCCCCCGGTGCCCATCGGCGCTGAACGGCGCCCCGAGATAGCGAGCATCCGTTCGTCGCCGTCAGAGGCGTAGCGGAACGAGCCGAGGTACGCCGTCGACAGCCACACGTTGTGGACGATGTACTTCGATCGCCGCCACGCCGACCAGGTTGCCTCAGCAAATGGCGTCGTGCCCCGCGACCGCCTCAACGCCGACGGGCGGCACGAATGGTGGGGCGTGCCCGGCCGCACCCTCGAAGTCATCCTCGCCCACATCGAGGTCGGCAACACGCCGCGCCTCGAGTACCCGGCACCCCGTCCTTCTCTCGCCGCCGCGGTAGTTCCTGGATGTCATGGCGAATGGAGACGGCAACCTCCTCGTCGTCGGGCTCCGGTTCACTTTCCTCTGGGTCACCGGCACTCCGAGCCGAAGGAGACGCCGCTTGGTCGTGGCACCCGCAGCAGCACCCTCATCATCAACGAGGGCGGCCGTCCTTCCCCTCGTTCCCTCCGCCTCGTCCAGCTGAAGACTGAGCCGGGGTTGCTCCCCGTGAAGAAGGGGCACGAGGAGATGGCCGCCGCCGACGAGACCACCCTCAAGTGGGCAAAGGTGGACTACGTCCGTGAGCAGGTGGAGCGCCAGCGCCGAGCCTACGAGGAGATCAAAGCTCGGCGCCGCAGACGCGACCAGGGCGGCATCGTCGTCCTCGACAGCGACAACGAGGACGCGCCCAGGCTGTCCAACACCCCACGCGTCGGCGACCCTGGTCAGGGGTGCAGCAAGGACGGCGGCGGCGCAGGCGGGACGCAGGGCGGCGGCAGCGACGACTACACCCGATTCTACAGACTCCTCGGCATGTAGAATTCAGGCGGCGGTAGCGGCATAGTAGGGCTAGGCGTAGTTGTTTCTAAATCAAGTTTTTTGCTTTTTTATAAATTTGAATGAAATCGCCGAGTTTTTGTTATGTTTGTGCCTATTTGGGGCCAACCTGGGGGCGGCGACTGGAAACACGTTCGTCCCCACGCTGAAATTAAAGCGGTTCGGCCCCAAGCGGCGGTTTTTCGGCATCCTGGAGGGCCGAACGGCTGGAAATGCTCTAAGGACCATGGCAAAATATAATACGTACTGTAGTAGAATATAACGGTTGCTGCTGTTGCAGTATACAGTACTGGCAGTATATATAGGGTTAATTTGACAAATGCCACTTGAATTCTGTCGGTTCCAAGCTATTTTCAAACTTAAAAGAGAAATGGTCAGAATTCGAGTGACAACTATTCAATTAACCCGTATGTACAAGTTTGTGTTGTGGTTGGTGACACGATTCATTTCGATCGATCAGGCATTCAATAACAATGGCATCGTGCAGACTGCGGCCGGCCTCGGTATGTGTGCACGCACCCGCCGGCCGTACGTCCGTCCGGTCCGGCGCGGCGTTAAATTGTGCAGGTAGAGATTGGCAGTGATACCCATTGCTGGAGCTGGTGCAGGGCAGACGCACAGCAGCCATGCCCATGCCGCCCGGCCGGCCTACGGGGGACGGCAGAGATCGACCGACCTGCAACGTACGATCGACGCCCATCCAACGCGCACGTACCACCCGTCAATGTCTATGCATGGCTGACATGTGCATGTGCGAGCTGACCGCCGCCGGCCTCATCACTCATCACCTGCAAGCGCAACGTGCCTCCCGTTCATTTCCCTCCCGGCGTCCGTGCGTGCCCTGGTGCATACGTACCATCCATCGTGTCATGACGACGAGCACGCAGAACACAGCAGGCGCACGCACCAAACGCTCATGAGGAGAGCCACTTTTCTTTTCTGTGGAGGTTTCTTGGAGCATCTAGAGCGGATGTCTCGTACCGGCACCAAACGCTCGAGTGGCCTGCCCGGGCACTGCCTGGTCAGAAATTTACCATCGGGCAAACCCAGTCCAAACGTCCGAACTGACCAACAACCCTCATACTCAGCCCTTATGTGCACTAGCAGCTACGTGTTGCTAAAAAAGGTCATGGCCCCACCCAGCCCATAGCAAGTGCAATAAGGTATTCAGACTAGACTGGGCCATGGGTGCAAAACTATTGGGCTTTCCTTTCTATTGGCCCGCCCAGCATACCTCTGCCACTTCATATGTGGGACCCACCATGCCGGACTGACGGATGGAACCCATATGGAAACACGCAGAAACTAATGGGTCCGACGGGCGTCTCCTCCGATTTTAGGTGAGGACAGTGAGGACACATTCATGGCGCCGTTCCGGTGCGCCGCCCGAGGGACCCAATCTGCCTATCCCGACGGCAAGGGAACTCTAGCCCCGTCCAATTCTCTTCCTCATGTATGCGCTGTCGCTCCCCCCTGCTCTTTCATGCGTCCACGGATCATACAAGGGCACATTTTTGCTATGTATGGTTGTAGATCTCTCATGATCTAATCCATCCGTCGATGTGACGATGAATTGATGATCGACCACTGACATTAACAGATTTCTCACGTACGTATAGCTCCAAAAGAGAGGACCTGCTAGAATGATAACAAACGAAATTAAGGTTTGTACTTCCTCCGTTTCTTTTTAGTCCGCATATAAAATTTGGTCAAAGTCAAGCTTTGTAGAGTTTGATTAATTTTATATTACAAAATATAAACACAATATGAAATTAATATTATCAGATGCTTCATGAAACGTATTTTCATACTATATAGTTTTAGTATTATAGATGTTCATATTTTTTTATATAAATTTGGTTAAACTTTGTGTAGTTTGACTTTAACCAAATCTTATATACGGACTAAAAAGAAACTGAGGGAATACACGTCAAATATCACTTCTCCATCGCCTGTCAAGTCCCTTTCACTTCTGGTTCTTGGCTGCATGCGTGCGTGCCTGGGTGCCTCTTCCCATGCATACACCTTATAGTCTGTTAAGACACCCGGGCACCTTAATTTGTATTTTAAGACCACATTTTACAGCTTGATGTAATATAGCAACGAGCATGCCTTCAAGTTGCAGAGCCGCCAAACCATCATGTTCATTGTCATTGTTTGTTAACCTTGCTAGGCATCTATATAAATTGCTCCATGAAAACTATAACAACCAAATTACTTGATTGAACTTGAAGAGTTACCTAGCTAAATATGAAACGCCACCGGCATAATCATTCAACACCGAGATAAAGTTGTTGCAGAGCAAGGAACAACAGGCACCACCACCAATACACCATGGTACAAGAGCCGTTCATGCCTAGCATGATACAAGTACAAAAAGCAGCAGGCGTCAATGCAGTGACTAAACCAACTGAAAATAAACCCATCCAATAAAATAGTAGAAGACACATAGACAATGAAGTATTGAGATACATAATCTAAGAGATTATAAATATGCTAAAAGACGAAAAAATAGTGGTCTAAATGTGAAATCAGCATGAATCATTTTTGTTTGCCTTGGTGGACAATACAACAAACTATCCTTGTACAACTTCCAGAACTAACATGTTAGCATCAGTGTGTGTTTGACCCACCAACACATACAACTAGATACCCCACAGATTGCTGCGGGAATTAGTTGCTATATGCTTTAATGAAAATTGGAACATTAATTTTTAAAAATAGATTGAATAGCTTATCAGAACATTAATATTAGATTGTTGTATTTATGTACAATATTTTTGGAATATAAGTAGTGCAATATTTTTCACATGCATGGGTGCGAGGCATATCGAAAAGGAAACTAACACGTGAGCCCCCATGTCGTCCCTTCCCCGAGAATTAACCAGTTGGCCATAATCACCCTTTGGGGGATAATCAGTAAATGTAAACAAACCAAAAATGCATATTCTAGAAAAAGATCATACCATCATAGGCACGATGTACTTACCCCAATTCGCCACTTTCCGTTGACCCGCCACTTATTCTGCTTCCTCCGAAACACTATCTGCCCCTTGTTCCTACACACACAGAGGGGGGAAACAATGAGCTTACCTAGCAGCACAAAATCAAATATTCTGCCAGAAGGAACGATTATGATCAGGGAGAACAATGGTGGAGCAGAAAATAAAAAAAACATGTCCATCACTAACCATATTTTACGATAGCAACATGTGTAGATATGTTCAATTATGCTACAAGGAATTTCCATAGCATGTACGTCCGCAAATCTATACTCTGCCGACAAAATGTGTCGCTGCCCAGGTGGTATTGAGCAAGACAATGTTGCTTCCTGTTGAGAAAGACGACGGTGTCGCCCGCAATGGTAGGAAACGCTTTGGAACTGACGCACAGCGTCCTCCCTTCGATGAAGAGGGCGTTGCCGCCGATGCATGTCATTGGCACAAACCTTCCCAGCATAAGGTCAGCTAGTCTGTAAACTGAAATCTTCTTGTAGTTGTGGCTTAGAATGACCACCAGGATCTCCGGGCCACATTCTACCAGATGGTACGTGTAAAAGGTGTCGGGTGTGCTTGATGGACATTTGGCAATCGACCTTGGTGGTGCCAGCCAGGGTTCCATTTCCACCGCCTGTTGCTGTAGCTGGGGCGGGCTGATCTCTAGCACCTCTGGTGAGGCCAAACTTGTGGTAAAACGGACCGCATAAATCTTTCCTTGGAATGAGATTGGATGACAACTTCGGGAGGCGAACCAGCTTGAAACCCTCCATTGTCGATCTTCGGAGGTGGCAAAGGCTATCTTGCTCCAAGGGTGTGCCATTAAAATCATGAGCGAGACGACTCCGTTCGCGCCCACGATCATGGAGTCGGCAACGATATTTCGTATACGGCACCACTTGACGTCGGGCGTCGTCGCGCCCGCGTGCCTCAGGAGGGTCTCCAGAGGCGGGAAGTCGAGGATGTCGCCGGTGAAGGGGTGGAGGAGGCGGACGACAGTGTCGTGGTCCCGCTGCAGCAGGAGGAGGCCGTCGATGGAGTCAAGGGCGCAGTGGTCCGTGAATAGCGGGAGGTGGGCGCGGGCGAAGGCGCCGGTGGAGAGGTTGAAGAAGCGGATGAAGCCGCGCAGCCTGGTGTTGCCCGGGTACAGGCCGTGGCCCTCGGGCAGCATCATCCACTGTCGTGGGTGGAAACGCTGGTCGACGATGCCACGGCCGCGCGGGCAGGCGGTGCTGGCGCGCCAGTGCGCGCACACGGCGCGGAGCCGGACGTAGTCCTGCAAATCGCCGACCGCGAGAACCTGCCACGCGATCAGGTCCAGCAGCTCCCCGGGCAGCGCCGCCCACGGGGATGGGTCCCTAGCGATGGCGGCGTCGGCATCGGCATCGGCGACCCTCCGCCGCTTGTATCTCGACGATGGCATGCTCTCGCTGCACGTACGTACCAGATGGTTCACCAAACAGTTGATGCGAAATTGATCGATTAACCATAGAATAGAAATTTTAGGTTATAAGCACTTTGCAGAGACGTACCAGATGTTCAAGACAAATAACTATTCATGCAAACCCTAAAATATACAGATAGAATATTTAGGTCATCACCAAGCAGATGCGTCTTCACGTGAAACGGCGGCACCGACGTGAATCCCGGCGGATCCAAGCGACGCTCGGGTAGGCAAGGCCGGAGGTGGAGGTGGAGGTGGTCGTTGGGAGGGTTGGCGGCGGCGCCTGAATGCCTGATTGTGGGTTGGAAATCTGATTGTGCCCTCGCACATGCAAACGTTATAGTAAAAGTTTGATGACAATGTTACGCACGTGTACGCGACGTTGCTCATCGATCTCTTCCACTCTTTTTTTCCCCTTCTTTTTCTAGCTATATATACATATACTCCTTACAAAAAGCTAATACACGAGAAATCCTCAGGCCAGGAGAAATCCTTGCTCGGCTAGCCGAGCCTGGCAACGGCAACACTCACAGATGTCATATCCCTTCTTGGAGGCGCTGCTATGGCTTGTTAGTGCCCCTCTTCAAGCATCGGGGGAACTCCTAGATCTGGTCGTTCGGATCGGCTGGCGACACCGTCATGACGCCGTTCACCTTCCTAAAGGCGCTATCTTGCTTACTTGCGGCGTCCCCGGTGTTGGATTTAGAGATGTTCGATGTCATGCTGGTTCGGTCTGCCTCTCTAGTTCTAGGCTTGGTGGGTTTTGTTGTGTCCTTTTTTCTGTTCGGGCTGAACATCCCTTGTCTCTCTGCTCCGGATTCCATGCTCATGCTGTACAACATTCATGTCATGTGTTCTATTCCCTTCAAACAATGAAAAGATACACAAGCTTTGCGTATTTACGAAAAAAACTATTACAGAGTACATGAGAGCCGGTGATGATATGGCACCAGCGTCGCATTTAGAGGGGAGTCGTAGGTTGATGTGTTCGACTGTGAGGTGCAGGCTTGATAGAGACAATTTGATGACTGGAAAATTTAGAGGGATGGTCGGGGACGGTGGTGAGGGGAGGGAGGGGTGGCGAGGAGTGTGCTAGAGCACCGTGGGCAGTGGAGTGCGCCAGCAGGCAGCCTGGCATATGTCTGCTTACATGCTTAGGTATCGATATAAGATACATATCATACTTGCCACGTTTATTGTTTACTGAGGGATTAGTCTAATTGAAAAGACGCTAATATTTTCAACAACAGTTGCATGCAAACGAACCAGCCTGAGCATGGATGTGCCTGATCCTAAAATTAAGGGATCGAATAGCACATAGACTTATCTATACACGTTCTCCACCATGCATGTAGTATACATATGTCTGCAGCTTCAATAGAAGTTGTGTATGTACCTGTGAAATTATGAAGTTTCACTAATAGAAAAGGGGGCAAAGATACAGGCTGGATCAGCTCATTAGTCCATGTTCAGTCTAGAACCAGGACCCATGGGGGCATTGGACCCGGTTCGTGAGCCCCAGGGGCCGGCCGGGCCACGTGGGCCATTGGTCCCGGTTTTTCTGGACCTTTTGGTCTCGGTTGGTGGGACGAACCGGGACCAATGGGCCTCGCTCCTGGCCCACCACCATTGGTCCCGGTTGGTGGCTTGAACAGGGACCAAAGGCTATCCTTTAGTCCCGGTTCATGCCACCAACCGGGACCAGTGATATGCCTATATATACCCCTCACAGAAGAGCGAGCACACTGCTCTGTTTTTTCTGGCCGCCGAGGGGGAGAGGGCTTGGTGGTGCTCTAGCTCACCTCCTATGCACATAAGGTGTTCGATGGAATGCCCGAGCCACGCTACTTAAACTTTCTCCTCTCCAAGCTCCATTTTCCTCAATATTTGTCTAGGTTTAGCGGTCCGTCACGCCCCGTTCCCGTCTTCACCGCCGTCGATCACTCGCGCCGATCTCATCGCCGGCACCACCGTGGTGAGCCTCTTGTTCTTATCTTCTTTCTGAAAGTAAAAATATTCTTACTTGTATGTTTAGATAAATACTTGTATAATTTTCTTACTTTTATTATTGCATCTTATATAATGCGATGGTTTTGGTATCCGCCCCCGTCGGCCCTCGTCCTGTCTATGATTCGGATGTGCTATATATTACTTTTCATAACTATTGGTTCATTTATTGTTTATGACAATTATGCCGACCAACGTGACATAGATTTTATTTATCTAGGAGGTTGTTGAACCGGAAATTCCAACCGACCCTATTGTCGAGAGGTTAAATTTAGTTGAAGAAGAAAACAATTTCTTGAAGGAAAAATAAGAAAAATTGAGGAGGAGAAGATGATATTGGAGTTGCATGTTGCGGATGTCGTCGATGATCACAAGATCAAGATGGATGCAATGCGCTTGAAGATTAGAAAGATTAGAAAATATGCCATTCATACCGAGGCTTGGTATCATTATTCCGTTGGATCAGTTGTTACCTTGGTTGCGATTATGATCGCATTGAAATGTTTTACATAGTTTCAATGTATGGTTTAATTAATTTAGATGCTCTGCAGAGCTTTAGTTGTTAGATGAGAATTATGTATGTACTTTGGTTTTAATGTGATGATGAACTTCTATTAATTTGGTCACTTAATTATCTATTCATGATGTTCTGTAATGGTTTTGACACACTTAATTATATATAATGCACGCAGATGAACCGACAATGGATGTACGGTGATGCACACCTCCGAGTACATTAAGGGCGTGCATGATTTTCTCGAAGTGGCTGAGGCAAACAAGCAGAATGGTTTTATGTGTTGTCCATGCCCTATATGTGGGAATACAAGTCTTACTCCGACAGGAAAATCCTTCACACCCACCTGCTTTACAAGGGTTTCATGCCACACTATAATGTTTGAACGAGGCACGGAGAAATAGGGGTTATGATGGAAGACGGCGAAGAAGAAGAGTATGATGACAACTATGTGCCCCCTGAATACGATGATGCTACTGAACATCAAGAGGAACCAGACGATGTGCATGATGATGCTGCAACGGGCGAAGCTGCTGAAGATCAAGAGGAGCCAGACGATGTGCCCGATGATGATGATCTCCGCCGGGTCATTGTCGATGCAAGAGCGCAATGCGAAAGTCAAAAGGAGAAGCAGAAGTTCGTTCGCATGTTAGAGGATCACAAAAAAGGGTTGTACCCCAATTGCGAAGATGGCAACACAAAGCTCGGTACCGTACTAGAATTGCTGCAGTGGAAGGCAGAGAATGCTGTGCCTGACAAAGGATTTGAGAAGCTACTGAAAATATTGAAGAAGAAGCTTCCAAAGGATAACGAATTGCCCGACAGTACATACGCAGCAAAGAAGGTTGTATGCCCTCTAGGATTGGAGGTGCAGAAGATACATGTATGCCCTAATGACTGAATCCTCTACCGCGCTGCGTACAAGGATCTGAACGCATGCCCGGTATGCGGTGCATTACGGTATAAGATCAGACGAGATGACCCTGGTGATGTTGACGGCGAGCCCCCCCAGGAAGAGGGTTCCTGCGAAGATGATGTGGTATGCTCCTATAATACCACAGTTGAAACGTCTGTTTAGAAACGGAGAGCATGCCAAGTTGATGCGATGGCACAGTGAGGACCGTAAGAAAGACGGGGAGTTGAGTGCACCCGCTGACGGGTCGCAGTGTAAAAAAATCGAGAGAAATCTTGGGATGAGTTTGCAAGTGACCCTATGAACGTATGGTTTGCTTTAAGCTCGTATGGAATTAATCCTTTCGGGTAGCAGAGCAGCAATCACATCACCTGGCCCGTGACTCTATGTATGTATAACCTTCCTCCTTGGATGTGCATGAAGCGGAAGTTCATTATGATGCCAGTTCTCATCCAAGGCCCTAAGCAACCCGGCAACGACATTGATGTGTACCTAATGCCATTAGTTGAAGAACTTTTACAGCTGTGGAATGAAAACGGTGTACGTACGTGGGATGAGCACAAACAGGAGGAATTTGACCTAAAGGCGTTGCTGTTCGTGACCATCAACGATGGGCCCGCTCTCGGTAACCTTCGGAGACAGACAAACAAGGGATACCACGCATGCACGCACTGTTTACTTGACACCGATAGTATATACTTGGGAAGCTGTAGGAAGAATGTGTACCTGGGCCATCGTCGATTTCTTCCGACCAACCATTAATGTCGAAAGAAAGACAAGCATTTCAAAGGCGAGGTAGATCACCGGAAGAAGCCCGCCATGCGTACCGGTGATCACGTACTTGCTATGGTCAATGATTTACACGTAATCTTTGGAAAGGGTCCCGGCGCACTAGCTGTTCCGAATGACGTTGAGGGACACGCACACATGTGGACGAAGAAATCTATATTTTGGGACCTACCCTACTGGAAAGACCTAGAGGTCCGCTCTTCAATCGATGTGATGCACGTGACGAAGAACCTTTGCGTGAACCTGCTAGGCTTCTTGGACGTGTATGAAAAGACAAAAGATACACCTGAGGCACGGGAGGACCTGCAACGTTTGCACGAAAAAGACGGCATGCCTCCGAAGCAGTATGAAGGTCCTGCCAGCTACGCTCTTACGAAAGAAGAGAAAGAAATCTTCTTTGAATGCCTGCTCACTATGAAGGTCCCGACTGGCTTCTCGTCGAATATAAAGGGAATAATAAATATGACAGAGAAAAAGTTCCAGAACCTAAAGTCTCATGACTGCCACGTGATTATGACGCAACTGCTTCCGGTTGTATTGAGGGGGCTTCTACCGGAAAACGTCTGATTAGCCATTGTGAATCTATGTGCATTCCTCAATGCAATCTCTCAGAAGATGATCGATCCAGAAATCGTAAAAGGCTAAGGAGTGATGTGGCGCAATGTCTTGTCAGTTTCGAGCTGTTGTTCCCACCATCCTTCTTCAATATCATGACGCACGTCCTAGTTCATCTAGTCGACGAAATTGTCATTCTGGGGCCCGTATTTCTACACAATAGGTTCCCCTTTGAGAGGTTCATGGGAGTCCTAAAGAAATATGTCCGTAACCGCGCTAGACCAGAAGGAAGCATCTCCACGGGCCATCAAACAGAGGATGTCATCGGGTTTTGTGTTGACTTCATTCCTGGCCTTAAGAAGATAGGTCTCCCTAAATCGCGGTATGAGGGAAGACTGACTGGAAAAGGCACGTTTGGAAGGACTCAATAATATGCAGGGACGAATATTCTTGGTCTCAAGCACACTATACAGTTCTACAGAACTCTACCTTGGTGACCCCGTATGTCGATGAACACAAGAACAGTCTGCGCTCCAAACACTCGGAGCAGTGTGACGACTGGATTACATGTGAACACATCAGGACTTTCAGCAGTTGGTTGGAAACACGTCTCAGAGGTGACAACACTGTTTGTGATGAGCTGTACTTGTTGTCCAGGGGACCATCTTTGACTGTATTGATTTACAAAAGATACGAGATAAATGGGAATACATTTTACACGATTGACCAAGATTAAAAGAGCACCAACCAAAACAAAAACCCCAGCCCCTAAAATGCTGACGCGTGGATGCCTTTTGGTCCCGGTTGGTGCCACCAATCGGGACCAAAGACCCTCCTGCCTGGACTCGGCGCACCGGCTACGTGGAGGCCCATCTGTCCCGGTTCGTGTAAGAACCGGGACTAAAGGGCCAGGGCATTAGTAACGATCTTTTAGTCCCGGTTCAACAACCGGGACAAAAGGCCCATATGAACCGGGACAAATGGCCCCTTTTCTATTAGTGTTTGTGAGCTTGTATGGAGTATTAATTTTGTGAAGAAGTATATACCACATATTTGGCGATGAGTATCTAAAAAAACGTAATTGCTATTTTTTGAATCCAACACATATTTGGCGATGAGTATCCTTTTTTCTCCAAAAAAAAATCGACCAAGTTGTCCCCTAAAATAAAGTCGACCAAGTTGTGTAGAGATTGCGACTAAAAAGAAAGTTGTTAGAAATGATCACACACGTACGACCAAAGAAATTCTATACCACATATGCATGTGCATGCGTCCTGACCCTCAATCGCCAGGCAGGAATCTCCAAGCAGGGGCACGATAAAACTTCCGACCCCGAATCCGGCGCCGCTGCCAATGACCACCTTGGCGTTGCCGCAGCAGGATTTTTAGGGTCGATCGTCAAGCCGCATGATGTCATCGTCAAGCCGCAGCACGCGCAGGCGGCGGCAGATCACAAGGGATGCATCCCCATGGCCATGGGCGTCGCTGCACGGAGAGCTGCTCGATCTGATCGCGTGGCGGGTGCTGGCGGTGGACCTGCGGGACTACGTCCGGCTCCGCGCCGTGTGCGCGCACTGGCGCGCCAGCACCACCTGCCCGCGCGGCCGCGGCATCGTGGACAGTCGCTTCCACCCACGACGCTGGATGCTGCTGCCCGAGGGCCACGGCCTCCACCCGGGCCACCGCAAGCTGCGCGGCTTCGTCCGTTTCTTCAGCCTCTCCACCGGCGCCTTCGTCCGCGTCCGCCTCCCGCTATTCAGGGACCACTGCGCTCTCGACTCCATCGACGGCATCCTTCTGCTGCAGCGGGACCACGACACCGCCGCCCGCCTCCTCAACCCTTTGACGGGCGACATCGTCGACTTTCCGCCTTTGGAGACCCTCCTTGCGCAGGTGGGCGCGGCGTCGTTGGATGATAAGTGGTGTTGTATCAGAAATATCGATGCCGCCTCCATGAGAGCGTGGGGGCAGATGGAGTCGTCTCACTCATGATTCTGGGGGCGCCTCCTTGGGGCAAGATAGCCTTTGCAACCTCCCAAGAGCAACAATGGAGGGTGTCAAGCTGGTCTCTCCTTCAAATTTATAGGCCCCAATTTTATAGTCCAATCTCGTTCCAAGGCAAGATATACGTGGTGGGTTTTAGGAAATGTTTCACCCAACAAGAGGTGCGACAGATAGGCCCACACCAGCTACAAGCGGTGCAACCACCAAGACCGATTATTAGATTTCCGGCAATCACACCCAGCAACAGTTGTATCTACCATCTGGTAGCATGCGGCCCAGAGATCCTGGTGGTCTCTCTCCACGACAGTTGCGAGAAGACATCAGTGTACAGCCTAGCTGATCTTATGCTGGGAAGGACCACACGGATAACATGCATCGGTGGCAACGCACTCTTCATCCAAGGGAGGACGATATGTGTCAGCTCCAAGGCGTTTCCTGCCATTGTGGATGACACCATCCTCTTTCGCAAATGGTTTCAAGATGATCTTGCTCAATACCACCTTGGCAGCGGGAAATTGTTGCCATGACTAGTCCTTGTAGCATCACTGACCATATCTACACATGTTGCTATCGCCAAAAATGGTCAGTGACAGGCCTTTTTTTTTCCAATCCATCATTGTCCTCCATGAGAATAGTTCTTCCCATCCCTGGCGCAGTTTGTGCTGCTAGGTAAGCTCATTAGTTTCGTCCTCTCTGCCTGTAGAAACAAGGGACGAATAATGTTTCAGGGGAAGGAGAACAACAAGTGGCGGGTCAAGGGAAAGTGGCGAATGGGGGTAAGTCTTACCTTTGATGCAATGGTCATGTTCTACTGTATGCGTTTTTGGTTAGTGTTTTCTACTTGCGGTGATTGCTTATTTTCTCATGAAGTAATGAAACAAGATTTCTATGTATTATTTACAAGCATTGATATAATGCACAAGTGCATTATTATGTCACACTATTTATCTTAGTGTTTTTTGGGCTATAAAGAAACATAACCAGTGAGGAAATTAAGATTTTCACATATCAGTTTTGCATGTGCACTTGATTGAACATATGAAGTGTTAGTTGCACCCATCTATGGATGCATGGTTTAAATTATCGCATAGCTGGTAGGAAAGTAATGACATTGATATGAAACTATAACACAATCTCATCAGACATCCTTCTGCTTGAGCATCTATGTTCCTAGCACTCTCTATCTTCTTATATACCTTGCTAAGAAATGCAGCCACAACTAGCACCACTTCAAATTTGGTTTTGGTTGTTATTTATGAATGCCAACATTGCCCATATTACAATCTCAATTACTTGTTACCATGCAAGATTTTTGTCGGTTGCGACTGACTTAATTAGCAAAGCTATGTTTTCCGGGATGGACACATAGCTTAGGTAATTGCAAGCTATTGCATTGTTGAGGAGTCAAACACACACTGATGTTGACATGTGGCTTCCAGAAGTTGTAAGGATAGTTGTAGTACTGTTCATTAGAGATTATAGTTTGTCCACCAAAGCAAACAAAATGATTATGCCAATTTCACATCTAAACCACTTTTTTTGTTTGTCTTTTTGCATATTTAAAATCATATATATAATGTATCCCAACACTTCATTGTGCATGTGTTTTCTGCTATTACATCTGATTATATTGGTTCAATTGGTATAGTAACTGACTTGACGTCCGCTTTTCTACTTGTATCATGCTAGGCATAAACATCTCCATTGCCACGGTGAATTCGTGGTGGTGCCTTCTGTTCCTTCATCTACAACACTGTATCGATGTTAAATGATTAAATGCCGGGGGTATTTCATATTTAATTGGGCAACAACTCTTTGATGTTCCAGCAGTTAATTTAGTTGTTATAGTTGTTGTGGAGCTATTAATATAGATGCATAGCATGGTTAACCGAAAATAACAACAAACATCATGGTTTGGTGGCTTGGAAACTTAAAGGCACGCTCATTGCTACGTTACGAGATCAACTTGTAGTCTTGGTATCTAAAACTGTTGTTGTTTGGAGCTCCATGAGTTCATATGTTGTTCAATTGGAATTGTTGTTGCTTCTGACATGGCCATAGATCGATCATTTTATATAACATTTGCGTGTGTGATCTAACCGATCACCTACAATAATCGTTTAGTGACATTAACAGATTTCTCATGTGGCTCAAAATGAAAGAAAGAAACGACCAGCTACAATGCCAAATGAAATTAATGATCGTTCATGTCAAACATCACTGCTCCATCACCTGTCAAAGTCATCCTTTAATTTCTCCTTTTGGCAGTATGCATGCTGATGTGTTTGTTGCTTAATTAATTGCTTCAACTCAAAGGAACTAATTAAACAATATCTTTCTCAAAGACAACTAACGTGGTCAAGGTGGACGTACACGAAAAAATGCAGCGAGAGTTTTGGCATTGGGTTAGATTTACAAGTGAGAATTGACAATTCACTATTTTTTGGTGGACAAACTATCATCTCTAACGTAATTACTTTTGGCATTCATACCTATGTCGGTTTTTAAAGACGCATTGGTGTTTTAGTTAAAGGAAAACAAGAAAATGTTCGTAAAATGGTGAGTCAACTTGGGATCAAACCTTGAACTTGAGCCCAGACACACTAAAGGACCAATAACCACGCTAGCAACACTTTATGATTTATTAGTAGATTACACCCAATACTATGTGTATTCATTTGATCTAAGGTCATTTTTTAAAGAGTAATATACATTTTTTGTCCCTCGACTTATCATGAAGTGTCATGTGTGGCTTTCATCCTTGAACCTTTTTGTACAACCTTCATCCATCAACTCTTAATTAATACTGGATATAGTTAGTCCCGAATAGTGGTATTCCTCAATCTCAAACCCGGTGTTGCCATTATGTGACATTGTTTTGGCCACATTATCACTGTAAGGTGGCATAGCGTTGCATGTCATTTAGAGAATCTCTCTCTCTCTCTCTCTCTCTCTCTCTCTCTCTCTCATATTACTGACCCAGTGCGATATAGGGGAAGCTCCACCCACTTTATATGTGCACTCGTGATGCAGAGAGCAAGGTGGCAATGCTGCTCTAAGCGGTCGGTTATGGGAGCAGCTCCTCCCACTTTAGATGGTACTAGGACAGTCGAGGTGAGGATGGGTGTCATATTGAATCTAAACTGACATGGGGAAGAGGAAGGAACACAATGCACCACTACCTACATGCCTCCTCCGAGATCAGGTCCAATCCAAACCCATGGGTTCATGAAGATAGGGGCGTTCAAAGCAAAGGCATCGTACTCACTGCACCAATTGGACCCACGACGGGGAGGATTCAGTGGTGGTGGTAACTAGGTCTCGAGAGAGGAAAAGCGAGGTGAGAGACGAAGAGAGGGGAAAGGGGGTCATCTGGGAATGACTGAGAAAGATAGAGAGAGAGAGATTCATGTCATGTTGTCCTATTCCACTTTACAGTGATGATGTGATCAATACCATGCCATAAAAAGTCCAAATTGGGTTTGGCCGAGGAATACTATTTTTAGGGACAAATTCTACCCGATATTAAGAGTTGAGGGACAAAGGTTGCAACAAGATGTGGTCAAAACCGTGACACATCAAGTCAAAACCAGTTTGAATCAAGGAATACCGTTGCCAGAGACTAACTATACATGTTATTATGAGTTGAGGGACGAAGGTTACACAAAAAAATGTTTAGGGACAAAAGCCACACTAAGCAATAAGTTGAGGGATGCTCCTTATAAAAAAGTAACTTAGATAATCCAGGGTTTTTTCGCGAATGAACCGATGAACCGGTGGTCCAACTAGTGAAAGCCTAAACCAACAGCCTCGTTGGTTTAGATGTCGGTTTGGTTTTCAAAACTACTAGATGACCTGTTGTGTCAATTGGCACAGTGACCAAACTGCAGCCTGTAAGTTAGGCAAACTTTGTGAAACATAAAATGGAACTCAAATAAACTATTTGAAGAGATCAACTGACCAATTGCAACTCGAAATTTAAGCGAACTATTGGAAACATAAAACGGAAATGGAGCGGGCAATTTGAAGCATTGCAAATGATTATGTTCAAGCTGCATCTATATTTTCCTTGACAACAATCATTGCCCATAGGTTTCTTATTGTTATATCCTTTTGATGACATGAGACTGCAGCTCATAAGTAATAAAATTGCAACCAAGAAGTAAGCAACACTATGGGCGCCAAGTTTAACAGAAAGCCGGAAGTTAAGTGAATTAACGCAGAGAGAACAATTGAAAGCCAGAAGTTATGTGGATTATTTGAAACATAAACTGAAAGCTAAGTGAACTATTTGAAGAAACCAACTGCAGTTATCGACACATAGATGTTTCTCGCAAATGGTCTGTAATTGACTGTGTTTGTATTGCGTCTGTATATTTACAAGCAACATAGGCCCATCTCCTTCTCTTGTTGGACAAAATAACCCATCAGCCAGGTTGCTAGAAAGGCCGAGCACACACCCATGGCACCTGATTCTTTTCGGACGACGTGTGTTGTGATGCCTGCCCGAACGTTCAACGTCGCGGTCTGCCTGGCATATCCAACGTGTTTTCGATGTGAGCCCGGTCTTTCAGTGCTACAATCGGTTCGGGCAGCGTGTTTTGCGAATTCTTCCTAGACTTTGAGAATGAACTTTATGAATATATAAAAAAGAGTGCTATGACTCGTCTAGGATAGTAATTTTGGTGCAAGGTTGCCAAATACAATAAACCAATGATCTAACGTGTCCTGTCACAGCACCGGCCTCTCGTTTCATACCTGTCAACGTCGACACGGTAGCAAAAAATATGTAGTCCATGCCTTACATCACCTCATTAAGGCTTGCATGTCTTTTTTTATGGGTCAATCAAGTCATGCATGTTAGTCACAAATTATATTTCATGGATGGTATATGTGTTGGATGCTTGAAGCAAAAATAACTGTCTATCTGTGTTTATCTGGGACTCCCTTTTTTTAATCCAGTTTGCATCTCCTTTACCTGGGGCCATGATAACAAAATAACCGTCTATCTGTGCTTCATTTCAGTTGTTGTTCTATGACAGCCATGAGGATCTTCCTGTATTCAAGTTTGAGAATCTGAGGACCTTGTTCCTGGACAAGTGTCATATTCGCGATGACTTCCTTGGAGTACAACAATACTTGTGGAACTCACGTAACCTGCAAAAGCTCACTTTGCAACATTGCATGGTGCTACTATTGCTTCTTTCATGTACTATTACCATAACCCACTATATTGTGTAATATTGATTCATTTGTGTTGTTTAACAGGTCATGGATTTCTATCTTACAGAGGAGGTGATGGAACTCCGCTGGTCATATTCTAAGGATCTGGTGCATTTCAAGTGCAAGAACGTTATGCTGAGTGAAATCATGTACCAAGATGGATGTGCATCTACTGGTCAAGTGTTTGGTAGGCATGTGGAGGAATCTGCCAAACAACAAGATCAAACTCACCGCTCTCAAGAAAAAAGAACATGACCAAACTCTCTAAAGTCCATTGGGCGTATGGCTCTATACTTTACCTCTCCTTACTAGTACCTCGGCATGTGCAATTATATATTAC
This sequence comes from Aegilops bicornis, assembly GCA_021605145.1. Lineage (NCBI taxonomy): Eukaryota > Viridiplantae > Streptophyta > Magnoliopsida > Poales > Poaceae > Aegilops > Aegilops bicornis. The sequence continues at coordinate 801,175,786 of CM038673.1, forward strand.
ATGGACTATGCACTATGTAAATAGCTACTGAATTGTGTCGAATGGAGGACTAATTAATTTTCTGTTAAGTGAGGAATAACATACAACATTATTCCATCAGTAATTGGGTTTGTTTGTATTTGATGGTTGAGATGGTTTAGATTTCACCAACTCATGACTTTTATATCAGTGCAGACTAGATTATTTATTGAACTAAACTGTCTTTTATTGCCTCGACTATAGGATTTTAGTATGTCCCCCGTGGGATATATATATATATATATATTATCCTTTTTAAAGCTCTATTATGCGACAGTTCGTGTTTCTATGATGTGAATGTCGCAATGGCAGTATCAGTATCATCGTGGTTTACGTGGTCGACCTACCAACAACGTCGGTGATGCAGGAGATGGTCACAACCATGATGACATCCTCTAGCACTACTATTTTTTCAGTGTATGCGGCGACCTTGATACGTTCGGTGCACTAGCAGGCGGCGGTGATGGGGCGGAATCTGCCATTGTTAGTCGAAGATTGGAAACAAAACACAAGGATAGTGTCCCTTTCAACTACTAGAATGTGGTTGCTAATCAAAAGGAGGAGAATGTATCTCAGGTTCTTACCAATTATTACTCAATATGTGGTGACCGGTAACAAATGGTGTATATTACCTCCAAAGATTGGGTAGAGCGCCTGGAAGGTGATCCAAATTGCGCGGTGAATCCGTGGAGCTTGGCAAGCTTAAATATGGTAGCAATGTTAGTCATAATCAATTCAGAGATTGAAGTTGCACAACTGCACAATAACAGTAATGTGTTGGTCCTGGACTAGAGATGCGATCCTCTCCTAGGACACTCATGGGGCCACGGCACTACCCAACTAGCATCAACAAATTATATGTAGTTTCCTTGTACAAGAAGATATGAATGAAGATTGCAAAGTCAGTTAAGACAGTGCCTAGAAATAAGCTCCAATCATAATGAAAAAAAGTTGTGAAACATATTAAGGACAATGCCTTGAACAACAAATACACTAAAGTTTCTCTATGCAACTTAAAACACACACACACACACACACACACACACACACACACACACACAAATATATATATAAATGAAGATTTCTCACAAACTGGCAGTAGTAAACCAGTAACTTTTTTTGTAGTGGATAGTAATGCAAACAGGTGGCCAGTGAGATATGTAATAAACCTGGCCTAGACATGTAGAAATGTATTACTACATGCTCACAGTAGTAGAAAAATGGAGTGCATCGTAATGCAAATTACTAGATGGTAACGTCATTACTACTACCGCATGCCCAATTTACTGATGGTAGCAATTAACAGTCGGGCTCTTTTACGACGATGTGACGATCGTCAGTTACCATAAATTAATGGTCCAAGTGTGAGGCGTTGGATATGTTAACTTGATCATAACTCGCTACCATTAGTTTTTTCGAGGAACGCGGGCCTGGTTAAGTGCATGTACAAGACACTGGTCGTAAATTCTTTACGGTTGATTTTCTTGTGGAGCGAGCGCGCTCCGGCTAATTAGCGCGTACGGCCCGGTTGGGTCGATGGGCGGCTGGAGCGTAGGCGAAGTTATAATGCGCGCACGCTGAGTTTAGCAGGTATATATATTCTCAAGATTTCAAAGTTATATATTCTCAAGATTGTATTGATTTAAGCTTTACAATGCATGAAGAATAACTCAAATTGGAGTTCAGATGAAGGGTCAATAATTTCTAATACCATATGAAAGATTGCGATATGAATCATGTTCCAAAATTAGGGGAAAATTTCAAAGTTACAGGACAATGCTGAAGGCCTTCCAGGGTTCCTGGCATACACATGGAGTAATTTTTGTATGTGCAAGATCATTGCAATTGTTTTGAGTATTCGTGTAGCCGGAAGGTAGTCTGTGTGAAAAATTTATGCCTTTTTTGGAGAACACTGCGCAAAGCCGATTCTAATCTGAATTGTGAGCCTAATCTAGTAGGATTTGAATTTGTTGATTGCTTTACTTTGAATCAATACCAGAAGATCCAGTTGGACCAAGCAAAGGTGCAAGCAACCTCAAGTATGATTATGCTAGAGGCAGTGTTGTAGACGTTGTGGAATACAACAGATGGTGGTGGTTGGCAATGGATGGGATAATGATGCAGCGGCGACATAACTGAAAGGACATGCGGTGCCCCCATGTGTGTTTTTGGTAATTGATGACATTCTCTATGGACTAATGGTTGCATTGAGTTATATTTGAAGGATTTGTCAATAGGCATTTCTTGAAGTCCATGTGTTGGTTTCAAGGAGTTTATGTGTTGACCAAGGTGCTATTAAGGAATTATCCAAAGATTGGTCATGTGAGTGTTGAGCTTATTGCAAGCATGTCTTGAAGAAGAAGATTGTGTGATCATTCATGTTTACCTTCAAGACATCATCCAAAGCGAAGAGAGTTGGAAAGATTCAAGGTTGATCAAGACTAAGTCAAGAGTGAATCAAGTTGATCAACTCACAAAGCGTAGAAGATGTACCGAGAGGGATCAAGTGATCCCATGGTATGGTAAGCATTATCCATTGCACTTTGTGTACTAACCCATGGTCTATGTGAGAGTCTATGTGGGGTTAGATGCGTGTCCATGGGCTTGCGTCAAGAGGAAGATATCCTACAACCCATGGAAAGGATGACATCAAGTAGTGATCGTCATCAAGATTGCCGCGTGCAAGTTCAAGTGGAGCATCACGAAGAGATCAAGTGCTTGAAGCTTTCCATCCATTGTGGTGTCAATGGACTTGTGAAGATGTGCCAAAGAGTGGCTCACCCATAGTGGAGTATGGGGGAGCAATCATCTAGAGTCCATCGACCCATCGCAATCAAGAAAGGTGGTCCATCTTGAGGAGGACAAGATCGTCATCATCTAGCTCAAGTGGATCATGTGCAAGGCAAAGGTTTGCCCTTGATAGGTTTTCTATTTTACCGGTCTCATGGTGGTAGTTGGGAGACCGGGTTATAGGATCGATAGTCGTACTATCAAGGAGGGCTCTCAAGTGAGTAGCTTGATCGTATCGTTCGTCGAGAGCTCAAACCATTGCATCCTTGCATCATGTTTCTTGGTTCTCTTTGTGAGTCTTAGAGCTTATGGTCATCTTTATGACAAGCTTGAGTTCATCGAAAACGGAGTTTGCATGCGTCTTCTATGATGTTTTCGGTGTTGGAGGTTTTACCGGTCTTTTCCGAGGAAGGGTTCTCACCTTTTTTCTTTTGGGCTTTTTCTCATTTTCTTATTATTGGTATTTCTCTCAAGATTGTGTTAGCCCTTGTCCCTAGCTTTCCAACAAACTTGGTTTCATCGAATTCGGAGCTCGTATGAGAAAGTTGTGGCTGTTTTGATATTGCTGTTTTACATTGAGAGGTTGTACCGCCCCATAGAGAGGTTGTACCGGTTGACCGGTACAACCGGTGTTCAAGCGGTTGTACCGCTCCAGAATTGGTCCGGAGGTTGTACCGGCCATGTACCGCTCCACCACCGGACTAGTTTCTGTTGTGGTGCGGTTGCTGGGCGGTTGTGGGCCGGTTGTACCGCTTATTGCTTGTTACCGGTTGTACCGGTGCTCATAGCGGTTGTACCGCTCCTATGTTATTCTGCACATAACGGGCAGATCCGTGGGGACCTATTTAAGGGGGTCTTCTTCCCCAATGGTTCCCTAACTCTTGAGCTAGTTTTGCCCTTATTGTTGACCTTCTTTGAGCTTGCTAACTCTCAATTCCTCCATGGATTCTTGCTAGTTTTTGAGGGAAAAGAGAGAGGAGATCTAGATCCACAATTCCACCAATCACTTTCTCCTCTATGTGAGGGGAACCCCTTGGATCTAGATCTTGGAGTTCTTTGTGTTCTCCTTCTTGTTCTTCCTCTTACTTTCCTCCCTAGCATTAGTTGCTTTGGTGGGATTTGAGAGAGAAGGACTTGGGTACTCTGTGTGCCCTTGCCATTGCATTTGTGCATCGGTTTGAGTTCTCCACGGTGATACGTGGAAGTTACAAGTTGAGAAGCTTATTACTCTTGGGTGCTTGGTGCCCTTGAGCTTGTTCCTCTTGGGTGCTTGGGCGCCCTAGTCGGTTGGTGGTGTTCGGAGCTCAATCATTGTGGTGTAAAGCTCCGGGCAAGCATCGGGATCTCCAATTAGGTTGTGGAGATCGCACCGAGCAATTTGACGGGTTCCGGTGACTGCCCTCAAGGGTTGCCAAAGTGTACGGGTTCGGTGACCGCCCCCAAGGGTTGCCATTTGTACGGGTTCGGTGACCGCCCTCAAGGGTCCCTTAGTGGAATCACGGCATCTTGCATTGTGCGAGGGCGTGAGGAGATTACGGTGGCCCTAGTGGCTTCTTGGGGAGCATTGTGCCTCTACACCGCTCCAAACGGAGATTAGCATCCGCAAGGGTGTGAACTTCGGGATACATCGTCGTCTCCGCGTGTCTCGGTTATCTCTTACCCGAGCCCTTTACTTATGCACGTTACTTTGTGATAGCCATATTTTTCTTTGTCATATATCTTGCTATCACATAGTTTCTTATATTGCTTAGCATAAGTTGTTGGTGCACATAGGTGAGCCTAGTTGTTTTAGGTTTTGTGCTTGACAAATTAACCGCTAGGTTTATTCCGCATTTGTTCAAGCCTAAACCGTAATTATTTTAAAATGCCTATTCACCCCCCCCCTCTAGGCGACATCCACGATCTTTCAATTGGTATCAGAGCCTCGTCTCTCTTTATTAGGCTTTACCGCCTAGAGAGTAAAGATGTCGACTAGAGGATTAGGTTTCTTTGACACTCTTAGTTTCGATGGCACAAATTTTGATGTTTGGGTAATTCGCATGCTTAATCTCTTTAGGGTCATGGACCCTAATTTAGAGCGAATTGTAGATATGGGTTTTTCTCCTCCAAAGGATCCCCAAAGATTATCTTTAGAGGATGAGAAAAACTCTTATCTCAATGCTCAAGCTTCTAATGTGTTTTTTGATGCTTTGAGCAATGTAGTTATATTTCAACTCATGCCGCTTCGAGATGCTCATGAGTTGTGGACGAAACTTAAAGATAAATATGGTGTGTCCAAGATTTGTAGGGATGATTGTTCTCCCTCCACCACCGCCGTATAGTCTTCTCAACTTCTTCTACTTCACCTACATGTGGTTTGCCACAAGGTAATGATATGGTGAGTAGTGTCGGTCATTGCAATGATGATAGTGTGCTTTCTGGATGATTCTTCATCACTATATTATTGCAATGCTCCGTCTTTGGGCTTTAGCACTTGAGCACTCCAAATGTTTCACTTGCTTGTGTTGATAGTCCTTGCATATCATTTAGAAGTTGCTTGACTAAATCTCATGATGATATGCTTGCTATATCTTGTTGCCATGATAAAATTCATGTATTTCCTCGAGTTGTTGTGCTAACAATGTAGATGAAACCAACACTCCATGGAACAAGATGTGGTCTTGAATGGTGCTTCAAGGGATCCTATATCATCATCTATTGCATTTTGCCTTATGGCCAAGGCTTCAAAGGTATCTCCTACTTTGAATCCCAATATATCTTGTGATGATATTGATGATGGCAAGAGTGGTGATGATGTTGATTATGATGAAGAGAGTGATGATGTTGCCTCCTTAAAAATTAATGGGGATATGATTTTTAAAGCTCTTCTTAAGAATAAAATTGCTCGCTTCAACTTCATGGAAATCATGTCTATTGCTATTGAGGGCAAGAAATATATTGATGAGTTGGAATCTCATCTTGAGGAGCATGAGGTCACCATTGATAAAATGGAAGGTCATAAGCGTGATTACGCTAATGAGATTATGGACCTCTCTCAAGCTCTTGAACTTGAACAAACCACCAAGGAATCTCTTGAGGAGACTTTTGCTCTAGAATTATCTAGAGTGAGGGAATCTCGTGATAGAGCTCTTGAGGTGGCCAATGATTTTGAAACTAAAAATGAGGAGCTTGAAGTTGTGCATGCTAAACTCCTTGAGGACTTTGAGCACCTCGAAAATGGCTCAAGGGTCATTAAGAGTGAGCTCATCAAACTCACCGAGTCTCATGCTCAACTTAAAGCTTCATACTCAAAAGAGCTTGCCGAGTTGTCTTCTCCTCTTGTTGCTAATGATGATGCTTGTGCTACTAACTCTATCTCTTGTGAAGCATCCATATTGAAGGAGAATGTTGAGATAAGGGCTCAACTTGAGTTGCTATCTAGCAATTATGGGATGTTGGAAGAAAATCATGTAAGGCTCACAAGCTCTCATGATGATCTTCTAGTATCCCATAATGTGCTAAAGATAGCTCATGAGGCCATGCTTGCTAAGGTAACATCTAGTGAGCCTCGTGTGGATACTAGCACTACTTCTACTCAAAATGCTATATTGATATGTGCTAATCCTTGTAATTCATCTACTCACAATGTTGGTACATCTTGTGATGAATTGCTTTCCTTGCCTTGTTGCTCTAACGATGAAGCTTATACTTCCTCTAGTACTTGTGTTGAGACTAACCATGTAGAGGAAATCAAAGAGCTCAAGGCCCAAGTCACTTCTTTGATGAAAGACTTGGAAATGTGTCATGAAGGGAAGGTCACACTCAACAATATATTGAGTGTACAAAAATCCCCCAATGACAAAGGTGGACTTGGATTCAACTCCAATAAGAAGAAGAAGTCCAAGATCAACAACAAGAAGGGCCAAAAACAAGTCAAGAGTTCGGCCAAGATTATTTGCTTCAAGTGCAAAATTGAAGGGCATCATGTTAGATCTTTCCCATTGAAGAAGAAGGCCATTAGTGACAAGCAACAAGGGAAGCGGCTACAAGTGCATGCTCATGCTCAACCTCAAGTTGAAGAAAGGCCTCTTCCCAAGAAGACTCAAGCTAATGCTTCTCAAGTTGAGAAATCAAGTGAGAAGAAAGTGAAGAGTAGACGTTGCTACCTATGTCGTGAGAAAGGTCACGTCGCTTCTTCATGCACTAGTGGTAACTTATCCAACCCAATTATTATTGATGATATCTATTCTCTTGGGAAGGATAAGGTTGGCAATGTGTTTGCCAAATTTGTTGGTGCTCAAAGTGGTGTCAAGAAAAGAACCATTTGGGTGGCCAAGCCTATTGTGACTAACCTCTTAGGACCCAACTTGGTTGGGGACCAACTAGCTCAAACTTGATCAATAGGTGTTGTTGGAGGTCATTGGAGACTTGGCTACATTATGAAGATTTAAGGGGTCCTCATCATTCATATTGTGTCAAGCCAAGTCATTCGGATTATCTTTCTATCATATATCCAATGTTCCTCCTTGCGGTAACTCGTGCTTAAATTGCTTACATTAAAAGTTACTTGTCCCTTAGCATGTTGTGGTTTTGTATCTTGCATGTGCTTGTATATGTTGTGCTTCCAAATTGCTTATCTTGAGAAATCAAGTATGTGCATGTTGGTTTGCACATCATGTACATGTGTGTTGTGTGTTGAGCCTTTTGCATCTTGTTTATTTCTTAGTTGGCTCTTGTGAGAGATTAATGGAATATCCCATTATGGGGAAGTGATGTGCTTTGTGCACCTCACAATCCTATAAATGTGTGTACATGAGTAATACCATCTAGTATTGATATTTCAAGATTATCTAGTCTCTAGGTGGTATATCTCTCATGAGAAATTCAAATTCTAAATTGTCCATTAATTATCTCTTGTTGGATCCTTTTAATTGCCTCTTGTCTATCTTTAATTGGTATCACATTATGGGGAGTAATATGCTATGTGTGTATTACTAGCCTAGAAAATGTGTACATTTGAGATATTGTCACCTAGAATTGATATTGTAAATTATCTTGTTCCTAGGTGGCATGATAGCTCTACAAGTTGCAATTTGCTTGTGTTTGGTGTGAAGATGATGTCGGATATCCTTGCTATCTACCACCGGGAATTATTTCCAAATACTTCTTGTCTTTCGACAATTGGTACTCACTTATGTGTGGTAGAATTTATTGATCATCTTTACATTGGCTTTTATTTTTATTTGCCTTTTCTCTTGCCAAGGTTTGTGTCAACTCCCGTTGTCTTCCCTACCACTTGTGGATCTTGTTTGTTTCTCGTTCTTGTCTAGTGCTTTCTAGATATAGTGAAAGTGGTGATCCCACCTTGTGCATTTTGTATTCAAATGCAAATCCCATATAATGCACAACTCGTGGGGGAGCTATCCTATTTTCTTTAGAACACTCTTCTTGTGATCCTTATCAAGTGTGTGTTTGTGGAAGGCAAGCCGTTTCTTTTTGGTACTTTGTGCCGTCATGAAACTTTGTAGAGGGCTTGGTTTGTTTGGAACCATTCTCTCTTTTGGGAGTTTAACATCCTTCTTTTTGAGTGTATCAATGGATATCTCATTCCTTGATGTATCTTTTGGGATATCCTCCAAGTGATGATTTATTCATTTGGTATATTTTCTTCGCTTGGTATTTCTTTGTCTTTTGGTCTCGGTTCTTCAAAGTCTTGAGCATGCATATTTACTTCTTGTAGTTTCTTTGGCATGCTTTCTTTCTTTGACCCAATTTATAGGGGAAACTCCACCAAGTATCAAATTGGATGAGATGTGCATGAAATTCATTTTCATATATATATATGCACATATTTATGTCGAGTTTGTCCTATGCATCGGTGTTTCTAACTATTTGGTCCCGATGAGTTTGGGTACCGTTTAGTTTGTGTTGTTCTTATAGGAACATTTGGAGATGCATTGGATGCTCGGCTCACGCAGAAGGAAGGTGTTGTCACCATGTGCATATTGGAGTCAAGCTAGGATGATCAATGAACTACCATCTACCTTCATTTGGTATCTACTACATCCTTCCAATGGTATCTGAAACAAGTATCATCATCTACTTCATGCACACATTTCTTGCATCAACCTTGTGTGGGTTGTATCATGGCATGTAATTCATTTTTTGTGATACTTGTTTCCTTTCTCAAAGCATCTCAAGGATGATCTCATGTTGCTAGTTGTGATGTCTTTGATGGTTGTGTGGTAGGAATTCATTTATATACAATAAGACCATATCTAGCCATGTGCTATGCTTTCAAGCAAATATCTTATTGGTATATTTATGATTTCCTTGTGGATATCTTGTTCCTTCATGTTGTAACTATTTCGTGTACATCCCTCTTTGTAGATATATATCATCATGATTTTGTCTACCTAGAACCTTATACACTTGAGAGAAATTACATCTCTAGTTGATATCCTTTCTTTCACGTCCACCTTGTCTTTCTTATGTTATTTCTTTGGTGGCTCCGTGAAAGCTTTTGCCTTGAGTGCGTGTCCTCTATCGTTGCATCTTGATGCACTCTTGTGTGGCGAAGATTATTTTCCTCTTGCTCATCTTTACGAGGCTTTTGCCATCTTAATTGGTACCCATCGTCTTGGTGAGCCTCTCATCGCTCTATCTTCACCACGGGTTGTCACAAGCATAGGTTCTCTATTTTCTTATTAGTAAGCTTGTGAACCCATTTGCTAGTTGTGTGTGAGAATGAAAGGCTTTGCACCGTGTATCTCATTCATTCGACACTATGTTGATGCTTATGCTCATCCGTATATTAGTCTTCTCATGTGCTTTGCCATGACTCACACATCATTTTGGTTGAGCCTATTCTTAAGTTGCCTCTTTAACAATGTTGCTCAACCATGTGCTTGTTGCAAGCGCTAGGATTGGTTTCCTATATGCTCTCTTGCACTTGTTGTTAGTTTCATTGACTTTGGGGAGCTATGATCCTATTTTGTGCACTTTGTATCCAAATACAAAAATTCTTGATGTGCACAAATCATGGGGAGCTTCTCTAGTTTCTTTAGAACAATCCTCTGCTCATATCATAATATCTTTTTCATATGGCTCGTAGGATCTTTGGTCTCGTTGGTTTAGTTGATATCTTTTGATAGCTTGCTTCAATTGGTATCTTTTGATTGCTTGATTGCTTGTTTCTCTCTTTGTTATTTCTTTGTGGCATATCATTCTTTTGCAATCTTGGTGCCTCAATATAGTTGGTCTTCCTCCAAGTATTACCTTTGGATATGTGTATGGCATTCCACTCTCTTGTTGAGAAATACACAACTTTTGGAGGAACACCTTTTATATTGGTCTTCTTAGCTTTTCGCCCATTTTGGCAATCGATGCCAATGGGGGAGAAGTTTCAAAGAGTTTTGTGGAGAATTCTTCAGAGTTTTCTCTTTGCTTTGGTTTAGTTCCTAAGCATTTGCATCTCATACGCATGCATTATTGGTTGTTGCATTGCATGGTGATGCATAATTCCTAATATAAACTCTCTTGAAGTGATTGTCATCAATTACCAAAATGGGGAGATTGAAAGGACATGCGGTGCCCCCATGTTGTTTTTGTAATTGATGACATTCTCTATGGACTAATGGTTGCATTGAGTTATATTTGAAGGATTTGTCAATAGGCATTTCTTGAAGTCCATGTGTTGGTTTCAAGGAGTTTATGTGTTGACCAAGGTGCTATTAAGGAATTATCCAAAGATTGGTCATGTGAGTGTTGAGCTTATTGCAAGCATGTCTTGAAGAAGAATATTGTGTGATCATTCATGTTTACCTTCAAGACATCATCCAAACGAAGAGAGTTGGAAAGATTCAAGGTTGATCAAGACTAAGTCAAGAGTGAATCAAGTTGATCAACTCACAAAGCGTAGAAGATGTACCGAGAGGGATCAAGTGATCCCATGGTATGGTAAGCATTATCCATTGCACTTTGTGTACTAACCCATGGTCTATGTGAGAGTCTATGTGGGGTTAGGTGCGTGTCCATGGGCTTGCGTCAAGAGGAAGATATCCTACAACCCATGGAAAGGATGACATCAAGTAGTGATCGTCATCAAGATTGCCGCGATGCAAGTTCAAGTGGAGCATCACGAAGAGATCAAGTGCTTGAAGCTTTCCATCCATTGTGGTGTCAATGGACTTGTGAAGATGTGTCAAGAGTGGCTCACCCATAGTGGAGTATGGGGAGCAATCATCTAGTCTCCATCGACCCATCGCAATCAAGAAAGGTGGTCCATCTTGAGGAGGACAAGATCGTCATCATCTAGCTCAAGTGGATCATGTGCAAGGCAAAGGTTTTCCCTTGATAGGTTTTCTATTTTACCGGTCTCATGGTGGTAGTTGGGAGACCGGGTTATAGGATCGATAGTCGTACTATCAAGGGGGGCTCTCAAGTGAGTAGCTTGATCGTATCGTTCATCGAGAGCTCAAACCATTGCATCCTTGCATCATGTTTCTTGGTTCTCTTTGTGAGTCTTAGAGCTTATGGTCATCTTTATGACAAGCTTGAGTTCATCGAAAACGGAGTTTGCATGCGTCTTCTATGATGTTTTCGGTGTTGGAGGTTTTACCGGTCTTTTCCGAGGAAGGGTTCTCACCTTTTTCTTTTGGGCCTTTTCTCATTTGCTTATTATTGGCATTTCTCTCAAGATTGTGTTAGCCCTTGTCCCTAGCTTTCCAACAAACTTGGTTTCATCGAATTCGGAGCTCGTATGCGAAAGTTGTGGCTGTTCTGATATTGCTGTTTTACATTGAGAGGTTGTACCGCCCCATAGAGAGGTTGACCGGTACAACCGGTGTTTGGAGCGGTTGTACCGCTCGAAATTGGTCCGAGGTTGTACCGCCATGTACCGCTCCACCACCGGACTAGTTTCTGTTGTGGTGCGGTTGTTGGGCGGTTGTGGGCGGTTGTACCGCTTATTGCCTGTTACCGGTTGTACTGGTGCTCATAGCGGTTGTACCGCTCCTATGTTATTCTGCACATAACGGGCAGATTCGTGGGGACCTATTTAAGGGGGTCTTCTTCCCCAATGGTTCCTAACTCTTGAGATCGTTTTTGCCCCCATTGTTGACCTTCTTTGAGCTTGCTAACTCTCAATTCCTCCATGGATTCTTGCTAGTTTTTGAGGGAAAAGAGAGAGGAGATCTAGATCCACAATTCCACCAATCACTTTCTCCTCTATGTGAGGGGAACCCCTTGGATCTAGATCTTGGAGTTCTTTGTGTTCTCCTTCTTGTTCTTCCTCTTACTTTCCTCCCTAGCATTAGTTGCTTTGGTGGGATTTGAGAGAGAAGGACTTGGGTACTCTGTGTGCCCTTGCCATTGCATTTGTGCATCGGTTTGAGTTCTCCACGGTGATACGTGGAAGTTACAAGTTGAGAAGCTTATTACTCTTGGGTGCTTGGTGCCCTTGAGCTTGTTCCTCTTGGGTGCTTGGGCGCCCTAGTCGGTTGGTGGTGTTCGGAGCTCAATCATTGTGGTGTAAAGCTCCGGGCAAGCGTCGGGGTCTCCAATTAGGTTGTGGAGATCGCCCCGAGCAATTTGACGGGTTCCGGTGACCGCCCCCAAGGGTTGCCAAAGTGTACGGGTTCGGTGACCGCCCCCAAGGGTTGCCATTTGTACGGGTTCGGTGACCTCAAGGGTCCCTTAGTGGAATCACGGCATCTTGCATTGTGCGAGGGCGTGAGGAGATTACGGTGGCCCTAGTGGCTTCTTGGGGAGCATTGTGCCTCTACACCGCTCCAAACGGAGATTAGCATCCGCAAGGGTGTGAACTTGGGATACATCGTCGTCTCCGCGTGTCTCGGTTATCTCTTACCGAGCCCTTTACTTATGCCGTTACTTTGTGATAGCCATATTTTTCTTTGTCATATATCTTGCTATCACATAGTTTCTTATATTGCTTAGCATAAGTTGTTGGTGCACATAGGTGAGCCTAGTTGTTTTAGGTTTTGTGCTTGACAAATTAACCGCTAGGTTTATTCCGCATTTGTTCAAGCCTAAACCGTAATTATTTTAAAACGCCTATTCACCCCCCCCTCTAGGCGACATCCACGATCTTTCAATTGGTATCAGAGCCTCGTCTCTCTTTATTAGGCTTTACCGCCTAGAGAGTAAAGATGTCGACTAGAGGATTAGGTTTCTCTGACACTCTTAGTTTCGATGGCACAAATTTTGATGTTTGGGTAATTCGCATGCTTAATCTCTTTAGGGTCATGGACCCTAATTTAGAGCGAATTGTAGATATGGGTTTTTCTCCTCCAAAGGATCCCCAAAGATTATCTTTAGAGGATGAGAAAACTCTTATCTCAATGCTCAAGCTTCTAATGTGTTTTTGATGCTTTGAGCAATGTAGTTATATTTCAACTCATGCCGCCCGAGATGCTCATGAGTTGTGGACGAAACTTAAAGATAAATATGGTGTGTCCAAGATTTGTAGGGATGATTGTTCTCCCTCCACCACGGCCGTATAGTCTTCTCAACTTCTTCTACTTCACCTACATGTGGTTTGCCACAAGGTAATGATATGGTGAGTAGTGTCGGTCATTGCAATGATGATAGTGTGCTTTTCGTAGATGATTCTTCATCACTATATTATTGCAATGCTCCGTCTTTGGGCTTTAGCACTTCGAGCACTCCAAATGTTTCACTTGCTTGTGTTGATAGTCCTTGCATATCATTTAGAAGTTGCTTGACTAAATCTCATGATGATATGCTTGCTATATCTTGTTGCCATGATAAAATTCATGTATTTCCTCGAGTTGTTGTGCTAACAATGTAGATGAAACCAACACTCCATGGAACAAGATGTGGTCTTGAATGGTGCTTCAAGGGATCCTATATCATCATCTATTGCATTTTGCCTTATGGCCAAGGCTTCAAAGGTATCTCCTACTTTGAATCCCAATATATCTTGTGATGATATTGATGATGGCAAGAGTGGTGATGATGTTGATTATGATGAAGAGAGTGATGATGTTGCCTCCTTAAAAATTAAGGGAAATGATTTTTAAAGCTCTTCTTAAGAATAAAATTGCTCGCTTCAACTTCATGGAAATCATGTCTATTGCTATTGAGGGCAAGAAATATATTGATGAGTTGGAATCTCATCTTGAGGAGCATGAGGTCACCATTGATAAAATGGAAGGTCATAAGCGTGATTACGCTAATGAGATTGCGGACCTCTCTCAAGCTCTTGAACTTGAACAAACCACCAAGGAATCTCTTGAGGAGACTTTTGCTCTAGAATTATCTAGAGTGAGGGAATCTCGTGATAGAGCTCTTGAGGTGGCCAATGATTTTGAAACTAAAAATGAGGAGCTTGAAGTTGTGCATGCTAAACTCCTTGAGGACTTTGAGCACCTCGAAAATGGCTCAAGGGTCATTAAGAGTGAGCTCATCAAACTCACCGAGTCTCATGCTCAACTTAAAGCTTCATACTCAAAAGAGCTTGCCGAGTTGTCTTCTCCTCTTGTTGCTAATGATGATGCTTGTGCTACTAACTCTATCTCTTGTGAAGCATCCATATTGAAGGAGAATGTTGAGATAAGGGCTCAACTTGAGTTGCTATCTAGCAATTATGGGATGTTGGAAGAAAATCATGTAAGGCTCACAAGCTCTCATGATGATCTTCTAGTATCCCATAATGTGCTAAAGATAGCTCATGAGGCCATGCTTGCTAAGGTAACATCTAGTGAGCCTCGTGTGGATACTAGCACTACTTCTACTCAAAATGCTATATTGATATGTGCTAATCCTTGTAATTCATCTACTCACAATGTTGGTACATCTTGTGATGAATTGCTTTCCTTGCCTTGTTGCTCTAACGATGAAGCTTATACTTCCTCTAGTACTTGTGTTGAGACTAACCATGTAGAGGAAATCAAAGAGCTCAAGGCCCAAGTCACTTCTTTGATGAAAGACTTGGAAATGTGTCATGAAGGAAGGTCACACTCAACAATATATTGAGTGTACAAAAATCCCCCAATGACAAAGGTGGACTTGGATTCAACTCCAATAAGAAGAAGAAGTCCAAGATCAACAACAAGAAGGGCCAAAAACAAGTCAAGAGTTCGGCCAAGATTATTTGCTTCAAGTGCAAAATTGAAGGGCATCATGTTAGATCTTTCCCATTGAAGAAGAAGGCCATTAGTGACAAGCAACAAGGGAAGCGGCTACAAGTGCATTCTCATGCTCAACCTCAAGTTGAAGAAAGGCCTCTTCCCAAGAAGACTCAAGCTAATGCTTCTCAAGTTGAGAAATCAAGTGAGAAGAAAGTGAAGAGTAGACGTTGCTACCTATGTCGTGAGAAAGGTCACGTCGCTTCTTCATGCACTAGTGGTAACTTATCCAACCCAATTATTATTGATGATATCTATTCTCTTGGGAAGGATAAGGTTGGCAATGTGTTTGCCAAATTTGTTGGTGCTCAAAGTGGTGTCAAGAAAAGAACCATTTGGGTGGCCAAGCCTATTGTGACTAACCTCTTAGGACCCAACTTGGTTGGGGACCAACTAGCTCAAACTTGATCAATAGGTGTTGTTGGAGGTCATTGGAGACTTGGCTACATTATGAAGATTTAAGGGGTCCTCATCATTCATATTGTGTCAAGCCAAGTCATTCGGATTATCTTTCTATCATATATCCAATGTTCCTCCTTGCGGTAACTCGTGCTTAAATTGCTTACATTAAAAGTTACTTGTCCCTTAGCATGTTGTGGTTTTGTATCTTGCATGTGCTTGTATATGTTGTGCTTCCAAATTGCTTATCTTGAGAAATCAAGTATGTGCATGTTGGTTTGCACATCATGTACATGTGTGTTGTGTGTTGAGCCTTTTGCATCTTGTTTATTTCTTAGTTGGCTCTTGTGAGAGATTAATGGAATATCCCATTATGGGGAAGTGATGTGCTTTGTGCACCTCACAATCCTATAAATGTGTGTACATGAGTAATACCATCTAGTATTGATATTTCAAGATTATCTAGTCTCTAGGTGGTATATCTCTCATGAGAAATTCAAATTCTAAATTGTCCATTAATTATCTCTTGTTGGATCCTTTTAATTGCCTCTTGTCTATCTTTAATTGGTATCACATTATGGGGAGTAATATGCTATGTGTGTATTACTAGCCTAGAAAATGTGTACATTTGAGATATTGTCACCTAGAATTGATATTGTAAATTATCTTGTTCCTAGGTGGCATGATAGCTCTACAAGTTGCAATTTGCTTGTGTTTGGTGTGAAGATGATGTCGGATATCCTTGCTATCTACCACCGGGAATTATTTCCAAATACTTCTTGTCTTTCGACAATTGGTACTCACTTATGTGTGGTAGAATTTATTGATCATCTTTACATTGGCTTTTATTTTTATTTGCCTTTTCTCTTGCCAAGGTTTGTGTCAACTCCCGTTGTCTTCCCTACCACTTGTGGATCTTGTTTGTTTCTCGTTCTTGTCTAGTGCTTTCTAGATATAGTGAAAGTGGTGATCCCACCTTGTGCATTTTGTATTCAAATGCAAATCCCATATAATGCACAACTCGTGGGGGAGCTATCCTATTTTCTTTAGAACACTCTTCTTGTGATCCTTATCAAGTGTGTGTTTGTGGAAGGCAAGCCGTTTCTTTTTGGTACTTTGTGCCGTCATGAAACTTTGTAGAGGGCTTGGTTTGTTTGGAACCATTCTCTCTTTTGGGAGTTTAACATCCTTCTTTTGAGTGTATCAATGGATATCTCATTCCTTGATGTATCTTTTGGGATATCCTCCAAGTGATGATTTATTCATTTGGTATATTTTCTTCGCTTGGTATTTCTTTGTCTTTTGGTCTCGGTTCTTCAAAGTCTTGAGCATGCATATTTACTTCTTGTAGTTTCTTTGGCATGCTTTCTTTCTTTGACCCAATTTATAGGGGAAACTCCACCAAGTATCAAATTGGATGAGATGTGCATGAAATTCATTTTCATATATATATATGCACATATTTATGTCGAGTTTGTCCTATGCATCGGTGTTTCTAACTATTTGGTCCCGATGAGTTTGGGTACCGTTTAGTTTGTGTTGTTCTTATAGGAACATTTGGAGATGCATTGGATGCTCGGCTCACGCAGAAGGAAGGTGTTGTCACCATGTGCATATTGGAGTCAAGCTAGGATGATCAATGAACTACCATCTACCTTCATTTGGTATCTACTACATCCTTCCAATGGTATCTCGGAAACAAGTATCATCATCTACTTCATGCACACATTTCTTGCATCAACCTTGTGTGGGTTGTATCATGGCATGTAATTCATTTTTTTGTGATACTTGTTTCCTTTCTCAAAGCATCTCAAGGATGATCTCATGTTGCTAGTTGTGATGTCTTTGATGGTTGTGTGGTAGGAATTCATTTATATACAATAAGACCATATCTAGCCATGTGCTATGCTTTCAAGCAAATATCTTATTGGTATATTTATGATTTCCTTGTGGATATCTTGTTCCTTCATGTTGTAACTATTTCGGGTGTACATCCCTCTTTGTAGATATATATCATCATGATTTTGTCTACCTAGAACCTTATACACTTGAGAGAAATTACATCTCTAGTTGATATCCTTTCTTTCACGTCCACCTTGTCTTTCTTATGTTATTTCTTTGGTGGCTCCGTGAAAGCTTTTGCCTTGAGTGCGTGTCCTCTATCGTTGCATCTTGATGCACTCTTGTGTGGCGAAGATTATTTTCCTCTTGCTCATCTTTACGAGGCTTTTGCCATCTTAATTGGTACCCATCGTCTTGGTGAGCCTCTCATCGTCTATCTTCACCACGGGTTGTCACAAGCATAGGTTCTCTATTTTCTTATTAGTAAGCTTGTGAACCCATTTGCTAGTTGTGTGTGAGAATGAAAGGCTTTGCACCGTGTATCTCATTCATTCGACACTATGTTGATGCTTATGCTCATCCGTATATTAGTCTTCTCATGTGCTTTGCCATGACTCACACACATCATTTTGGTTGAGCCTATTCTTAAGTTGCCTCTTTAACAATGTTGCTCAACCATGTGCTTGTTGCAAGCGCTAGGATTGGTTTCCTATATGCTCTCTTGCACTTGTTGTTAGTTTCTGTTGACTTTGGGGGAGCTATGATCCTATTTTGTGCACTTTGTATCCAAATACAAAAATTCTTGATGTGCACAAATCATGGGGAGCTTCTCTAGTTTCTTTAGAACAATCCTCTGCTCATATCATAATATCTTTTCATATGGCTCGTAGGATCTTTGGTCTCGTTGGTTTAGTTGATATCTTTTGATAGCTTGCTTCAATTGGTATCTTTTGATTGCTTGATTGCTTGTTTCTCTCTTTGTTATTTCTTTGTGGCATATCATTCTTTTGCAATCTTGGTGCCTCAATATAGTTGGTCTTCCTCCAAGTATTACCTTTGGATATGTGTATGGCATTCCACTCTCTTGTTGAGAAATACACAACTTTTGGAGGAACACCTTTATATTGGTCTTCTTAGCTTTTCGCCCATTTTGGCAATCGATGCCAATGGGGGAGAAGTTTCAAAGAGTTTTGTGGAGAATTCTTCAGAGTTTTCTCTTTGCTTTGGTTTAGTTCCTAAGCATTTGCATCTCATACGCATGCATTATTGGTTGTTGCATTGCATGGTGATGCATAATTCCTAATATAAACTCTCTTGAAAGTGATTGTCATCAATTACCAAAATGGGGGAGATTGAAAGGACATGCGGTGCCCCCATGTGTGTTTTTGGTAATTGATGACATTCTCTATGGACTAATGGTTGCATTGAGTTATATTTGAAGGATTTGTCAATAGGCATTTCTTGAAGTCCATGTGTTGGTTTCAAGGAGTTTATGTGTTGACCAAGGTGCTATTAAGGAATTATCCAAAGATTGGTCATGTGAGTGTTGAGCTTATTGCAAGCATGTCTTGAAGAAGAATATTGTGTGATCATTCATGTTTACCTTCAAGACATCATCCAAACGAAGAGAGTTGGAAAGATTCAAGGTTGATCAAGACTAAGTCAAGAGTGAATCAAGTTGATCAACTCACAAAGCGTAGAAGATGTACCGAGAGGGATCAAGTGATCCCATGGTATGGTAAGCATTATCCATTGCACTTTGTGTACTAACCCATGGTCTATGTGAGAGTCTATGTGGGGTTAGGTACGTGTCCATGGGCTTGCGTCAAGAGGAAGATATCCTACAACCCATGGAAAGGATGACATCAAGTAGTGATCGTCATCAAGATTGCCGCGTGCAAGTTCAAGTGGAGCATCACGAAGAGATCAAGTGCTTGAAGCTTTCCATCCATTGTGGTGTCAATGGACTTGTGAAGATGTGTCAAGAGTGGCTCACCCATAGTGGAGTATGGGGAGCAATCATCTAGTCTCCATCGACCCATCGCAATCAAGAAAGGTGGTCCATCTTGAGGAGGACAAGATCGTCATCATCTAGCTCAAGTGGATCATGTGCAAGGCAAAGGTTTTTCCCTTGATAGGTTTTCTATTTTACCGGTCTCATGGTGGTAGTTGGGAGACCGGGTTATAGGATCGATAGTCGTACTATCAAGGGGCTCTCAAGTGAGTAGCTTGATCGTATCGTTCGTCGAGAGCTCAAACCATTGCATCCTTGCATCATGTTTCTTGGTTCTCTTTGTGAGTCTTAGAGCTTATGGTCATCTTTATGACAAGCTTGAGTTCATCGAAAACGGAGTTTGCATGCGTCTTCTATGATGTTTTCGGTGTTGGAGGTTTTACGGTCTTTTTCGAGGAAGGGTTCTCACCTTTTTCTTTTGGGCCTTTTCTCATTTGCTTATTATTGGCATTTCTCTCAAGATTGTGTTAGCCCTTGTCCCTAGCTTTCCAACAAACTTGGTTTCATCAATTCGAGCTCGTGTCACGAAAGTTGTGGCTGTTCTGATATTGCTGTTTTACATTGAGAGGTTGTACCGCCCCATAGAGAGGTTGACCGGTACAACCGGTGTTTGGAGCGGTTGTACCGCTCCAGAATTGGTCCGGAGGTTGTACCGGCCATGTACCGCTCCACCACCGGACTAGTTTCTGTTGTGGTGCGGTTGTTGGGCGGTTGTGGGCCGGTTGTACCGCTTATTGCCTGTTACCGGTTGTACCGGTGCTCATAGCGGTTGTACCGCTCCTATGTTATTCTGCACATAACGGGCAGATTCGTGGGGACCTATTTAAGGGGGTCTTCTTCCCCAATGGTTCCTAACTCTTGAGATCGTTTTTGCCCCCATTGTTGACCTTCTTTGAGCTTGCTAACTCTCAATTCCTCCATGGATTCTTGCTAGTTTTTGAGGGAAAAGAGAGAGGAGATCTAGATCCACAATTCCACCAATCACTTTCTCCTCTATGTGAGGGGAACCCCTTGGATCTAGATCTTGGAGTTCTTTGTGTTCTCCTTCTTGTTCTTCCTCTTACTTTCCTCCCTAGCATTAGTTGCTTTGGTGGGATTTGAGAGAGAAGGACTTGGGTACTCTATGTGCCCTTGCCATTGCATTTGTGCATCGGTTTGAGTTCTCCACGGTGATACGTGGAAGTTACAAGTTGAGAAGCTTATTACTCTTGGGTGCTTGGTGCCCTTGAGCTTGTTCCTCTTGGGTGCTTGGGCGCCCTAGTCGGTTGGTGGTGTTTGGAGCTCAATCATTGTGGTGTAAAGCTCCGGGCAAGCATCGGGGTCTCCAATTAGGTTGTGGAGATCGCCCCGAGCAATTTGACGGGTTCCGGTGACCGCCCCCAAGGGTTGCCATTTGTACGGGTTCGGTGACCGCCCTCAAGGGTCCCTTAGTGGAATCACGGCATCTTGCATTGTGCGAGGGCGTGAGGATATTACGGTGGCCCTGTTGGAAATATGCCCTAGAGGCAATAATAAATTAGTTATTATTATATTTCCTTGTTCACGATAATCGTTTATTATCCATGCTATAATTGTACTCATAGGAAACTCAGATACATGTGTGGGTACATAGACAATACCATGTCCCTAGTAAGCCTCTAGTTGACTAGCTCGTTGATCAATAGATGGTTACGGTTTCCTGACCATGGACATTGGATGTCATTGATAACGGGATCACATCATTAGGAGAATGATGTGATGGACAAGACCCAATCCTAAGCCTAGCACAAAGATAGTAGTTCGTATGCCAAAGCTTTTCTAATGTCAAGTATCATTTCCTTAGACCATGAGATTTTGCAACTCCCGGATACCGTAGGAATGCTTTGGGTGTACCAAACGTCACAACGTAACTGGGTGGCTATAAAGGTGCACTACAGGTATCTCCGAAAGTGTCTGTTTGGTTGGCACGAATCGAGACTGGGATTTGTCACTTCGTATAAACGGAGAGATATCTCTGGGCCCACTCGGTAGGACATCATCATAATGTGCACAATGTGACCAAGGGGTTGATCACGGGATGATGTGTTACGGAACGAATAAAGAGACTTGCCGGAAACAAGATTGAACAAGGTATCGAGATACCGACGATCGAATCTCGGGCAAGTACAATACCGCTAGACAAAGGGAATTGAATACGGGATTGATTGAGTCCTTGACATCGTGGTTCATCCGATGAGATCATCGTGGAACATGTGGGAGCCAACATGGGTATCCAGATCCTGCTGTTGGTTATTGACCGGAGAACGTCTCGGTCATGTCTGCATGGTTCCCGAACCCGTAGGGTCTACACATCTAAGGTTCGATGGCGCTAGGGTTATAAAGGAAGTTTGTATGTGGTAACCGAATGTTGTTGAGTCCCGGATGAGATCCCGGACGTCAGGAGGAGTTCGAATGGTCCGGAGGTAAAGATTTATATATGGGAAGTCCTGTTTTGGTCACCGGAAAAGTTTGGGTTTTATCGGTAACGTCTGGGACCACCGGGAGGGTCCGGGGTCCACCAAGTGGGGCCACCATCCCGGAGGGCTGCATGGGCTAAGTGTGGGAGGGACCAGCCCTGTGGGCTGGTGCGCCCCACATGGCCCAAGGCGCAGCTAGGTGGGGAGAGGGAAACCCTAGGCGCAGATGGGCCTAAAGGCCCACCCTAGGCGCCCCTCTCTCCCCTCTTGGCCGCCCAAGACCCATCTAGGCTGCCGCACCCTTGGGTGGGAACCCTAGATGGGGCGCAGCCACCTCCCTCCTCCTATAAATAGTGGGGGTTTTGGGGCTGCCCAACACACGAGAACTTCTCCCTCTTGGTGCAGCCGTGCCTCTCCTCCTCCTCCTCTCCCGTGGTGCTTGGCGAAGCCCTGCTGGATTGCCACGCTCCTCGACCACCACCACGCCGTTGTGCTGTTGCTGGATGGAGTCTTCCTCAACCTCTCCCTCTCTCCTTGCTGGATCAAGGCGTGGGAGACGCCACCGGCTGTACGTGTGTTGAACGCGGAGGTGCCGTCCGTTCGGCACTAGGATCTCCGGTGATTTGGATCACGATGAGTACGACTCCTTCAACCCCGTTCTCATGAACGCTTCCGCTTAGCGATCTACAAGGGTATGTAGATGCACTCTCCTTCCCTCGTTGCTAGTTTCTCCATAGATAGATCTTGGTGACACGTGGGAAAATTTTGAATTTCTGCCACGTTTCCCCAACAGTGGCATCATGAGCTAGGTCTATTGCGTAGATTCTTTGCACGAGTAGAACACAAAGTAGTTGTGGGCGTTGATTTTGTTCAATATGCTTACCGTTACTAGTCCAATCTTGTTTCGACGGTATTGTGGGATGAAGCGGCCGGACCGACCTTACACGTACACTTACGTGAGACAGGTTCCACCGGTGACATGCACTTGGTGCATAAGGTGGCTAGCGGGTGCCGCCTCTCCCACTATAGTCGAGCGGATTCGATGAAAAGGGTCCTTATGAAGGGTAAATAGCAATTGGCATATCATGTTGTGGTTTTGCGTAGGTAAGAAAAGCGTTCTTGCTAGAAACCCATAGCAGCCACGTAAAACATGCAACAACAATTAGAGGACGTCTAACTTGTTTTTGCAGGGTATGCTATGTGATGTGATATGGCCAAGAAGAATGTGATGAATGATATGTGATGTATGAGATTGATCATGTTCTTGTAATAGGATTCACGACTTGCATGTCGATGAGTATGACAACGGCGAGAATATAGGAGTTGTCTTTATTTATTGTTTGACCTGCGTGTCATTAAACAACGCCATGTAATTACTTTACTTTATTGCTAACCGGTAGCCATAGTAGTAGAAGTAATAAGTTGGCGAGACAACTTCATGGAGACACGATGATGGAGATCATGGTGTCATGCGGTGACGATGATGATCATGGAGCCCGAAGATGGAGATCAATGGAGCTATATGATATTGGCCATATCATGTCACTACTATAAAATTGCATGTGATGTTTATTATGTTTATGCATCTTGTTTACTTAGAACGACGGTAGTAAATAAGATGATCCCTTACAACAATTTCAAGAAGTGTTCTCCCCTAATTGTGCACCGTTGCTAAAGTTCGTCGCTTCTAAGCACCACGTGATGATCGGGTGTGATGGATTCTTACGTTCACATACAACAGGTGTAAGACAGATTTACACACGTGAAACACTTAGGGTTAACTTGACGAGCCTAGCATGTACAGACATGGCCTCGGAACACAGAGACCGAAAGGTCGAGCATGAGTCGTATAGTAGATACGATCAACATGAAGATGTTCACCGATGATGACTAGTCCGTCTCACGTGATGATCGGACACGGCCTAGTTGACTCGGATCATGTAATCACTTAGATGACCGGAGGGATGTCTATTCGAGTGGGAGTTCATAAGATGAACTTAATTATCTTGAACATAGTCAAAAGACCTTTTGCAAATTATGTAAATGGCTCGCTTTAGTTCCACTGTTTAGATATGTTCCTAGAGAAAATATAGTTGAAAGTTGAAAGTAGCGATTATGCGGACAGTGGAAAGCTTATGTCCTTAATGCACCGCTCAGTGTGCTGAACCCCAAACGTCGTTTGTGGATGTTGCGAACATCGGACATACACGTTTTGATAACTACGTGATAGTTCAGTTAAACAGTTTAGAGTTGAGGCACGAAAGACGTTTTCGAAATGTCGCGGAACATATGAGATGTTTCGAGGGCTGAAATTAGGATTTCAGGCTCGTGCCCACGTCAAGAGGTATGAGACCTCCAACGATTTTCTTAGCCTACAAACTAAGGGAGAAAAGCTCAATCGTTGAGCTTGTGCTCAGATTGTCTGAGTACAACAATCACTTGAATCGAGTGGGAGTTGATCTTCCAGACGAGATAGTGATGTTTCTCCAAAGACATTGCCACCAAGCTACTAGAGCTTCGTGATGAACTATAACATATCAGGGATAGATATGATGATCCTTGAAGTGTTCGCGATGTTTGACACCGCGAAAGTAGAAGTCAAGTAGGAGCATCAATTGTTGATGGTTGGTAAAACCACTAGTTTCAAGAAGGGCAAGGGCAACAAGGGATACTTCATGAAGCGGCAAAACAGTTGCTGCTCTAGTGAAGAAACCCAAGGTTGAACCCAAACCCGAGACTAAGTGCTTACGTAATAAGGGGAACAACCATTGGAGCAGATTTACCCTAGATACTTGGTAGATGAGAAGGCTGGCAAGGTCGATAGAAGTATATTGGATATGCATTATGTTAATGTGTACTTTACTAGTACTCCTAGTAGCACCAGGGTATTAAGATACGGTTCGGTTGCTAAGTGTTAGTAACTTCGAAATAAAAGCTACGGAATAAGCGGAGACTAGCTAAAGGTGAGCTGACGATATGTATTGGAAGTTTTTCCAAGCTTGATGTGATCAAGCATCATGCGCTCCCTCTACCAACGAGATTGGTGATAAACCTAAATAATTGCATTTGGTGTTTGCGTTGAGCATAGACATGATTGGATTATGTCTATCGCAATACGGTTATTCATTTAAGGACAATAATGGTTACTCTATTTATTTGAATAATACCTTCGATGGTCTTGCACCTAAATAAATGATTTATTGAATCTGATCGTAGTGATACACATTTTCATGCCAAAAGTATAAGATAGTAATGATAGTACCACTTACTTGTGGCACTGCCATGTAAGTCATATTGGTGTAAAACGCATGAAGAAGCTCCATGTTGATGGATCTTTGGACTCACTCGTTTTGAAAAACTTGAGACATGCGAACCATGTCTATTGGTGTGTACGCATGAAGAAACTCCATGCAGATGGATCATTTGGACTCACTTGATTTTGAATCACTTGAGATATGCAAAACATACTACATGGGCAAGATGACTGAAAAGCCTCGGTTTCAGTAAAATGGAACAAGATAGCAACTTGTTGGAAGTAACACATTTTGATATGTGCAGTCCAATGAGTCTTTGAGGCATGCAGTGAATATCGTTATGTTCTTACTTCACAGATGATTCGAGTAGATGTTGAGTATATTTACTTGATGAAACACAAGTCTGAATTATTGAATGGTTCAAGTAATATCAGAGTGAAGTTTAAGATCTTCGTGACAAGAGGATAGAATGTCTATGATATGATCATAGAGATGAATATCTGAGTTACGAGTTTTGGCACACAATTAAGACATTGTGCAAATTGTTTCACAATTAATACCGCTGGAACACCATAGTGTGATGGTGTGTCCGAACATCATAGTTGCACTCTATTGGATATGGTGCGTACCATGATATCTCTTATCGAATTACCACTATCGTTCATGGGTTAGGCATTAGAGACAACCGCACTCACTTTAATGGGGCACCACGTAATTCCGTTGAGGCGACACCGTTTGGAGAAACCTAAGTTGTCGTTTCTTAAAAGTTTGGGGCTGCGACGCTTATGTGGAAAAGTTTCAGGTTGATAAGCTCGAACCCAAAGCGGACAAAATGCATCTTCATAGGACACCCAAAACAGTTGGGTATACCTCCTAATTCAGATCCGGAAGCAATAGGGATTGTTTCTTGAATCGGGTCCTTTCTCGAGGAAAAGTTCGTCTCGAAAAGTTGAGTGGGAGGATGGTGGAGACTTGATGAGGTTATTGAACCATCACTTCAACTAGTGTGTAGCAGGGCACGAGGAAGTTGTTCCGTGTCACCTACACCAATTGAAGTAGAAGCTTATGATAGTGATCATGAAGTTTCGGATCAAGTCACTGACGTACCTCGTAGGGTGACAAGGATGCGTACTACTTCAGAGTGGTACGCAATCCTGTCTTGAAGGTCATGTTGCTAGATAACAATGAACCTATGAGCTATGGAGAAGCAATGGTGGGCCCAAATTCCGACAAATGGTTAGAAGCCATGAAATCCGAGATAGGATCCATGTATCAGAACAAAGCATGGACTTTGGTGGACTTGCCCGATGATCGGCGAGCCATTGAGATAAATGGATCTTTAAGAAGAAGACAGACAAGGACGGTGATGTCACCGTCTATGAAGCTAGACTTGTGGCAAAGAGTTTTTCACAAGTTCAAGGAGTTGACTACGATGAGATATTCTCATCCGTAGCGATGCTTAAGTCCGTCGGAATCATGTTAGCATTAGCTACATTTATGAAATCTGGCAGATAGATGTCAAAAGCGAGTTTCCTTACCGGTCTTACGTAAGGAAAGGTTGTATGTGATACAATCAGAAAGTTTTTGTCGATCCTAAGGATGCTAACAGGTATGCTGGCTCCAGCGATCCTACTAAGGACTGGAGTAAGCATCTCGGAGTTGGAATGTGCGCTTTGATGAGATGATCAAAGATTTTGGGTTTATACAAAGTTATGAGAAACTTGTATTTCCAAAGAAGTGAGTGGGAGCACTATAGAATTTCTGATGAGTATGTGTCGTTAACATATTGATGATCAGAAATGATGTAGAATTTTCTGTAAAAGCATATAGGGTTATTTGAAAAGTGTTTTTCAAATGAAAAACCTGGATTAAGCTACTTGAACATTGAGCATCAAGATCTATGAGGATAGATCAAGACCGCTTAATGGTACTTTCAAATGAGCATATACCTTGACATGATCTTGAAGGTGTTCAAGATGGATCAGTCAAAGAAGGAGTTCTTGCACGAGATGTAAGGTATGAAGTTAAGACTTAAAGCTCGACCATGGCAGAAAGAGAGAAAGGGACGAAGGTCGTCCCTATGCTTTAAACGTAGGCTCTATAGTATGCTATGCTGTGTACCGCACGGAAGTGTGCCTTGCCATGAGTCGGTCAAAGGGGTACAAGAATGATCCAGAATGGATCATTGGACAATGATCGAAATTGTCCTTGGAGTAAATAAGGACATGTTTCTCGATTATGGAGGTGATAAAGAGTTCATGTAAAGGGTTACGTCGATGCAAGCTTTAACACCTATCCAAGTGACTGAGTAGCAAACCGGATACATATAGTGGAGCAACCATTTGGAATAAGGTTCAAGTGGAGCGTGGAAGCAGCATTTACAATATGACATAGAGAATTGCGAAGTACACACGGATCTGAAAGGTTCAAACCCGTTGACTAAAACCTCTCTCACAAGCAAAACATGATCAAACCCTAGAACTCATTGAGACTTAATCACATGGTGATGTGAACTAGTTTAAGACACTAGTAGACTCTTTGGATGTTGGTCACATGGCGATGTGACCTATCAGTGTTGATCACATGGCGATGTGAACTAGATTATTGACTCTAGTGCAAGTGGGAGACTGTTGGAAATATGCCCTAGAGGCAATAATAAATTAGTTATTATTATATTTCCTTGTTCACGATAATCGTTTATTATCCATGCTATAATTGTATTGATAGGAAACTCAGATACATGTGTGGGTACATAGACAACACCATGTCCCTAGTAAGCCTCTAGTTGACTAGCTCGTTGATCAATAGATGGTTACGGTTTCCTGACCATGGACATTGGATGTCATTGATAAGGGGATCACATCATTAGGAGAATGATGTGATGGACAAGACCCAATCCTAAGCCTAGCACAAAGATCGTAGTTCGTATGCTAAAGCTTTTCTAATGTCAAGTATCATTTCCTTAGACCATGAGATTGTGCAACTCCGGATACCGTAGGAATGCTTTAGGCGTACCAAAGCGTCCACAACGTAATCGGTGGCTATAAATGTGCACTACAGGTATCTCGAAAGTGTCATTTGGTTGGCACGAATCGAGAATGGGATTTGTCACTTCGTGTAAACGGAGAGGTATCTCTGGGCCCACTCGGTAGGACATCATCATAATGTGCACAATGTGACCAAGGGGTTGATCACGGGATGATGTGTTACGGAACGAGTAAAGAGACTTGTCGGAAACAAGATTGAACAAGGTATCGGGATACCGACGATCGAATCTCGGGCAAGTACAATACCGCTAGACAAAGGGAATTGAATACGGGATTGATTGAGTCCTTGACATCGTGGTTCATCCGATGAGATCATCGTGGAACATGTGGGAGCCAACATGGGTATCCAGATCCCGCTGTTGGTTATTGACGGAGAACGTCTCGGTCATGTCTGCATGGTTCCCGAACCCGTAGGGTCTACACATAAGGTTCGATGGCGCTAGGGTTATAAAGGAAGTTTGCATGTGGTAACCGAATGTTGTTGAGTCCCGGATGAGATCCCGGACGTCACGAGGAGTTCCGGAATGGTCCGGAGGTAAAGATTTATATATGGGAAGTCCTGTTTTGGTCACCGGAAAAGTTTGGGTTTTATCGGTAACGTCTGGGACCACCGGAGGGTCCTGGGTCCACCAAGTGGGGCCACCATCCCCGGAGGGCTGCATGGGCTAAGTGTGGGAGGGGACCAGCCCCAGGTGGGCTCGTGCGCCCCCCCACATGGCCCAAGGCGCAGCTAGGTGGGGAGAGGGGGAACCCTAGGCGCAGATGGGCCTAAAGGCCCACCCTAGGGGCACCCCCTCTCTCCCCCTCTTGGCCGCCCCCAAGACCCATCTAGGGCTGCCGCACCCCTTGGGTGGGAACCCTAGATGGGGGCGCAGCCACCTCCCCTCCTCCTATAAATAGTGGGGGTTTTGGGGCTGCCCAACACACGAGAACTTCTCCCTCTTGGTGCAGCCCTGCCTCTCCTCCTCCTCCTCTCCCGTGGTGCTTGGCGAAGCCCTGCTGGATTGCCACGCTCCTCCACCACCACCACGCCGTTGTGCTGCTGCTGGATGGAGTCTTCCTCAACCTCTCCCTCTCTCCTTGCTGGATCAAGGCGTGGGAGACATCACCGGGTTGTACGTGTGTTGAACGCGGAGGTGCCGTCCGTTTGGCACTAGGATCTCCGGTGATTTGGATCACGACGAGTACGACTCCTTCAACCCCGTTCTCATGAACGCTTCCGCTTTGCGATCTACAAGGGATGTAGATGCACTCTCCTTCCCTCGTTGCTAGTTTCTCCATAGATAGATCTTGGTGACACGTAGGAAAATTTTGAATTTCTGCTACGTTCCCCAACAGGCCCTAGTGGCTTCTTGGGGAGCATTGTGCCTCCACACCGCTCCAAACGGAGATTAGCATCCGCAAGGGTGTGAACTTCGGGATACATCGTCGTCTCCGCGTGTCTCGGTTATCTCTTACCCGAGCCCTTTACTTATGCACTTTACTTTGTGATAGCCATATTGTTCTTTGTCATATATCTTGCTATCACATAGTTGCTTATATTGCTTAGCATAAGTTGTTGGTGCACATAGGTGAGCCTAGTTGTTTTAGGTTTTGTGCTTGACAAATTAACCGCTAGGTTTATTCCGCATTTGTTCAAGCCTAAACCGTAATTATTTTAAAACGCCTATTCACCCCCCCCCCTCTAGGCGACATCCACGATCTTTCAATAACTAAAGTGAATATAACTCGAAACTCTAAAGGACTCAACTAGAAACTCGACATGAAGATGCAGACGTAAACTCAAAGATGCAATGCACTGAAAAGGAAATTGTGATGGCTTTGTTTTGGACAGGATGATCTAACCCTATTTTTATTTAATTTCGGCTTTTCATGGACTGTAGGTATGAAAAATGGATGCAACCTATACAACTAAAAACCTGGAACTACTCTTTGAATAAATGGTCGGATTTGAGTGGTTCTCCGATACTGGTCAAGGCGAAAATGCTAAACTAACAGGCTCATTACGGACTATTTTCTGGCCATTCCCTCTCTCTCTGCCCCCTGAATTTTAAGAGGGTGGGGCCCCTCCCTGCCTCTTAAACTGGTCACATCATGCCAAGTCACAACCACTCCGTAAACCCACCTTAATATTCTATCGATGTAGCATTACCCCCGGTCAAGGAGTACCACTATACCAGGGTACTAAAATTCTTTATTTTCTACAACTCGCTCTCGTCATCCATCTTAAATAGTATCCCCTCTGTCCAATAATCTAAGAAGTTTTTTGAAACTTACGGAGCAGAGGGAGTACTATTTTATATATCAAATTTAAGCACATAAGAATATGTCTAAATTTTACTGTTTCATATGTTCATTATGTAATTCAATGTCAATTTGGATGATACACTAGCACTAAATTTAAAACATATATTCAAAGAAAGTTACATTTGTAGTATTATTTTGAGACATGAACTCTTAATGTGTTATGTTTAAATTAAACAGACTATTGTACATAAGGGAAAATAAAAGGTACAAAATTGCAAACATGCAAAGATTTATTTGTCAACTTCGATGGATTGCAATTGTTTCTATGTGCCTGTGTCTATTTTCCCAATTTCTTGGGGTCTGTCTGGACAAAGCTTCATCTCGCAGGGCATTCTTTTTTTATTTTTGTAGGGTTTCATTTATATGTTGTGTTATACATTCTTTTTTAGCACACTTCTCCATGACTTTATTTTTCCGGATTGATGTCTGGGATTTTGTAAGGTCATCCATAGAATTATGGTTTTTGAATTATAAACATGGGACATGACTGCGGTGGTTGGTGTCTAGAAATTTTGTCATTAATCTATCCTTTAAGAGCAACCCAGCACATGCCCTTGTCCTTGTTAGACCTCTTCCAATGGATAGTTGCTTAGATGAGGTGCTAAGCATATTAAATGGTTTAGCAACTATAGCCCCTAATGCATTGGTGCTTAAGTTGTTGTTGCTAAGCTCCCTTCATCTAATGACTTAGCTACTAAACTCTTTCATGCATTGGTGAGCTTGCTTCATTTAAATGTTTGGCCTTGATATGTCTCCAACGTATCTATAATTTATGAAGTATTCATGCTATTATATTATCTATTTTGGATGTTTATGGGCTTTATTTTACACTTTTATATTATTTTTGGGACTAACCTATTAACCAGAGGCCCAGCCCAAAATTTTGTTTTCTTGCCTATTTAAGTGTTTCGAAGAAAAGGAATATCAAACGGAGTCCAAACAGAATGAAACCTTCGGAAGAGTTATTTTTGGAACGGAAGCAATCCAGGAGACTAGGAGTGCACGTAAGGGAAGCA
The DNA here is from genome assembly GCA_021605145.1 of Aegilops bicornis. NCBI lineage: Eukaryota > Viridiplantae > Streptophyta > Magnoliopsida > Poales > Poaceae > Aegilops > Aegilops bicornis. The sequence goes on from CM038673.1 coordinate 801,207,057, forward strand.
ACGAGGAAGCCCGGAGGCAGGGAGGCACGCCCTACCCCCCTGGGCACACCCAACCCTCTTGGGACCCTCGTGGCCCCCTGACTGACTTCTTTTGCCTATATATGTCCATATACCCTAAAAACTTCGGTGAGCACAATAGATCGGGAGTTCCGCCGCCGCAAGCCTCTGTAGCCACCAAAAAACCAATCGGGGGCCCTGTTCCGGCACCCTGCCGGAGGGGGATCCCTCACCGGTGGCCATCTTCATCATCTCGGCGCTCTCCATGGTGAGGAGGGAGTAGTTCACCCTCAGGGATGAGGGTATGTACCATTAGCTATGTGTTTGATCTCTCTCTCTCTCTCGTGTTCTTGATTTGGCACGATCTTGATGTATCACGAGCTTTGCTATTATAGTTGGATCTTATCATGTTTCTCCCCCTCTACTCTCTTGTAATGGATTGAGTTTTCCCTTTGAAGTTATCTTATCGGATTGAGTCTTTAAGGATTTGAGAACACTTGATGTATGTCTTGCCTTGCTTATCTGTGGTGACAATGGGATATTCACGTGATCTACTTGATGTATGTTTTGGTGATCAACTTGCGGGTTCAATGAACTTATGTATAGGGGTTGGCACACGTTTTCGTCTTGACTCTCCGGTAGAAACTTTGGGGCACTCTTTGAAGTACCTTGTGTTGGTCGAATAGATGAATCTGAGGTTGTGTGATGCATATCGTATAATCGTATCCATAGATACTTGAGGTGACATTGGAGTATCTAGGTGACATTAGGGTTTTGGTTGATTTGTGACTTAAGGTGTTATTCTAGTACGAACTCTAGGATAGATTGAACGGAAATAATTGCTTCGTCTTATTTTACTACGGACTCTTGAATAGATCGATCAGAAAGGATAACTTTGAGGTGGTTTCGTACCCTACCATAATCTCTTCGTTTTTCTCGGCTATTAGTGACTTTGGAGTGAATCTTTGTTGCATGTTGAGGGATTGTTATATGATCGAATTATGTTATTATTGTTGAGAGAACTTGCACTAGTGAAAGTATGAACCATAGGCCTTGTTTCCTAGCAATGCAATAACGTTTACGCTCACTTTTATCGCTTGCTACCTTGCTGTTTTTATATTTTCAGATTACAAATACCTATATCTACCATCCATATTGCACTTGTATCACCATCTCTTCGCCGAACTAGTGCACCAATACAATTTACCATTGTATTGGGTGTGTTGGGGACACAAGAGACTCTTTGTTATTTGGTTGCTGTGTGGTTTGAGAGAGACCATCTTCATCCTACGCCTCCCACGGATTGATAAACCTTAGGTCATCCACTTGAGGGAAATTTGCCACTGTCCTACAAACCTCTGCACTTGGAGGCCCAACAAGGTCTACAAGAAGAAGGTTGTGTAGTAGACATCAAGCTCTTTTATGGCGTGGTTGCCGGGGAGGTGAGTGCTTGAAGGTATATCTTTAGATCTTGCAATCGAATCTTTTTGTTTCTTGTTTTATCACTAGTTTAGTATACAAAAGAAAACTACAAAAAAGATGGAATTGAGTTTGCCTCATACGCTTCATCTTTTAATATCTTTCGTGAGAATGATGGAAAGGAAAAATGTGCTTAAGTGCTAGAAGAAGAAGTCTATAAAATGTTTGGCACTAAATCTTTGAATGATGAGCATGATTGCAATGTTTTTAGTATGAACTCTTTGAATATCCATAGTACTAATGATAATTGCACTAGTCATGATGAAAATGTCTCTTATAAGCATGTCAATTTTTGTGGAGTGCATAGAGTTTGCAAGTACACACCAAATGGAGAAGATTGATTTTGCACGAGGAATAAGTATTTAGAAACTAAATGTTTGCAAGAAAGGCTAGATGTGAGTGCTGAAAATTTAGAATATCTCCGCCGTACTTGTGAACTTTGCAATGAACATGGTCATTTAAATCTCCGATGCAAATTGTTTCAAGATCGAATCGTGTCCAAAAATTGTGATGACATGATTTCCCTTGCACATCATAATGAACTTAGTTTGCTTTTGGGTTATGAACAAATGAAATGTATAACTAAGCATATTCCAGAATATAACCTTGAGAAATTCCTTGATATTGATCTAGAGAAAATTTATATGTATTGTGCGGTGAATTGCATTGAAAACCCTTATATTGCCAATTACATAAAGAAAAGAAAGAAAATAGAAGATGAAGAGAATACTAATGAAAGGGAAGAGACTTCCCAATATCCTCCTATTATTTCTTATGATGAATCAGGTAACGAAGAGGAGCTTTGTATTCAACCAATCTCATTAATAAGGAGCTCAAAGAAGAGGGTTAAACCCACACATGATGTGAAGAAGAAAAATAAAAGACGGAGAAGCAAAGGTAGAAAGGTATCTCTCCCAGATGATGTTGCTCCTATTACTCATTGTGATGATGACAATTTCTATACTATTGGTGCTATCCATACTATTAATGATGAGAGTGATTATGCTTATGATATGAAAAGGCCCAAGCTTGGGGATGCTACGTTTAATGAAGATGATATTTTTAGCCTCCAAAGTTTTGATATGCAAAGTTGTTATGATGATAGCATGCCTCCTATTTTATGATGGTTATATTGATGAAAGGGGATTTGGAGAGGTCATGACTTTATTTAGTGATGAATCCACTATTTTGGAAGAGGTTTCAATTGATTATGATGAGAACAAAGTTGCAGCTTATGATGATTATTGTGATGAAACTTATGCTATAAAAAGTAGTGATTATTATATTTATAAAACTTGTCATGATTATGATTACCTTTTTTTTCTGAACATTACTCTTTTAATGTGGAAACAATTTATAGTACTCAAGTCTCTTATGATACTCCCACTATTCCGAATGAGAAGAATTTTGCTTATGTGGAGAGTAGTAAAATTTCTATGCTTGTGCATCATGAAAAGAATGCCTTAGGTGCTTGTTATATTGGTGAATTCATTCATGATGCTGCTGAAATTTATTATGAGGGAGGAACATATGCTTGTAGGAATTGCAATAATATCAAGTTTCCTCTATGTGCTGAAAATCTTGAAGCTATGCTTGTTTCGCCTTCCTATGCTAGTTGATTATTTTTCCGATAAGTTGTTTGCTCACAAAATCCCTATGCATAGGAAGTGGTTTAGGCTTAAATGTGCTAGTCATATGCTTCATGATGCTCCCGTTATGTTTCAATTCTTATCTTTTATGTGAGCATCATTGTCATCATCATGCCTAGCTAGAAAGGCATTAAACAAAAGCGCTTGTTGGGAGACAACCCAATATTTATCCTTACTGTTTTTGTGTGTCCACATTATTATGCTACTGTATTAATCATGTTTTATAGCTTTTGTTTCGATAAAGTGCCAAGTAAGACCTTTAGGTTAGCTTACGGTGATAGTTGTGTTGATCCTGCTGAAAATCAGAAACTTTTGCACCGAGTAAATTAGTTTTGATAATTCACAGAAACGTGCTTTTGATCTGATTCTTTTTTCTCTGGATTGGTACACAAATTCTTAGGACTTCCTAATTTGGTAGAATTTTTGTAGTTCCAGAAGTATACGTTTGATAGAGATTACTACAGACTGTTCTGTTTTTGACAGATTCTGTTTTCTATGTGTTGTTTGCTTATTTTGATGAATCTATGAATAGTATCGGAGGGTATGAACCATAGAGAAGTTGGAATACAGTAGATATTACACCAATATGAATTTAGAATGAGTTCACAACAGTACCTAAGTGGTGATTTATTTTCTTATACTAACGGAGCTTACGAGTTTTCTGTTGAGTTTTGTGTTGTGAAGTTTTCAAGTTTTGGGTAAATATTCGATGGACTATGGAATAAGGACTGGCAAGAGCCTAAGCTTGGGGATGCCCAAGTCACCCCAAGTCAATATTCAAGGAAAACGTAGAGCCTAAGCTTGGGGATGCCCCGGATGGCATCCCCTCTTTCATCTTCGTTCATCGGTAACTTTACTTGGAGCTATATTTTTATTCACCACATGATATGTGTTTTGCTTGGAGCGTCATTTTGTTTTATTTTGTTTTGCTTGCTGTTTGAATAAAATACCAAGATTTGAAATTCTTAAATGAGAGAGTCTTCACATTGCTACATAATTATTTAACTACCCATTGATCTTCACTTATATCTTTTTGGAGTAGTTTGTCATTTACTCGTGTGCTTCACTTATATCCTATGAGTAAATGGTTGAATGATTCGAATATCATAAATCTGAAATCATATTTATTTCATATGCTTATCCCATGTGGAATAATGACTTCACTTATAATAAGTAGAGGTGATACATTGTATTGGTCACTTGAACAGTTCATGAAAGAATATTGAAGGAAGAGAGATTTCACATATAAATATACTATCTTAGACATCTTCTATGATTGTGAGCCCCATTAATTATTTTCAAACCTGAGCAAATTAGTTGAAATTGGACAAGGAAGACAACATAATGAGTTATGCTTGGGTATATTTGTATAGAAGTTATATTGTTATAGATCCTCCAACATGTGGTGCTTGCTGTTTAGAACCCTTTGCTAGCCAAATATCTGTACTAAGAGGGAATACTGCTGGTGCATCCAAATCCCTTGAACCAAGTTTCTTCCATGAGTGTCCACCATATCTACCTATATGCGGTATTTACCTGCCGTTCCAAGTAAATTTGCATGTGCCAAACTCTAAACCTTCAAATTATAATCTGTTTTGTATGCCCGAATTGCTCATGTAGCGACTAGGGGCTGTCAGTATCTTCCATGCTAGGTGGGTTATTCTCACGATGAGTGGACTCTGCTCATCACTCACGAGAAAAATGGCTGGTAATTGGGATGCCCATTCCCATGATCAAAAGATCAAAATCAAATCAAAATAATTGCAAACAAAACTCCCCCAGGATTGTTGTTAGTTGGAGGCACCCGTTGTTTCGGGCAAGCCATGGATTGATGATTGTTGGTGGAGGGGAGTAAAAACTTTACCATTCTGTTTGGGAACCGCCTATAATGTATTTAGTATGGAAGAAACTGGGAACCCTTGGTTGTTATGTTGACAATGAAAGTATACCGCTCAAAATATTATTTATCTCTATTTCAAAATCGAGCTCTGGCACCTCTGCAAATCCCTGCTTCCCTCTGCGAAGGGCCTATCTTTTACTTTTATGCAAGAGTCAGTAGTATTCCTTCTCATTCCAACCTACTCTTTAGTTGGCAAGCATCATGTGATGGGGAAAGATCTAAGCATATATGGCCATTCAAATATATTTGATCATGAATTATTATTGTTGACAATTATCTATATGATAAGTAAGTTGGGAGGCGAAACATTAAGCCCCTATCTTTCTCTGTGTTCGGTGGATGCTATTTGTTCTAAAAATATGCTTTGAGTGGTAGCAATCATGGAAGACTATATGATAGTTGAGTATGTGGGATTTGCTAAATCAAAACTCTTACATAGACTCTTCCTGAAAATAAGATGAATTGCAATTGTTTGATGACTGAGAACATAGTTTTTAAGAAGTTTATGCTCTATGTTTTAACATGTAAATAGCTTGGTACTTGATTGTGAGAGGTTTTATGAGATGACCTGCTGTTATGACATATAATGATGCTAGGAAAGGTGATTGAAATTATCATTGATCAAACTTATGTACCTGCTAGCATTCACACTTCATAAATTATTTCTTTTATCATTTACCTACTCGAGGACGAGCAGGAATTAAGCTTGGGGATGCTGATACGTCTCCAACGTATCTATAATTTATGAAGTATTCATGCTACTATAGTATATGTTTTGGATGTTTATGGACTTTATTATACACTTTTATATTATTTTTGAGACTAACCTATTAACCGGAGGCCCAGCCCAAAATTTTGTTTTCTTGCCTATTTAAGTGTTTCGAAGAAAAGGAATATCAAACGGAGTCCAAACAGAATGAAACCTTCGGGAGAGTTATTTTTGGAACAGAAGCAATCCAGGAGACTTGGAGTGCACGTAAGGGAAGCAATGAGGAAGCCACGAGGCAGGGAGGCACGCCTACCCCCTGGGCGCGCCCCCACCCTCGTGGGCCCCTTGTGGCCCCCCGACTGACTTCTTTCGCCTATATATGTCCATATACCCTAAAAACTTCGGGGAACAGAATAGATCGGGAGTTCCGCCGCCGCAAGCCTCTGTAGCCACCAAAAACCAATCGGGACCCTGTTCCGGCACCCTGCCGGAGGGGGGGATCCCTCACCGGTGGCCATCTTCATCATCCCGGCGCTCTCCATGACGAGGAGGGAGTAGTTCACCCTCGGGGCTGAGGGTATGTACCAGTAGCTATGTGTTTGATCTCTCTCTCTCTCGTGTTCTTGATTTGGCACGATCTTGATGTATCGCGAGCTTTGCTATTATAGTTGGATCTTATGATGTTTCTTCCCCTTTACTCTCTTATAATGGATTGAGTTTTCCCTTTGAAGTTATCTTATCGAATTGAGTCATTAAGGATTTGAGAACACTTGATGTATGTCTTGCCGTGCTTATCTGTGGTGACAATGGGATATTCACGTGATCTACTTGATGTACGTTTTGGTGATCAACTTGCTGGTTCAATGAACTTATGCATAGGGGTTGGCACACGTTTTCGTCTTGACTCTCCGGTAGAAACTTTGGGGCACTCTTTGAAGTACTTTGTGTTGGTTGAATAGATGAATCTGAGATTGTGTGATGCATATCGTATAATCGTACCCACGGATACTTGAGGTGACATTGGAGTATCTAGGTGACATTAGGGTTTTGGTTGATTTGTGTATTAAGGTGTTATTCTAGTACGAACTCTAGGATAGATTGAACGGAAAGAATAGCTTCGTGTTATTTTATTACGGACTCTTGAATAGATCGATCAGAAAGGATAACTTTGAGGTGGTTTCGTACCCTACCATAATCTCTTCGTTTGTTCTCGGCTATTAGTGACTTTGGAGTGACTCTTTGTTGCATGTTGAGGGATTGTTATATGATCCAATTATGTTATTATTGTTGAGAGACCTTCCACTAGTGAAAGTATGAACCCTAGGCCTTGTTTCCTAGCATTGCAATACCGTTTACGCTCACTTTTATCGCTTGCTGCCTTGCTGTTTTTATATTTTCAGATTACAAATACCTATATCTACCATCCATATTGCACTTGTGTCACCATCTCTTCGCCGAACTAGTGCACCAATATAATTAACCATTGTATTGGGTGTGTTGGAGACACAAGAGACTCTTTGTTATTTGGTTGCAGTGTTGTTTGAGAGAGACTTGAGGTAACTTTGCTACTGTCCTATAAACCTCTGCACTTAGAGGCCCAACAACGTCTACAAGAAGAAGGTTGTGTACTAGACATCAAGCCTAGGTTTACGCGCTTGGCATTGATTCTTCTTAGGATCACCAAACTCATCTCTCTCCTCTTAATTGTCTTGCCACATCAAATTTTTTGCCTACATGGTAGGCTTAGCACTTGTACAACGTGGAGCATTGGGAGTGGCCTTACATCCTTTTGCGGGTTTTGCGCATGAAACACACTCCAATACTCACTGCACTGCTCCACGGACCTCTATGCGCCCCCACTTTTTTGTGATACCCGTATACAAGGGGAAAGTAGGGGCTCCCCATCCCTACCCAAACGCAAGTGATACTCCCCGCCACTGTTGACCATACGCTTTTGACCATTTGCTGCCCTTAGTTTTTGTTGTTGTTTTGATGGGAGAAATAAGAAACTGATTGAGGAATATATGGCACTAAAAATAAGGACCTTTGAAAAAAGAGCCCCTCCAATACCCACAAAGTTGTGGTTATGGGCGATCTTAGGAAAATATGGTTGGAGTTGCTCCATGCAGAAAGTAACTACTACTACTACACAAAGTTTAGTAGAAAACATCACATAGGTATTCTAAAAATGTGTTAAAAAATAACGGTGGTCCTAGCTATCGTCTTTAATACATCAAACCAAATGTTCATTCTTTCCAAATAAATTGTTCATACAACTCATGAAAATGGTTGGAAGATACAAATGTTTTGGTATCAAATTTAGTAATAAAACCATTGACATATATTACTCGAACATTTTAGAAAATAACATAAATGGGAAAGAAAATAAAAGACATTTACCATGGACATAAATTAAGAAGGAAACAAAAGAAAAGAAGAGGTGGTAAAGAAGATATAAATAAATGAAAAAAATAGAGAAAAAGGAGGAAAAACATTTGAGAGAAAAAGATAGTAATAATAAAGAAAGAAAAACAAGACAGAAAGGGCCCGTTGTATTGCATATATAGAGTACAGCCCACGGCGCTTTCTCTCGTCGGTCCATCTGCCCACTCCCGAATCCCGATCCCATCTTTCTCTGAAGCCATGGCGGCGGCGGCGGCGGCGGTGCCACACCCAGCAGATTAGTCGTCTCCCCTGCGTGCTGCGCGCGCTAATCCAGAACAGCAGAAATGCTTGTGTCCGCCGAGCCGAACCGTCCATGCCATGCAGACGTTGACGGCGGCGGTGAGGCGGGCGATGACCGGCTGAGCGCGCTGCCGGACGACCTCCTCCGCGCCATCCTCTCGCGCCTCAAGGCCCGGCAGGCGGTGCAGACGTGCGCGCTCGCCGCGCGGTGGAGGGACCTCTGGCGCGCCGTGCCGTGTCTCGACATCAACGAGCGGGAGTTTTATACCCGCTACAATCCTGAGTACTTCACGACCAACCTTCTGCGCGGCCATGAGTTCACGCTCCTGGAGGACTTCCGGCTGCACTGGGCCACCGTTACCATCGGGGATCATTGGCTCCGCCGCAACATAGGTCGAGATACATGGCCTCGCGGGCTCAGAAGGTTGAGTCTTTCAAACGTGGAATTGCAACTGGGAGATCTCGCGAGCCACATCAGCAGCTCCGGCTGCCCTGCTCTGGAGGAGGTGCGACTGGAAAAATGCTGGTTCTTGCTCACCAGCAATATCAAGATCGCCTCCTCCTCGCTCAAGAAACTGGTCGTCCATGGCGAGTACATCATGAACGAATTTGAAGATTTCAAGTTGGTTATAGACGCCCCTGCTCTTGTTTCTCTCCGCCTCGGTGAGGAGCTCCATAACATTGTTGATGTTGGATAAATGAGTAACTAACTTTACTGAGGGCCAAAGGCCAGTACATATACATGTGTGTCAAAGTACAGAAAACCTCTTATACAACGGGGATATACCGAAAAGAGACTATACACATCTAACACCCCCCTCAAACTCATGGTGGATCAACAACACTGAGTTTGGAGAGGAAAAAAGTATGCTGCGCTCGAGTCTGTGCCTTCGTGAAGAAGTCAGCCAACTGCAACTCCGAGGGCACATAGTGAAGAGCGAGAGTCTGATCCTGCACAGCAGCACGCACAAAGTGGGCATCCACACCGATGTGCTTGGTGAGCTCATGCTTCACCGGGTCACGCGCAATACTGATAGCACCAGTACTGTCTGACAGTAAGGGAGTCGAGGTAGTAGCCAACACACCAAAATCCTCAAGTAACCATCGCAACCAGATCACCTCAGCCGTCAACATAGCCATGGCTCGCAACTCAGCCTCTGTACTCGAGCGAGAAACTGCAGTCTGTTTCTTTGTCTTCCAGGCAATCAGAGAGCCACCAAGAAAGACACAGTAAGCAGACAGCGAGCGTCGATCAGAGGGATCACTAGCCCAGGTAGCATCAGAGTAAGCCTGGAGCTCAAGAGAACTGGAGCGAGGAAAGAAAAGGCGCTGAGAGATCGTGCCACGAAGATATCGTAGAACACGGAGGAGGTGACTATAGTGGACAGAGGTGGGGGCTGAAACAAACTGACTCAGGATGTGAACGGGATAGGAGATGTCAGGACGCGTAACAGCAAGATAGACAAGGCTACCAACGAGGTGACGATAGCGAGTGGGATTAGGAAGAGGGTCACCATCAGAGGCACGAAGCTGAACGTTGAGCTCCATAGGAGTCACAACAGTGCGGTCATCACTGAGAGCAGCTCGAGCAAGAAGATCCTGAATGTATTTCTCTTGAGAGATGTAAAAGCCATCAGAGGTGGAGGAGATCTCAATCCGAAGAAAATAGCGAAGAGGACCAAGATCAGTCATGAGGAACTGCTCGTGAAGACGGGCCTTAACAAAGGCAATGTAATCAGTGTCGTCACCAGTGATGATCATGTCATCAACATAGAGAAGGAGAAGAGTCCGACCATGAGGAGACATGTGAACAAACAGCGCGGGATCATGGTCACTGGGCAAGAAACCAGCCGCGGTCACCACAGATGCGAAGCGCTCAAACCAGGCGCGAGGGGCCTGTTTGAGACCATATAGAGAGCGGCGAAGCCTACAGACCATACCATCAGGAGCATAGTACCCCGGTGGTGGCTGCATATAAACCTCCTCACGCAACTCACCATTGAGAAAAGCGTTCTGAACATCAAGTTGGGAGATAGACCACTGACGAACAGAAGCCACAGCAAGAAGAGTGCGGACAGTGGTCATGTGGGCCACAGGAGCGAAAGTCTCATCATAATCGCGCCCCTGCTCCTGCTGAAATCCACGGGCCACAAGACGAGCTTTGTAGCGCTCAAGAGAACCATCAGAGCGAGTCTTAATCTTGTAGACCCACTTACAGGTGATTGGACGGACACCGGAAGGGAGGGGAACGAGATCCCATGTGCCAGAGCGCTCAAGGGCAGCAAGCTCCTCGGCCATCGCAAGCTGCCATTCAGGTTGAGTCATGGCAGTGCGATAGGAAGTGGGCTCAGTCGAAACAGAGAGGCCGTACCGATCAGGGGAGTAGCGATCAGGCGGAGGGCGAGGCCGAGCACAGAGGTTATGAGCCGGAGGGGATGTAAGAGGAGGTGCACCCGAGGAGGTGGAAGGCTCATCAGAGGCAATATCCTCAGTATGAGGACGTCGAGTATAGTGGAGAGGAAATGGTGAGAGAGGGCGACAGACTGGAGAGGATGGGGGAGAGGTGAAGGTGGAGGAGGGAGAAGACGGGGTCGGAGGTGGAGGAGAAGGAAGGAGAGGTGCAGGCGGAGGAGGGAAGACATGAGGAGGCACATAGCGGGGTGTATCAGGAAGAAGAAGGAAGGAAAGATCATCCACAGAGAAGCTCGAGGTAGAAGGACGTGGGTAGTAAGAGCGAGACTCGTCAAAGGTCACATCACGCGAGATGCGCAAACGACGACCAACAGGATCCCAGCAGCGATAGCCCTTATGCTCATCACTGTAGCCAAGAAACACACACTCAACCGACTGAGCAGTCAGTTTGGTGCGTTCTCGCGGGGCAAGAAGGACATAACACACATATCCAAACATACGAAGAGCGGAGTAGTCAGGAGAGCGACCAGTGAGACACTCGATAGGGATACCACCCTGCAGAGCAGTCGATGGCTGTATGTTGATGAGGTAGGTGGATGCAGAAACAGCCTCAGCCCAAAAGTGGGGTGGAAGAGAAGCGGCAATCATCAGAGCACGAGCCGTCTCAAGTAGATGACGATGCTTACGTTCAGCAACGCCATTCTGAGCATGAGCACCAGGACACGAGAACTAGGCAAGAGTACCCTGTTCCACAAGAAAACCACGCAACAGCTGGGAGATAAACTCACCGGTAGTCGGCCACGAAAAGTGCGAATGGGCGTGGAAAACTGGGTGTGAACCATGGCAGCAAAACGTTTGTATATAGAAAGAACCTCGCTACGAGATTTAATGAAGTAGAGCCAAGTGTAGCGAGAGAAATCATCAATAAACAAGATATAATAGCGATGACCACCTTTCGAATCAAAGGGAGCAGGACCCCAGACATCAGAATGAACTAAGTCAAACGGACGCTGAGATACAGACTCACTAGTAGGGTAAGGTAACTGAGTCTGTTTGCCAAGTCTGCAACCATTACAATGTAAGGAGACATCTCCAGATACAGACCCTAAGAGGCCCTGAGGAACTAAAGAAGACAAGCGAGAGCCATAGATGTGACCAAGGCGATGATGCCCTTTCTTTGGAAGGACGCAGACGAAGAGGCAGCAAGAGCATGGGAGCTGGCAAGAGTGGTGGCAGCGGAAGGAACACGAAGCCAGTCAACCTCCCAAAGGCCCTCTGACTCACGGCGTCGGGGGCCAGCACCAAGCAAAGCCTTGGTGCGTCGATCCTGAATGGAGCAAGAGTCGGTATCAAGAATGACACGACAACCAGAATCAGTAAGTTGAGCAGCGGAAAACAGATTCATGGTAAGATGAGGTGTTGGGGAACGCAGTAATTTCAAAAATTTTCCTACGATCACGCAAGACCATGGTGATGGCATAGCAACGAGAGGGGAGAGTGTCCGTCCACGTACCCTCGTAGACCGAAAGCGGAAGTGTTATAACAACGCGGTTGATGTAGTCGTACGTCTTCACGATCCGACCAATCCAAGCACCGAACGTCACGGCACCTCCGAGTTACGTACACGTTCAGCTCGATGACGATCCCGGACTCCGATCCAGCAAAGTGTCGGGGATGAGTTCCGTCAACCTGACGGCGTGGTAGCGATGTTGATGCTCCACCGACGCAGGGCTTCGCCTAAGCTCATGACGATATGACTTCTCCGCGCAGGCTTCGCCTAAGCTCTCTGACGGTATGGTGAAGTGGAATATGGTGGAAGGGGCACCGCACACGGCTAAGGAAAGATCCGTAGATCAACTTGTGTATCTTGGGGTGCCCCTGCCCCGTATATAAAGGAGACAAGGGGAGGTGGCGGCCCTATAGGAGGCGCACCAAGGAGGAGTCCTACTCCCACCGGGAGTAGGACTCCCCTCTCCTAGTTGGAGTAGGATTGGGGAGGGAAAGGGAAAGGCGCCGCCTCTCCTTGTCCTATTCGGACTGGAAGGGGAGGGGGCGCAGCCCACCTGGCCGGCCCTTCTCCTTCTCCCTCAAGGCCCATGAGGGCCCATATACCCCAGGGGTTCCGTAACCCCGGTGTTACGGTAATATCCTGTTTTCACTCGGAACCCTTCCGAAGTCCAAACAAATGCTTCCAATATATCAATCTTTATGTCTCGACCATTTCGAGACTCCTCGTCATGTCCTAGATCACATCCGGGACTCCGAACAACCTTGGTGCATCAATACTTATAAACTCATTATGAACTGTCATCGAAGCGTTAAGCGTGCGGACCCTACGGGTTCGAGAACTATGTAGACATGACCTAGAACCATTCTCGGTCAATAACCAATAGCGGAACCTGGATGCCCATATTGGTTCCTACATATTCTACGAAGATCTTTATCGGTCAAACCGCATAACGACATACGTTGTTCCCTTTGTCATCGGTATGTTACTTACCCGAGATTCGATCGTCGGTATCCAATACCTAGTTCAATCTAGCTGGTAAGTCTCTTTACTCGTTCGTAATACATCATCTCACAACTAACTCATTAGTTGTAATGCTTGCAAGGCTTAAGTGATGTGCATTACCGAGAAGGCCTGGAGATACCTCTCCGACAATCGGAGTGACAAAACCTAATCTCGAAATCCGCCAACCCAACAAGTACCTTTGGAGACACCTGTAGTACTCCTTTATAATCACCCGATTCGTTGTGACGTTTGGTAGCACCAAAGTGTTCCTCCGGTAAACGGGAGTTGCATAATCTCATAGTTACAGGAACATGTATGGGTCATGAAGAAAGCATTAACATACTAAACGATCAAGTGTTAAGCTAACGGAATGGGTCATGTCAATCAGATCATTCTACTAATGATGTGACCTTGTTAATAAATAACAACTCCTTGTTCATGGTTAGGAAACATAACCATCTTTGATTAACAAGCTAGTCAAGTAGAGGCATACTAGTGACATACTGTTTGTCTATATATTCACACATGTATTATGTTTCCGTTAATACAATTCTAGCATGAATAATAAACATTTATCATGATATAAGGAAATAAATAATAACTTTATTATTGCCTCTAGGGCATATTTCCTTCAGTCTCCCACTTGCACTAGAGTGAATAATCTAGATTACAAAGTAATGATCCTAACACCCATGGAGTCTTGGTGCTGATCATGTTTTGCTCGTGGAAGAGGCTTAGTTAACGGGTCTGCAACATTCAGATCCGTATGTATTTTGCAGATCTCTATGTCTCCCACTTGGACTTGGTCCCGAATGGAATTGAAGGCGTCTCTTGATGTGCTTGGTCCTCTTGTGAAATCTGGATTCCTTTGCCAAGGCAATTGCACCAGTATTGTCACAGTAAGATCTTCATCGGTCCCGATGCACTAGGTATAACACCTAGATCGGAAATGAACTCTTTCATCCAGACTCCTTCATTTGCTGCTTCCGAAGCAGCTATGTACTCCGCTTCACATGTAGATCCCGCCACGACGCTTTGTTTAGAACTGCACCAACTGACAGCTCCACCGTTTAATAAAAACACGTATCCGGTTTGCGATTTAGAATCGTCCGGATTAGTGTCAAAGCTTCGTCGTCGACGTAACCATTTACGACTAGCTCTTTGTCACCTCCATATACGAGAAACATATCCTTAGTCCTTTTCGTATTTCAGATGTTCTTGACCGCTGTCCGATGATCCATTCCTGGATTACTTTGGTACCTTTCCTGCCAAGCTTATAGCTAAGCATACGTCGTGTCTGGTACACAGCATTGCATACATGATAGAGCCTATGGCTGAAGCATAGGAACATCTTTCATTTTCTCTCTATCTTCTGCTGTGGTCGGGCATTGAGTCTTACTCAATCTTACACCTTGCAACACAGGCAAAAACCTTTCTTTGCCTGATCCATTTTGAACTTTTTCAAAATTTTATCAAGGTATGTGCTTTGTGAAAGTCCAATTAAGCGTCTTGATCTATCTCTATAGATCTTGATGCCCAATATGTAAGCAGCTTCACCGAGGTCTTTCATTGAAAAACTTTTATTCAAGTATCCTTTTATGCCATCCAGAAATTCTATATCATTTCCAATTAATAATATGTCGTCCACATAAAATATCAGAAATGCTACAGAGCTCCCACTCACTTTCTTGTAAATACAGGCTTCTCCAAAATTCAGAACAAACCCATATGATTAGATCACACTATCAAATCGATTATTCCAACTCCGAGAGTCTTGCACCAGACCATAAATTGATCGTTGGAGCTTGCACACTTTGTTAGCACCTTTTGGATCGATAAAACCTTTTGGTTGCATCATATACAACTCTTCTTCTAGAAATCCATTCAAGAATGCAGTTTTTACATCCATTTGCCAAATTTCATAATCATAAAACGCGGCAATTGCTAACATGATTCGGACAGACTTAAGCATCGCTACGGGTGAGAAAGTCTCATCGTAGTCAACCCCTTGAACTTGTCGAAAACCTTTCGCAACAAGTCGAGCTTTGTAGACGGTTACATTACCATCGGCGTCTGTCTTCTTCTTAAAGATCCATTTATTTTCAATGGCTTGCCGATCATCGGGCAAGTCAACCAAAGTCCATACTTTGTTCTCATACATGGATCCCATCTCAGATTTCATGGCTTCCAGCCATTTTGCGGAATCTGGGCTCACCATCGCTTCTTCATAGTTTGTAGGTTCGCCATGGTCAAGTAACATGACTTCGAATAGGATTACTGTACCACTACAGTGCGTATTTTATTCGGGTCGACCTCTGAGGTTCAGCAGTAACTTGATCTGAAGCTTCATGATCATCATCATTAGTTTCTTCACTAATTGGTGTAGTTGTCACAGGAACCATTTCTTGTGATGAACTACTTTCCAATAAGGGAGCAGATACAGTTATCTCATCAAGTTCTACTTTCCTCCCACTCACTTCTTTCGAGAGAAACTCTTTCTCTAAAAAGGATCCGAATTTAGCAACGAAAATCTTGCCTTCAGATCTGTGATAGAAGGTGTACCCAACAGTCTCCTTTGGGTATCCTATGAAGACACATTTTTCCGATTTGGGTTCGAGCTTATCTGGTTGAAGTTTCTTTACATAAGCATCGCAGCCCCAAACTTTAAGAAAGCGACAACTTTGGTTTCTTGCCAAACCACAGTTCATAAGGCGTCGTCTCAACGGATTTTGACGGTGTCCTATTTAACGTGAATGCGGCCGTCTCTAAAGCATAACCCCAAAACGATAGCGGTAAATCGGAAATAGACATCATTGATCGCACCATATCTAGTAAAGTACGACATTCTGACGTTCGGACACACCATTTCTCTGTGGTGTTCCGGTGGCGTGAGTTGCGAAACTATTCCGCATTGTTTCAAATGTAAACCAAACTCGTAACTCAAATATTCTCCTCCACGATCAGATCGTAGGAATTTCATTTTCTTGTTACGATGATTTTCCACTTCACTCTGAAATTCTTTGAACTTTTCAAATGTTTCAGATTTGTGTTTCATTAAGTAGATATACCCATATCTGCTCAAATCATCTGTGAAGGTGAGAAAATAACGATACCCGCCAAGGCCCTCAACATTCATTGGACCACAAACATCAGTATGTATGATTTCCAATAAATCTGTTGCTCGCTCCATAGTTCCGAGAACGGCGTTTTGGTCATCTTGCCCATGAGGCACGGTTCGCAAGTACCAAGTGATTCATAATCAAGTGATTCCAGAAGTCCATCAGTATGGAGTTTCTTCATGCGTTTTACACCGATATGACCTAAACGGCAGTGCCACAAATAAGTTGCACTATCATTATCAACTCTGCATCTTTTGGCTTCAACATTATGAATATGTGTATCACTACTGTCGAGATTCAACAAGAATAGACCATTCTTCAAGGGTGCATGACCATAAAAGATATTACTCATATAAATAGAACAACCATTATTCTCTGATTTAAATGAATAACCGTCTCGCATTAAACAAGATCCAGATATAATGTTCATGCTCAACGCTGGCACCAAATAACAATTATTTAGGTCTAAAACTAATCCCGAAGGTAGATGTAGAGGTAGCGTGCTGAAGGAAATATGCCCTAGAGGCAATAATAAAGTTATTATTTATTTCCTTATATCATGATAAATGTTTATTATTCATGCTAGAATTGTATTAACCGGAAACATAATACATGTGTGAATATATAGACAAACAAGATGTCACTAGTATGCCTCTACTTGACTAGCTTGTTAATCAAAGATGGTTATGTTTCCTAACCATAAACAAGGAGTTGTTATTTGATTAACAAGGTCACATCATTAGTAGAATGATCTGATTGACATGACCCATTCCGTTAGCTTAACAGTTGATCGTTTAGTATGTTAATGCTTTCTTCATGACCCATACATATTCCTATAACTATGAGATTATGCAACTCCCGTTTACCGGAGGAACACTTTGGGTACTACCAAACGTCACAACGTAACTGGGTGATTATAAAGGAGTATTACAGGTGTCTCCAAAGGTACTTGTTGGGTTGGCGTATTTCGAGATTAGGTTTTGTCACTCCGATTGTCGGAGAGGTATCTCCAGGCCTTCTCGGTAATGCACATCACTTAAGCCTTGCAAGCATTACAACTAATGAGTTAGTTGTGAGATGATGTATTACGTAACGAGTAAAGAGACTTACCAGTAACGAGATTGAACTAGGTATTGGATACCGACGATCGAATCTCGGGTAAGTAACATACCGATGACAAAGGGAACAACGTATGTCGTTATGCGGTTTGACCGATAAAGATCTTCGTAGAATATGTAGGAACCAATATGGGCATCCAGGTTCCGCTATTGGTTATTGACCGAGAATGGTTCTAGGTCATGTCTACATAGTTCTCGAACCCGTAGGGTCCGCACGCTTAACGCTTCGATGACAGTTCATAATGAGTTTATAAGTATTGATGCACGAAGGTTGTTCGAGTCCCGGATGTGATCACGGACATGACGAGGAGTCTCGAAATGGTCGAGACATAAAGATTGATATATTGGAAGCCTATGTTTGGACTTGAATGGTTCCGAGTGAAAACAGGATGTTATTTGGAACACCGGGGTGTTACCGGAACCCCCCGGGCGGTATATGGGCCCTCATGGGCCTTGAGGGATAAGGAGAAGGGCCGGCCAGGTGGGCTGCGCGCCCCCCCCTTCCAGTCCGAATAGGACAAGGAGAGGGGCGGCGCCTTCCCCTTTCCCCTCCCCAATCCTAATCCAACTAGGAGAAGGGGGAGTCCTACTCCCGGTGGGAGTAGGACTCCTCCTTGGTGCGCCTCCTCTAGGGCCGGCCCCCTCCCCCTTGGCTCCTTTATATACGGGGGCAGGGGGCACCCCAAGACACACAAGTTGATCTACGGATCTTTCCTTAGCCGTGTGCGGTGCCCCCTTCCACCATATTCCACTTCGGTCATATCGTCATAGAGCTTAGGCGAAGCCCTGCGCCGAGAAGTCATATCGTCGCAGTGCTTAGGCGAAGCCCTGCGTCGGTGGAGCATCAACATCGTCATCACGCCGTCGTCGATGTGAACTCATCCCCGACACTTTGCTGGATCGGAGTCCCGGATCGCCATCGAAATGAACGTGTGCGTAACTCGGAGGTGCCGTGACGTTCGGTGCTTGGATCGGTCGGATCGTGAAGACGCACGACTACATCAACCGCGTTGTTATAACGCTTCCGCTTTCGGTCTCACGAGTGCGTGGGCGGACACTCTTCCTCTCGTTGCTATGCCATCACCATGGTCTTGGCGTGATCGTAGGAAATTTTTGAAATTACCACGTTCCCCAACAGTGGCATCCGAGCCTGGTTTTATGCGTTGATGTCATATGCACGAGTAGAACACAAGTGAGTTGTGGACGATACAAGTCATACTGCCTACCAGCATGTCATACTGTGGTTCAGCGGTATTGTTGGACGAGACGATCCGGACCAACCTTACGCCAGACGCTTACGCGAGACCGGTTCCTCGACGTGCTTTGCACATAGATGGCTTGCGGAAGACTGTCTCTCCAACTTTAGTTGAACTGAAAGTGGCTACGCCCGGTCCTTGAGAAGGTTAAACGGAGTCTATTTGACAAACTATCGTTGTGGTTTTGATGCGTAGGTAAGAACGGTTCTTGCTCAGCCCGTAGCAGCCACGTAAAACTTGCAACAACAAAGTAGAGGACGTCTAACTTGTTTTTGCAGGGCATGTTGTGATGTGATATGGTCAAGACGTGATGCTATATTTTATTGTATGAGATGATCATGTTTTGTAACCGAAGTTATCGGCAACCGGCAGGAGCCATATGGTTGTCGCTTATTGTATGCAATGCAATCGCGATGTAATGCTTTACTTTATTACTTAGCGGTAGTGATAGTCGTGGAAGCTTAAGATTGGCTAGACGACAACGATGCTACGATGGAGATCAAGGTGTCGCGCAGGTGACGATGGTGACCATGACGGTGCTTGGCGATGGAGATCACAAGCACAAGATGATGATGACCATATCATATCACTTATATTGATTGCATGTGATGTTTATCCTTTATGCATCTTATCTTGCTTTGATTGACGGTAGCATTATAAGATGATCTCTCACTAAAATTATCAAGAAGTGTTCTCCCTGAGTATGCACCGTTGCCATAGTTCAGAGTACCCGGACACCACGTGATGATCGGGTGTGATAAGTTCTACGTCCATCTACAACGGGTGCAAAACAGTTGCACACGCAGAATACTCGAGTTAAACTTGACGAGCCTAGCATATAACAGATATGGCCTCGGAACACGGAGGCCGAAAGGTCGAACGTGAATCATATAGTAGATATGATCAACATAGTGATGTTCACCGTTGAAACTACTCCGTCTCACGTGATGATCGGACACAAACTACTCCGTCTCACGTGATGATCGGACACGGTTTAGTTGATATGGATCACGTGATCACTTAGATGACTAGAGAGATGTCTGTCTAAGTGGGAGTTTTTTAAATATGATTAATTGAACTTAAATTTATCATGAACTTAGTACCTGATAGTATTTTTGCTCGTCTATGTTTACTGTAGATAGATGGCTCGTCTTTGTTGTTCCGTTGAATTTTAATGCGTTCCTTGAGAAAGCAAAGTTGAAAGATGATGGTAGCAATTACACGGACTGGGTCCGTAATTTGAGGATTATCCTCATTGCTGCACGTAAAAATTACGCCCGAAGCACCGCTGGGTGACAGGCCTGCTGCAGATGCTGAGCCAGAAGTTATGAACGTTTGGCAAAGCAGAGCTGATGACTACTCTATAGTTCAGTGTGCCATGCTTTACGGCTTAGAACCGGGTCTTCAACGACGTTTTGAACGTCATGGAGCATATGAGATGTTCCAGAGTTGAAGTTAATATTTCAAGCAAATGCCCGGATTGAGAGATATGAAGTCTCCAATAAGTTCTATAGCTGCAAGATGGAGGAGAATAGTTACAAGGAGCACATACTCAAAATGTCCGGGTATAACAATCACTTAATTCAGCTGGGAGTTAATCTTCCGGATGATAGTGTCATTGATGTAATTCTCCAATCATCGCCACCACGCTACAAGAGCTTTGTGATGAACTATAATATGCAAGGGATGACTAAGACAATTCCTGAGCTCTTCGCAATGCTAAAAGCTGCGGAGGTAGAAATCAAGAAAGAGCAAGTGTTGATGGTCAACAAGACCACTAGTTTCAAGAAAAAGGGCAAAGGGAAGAAGAAGGGAAACTTCAAAAAGAACAGCAAGAAAGTTGCTAAGCAAGAGAAGAAACCGAAGTCTGGACCTAAGCCCTGAAATCGAAAGTGTTTTTACCGCAAGCAGACCGGACATCGAAGCGGAACTGCCCCAAGTATTTGGCGGATAAAAGGATGGCAAGGTGAACAAAGGTATATATGATATACATGTTATTGATGTGTACCTTACTAGAGCTCGTAGTAGCACTGGGTATTTGATACTGGTTACATTGCTAATATTTGCAACTCGAAACAGGGACTACGGAATAGTCGAGCACCGGCAAAGGACGAGGTGACGATGCGCGCGTGGGAAATGGTTCCAAAGTCAATGTGATCGCGGTCGGCACGCTACCTCTACATCTACCTTCGGGATTAGTTTTAGACCTAAATAATTGTTATTTGGTGCCAGCGTTGAGCATGAACATTATATCTGGATCTTGTTTAATGCGAGACGGTTATTCATTTAAATCAGAGAATAATGGTTGTTCTATTTATATGAATAATATCTTTTATGGTCATGCACCCTTGAAGAATGGTCTATTCTTGTTGAATCTCGACAAGAGTGATACACATATTCATAATGTTGAAGCCAAAAGATGCAGAGTTGATAATGATGGTGCAACTTATTTGTGGTAATCGCCGTTTAGGTCATATCGGTGTAAAACGCATGAAGAAACTCCATCTTGATGGGCTTCGAATCACTTGATTATGAATCACTTGGTACTTGCGAACCGTGCCTCATGGGCAAGATGACAAAACGCCGTTCTCCGGAACTATGGAGCGAGCAACAGATTTATTGGAAATCATACATACTGATGTTTGTGGTCCAATGAATGTTGAGGCACGCCAAGTGGTATCGTTATTTTCTCACCTTCACAGATGATTTGAGCAGATATGGGTATATCTACTTAATGAAACACAAATCTGAAACATTTGAAAAGTTCAAAGAATTTCAGAGTGAAGTGGAAAATCATCGTAACAAGAAAATAAAATTCCTACGATCTGATCGTGGCGGAGAATATTTGAGTTACGAGTTTGGTTTACATTTGAAACAATGTGGAATAGTTTCAAGAATCACGCCACCCGAACACCACAGAGAAATGGTGTGTCCGAACGTCGTAATCGTACTTTACTAGATATGGTGCGATCTATGATGTCTATTTCCGATTTACCGCTATCGCTTTTGGGGTTATGCTTTAGAGACGGCCGCATTCACGTTGAATAGGACACCGTCAAAATCCGTTGAGACGACGCCTTATGAACTGTGGTTTGGCAAGAAACCAAAGTTGTCGCTTTCTTAAAGTTTGGGGCTGCGATGCTTATGTAAAGAAACTTCAACCAGATAAGCTCGAACCCAAATCAGAAAAATGTGTCTTCATAGGATACCCAAAGGAGACTGTTGGGTACACCTTCTATCACAGATCTGAAGGCAAGATTTTCGTTGCTAAATTCGGATCCTTTCTAGAAAAAGAGTTTCTCTCGAAAGAAGTGAGTGGGAGGAAAGTAGAACTTGATGAGATAATCAGATTCGCTCCCTTATTGGAAAGTAGTTCATCACAAGAAATGGTTCTGTGACAACTACACCAATTAGTGAAGAAACTAATGATGATGATCATGAAGCTTCGTAACAAGTTGCTATCGAACCTCGTGAGGTCAACCAGAGTAAAATACGCACCAGAGTGGTACGGTAATCCTATTCTGGAAGTCATGTTACTAGACCATGGCGAACCTACAAACTATGAAGAAGCGATGGTGAGCCCAGATTCCGCAAAATGGCTGGAAGCCATGAAATCTGAGATGGGATCCATGTATGAGAACAAAGTATGGACTTTGGTTGACTTGCCCGATGATCGGCAAGCCATTGAAAATAAATGGATCTTTAAGAAGAAGATGTACGCCGATGGTAATGTAACTGTCTACAAAGCTCGACTTGTTGCGAAAGGTTTTCGACAAGTTCAAGGGGTTGACTACGATGAGACTTTCTCACCAGAAGCGATGCTTAAGTCTGTCCGAATCATGTTAGCAATTGCCGCATTTTATGATTATGAAATTTGGCAAATGGATGTAAAACTGCATTCTTGAATGGATTTCTAGAAGAAGAGTTGTATATGATGCAACCAGAAGGTTTTGTCGATCCAAAAGGTGCTAACAAAGTGTGCAAGCTCCAACGATCAATTTATGGTCCGGTGCAAGCCTCTCGAGTTGGAATAAACGCTTTGATAGTGTGATCAAAGCATATGGGTTTATACAGACTTTTGGAGAAGCCTGTATTTACAAGAAAGTGAGTGGGAGCTCTGTAGCATTTCTGATATTATATGTGGACGACATATTATTAATTGGAAATGATATAGAATTTCTGGATGGCATAAAAGGATACTTGAATAAAAGTTTTTCAATGAAAGACCTCGGTGAAGCTGCTTACATATTAGGCATCAAGATCTATAGAGATAGATCAAGACGCTTAATTGGACTTTCACAAAGCACATACCTTGATAAAATTTTGAAAAAGTTCAAAATGGATCAGGCAAAGAAAGGTTTTTTGCCTGTGTTGCAAGGTGTAAGATTGAGTATGTAGCGACCCGACCTCAGACGGTCAAGCCTCTGTGTATCTGTGCCATCCCTGGATCAGTATGCTGGCACACACAGTACATCAATGTATATATCAAAGTGCAATCACATGCATAAATAACGTAAAACTGATATATACCTCATAATACTCATCGGAAACAATCAAACGGGTGTGGAGTCCCATCAACGCCATCGGCAGGTTGAGTGTAGACCGTAACCCTGTACCGTAACTCTTACTCGTCGAGGAAATATCTGCAACATGATACATTGCAGCCGTGTAGGTCAGTACATTGAATGTACCGGCAAGATCACAACATGAATAAACAGATGATAAAACTATACTATATGCAATATGGCTTTATGGCTCTGTATCTGAATTTTGTTTATGTAAATGCTGATTTTATTTTACCTACATCAAAGGAATAGAACGAAGTCTGTACTAAGGAGTTTTCTATCATGACATGGTTCCACCAACCGATGTCTTATAGCCCAAAATCATCATAAGTTGCCCACAATTAAGTTATCAATCCGGTGTTGAGAGTTCCGAGATAGATCCAAGTCCAGATGCTCAAATTGTCCGTAACCGGGGACACGGCTAAACGATTAGGTTATAACCCTCTGCAGAGGTTTGTACACTTTACCCGCAAGATTCGATCCCTCTTTTTACGTTCTCGCACTTCAGAGTGTTTGAGAACAAGATGACCGAAACATGGTCTTCCAAAGAGTTCCTCTGACCACTGTCCGGTACTCATCCCATCCTACCGTAGTTCTACATCTGCTAGTACCGTCCCAGCCAGAGTCACTACTAAGGTCAACCAAGCCAGAGCCCATAATGACTTGCGGTTGCAGGTAAGCTTCCGGTCATGAAGTATTCTTCCGTCTCTTTGAGTCTGGGTGAAGCTTTCCGCAAGATGTCATGGCGCTTCTCCATGCATCCCGCCAACCACCGGGTTCTCCAGGTGCCCACAACCGCCCTTCACCCAAAGAGTGTGTATTGAATTCTTGTCTCGAGTCTTGAAGTCTTGAGGTCTTGAAGGTGCAGTCCTTGCAGATTCCATCATGGAGTTGTCGTCATTGACGTAGAGTCCTCCTTCTTCACACCACTCTCGTGCACTCATACCAAACCCCGTCTACTATAGCGTAGCATCAAAATAAAATATCGTCCTTGGTAACAGGGTGATGGGTTCCTACCTCATGCATACTACTCAACTACAAGGATTCAATAACACTACTGAGGGGTGATTGCAAAGATGTCACTAAATGCAATAAAACATAGGTATGAAAGCATGGTCAAAGTGAACTTGCCTGGTAATACTTGATGAAGATAACAACGCTGTCGGAAAATGACTTGGTAGAACTAATCGTCACTCCGTTGAAAATCTATATAGTCAAACATAGCATTCACATAAGCAAACATCCTAGCAAACAATTTTAGCACTCGAAATAACAATCAAAACAGCAAGGAAAATCGATAATAAAACTCAAACCAAATCAAAAGAAACTTCAAATAAAACTACAAAGAAAAACTACTAACGAAGATCTATGACTTTGCTACAAACATCTAATATAGTTTTGCCGTAAGTAAAAACTTAACAACAATTAAAATACTAAACTAATAAATTTACAGAAAATACCATGTATAATAACTAATTTAACAGAAAGTATTTTTTTCCATTAAATTTTATTTGCAAAAAGAAACAAATAAAAAGCTTTTATAAAACTCTAACTATGACCTATAGAAGGTTTCATACAAAACTAAGGAAAATAATTTCTTTTTAAGTAAAAATAAATTTTCTCCTGTTGTCTAACAGAAACACAACTAATTTTGTCAAAAGTGACAAAAAGAAATAATTTAAAACTAATAAAAACAATAAATAAAAAGCTAAAACAGAACTAATTTTAAAACAGTATTGTTTTGCTAAAAACCTAATTTAAATTAACCTGAAAATAAAATACTAAATACTACTGGATAAACAAAGGTCCTAGAGACCAGGAGCAAAAACAATTAATTAAAAATCTATTTTTAAACTCCCGGAATAAGCAAAACAAGCTTTAATTCAAATCTGATCTAACTCAATTTTTATAAATCCAAACATAGACAAATAATATATTTTTGGAAACTACAAGAAAATTGTGATCTAACGCAAAAAGAATCAGCATCATTGGACTTCTAGATCAAAAGTTATAAGCTAAACAAGAACGGAACTAAATCTGTTACGGAAATAAATCTGAAAAACGAAAACGGAGTTACCTGTCGTGAGGCAGAGATGGCAGGAAGGAGACGGCGATGTGGAGGGCTGCTCCGGCGAGGGGGCGAGGTCGCCGGCGAGGGTGGGGGTCGGCGCTTGGGGAGGTGGCGCTGGGCGCCCTCAGGTGCTGCTCACGCCTGGCGTCGGGCTCCTGGGAGAGCTCCTGGTGAGCGTTTCTAGGCAGGAAAAGGAGGACGGTGGCGAGGTGGCTACGGGCAGGGAGGGGGCGTGGTGATGGGAAAAATGGAACGAGGAGAGGGAGGGGGTTTTATAGGCGGTCTCGGGAGGCGCTGGGATGGAAAGACGAGGGAGATCGGGAAGGTGGAGATTCCTGTCTCCATGGATATGGAAAGCTTCGTGAGAGGAAACAGAGGAAGGAGATGATCTCTTGTTGGGCTAGAATAGGAAAGTGCTTAATGGGCAAGCAGGTTTTTCCTAATAAAACGATTCCATTCCTATTTTTAAAATTAGGAAACTAAAACAATAAAAGGAAATCAAATCAATTCGAATAAAGAGTTTTTATATACTAAAATTATCAGAAAAATAAAATGTAGATGATGAGCATTATTCCACGGCCAAAATAAAAACTTAAAAAATGTTTTTCAGAAAATCCCTAAAGGCTTTATTTCTTTTTTGCAAATAATTTTTTAAATAAAAACTTTGGTTTTTCTTGGCTCAAATATTTTCAAAAATGCCCCTGATTTTGGAGGGTCATTTTCCTCCGCTCTTTCTTGCTTGCAAGAATTTATTTTTTTGGGGTATTTCTCGGGAAGAAAAATAGAGAAGCAAGTGCAAATATTTGAAAGAATTAAATTGCAAAACTCCGTTCAAATTCTTTATAGTTGAAGAAGTCATGTCATCTTCTCTCATTGATTTTAATAGGATGAATTTGAATTTACGGAGAAGGGGAAAGTCATTTTATTCCCTCTCATTCAAAAGTTTTTGAAAAGGTTCAAATTTCACTCAAGTTTAATTCACTCAAGCAAACAAACAAACAATTCAATTAATTATATTAACATTCAAAAATTTGGGATGTTACAAACCTACCACACTTAGAATGAATCTCGTCCTCGAGATTCGAAGAGGCTAGCAAGAAAAGGTTAGGGGTTGGGGTCTTCTAGCAAATGTCTTGGTCAGAAAGGTCAGGGGTGCTACCACACTTAAAAACAAGGTCATGGTTCCAATAAACTCAGATATTTCCTCTGGAGGGCTGACAATGTATGTCTCTTCACATATCTTACAATAGCTCCGTCATTAAAGCTCTTACATCGGAAGCATAGAGTTTTCCTCAAAAGCTTGGGTCGGTTCGTCAAAGTTGAAGTTCGTCCGAGACTGGATCTTCTTAGCTGATGGGTCTGTGTCCATTCTATACAACTATCGAACACTCATGGTGGTCTACAATTTATGGTTTTCTCCTGCAGAAAACGGGTCTGGGTTGAACCTCACCGTATAACCTACGCTTGGCAACGGTTGCTCAAAGGGTTCCATCGTCCTACCATTCTATGGTTTTATGGCTTATCGTGTCGACACTCTTCTAAGGTTTTCAAGGCTCTCTGATTTTCCATCAACATATGATAGTTCATGATAGAAGTCTTGGGTATGGGGGCCAATCCATCCCGTGCATTTGAATCATTACCACATACGTAAATATCGAATCACGTATTCTAACACTTGGGCATACTCACAAGCATTGCAGAATTGCACTTGTTCTCGAACTGGTTTCGAGTAATTCCATGGTTTCTGCAAGCCAAACAAAACATCTATCGTTAATTCACCACTCTCAGGTTTTTGCGTAACCTCCTACGAAACGTATGCTGATTGGATCACTGATTCTTCCAAATGTACTCCTTTATCAAGGTTACAATCTGTTCCTTATCAAAATCCTGGGCCTGTGGGTTATGGCCCACTTCAACACTAGTGCAGCTTTAACTCATCTTTGGAGTAACTCTCTTGTTACACCTCCTTTAAATCCAATAGTACTCTGTTTCTTCATACCATCATATCAAAAACAAAACTCCAACTTATTTTGTCCAGCTTCCTCCTATGGACCGTCATGAGTAACACATTTCTTTCTTCATTGATCCTGTGGCTTTATAGAGTACTATGACCAAAAGAAGTGCACAAGTTTATCCATAGAATCTCATTATTTTCATATCAATCCTTCATTACATCCTTAATCATTTTCGCAAATCCAAATTCCAAAAAGTACTTTGTTACAAATGCTGCCACCCACATGGTTTGGTATGGTCAGACATTACTTCCAACTTTATTTATTTATCCTCCTCGGGATTCTTCAGTCCCACCGAAGTGTGCGACATGAGCATTGAAATCTTCAATCTTATGTTTCATCATGGTGGACTTGAGCTTCACCTTCATCATCTCTGCATGCACTTCGCTTAGGTATTCCTGAGTATAACGGAGTCTTGCTTCAAGTATTTCTCCGATCCGCGTATGGCTTCCATGGCTGCTTCACGAACGGCATCGAAGAAAGTTGCTTGTGGCACACGTGAGATGAAAAAGTAATGCCCCATCCTCTTTGGGCAAACTCCTTTCAAACGGTGGAGGTGTACCTCCACATACCAAAGTTCCACTCCTTTTGCATGAAGGTAGCCTTTGTAGACTGCATCTCCTTCAAGGTGAATATGCTTCATCATGTCCTTCAAGATCTTCGGTAATCATGATCACTTGTCGTGGTCATGATCGTTTGTGGCCCTTAAGGAAAGACTCAGAAAGGGTTGTCATCTGCATGTGTAGGATAAGAGGGTGCTCGTAACAAGGGATGTATCTCCATGGGGAAATTGCAATTGTCTCCTTTAAAGTTTGGTGTTCAGTTGTCCATGGTTCAAGATTTTGGGGTCTGGTTGAGATAGAAAGAGAAAGCAATTACCCACTCATCAACAAAATTATCGTTTGTAATGGGCCATTCTACTATGGTTTCGTTTCTAGGTCCTCATTTCTTCAGGTCTTCAATGCTCGGGAGTTTCCAATTCCTCGGCTAGGTGTTTCTCCTCACAATGAGGGCATCCATCCTTGTGTTCCTCCTGGGTGTGTCCTATTCCTCCACAAATCTTGGAGGCATAAGGTTTCTTCTTCGGGTTATCATGGTGCCTCCGGATGAGACGTGATCCCAACAGGGTCTTCTTGAATTCCTCCCAAGTCTTTGCTCCATTCCATCCCTGTATAGCTTGATGCATCTGCCACCATGTTGCAGCACTTCCTTCAAAGTACTGAAGAGCGTACGATACTTCATTCTTCCTTAAAACCAAATTGCTCCCGAAGTTATTCTCCATGTTCTGAATCCATAGCTCTGCCTCCGGCTGGGTTTTCGGTTAAGAGAATATCAGTCCAACTTCAATCATCATCTATGGGGTCCAAAAGTTTTGGGATGAGATATGAGAGAGGTGGGAGGGATACACACAATACAAACAATAGTTTTTGAAGAAAGCGGGTTTTACTTTGTGGCTGTCGGAAAACATCAAACAAATGACAGCTCACAATTCATCGCATCTAACGTGGGTGTATAACATGGATTTGGTCCTCTAACGGTCAAATAATTCTTCTGATTCTTCAAGTCGTCCGAGTCTTCAACTGGTGTAGCTTCAACTCTTCTAATGCATGGTCAAATCCTCTTTACTCTGAAGAGGCCATCAGTTATCCGATATCTTGTCCTTCTTGGAGCGGCTTCAGTTGATTCTTCATGTGCTCAAAAGGGAAAAGGGTATATTCTAACTATTTGAGGTGAGAGTGTCTATTTGATAAAATCAGAAGAGATGAGAAGTAAGAGTCTTTTTGAAAATAAAGTTTTAGAGATTTCCTGTCCTAGGGCTTTCCGGTTTCTAGGGTCACGTCCTACAGTCAACATGTGCTCGATACCATTTACAGAAGCGACCCGACCTCGAACGGTCAAGCCTTCGTGTATCTGTGCCATCCACAGATCAAGATGCTCACACACACAGTACATCAATGTATATATCAAAGTGCAATCACATGCATAAATAACGTAAAACTGATATATACCTCATAATACTCAGCGAAAACAATCAAACGGGTGTGGAGTCCCATCAACGCCATCGGCAGGTTGAGTGTAGACCGTAACCCTGTATCGTAACTCTTACTCGTCGAGGAAATATCTGCAACATGATACGTTGCAGCCGTGTGAAATCAGTACATTGAATGTACCGCAAGATCACAACATGAATAAACAGATGATAAAACTATACTATATGCAATATGGCTTTATGGCTCAGATCTGAATTTTGTTTGCGTAAATGCTGATTTTATTTTACCTACATCAAAGGAATAGAACGAAGTCTGTACTAAGGAGTTTTCTATCATGACATGGTTCCACCAACCGATGTCTCATAGCCCAAAATCATCATAAGTTGCCCACAATTAAGTTATCAATCCGGTGTTGAGAGTTCCGAGATAGATCCAAGTCCAGATGCTCAAATTGTCCGTAACCGGGGACACGGCTAACCGATTAGGTTATAACCCTCTGCAGAGGTTTGTACACTTTACCCGCAAGATTCGATCCCTCTTTTTACGTTCTCGCACTTCAGAGTGTTTGAGAACAAGATGACCGAAACATGGTCTTCCAAAGAGTTCCTCTGACCACTGTCCGGTACTCATCCCATCCTACCGTAGTTCTACATCTGCTAGTACCGTCCCAGCCAGAGTCACTACTAAGGTCAACCAAGCCAGAGCCCATAATGACTTGCGGTTGCACAGGTAAGCTTCCGGTCATGAAGTATTCTTCCGTCTCTTTGAGTCTGGGTGAAGCTTTCCGCAAGATGTCATGGCGCTTCTCCATGCATCCTGCCAACCACTGGGTTCTCCAGGTGCCCGTCACAAATCCTTCACCCAAGAGTGTGTATTGAATTCTTGTCTCGAGTCTTGAAGTCTTGAGGTCTTGAAGGTGCAGTCCTTGCAGATTCCATCATGGAGTTGTCGTCATTGACGTAGAGTCCTCCTTCTTCACACCACTCGTGCACTCATACCAAACCCCGTCTACTATAGCGTAGCATCAAAATAAAATATCGTCCCGGGCTTGGTAACAGGGTGATGGGTTCCTACCTCATGCATACTACTCAACTACAAGGATTCAATAACACTACTGAGGGGTGATTGCAAAGATGTCACTAAATGCAATAAAACATAGGTATGAAAGCATGGTCAAAGTGAACTTGCCTGGTAATACTTGATGAAGATAACAACGCTGTCGAGAAAATGACTTGGTAGAACTAATCGTCACTCCGTTGAAAATCTATATAGTCAAACATAGCATTCACATAAGCAAACATCCTAGCAAACAATTTTAGCACTCGAAATAACAATCAAAACAGCAAGGAAAATCGATAATAAAACTCAAACCAAATCAAAAGAAACTTCAAATAAAACTACAAAGAAAAACTACTAACGAAGATCTATGACTTTGCTACAAACATCTAATATAGTTTTGCCGTAAGTAAAAACTTAACAACAATTAAAATACTAAACTAATAAATTAACAGAAAATAAAATGTAAAATAACTAATTTAACAGAAAGTATTTTTTTCCATAAAATTTTATTTGCAAAAAGAAACAAATAAAAAGCTTTTATAAAACTCTAACTATGACCTATAGAAGGTTTCATACAAAACTAAGGAAAATAATTTCTTTTTTAAGTAAAAATAAATTTTCTCCTGTTGTCTAACAGAAACACAACTAATTTTGTCAAAAGTGACAAAAAGAAATAATTTAAAACTAATAAAAACAATAAATAAAAAGCTAAAACAGAACTAATTTTAAAACAGTATTGTTTTGCTAAAATCCTAATTTAAATTAACCTTAAAAGAAAATACTAATTACTACGGGATAATCTCAGGTCCTAGAGAGCCGGAGCAAAAACAATTAATTAAAATCTATTTTTAAACTCCCGGAATAAGCAAAACAAGCTTTAATTCAAATCTGATCTAACTCAATTTTATAAATCCAAACATAGACAAATAATATATTTTTGGAAACTACAAGAAAATTGTGATCTAACGCACAAAGAATCAGCATCATTGGACTTCTAGATCAAAAGTTATAAGCTAAACAAGAACGGAACTAAATCTGTTACGGAAATAAATCTGAAAATGAAAACGGAGTTACCTGTCGTGAGGCAGAGATGGCAGGAAGGAGGCAGCGATGTGGAGGGCTGCTCCGGCGAGGCGAGGTCGCCGGCGAGGTGGGGGTCGGCGCTTGGGAGGTGGCGCTGGGCGCCTCAGGTGCTGCTCACGCTGGCGTCGGGCTCCTAGGAGAGCTCCGATGAGCGTTCTAGGCAGGAAAAAGGAGGACGGTGGCGAGGTGGCTACGGGCAGGGAGGCGTGGTGATGGGAAAAATGGAGCGAGGAGAGGAGGGGGTTTTATAGGCGGTCTCGGGAGGCGCTGGGATGGAAAGACGAGGGAGATCGGGAAGGTGGAGATTCCTGTCTCCATGGATATGGAAAGCTTCAGAACGTGAGAGGAAACAGAGGAAGGAGATGATCTCTTGTTGGGCTAGAATAGGAAAGTGCTTAATGGGCAAGCAGGTTTTTCCTAATAAAAGCGATTCCATTCCTATTTTTAAAATTAGGAAACTAAAACAATAAAAGGAAATCAAATCAATTCGAATAAAGAGTTTTTATATACTAAAATTATCAGAAAAATAAAATGTAGATGATGAGCATTATTCCACGGCCAAAATAAAAACTTAAAAAAATGTTTTTCAGAAAATCCCTAAAGGCTTTATTTCTTTTTGCAAATAATTTTTAAATAAAAACTTTGGTTTTCTTGGCTCAAATATTTTCAAAAATGCCCCTGATTTTGGAGGGTCATTTTCCTCCGCTCTTTCTTGCTTGCAAGAATTTATTTTTAGGTATTTCTCGGGAAGAAAAATAGAGAAGCAAGTGCAAATATTTGAAAGAATTAAATTGCAAAACTCCGTTCAAATTCTTTATAGTTGAAGAAGTCATGTCATCTTCTCTCATTGATTTTAATAGGATGAATTTGAATTTACGGAGAAGGGAAAGTCATTTTATTCCCTCTCATTCAAAAGTTTTTGAAAAGGTTCAAATTTCACTCAAGTTTAATTCACTCAAGCAAACAAACAAACAATTCAATTAATTATATTAACATTCAAAAATTTGGGATGTTACAGAGTAAGACTCAATGCCCGACCACAGCAGAAGATAGAGAGAAAATGAAAGATGTTCCCTATGCTTCAGCCATAGGCTCTATCATGTATGCAATGCTGTGTACCAGACCTGACGTATGCTTAGCTATAAGCTTGGCAGGAAGGTACCAAAGTAATCCAGGAATGGATCACTGGACAGCGGTCAAGAACATCCTGAAATACCTGAAAAGGACTAAGGATATGTTTCTCGTATATGGAGGTGACAAAGAGCTAGTCGTAAATGGTTACGTCGACGCAAGCTTTGACACTGATCCGGACGATTCTAAATCGCAAACCGGATACGTATTTTTATTAAAGATGGAGCTGTCAGTTGGTGCAGTTCTAAACAAAGCATCGTGGCGGGATCTACATGTGAAGCGGAGTACATAGCTGCTTCAGAAGCAGCAAATGAAGGAGTCTGGATGAAAGAGTTCATTTCCGATCTAGGTGTCATACCTAGTGCATCGGGACCGATGAAGATCTTCCGTGACAATACTGGTGCAATTGCCTTGGCAAGGGAATCCAGATTTCACAAGAGGACCAAGCACATCAAGAGACGCTTCAATTCCATTCGGGACCAAGTCCAAGTGGGAGACATAGAGATTTGCAAAATACATACGGATCTGAATGTTGCAGATCCGTTGACTAAGCCTCTTCCACGAGCAAAACATGATCAGCACCAAGACTCCATGGGTGTAAGGATCATTACTTTGTAATCTAGATTA
This sequence comes from Aegilops bicornis, assembly GCA_021605145.1. Classification (NCBI taxonomy): domain Eukaryota; kingdom Viridiplantae; phylum Streptophyta; class Magnoliopsida; order Poales; family Poaceae; genus Aegilops; species Aegilops bicornis. Next base: position 801,240,432 of record CM038673.1, read on the forward strand.
TTGACTCTAGTGCAAGTGGGAGACTGAAGGAAATATGCCCTAGAGGCAATAATAAAGTTATTATTTATTTCCTTATATCATGATAAATGTTTATTATTCATGCTAGAATTGTATTAACCGGAAACATAATACATGTGTGAATATATAGACAAACAGTATGTCACTAGTATGCCTCTACTTGACTAGCTTGTTAATCAAAGATGGTTATGTTTCCTAACCATAAACAAGGAGTTGTTATTTGATTAACAAGGTCACATCATTAGTAGAATGATCTGATTGACATGACCCATTCCGTTAGCTTAACAGTTGATCGTTTAGTATGTTAATGCTTTCTTCATGACCCATACATATTCCTATAACTATGAGATTATGCAACTCCCGTTTACGGAGGAACACTTTGGGTACTACCAAAGCGTCACAACGTAATCGGGTGATTATAAAGGAGTATTACAGGTGTCTCCAAAGGTACTTGTTGGGTTGGCGTATTTCGAGATTAGGTTTTGTCACTCCGATTGTCGGAGAGGTATCTCGAGCCTTCTCGGTAATGCACATCACTTAAGCCTTGCAAGCATTACAACTAATGAGTTAGTTGTGAGATGATGTATTACGTGAGCGAGTAAAGAGACTTACCGATGTGAGATTGAACTAGGTATTGGATACCGACGATCGAATCTCGGGTAAATAACATACCGATGACAAAGGGAACAACGTATGTCGTTATGCGGTTTGACCGATAAAGATCTTCGTAGAATATGTAGGAACCAATATGGGCATCCAGGTTCCGCTATTGGTTATTGACCGAGAATGGTTCTAGGTCATGTCTACATAGTTCTCGAACCCGTAGGGTCCGCACGCTTAACGCTTCGATGACAGTTCATAATGAGTTTATAAGTATTGATGCACCGAAGGTTGTTCGAGTCCCGGATGTGATCACGGACATGACGAGGAGTCTCGAAATGGTCGAGACATAAAGATTGATATATTGGAAGCCTATGTTTGGACTTGAATGGTTCAGTGAAAGCAGGATGTTCTGCGGAACACCGGGGTTACGGAACCCCGGGGGTATATATGGGCCCTCATGGGCCTTGAGGGAGAAGGAGAAGGGCCGGCCCAGGTGGGCTGCGCCCCTCCCCTTCCAGTCCGAATAGGACAAGGAGAGGCGGCGCCCTTCCCCTTTCCCCTCCCAATCCTAATCCAACTAGGAGAAGGGGAGTCCTACTCCGGTGGGAGTAGGACTCCTGGCGCGCCTCCTCTAGGCCGGCCGGCCCCCTCCCCTTGGCTCCTTTATATCTCACGGGGCAGGGGGCACCCCAAGACACACAAGTTGATCTACGGATCTTTCCTTAGCCGTGTCGGTGCCCCTTCCACCATATTCCACTTGGTCATATCGTCGTAGAGCTTAGGCGAAGCCTGCTTGGGAGAAGTCATATCGTCGCAGTGCTTAGGCGAAGCCCTGCGTCGGTGGAGCATCAACATCGTCATCACGCCCGTCGTCTTGACAGAACTCATCCCGACACTTTGCTGGATCGGAGTCCGGGATCGTCATCGAGCTGAGCGTGTGCAGAACTTCGGAGGTGCCGTACGTTCGGTGCTTGGATCGGTCGGATCGTGAAGACGTACGACTACATCAACCGCGTTGTTATAACGCTTCCTCTTTCGGTCTACGAGGGTACGTGGACGGACACTCTTCCCTCTCGTTGCTATGCCATCACCATGGTCTTGCGTGATCGTAGGAAATTTTTGAAATTACCACGTTCCCCAACACGTGCCGACTGCGATCACATCGACTTTGGAACCATTTCCAACGCGCATCGTCACCTCGTCCTTAGCCAATCTTCGCTTAATCCGTAGTTCCTGTTTCGAGTTGCAAATATTAGCAACAGAACCAGTATCAAATACCGGTACTATCTGCGGTATTAGTAAGGTACACATCAATAACATGTATATCATATATACCTTTGTTCACCTTGCCATCCTTTTATCCGCCAAATACTTGGGGCAGTTCCGCTTCCGGTGTCGGTCTGCTTGCAATAAAAACACTCGGTTTAGGGCTTAGGTCCAGACTTGGGTTTCTTCTCTTGATCAGCAACTTTCTTGCTGTTCTTTTGAAGTTCCTTCTTCTTCCCTTTGCCCTTTTCTTGAAACTAGTGGTCTTGCCGACCATCAACACTTGATGCTCTTTCTTGATTTCTACCTCCATGACTTTCAGATCGCGAAGAGCTCGAGGAATTGTCTTAGTCATCCCTTGCATATTATAGTTCATCACGAAGCTCTTGTAGCTTGGTGGCGATGATTGGAGAATTCTGTCAATGAAACTATCATCCGGAAGATTAACTCCCAGCTGAATTAAGTGATTGTTATACCCGGACATTTTGAGTATGTGTTCACTTGTAACTATTCTCCTCCATCTTGCAGCTATAGAACTTATTGGAGACTTCATATCTCTCAATCCGGGCATTTGCTTGAAATATTAACTTCAACTCCTGGAACATCTCATATGCTCCATGACGTTCAAAAGCGTCGTTGAAGACCCGGTTCTAAGCCGTAAAGCATGGCACACTGAACTATAGATTAGTCATCAGCTACGCTTTGCGGACGTTCATAACTTCGCTCAAGATCTGCAGCAGGCCTGTCACCCAGCGGTGCTTCGGGGCGTAATTTTACGTGCAGCAATGAGGATAATCCTCAAGTTACGGACCCAGTCCGTGTAATTGCTACCATCCTCTTTCAACTTTGCTTTCTCAAGGAACGCATTAAAATTTAACGGAACAACAGCACGAGCCATCTATCTACAGTAAACATAGACAAGCAAAAATACTATCATGTACTAAGTTCATGATTAATTTAAATTTTATTATTCATATTAAAATCTCACACTTAGACAGACATCTCTCTAGTCATCTAAGTGATCACGTGATCCATATCAACTAAACCGTGTCCGATCATCACGTGAGACGGAGTAGTTTCAATGGTGAACATCACTATGTTGATCATATCTACTATATGATACACGCTCGACCTTTCGGTCTCTCGTGTTCCGAGGCCATATCTGTTATATGCTAGGCTCGTCAAGTTTAACTGAGTATTCTGCGTGTGCAACTGTTTTGCACCCGTTGTATTTGAACGTAGAGCCTATCACACCCGATCATCACGTGGTGTCTCAGATGAAGAACTTTCGCATAGCGGTGCATACTCGTGGAGAACACTCCTTGATAATTTTTAGTGAGAGATCATCTTATAATGCTACCGTCAATCAAAGCAAGATAAGATGCATAAAGGATAAACATCACATGCAATCAATATAAGTGATATGATATGGTCATCATCATCTTGTGCTTGTGATCTCCATCGCCAAGCACCGTCATGATCACCATCGTCACCGGTAGCGACACCTTGATCTCCATCGTAGCATCGTTGTCGTCTACGCCAATTTTATGCTTCCACGACTATCACTACCGCTTAGTAATAAAGTAAAGCATTACATCGCGATTGCATTGCATACAATAAAGCGACAACCATATGGCTCCTGCCAGATTGCCGATAACTCGGTTACAAAACATGATCATCTCATACAATAAAATATAGCATCACGTCTTGACCATATCACATCACAACATGCCCTGCAAAAACAAGTTAGACGTTCTCTACTTTGTTGTTGCAAGTTTTACGTGGCTGCTACGGGCTGAGCAAGAACCGTTCTTACCTACGCATCAAAACCACAACGATAGTTTGTCAAATAGACTCCGTTTTAACCTTCTCAAGGACCGGGCGTATGCCACTCAGTTCAACTAAAGTTGGAGAGACAGTCTTCCGCAAGCCATCTATGTGCAAAGCACGTCGAGGAACCGGTCTCGCGTAAATGCAGCGTAATGTTGGTCCGGATCGTCTCGTCCAACAATACCGCTGAACCAAAGTATGACATGCTGGTAGGCAGTATGACTTGTATCGTCCACAACTCACTTGTGTTCTACTCGTGCATATGACATCAACGCATAAAACCTGGCTCGGATACCACCTTGTTGGGGAGCAGTAATTTCAAAAATTTTCCTCACGATCACGCCAAGACCATGGTGATGGCATAGCAACGAGAGGGAGAGTGTCCGTCCACGACTCGTGAGACCGAAAGCGGAAGCGTTATAACAACGCGGTTGATGTAGTCGTGCGTCTTCACGATCCGACCGATCCAAGCACCGAACGTGCGGCACCTCCGAAGTTACTGACATCGTTCAGCTCGATGACGATCCCGGACTCCGATCCAGCAAAGTGTCGGGATGAGTTCCGTCGGCCTGACGGCGTGGTGGCGATGTTGATGCTCCACCGGCGCGGGGCTTCGCCTAAGCTCCATGACGATATGACTTCTCCGCGCAGGGCTTCGCCTAAGCTCTCTGACGGTATGACCAAGTGGAATATGGTGGAAGGGGCACCGCACACGGCTAAGGAAAGATCCGTAGATCAACTTGTGTATCTTGGGGTGCCCCCTGCCCCCGTATATAAAGGAGACAAGGGGGAGGTGGCCGGCCCTATAGGAGGCGCACCAAGGAGGAGTCCTACTCCCACTGGGAGTAGGACTCCCTCCCCTTCTCCTAGTTGGAGTAGGATTGGGGAGGGGGAAAGGGGAAAGGGGCGCCGCCCCCCCTCTCCTTGTCCTATTCGGACTGGAAGGGGGAGGGGGGCGCGCAGCCCACCTGGCCGGCCCTTCTCCTTCTCCCTCAAGGCCCATGAGGGCCCATATACCCCGGGGTTCCGTAACCCCGGTGTTCCGTAATATCCTGTTTTCACTCGGAACCCTTCCAAGTCCAAACATAGGCTTCCAATATATCAATCTTTATGTCTCGACCATTTCGAGACTCCTCGTCATGTCCTTGATCACATCCGGGACTCGAACAACCTTCTGCATCAATACTTATAAACTCATTATGAACTGTCGCCGAAGCGTTAAGCGTGCGGACCCTACGGGTTCGAGAACTATGTAGACATGACCTAGAACCATTCTCGGTCAATAACCAATAGCGGAACCTGGATGCCCATATTGGTTCCTACATATTCTACGAAGATCTTTATCGGTCAAACCGCATAACGACATACGTTGTTCCCTTTGTCATCGGTATGTTACTTACCCGAGATTCGATCGTCGGTATCCAATACCTAGTTCAATCTCGTTCTTTGGTAAGTCTCTTTACTCGTTCCGTAATACATCATCTCACAACTAACTCATTAGTTGTAATGCTTGCAAGGCTTAAGTGATGTGCATTACCGAGAAGGCTGGAGATACCTCTCCGACAATCGGAGTGACAAAACCTAATCTCGAAATACGCCAACCCAACAAGTACCTTTGGAGACACCTGTAGTACTCCTTTATAATCACCCGATTACGTTGTGACGTTTGGTAGCACCAAAGTGTTCCTCCGTAAACGGGAGTTGCATAATCTCATAGTTACAGGAACATGTATGGGTCATGAAGAAAGCATTAACATACTAAGCGATCAAGTGTTAAGCTAACGGAATGGGTCATGTCAATCAGATCATTCTACTAATGATGTGACCTTGTTAATCAAATAACAACTCCTTGTTCATGGTTAGGAAACATAACCATCTTTGATTAACAAGCTAGTCAAGTAGAGGCATACTAGTGACATACTGTTTGTCTATATATTCACACATGTATTATGTTTCCGGTTAATACAATTCTAGCATGAATAATAAACATTTATCATGATATAAGGAAATAAATAATAACTTTATTATTGCCTCTAGGGCATATTTCCTTCACGAGGAACATGCGAGACACCAGAAACAGAAAAGGAGGGAGTGGAAAGAACGCCTTGACTAGCAACAGGAAGAGGTGTGCCATCGGCGGTAAGAACATTAACAGGCGAATCAAGAGGTAGGAGAGAAGACAACACAGAAGAATCAGAAGACATGTGGAAGGAGGCTCCAGAATCCAAAACCCATGAAGATGTACCTGACTGTGTAGATGCCTGCGGTGGTGGAGAGGTGGCTGCAGTCACAGCAGCAGCTGAACCAGTCGACGTAGAGCCTGAGGAAGCCAGGAGGCGTTTGAGCCTCACAATGTCCTGGTCAGTGAGTGATGGAGTCGAGGAAGATCCAAGAGTCCCACTGGAAGAGGAGCGCCGCTGGTCTCGCTTCTTCTCACGGCAATCAGACTCTGGGTGACTGGGCCGAGAACAGTAGCCATAGAAGGTATCACGGCGCGACCGGCCCCTCTCAGTGTAAGCAGGGCGACTCAACCCCCCTGAAGGTGTGGGGAGGAGCGGTGGAGCGGTGAGCCGAGCAGACGACACAGGAGCCCGAGCAGCCAACACAGACGGGACCACCAGCAAACCAGCAGAGCGAAGGCGGGTCTCCTCAGCACGAAGCTCAGCAAGTACCTCCGAGATGGGAACACGACCACGAGCAAGCAAATGTGCACGTCTGGGCTCAAACTCAGAGCGGAGACGAGATAAGAACTCATGGACCTGCTGAAACTCCAGATCAGACCGAGTAGTCTGACAGCAACGACGGGTGCCACAAACAACTGTCCGAAGAGAGTCAAGCTGACGCCAGATGGCAGAGCACTGTGAATAGAACTCATCAACAGAGGAATCACCTTGCTGGAGGGCGTGCTCCTGACGTACCACAGAGAGATAGAGAGCATCACCAGAGGGCTGATAGCGCTGACAAAGGTAAGACCACATCGCTGCAACTGTGCCAAGTCCCATGAATTCCGAAGCAAACTGAGGAAGGACACTGGCAGTAAGAACAGCAGCAGCACGAGCATCATCATTGCACCACTGAGTGTAAGCAGACAGATCATCCCGGTACGCCTAAAGAGCATCGGAGTAAGCAGATACCTGCTGATCATAAGCATCAACTGCCGCATCATCAAGGGCCTTAGCGGCGTCCCGGTCGGCCTGAGAAACCTCAGGAGCAAGTACCGGCGGCACCGGTGGGATTGGAGCCACAGGCGCAACAGGGCATGGCGGGCAGGGAACCTCGCCAGAAAGAACACCCCAGAGAAGAAGACCACGCATGTGGATGCGCATGAATCCCACAAACTCAGCATAGTTGGTGCCATCGAAGATCACTGAGCACCGTGGAACAGCAACATAGCCCGAAGAAGACATGAGGGAACTCTGTTGTCTCCGCTGTTTTTTTTGGTCAACTCTCTGAAGAGGCCCGGATCGGGATCGGGCTGGAGGACGAGCGAGGGAATCCCGCTCAATCAGAAGCGCGAGGGTGGGCGGCCTGAGCTTCGCTCGGCCCGAAGCAGGAGGCTTGGAGGCCGGCGGCCTGGCTCGACCCGGAACGAGCGAGACGGGGAGGCCCGGCGTCCTAGCTCGATCTAGAGCGGGGATCGAGCGAGCGGGACTGCGGGGATCGATCGGGCGGGGCTGCCCGGCGGCTTGGCTCGATCCGGAGCGGGGGCGGAGTCCCCGCGTGAACGGGCAAGGGCCTGGAGCAGGCAGCCGCGGGGAGCAGCGGCCGGGCAGCAGCGGGGGCACCGGCGGCCAGGAGGACCAGGAGCGTGGGCGGCGCGGCCGGAGAAGAGGAGCTCCGGGCGCAGCAGGAGGGCCTGGTCCGGGCAGGCGGCAGGGACAGGTGCCTGATCCGGCCAGCCAGCAACGGAGTGGGCTGGAACGGCAGGATTCGAGGGAGGCTAGGAGGGGAGCGCACGGAGTTGCATCGTGCGAGAGAAGGAGACAAATCTAGCATCTGATACCATGTTGGATAAATGAGCAACTAACTTTACTGAGGGCCAAAGGCCAGTACATATACATGTGTGTCAAAGTGCAGAAAACCCCTTATACAACGGGGATATACCGAAAATGGACTATACACATCTAACAATTGACCCAACCGAACCACATAATGTGCCGTCTCTTGTCGACGCGTCGTTTCATCCGCGCTGGATCCAGGAGGACGTGAAGCACCAATTAGGCATTCTTGGCGCGCTGTCTAATGTCACAACCTTGCACTGGTCGAATTTTGCGGTCACGGTAATATATTCTTCTTGATTAATTGTTCGGTTTGCATCTCCTTAATTAATTTATCCAGGGAAATTCAAAGATAACGAAATGACTGTCTATATATCTATCTGGGTTTCAGTTGTTGTTCAATGAGAGTCATGAGAATCTTCCTCTACTCAAGTTTAAGAACCTGAGAACCTTGTTCCTGGATGTGTGCCGTATCAGCGATGACTTCCTCGGCCTACAGCAATACCTGCGGAGCTCACCTAACCTGCAGAAGCTCACCTTGCGCCATTGCAAGGTGCGACTAAGACTTATTTCATGAACTATTACCATAACTACTCAATACATTGTGTGATATTGATTCCACTCGTATGCGCTGTAAAACAGGTCTTGGATTTCCAACCTACGAAGGAGGTGATCGAACGCCACCAGTCATATTCTAAGGACCTTGCGCAATTCAAGTGCAAGAAGCTTAGGCTTTCAGAAATCATATACCGAGACAGTGATCCTTCTGTCCATCTATTGGTCAAGTTTTTGGTGGGCATGTCGAGGAATCTGCCAAACAACAAGATCGAACTCACTTCGCTCAAAAAAAGGAAAAGGAAAAGCAAGGTCTAACTCACTGAATTATCGATTAGAAAAACTGTATGGCAAAACACTATGCTATCTGTCATTTGCTGATTTCTGCCCAGGTTCCATGTCTAAGCATATGTATCATCTGTCCGCTTTACCTTTTTATTAGTACCTCGCCAAGTGCAAATATATATTGCACGAACCATGCACTTTGTAATAAATATCTATTTTGAGAAATGTAGAATCGAAGATTAATTAACTATATGTTAAGTGAGGATTGACATAAAAAATAAAGTCATGAATCCTTGGGTTTGATTTATTGGATGGTTGGGTGGTTTGGATTTCACCGACTCGTTACTTCTGCACTAGTGTAGATTGGTTCTTTGGTTGATGTGGAAGTGTCTTGTATACCATCGTCCATATGATTTTTTCCTCGTACTGTATGTCACTGATTTTCTGTCAATGAGATTGTTGTCCACCTATACAGTTACAAGGTTAGAACTTTCCTTGCCTTGACTCAAACATCCACTGTCTCTAGCTATATTCAGAAATTAGAAGCGGCAATGATTTAATGTCAAGCTCCATCTCTGCCTGAATGACTACATTCAACGTCATCTACAATGCCATAAACCTACTGACATGGAAAATGTATGTTCCGACATACTCGTTCTTAACCAAGCCTTGTAGCAGCATTGCTCATTAGCATGCCTGACCCAATCGATCCAAGATGAGAAATACGGTTTATGTAAGTTACATGAGGGCCTGACTTACCTGGACGGTGTATGTGTGGAACAAAATATAGGACAACAGATAGTTCCACACAGGAGAGGGTATCGCTTCTCGTATTCGAAAATATCCAGCCACAACCATCATGATAACCTGAAGTAGCCATAGTTATTCAGTGTTGACCCATTCAAAATTTGTGCCGACTTGAAAGGAAAGCAGGATGGGATTTTACATATAAGCAAATAAGGGTTAAGGTGCACTTGTAAGTTTCAAGCCACATGCACGCAACAATCATGAGTGCTTTTTTCGCCAACAGGCACATAAAGATGGTGATTATAAAGTACATAAGGTAGCTGAACTCATTCCGGTGGCCTATCAGCAAGTAGAAAACGACGACGAAATGGACACCAGAAATAGGAAGGGAATGCTAGCTAGTAAGTGGCCTAGTAGGAAAACAAATGTCCTAGAATGCCAATTTGAATCCTCATGGGAATATATATCGAGTAATGCTAGAGTAACAGGGGGTTTACGGGATCGTTACGCGGTTTGTTAGGATTGATTGGCTGAGGTTTAATTAAGTGAGGCGGGCCCACCCCTGAAAATCAGAGGGCAATTAGAGGAGAGCATGCATACAGGTCCGTGAAAGTGCGTGATATTTATCCGTATGTGTAGTATTATCGATATATATCTGCACAGGAGGGAGCAGTATGTTACACACAGTACCTGATGTTGATATGATTTTGGTGCTTATTATTGTTTTCGCCAACCGATTCTAGTTCAAAATTGTTCTACAATTATTATTAGGAAGGAAGTGGCCATAATGTTGCAATTCCATTTTAAAGAAGAAAGGCCCGACATTGATCTCATCAATATGAGCAGGCACTCCACAAGCACTCAGAAGGACGAGAAACGAAACAAAGACAAATATCGCAGAAATCCTAACCAGTCAAAACAATGTGACCTTTGTGCATCAAATCGTAAATACCGTAAATTTACTTGAGAATAAAAATATCTAGTAAATTGAAATGTAACACTGCAGTGATACTAACCACTATAGATGACAATGAATGACCAACGTCGTTAAATATGGTGGCAATTTAGAGGGCAAGAAGTATATACAAGACTCTTTACTAAAATAGGTTTCCCCGGCTCCGGTGAGGGAGGGACGGTGGAGGCGGTGTGCCTTTGGCTCGCTCCACCATTTGTAGTCATTGCTAAGTGCTCTACGGACCTAGATGTATTGCTACTTTCTAGTATTCTTTGTACTGCATTGACTGTTTATGAAAAGTTTGAAAGTTTTTTTTTTGCAAAATAAAAACAAATATAATAGTATGAGCAACAGTCGGTTCTAGCACACTTATTTTGCCTTGACATCATTTTCATGGGTTCATGTGCGTGAGCGGGAATGTGTAAGGATTTGGCTTCTGTATAAGGACATCCGTAGAATTGTGATTTTTGGATTATAAACATGGGACATATGGGTGCAATGGTTGGTGTCAAGAATTTCTGGCATTAAGTTATTCTTTTAAGAGCAACTCCAACTATGCCTCCATCTTCTGTTATCCCTCATTTTGGGGGGTTTTGAGCAGAAAACTCACCCTAATCCTCCCCGCGCTCACCTCCCTATTCGATGGACCAGCATGTGACCCCATTTCCCTTTGATTCTAAATAAGGGGACAAATTGGGGATTCCCATCTCTCCCTACACCCGCATCGATCATTCTACACCAACCGTTGACCATATAATTCCGATGGTTTGTTAGAGTCTGCAGTTCTTGAACTCTTGTTTTCATGGGACAAGAAAAAAAGAAGTAAATGAGGAGGAGTTATGGCTACGATTGAAATGAAACTCGAAAAATAAGGGCTCTCTGTTTTGAGAGCCACCACGCCCCTCACCCACTACACAAAATGGGGGAGTTACGACTACAATTGGAATGCAACTCAAAAAGTGAGGGCTCCCAAAACAAGGAGCCCTATGGCACATCCTGCTTCATGGTTTGCTTCAAATCCTATCTTCTCATCACGGATTGGCCAAGCGTGTACTCGGTGTTCTATTGGGCACTGTTGTGGGTTTTATAGTGAATCCGCAACAAAATCCACTAGTAGAAAACAGGGCTACCGTTCGGGCCTGGCCAGCCCATTAGTCCCGGTTCTTCAAGAACCGGGACCCATGGGGGGTATTAGACCCGGTTCGTGAGCCCGGGGGGCCGGCCGGGGCCTCGTGGGCATTGATCCCGGTTCGTGTAGAACCATTTATCCCGGTTCAAGCCATGAACCGGGACCAATGGTCCTCGCTCCTGGCCCACAAGCATTGGTCCCGGTTCGTGGCTTGAACCGGGACAGAAGGGGGTGCTTTAGTCCCGGTTCATGCCATGAACCGGGACAAATAACTTGCCTATATATACCCACCGCCGCGGCAGAGCACTCTAGTGCTCTGTTTTTTCAATCCGGCGAGGAGAGGGCATTTGGGTGCTCTAGTTCACGTCCTATGCACATGAGGTGTTCAATGAAATACCCGAGCCACACTAGTTAAGCTTTCTCCTCTCGAAGCTCGACCTCGGAGCTCCATTATTTTCGAGATTTGTCTAGATTTAGCGGTCCGTCACGCCCCGTCCCCGTTTTCACCGCCGTTGATCGCCCACGCCGATCTCGTCGCCGGCACCACCGTGGTGAGCCTCTTGTTCTTATCTTTTTTCTGATACTTGTCTGATTTTCTTACTTTAGGTAGATATTTGTCTGATTTTCTTACTTTTGACACACATAATTATATATAATGCATGCAGATGAACGGGCAATGGATGTATGGTGACAGACACACCTCCGAGTACATTAAGAGCATGCATAATTTTCTCGAAGTGACTGAGGCAAACAAGCAGAATGGTTTTATGTGTTGTCCATGCACTAAATGTGGGAATACGAAGTCTTACTCTGACCGGAAAATCCTTCACACCCACCTGCTTTACAAGGGTTTCATGCCACACTATAATGTTTGGACGAGGCACGGAGACATAGGGGTTATGATGGAAGACGACGAAGAAGAAGAGGACGATGACAACTATGTGCCCCCTGAATATGGTGATGCTGCAACGGGGGGAGCTGCTGAAGATCAAGAGGAACCAGACGATGTGCCCGATGATGCTGCAACGGGGGAAGCTGCTGAAGATCAAGAGGAACCAGACGATGTGCCCGATGATGATCTCCGCCGGGTCATTGTCGATGCAAGGACGCAATGTGAAAGTCAAAAGGAGAAGCTGAAGTTTGATCGCATGTTAGAGGATCACAAAAAAGGGTTGTACCCCAATTGCGAAGATCACAACACAAAGCTAGGTACCGTACTGGAATTGCTGCAGTGGAAGGCAAAGAATGTTGTGCCTGACAAAGCATTTGAGAAGCTACTGAAAATATTGAAGAAGAAGCTTCCAAAGGATAATGAATTGCCCGACAGTACATACGCAGCAAAGAAGGTCGTATGCCCTCTAGGATTGTAGGTGCAGAAGATACATGCATGCCCTAATGACTGCATCCTCTACCGCGGTGCGTACGAGGATTTGAACGCATGCCGGTATGCAGTGCATTGCGGTATAAGATCGAGACGAGATGACCACGGTGATGTTGATGGCGAGCCCGCAGGAAGAGAATTCCTGCGAAGGTGATGTGGTATGCTCCTATAATACCATGGTTGAAACGACTGTTCAGAAACAAAGAGCATGCCAAGTTGATGCAATGGCACAGTGAGGACCGTAAGAAAGACGGGAAGTTGAGAGCACTCGCTGACGGGTCGCAGTGGAAGAAGAGCAGAGCATTAATCCGTCAGCAAGTGCTCTCAACTTCCGGTTCTGTGATTTCTTTCGACCAACCATCAATGTTGAAAGAAAGGCAAGCATTTCAAAGGCAAGGCAGATCACCGGAAGAAGCCCGCCATGCGTACCGGTGATTACGTACTTGCTATGGTCAATGATATACACGTAATCTTTGGAAAGGGTCCCGGCAGACTAGCTGTTCCGAGTGATGCTGAGGGAAACGCACCCATGTGGAAGAAGAAATCTATATTTTGGGACCTACCCTACTGGAAAGACCTAGAGGTCCGCTCTTCGATCGACGTGATGCAGGTGATGAAGAACCTTTGTGTGAACCTGCTAGGCTTCTTGGGCGTGTATGGGAAGACAAAAGATACAACTGAGGCATCGGAGGACCTGCAACGTTTGCACGAAAAAGACGGCATGCCTCCAAAGCAGTATGAAGGTCCTGCCAGCTACGCTCTTACCAAAGAAGAGAAGGAAATCTTCTTTGAATGCATGCTTAGTATGAAGGTCCCGACTGGCTTCTCGTCGAATATAAAGGGAATAATAAATATGGCAGAGAAAAAGTTTCAGAACTTAAAGTCTCATGACTGCCACGTGATTATGACGCAACTACTTCCGGTTGCATTGAGGGTCTTCTACCGGAAAACGTCCGATTAGCCATTGTGAAGCTATGTGCATTCCTCAATGCAATCTCTCAGAAGGTGATCGATCCAGAAATCATACCAAGGCTAAGGAGTGATGTGGTGCAATGTCTTGTCAGTTTTGAGCTGGTGTTCCCACCATCCTTCTTCAATATCATGTCGCACGTCCTGGTTCATCTAGTTGACGAGATTGTCATTCTGGGCCCCGTATTTCTACACAATATGTACCCCTTTGAGAGGTTCATGGGAGTCCTAAAGAAATCTGTCCAGAATCGCTAGGCCAGAAGGAAGCATCTCCATGGGCCATCAAACAGAGGATGTCATTGGGTTTTGTGTTGACTTCATTCCTGGCCTTAAGAAGATAGGTCTCCCTAAATCGAGGTATGAGGGGAGGTTGACTGGAAAAGGCACGCTTGGAGGGGAGACAATAATATGCAGGGACGGATATTCTTGGTCTCAAGCACACTACACAGTTCTACAGAACTCTACCTTGGTGACCCCTTATGTCGATGAACACAAGAACAGTCTGCGCTCCAAACACCCGAAGCAGTGCGACGACTGGATTACATGTGACCACATCAGGACTTTCAGTTGTTGGTTGGAAACACGTCTCCGAGGTGAAAACACTGTTTGTGAGGAGTTTTACTCGTTGTCCAGGGGACCATCTTCGACTGTAATGATTTGAAAAGGATACGAGATAAATGTGAATACATTTTACACGATCGCCCAAGATCAAAAGAGCACCAACCAAAACAGCGGTGTCCGCTTTGATGCAGCCACTGAGAGGGGAAATGACACATATTATGGTTACATAGTGGACATATGGGAACTTGACTACGGAGTAGATTTTAAGGTCCCTTTGTTTAAATGCAACTGGGTCAATCTGTCAAGAGGCGAGGTATAGGTAGGCCCATAGTACGGAATGACAACAGTGGATCTGAACAATCTTGGGTACAATGACGAACCATTCTTCCTAGCCAATTGTGTGGCACAGGTTATCTATGTGAAGGACATGTCTACCAAACCGAGAAAAAGAAAAAAATAAGGAAGCGAATACATCATACGATGAGCCAAAGCGCCACATAGTTCTTTCAGAAAAAAGGGACATCGTGGGAGTGAAGGGCTAGACAGACATGTCCGAAGATTATGAAAAGTTTCATGAAATTCCTACCTTCAAAGTCAAGGCTGACCCAAGCATCCTGATAAATGATGAAGATTATCCATGGTTACAGCGCAATAAGGAAAGGACACAAGCGAAGAAAAAGTGAAGACTTTCTCCACAACTATTATGATGATACCATGCCAACTCTCAACCTTTTCGTAGTTAATTTGAAATGCCTGTTGTAACAGACAAGTTTCCGTATGAAATCCTGATACTTTGAAAGAGATTGTCCGTTTTGTACATGAAGTGCATCCATTTTTTGCCGTAACCCTCTCAACTTTCTTGCACATGCTATGTGGATGAAATGATGATACCATGCCAACTTCTAACCTTTTCAGAGTTCATTTGAAATGCTTTTCAATTTCAAGGTCTTATAGCTCAAAAACACCAGTAAATGCTTTTATAAAACTCTAATAGCAAAAGGAATCAACTAAAAAGCTTTTATAAACCTGTAGTAGTTTTTAAACTAAAATTATATAAAATTTATGCAACTAAAATTATCAAAGTATTTTCTGTTCAAAACATGAAAAGCAGAAATAATTGTCTAAATAATTTTTTGTTAAAAACTTTAGTAGCAAAAAGAATTGTCATAAAGATTTTTTTTGATAGAAACTAAAATAACTAAATCTGTTTTTCAATATAATGATAAAATGCAGTAATATTAAATAGAAGGAAAAAGAATCACTCCAAATATATTTTTAGTTGCATAAAGATTATAATTATTCAAATTTGGAAACTAATGGAGTAACAGAAATATTATAATTATTCTGAGCTAAAAGAAAAAAGATTAGAAAAAATAAAGCAAAAGTCAAAAGAAAATAAATAATTCAAAGAAAAAAATAAAAAAAATAAAAATAAAAGTGCCACCTAAAGGGCCACCACGGCCTGAATACGACTAGAAACCCAACAATGGGCCAGGATTCAGGCCTGCAATAGGCCCAATAGGCCCACAGGCACATATAGTGCGTTTAGGCCCGTAAGCCTGCATTTGAGAGGAGCTCGAGAGGGCAGCGGGACCGGGGCTTATAAACCACTCTCGAGCTCCCTCAGCTAGCGAGGTGGGACTAAACTTTCGTGCCGTGACGCGGGCAGCACAAGGTCTTTAGTCCCGGTTGGTGGCACCAGCCGGGACTAAAGGGGCGCATTGGCCCCGGTTGGTGGCACAAACCAGTACCAATGCCCCCCCTTTAGTCCCGGTTGGTGCCACCAACCGAGACCAAAGGCCTCTACTTCCCGCCCTTTGGGCTGCTGAAAAGAGGCCTTTGGTCCCGGTTGGTGGCACCAACCGACTAAAGGCATTAATTCGATTGGTTCCACGAACTGGGACCAATGCTCTGCCTATATAAGCAGCACTCATGAAAATTTGGTTCCGTTCGTTCTTCCCTGCCCGACGCTGCTAGGCTGCCCGTCTCCGCCTCACCGTCGCCGTCGTCGCCCAGCCGTCCCTCGCCGCCCGACGCCGTCGCCGCTTGAACCCAGCGCCCGTGCCCGTGTCCGCAGGTCCCTGCCCGTCGCCGCCCCGCCCCGCGCTGCACCTCACCGTCAATCGTCGCCGCGCCGCCCCTCACGCACCGTCGCCGTCACCGTCCCCAGCCCGTCGTCCTCGCCGCGCCCCTCACGCCGTCGCCATCCCGTGAGCAAAAATTTTGCTAATTTAATTTGATGTAGTAGTTAATTTAGATGTGTAGTATAATTTAGATGTGTAGTTAATTGAGTTAGATTTTGTTAGATTTTTTTGTTAGATCTTTTTGTAGTTCATAGTTTCTTTGTTAGATGTGTAGTAATTTAGATGTGTAATTCATAGATTTTTCTGTTAGATTGTTTTCATATTGTGTAATTTGTTCATATTGTGTTAGATTTTTTTCTGTTAATAGATTTTTTGGTGATATTATTGTTGAATATGCATGTTTGTATGTTCATATATACACAAAGATCGAATATGTCAATTTTTTATGATTTTTTCTGTTCATAGAATTTTTATGATTTTTTTCTGTTGTAATTTTGTTCATAGAATTTTAATGATTCTTTTGTTCATAGAATTTTCTTTGTCAATTTATTGTTCATAGAATGTGCGGAAGATGGTAGACAAAACCCACTACACCGATGGCTCCGAATTAACTTATAAGGAGAAAAATCATCTGATCGCATTTTGTACTGATCTTGAGAATTACAATGTCTACAATCGAACTCCTCAACATTATGGTCAATACGTGCCACTAGTGCACATGTTGAACTATGATAACTACCATGGAGATACCCTGGTAAGATTTTTTACTATTACGACATCCGTGCATCTTTTTGCATACTTCTAAAAGTAGTACATCATTGGTAACTACGAAGTTATTACTATGTTTTTAATAGATAATCCTGAATGATTGTGTGCCTCATCTCATGTACACGCACGGTCGCGTTGATGTTTTGAACATACAACCAGGTCGTCCTACGGATCTCAACTGTCCATACCGGGTTTCTAAAAGAAGTGGAGACATGACAATCAAAGAATGGAAAAAATGTATGGACAGTCGTAAGGAGCTTCTTGGAAGCAAAAGGAAGCGCAAGAATTGGAGACAGGATGATCTCCATTCTTCATAATGGAGAGTCAGGGTCTATATTGTTTTATGCTATTTTGCCTTAAGGGTGTTTAGGTCCTACTTGATACTGATGATCATGTGCTAAGAACAATTATATAGGGTTGGGTTCGATGACTATGAGGATGATGATCGTATGACTTGTTATTAATAACGAGTAGAAGTTGTATGATGATGCATGATCAGTAGGAATGAACATAGCAGTAGTTATATGATGATGATCATTGTTATTATATACGATGATGTATGATGCGAGCATGAGTTATTATATATCAGCGGGTGAAATGAACATAGCAGTAGCGTTGGTAAACCAAGGAAGAAGATATAAGAGAGGACACTTCTCTCTATTAGCTAGCTAATAACAACCTAAATTAACCTCCAAAACCCCTTAACCAGCCGCTTTAAAAAAAAAAAGAAAAACCTCAGCTCCAGCCAGCTGCTGACGCGTGGAAGCCTTTTGGTCCCGGTTCGTGTCACCAACCGGGACCAAAGGCCCCCTTGCCTGGGCTGCCCGCAGTGGCCACGTGAGGCCCATCTGTCCCGGTTCGTGTAAGAACCGGGACTAAATGGGGAGGGCATTAGTACCGACCTTTTTGTCCCGGTTCTTAAAGCGGGACAAAAGGCTCTTACGAACCAGGACAAATGCCATGTTTTCTACTAGTGGTCACAATTTGAATCTGCTTTTCCATCTCACCCGGCTGACGAAAACAAAATAGAAGGGCCCGTTCTATTTTGTTTTGGGAAGAAAGGGCCCGTTCTGTATACATATAGAGTACAGCAAAATGAACGAGACTCTCGCCCATCTGTTCTCCTCACTGCCGATCCCATTCTTTCCAGAGTTGTTGATGTAAAAATGCATTGCCTAGTCTCTTTCATTAGATTGGTTTTTTAGTTGCATTGGCTAAAGCATGCACTTCTACATGGTAACAAAACCAAGAGGTCTTGAGTTCAAGACCCGGCCGGCGCAATTAAATTGCAGCCCACTTCATTGGCTAGAGCATGCACTTCTACAAGAGTCATGTCGGCGGCACAACTGCACTCGGCAGACTAATCGTGCGCATAGCAATCCAGAACGGTGGAAATGCTAGGGGCAGGGTGTTGGGGAACGTAGCAGAAATTCAAAATTTTCCTACGTGTCACCAAGATCTATCTAAGGAGAAACCAGCAACGAGGGGAAGGAGAGTGCATCTACATACCCTTGTAGATCGCTAAGCGGAAGCGTTCAAGAGAACGGGGTTGAAGGAGTCGTACTCATCGTGATCCAAATAACCGGAGATCCTAGTGCCGAACGGACGGCACCTCTGCGTTTAACACACGTACAGCCCGGTGACGTCTCCCATGCCTTGATCCAGCAAGGAGAGAGGGAGAGGTTGAGGAAGACTCCATCCAGCAGCAGCACAACAGCGTGGTGGTGGTGGAGGAGCGTGGCAATCCTGCAGGGCTTCGCCAAGCACTGCGAGATATGAGGAGAAAGAGAGGTAGGGCTGCGCCAACAGGAGAAGAAACTTGTGTGTTGGGCTGCTCCTATGCCTCCACTATATATAGGGGGAGAGGGGGCTGCGCCCCCACCTCGGTTTCCACCCCCTAGGGGCGGCGGCCAGCCCTAGATCCCATCTAGGGGGGCGGCCAGGGGGGGAGAGGGGGAAACTTGCCCCCCTAGCAAGGTGGGGCGCCCCCTCCCCAAACCCTAGGCGCCTTGGGCCCTTGTGGGGGGGCGCACCAGCCCACCTGGGGCTGGTCCCCTCCCACACTTGGCCCATTCTGCCCTCCGGGGATGGTGGCCCCACTTGGTGGACCCCCGGGACCCTCCCGGTGGTCCCGGTACGTTACCGATAAAACCCGAAACTTTTCCGGTGACCAAAACAAGACTTGCCATATATAAATCTTTACCTCCGGACCATTCCGGAACTCCTCGTGACGTCCGGGATCTCATCCGAGACACCAAACAACATTCGGTAACCACATACAAACTTCCTTTATAACCCTAGCATCATCGAACCTTAAGTGTGTAGACCCTACGGGTTCGGGAACCATGCAGACATGACCGAGACGTTCTACGGTCAATAACCAACAGCGGGATCTGGATACCCATGTTGGCTCCCACATGTTCCATGATGATCTCATCGGATGAACCATGATGTCAAGGACTCAATCGATCCCATATACAATTCCCTTTGTCTAGCGGTATTGTACTTGCCCGAGATTCGATCGTCGGTATCCCGACACCTTGTTCAATCTCGTTACCGGCAAGTCTCTTTACTCGTTCCATAACACATCATCCCGTGATCAACCCCTTGGTCACATTGTGCACATTATGATGATGTCCTACCGAGTGGGCCCAGAGATACCTCTCCGTTTACAGAGTGACAAATCCAGTCTCGATTCGTGCCAACCCAACAGACACTTTCGGAGATACCGTAGTGCACCTTTATAGCCACCCGATTACGTCGTGGCGTTTGGTACACCCAAAGCATTCCTCACGGTATCCAGGAGTTGCACAATCTCATGGTCTAAGGAAATGATACTTGACATTAGAAAAGCTTTAGCATACGAACTACGATCTTTGTGCTAGGCTTAGGATTGGGTCTTGTCCATCACATCATTCACCTAATGATGTGATCCCGTTATCAACGACATCCAATGTCCATGGTCAGGAAATCCTAACCATCTATTGATCAACGAGCTAGTCAACTAGAGGCTTACTAGGGACATGGTGTTGTCTATGTACCCACACATGTATCTGAGTTTCCTATCAATACAATTATAGCGTGGATAATAAACGATTATCATGAACAAGGAAATATAATAATAACTAATTTATTATTGCCTCTAGGGCATATTTCCAACAGTCTCCCACTTGCACTAGAGTCAATAATCTAGTTCACATCACCATGTGATTAACACTCACAGGTCACATCGCCATGTGACCAACATCCAAAGAGTTTACTAGAATCAATAATCTAGTTCACATCACTATGTGATTAACACTCAATGAGTTCTGGGTTTGATCATGTTTATGCTTGTGAGAGAGGTTGTAGTCAGCAGTGCGCAATATTCAGATCCCTATGTATTTACATAAAACTTTATGTCATATCATAGATGCTGCTACCACGTTCCACTTGGAGCTATTTCAAATTGTTGCTCCATTATACGTATCCGGTATCTCTACTCAGAGCTATCCGGATAGGTGTTAAGCTTGCATCAACGCAACTCTTTACGTCGAACTCTTTATCACCTCCATAACCGAGAAACATATCCTTATTCCTCTAAGGATAATTTTGACCGCTGTCTGATGATCCATTCCTGGATCACTCTTGTACCCCCTTGCCAGACTCATGGCAAGGCACACTTCCAGTGCGGTACACAGCATAGCATACTCTGAGCCTATATGCGAAGCATAGGGGATGACCTTCGTCCTTTCTCTCTCTTATGCCGTGGTCGAGCTTTAACTCTTAACTTCATACCTTAAAACATAGGCAAGAACTCCTTCTTTGACTGATCCATCTTGAACACCTTAAATATCATGTCAAGGTATGTGCTCATTTGAAAGTACCATTTAGCATTTTTGATCTATCCTCATAGATCTTGATGCTCAATGTTCAAGTAGCTTAATCCAGTTTTTCTATTGAAAAACACCTTTCAAATAACCCTATATGCTTTCCAGAAATTCTACATCATTTCTGATCAACAATATGTCAACAACATATACTCATCAGAAATTCTATAGTGCTCCCACTCACTTCTTTGGAAATACAAGTTTCTCATAAACTTTGTATAAACCCAAAATCTTTGATCATCTCATCAAAGCGCACATTCTAACTCCGAGATGCTTACTCCGGTCCTTAGAAGGATCATTGGAGCCAGCATACCTTTTAGCATCCTTAGGATCGACAAAAACTTTCTGATTGTATCACATACAACCTTTCCTTACGAAGACTGGTAAGGAAACTCGTTTTGACATCCATCTGCCAGATTTCATAAATTCAGCTAATGCTAACATGATTCCGACGGACTTAAGCATCGCTACGGATGAGAAAATCTCATCGTAGTCAACTCCTTGAACTTGTGAAAAACTCTTTTCCACAAGTTGAGCGTCATAGACGGTGACATTACCGTCCACGTCCG
This sequence comes from Aegilops bicornis, assembly GCA_021605145.1. NCBI lineage: Eukaryota > Viridiplantae > Streptophyta > Magnoliopsida > Poales > Poaceae > Aegilops > Aegilops bicornis. The sequence continues at coordinate 801,262,019 of CM038673.1, forward strand.
TCGTCTTCTTAAAGATCCATTTATCTCAATGGCTTGCCGATGATCGGGCAAGTCCACCAAAGTCCATGCTTTGTTCTGATACATGGATCCTATCTCGGATTTCATGGCTTCTAACCATTTGTCGGAATATGAGCCCACCATCGCTTCCCCATAGCTCATAGGTTCATTGTTGTCTAGCAACATGACCTTCAAGACATGATTACTGTATCACTCTGAAGTAGTACGCATCCTTGTCCCCTTACGAGGTACGGTAGTGACTTGATCCAAAACTTCATGATCACTATCATAAGCTTCTACTTCAATTGGTGTAGGCGCCACAGGAACAACTTCCTGTGCCCTGCTACACACTTGTTGAAGTGACGGTTCAATAACCTCATCAAGTCTCCACCATCCTCCCACTCAATTCTTTCGAGAGAAACTTTTCCTCGAGAAAGGACTCGTTTCTAGAAACAATCACTTTTGCTTCCGGATCTGAATTAGGAGGTATACCCAACCATTTTGGGTATCCTATGAAGATGCATTTATCCGTTTGGGTTCGAGCTTATCACGATGAAACTTTTTCACATAAGCGTCGCAGCCCCAAACTTTCAAGAAACGACGACTTAGGTTTCTCTAAACCATAGTTCTCACGGTGTCATCTCAGCGGAATTACGTGGTGCCCTATTAAAGTGAGTGCGGTTGTCTTTAATGCCTAACCCATGAGCGATAGTGGTAATTCGATAAGAGACATCATAGTGCGCACCATATCCAATAGGGTGCAACTATGATGTTCGGACACACCATCACACTATGGTGTTCCAGGCGGTATTAATTGTGAAACATTTCCACAATGTCTTAATTGCGTGCCAAAGCTCGTAACTTAGATACTCATCTCTATGATCATATCATAGAAATTTTATCCTCTTGTCACGATGATCTTCAACTTCACTCTGAAATTACTTGAACCATTCAATAATCCAGACTTGTGTTTCATCAAGTAAATACACTCAGTATCTACTCAAATCATCTGTGAAGTAAGAACATAACGATATTCACTGCATGCCTCAGCACTCATTGGACTGCACACATCAAAATGTGTTACTTCCAACAAGTTGCTATCTTGTTCCATCTTACTGAAAACGAGGCTTTTAAATCATCTTGCCCATGTGGTATGATTTGCATATCTCAAGTGGTTCAAAATCAAGTGAGTCCAAACGATCCATCTGCATGGAGTTTCATCATGCGTATACACCAATAGACATGGTTCGCATGTCTCAAACTTTTCAAAAGCGAGTGAGTCCAAAGATCCATCAACACGGAGCTTCTTCATGCGTTTTACACCAATATGACTTACATGGCAGTGCCACAAGTAAGTGGTACTATCATTACTATCTTATATCTTTTGGCATGAAAATGTGTATCACTACGATCGAGATTCAATAAACCATTCCTTTAGGTGCAAGACCATTGAAGGTATTATTCAAATAAATAGAGTAACCATTATTCTCCTTAAATGAATAACCGTATTGCAATAGACATAATTCAATCATGTATATGCTCAACGCAAACACCAAATGACAATTATTTAGGTTTAACACCAATCTCGATGATAGAGGGAGCGTGCGATGCTTGATCACATCAACCTTGGAAACACTTCCAACACATATAAATCGACTCACATTTAGCTAGTCTCCGTTTATTCCGTAGCTTTTATTTGAGCTACTAACACTTAGCAACCGAACCGGTATCTAATACCCTGGTGCTACTAGGAGTACTAGTAAAGTACACAATAACTTAATGTATATCCAATATACTTCTATCGACCTTGCCAGCCTTCTTATCTACCAAGTATCTAGGGTAATTCTGCTCCAGTGGCTGTTCCCCTTATTACAGAAGCACTTAGTCTCGGGTTTGGGTTCAACCTTGGGTTTCTTCACTGGAGCAACAACTGATTTGCCGTTTCATGAAGTACCCCTTCTTGCCCTTGCCCTTCTTGAAACTAGTGGTTTCACTAACCATCAACAATTGATGCTCCTTCTTGATTTCTACTTTCACGGTGTCAAACATCGTGAATATCTCAAGGATCATTATATCTATCCCTGATTTGTTATAGTTCATCACGAAGCTCTAGCAGCTTGGTGGCAATGACTTTGGAGAAGCATCACTATCTCAACTGGAAGATCAACTCCCACTCGATTCAAGTGATTGTTGCACTCAGACAATCTGAGCACAAGCTCAACGATTGAGCTTTTCTCCTTTAGTTTGCAGGCTAAGAAAATTGTCGGAGGTCTTACACCTCTTGACGTGGGCACGAGCCTGAAATCCCAATTTCAGCCCTCGAAACATCTCATATGTTCCCGATGTTTCAAAAACGCCTTTGGTGCCTCAACTTTAAACCGTTTAACTGAACTATCACGTAGTTATCAAAGCGTGTATGTCCGATGTTCGCAACATCCACAGAACGGCGTTTGGGGTTTAGCACACTGAGCGGTGCATTAAGGACATAAGCTTTCTTCTGTCCGCATAATCGCCATCTTGTCAAATTTCAACTATATTTTCTCTAGGAACATATCTAAAACAGTAGAACTATAGCGCGAGCTATGACATAATTTGCAAAGGGCTTTTGACTATGTTCAGGATAATTAAGTTCATCTAATGAACTCCCACTCAGATAGACATCCCTCTATTCATCTAAGTGATTACATGATCCGAGTCAACTAGGCCGTTTCCGATCATCACGTGAGACGGATTAGTCATCATCGGTGAACATCTTCATGTTGATCGTATCCTCCATACGACTCATGCTCGACCTTTCGGCCTCTTGTGTTCCGAGGCCATGTCTGTACATGCTAGGCTCGTCAAGTTAACCTAAGTGTTTCGCGTGTGTAAATCTGGCTTACACCCGTTGTATGTGAACGTAAGAATCTATCACACCCGATCATCACGTGGTGCTTGAAACAACGAACTTACATAGCGGTGCACAGTTAGGGGGAAGACTTTCTTGAAATTTTAATGAGGGATCATCTTATTTACTACCGTCGTTCTAAGCAAATAAGATGCATAAACATGATAAACATCACATGCAATCAAATAGTGACATGATATGGCAAATATCATTTTGCTCCCTTTGATCTCCATCTTCAGGCTCCATGATCATCATCGTCACCGACATGACACCTTGATCTCCATCATCATGATATCCATCATCGTGTCCCCATGAAGTTGTCTCGCCAACTTATTACTTCTACTACTATGGCTACCGGTTAGCAATAAAGTAAAGTAATTACATGGCGTTTGTTCAATGACACGCAGGTCATACAATAAATTAAGACAACTCCTATGGCTCCTGCCGGTTGTCATACTCATCGACATGCAAGTCGTGATTCCTATGACAAGAACATGATCAATCTCATACATCACATATCATTCATCACATTCTTCTTGGCCAGATCACATCACATAGCATACCTGCAAAAACAAGTTAGACGTCCTCTAATTGTTGTTTGCATGTTTTCTGATAAGCGGCTATGGGTTTCTAGCAAGAACGTTTCTTACCTCGCCAAAACCACAACGTGATATGCCAATTGCTATTTACCCTTCATAAGGACCCTTTTCATCGAATCCGTTCCGACTAGAGTGGGAGGCGGCACCCGCTAGCCACCTTATGCACCAAGTGCATGTCGATTCGGTGGAACTGTCTCACGTAAGTGTGCGTGTAAGGTCGGTCCGGGCTGCTTCATCCCACAATACCGTCGAAACAAGATTGGACTAGTAACGGTAAGCATATTGAACAAAATCAACGCCCACAACTACTTTGTGTTCTACTCGTGCAAAGAATCTACGCAATAGACCTAGCTCATGATGCCCTTTGTTGGGGAACGTAGCAGAAATTCAAAAATTTCCTACGTGTCACCAAGATCTATCTAAGGAGAAACCAGCAACGAGGGGAAGGAGAGTGCATCTACATACCCTTGTAGATCGCTAAGCGGAAGCGTTCAAGAGAATGGGGTTGAAGGAGTCGTACTCGTCGTGATCCAAATCACCGGAGATCCTAGTGCCCAACAGACGGCACCTCCGTGTTCAACACACGACAGGGCGGTGGCGTCTCCCATGCCTTGATCCAGCAAGGAGAGAGAGAGAGGTTGAGGAAGACTCCATCCAGCAGCAGCACTACAGCGTGGTGGTGGTGGAGGAGCATGGCAATCTGCGAGGCTTCGCCAAGCACTGCGAGATATGAGGAGAAAGAGAGGTAGGGCTGCGCCAACAGGAGAAGAAACTTATGTGTTGGGCAGCTCCTGTGCCTCCACTATATATAGGGGAGAGGGGCTGTGCCCCACCTTGGTTTCCACCCCCTTGGGGCGGCGGCCAGCCCTAGACCCCATCTCGGGGGGCGGCCAAGGGGGGGGGGGAGAGGGGAAACTTGCCCCCCAAGCAAGGTGGGGTGCCCCCTCCCCAAACCCTAGGCGCCTTGGGCCCTTGTGGGGGGGTGCACCAGCCCACCTGGGGCTGGTCCCCTCCCACACTTTTCCCATGCTGCCCTCCGGGGATGGTGGCCCCACTTGGTGGACCCCCGGGACCCTCCCGGTGGTCCCGGTACGTTACTGATAAAACCCGAAACTTTTCCGGTGACCAAAACATGACTTCCCATATATAAATCTTTACCTCCGGACCATTCCGGAACTCCTCGTGACGTCCAGGATCTCATCCGAGACTCCGAACAACCTTCGGTAACCACATACACGCTTCCTATATCACCCTATCGTCATCGAACCTTAAGTGTTTAGACCCTACGGGTTCGGGAACCATGCGACATGACCGAGACGTTCTCGGTCAATAACCAACAGCGGGATCTGGATACCCATGTTGGCTCCCACATGTTCCACGATGATCTCATCGGATGAACCATGATGTCAAGGACTCAATCGATCCCGTATACAATTCCCTTTGTCTAGCGGTATTGTACTTGCCCGAGATTCGATCGTCGGTATCCCGACACCTTGTTCAATCTCGTTACCGGCAAGTCTCTTTACTCGTTCCATAACACATCATCCCGTGATCAACCCCTTGGTCACATTGTGCACATTATGATGATGTCCTACCGAGTGGGCCCAGAGATACCTCTCCGCTTATTACAGAGTGACAAATCCCAGTCTCGATTCGTGCCAACCCAACAGACACTTTCGGAGATACCTGTAGTGCACCTTTATAGCCACCCGATTCGTTGTGGCGTTTGGTACACCCAAAGCATTCCTACGGTATCCGGGAGTTGCACAATCTCATGGTCTAAGGAAATGATACTTGACATTAGAAAAGCTTTAGCATACGAACTACGATCTTTGTGCTAGGCTTAGGATTGGGTCTTGTCCATCACATCATTCACCTAATGATGTGATCCCGTTATCAACGACATCCAATGTCCATGGTCAGGAAATCCTAACCATCTATTGATCAACGAGCTAGTCAACTAGAGGCTTACTAGGGACATGGTGTTGTCTATGTACCCACACATGTATCCGAGTTTCCTATCAATACAATTATAAGCGTGGATAATAAACGATTATCATGAACAAGGAAATATAATAATAACTAATTTATTATTGCCTCTAGGGCATATTTCCAACAGTCTCCCACTTGCACTAGAGTCAATAATCTAGTTCACATCACCATGTGATTAACACTCACAGGTCACATCGCCATGTGACCAACATCCAAAGAGTTTACTAGAATCAATAATCTAGTTCACATCACTATGTGATTAACACTCAATGAGTTCTGGGTTTGATCATGTTTATGCTTGTGAGAGAGGTTGTAGTCAACGGGTCTGCAATATTCAGATCCCTATGTATTTCACAAAACTTTATGTCATATCATAGATGCTGCTACCACGTTCCACTTGGAGCTATTTCAAATTGTTGCTCCATTATACGTATCCGGTATCTCTACTCAGAGCTATCCGGATAGGTGTTAAGCTTGCATCAACGCAACTCTTTACGTCGAACTCTTTATCACCTCCATAACCGAGAAACATATCCTTATTCCTCTAAGGATAATTTTGATCATTGTCCGATGATCCATTCTGGATCACTCTTGTACCCCTTGCCGGACTCATGGCAAGGCACACTTCCAAAGGCGGTACACAGCATAGCATACTACAGAGCCTATGTCTGAAGCATAGGGGATGACCTTCGTCCTTTCTCTCTCTTATGCCGTGGTCGAGCTTTAACTCTTAACTTCATACCTTAAAACATAGGCAAGAACTCCTTCTTTGACTGATCCATCTTGAACACCTTAAATATCATGTCAAGGTATGTGCTCATTTGAAAGTACCATTTAGCATTTTGATCTATCCTCATAGATCTTGATGCTCAATGTTCAAGTAGCTTAATCCAGTTTTCTATTGAAAAACACCTTTCAAATAACCCTATATGCTTTCCAGAAATTCTACATCATTTATGATCAACAATATGTCAACAACATATACTCATCAGAAATTCTATAGTGCTCCCACTCACTTCTTTGGAAATACAAGTTTCTCATAAACTTTGTATAAACCCAAAATCTTTGATCATCTCATCAAAGCGCACATTCTAACTCCGAGATGCTTACTCCAGTCCTTAGAAGGATCGCTGGAGCCAGCATACCTTTTAGCATCCTTAGGATCGACAAGAACTTTCTGATTGTATCACATACAACCTTTCCTTACGTAAGACTGGTAAGGAAACTCGTTTTGACATCCATCTGCCAGATTTCATAAATTCAGCTAATGCTAACATGATTCCGACGGACTTAAGCATCGCTACGGATGAGAAAATCTCATCGTAGTCAACTCCTTGAACTTGTGAAAAACTCTTTGCCACAAGTCGAGCTTCATAGACGGTGACATTACCGTCCACGTCCGTCTTCTTCTTAAAGATCCATTTATCTCAATGGCTTGCCGATCATCGGGCAAGTCCACCAAAGTCCATGCTTTGTTCTGATACATGGATCCTATCTCGGATTTCATGGCTTCTAACCATTTGTCGGAATATGAGCCCACCATCGCTTCCCCATAGCTCGTAGGTTCATTGTTGTCTAGCAACATGACCTTCAAGACATGATTACTGTACCACCGGGGAAGTAGTACGCATCCTTGTCCCCTTACGAGGTGCGGTAGTGACTTGATCCAAAACTTCATGATCACTATCATAAGCTTCTACTTCAATTGGTGTAGGCGCCACAGAACAACTTCTGTGCCCTGCTACACACTAGTTGAAGTGACGGTTCAATAACCTCATCAAGTCTCCACCATCCTCCCACTCAATTCTTTCGAGAGAAACTTTTCCTCGAGAAAGGACTCGTTTCTAGAAACAATCACTTTTGCTTCCGGATCTGAATTAGGAGGTATACCCAACCATTTTGGGTATCCTATGAAGATGCATTTATCCGTTTTGGGTTCGAGCTTATCACGATGAAACTTTTTCACATAAGCGTCGCAGCCCCAAACTTTCAAGAAACGACAGCTTAGGTTTCTCTAAACCATAGTTCTCACGGTGTCATCTCAACGGAATTACGTGGTGCCCTATTAAAGTGAGTGCGGTTGTCTTTAATGCCTAACCCATGAACGATAGTGGTAATTCGATAAGAGACATCATGGTACGCACCATATCTAATAGGGTGCAACTATGATGTTCGGACACACCATCACACTATGGTGTTCCAGGCGGTATTAATTGTGAAACATTTCCACAATGTCTTAATTGCGTGCCAAAGCTCGTAACTCAGATACTCATCTCTATGATCATATCATAGAAATTTTATCCTCTTGTCACGATGATCTTCAACTTCACTCTGAAATTACTTGAACCATTCAATAATCCAGACTTGTGTTTCATCAAGTAAATACACTTATTATCTACTCAAATCATCTGTGAAGTAAGAACATAACGATATTCACTGCATGCCTCAGCACTCATTGGACTGCACAAATCAAAATGTGTTACTTCCAACAAGTTGCTATCTTGTTCCATCTTACTGAAAACGAGGCTTTTCAGTCATCTTGCCCATGTGGTATGATTTGCATATCTCAAGTGGTTCAAAATCAAGTGAGTCCAAACGATCCATCTGCATGGAGTTTCATCATGCGTATACACCAATAGACATGGTTCGCATGTCTCAAACTTTTCAAAAACGAGTGAGTCCAAAGATCCATCAACACGGAGCTTCTTCATGCGTTTTACACCAATATGACTTACATGGCAGTGCCACAAGTAAGTGGTACTATCATTACTATCTTATATCTTTTGGCATGAAAATGTGTATCACTACGATCGAGATTCAATAAACCATTCCTTTAGGTGCAAGACCATTGAAGGTATTATTCAAATAAATAGAGTAACCATTATTCTCCTTAAATGAATAACCGTATTGCAATAGACATAATTCAATCATGTATATGCTCAACGCAAACACCAAATGACAATTATTTAGGTTTAACACCAATCTCGATGATAGAGGGAGCGTGCGATGCTTGATCACATCAACCTTGGAAACACTTCCAACACATATCGTCAGCTCACATTTAGCTAGTCTCCGTTTATTCCGTAGCTTTTATTTCGAGTTACTAACACTTAGCAACCGAACCGGTATCTAATACCCTGGTGCTACTAGGAGTACTAGTAAAGTACACAATAACTTAATGTATATCCAATATACTTCTATCGACCTTGCCAGCCTTCTTATCTACCAAGTATCTAGGGTAATTCTGCTCCGATTGGCTGTTCCCCTTATTACGTAAGCACTTAGTCTCGGGTTTGGGTTCAACCTTGGGTTTCTTCTTTGGAGCAACAACTGATTTGCCGTTTCATGAAGTACCCTTCTTGCCCTTGCCCTTCTTGAAACTAGTGGTTTCACTAACCATCAACAATTGATGCTCCTTCTTGATTTCTACTTTCACGGTGTCAAACATCGTGAATATCTCAAGGATCATTATATCTATCCCTGATTTGTTATAGTTCATCACGAAGCTCTAGCAGCTTGGTGGCAATGACTTTGGAGAAGCATCACTATCTCAACTGGAAGATCAACTCCCACTCGATTCAAGTGATTGTTGCACTCAGACAATCTGAGCACAAGCTCAACGATTGAGCTTTTCTCCTTTAGTTTGCAGGCTAAGAAAATTGTCGGAGGTCTTACACCTCTTGACGTGGGCACGAGCCTGAAATCCCAATTTCAGCCCTCGAAACATCTCATATGTTCCCCGATGTTTCGAAAAACGTCTTTGGTGCCTCAACTTTAAACCGTTTAACTGAACTATCACGTAGTTATCAAAACGTGTATGTCCGATGTTCGCAACATCCACAGACGACGTTTGGGGTTTAGCACACTGAGCGGTGCATTAAGGACATAAGCTTTCTTCTGTCCGCATAATCGCTACTGTCAAGTTTCAACTATATTTTCTCTAGGAACATATCTAAAACAGTAGAACTATAGCGCGAGCTATGACATAATTTGCAAAGGGCTTTTGACTATGTTCAGGATAATTAAGTTCATCTAATGAACTCCCACTCAGATAGACATCCTCTATTCATCTAAGTGATTACATGATCCGAGTCAACTAGGCCGTTTCCGATCATCACGTGAGACGGATTAGTCATCATCGGTGAACATCTTCATGTTGATCGTATCCTCCATACGACTCATGCTCGACCTTTCGGCCTCTTGTGTTCCGAGGCCATGTCCGTACATGCTAGGCTCGTCAAGTTAACCTAAGTGTTTGGCGTGTGTAAATCTGGCTTACACCCGTTGTATGTGAACGTAAGAATCTATCACACCCGATCATCACGTGGTGCTTGAAACAACGAACTTACATAGCGGTGCACAGTTAGGGGAAGACTTTCTTGAAATTTTAATGAGGATCATCTTATTTACTACCGTCGTTCTAAGCAAATAAGATGCATAAACATGATAAACATCACATGCAATCAAATAGTGACATGATATGGCAAATATCATTTTGCTCCCTTTGATCTCCATCTTCAGGCTCCATGATCATCATCGTCACCGACATGACACCTTGATCTCCATCATCATGATATCCATCATCGTGTCCCCAAGAAGTTGTCTCGCCAACTTATTACTTCTACTACTATGGCTACCGGTTAGCAATAAAGTAAAGTAATTACATGGCGTTTGTTCAATGACACGCAGGTCATACAATAAATTAAGACAACTCCTATGGCTCTGCCGGTTGTCATACTCATCGACATGCAAGTCATGATTCCTATGACAAGAACATGATCAATCTCATACATCACATATCATTCATCACATTCTTCTTGGCCATATCACATCACATAGCATACCCTGCAAAAACAAGTTAGACGTCCTCTAATTGTTGTTTGCATGTTTTACGTGGCGGCTATGGGTTTCTAGCAAGAACGTTTCTTACCTACGCAAAACCACAACGTGATATGCCAATTGCTATTTACCCTTCATAAGGACCCTTTTCATCGAATCCGTTCCGACTAGAGTGGGAGAGACTGGCACCCGCTAGCCACCTTATGCACCAAGTGCATGTCAGTCGGTGGAACCCGTCTCACGTAAGTGTACGTGTAAGGTCGGTCCGGGCTGCTTCATCCCACAATACCGTCGAAACAAGATTGGACTAGTAACGGTAAGCATATTGAACAAAATCAACGCCCACAACTACTTTGTGTTCTACTCGTGCAAAGAATCTACGCAATAGACCTAGCTCATGATGCCACTGTTGGGGAACGAAGCAGAAATACAAAAATATCCTACGTGTCACCAAGCTCAATCTATGGAGAAACCAGCAACGAGCGGAAGGAGAGTGCAACTACATACCCTTGTAGATCGCTAAGCGGAAGCGTTCAAGAGAATGGGGTTGAAGGAGTCGTACTCGTCGTGATCCAAATCACCGGAGATCCTAGTGCCGAACGGACGGCACCTCCGTGTTCAACACACGTACAGGACGGTGACGTCTCCCATGCCTTGATCCAGCAAGGAGAGAGAGAGAGGTTGAGGAAGACTCCATCCAGCAGCAGCACTACAGCGTGGTGGTGGTGGAGGAGCATGGCAATCCTGCAGGGCTTCGCCAAGCACTGCGAGATATGAGGAGAAAGAGAGGTAGGGCTGCGCCAACAGGAGAAGAAACTTATGTGTTGGGCAGCTCCTATGCCTCCACTATATATAGGGGGAGAGGGGGCTGTGCCCCCACCTAGGTTTCCACCCCCTAGGGGCGGCGACCAGCCCTAGATCCCATCTAGGGGGCGGCCAAGGGGGGGGGGGGGAGAGAGGGGGAAACTTGCCCCCCAAGCAAGGTGGGGTGCCCCCTCCCCAAACCCTAGGCGCCTTGGGCCCTTGTGGGGGGGTGCACCAGCCCACCTGGGGCTGGTCCCCTCCCACACTTTTCCCATGCTGCCCTCCGGGATGGTGGCCCCACTTGGTGGACCCCGGGACCTCCCGGTGGTCCCGATGCGTTCTTGATAAAACCGAAACTTTTCCGGTGACCAAAACATGACTTCCCATATATAAATCTTTACCTCCGGACCATTCCGGAACTCCTCGTGACGTCCAGGATCTCATCCGGGACTCCGAACAACATTAGCAACCACATACAAACTTCCTTTATAACCCTATCGTCATCGAACCTTATGTGTGTAGACCCTACGGGTTCGGGAACCATGCAGACATGACCGAGACGTTCTCCGGTCAATAACCAACAGCGGGATCTGGATACCCATGTTGGCTCCCACATGTTCCATGATGATCTCATCGGATGAACCACGATGTCAAGGACTCAATCGATCTCGTATACAATTCCCTTTGTCTAGCGGTATTGTACTTGCCCGAGATTCGATCGTCGGTATCCCGATACCTTGTTCAATATCGTTACCGGCAAGTCTCTTTACTCGTTCGTAACACATCATCCCGTGATCAACCCCTTGGTCACATTGTGCACATTATGATGATGTCCTACCGAGTGGGCCGAGAGATACCTCTTCGTTTACAGAGTGACAAATCCAGTCTCGATTCGTACAACCCAATGTACACTTTCGGAGATACCTGTAGTGCACCTTTATAGCCACCCGATTACGTTGTGACGTTTGGTACACCCAAAGCATTCCTACGGTATCCGGGAGTTGCACAATCTCATGGTCTAAGGAAATGATACTTGACATTAGAAAAGCTTTAGCATACGAACTACGATCTTTGTGCTAGGCTTAGGATTGGGTCTTGTCCATCACATCATTCTCCTAATGATGTGATCCCGTTATCAACGACATCCAATGTCCATGGTTAGGAAACCGTAACCATCTATTGATCAACGAGCTAGTCAACTAGAGGCTTACTAGGGACATGGTGTTGTCTATGTACCCACACATGTATCTGAGTTTCCTATCAATACAATTATAGCATGCATAATAAATGATTATCATGAACAAGGAAATATAATAATAAATAATTTATTATTGCCTCTAGGGCATATTTCCAACACAGGGGGCTCCACAGACGGTGATAATTTAGGCGATGCAGACAGTGGTGGAGGTGGCCGGCTGAGCGAGCTGCTGGACGATCTGCTCTGCACCATCCTATCGCGCCCCAGGCCCTGCAGACGGTGCAGGCATGCGTGCTTTCCACCAGGTGGAGGCACCTCTTGGGCTCCGAGTCGTGCCTCGACATCGATGAGCGGGAGTTTGATGACATCTTTATCGAGTACTTCATCATCAACCTTCTGCGCAACCATGACGCCGAGCTCCTAGACGACTTCCGGCTGCACCTGGACTACCGCCTGCCATCTGGCTGCTGGGTTCGCCGTGCCACTGGCCATGATGATGCATCATGGCCTAGCCGGTTCAAAAGGTTGCATCTTTCCAATCCCAACCAACTAGTCAAACTGACAGATCTTGCCAATCACATCAGCTCTGGTTGCCTTGCTCTGGAGGACGGGCAACTGAAAACATGCAGCTTCTTGATCACCAGCAATGCATGATACATCTATAGAGTAGGCATACATTCAGTTATAATCATTTTGATACTTTGCCAAATCAGGTAAACCACTATGAACATATTACCTCAAAAGAATCCTACTGGTAGATCAAAGTAAAGGGAGTTTTGGGTGGGGATATCGTGTTCTCTCTGCAGACGCTAATGGATGTTAAATCTGGAGAACAAGTACATATGAACTTGTATTTCTTTGTTATAAGTAATGCATATTTGCCACGAGCTTTCATAACCAGCAGGCTTAATGATCTCAATTGAGTAGGCTAGATATGTGTGCTACTGACAAAGGAAAGATGGATAAAAATATCAAGAAAATCATTCATTCCCAGCTCCCTTATTTGGTTTCTGAAATGAAATAGGTATTTCTGGTAGTATAGAATAAGGAGATGGGTTATAACACTAATTCTGTGTTTGGTAAAAGATTGGGTGGTCCTAATTAAAAGGAGGATGAACTAGAGCAGCAATTTGTCCAATAACTAGATCGTTAACAAATATAACTCATTTTAGTTAAGGCTCAAGCTGATATGAAATGCACATAGTGATTGCTTCTGAGTATGATATAAGGTCCTCAGTACATAGCATACTAATGCCTGAAAGAATATGTCAATGAGTGACACCATTGATTGAAGGGAACAAATTCTTGAAAGGTCCTTTGCGTCTGTCCCAGTCTCTTCCATTATCGAAGCACACTCAGACCATTTTCTTCAAGGCATCAGGGAGATCTTAAATTTCAATTGTCATGCACCAACATCATCTACATAAATCCCTGAGCACACCAGGTGAGGTGCTACAACCAAAACACAAAAAAAGGAAAAAATTGGCGAGAGAAATTTGATAATCCCTAATGTAAAATCAAGTTGCCAAATGTAAGTCTGGCGTCTGAACAACAATTGCAGTATTTAGTATGGAATTCTAGCGTTTCTTGGGTAACAAAACAATCATGAGATTGTAAAAGAATATATAAACGCTCAATGATGAGGAAATATCTAATTCATTTTATGCAACAGACTGATACTTACAATACTGGAGTACAAAAAAAAATTCTTGATTGACAGATGTATTCTGAAACCGGTTGAGCAACAAAGTTCATCCAAGCAGAGCATTTTGCACCTATATGAAATATGTTCTGTTAAACATAGGATTTGTGGGAAAGTATGTTGTGGCAGAGGAGTCCAGTTTCTTGACATCATCAAGCTTGCTGCGAAGAGCCATCGAGTGGCGGTGGAGGTCTAGGCAAACGCATGTTCCAGAGTCGTCGACGCATCCAAGGAGGAGGCAGTGAAGAGACAAAGGTGAGCGACCCCGTCTCCGAGGGAACCCTGGATGGTGGAGAGGATCGCTTGGTCTTGCTGCACCCACACACGATGCGCCGGGTCGATGGCGGGGCCATGGACAGTGTGGATAACCTGCGGCGGACACAGCAAGGAACCATCAACATAGCCAAGGAGGGAGCGGCTGCGGAGCAGCAGTAGAACCTTGACGCGCCAAAACAAATAGTTGTCTGGCGTGAGATGAGTCGTGATTATGTTGTCGAAGTGGAACGACCCGGAGATCATGGCGGCGTCGGTGGTAGAAACAGCGGAGACCGCAGGTGCTTCGGGTGCCACACCCGCAAGCTGATCATCGGAGGCCCCCGAGGCCGCCGGCATGATGGCGAGTGTCGGGGACGAGCCAGCAGTGGCCGCAGGTGGCGCCATCATCGCGGTGGCGGAGACCGCCACTGTCGACGGCGCGGGAATATAATGTCATGCAGACGCCGCTCCATGGTGGGCGAAGTGGGCCCCCCTCCTGCATTTCCCGATTGTATTCTAGAGGAAGATAACTGTTCAGATGGAGATTCAGAAGGAGCCGACCACGCCTGTTTACCACCTGAGGTGTTTGCTCTAACCTGGCATGCCGATGTTGGTCATATCATGCATATGGCGCCTTGCATTGCTTACATTATACATCTTATATGTCATCAGCTTAGTTTAGATTTGCTTTGCGTGAATGCCACCTGTTTGGTTTCTATATCATACTCCCACCATTCCTAAATATTTGTCTTTTTAGAGATTTCAACAAGTGACTACATACGGAACAAAATGAGTGAATCTACACTCTAAAATATGTCTATATACATCCTTATGTGGTAGTCCATTTGAAATCTCTAAAAAGACAAATATTTAGGAACGGAGGGAGTATATGGGAATTATGCAATGCCATCTTGTTTAGCCAGGCATCATATACGTGAATCATGCAATGCCATCCTGTTTAGCCAGTCATTGTATGTGTGAATTATATCGTGCCATATTTTTTCCATAATATATTCCATTTGTCAACAATGTTTATACATTCATCTACTCTTCCTGTGAATCAGCCATTTGAGTCGGTCATGGGAAAATCTGGAGTGAAAACAAGGTCTTCTGAGCAGTCGATTGCTACTGTTGATGCAGATTTCTTCTTTGATTACGAATAGCTCCTCAGAGGAGGATTCAGAGACAGATGACCAGTCATATTCCCCCCCCCCCCGAGGTGCATGCTCTAACTTGGCTGAGTTATATTGCTCATATCATGCATATGGTGTCTTGCATTGCCATGCTATCTGCTTAGATTAGACATGCTTTGTGTGAATGCCTCCTGTTTGCTTTTCTATATCAGATATGTGAATTATGCAATGCCATGTTTTTCAGCCAGTTATCATATATGTGAATTATCTCATGCCATCTTTTTTTTCATTACGTATTCCATTTGTCGACAATCTGTGTATATTAAACTACTCTTCATGTGTATCAACCATTTGAGCCGGTTATGGAAAAATCTGGAGTGAAAACAAGGTCTTCAGAGCAGGCAATGGTACCTATTGAAGCATATATCTCGATGGTTACAGGGAGCTCCTCATAGGAGGATTCAGAGACAGATGAACAATCCTATATCCCACCTGAGGTGTATGCTCTAAGTTGCAATGTTTATATTTCTCATATGATGCATATGGTGTCTTGCATTGCTTAGTTTAGACATCATATGCACAATATTGAATTCCATCTGCTTAGTTTAGAGATCATACATGCGAGTGCCAGCTGCTTAGTATATGAATCAATCATGTCAATTATATCATGCCATCCTATATACTTAGACAACATGTATGTGAATTATTTCATCCCAACCTATTTTAGAAAGAGATCATATAGTTTTATCATGTCATCCTGTTTAGCTACTCATCATATGTTGAATTATGCCATTATATCCTGTTAAGTTATCCATCATATATCTGAAACTGTGTCATGCTATCCTGTTTAGTTAGGCATCAGATATGTGAATTTGTGTCATGCTGTCCTGTTTGGTTGGACAACATATATGTGAATTACCACATCTGTCTATTCATACAATGTCTGTACATTCAATTTCTTTTCTTGTTTATTAGCCATTTGAATTGGAGGGGGTGATGGCAGTATCTAAGGGAGAAAAAACCCGTTCTTCACAAAAGACAGTGCTACCCGTCGATGCAGATAGAACCATGGTTGTACTAGCCCACAAACTAGCCCTACCACACATAATCGAGACTCTTCCAGATTGCACACTTACACCGTTGGGCAGAGAACCAGCTACAACCCATCTAACCGCAACCCCAGTGGATAGTAACCCACTTCTAGTTGACAAAGCACCATGTCCACCCCAGAGTAGCCCCACACGAGCATTTTGTAAAGCTACTGCAGTGCCCAAAGCACGAAGACCACCACAACTAACCCAAACTCCACGTTTAAAGCAGAAGAGCAACTGTTCTCAGGTCAGATTTCATAGCTATGGTCCATACTCCTTTCTTTGTTGCATCACTGTATTTACTCATACCAACTACTTTCGAATTTGAAGGATCCAATTGAAACTCCAATGGCGCAACAGGTATGTTTTAAACCTATTTCTTTAACTGGATTGCTGTTCTAACTTCTTGCTCTATGTTGATTTCATTTGAAGTTATATAAACAGTTACGTTCTCATGTGATGCACATTACAAGTGCTGCCAATGCTGTTTAGTTTCTCACACTTATATTCTGTCTATCCTGCTGTGTCTTGAAAATATATGAGTTGAACTGTGTCTCTATCTTGATTAGGGAAGATAAACTAGAATTATATGGACAATACAGTGACCATAGTACATAGATATATGTTTGTTTCATGCTGTTATCCTGTCCACCTTACTACTGAACGGTTTACCAAAATGAGTTTCGTATACTACAAGCTAAACCTGTGATGTGTCTGCTTGTTTCTCTTGTAGTATGCAAACAGAATATTGGAGAAGAGCACCCCACTATGCAATGGTAGAGAAAGTAATGCAAATAAGGTTCAAGATAGTGAGACAACCCTGTTGGGTCTCCAAGAAAGGTGATAAAAACGATCTCGTAGATAGTGAGAAAACCCCACAGTCCTGCATTGATGTAGTGTTCGAGTTACTGGCCAGTACCGCTGGCACAAGCTCTTTGAACTCGCTGCCTGAATCACTTCGGCTTCTTCAGTCTCAGCTACAAGCTGAAAGGCATCAGTCAGCTGTGTTGCGGCAAGAAGCCGAAGGACTGAGGAAGTCCCTGCAGAATTCAGATGCGTACTTTCTTGTGCAACAGCAAGCGCTGGAGGATTTAAGCGCCAAACAAGAGAAAGTTAATAAGCTTGCTAAGCATCTTGCCAGCATTATGGGTACCCAGGATATTGTTTCTTGAACTCTTCAAGTGGTTTCAGTTTGGACTTGTTTTGCTCTTGGCGTTTATATGCTGCTTTGTTCCCTATATTTGCACTAGTGGTGAACTTTGATGCCCAGTAGATGTAATATGTGTAATAGCCGTGATAGCCTAGCATAAGTTGCTTGCTTATTTATTTCCTTGTTGTCTTGTTTATGTGTTTGCTTGTAGTCAGTGCAGTTCTTTTTCCGCGGTTTGCTATTGGCTGCAATAACTTATTTTTTAAAACTAGGCCACAATAACCATGGGCTAATATTTACTGTAGTGACAGTGGGCCTTCTACGCGCCATAGAAACAGTGGGCCTTCTACGGGCCGTAGAAACAGTGGACCTTCTACGGGCCATAAAAACAATGGGCCTTCTACGGGCCGTAGACACAATGGGCTTTCTACGGGCCGTATCATCAATGGGCCTTATACGGGCCATATGATCGATTGGCCAAACATGGGCCAAACAGACCGCATTATGGCCGTAAAATGGCTAGAGTTGGAATCGTCCGTTCATGGGCCGACCATAACAGGCCATCGTTAATACGCCGTATTTGATGACGCTATGAAAACGGCCCAACGTATTAACGGACCACAAACGGGCCGACTGTAACCACGGGCTGAATTTGGCCCACAAGCAGAAAATGACAGTAATGGGCCGTAAGTAAACGAATGCTGGAAATGAGCCCAAGAATAAATGGGCTCTGAGAAGGCCGAAAGATAACATGGGCTGGAAACGGCCCAACGGAATAACGGGCCGTTAATGGGTATAAAGTGATACACTGTTCATTACGGGCCAGTTTCACCACGGGCCGTTAATGGGTGTAAAGTGATACACTGTTCATTACGGTCCAGTTTCACCACGGGCCGTTAATAGGCCAAGAGTTACATAGGGCCTCATATGGGCCGAAAGACGTCATGGGCCATACATGGGCCAGAAGTGAAAACAGGCTGGAATCATATTGGATGGCCCAAATGACGCTACTGGGCCTAATTTGGATAGGGCGTAACGGGCCTTGGGTTAGCGGGCTGGAAATGGGCTATATGCGAACAAGCCGTTAACAGGCTTTGCATAGGAACGGGCCTCTGTTGGGCCGTGCCACGTGTCGACGTATCATGGGCGCTTTCTGTCCAATGAGTGGATGACATCTGTCCCAACGATGAGCCGACACGTGTTTCCTCCAGCCAATGATGATTTTACACATGGAAAATCCTCATTGGTCGGGGCTGTTAATGGGTCATAAGATCCAAAACCCGACCCGATAGCTTAACGGCGTTCCGTTATGGTGGATGCCACGTGTCGATCACCCTTGACGAAAGCACTTCTGTGACGCGCGATTTATCATCATGGAAGTGGACACTTCCGTGATGATAATTTTAGTAATGTCGTGGAACACTTGTACGACAACACAGGTATGACTATCTTGATTCTGTCATAAAATCGTCATGGATGTACATGCATGGAAAAAAACGCGGCCTACTATGACAAGCACGTATCATCATGGAAGTGTATTTTTTTGTAGTGATACGTCCTTTTTTCACAATGCAGCAACGGCTAGAAAAAAGAGAAATCAGATTAAAAATTGCTTGATGAAAACGGTGTCTGGGTGCAAGATAGGGAGATGAAGAACCATATTATGGGATACTTCTCAAGACAATTCACCTTGGAAGTTAATCAACCTGGCCCGATGGTCCTATCCCTTGTCAAAAGGAAAGTAACAGATGAAATGAATAATGCTCTTCTGGCCCCTTATATGGCCGAGGAGGTTTGGAAGGCCATTTTTGATATTGGAGATTTAGAAGCCCCGGGTCCAGATGGGTTACATTCTATCTTTTATAAAAGATTTGTTCCATGTTAGGGGATGACCTAATAGAAGAGGTACTCCGGGCGGTGAATACTTGTACTATTCCTGATGGTTGGAATGAGACTACAATTGTAATTATACCAAAGATTAATTCTCCCGAAAAGGTAACTCAATTTCGACCAATTATTCTATGTAATGTCGTGTATAACGTAATCTCAAAAATGATTGCGGCCCGTTTGAAGATAATCCTCTCAGATATTATCAGCATAACTCAGAGTGCATTTGTGCCAGGATGAATGATTACGAATAATATATTAGTGGCATATGAATGCTTCCATACTATTAAGAAAAAAAGGAATGGTAAAGAGGGTCTATGTGCTATTAAACTGGATATGAACAAAGCTTTCGACCGGGTAGAGTGGTCTTTCCTCAAGGAGATTATGCTCGGATTGGGATTTCAAGAAAACTGGGTAAACTTGATTATGCAATGTGTAACCTCAGTGGAGTACCGGGTCCGGTTTAATACCGAATAAACTAGGAGTTTTAAACCCACTAGAGGATTAAGGCAGGGAGATCCTCTATCTCCATACTTATTCTTGTTATGTACAGAGGGGATGACCGCTCTATTAGCAAATGCAGAGGAGAATGGGAATATCTCAGGAATAAAGGTTAGCAGGGATGCACCATTGATTTCAAACCTTCTCTTTGCAGATGATTCACTAATCCTTATGAAAGCAAATGTTATGAACGCAGAGGCATTGAAATCGGTTTTAAACTCATATTGTGCGGCCTCGGGGCAGATGGTGAGTGTTGAGAATGTTTGGAACGCGGTAATTTCAAAAAAATTCCTATGATCACGCAAGATCTATCTAGGAGATGCATAGCAACGAGCGGGAGAGTGTGTCCACGTACCCTCGTAGACCGAAGGCAAAAGCGTTATGTAACGCGGTTGATTTAGTTGACGTCTTCGCGATCCAACCGATCAAGTACCAAATGCACGACACCTCCGTGATCTGCACACGTGCAACTCAGTGACGTCCCTCGAACTCTAGATCCAACTGAGGCCGAGGGAGAGTTCCGTCAGCACGATGGCGTGGTGAAGGTGATGGTGAACTTAGGTGGAAAACTGTGGAGGGGTGCACCGCACACGGCTAAAGATCAACTTGTGTCTATGGGGTGCCCCTGGCCACGTATATAAAGGAGGGGAGGGAAGAGGTGGGTGGCCCAAGGGGCGCGTGCCAGGTGTGGGGAATCCTACTAGGACTCCCCAGTCCAAGTAGGATTCTGTTGGGGAACGCAGTAATTTCAAAAAATTTCCTACGATCACGCAAGATCTATCTAGGTGATGCATAGCAACTAGAGGGGAGAGTGTGTCCATGTACCCTCGTAGACCGAAAGCGGAAGCGTTATGACAACGCGGTTGATGTAGTCATACATCTTCATGATCCGACCGATCTTAGCACCGAACGTACGACACCTCCGTGTTCAGCACACGTTCAGCTCGATGACGTCCCTTGTACTCTTGACCCATTTGAGGCCGAGGGAGAGTTCCGTCAGCATGACGGCGTGGCGGCGGTGATGATGAAGTTACCGGCGCAGGGCTTCACCTAAGCACTATGACGATATGACTGAGGTGTGTAACTATGGAGGGGAGCACTGCACACGGCTAAAACAATTTTCAACTTGTGTGTTCTAGGGGTGCCCCCCTCCCCCGTATATAAACGATCAAGGGGAGGGGGCCGGTGGTCTCATAGGGTGCGCCCCAAGGGGGGAATCCTACTCCTACTAGGAGTAGGTCCCCCTTTCCTAGTCCAACTAGGAGGGGAAGGAAAGAGGAGGAGGGGAGAAGGAAAGAGGGGGCCGGCGCCCCAAGCCCTAAACCAATTTGGTTTGGGCCCAGGGGGCGCGCCCCGCAGCTCCCTTGCTGCCCTCTATTTCCACTAAGGCCCATGAAGTCCCATTGACCCCCCGGGGGGTTCCGGTAACTCCCCGGTACTCCGGTATTTATCCGGTGACCCTCGGAACCTTTCGGGTGTCCGAATATAACCTTCCGATATATCAATCTTTATGTCTCGACCATTTCAAGACTCCTCGTCATGTCCGTGATCCGAACCAGGACTCAGAACAACCTTTGGTCCATCAAAACACATAAACTCATAATACCGATCGTCATCGAACGTTAAGCGTGCGGACCCTACGGGTTCGAGAACTATGTAGACATGACCGAGACTCACTTTCGGTCAATAACCAATATTGGTTCCTACATATTCTACGAAGATCTCTATCGGTCAAACCGCATAACAACATACATTGTTCCCTTTGTCATTGGTATGTTAGTTGCCCGAGATTCGATCATCGGTATCACCATACCTAGTTCAATCTCGTTACCGGCAAGTATCTTTACTAATTTCATAATACTTCATCCCGCAACTAACTCATTAGTCAATGCGTGCAAGGCTTATAGTGATGAGTATTACCGAGAGGGCCCAGAGATACCTCTCAGAAACACGGAGTGACAAATCCTAATCTCGATCTATGCCAACCCCAAAAAACACCTTAGGAGACACCTGTAGAGCACCTTTATAATCACCCATTTACGTTGGGACGTTTGGTAGCACACAAAGTTTTCCTTTCGCATTCGGGAGTTGCATAATCTCATAGTCATAGGAACATGTGTAAGTCATGAAGAAAGCAATAGCAACAAACTGAACAATCATAGTGCTAAGCTAACGGATGGGTCATGCCCATCACATCATTCTCCTAATGATGTGATCTCATTCATCAAATGACAACACATGTCTATGGTTTAGGAAACATAACCATCTTTGATTAAGGAGCTAGTCTAGTAGAGGCATACACTACTAGGGAAAACCCTAGCAGTAGCGCGTGTTTAATGCCTATAAGTAGCGAGGGGAACATAGCTACTAGTAAGGCGCTACAGCTAAAGGTTAATAGTAGTGTTGGTTGGAGCACGCTACTGCTATATCGACTTAGTACCAGCGCTTTCTACAATGAGCACTACTGGTAATTAGTAGTAGCGCTTCTCCTAGCACGTGCTACTACTATTATTCCGTATTTATTTTTATTTCATGTTGTATTCATACACCTTTATACAAGTTTTCATACTGCAACAATTTAGAGAATGTTTTTACATCATAATGAGTTATTACATCACTGGGAGAAAGAACCATGGACTAGTTTCAAGTGGATGAACATCCACTTGAAACTAATCCGCGGTTCTTTCACCCAATGATATAATAAATATCATCATCATCATCATCATCCTCATATCATTAACAACTTATCATTATAATACATCATTGTCATATAACACCTCCTTATGATCATCATCTTCATCAATGAGATATCACATACAAGTTGGTCACTAGACATAATCACAACTACTCCTCATCATCAACTCTCATAAACATATTGTACCTCATAGGACCTATTACATTCTCTTAGGACCTACTATATTATCTTAGGTAACAAGATAGCCCCTGACTCTCCATTATGGAGAATGGAGAATATCCTATCTCCAATTCTTGCCTTTCGCACAATGTTGCTTCCAAGAACCTTCTTACGACTGTCCATACATTTTTTCCATTTTTTGATTATCATGTGTTCACTGGTTTTAGAAATCCGGTATGGACAGGTGAGATTCGTAGGACGACCTGGCTGTATGTTCAAAACATCAAGGCGACCATTCTGATACATCAAATGAGGCACACAATCCAGCGGGATTTTCTGTTGAAAAACATATTAATAACTTCGTAGTTAGCAATGTAGTTCAATTTTAGAAGTATGCAAAAGATGCACGGATGTCGTAATAGTAAAAAATCTTACCAGGATATCTCCATGGAAGTTATCGTGGTTCAACACATGCACTAGTGGCACGTATTGACCGTAATTTTGAGGAGTTCGATAAAAGGCATTGTAATTCTCAATTTCAGTACAATGTGCGAACAGATGATTTTTCTCCTGATAAGTTAACTCAGAGCCATCGGTGTAGTAGGTTCTGTCTATCATCACATTCTTTGAAGAATGAAAATAAGCTATCAATGGAAATAAGCTGTCAATTATATTGAAATAAGCAATATAAATTACTTAATAACTATGTTTGAGAAACTCACATAGCGGTAGAATTGGAAGCGTATCAACCAGGACCCAAATGTCCAAATTGTCTTGGTTGATGTCAGGATCGCCAAGATCCATGGTGACAAACATACCCTCTTAAAAATCATACATCTTGCAAAGTGCTTCCCAACCCGGGCATCCAAAATGGAATACGCTCTCAAAATTGTATAGATTTACCTAAAAATCCATACCATGATGGGTCCTTAGGTTAATTTTCTTTGTTTCATTCCTCTCATGATCTTCAAAATCCATCCTCTCCAAGACATAGCGTCTTGCGTGGCATGGTATAAGCTAGTCGAATTGTAAAAGACGAAAATTACATGTTGAAGTAGTAGAAGTCAAGCTTAATTACGAAAAAACACTTTGTGTCGTAGCTTACCGTATCACAATCGAAGGCCTCCTCGAGCTTAATGCTGAAGCGCCGAACTTCGTCCAGGTGAGGCCTATCGTAGAAACCTGGTTGTCACCGCACCAGGAGCACTCCCCGGGACCTTCTTCGTCCGACGAAATTTCATATGTTCATAATTCAAAGATTAAACTTGCAATTAAATATATGTACTACAAAAACTAAATTAGATCATTATTATTCATCATGGGTTGACTATCGGTCTATCGAGTCTTTTCTTGAAAAATCTCAGCTCACGTGGTGTATATATTCGACCGCCGGTGATGGTAGCTCCTCCTTTCGTTCCCGAGTGCATTACACCAAACTGTCTAGCACTCGGGAACGAAGGAGAAGCTACCCCCACGACAACAGTCGGGATTCTTCGTCCTCTCATATATGGTGGAGACTCCCCCTCACTTATTCCTCTCTGACATTTGCGTCCGTCGGTGTTGGTCGTTACTCCTCCTTCCCCTAGTGCATAACAAAGGTATAACACCCGGAGAAGAAGGAGAAATGACCCCCATGACAACAATAGAGATTCTTCAGCCTCGACAGACTTAGAGTCAACCCGAAATACCGTTTAATTATCTTTCTAGAAAATCCAGGCCACTCGATATTTCCTACATATTCTTGCACAAGTCATGCCAAAATTCACGGAAAATTCCGGCATGACCTTTGCTAAAACAGGACATATCGAGCGCCTAAAATTTGCTGGAATGGAAATTAATCAACACTCCGGCAAAACATAGGCCACTCGGAGGTGTAGCCTGCAAACATGACCGGCCACTTGGGCAACCTCATATCCTATTTGAGCAACACAAGATATACATGTTTTTATCTACATCATATCTTATAGGACTCATATTGACATGGAGATTTGGCTGGTCTCACCTCCAGGTCGGAGGGGGTCGGTGACGGGGACGATGGCGAGGATGATGGAGGGGCTCCTTGATTTCTGCAAAAACAAAAACCCTATAAGTTATCACTAATATATCCTGAATAGTATCATACATATAACATCACTAATACAACTAAAACCCTAGCGAACGACGGGTATCGACGACGAGGATGCAGGATAGGCATCGTCAACGTCGATGCGGGAATAATTGCTTAAACTAAAAAAATAACAACAAATGTGACATGTTCTACTAGTTATATTAATTCAACTAGTTTTTACTAAAAATAAACTTACTATAAATAAAAATAAACTAGTTCTTTCTAAAAATAAACTAGTTCAAGTAGTTATATTAATTTTCTTACTAAAAATACATTAGTTCTATTAATTTAACTAGTTCTTACTAAAAATAAACTAGTTCACTACTGGAATCAGAGAATTTGCCATCAGTCAGTTCTTTGCCGTCTGCTAGCGGACGGCAAATAAGGTCTTTGCCGTCTGCTTACAAAAAACCGACGACAAAGAACTGGCTGATGGGAAAGATATTATTTGCCATCAGCCTGTTCTTTGCTGTCCGCTAGCGGACGGCAAAGACCCTAAAGACAGACGGCAAAGAGTTTAGCTAGGCCCCGTTAGACCGTGTAGATGTGGAACAAATTTTGACTTCTGTTAGCAGACGTCAAAGGGTCTTTAAGCAGACGGCAAAGAAACACTCACGGCAAAGAGGAAGCACAACACGCGAATCAATCACCTAGATCGATGAGTTGGAAAGATCTTAGACGCACGCGGATCACTCCGTCGGATGCCTACCCAACCCACCCACGATGCACGCACCCCCAGGGCAACACCCACGCGCCCCATGCACGACCACTAGCCTTATCCATCGATTGTACCCACCCCAACACGTCTCTCTCTCATCTCTCTCCCTGCTCTCGATCCAAATCGCTCGCCACCACCATGGCCCCGTCCTTGCCGGCCACCACATCGCCTGCCACTTCCGCCTTCACCGCCAGCTCTGTCCGCCCTGGCCACTTCCCCCGTCGCCCCTGTAGGCCCGCCGACGCTCGCCAACACCTTGCAGGACGGCCCCGGCCTCGCTGTTCGCCATCTCACTGGCCGGCCATGGCCGCCATCTCGCCCGCCGGCCTCGGCCCGGCCCCGTCGCCCCAGCAGCCTCCGTGTCCCGTTGCCCGTCGCCCTGCAGGCCCAGACCCTGTCGCCCCGGGCGGCCTCCGCGCCTCGTCGCCCCCGGCGGCCTCCGCGTCCCGTCGCCCATCGCCCCCGCAGGACTCGACCCCGTCGCCCCCGAAGGTCTCGCTGGTCCCTGCATTGTCACCCCATCCCTCGACGCCGCACCGCACTCCGCCTAGAGGAGCAGCGACATGTCCTCGGGCGTCCATGGTGGCGATGGTTACTGTGGTTTTCGTGCTAATTTTGTGTAGATGGATAATGTGGTGTTCATGTAAGTAGAGTAATTTTGTGTAGATGGAGCAGAGGCAGATCTATTCTGTGTAAATAGAGTAATTTTTTGTTGTGAAATTTGTTCATTCGTCGTCAATTGTTGGAACGAAGAGTAGATGGATAATGTGGTGTTCGTTCGTATCCGTTCGTTCATTATAGCCTCTGCACTTGGAATGTTGGGTCAGTATATTTTTAACAAACAAAATTCTTTGCCGTCTGTGATTTTAACAAACAAAGTGTAGATGGACATTTTTTGCTGTCTGTTATTAA
The DNA here is from genome assembly GCA_021605145.1 of Aegilops bicornis. Taxonomy (NCBI): domain Eukaryota; kingdom Viridiplantae; phylum Streptophyta; class Magnoliopsida; order Poales; family Poaceae; genus Aegilops; species Aegilops bicornis. The sequence goes on from CM038673.1 coordinate 801,288,645, forward strand.
TAGGCAGACGGCAAAACATCAGTTTGGCTGACGGCAAACATCGGCAGATGGCAAAGGGCTCTTTGCCGTCCGCTGGCAGAAAGTAGACGGAAAATAAGCTGTTTGCCGGGCCTTTCTTTGCCGGGCCTGTTTGCCATCCGTGGCTGACGGCAAAGGCCTTTGACGTCCTGCTACCTCTTGAGCACTACGTTGGATTTCCCCGGAGAGGAGAGGATGATGCAGTAAAGTAGCGTAAGTATTTCCCTCAGTTTTTGAGAACCAAGGTATCAATCCAGTAGGAGATCACGCACGAGTCCCTCGTACCTACACAAAACGATAGCTAGTCGCAACCAACCCGATTAGGGGTTGTCAATCCCTTCACGGTCACTTACGAGGGTGAGATCTGATAGAGATGATAAATAATATTTTTGGTAATTTTGATATAGAGATGCAAAGTGAAAAGTAAAAGGCAAAGTAAAAACAAAGCAAGTAAATAAAGTAATGGAGATTGATATGATGAGAATAGACCCGGGGGCCATAGGTTTCACTAGTGGCTTCTCTCAAGAGCATTAGTATTCTACGGTGGGTGAACAAATTACTGTTGAGCAATTGATAGCAAAGCGAATAATTATGAGGTTATCTAGGTATGATCATGTATATAGGCATCACGTCCAAAACAAGTAGATCGAAACGATTCTGCATCTACTACTCTTACTCCACTCATCGACCGCTATCCAGCATGCATCTAGAGTATTAAGTTAAAAACAGAGTAACGCCTTAAGCAAGATGACATGATGTAGAGGGATAAATTCATACAATATGATAAAAACCCTATCTTGTTATCCTCGATGGCAACAATACAATATTGCCTTGCTACCCTTTCTGTCACTGGGTAAGGACGCCGCAAGATTGAACCCAAAGCTAAACACTTCTCCCATTGCAAGAACTACCAATCTAGTTGGCCAAACCAAACGGATAATTCGAAGAGACTTGCAAAGAGAACTCAATCATACATAAAAGAATTCAGAGAAGATTCAAATATTATTCACAGATAAGCTAGATCATAAACCCACAATTCATCGGTCTCAACAAACACACCGCAAAAAGAAGATTACATCGAATAGATATCCACAAGAGAGGGGGAGAACATTGTATTGAGATCCAATAAGAGAGAGGAAGCCATCTAGCTACTAACTATGGACCTGAAGGTCTGAAGTAAACTACTCACACTTCATCGGAGAGGCTATGGTGTTGATGTAGAAGCCCTCCATGGTAGATGCCCTCTCCGGCGGAGCTCCGGAACAGGCCCCAAGATGGGATCTCGCGGATACAGAAGGTTGCGGCGGTGGAATTAGGTTTTTGGCTCCGTATTTGATCGGCGAAGTGCGTAGGTATATATAGGAGGAAGGAGTACGTCGGTGGAGCAACAGGGAGCCCACAAGGCAGGGGGCGCGCCCAGGGGGGGCGCCCTCCACCCTCGTGACCTCCTCTGGCACTTCTTGGAGTAGGGTCCAAGTCTCCTGGATCACGTTCGGTGAGAAAATCACGTTCCCGAAGGTTTTATTCCGTTTGGACTCCGTTTGATATTCTGTTTCTTCGAAATACTGAAATAGGCAAAAAACAACAATTCTGGGCTGGGCCTCCGGTTAATAGGTTAGTCCCAAAAATAATATATAAGTGGAAAATAAAGCCCAATATAGTCCAAAACAGTAGATAAAGTAGCATGGAGCAATCAAAAATTATAGATACATTGGAGACGTATCAAGCATCCCCAAGCTTAATTCCTGCTCGTCCTCGAGTAGGTAAATGATAAAAAAGAATTTTTGATGCGGAGTGATACTTTGGCATAATTTCAATGTGAATCTTCTTAATTGTGGCATGAATATTCAGATCCGAAAGATTCAAGACAAAAGTTCATATTAACATAAAGGTAATAATACTTCAAGCATATAAATTAAAGCAATCATGTTCTCAAAATAGCATGGTTAAAGAAAGTTATCCCTACAAAATCATATAGTTTGGCTATGCTCTATCTTCATCACACAAAGTATTTAATCATGCACAACCCCGATGACGAGCCAAGCAATTTTTTCATACTTTAGTAATCTCAAACTTTTTCAACTTTCACGCAATACATGAGCGTGAGCCATGGACATAGCACTATAGGTGGAATAGAATGGTGGTTGTGGAGAAGACAAAAAGGAGAAGATAGTCTCACATCAACTAGGCGTATCAACGGGCTATGGAGATGGCCATCAATAGATATCAATGTGAGTGAGTAGGGGTTGCCAAGCAACGGATGCACTAGAGCTATAAGTATATGAAAGCTCAACAAAATAAATTAAGTGGGTGTGCATCCAACTTGCTTGCTCACGAAGACCTAAGGCACTTTTGAGGAAGCCCATCATTGGAATATACAAGCCAAGTTCTATAATGAAAAATTCCCACTAGTATATGAAAGTGACAACATATGAGACTCTCTATCATGAAGATCATGGTGCTACTTTGAAGAACAAGTGTGGAAAAAGGATAGTAGCACATTGTCCCTTCTCTATTTTTCTCTCATTTTTTATATTTTAGTGGGCTTCTTTGGCCTCTTTTTTTATTTGGGCTTCTTTGGCCTCTTTTATTTTTTATAAAGTCTGGAGTCTCATCCCGACTTATGGGGGAATCATAGTCTCCATCATCCTTTCCTCACTGGGACAATGCTCTAATAATGATGATCATCACACTTTTATTTTTCTTACAACTCAACAATTACAACTCGATACTTAGAACAAAATATGACTCTATATGAATGCCTCCGTGATGTACCGGGATATGCAACGAATCAAGAGTGACATGTATGAAAGAATTATGAGCGGTGGCTTTGCCACAAATACAATGTCAACTACATGTTCATGCAAAAAGCAATATGACAAAAGTAATGTGTGTCATATGAACGGAACGGTGGAAAGTTGCATGGCAATATATCTCGGAATGGCTATGGAAATGCCATAATAGGTAGGTATGGTGGCTGTTTTGAGGAAGGTATATGGTGGGTGTATGATACCGGTGAAAAGTGCGTGGTATTAGAGAGGCTAGAAATGGTGGAAAGGTGAGAGTGCGTATAATCCATGGACTCAACATTAATCAAAAGAACTCATGCACTTGTTGCAAAATTTAGAAGTCATCAAAAACCAAAGCACTAAACACATACTCCTAGGGGGATAGATTGGTAGGAAAAGACCATCGCTCGTCCCCGACTGCCACTCATAAGGAAGACAATCAATAAATAAAATTGTGCTCCGACTTCATCTCAAAGCGGTTCACCATACGTGCATGCTACGGGAATCACAAACTTCAACACAAGCATTCGTTAAATTCATAATCACCCCAAATAGCATTGCTTTGATATTATCACCTTCATATCTCAAAATAATTATCAAACATCAAACTTATCTTAATATTCAACGCACTCAAAAGAATGTTTCACAAATCTTGAATACCAAATATATTATCTTTAAGCAAATTGCCATGCTCTTAACGACTCTCAAAATAATCTAAGTGAAGCATGAGAGATCAATAGTTTCTTCAAAACAAATTCACTACCGTGCTCTAAAATATCTAAGTGAAGCACTAGAGCAAAAATTATCAAGCTCAAAAGATATAAGGGAAGGACAATGAGCAAAACTATCAAGCTCAAAAGATATAAGTGAAGCAGATAGAGTATTCTGGCAAATTCCAAACCATGTATGGATCTCTCAAAAGGTGTGTACAGCAAGGATGATTGTGGTAAAATAACAAGCAAAGACACAAATAATACAAGACACTCCAAGCAAAACACATAACATGTGGTGAATAAAAATATAGCTCCAAGTAAATTACCTATGGAAGTAGACAAAAGAGGGGATGCCTTCCGGGACATCCCCAAGCTTTGACTTTTTGGTGTCCTTGGATTATCTTGGTGGTGCCATGGGCATCCCCAAGCTTAGGCTCTTTCCACTCTTTGTTCCATAATCCATCAAAAGAATTCACCCAAAACTTGAAAACTTCACAACACAAAACTCAATAGAAATCTCGTGAGCTCCGTTAGTGAAAGAAAACAAAAGATTACTTTAAGTTACTGTAATGAACTCATTATTTATTTATTTTGGTGTTAAAACTACTGTATTCCAACTTCCTTATGGTTTATAAACTAATTTATTAGCCATAGATGCATTGAAATAAGCAAACAACACACGAAAAACAGAATCTGTCAAAAACAGAACAGCCTGTAGCAATCTGTAACTAACGCAAACTTCTGGAACTCTAAAAATTTTACAAAAATAGGACGTACTGGAAAATTTATTTATTGATCAGCAGCAAAAATAATCAATGCAAAATCACGTTTCTGGTGAGCGCAAAGTTTCTGTTTTTCAGCAGAATCAAATCAACTATCATCATAGCTTATCCTATAGGTTTTACTTGGCATAAACACTAATTAAAACATAAAACCACATCTAAACAGAAAGTAGATGGATTATTTATTACTAAACATAAGCAAAAACAAAAAACACAAAATAAAAGTGGGTTGCCTTCCAACAAGCGCTATCGTTTAACGCCCTTAGCTAGGCATAAAAGCAAGGATAGATCTAGGTTTTGCCATCTTTGGTAGGCAATCCATAAGTGGCTCTCATGATAGATTCATATGGAATTTTATTTTCTTTCTAGGGAAGTGTTCCATACCCTTCCTCAACGGAAATTGAAATCTAATATTCCCTTCCTTCGTATCAATAATCGCACCAATCGTTCTAAGGAAAGGTCTACCAAGAATAATAAGACATGAAGGATTGCAATCTATATCAAGAACGATAAAATCTACGGGCACATAATTCCTATTTGCAACAATAAGAACATCATTAATTCTTCCCATAGGATTTTTAATAGTGGAATCCGCAAGATGCAAGTTTAGAGAACAATCTTCAAAGTCCCGGAAATCTAGCAAATCGCACAAAGTTTTGGGAATAGTGGAGACACTAGCACCCAAATCACACAAAGCATGAAACTCATAATCTTTAATTTTAATTTTAATAGTAGGTTCTCACTCATCATAGAGTTTTCTGGGGATAGAAACTTTCAACTCAAGTTTTTCTTCATACGATTGCATCAAGGCATCAACAATGTGTTCGGTAAAGGCCTTATTTTGACTATAAGCATGAGGAGAATCTAGCACGGATTGCAACAAGGAAATACAACCAATCAAAGAGCAATTTTCATAATTAAATTCCTTGAGATCCAAAATAGTGGGTTTAGCAACATCAATATTTTTATTTCTTTCAATCCCACTTTCATCAATTTCATCATCAAGATCTAGAAACTCCGAATTCTTAGAACGCCTTCTAGGTAAAGGAAGATCATATTCAGTTTCATAAAGATTCATATTCCAAAACAAAGATTTAATAGGGGACACATAACTAACTTTTAGATCTTCATCTTGATTTTCATAGGAATTGGAAGAACACGCTTTAATAAAGGCATCTTTGGAAGCACGAATCCTAGCGGTTCTTTCCTTGCACTCATCAATGGAAATTCTCATAGCTTTGAGAGACTCATTGATATCATGCTTAGGAGGAATAGATCTAAGCTTTAAAGAATCAATTTCAAGAGAAATTCTATCAACGTTCCTAGCCAAATCATCAACCTTAAGCAATTTCTCTTCAAGCAAAGCATTAAAATTCTTTTGTGAATTCATAAACTCTTTAACACTACTCTCAAATTCAGAGGGCATCTTATTAAAATTCCCATAAGAGTTGTTGTAGGAATTTCCATAATTATTAGAAGGATTACTAGGATAAGGCTTAGGATTAAAATTCCCTCTATAAGCGTTGTTTCCAAAACTATTCCTTCCAACAAAATTCACATCCATAGATTCATTATTATTCTCAATCAAAGTAGATAAAGGCATATCATTGGGATCAAGAGAAGTATTTTCAGTAGCAAACATCTTCATAAGTTCATCGATCTTTTCACTCAAAACATTGATTTCTTCTATAGCATGCACTTTTTTACTAGAAGATCTCTCGGTGTGCCATTGAGAATAATTAGTCATAATATTATCAACCAATTTTGTAGCATCTCCTAACGTAATTTCCATAACTGTGCCTCCCGCAGCCGAATCTAAAAGATTTCTAGAAGAAAAATTTAATCCGGCATAAATTTTTTGTATGATCATCCATAAATTTAAACCATGAGTAGGGCAATTACGAAGCATCAATTTCATTGTTTCCCAAGATTGGGCAACATGCTCATGATCAAGTTGTTTAAAATTCATAATATCATTCCTAAGAGTGATGATCTTAGCGGGAGGAAAATACTTAGAGATAAAAGCATCTTTGCACTTGTTCCAAGAATTAATACTATTTTTAGGCAAAGACGAAAACCAAATTTTGGCACGATCTCTAAGTGAAAAGGGAAATAACTTCAATTTGACAATATTGTTATCCGTATCTTTCTTCTTTTGCATATCACACAAATCAATAAAATTGTTTAGATGAGTAGCGGCATCTTCACTAGGAAGGCTGGCGAATTGATCTTTCATAACAAGATTCAGCAAAGCGGTATTGATTTCACAAGACTCATCATTATTAAGAGGAGCAATCGGAGTACTAAGGAAATCATTATTATTGGTATTCGAGAAATCACACAATTTGGTATTATCTTGCGCCATGGCAACAAGTAATCCAACACACAAGCAACAAAAGGGCAAACGAGGGAAAGGCGAAAGAGAAAGAGAGGAGGAGATTGGGAAGGAGAGGGCGAATGAAACAGCAAGGGTGAAGTGGGGGAGAGGGAAACGAGACGCAAATAATGTAATGCGAGAGATAGGGATTGTGATGGGTACTTGGTATGGTTGACTTTTACAAGAACTCCCCAAGAACGGCGCTAGAAATTCTTCTTGCTACCTCTTGAGCACTACGTTGGATTTCCCCGAAGAGGAGAGGATGATATAGTAAAGTAGCGTAAGTATTTCCCTCAGTTTTTGAGAACCAAGGTATCAATCAAGTAGGAGATCACGCACGAGTCCCTCGTACCTACACAAAACGATAGCTACTCGCAACCAACGCGATTAGGGGTTGTCAATCCCTTCACGGTCACTTACGAGGGTGAGATCTGATAGAGATGATAAATGATATTTTTGGTATTTTTGATATGGAGATGTCAAGTGAAAAGTAAAAGGCAAAGTAAAAACAAAGCAAGTAAATAAAGTAATGGAGATTGATATGATGAGAATAGACCCGGGGGCCATAGGTTTCACTAGTGGCTTCTCTCAAGAGCATAAGTATTCTACGGTGGGTGAACAAATTACTATTGAGCAATTGATAGAAAAGCGAATAATTATGAGGTTATCTAGGTATGATCATGTATATAGGCATCATGTCCAAAACAAGTAGATCGAAACGATTCTGCATCTACTACTATTACTCCACTCATCGACCGCTATCCAGCATGCATCTAGAGTATTAAGTTAACAACAGAGTAACGCGTAAAGCAAGATGACATGATGTAGAGGGATAAATTCATGCAATATGATGATAACCCCATCTTGTTATCCTCGATGGCAACAATATAATACGTGCCTTGCAACCCTTTCTGTCACTGGGTAAGGACACCGCAAGATTGAACCCAAAGCTAAACACTTCTCCCATTGCAAGAACTACCAATCCTGTTGGCCAAACCAAACGGATAATTCGAAGAGACTTGCAAAGATAACTCAATCATACATAAAAGAAATCAGAGAAGATTCAAATATTATTCATAGATAAGCTGGATCATAAACCCACAATTCATCGGTCTCAACAAACACACCGCAAAAAGAAGATTACATCAAATAGATCTCCATAAGAGAGGGGGAGAACATTGTATTGAGATCCAAAAAGAGAGAGGAAGCCATCTAGCTACTAACTATGGACCTGAAGGTCTGAAGTAAACTACTCACACTTCATCGGAGAGGCTATGGTGTTGATGTAGAAGCCCTCCATGGTAGATGCCCTCTCTGGCGGAGCTCCGGAACAGGCCCCAAGATGGGATCTCGCGGATACAGAAGGTTGTGGCGGTGGAATTAGGTTTTTTGGCTCCGTATTTGATCTGACGGAGGTACGTAGGTATATATAGGAGGAAGGAGTACGTCGGTGGAGCAACAGGGGGCCCACGAGGCAGGGGGCGCGCCCTCTGGCACTTCTTGGAGTAGGGTCCAAGTCTCCTGGATCACGTTCGGTGAGAAAATGACGTTCCCGAAGGTTTTATTCCGTTTGGACTCCGTTTGATATTCTGTTTCTTTGAAATACTGAAATAGGCAAAAAACAACAATTCTTGGCTGGGCCTCCGGTTAATAGGTTAGTCCCAAAAATAATATAAAAGTGGAAAATAGAGCTTAATATAGTCCAAAACAGTAGATAAAGTAGCATGGAGCAATCAAAAATTATACATACATTGGAGACGTATCACGTCCGCTTTCTTGTCCTTTGTCGTCCGTCATGGCGGACGGCAAAGAAGCCGATTCCTGTAGTGGTTCAACTAGTTTTATTAATTTACTTACTAATTATTTTAAACACTTACTAAAAATAGTAAAAAAAACTACATTATACAATAGTAAAAAACTATAGTAAAAACAGAAAAAAAGAGATGGAGGGAGGAGGGGAAGGGGGGAGGAAGGAGAGAGGAGGAGTGGGAGGAGGCCGGTGGGATTGGAGGAGGGAGTCAGCGAGGGGAGGAGGGGGAGAGGGCGGCCGGAGGAGGAGGAGGGAGGGGGCGGGGGGTGGAGGGGGAGGGGCCGGCCGGAGGAGGAGGGAGAGGGCGGCCAGAGGAGGAGGAGGGAGGGGAGGTGGGAGGAGGGCGGCCGGAGGAGGAGGGGGGAGGCGGGAGGGAAGGAGGGAGTACCTCGATGGAGGAGCAGTGGCGGACGACGGGTTTGGCGCGGGTGAGAGTGAGCGAGGGGGAGAGTGTGAGTCAGAGGGTCAACCGCTCCGGGATAAGGTAAGTAAGTAGTAGCGCGTTTTAGATCTGGCGCTCTTGCTCTGAGACATAGCGATGGCGCTGGTTACGAATATGTGCTACTGCTAAGTGGGGCTAGCTATCTGTGCCCAGTACAAACATAGCAGCAACACACTTTCCCAGAACGTGCTACTACTAAAGTAGTAGCAGTAGCGCGGTCTATTTAAACACGCTACTAATAGGTAGCAGTAGCGCCCTGTTTTGTCCAGCGCTACTGCTAAGATGATGTGTATAAGGTTTTCCCTAGTAGTGATACTAGGGACAATATGTTTGGTCTATGTATTGACACATGTACTAAGTTTCCGGTTAATACAATTCTAGCATGAATAATAAACATTTATCATGAAATAAGGAAATAAATAATAACTTTATTATTGCCTCTAGGGCATATTTCCTTCAGTCTCCCACTTGCACTAGAGTCAATAATATAGTTACATCACCATGTGATTTAACACAAATAGTTCACATCTGTATGTGATTAACACCCATAGTTCACATCGCCATGTGACCAACACCCAAAGGGTTTACTAGAGTCAATAATCTAATTCACATCGCTATGTGATTAACACCCAAAGAGTACTAAGGTGTGATCATGTTTTGCTCGTGAGAGAAGTTTAGTCAACAGGTCTGTCACATATAGAGCCGTATGTATTTTGCAAATATTCTATGTCTACAATGCTCTGCACGGAGCTACTCTAGCTAATTGCTCCCACTTTCAATATGTATCCAGATTGAGACTTAGAGTCATCTGGATTGGTGTAAAAGCTTGTATCGATGTAACTCTGTACGACAAACTCTTTATTACCCCCATAACCGAGAAACATTTCCTTAGTCCTCACTAAGGATAATTTTGACCATTGTCCCGTGATATACTTCCAGATCACTATTGTACACCGTTGCCAAACTCATGGAAGGTACACAATAGTTCTGGTACACAGCATAGCATACTTTATAGAACCTATGACTGAAGCATAGGGAATGACTTTCATTTTCTTTCTATCTTCTGCCGTGGTCAGGCTTTGAGTCTTACTCAATTCTACACGTTGTAATACAGACAAGAACTTCTTCTTTGACTATTCCATTTTGAACTCTTTCAAAAATTTATCAAGGTATATACTGATTGAAAAATCTTATTAAGCGTCTTGATCTATCTTTATAGATCTTGATACCCAATATGTAAGTAGCTTCACCGAGGCCTTTCTTTGAAAAACTCTTATTCAAGTATTCCTTTATGCTATCTAGAAATTCTATATCATTTCCAATCAACAATATGTCATCCATATATAATATTAGAAATGCTATAGAGCTCCCACTCACTTTCTTGTAAATACAAGCTTCTCCAAAAGTCTGTATAAAACCATATGGTTTGATCACACTATCAAAACGTTTATTCCAATTCCGAGAGGCTTGCACCAGTCCATAAACGGATCGTTGGAGCTTGCACGATTTGTTAGCACCCTTTGGATCGACAAAACCTTCTGGTTGCATCATATACAACTCTTCTTCCATAAATCCATTCAAGAATGCTGTTTTGACATCCATCTGCCAAATTTCATAATCATAAAATGTGGCAATTGCTAACATGATTCGGACAGACTTAAGCATCACTACGGGTGAGAAAGTCTCATCGTAGTCAACTCCTTGAACTTGTCGAAAACCTTTCGCAACAAGTCGAGCTTTGTAAACAGTAGCATTACCGTCTGCGTCGGTCTTCTTCTTAAAGATCGATTTATTTTCTATGGCTTGCCAATCATTGGGCAACTCCACGAAAGTCCACACTTTGTTCTCAAAGATGGATCCAATCTCAGATTTCATGGCCTCAAGCCATTTCACAGAATCTGGACTCATCATCGCTTCCTCATAGTTCGTAGGTTCATCATGGTCTAGTAACATGACTTCCAGATGATCACCGTACCACTCTGGTGTGGTGTGGTCTTACTCTGGAAGACCTACGAGGTTCGGTAGTAACTTGATTTGAAGTTTCATGATCATCATCATTAACTTCCTCACTAATTGGTGTAGGAATCACTGGAAATGATTTCTGTGATGAACTACTTTCCAATAAGGGAGAAGGTACAATTACCTCATCAAGTTCTACATTCCTCCCACTCACTTATTTCAAGAGAAACTCCTTCTCTAGAAAGGATTCATTCTTAGCAACGATCTTGCCTTCGGATATGTGATAGAAGGTGTACCCAACAGTTTTTTGGGTATCCTATGAAGATGCATTTCTCCGATTTGGGCTCGAGCTTATCAGGTTGAAGGTTTTTCACATAAGCATCGCAGCCCCAAACTTTAAGAAATGACAACTTTGGTTTCTTGTCAAACCACAGTTCATAAGGCGTCATCTCAACGGATTTTTGATTGTGCCCTGTTTAAAGTGAATGCAACTGTCTCTAATAAATATCCCCAAAATGATAGTGGTAAATTGGTAAGAGACATCATAGATCGCACCATATCCAATAATATGTGGTTACGATGTTCGGACACACAATTACACTATGGTGTTCCATGTGGCGTGAGCTGTGAAACTATTCCACATTGTTTTAAATGAAGACCAAGCTCATAACTCAAATATTATCCTCCACGATCAGATCGTAGATACTTTATTTTCTTGTTAAGATATTTTCCACTTAACTCTGAAATTCTTTGAACTTTTCAAATGTTTCAGACTTATGCTTCATTAAGTAGATATAACCATATCTGCTCAAATCATCTGTGAAGGTAAGAAAATAAGGTACCCACCCCGAGCATCAATACTCATTGGACTGCATACATCGGTATGTATTATTTCTAATAAGTCAGTAGCTTGTTCCATTGTTCCGGAGAACGGAGTTTTAGTCAACCTGCCCATAAGGCATGGTTCGCAAGCACCAAGTGATTCATAACCAAGTGATTCCAAAAGTCCATTAGCATGGAGTTTCTTCATGCGCTTTACACCGATATGACCCAAAAGGCAGTGCCACAAATAAGTTGCACTATCATTATCAACTTTGCATCTTTTGGCATCAATACAATGAATATGTGTGTTACCACAATCGAGATTCAATAAACCATCAGCATTGGGTGTATGACCATAGAAGGTTTTATTCATGTAAACAGAATAACAATTTATTCTATGTCTTAGATGAATAATCATATCGCAATAAACATGATCTAATCATATTTATGCTCAATGCAAACACCAAATAACATTTATTTAGGTTCAACACTAATCTTGAAAGTATAGGGAGTGTGCGATAATGATCATATCAATCTTGGAACCACTTCCAACACACATCGTCATTTCACCCTCAACTAGTCTCATGTTTATTCTGTGACTCCTATTTCGAGTTACTAATGTTAGTAACCGAACAAGTATCAAATACACAGGGGCTACTATAAACACTAGTAAGGTACACATCAATAACCTGTATATCAAATATACCTTTGTTCACTTTGCCATCCTTCTTATCCACCAAATATTCGGGCCATTTCCGCTTCTAGTGACCATTTTCTTTGCAGTAGAAGCACTCAGTTTTAGGCTTTGGTCCAACTTTGGGCTTCTTCACGGGAGTGACAACTTGCTTGCCATTCTTCTTGAAGTTCCCTTTCTTTCCCTTTGACCTTTTTCTTGAAACTAGTGGTCTTGTTTAATCATCAACACTTGATGCTCTTTCTTCATTTCTACCTTCGTCGATTTTAGCATCACGACGAGCTTGGGAATCGTTTTCGTCATCCCTTGCATACTATAGTTCATCACGATGTTCTAGTAACTTGGTGATGGTGACTAGAGAAATCTATAAATCACTATCTTATCTAGAAGATTAACTCCCACTTGATTCAAGTGATTGTAGTACCTAGACATTCTGAGCACATGCTCACTAGTTGAGCAATTCTCCTAGATCTTTTAGGCAAAGTACTTGTTAGAGGACTCATACCTCTTGACACGGGCATGAGTCTGAAATACCAATTTCAGCTCTTGGAACATCTCATATGCTCCGTGACGTTTCAAAAACGTTTGGAAGTCCCGGTTCTAAGCCGTAAAGCATGGTGCACAAAACTATCAAGTAGTCATCATATTGAGCAAGCCAAACGTTCATAACGTCTGCATCTGCTCCTGCAATAGGTCTGTCACCTAGCGGTGCATCAAGGACATAGTTCTTCTGTGCAGCAATGAGGATACACCTCAGATCACAGACCTACTCCGCATCATTGCTACTATTATCTTTCAACTTAGTTTTCTCTTGGAACATATAAAAAACATAGGGAAGCTATAACGCGAGCTATTGATCTACAACATAATTTGCAAAATACTATCAGGAAAAAGTTCATGATAAATTAAAGTTCAATTAATCATATTACTTAAGAACTCCCACTTAGATAGACATCCCTCTAGTCATCTAAATGATCACATGATCCAAATCAACTAAACCATGCCCGATCATCACGTGAGATGGAGTAGTTTTCAATGGTGAATATCACTATGTTGATCATATCTACTATCTGATTCATGCTCAACCTTTCGGTATCCAGTGTTCCGAGGCCATATCTGCATATGCTAGGCTCGTCATGTTTAACCTGAGTATTCTGCGTGTGCAAAATTGGCTTGCACCCATTGTATGTGAACATAGATCTTATCGCACCCGGTCATCACGTGGTGTCTCGGCACGACAAACTGTAGCAACGGTGCATACTCAGGGAGAACACTTATACCTTGAAATTTTCGTAAGGGATCATCTTATAATGCTACCACCGTACTAAGCAAAATAAGATGCATAAAGGATAAACATCACATGCAATCAAAATATGTGACATGACATGGCCATCAACATCTTGTGCTCGTGATCTCCATCACCGAAGCATCTTCATGATCTCCATCGTCACTGGCGCGACACCTTGATCTCCATCGTAGAATCGTTGTTGTCTCGCCAACTATTGTTACTATGACTATCGCTACCACTTAGTGATAAAGTAAAACAATTACATGGCGATTGCCTAGCATACAATAAAGCAACAACCATATGGCTCCTGCCAGTTGCCGATAACTTTGTTACAAAACATGATCATCCCACACAACAAATTATATCACATCATGCCTTGACCATATCACATCACAGCAAGCCCTGCCAAAACAAGTTAGACATCCTATACTTTGTTGTTGCAAGTTTTACGTGGCTGCTACGGGCTTCAAGCAAGAACCGTTCTTACCTACGAATCAAAAACCACAACGATTTTTCGTCAAGTGTGTTGTTTTAACCTTCAACAAGGACCGGGCGTAGCCACACTCGATTCAACTATAGTTGGAGACACAGACAATCACCAACCACCTATGTGTGAAGCACGTCGGTAGAACCAGTCTCGCGTAAGCATACCCGTAATGTCGGTCTGAGCCGCTTCATCCAACAATACCGCCGAATCAAAGTATGACATGTTGGTAAGCAGTATGACTATTATCGCCACACCTCTTTGTGTTCAACTCGTGCATATAACATCTACGCATAGACCTGGCTCTGATACCACTGTTGAGGAACGCGGTAATTTCAAAAAATTTCCTACGATCACGCAAGATCTATCTAGGTGATGCATAGCAACAAGAGGGGAGAGTGTGTACACGTACCCTCGTAGACCGAAAGCGGAAGTGTTATGACAATGCGATTGATGTAGTCGTACGTCTTCACGATCCGACCGATCTTAGCACAGAACGTACGGCACCTCCATACTCAGCACACGTTCAGCTCAATGACATCCCTCGTACTCTTGATCCAGTTGAGGCTGAGGGAGAGTTCCGTCAGCACGACGGCATGGCGACGGTGATGACGAAGTTACCGGCGCAGGGCTTCGCCTAAGCACTACGATGATATTACCGAGGTGTGTAACTGTGGAGGGGGGCACCGCACACGAAAAAAACAATTGTCAACTTGTGTGTTCTAGGGGTGCCCCCTCCCCCGTATATAAAGGATCAAGGGGAGGGGGTCGGTGGCCTCATAGGGCGCGCCGCAAGGGGGGAATCCTACTCCTAGTACGAGTAGGTTCCCCCTTTCCTAGTCCTACTAGGAGGGGAAGTAAAGAGGAGGGGGGATAAGGAAAGAGGGGGCCGCCCCCAAGCCCTAAACCAATTCGGTTTGGGCTCAGGGGGGCGCGCCCCACAGCTCCCTTGCTGACCTCTATTTCCACTAAGGCCCATGAAGGCCCATTGACCCCCCCCCCCCCTGGGGGGTTCCGGTAACTCCCCGGTACTCCGGTATTTATCCGGTGACCCCGGAACCTTTCCGGTGTACGAATATAACCTTCCCATATATCAATCTTTCTGTCTCGACCATTTCGAGACTCCTCGTCATGTCCGTGATCTCATCCGGGACTTCAAACAACCTTCGGTTCATCAAAACACATAAACTCATAATACCGATCGTCATCGAACATTAAGAGTGCGGACCCTACGGGTTCGAGAACTATGTAGACATGACCGAGACTCACTTACGGTCAATAACCAATAGCAGAAACTGGATGCTCATATTGGTTCCTACATAATCTACGAAGATCTTTATCAGTCAAACCACATAACAACATGTGTTGTTCCCTTTGTCATTGGTATGTTACTTGCCCGAGATTCAATCATCGGTATCACCATACCTAGTTCAATCTCGTTACCGGCAAGTATCTTTCCTCGTTCTGTAATACTTCATCCCGCAACTAACTGATTAGTCACAATGTTGCAAGGCTTATCGTGGTGAGTATTACTGAGAGGGCCCAGAGATACCTCTCCAAAACACGGAGTGACAAATCATAATATCGATCTATGCCAACCCAACAAACACCTTCGGAGACACATGTGGAGCACCTTTATAATCATCCATTTACGTTGTGATGTTTGGTAGCACACAAAGTGTTCCTTCGGCATTCGGCAGTTGCATAATCTCATAGTCATAGGAACATGTATAAGTTATGAAGAAAGCAATAGCAACAAACTAAACAATCATAGTGCTAAGCTAACAGATGGGTCATGTCCATCACATCAGTCCCCTAATGATGTGATCCCGTTCATCAAATGACAACACATGTCTATGGTTTAGGAAACATAACCATCTTCGATTAACAAGCTATTCTAGTAGAGGCATACTAGGGACAATATGTTTTGTCTATGTATTCACACATGTACTAAGTTTCCGGTTAATACAATTCTAGCATGAATAATAAACATTTATCATGAAATAAGGAAATAAATAATAACTTTATTATTGCCTCTAGGGCATATTTCCATAAGATTCCCCTCCTCTTTCCTATTACTATTTCCTAGTAGGAGAAGGAGGGAAGGAGGAAGAGGGGAGAAGGAAGGAGGGGGGCGCCGCCCCCTCCTAGTCCAATTCGGACCAGCCCATGGGGAGCGCGCGGCCACCCCTTGAGGCCCTTCTCTCCTTTCCCGTATGGCCCATTAAGGCCCACTACTTCCCCTGGCAAATTCGCGTAACTCTCTGGTACTCCAAAAATACCCGAATCGCTCGGAACCTTTCCGATGTCCGAATATAGCCTTCTAATATATCAATCGTTATGTCTAGACCATTTAGAGACTCCTCTTCACGTCCGTGATCTCATCCGGGACCACGAACAAACCTCGGTCATCAAAACGCATAACTCATAATACAAATCATCATCGAACGTTCAGCATGCGGACCCTACGGGTTCGAGAACTATGTAGACATGACCGAGACACATCTCCGGTCAATAAATAATAGCGGGACCTGGATGCTCATATTGGCTCCTACATATTTTACGAAGATCTTTATCGGTCAAACCGCATAACAACATATGTTGTTTCCTTTGTCATCAGTATGTTACTTGCCCGCGATTCGATCGTTGGTATCATTATACCTAGTTCAATCTCGTTACCTGCAAGTCTCTTTACTCGTTCCGTAATACTTCATCCCGCAACTAACTCATTAGTCACAATGCTTGCAAGGCTTATACTTCATCCGGTATTCGGGAGTTGCATAATCGCATAGCCTGAGGAACATGTATAAGTCATGAAGAAAGCAGTAGCAATGAAACTATAACGATCAAATGCTAAGCTAACGGATGGGTCATGTCCATCACATCATTCTCCTAATGATGTGATCCCATTCATCAAATGACAAAATGTCTATGGTTAGGAAACATAACCATCTTTGATTAAACGAGCTAGTCAAGTAGAGGCATACTAGGGACACTTATGTCTTGTCTATGTATTCACACATGTACTAAGTTTCCAATTAATACAATTCAAGCATGAATAATAAACATTTATCATGAAATAAGGAAATAAATAATAAGTTTATTATTGCCTCTAGGGCATAATTTCCTTCATTCTCCCACTTGCACTAGAGTCAATAATCTAGTTCACATCACCATATGATTTAACACCAATAGTTCACATCTGTATGTGATTAACACCCATAGTTCACATTGCCATGTGACCAACACCCAAAGAGTTTACTAGAGTCAATAATCTAGTTCACATCGCTATGTGATTAACACCCAAAGAGTACTAAGGTGTGATTATGTTTTGCTCGTGAGAGAAGTCTAGTCAACAGGTCTGTCATATTCAGAGCCGTATGCATTTTGCAAATATTCTATGTCTACATTGCTCTGCACGAAGCTTCTCTAGCTAATTGCTCCCACTTTCAATATGTATCCAGATTGAGACTTAGAGTCATCTGGATCAGTGTAAAATCTTGCATCGTTGTAACTCTTTACGAAGAACTCTTTATCACCTCCATTACCGATAAATATTTCCTTAGTCCTCACTAAGGATAATTTTGACTGTTGTCCAGTGATCTACACTTAGATCACTATTGTACCCTCTTGCCAAACTAATGGCAAGGTGCACAATACGTCTGGTACACAACACAACATACTTTATAGAACCTATGACTGTGGCATAGGGACTGACTTTCATTCTCTTTCTATCTTTTGTCGTGGTCGGGCTCTAAGTCTTACTCAACTTTACACCTTGTAATATAGGCAAGAACTTCTTCTTTGACTAATTAATTTTGAACACTTTCAAAAAACTTGTCAAGGTATGTATTCATTGAAAAATCTTATCAAGCGTCTTGATCTATCTATATAGATCTTGATGCCCAATATATAAGCAACTTCACCGAGGTATTTCTTTGAAAAACTCCTTTCAAACTCTCCTATATGCTTTCCAGAAAATTCTACATCATTTCGGATCAACAATATGTCATTCACATATACTTATCAGAAAGGTTGTAGTGCTCCCACTCACTTTCTTGTAAATACAGACTTCACCGCAAGGCTGCATAAAACTATATGCTTTGATCAACTCATCAAAGCGTATATTCCAACTCCGAGATGCTTGCACCAGTCCATAGATGGATCGCTGGAGCTTGCACACCTTATTAGTACCTTAAGGATGGACAAAACCTTCTGATTGCATCATATAAAAGTCTACTTTAAGAAATATCCATTTAAGGAATGCAGTTTTGACATCCATCTGCGAAATTTCATAATCATAAAATGTGGCAATTGCAAACATGATTAGGAAAGACTTAAGCATCGCTACGGGTGAGAAAGTATCATCGTAGTCAACTCCTTGAACTTGTCGAAAACCTTTTGCGACAAGTCGAGATTTGTAAAAAAATAACATTACCGTCTGCATCGGTCTTCTTCTTAAGGATCCATTTATTTTCTATGGCTTGCCGATCATTGGTCAAATCCACCAAAGTCCACACTTTGTTCTCATACATGGATCATATCTCAGATTTCCTGGCCTCAAGCCATTTCGCGGAATCTGGGCTCATCATCGCTTCCTCATAGTTCGTAGGTTCGCCATGGTCTAGTAATTTGACTTCCAGAACAAGATTACCATACCTCTCTGGTGCGGATCTTACTCTGGAAGACCTAAGAGGTTCGGTAGTAACTTGATCTGAAGTTTCATGATCATCATCTTAACTTCCTCACTAATTGGTGCAGGAATCACTAGAACTGATTTCTGTGATGAACTACTTTCCAATAATGGAGAATGTACAATTACCTCATCAAGTTCTACTTTCCTCCCACTCACTTCTTTCGAGTGAAACTCCTTCTCTAGAAAGGATCCATTCTTAGCAACGAATATCTTGCCTTCGGATCTGTGATAGAAGGTGTACGCAATAGTTTCCTTTGGGTATCCTATGAAGACGCACTTCTCCAATTTGGGTTCGAGCTTATCAGGTTGAAGTTTCTTCACATAAACATCGCAGCCCCAAACTTTAAGAAACGACAACTTTGGTTTCTTGCCAAACCACTTTTCATAAGGTGTCGTCTCAACGGATATTGATGGTGTCCTGTTTAACGTGAATGCAGCTGTCTCTAATGCATAACCCCAATATCTAATAAAGTGCGGTTACGAAGTTCGGACACACCATTATGCTGCGGTGTTCCAGGTGGCGTGAGGTGTGAAACTATTCGACATTGTTTTAAATGAAGGCCAAACTCGTAACTCAAATATTCTTCTCCACGATCAGATCATGGAAACTTTATTTTTTTTGTTACGATGATTCTTCACTTCACTCTGAAATTCTTTGAACTTTTCAAATGTTTCAGACGTGTGTTACATTAAGTAGATATACCCATATCTGCTCAAATCATCGTGAAGGTAAGAAAATAAATATACCTGCCACAAGCATCAACACTCATTGGACCGCATACATCGGTATGTATTATTTCCAATAAGTCACTAGCTCGTTCCATTGTTCCGGAGAACGGAGTTTTAGTCATCTTGCCCATAAGGCACGGTTCGCAAGCATCAAATGATTCATAATCAAGTGATTCCAAAAGTCCAACTTTATGGAGTTTCTCTATGCGCTTTACACCGATATGACCCAAACGGCAGTGCCACAAATAAGTTGCACTATCATTATCAACTTTGCATCGTTTGGCATCAATACTATGAATATGTGTATTACCACGATCGAGATTCAATAAACCATCAACATTGGGTGTATGTCCATAGAAGGTTTTATTCATGTAAATAGAATAAAAATTATTCTCTGTCTTAAATGAATAACCATATTGCAATTAACATGATCTAATCATATCCATGCTCAACGCAAACACCAAATAACATTTATATAGGTTCAACACTAATCCCGAAAGTATCGGGAGTGCTCGATGATGATCATATAAATCTTGGAACCACTTTCAACACACATTGTCACTTCATCCTCAACTAGTCTCTATTTATTCTGCAACTCCTGTTTCGAGTTACTAATCTTAGCAACCGAACAAGTATCGAAAACCCAGGGGCTACTATGAACACTAGCAAGGTACACATCAATAACCTGTATATCAAATATACCAAAAAATTGGGGTAGTTACGCTTCTAGTGACCATTTCCTTTGTAGTAGAAGCACTAAGTTTAAGGCTTAGGTCTAGCTTTGAGCTTCTACACGGGAGTGACAAATTGCTTGCCATTCTACTAGAAGTTCCCTTTGCCCTTTTCTTGAAACTAGTGGTCTTGTCAATCATCAACAATTGATGCTTTTTCTTGATTCCTACCTTCGTCGATTTCAGCATCATGAAGAGCTTAGGAATCATTTTCGTCATCCCTTGCTTACTATAGTTCATCACGAAGTTCCAGTAACTTGGTGAGGGTGACTAAAGAACTATGCCAATCACTATCTTATCTTGGAAGATTAACTCCCACTTGATTCAAGTGATTGTAGTACCCAGACATTCTAAGTACATGCTCACTAGCTTAGCAATTCTCCTCCATCTTTTAGGCGAAGTAATTGCCTGAGGTCTCATACCTCTCAGCATGGGCATGAGTCTGAAATACCAATTTCAGCTCTTGGAACATCTCATATGCTTCGTGGTGTTCAAAAACATTTTTGAAGTCCCGGTACTAAGCCGTATATTGAGCTAGACAAATGTTCATAATGTCTGCGTCTGCTCCTGCAATAGGTCTGTCATCTAGCGGTGCATCAAGGACATAATTCTTCTGTGCATCAATGAGGATAAACCTCATATCACGGACCCAGTCCGCATCATTGCTAGTATCATCTTTCAACTTAGTTTTATCTAGGAACATATAAAAACATAGGGAAGCTTCAACGTGAGCTATTGATCTACAACATAATTTGCAAAATACTATCAGGAATAAGTCATGATAAATTAAAGTTCAATTAATCATATTACTTAAGAACTCCCACTTAGATAGACATCCCTCTAATCATCTAAGTGATCACGTGATCCAAATCAACTAAACCATGCCCGATCATCACGTGAGATGAAATAGTTCTCAATGGTGAACATCACTATGTTGATCATACCTACTATATGATTCACGCTCGACCTTTCGGTCTCAGTGTTCCGAGTATTCTCCATGTGCAAAAACTAGCTTGCACCCATTGTATGTGAATGTAGAGCTTATCACACCCGATCATCACGTGATGTCTCGGCATGACAAACTGTAGCAACGGTGCATACTCAGGGAGAACACTCATACCTTGAAATTTAGTAAGGGATCATCTTATAATGCTACCGCCATACTAAGAAAAATAAGATGCATAAAGGATAAACATCACATCCAATCAAAACATGTGACATGATATGGCCATCATCATCTTGTGCTCATGATCTCCATCACCGAAGCATCGTCATGATCTCCATCGTCACCTGCGCGACACCTTGATCTCCATCATAGCATCGTTGTCGTCTTACCAACTATTGCTTCTATCACTATCGCTACCGCTTAGTGCTAAAGTAAAAAAATTACATGGCGATTGCATTGCATACAACAAAGCGACAACCATATGGCTCCTGCCAGTTTCCGATAATGTTTACAAAACCTAATCATCTCATACAACAATTTATATATCATCACGTCTTGACAATATCACATCACAGCCAGCCCTGCAAAAACAAGTTAGACGTCCTCTACTTTGCTGTTGCAAGTTTTACGTGGATGCTACGGGCTTCTAGCAAGAACCGTTCTGACCTACGCATCAAAACTACAACGATTTTACGTCAAGTGTGCTGTTTTAACCTTCAACAAGGACTGGGCGTAGTCAAACACTACTAGGGAAAAGCCTAGCCGCAGCGAGGGTTTTAGGCCTAGCAGTAGCGCGGGCAAGAGCGCTACTGGTACGTCGCTACAGCTAAAGGTTAGCAGTAGCGTGCCTCAACACATGCTACTGCTAAATCAACATAGTAGTAGCACTTCCCCAGTGGAGCGCCACTGGTAATTAGTAGTAGCACTTCTCCCTGCCCGCGCTCTACTATTATTTCATATTTTATTTCTTTTTTATTTCATGTTGTATTCATACAACTTTACACAAGTTTCCATACAACAGGATTTTAGAGATTGTCTTTACATCATAATGAGTTATTACATCACGGGGTGAAAGAACCGTGGACTAGTTTCAAGTGGATGTCCATCCACTTGAAACTAATCATGATTCTTTCACCCAATGATATAATAAATATCATCGTCATCATCATATCATTAACAACTTATCATCATAATACATCGTTGTCATATAACACCTCCTCAAGATCATCGTTTTCATCAATGACATCACATAGCAAATTGGTCACTAGTCGTAATCACAAGTACTCCTCGTCATCAACTCTAACACATTGTACCACATAATAAACATATTGTACCTCATAGGACCTACTACATTCTCTTAGGACCTACTACATTCTCTAAGGTAAAATAGCAAAAAACAAGATAGCCCCTGACTCTCCATTATGGAGAATGGAGATTATCCTATCTCCAATTCTTGTCTTTCGCTTAATGTTATTTCCAAGAACCTCCTTTCGAATGTCCAATATTTTTTCCCATTCTTTTATGAGCATGTGTTCACCGGTTTTAGAAATCCGATATGCACAGCTGAGCTCCCTAAATTGACCTGGCAGTATGTTCATAACTGTAAGGCGACCATTCAGATACATCAGATGAGGCACACAATCCATCGAGAATTTATGTTAAAAAACATAGTAATAACTTCGTAGTTAGCAATGATGTAATAGTTTTAGAAGTATGCAAAAGATGCACGGATGTCGTAATAGTAAAAAATCTTACCAGGGTATCTCCATAGAAGTTACCGTGGTTCAACACGTCTTACTAGTGGCACGTATTCACCATAATTTGGAGGAGTTCGATAATAGGTATTGTAATTCTCAAGATAAGTACAAAATGTGATCAGATGACTTTTCTCCTTATAAGTTAACTCGGAGCCATCAGTGTAGTGGGTCTTGTCTACCATCTTCCGCACATTCTTTGAAGAATCAAAATAAGCTGTCAATGGAAATAAGCTGTCAACTATTTTGAAATAAACAATATAAATTAGTTAATAACTATGTTTGAGAAACTCACATTGCGGTAAAATCGGAAGCGTATCAACAAGGACCCAAATGTCCATATTGTCTTGCTCGATGTCAGGATCACCAAGATCCATGGTGACAATCATACCCTCATAAAAACCATACATTTTGCAAAGTGCTTCCCAATTTTGGCAAGCAAAATGGGTTACGCTCTGAGAATTGTACAGATTTACTTCAAAATCCATATCATGATGGGTCCTTAGGTGTATTTTCTTTGTTTCAAAATTTTCATGGTCTTCAAAACCCATCCTCTCCAAGACATAGCGTCTTGCATGGCATTGGATAAGCTAGTAAAATTGTAAAAGATGAAAATTAGACGTTGAAGTAGTTGAAGTCGTGCTTAATTACGAAAAAAAACATTTGTCGTTGTTGCGTACCGTTTCAACATCGAAGGTCTCCTCGAGCTTAATGTTGAAGCGCCGATCTTCGTCCAGCTCAAGGAACCTATCGCACAGACCTCGATCGTCGTGGCACCAGCTCCACTCCCCTGGGAGACTGTCGTCGTCCGAGTATGACATTTCCTACGTTCATAATTCAAAGATTAAACTTGAACAATTAAATATATGTACTAAAAATCCTAAATTAGATCATTATTTTTCGAGAAAATCCATGCCACTCGATATTTCCTACATATTCTAGCACAAGTCATGGCAGAATTCACGGAAAAATCCAGCATGACCTTTGCTAAAAAAGGACATATCGAGCGCCTGAAATTTGCCGGAAAGGAAATTAATCAACACTCCGGCAAAACATAGGCCACTCGGAGGTGTAACCTAAACATGAACGGCCACTTGGGCAACCACATATCCTATTTGAGCAACACAAGATATACATGGAGATTTGGCTGGTCACACCTCGAGGTCGGAGGGGGTCAGTGACGGGGACGACGGCGGGGATGATGGAGGTGCTCCTTGATTTCTGCAAAGCAAAAACCCTATAATTTATCACTAATACATCCAGAATAATTGCTTAAACTAAAAAATAACAACAAATATGACATGTTTAACTAGTTTTATTAATTCAACTAGTTCTTACTAAATATAAACTTACTATAAATAGAAAAAACTAGTTGTCTCTAAAAATAAAGTAGCTCAACTAGTTATATTAATTATCTTAATAATAATACATTAGTTCTATTAATTCAAATAGTTCAACTAGTTTATTAATTTACTTACTAAACTAGTTCAACTAAAACTAAACTAGTTCAACTTGTTTATTAATTTACTTACTAATTATTTTAAACACTTACTAAAAACAGTAAAAATAAACTAAATTATACAATAGTAAAGCATCTACTATTAACCATACTGCCCTAGTTAACTAGTACCATCATTACTACTAATTAACATCTACTACTACTAAAAATCATTATCTATGAACCCTAAATTAACATCTACTACTACTAAACAACATCTAGTACTAACTAAGCAGAGAAAGGGGTGGAGGAGGGTGGGGACGGAGAGGTAGGCGGCGAGGCGGGCTCGAGATCGAGGCGGCAGTGCTGGGTGGGCTCGAGGCGGTGGCGGTGAGGTCGAGGCGGCGACGGTGAGGTCGAGAGCGGCGGCGGGCGGCGGCGGTGAGGTTGAGGGCGGCCTCGGGCGGCGGCGACAGAGGAGTAGGGGAACAGGGGGGAATGGAGGACTTAGCAAAATTTTGAGCATGTGCAGGTGGTTAAGTCAGAAGTAGCAGTAGCGCATTCCAGAAAGGGCACTACTGCTACGTTAGCTACAACGCGTTCTTGTATACACGCTACTGCTACTCCTTTCTCTTTCCCCCCTTTTTCATTTATTTGTCTTCACATTTATTTTTTTTCGTTTCACCGTATTCTATTTCTTTCATTTTCAATTACCTTTCTATTTGCTTTCCATTTAATTTTATATCCTTTAGCAGTAGCGAGTTTTGGAATAAAACGCACTCCTACAAAGGAAGTAGCGGTAGCGCGGTTCAGTATGGATCGCTACTACTATGTGTAGCCTATCGGCTAAGCCGTGGGAATTTTAGTAGTAACGTGTTTATAACAAGGCGTGCTACTGCTAGAACTTTATCTGTAGCGCGGTTTGTCCAGGCGCGCTACTGCTACTTAGCACCAGCGTGCTTTTTTGACCCACGCTACTGCTAAAGTTCTGTGTATAAGGTTTTCCCTAGTAGTGAAACTCGATTCAACTAAAGTTGGAGAAACAGAGACCCACTAGCCACCTGTGTGCGAAGCACGTTGGTAGAACTAGTCTCATGAACGCGGTCATGTAATGTCGGTCTGGGCCGCTTCATTCAACAATACCGCCAAATCAAAGTATGACATGCTGGTAAGTAGTATGACTATTATCGCCCACAACTCTTTGTGTTCTACTCGTGCATATAACATCTACGCATAGACCTGGCTCAGATGCCACTATTGGGGAACGCGGTAATTTCAAAAAATTCCTACGATCACGCAAGATCTATCTAGGAGATGCATATCAATGAGCGGGAGAGTGTGTCCACGTATCCTCATAGACCGAAAGCGGAAGCATTAAGTAACGCGGTTGATGCAGTTGAACGTCTTCGCGATCCAACCGATCAAGTACCGAACGCATGCCACCTCCGCGATCTGCACACGTTCAGCTCGGTGACATCCCTCGAACTCTAGATCCAATTGAGGTCGACGGAGAGTTACGTCAGCACGACAGTGTGGTGACGGTGATGATGAAGTTACCGGCGCAGGGCTTAGCCTATGCACTACGACGATATGACCGAGGTGGAAAACTGTGGAGGGGGGGGGGGAGGCACCGCACATGGCTAAAGATCAACTTGTGTCTATGGGGTGCCCCCTGGCCACGTATATAAAGGAGGGGGGAAGAGGTGGCCGTCCCTAGGGGGTGCGCGAGGTGTGGAAAATCCTACTAGGACTCCCCAGACCAAGTAGGATTCCCCTCCTCTTTTCTATTCCTAGTACTAGAAGGAGGGAAGGAGGAAGAGGGGAGAAGGAAGGATGGCGGCGCCGCCCCCTCCTTGTCCAATTCGGACCAGCCCATGGGGAGCGCACCGCCACCCCTTGAGGCCCTTCTCTCCTTTCCTGTATGGCCCATTAAGGCTCACTACTTCCCCCGGCGAATTCCCGTAACTCTCCGCTACTTCAAAAAATACCCGAATCATTTAGAACCTTTCCGATGTCCGAATATAGCCTTCCAATATATGAATCTTTACGTCTTGACCATTTAGAGACTCCTCGTCATGTCCGTGAAATTATCTGAGACTCCGAACAAACTTCGGTCATCAAAACACATAACTCATAATACAATGTCCAAGAGGAAACCTTCCTCCCCGGACAGATCTTCGGATTTGGTGGCTTCGTACTGCGGGCCAACTCGCTTGGCCATCCGGAGCAGATCGATAGCTACGCCCCTGGCCACCAGGTCAGATTTGGAAGCTTGAACTACGTTGCAGACATCCATGGAGACTTGATGTTCATCAGATTCGAGACTGCAGCGGGCGCTCCCTGTCACCCCGGTGCACATGATCTAAATCTTTCATCGGACCACACTCAGGAGATTATTCCTGCAGTTGCTCTAGCCTTAGACCCGGAGCAGATGGTGCCATCTGAGGATGGGATGCTCAAACCCACCATGGAGGCCATGGATCCCGCGGCGTTGGGGCCGCACACAGACTTAAATTCATGGGACATCTGCGTTACGAGAACTCCGGACTCGTCTCCGGTCGTAAATTCCAAACCATGTACGCCTGCGGACGCCGAGCTCGATCGGTTATTGATCTTTGAATTCAGCACCGCAGACATCCTCCAGCACTTGCCCTTAGGCGATGTGCTAAACTCATTAAAGAGCCTATCCCTGGCGGGAGACTCACGACCGAATTATGTCCGACTCGAACTAGGGGCTGATGATGGGGAATTTTGCTTCCCAACCGCCACCCACTTCATAGCCACTTTCGATGATCTAACCGACACGCTTGATTATGGCTCCGAAGACATCGACGGTATGGACGTAGATGTCGATGAGGAGCAAGGCCAAAACCCGCCATTTACTGGACGATGGACGGCCACTTCCTCATATGAAGTATACATGGTGGATACACCCAAAAATAATAGAGGCGATGACAAGGAAAACCCAACGAAGGAGGACCCTCCTAAGGAACAACAAAAGCGCCGATGTCAACGACGCCGCTCTAAATCGTGTCGCAGCAGAGACAGCAACACCGGCACAGGATACGACAACACTCCGGATGGTGCCGAAGACACAGAGGAACTCGATGAACAAGCTGCCGAATGAGACAATCGGGAAGATGGGCAAGTTAGCCCTGACGAACAGGCCATGGAAGAAGACTCGGAGGACGGTAGTTACCATCTGTTCTCCGAGGAAGAGGCTAGCCTCGGCAACGAAGACTTCATTGTGCTTGAGGAACCTCTCGAGCAGGAGCGCTTTAAGCTTCAGCTAATAGCCATTGCGAGGAGCTTGAAAAAGAAGCAGCAACAGCTTCAAGCTGATCAAGACCTGCTCAATGACAGATGGACCGACGTCCTGGCAGCCGAGGAATACAGCCTTAAACGCTCAGTCAAGAGTTACCCAAAATGCAGACTGCTACCTAAGTTCCACAAGGAGGCGCCGGAGCCCATACCTCCCTCGCGCAATGCGGCCAACTGACCACCACGCGGCCGGGACAGTGCGGCGGACCGACCACCATGCGGTCGGGATAGAGCGGTAACTAATGCCGAACAGCAGCCCGCCCCACCGCCAAGAAAAAACAGAGACAAAACAGCTCGGGGTCATACATACGATCTTCGGCAGGACCTGGACAGTAGAGCAGGACATACAAGATCGATCTACGGATCACGAGGACATGCCTTGACACGTCAGGATGGCTATCCATTCGGACACGACAAAACTAGTCACGCCTGGGCCGAAAACCGCAGACGGACTCCATCGGAGCTGCATCGCGATGCGGCCCGATATAGAGGCGCGCACACCCTATTTGCTTCACTGACGAAGTAATGGATCATGAATTCCTATAAGGATTCAAACCCGTAAACATCGAACCATACGATGGAACAACCGATCCTGCGGTTTGGATGGAGCATTTCATTCTCCACATCCACATGGCCCGCGGGGATGATCTTCACGCCATCAAATACCTCCCACTAAAATTCAAAGGGCCAGCTCGGCACTGGCTAAACAGTCTGCCTGAAAATTTCGTTGGCAGCTGGGAGGACTTGGAAGAAGCTTTCCTTGACAACTTCCAAGGTACTTATGTCCGGCCACCAGACGCCGATGACTTAAGTCACATAGTCCAGCAACCTGGAGAGTCAGCCAGGAAATTCTGGACTAGGTTCCTAACTAAAAAGAACCAGATCGTCGACTGTCCGGATGCCGAAGCCCTAGCGGCCTTTAAACATAACTTCCATGACGAATGGCTCGCCCACCACCTCGGCCAGGAAAAGCCAAAATCCATGGCAGCCCTCACGGCACCCCTGACCCGCTTTTGCGCGGGTGAGGATAGTTGGCTAGCTCGCATCAAAGGCACAACCAGCGAGGCAGGCCCCTCTGAGGTCAAAAACAACAACGGTAAGCTCAAACTCAGCAGACACAAACACCAAAGCAATGGCGACAACACTGATGACATTGCTGTCAACGCCGGATTCAGCGGCTCCAAGTCCAGTCAGCGGAAAAAGCCGTATACAAGAAACAATCAGGGACCATCCGGCTTGGACCGCATACTCGACCGTCTGTGCCAAATCCATGGCACCCCAGACAAACCAGCCAACCATACCAATGGAGATTGAACTCTTAATATGAAAATACACATTCTAAAATGACGCATCGAGCTTTGCTGGGTTTTCAAGCAAGCCGACAAGTTAAATGCCGAGACCAAGGAGAAGGGATATCAGAGCGAGGATGACGACGAGGAGCCCCAACAGCCAAGCACAGGGGGACAGAAGTTTCCCCCTCAGGTCAAAACGGTGAACACGATATATGCTACACACATCCCTAAGAGGGAGCGCAAGCGCGCACTCAGGGACGTCTACGCGATAGAGCCCGTCGCCCGAAAATTCAACCCATGGTCGTCACTCCCGATCACCTTTCATCGTTGGGATCATCCAACCAGTATCCGTCACGGCGGTTCAGCGGCACTGGTCCTCGACCCAATCATTGATGGATTTCACCTGACACGAGTCCTCATGGATGGCGGCAACAGCCTGAACCTGCTCCATCAGGGTACAGTGCGCAAAATGGGCATTAAACCATCACGGATCAAGCCCACAAAGACCACCTTTAAAGGAGTCATACTAGGTGTAGAGGCCCGCTGCACGGGCTCAATCACACTGGAGGTTGTCTTCGGATCCCGTGATAATTTTTGAAGCGAAGAGTTAATCTTCGACATCGTCCCATTCCGCAGCGATTATGACGCACTGCTCGGACGGACCACATTTGCTCGGTTCAATGCGGTGCCGCACTATGCCTGTCTTATGCTCAAGATGCCCGGTCCAAGCGGCGTCATAACGGTCAATGGAAACATGGAACTCTCCCTCCGTACAGAAAAGCACACCGCCGCCCTAGCAGCAGAAGTACAGAGAGGCCCTCTAAAGCAGAACCGTAATCCGACTGCCGAGCCCCTGGACACCGTTAAAAGAGTTCGGACTATGCTGCAACACGACAGCTTGGCTCGTCAAGAGCTCGGTTAGCAATTCGGCCTCCGTCCCAGCCCTGATCAAGTAGTGGCATTCGTACCACGCGTACATAACTACGCACTCAAAATTCCATGGGCATCAACGGAGGCATAGATAGCTTGTGATTCACGGTTCAGCTCGACCGATCCCAGACACACATATACTTTCTCTATTTTCCTTTTTTCCTTTTTCAGGTCTCTTTTTGCATAGGCCTTCTTTAACAGCCTGATTACTGGTCCTACTAAAGGATTAAATACACCAAGGAAGCAAGGAGCTTTGACGTACAAGGGAATCCCCAGGTGGTCTCTGCTAACGATCGTTATACATGTTTTACATACCAGCACGCAGCTCGCTCTTGGTTGTGGCATGTTAAATAGCCTTACTCGCCTATCGCTTTACTTGCACATGTGCGCCTCGACGTATTAATAAAATCACAATGGAAATTAATTGGCAGCGTTAGCTTATTACTTGTTTTTTCCTTGCCTTTGTATTTATTACTCATCGCACTCGTACACTCCGGTACGTATTACTTCGCCAGGGGCTTCATCAAGCCCCGTAATACGACAATAAAGTCCGAACACTTTTATAGTATAGTTCGGCACCCCGAACCTATAGCATTATATGCATCGGCTCCGAATCATGTCTTTGGTCAATAGTTGGGTTGCCCGGCTCCTGTGCTTACTACCTTACGGTGCGCTATATCGGCTAGGGTAGTAAAGTGGGAACTACTGCGATTGTGTCCCGGTTCTTCTGGACGAGCAGCTCAGTAGAGAAAGACAAAAACTGACTGTCATGATGCGGCGAGAGCTGGTCAGCTGTTCGAGAGGTTCCAAATCCTTATTTTTTCCACTTTATGCAAGGATGTAGGACCTTGAGAAGAGGTGTCTAGAGGGGGGAGGGGGTGATTAGACACTAAGTACCAAAGTTGCAGTTTTTAAGTTTCTTTAGAGTTTGAGTGGAGTTTAGGCACAAGTTTAACATTCACAACATATAGCAAGCAAGCATGCAAAGAGTATATGAGCAGCGGAAAATAAAGCATGCAACTTGCAAGAATGTAAAGGGAAGGGATTGGAGGATTCAAATGCAATTGGAGACACAGATGTTTTTGGCGTCGTTCCGATAGGTGGTGCTATCGTACTTCCACGTTGGTGGAGACTTCAACCCACGTAGGGTAACGATTGCGCGAGTCCACGGAGGGCTCCACCCACGAAGGATCCACGAAGTAGCAACCTTGTCTATCCCACCATGGCCGTCGCCCACGAAGGACTTGCCTCACTAGCGGTAGATCTTCACGAAGTAGGCGATCTCCTTGCCCTTACAAACTCCTTGGTTCAACTCCACAATCTTGTCGGAGGCTCCCAAGTGACACCTAGCCAATCTAGGAGACACCACTCTCAAGAAGTAACAAATGGTGTGTTGATGATGAACTCCTTGCTCTTGTGCTTCAAATGATAGTCTCCCCAACACTCAACTCTCTCTCATAGGATTTGGATCTGGTGGAAAGAGGTTTGAGTGGAAAGCAACTTGGGGAAGGCTAGAGATCAAGATTCATATGGTAGGAATGGAATATCTTGGCCTCAACACATGAGTAGGTAGTTCTCTCTCAGAAATAGGATGCTGGAAGTGTAGGTTCAGTCTGATGGCTCTCTCCACGAATGAAGAGGAGGTGGAGGGATATATGTAGCCTCCACACAAAATCTAACCGTTACACACAATTTACCAATCTTGGTGGGACCGAATCGTTCAACTCGGTCAGACCGATTTTGCAAATAATGTGACCGTTAGGGTCTTCAGTGGGACCAAAATGCAACTCGGTGGGACCGATTTGGTTAGGGTTAGGGCATAACGTAATCTCGGTGAGACCGATTACACAAATTCGGTGGGACCGATTTTGGTAATAAGCTTTCCAGAGAGTTGGTCAGGCAAACTCGGTTTGATCGATTATCAAACTCGGTGGGACCGATTTTGATGATAAGTTAACCAGAGAGTTTGCATTGTAATCTTGGTAGTACCGATTGCTCAAACTCGGTGAGACCGATTTTGATAATGGACATACACAGAGAGATTACAATCCCATCTCGGTGAGACCGAGATCCCTATCGGTGAGACCGATTTGCCTAGGGTTTGTGGCAGTGGCTAAGACATTCAAACTCGGTGGCGCCGGATAGAAAGAATCAGTGGGGCCGAGTTTGACTTTAGGTTTAGGACATATGTGTGGAAATTGGAAAGTAGTTGAGGGTATTTGGAGCATATCACTAAGCACTTTGAAGCAAGAGGCTCATTAAGCAACACCTCATCCCTCCTTGATAGTATTGGCTTTTCCTATAGACTCAATGTGATCTTGGATCACTAAAATGTAAAATGAAGAGTCTTGAGCTTGAAGCTTGAGCCAATCCTTTGTCCTTAGCATCTTGAAGGAGTTCCCACATCCTTTAGTCCATGCCACACCATTGTTGAACTTACCTGAAACATACTAGATAGAAGTGTTAGTCCAACAAGAGATATGTTGTCATTAATTACCAAAACCACCTAGGGAGGACGTGTGCTTTCAATCTCCCCCTTTTTGGTAATTGATGGCAACATACATCAAAGCTTTAGATAAAGATATAAAGAATAGCAAGTAAACCTTTGGAAAGACATGTAACAAGCATAGGCTCCCCCTACATGTATGCAATCATGTGAATATGAAATATAGAAGCATGTGATAGCATAACCATGATAGAGCAGGCAATGTGTTACATGTATCTTGGCTATATGCATCAGAGCAAAAAGTATTAAAGAGAATACCTTCATGCCCATGAGTCCTTCTTGCAAACAGTATGTACATCAGCAAGAATTCCTCATACACATGATTGTGATGCATATACTTACTGTCGGTGTCAAAACCGGCGGATCTCGGGTAGGGGGTCCCGAACTGTGCCTCTAGGTGGATGGTAACAGGAGAGAAGGGACACGATGGTTTTACCTAGGTTCGGGCCCTCTCGATGGAGGTAATACCCTACTCCTGCTTGATTAATATTGATGAT
This sequence comes from Aegilops bicornis, assembly GCA_021605145.1. Taxonomy (NCBI): domain Eukaryota; kingdom Viridiplantae; phylum Streptophyta; class Magnoliopsida; order Poales; family Poaceae; genus Aegilops; species Aegilops bicornis. The sequence goes on from CM038673.1 coordinate 801,321,663, forward strand.
ATGGGTAGTACAAGAGTAGATCTACCACGAGATCAAGGAGGCTAAACCCTAGAAGCTAGCCTATGGTATGATTGTTGTTCGTCCTACGGACTAAAACCCTCCGGTTTATATGGACACCGGATAGGGTTAGGGTTACACAGAGTCGGTTACAATGGTAGGAGATCTACATATCCGTATCGCCAAGCTTGCCTTCCACGCCAAGGAAAGTCCCATCCGGACACGGGACGAAGTCTTCAATCTTGTATCTTCATAGTCTTGGAGTCCGGCAAAAGATGATAGTTCGGCTATCCGGACACCCCCTAGTCCAGGACTCCCTCACTTACCTTGTAGTCTTGAGTTGGCTTAGGATGGAATGAACCTGCGTAAACAAGGTTAGATAACACAGATACATCTACTAGCCAGAGCAAACAAAAGAAACCACAAGAAAACCAAGACTGGGATGACATGTAGAGAGTGAGTACTAAGTACCACATTGGATTAGACATGTCCCCAAGAGTAAAGATATGAAATGAATTTAAATGATCTCTTTCCCTTAGATGTCTTGCTCCCTCTGAATCTAACATGGGATACTGGGAGAAGATAGGGAACATAAAATCAGAGCTGAAGGAAAACGAGCTGAAAGATATGAATGATGATCAGAGAGAAAGTTCAGAGCTAATGTATGCTAATTCAAAATAAGCACATATGAACATGTCTTTCCCCTCAAGAAGACATGTAGACATATCTCCTCTTGAACACCAATCATCTGGGATCCTTGAGAAATACTTTCTACTAGTATTCTCTCCCCCTGGAGATCTCTCTCTCCCCCTGAAGGATCTCTCTCTCTCCTTCTCTGATGTGATCTCTCTCTCTCTCTAAATGATAAGCTTTGATGTGATCTCTCTCCCCTTTGACATCAATTTCCAAGAAGGGCTTGATAAAGATGTAATCTCTCTCTCCCCCTCTGGAATTTTTCGTGAATGGGTTTGATCCTTGAGTCACAACTTAAAGCAATGATAAAAATGTGATGCTTGTAGAGGACAAGATTCATTGAGTGGAGCTGGAACAGACGAAACACAGAATATGTGGCAAAGTGTTTTTCCTGTTATGAAATCGGTCGCACTGAGTTGTAGGCTTCAGTTGCACCGAAAGGATTCGGTTGGACCGAAAACAACAAATCGGTTGAACCGAGTTCATCGCAGAGAAAACACTTGTCACCTCAGCTCACTAGACTAGTAAGATCTCACAAAGATTTGCAAGGAATTAACTGAAAGATATGCAAGGAATTAGATGCATAAAATGTAGAGCAAACAGAAAGAAATCTATATGAAGTTTTTTTTTGAAAGGGGAAACACAAATGCATGAGACAAATGCAAAAACTCAGAAAAGAACACAGGAGAACATCATCTAGAGATGGTCGGCGACAAAGTCACCTATGTTAGAGTATATTGACTTAGGATTCAAGTGAGATCACTTGATCATAGGCCATACTCATCGTTTAAGCTCAAAATGGGGTTCCCATTTTTCGTGTAAGCATCTTGATGTATTCACATCTTGTCGAGTTGCTTTAACTCATGACTCGGAGTAAAGCTTCTCTAAGATGGAATAACATACCTTGGTTGGTGGTGTTGTCCATGTAGTTGAACTTGTGTTGGTTGGTCAAGGTTGATGTAGCTCATCAAGAATTTGGAGCACCACTTGGAATTTGAGTCCATCTACCTACATAGGTTAGTTCTTGCAAGGAAGAGCAATTGTATACCCAAAAATGACAATCATGAAGCTCAACATAGTATTTGTCAAAGGATATGTTTGAATGGTTTCGTGCTTCCTTGTCTTCAACCACCTTGTGTAGAGACTTGGTGATGTAGAGATTGCTCAAGATATGAGTAGGTTACAATCTCATGGAATTGATTCAACCAAGTACCTACATGGGTTAGATAACATGCAAGATACAAATATGTCCAAGACATAAATTTTTCATCCTAAGAGAAATATCAAGGATTAGTCATAAGCTCATGTCTTGCATGTATCCAATGGAGTTTCTACTCCAAGTTTGAAGCATCAATGATGTTCAATTCTCCTCTTAACCTGCAAAACACTTTCTCATCAAGAGGTTTTGGTGAATATATCCGCTAATTGCTTTTCGGTGCGAACATGCTTAAGATCAATGTCACCCTTAGCAACATGATCTCGAATGAAATGATGACGAACTTCAATATGCTTAGTTCGAGAATGTTGCACATGATTATGACCAATTTTGATAGCACTTTCATTATCACAAAGCAATGGAACATGTCTCACATATATCCCATAGTCTTTAAGAGTTTGGGTCATCCAAAGTAATTGAGCACAACATGATCCAGCGGAAATATATTCAGCTTCGGCGGTGGATAAGGATACCGAGTTTTGTTTCTTGGAGGACCAAGACACAAGAGATCTACCAAGAAATTGACAAGTACCGAAGTGGACTTTCTATAAACCTTGTCTCCGCATAGTCCGAGTCGGAATAGCCAACAAGATCGAAAGAGGCCCTCTTAGGATACCAAATGCCAAAATTTGGTGTATGGATTAAGTATCTCACTATCCTTTTCACGGCCTTAAGATGACATTCTTTAGGGGCAGCTTGATATCGTGCACACATGGACACACTTAGCGTAATATCGGGACGTGAAGCACTTAGATATAACAATGAACCAATCATTGAGCGATAAACCTTTTGATCAACCGGTTCATCATCTTTGGTTAAGTCAAGATGTCCACTAGTAGGCATGGGTGTAGTCATACCTTTGCATTCTTGCATATTGAACTTCTTGAATAAGTCCTTAGTGTACTTCGTTTGAGAGACAAAAGTACCTTCCTTAGTTTGCTTGATTTGCAAACCAAGAAAGAATTTGAGTTCGCTCATCATAGACATCTCAAACTTCTCCGACATTAGCTTCCCAAACTTTTCACTAAAATGAGGGTTAGTTGAACCAAATATAATATCATCATCATAAATTTGGCACACAAAGAGTTCACCATTAACCCTTTTAGTAAAAAGAGTAGAATCAATTTTCCCAATTTCAAAGCCTTTTCCAAGAAGAAACTTGGTCAAGCATTTATACCATGCTCTAGGAGCTTGTTTAAGACCATAAAGAGCTTTGTGAAGTTTGTAAACATGATTGGGGTTCTTAGGATTGACAAAGCCGGGAGGTTGTTTAACATAAACTTCCTCCTCTATTTCACCATTTAGAAAAGCACTTTTAATGTCCATTTGGTACAAGGTGATATCATGGTGATTAGCATAGGCAAGTAAGATGCGAATGGACTCAAGTCTAGCAACAGGCGTAAGTCTCACCATAGTCCATACCTTCGACTTGTGTGTAGCCTTGTGCGACGAGACGTGCTTTGTTGCGAACTACTTGTCCATCTTCATCTTGCTTGTTGCGAAACACCCATTTGGTACCAATGATGTTGTGGTTGTTGTCGGGCTTCTCAACCAATGTCCAAACTTGGTTCCTCTCAAAGTTGTGTAGCTCTTCATGCATAGAATTTATCCAATCCGGATCTTCCAATGCTTATTCGACCTTCATAGGTTCAATGCTAGAGATGAAAGAATAGTTTTCACAAAAGTTAGCTAAACAAGTTTTAGAGCAAGTGATTCTCCCTGTTTGAATATCATTGTAGATTTGCTCGACGGGATGGTCTTTAGCAATTCTTGTTCGAACTCGTGAAAGCTTTTGCTTGGGTCTTCGTTGAACATCTTCTTCATCTTGTTCTTCTTCTTGGCCTTCTTCATTGTTGGTGTTGTCGTTCTCTTGTTGTGGTGGAGAAGGAGGTTGTTGACGTTCATCTTGATGCACTTCCTCGTTTTCTTCATCTTGGTGTGTCCCACTTGTGGATGCTTCCGTATCAACTCTTGGTTCTCCTTGTCGTGAAGTAGAAGCTTCCACTTGGACGGACGAGGTACTCTCCTTCACCTCCGTTGGACGGACCTTGCCAATAGACAAGTCTTGGATTGCTTCCGAAGGATCTTTGTCTCCTACATCAATTGGCAATTGCTCTACTTGCGAGCCTTAGATTCATCAAACTTCACATCTACCGTCTCTTCAAACTTTCGGGTGAAATTGTTGTAGACACGGTAAGTGTGAGAGTTTGAGCCATAACCTAGTAGGAAACCTTCATGAGACTTAGGAGCAAATTTAGAACGACGATGCTTATCAAGAATGTAGCACTTTGAGCCGAATACTCGAAAGTATCCAACTTGGGGTTTGTTACCGGTGTGTAGCTCGTATGCCGTCTTGCCGAGTAGCTTGTGAAGATACAAGCGATTTGTTGCATGACAAGCTGTCTCAACCGCTTCAACCCAAAACTGCTTCGGCGTCTTGTACTCATCAAGCATCGTTGTCGCCATTTCGATGAGCGTCCGGTTTTTCCTCTCAACAACTCCATTTTGTTGAGGTGTGTACGTAGCCAAGAACTCGTGTGAAATCCCTTCTTCGTCAAGAAAGGTGTCCACATTTGCGTCCTTGAACTCCGTTCCGTTGTCGCTGCGAACCTTCTTGATCTTCACTTCAAATTGGTTTTGGGCCTTCCTAGCGAAGTTTTTGAAGATCTTTTGGACGTGCGATTTATCATCGAGAAAGAACACCCACGTAAATCTGGAAAAATCATCAACTATAACTAGACCAAAAGAATTTCCACCGAGACTCTTGTAAGAGTTGGGACCAAAGAGATCCATGTGAAGTAGCTCGAGTGGCCTCTTCGTGGTCATGATGTTCTTCACGGATGCCTTCCTCCAACCTGTTTACACCTTGACAAGCAGCAAAGTCTATCCTTATCAAATATGACATCATTTACTCCAAGGATATGATTCCCTTTAATAAGCTTGTCAAGGTTTCGCATACCAACATGACCTAATCGTCTATGCCATAACCAGCCTTTTGAGGATTTAGTAATGAAGCAAGTTTTAGGTTGAGCCTTTTTAGTGAAATCAACAATGTATAGATCACCTCTACGCACACCAGTAAAGACCATTTTATGATTATCTCAACTGAAAGTAAGTTGTAGCCAAGAGATTCAACGAGCATGACATTTTGTATGGAGCTATCATGTGAGATGGCCACCTTACCGAGGCCAACCACCTTACCCTTTGAGTTGTCACCGAAGGTGACAAACTTCGAGGACCATCATTTTCAGCAAGCTCACGAAACATGTCTTTATCTCTGGTCATGTGATCGGTACATCCACTATCAAGAACCCATTCCTTTCCTCCTGACATATATCCCCGAAGATTTTCCACAAGACCAAAATGTCTCATTGCATCATCAAGATCGAAGTCACTATCATCATCCTCATCATAGTATCCATGTTCAACATCGTCATGTGGTGGATCAAATCCTAGAGAGGGTGATTCATTAGAATGAGTTTGACACAAATCTTTCTTATGAATTCTTATAGCTTCGAAAATAATGTCACTAATAATACCAACATTTCCTTTGGCGTGCATAAGGTTTGTAAGCTCAAATAGACGATCGCCAAACATAGGATCACTAGTATTCATTTTGCTCAAAGCAATAGACTTATAGAGAATTTCATCAAGATTCTTCAAAGAATAATCAGGAAATCGTTCCTCAAGAAATTTCCATATAGTGTAGGCACACTCAAAAGTAGGCAAGATTCTAATCAAGTTTCTAGGCAAGCCTCTAGTGATAAGATTAACAGTTCTGAGATTCCTAGTCATGTCAACAGCTTCATCAAGGGTAGGATGCATAGGATCAACATAAGGTGCACAAGGGCTAGCAATGTACTTGTTAAAATGATATTGATTGAAAATAACAAGCATCTCATTTTTCCACTCACGGAAATACTCTCCATCAAGAATAGGCACTCTATGTCTAAGACTCCCCAAAGTAGACTCATCCATCTTCCTCCAATGGTGATTAAACCAAAGAAATGGAGACCAATGCTCTGATACCACTTGTAGGACCTTGAGAAGAGGTGTATAGAGGGGGGGGGGGGTGATTAGACACTAAGTACCAAAGTTGTAGTTTTTAAGTTTCTTTAAAGTTTGAGTGGCGTTTAGGCACAAGTTTAACATTCACAACATATAGCAAGCAAGCATGCAAAGAGTATATGAGCAGCGGAAAATAAAGCATGCAACTTGCAAGAATGTAAAGGGAAGGGATTGGAGATTTCAGACGCAATTGGAGACATGGATGTTTTTGGCGTGGTTCCGATAGGTGGTGCTATCGTACTTCCACGTTGGTGGAGACTCCAACCCACGTAGGGTAACGGTTGCGCGAGTCCACGGAGGGCTCCACCCACGAATGGTCCACAAAGTAGCAACCTTGTCTATCCCACCATGGTCGTCGCCCACGAAGGACTTGCCTCACTAGCGGTAGATCTTCACCAAGTAGGCGATCTCCTTGCCCTTACAAACTCCTTGGTTCAACTCCACAATCTTATCGGAGGCTCCCAAGTGACACCTAGCCAATCTAGGAGACACCACTCTCCTAGAAGTAACAAATGGTGTGTTTATGATGAACTCCTTGCTCTTGTGCTTCAAATGATAGTCTCCCCAACACTCAACTCTCTCTCATAGGATTTGGATCTGGTGGAAAGAGGGTTTGAGTGGAAAGCAACTTGGGGAAGGCTAGAGATCAAGATTCATATGGTAGGAATGGAATATCTTGGCCTCAACACATGAGTAGGTAGTTCTCTCTCAGAAATAGGATGCTGGAAGTGTAGGTTCAGTCTGATGGATCTCTCAACTAATGAAGAGGAGGTGGAGGGGTATATATAGCCTCCACACAAAATCTAACCGTTACACACAATTTACCGATCTCGGTGGGACCGAATTGTTAAACTCGGTCAGACCGATTTTGCAAATAATGTGACCGTTAGGGTTTTCGGTGGGACCGAAATGCAACTCGGTGGGACTGATTTGGTTAGGGTTAGGGCATAACGTAATCTCGGTGAGACCGATTACACAAACTCGGTGGGACCGATTTTGGTAATAAGCTTTCCAGAGAGTTGGTCAGGCAAACTCGGTTTGACCGATTATCAAACTCGGTGGGACCGATTTTGATAATAAGTTACCAAGAGAGTTTGCATTGTAATCTCGGTAGTACCGATTGCTCAAACTCGGTGAGACCGATTTTGATAATGGACATACACAGAGAGATTACAATCCCATCTCGGTGAGACCGAGATCCCTATCAGTGAGACCGATTTGCCTAGGGTTTGTGGCAGTGGCTAAGACATTCAAACTCGGTGGCGCCGGATAGAAAGAATCAGTGGGGCCGAGTTTGCTTTAGGTTTAGGACATATGTGTGGAAATGGGAAAGTAGTTGAGGGTATTTGGAGCATAGCACTAAGCACTTTGAAGCAAGAGGCTCATTAAGCAACACCTCATCCCTCCTTGATAGTATTGGCTTTTCCTATAGACTCAATGTGATCTTGGATCACTAAAATGTAAAATGAAGAGTCTTGAGCTTGAAGCTTGAGCCAATCCTTTGTCCTTAGCATCTTGAAGGAGTTCCCACATCCTTTAGTCCATGCCACTCCGTTGTTGAACTTATCTGAAACATACTAGATAAAAGTGTTAGTCCAACAAGCGATATGTTGTCATTAATTACCAAAACCACCTAGGGAGCACTTGTGCTTTCAAAGGAATCGGGTTTTATTCGATTAGGTGTGGCCCCTAGTTCGGTCTTCTGAATACCAGGGGCTTCACCAAAATCCTCATTGTGAAACTCCTATGGCTAAGTGAGGGCGATAAAGGCCGTACAGTCTGATTGCCTTGTTCGTTGCGCTCAACACCTCCTTTAAGGGCCATAATGTGGAGTAAAGAGTGTTTAGATTTATATCGAACACCCCCATACTATCTACGTGGGGGCAGAAGCCGATGACTGGCCAACCCTCAGATTTCATAAAACAACCTCACAGGAGGTAAAATTTTAAAGCCAAAAGAATTACATCACACAAGGACCTTGTTTCATATTACAGGACAGGATAACATGAAAGTTTTCATGGGAATATAACATCCTTTGTACATTGCTCCACCACAAGGAGGGATCCCTCCAGGACACTATCAAAATATAGCTCGGGTCGGCAGTGCTCCTTGCCCTTAGGCGGCCCCTCGGTCATCACCTTCTGGGCATCCATCTTCGCCCAGTGCATCTTGGCACCGACAAAGGCCATCCGTGCACCTTCAATCCAGACCGACCGCTTCACGACTTCCAGCCGCGGGCAGGCACTCACAAGCCGCTTCACAAGTCCGAAGTAGCTGCTGGGCATGGGCTCGGCAGGCCGTAGCCGAACTATTAGGTCCTTTATGGCTAGCTCGGCCGCCTTGTGCAGCTCGACCAGCTGTTTCAGCTAGTCGCTAAAGCGCACCGGATGTTCTGGTCCAAGGTATTGAGACTAGAACAGCTTCTCCGTAGAACTCCTTTCTTCGGCTCGATAGAACTTGGCAGCATCTGATATGCTGCGCGGCAGATCCATAAACACCCCTGGAAAGCTCCAAATTCGGGTAAGTCAAAGGAACGTTTTCTTCTCGGACTTGCTTTGTATAATGAAAGCCTTACCCGCCGCAATCTTCTTGGCCGCCTGGATTTCCTGGAGGGCTCTCTGGGCTTCGGCTCGGGCATCTCGTGCGCTCTGGCGGGCCTTCGCAAGTTCGGACTCTTGCATCTTATAATCACGCTACAAGGACTCGTACTTCTTGACAGCGTCCTGGAGCTGTTGCTGAACCTCGCTGACCCGAGCCTCGTGCTTCTCGCGCGTGGCGCGTTCCTTGGCCGCTTTTTCCTCGGACTCGGCTAAAGCCTTCTTGAGGGCTGCCACCTCGGTCGTGGCCCCTAATAAAGTTCACGACTTTAGTCAGCATGAACCATTCATCCTTCCTAGATATACACGCAGGCTACTGCATACCTTCACTTGTAGAAAACAGGGCATACGTTTGGGCCTGGTTAGCCCATTAGTCCCGGTTCGGTCACGAACCGGTACCCATGGGCCCATTGGTCCCGGTTCGTGAGGCCAGGGGCCTGCCGGGACTCGTGGGGGCATTGGTCTCGGTTCGTCTGGGACCTTTGGGCCCGGTTGGTGGCACGAACCGGGACTAATGGTCCTCGCTCCTGGCCCACCTCCAGTGGACCCGGTTCGTGGCATGAACCGGTACTAAAGGGTGACCTTTAGTACCGGTTCATGCCACGAACCGGGACCATTGAGTTGCGTATATATACCCCTCGCCCGCGAGCAGAGCACTCCCAGTGCTCTGTTTTTCCTGGCCGGCGTGGGGGGAGCTTTGTGGTGATCTAGCTCACCTCCTATGCACACCAGGTGTTCGATGGAATGCTCGAGCCACACTACTTAAGCCTTCTCCTCTCCAAGGTTGACCTACAAATTTTCCTCAATATTTGTCTAGGTTTAGCGGTCCGACACATCCCGTCCCCGTCTTCACCTCCGTCGATCGCCCGTGCCGATGTCATCGCCGGCACCACCGTGGTGAGCCTCTTGTTCTTATCTTCTTTCTGAAAGGAAAAAAAATTCTTACTTGTATGTTTATATAGATACTTTTATAATTTTCTTACTTTTATTATTGCTTCTTATGATTTAGTGCGATGGTTTTGGTATCCTCCCCCGTCGGCCCTCGTCCTGTCTATGATTCGGATGTGGTATATATTATCTTTATAACTATTTGGTTCATTTATTGTTTATGACAATTATACCGTCCAACGTGACATAGATTTTATTTATCTAGGAGGTATGTGAACCAGAAATTCTGACCGACCCTATTGTCGAGAGGTTAAATTTAGTTGAACAAGAAAACAATTTCTTGAAGGAAAAACTAAAAAATATATAGGAGGAAAAGATGATATTGGATTTGCATGTTGCGGATGTGATCGATGATCACAAGAACAAGATGGATGCAATGCGCTTGAAGATTAGAAAGATTATAAAATATGCCATTCATACCGAGGCTTGGTATCATTATGCCGTTGGATCAGTTGTTACCTTGGTTGCGATTATGATCGCATTTGTTTTGGCTTTGAAATGTTTTACATAGTCTCAATGTATGGTTTAATTAATTAGATGCTCTGGAGAGCTATATGTTGTTAGATGAGAACTATGTATGTACTTTGGTTTTAATGCGAGATGATGAACTTCTAATAATGTGGTCACTTAATTATCTATTCATCATGTTCTGTAATGGTTTTTGACACACTTAATTGTATATAATGCACGTAGATGAACTTGCAATGGATGTATGGTGACAAACACACCTCGGAGTACATTAAGGGCGTGCATGATTTTCTCGAAGTGGCTGAGGCAAACAAGCAGAATGGTTTTATGTGTTGTCCATGCCCTGTATGTGGGAATTCGAAGTCTTACTCTGACTCGAAAATCATTCACACCCACCTGCTTTATAAGGATTTCATGCCACACTATAATGTTTGGACCAAGCACGGATAAATAGGGGTTATGATGGAAGACAACGAAGAAGAAGAGGACGAAGAGAACTATGTGCCCCCCGAATACGGTGATGCTGCAACGGGGGAAACTATTGAAGATCAAGAGGAACCAGACGACGATGTACCCGATGATGATCTCCGCCGGGTCATTGTTGATGCAAGGAGTCAGTGTGAAAGTCAAAAGGAGAAGGTGAAGTTCGATCGCATGCTAGAGGATCACAAAAAAGGATTGTACCCCAATTGCGAAGATGGCAACACAAAGCTCGGTACCGTACTGGAATTGCTACAGTGGAAGGCAGAAAATGTTGTGCCTGACAAAGGATTTGAGAAGCTACTGAAAATATTGAAGAAGCTTCCAAAGGATAACGAATTGCCCGATAGTACGTATGCAATAAAGAAGGTTGTTTGCCCTCTAGGATTGGAGGTGAAGAAGATACATGCGTGCCCTAATGACTGCATCATGTACCGTGGTGCGTACAAGGATTTGAACGCATGCCCGATATGCGGTGCATTGCGGTATAAGATGAGACGAGATGACCCTGGTGATGTTGAAGGCGAGCGACCCAGAAGAGGGTTCCTGCCAAGGTGATGTGGTATGCTCATATAATACCACGGTTGAAACGCCTGTTTAGAAACCAAGAGCATGCCAAGTCGATGCGATGGCACAGAGATGACCGTAAGAAAGACGGGAAGTTGAGAGCACCCACTGATGGGTCGCAGTGGAGAAAAATCGAGAGAAAGTACTGGAAGGAGTTTGCAGGTGACGCAAGGAAAGTATGGTTTGGTTTAAGCGCGGATGGCATTAATCCTTTCGGGGAGCAGAGCAACAATCACAGCACCTGGCCCATGACTCTATGTATCTATAACCTTCCTCCTTGGCTGTGCATGAAGAGGAAGTTCATTATGATGCCAGTTCTCATCCAAGGCCCTAAGCAACCCAGCAACGACATTGATGTGTACCTAAGGCCATTAGTTGAAGAACTTTTACATTTGTGGACTGGAAAAGGTGTACGTGTGTGGGATGAGCACAAACAGGATGAATTTGACCTGCATGCGTTGCTATTTTTCACCATCAATGATTGGCCTCCTCTCAGTAACCTTTCAGGACAGACAAACAGGGGATACCACGCATGAACGCACTGTTTAGATGACACCCAAAGTATATACCTGGACGAATGCAGGAAGAATGTTTACCTAGGGCATCGTTGATTCCTTCCGACCAACCATCAATGTCGAAAGAAAGGAAAGCACTTCAAAGGCGAGGCAGATCACCGGAAGAAGCCCGCCATGCGTACCGGTGATCACGTACTTGCTATGATCAATGACTTAAAAGTAATTTTCAGAAAGGGTCCCGGCGGACTATCTGTTCCGAGTGACACACCGGGACACCCACCCATGTGGAAGAAGAAATCTATATTTTAGGACCTACCCTACTGGAAAGACCTAGAGGTCCGCTCTTCGATCGACGTGATGCCCGTGACGAAGAACCTTTGCGTGAACCTGCTAGGCTTCTTGGGCGTGTATGGGAAGACAAAAGATACAGCGGACGCACGGGAGGACCTGCAACGGTTGCACGAAAAAGATGGCTTGCCTCCAAAGCAGTATGAAAGTCCTGCCAGCTACGCTCTTAACAAAGAAGAGAAGGAAATCTTCTTTGAATGCCTTCTCAGTATGAAGGTCCCGTTTGGCTTCTCGTTTGGCTTCTCATGACTGCCACGTGATTATGACGCAACTGCTTCCGGTTGCATTGAGGGGGCTTCTACCGGAAAACGTTCGATTCGCCATTGTGAAGCTATGTTCATTCCTCAATGCAATCTCTCAGAAGGTGATCGATCCAGAAATCCTACCAAGGTTAAGCAGTGATGTGGCGCAATGTTCTTGTCAGTTTCGAGCTGGTGTTCCCACCATCTTTCTTCAATATCATGAAGCACGTCCTAGTTCATCTAGTCAACAAGATTGTCATTCTGGGCCCTGTATTTCTACACAATATGTTCCCCTTTGAGAGGTTCATGGGTGTCCTAAAGAAATATGTCTGTAACCGCGCTAGGCCAGAAGGAAACATCTCCATGGGCCATCAAACAGAGGATGCCATTGGGTTTTGTGTTGACTTCATTCCTGACCTTAAGAAGATAGGTATCCCTCAATCGCAGTATGAGGGGAGACTGGGTGGAAAAGGCATGCTAGGAGGGGACTCAATAGTATGTAGGGACGGGCATTCTTGGTCTCAAGCACACTACACGGTTCTACAGAATTCTACCTTGGTGACCCTGTATGTCGATGAACACAAGAACATTATGCGCTCCAAACACCTGGACCAGTGTGAGGGCTGGATTACATGTGAACACATCAGGAGTTTCAGCAGTTGGTTCCAAACATGTCTCAGGTGTGAGTGTGACAACATAGTTTCCGATGACCTGTACTCGTTAGCGAGGGAACCATCTTCGACTGTAATGACCTACAAAGGGTACGAGATAAATGGGAATACATTTTACACAATCACCCAAGATCAAAAGAGCACCAACCAAAATAGTGGTGTCCGCTTTGATGCAGCAACTAATAGGGGAAAGGACACATGTTATGGTTACATAGTGCACATATGGGAACTTGACTATGGAAATGATATTAAGGTCCCTTTGTTTAAGTGCAAATGGGTCAATCTGTCACGAGGCGGGGTACAGGTAGACCCACAGTACGGAATGACATCAGTGGATCTGAACAATCTGGGGTACATAAAAGAGCCATTCTTCCTAGCCAATGATGTGGCGTAGGTTTTCTATGTGAAGGACATGTCTACCAAACCGAGAAAAAGAAAATATAAGGAAGCGGATACATCATACGATGAGCCAAAGCGCCACATAGTTCTTTCAGGAAAAAGAGACATCTTGGGATTGGAGGGCAAGACAGACGTGTCTGAAGATTATGAAAAGTTTCATGAAATTCCTCCCTTCAAAGTCAAGGCTGACCCAAGCATCCTGTTAAACGATGAAGATTATCCATGGTTACGGCGCAATAAGCCAAGAACACAAGCGAAGAAAAAGTGAAGACTTTCTATCAACAACTATTATGATGATGCCTTTGATATAGAATATCACTGCAGTTACATTTGAACAAATGAAATCCCTTTGTAACAGATGAGTTTTCGTCCGAAACCCGGATACTTCCAAAGAGATTGTCTGTTTTGTATCCAGTTTTTTCGTAACCCTCTCAACATTTTAGCACATGCTATATGGGTGAAATGATGATACCATGCCAACTTTCAACCTTTTCAGAGTTCATTTGTACATCTTTTCAATTTAAGGGTCATTTAGCTCAAATAATGAACAAATAGCAAAAAGAATGAACTAATAGCTAAAAGAATGAACTAAAATAAAAAAGAATGAACTAAAAATAATCAATAAAAAGATTCTGTTATGATCAACTAAAACAAAACTATAATATCCTTCAATAGCAGAAAGAATCAACTAAAAAGCTTTTATAAAACTCCAATAGTAAAAGGAATCAACTCAAAAAATTGATAAACCTCTAGTATTATTGAAACTAAAATTATATAAAATTTTATGCAACCAAAATTATCAAATTATTTTCTGTTCAAAACATTAAAAGCAAAAAGAATTTTCATAAAGAATTTTTTTGTTAGAAACTTTAATAGCAAAAAGAATTATCATAAAGAATTAGAAACTAAAATAACAAAATCAGTTTTTGAATACAATGATAAAACATAGTAATATTAAATAGCAGGACAAACAATCACTCAAAATCTATGTTTATAGTAAAGTTATTCAAAACTAGTGATTCACACAAATTTCAAAAATTCAAATTTAAACTATTCAAATTGGAAAAAATGGCACTAACAGAAAGTTTATATTTTTTAATTGATTATTTTTAGTTCATTCTTTTTGCTATTAGTTCATTCTTTATGCCACCTACAGGGAAAATAAAGCAAAAAACAAAAGAAAACAAATAATGAAAAAAACAGAAAAAAAAACCGGGAAAAATAAAAAATGCCACCTACTAGGCCACAACGGCCTGAATACGTCTAGAAACCCTACCATGTGCCAGGATTCAGGCCCGCAGAAGGCCCAGTAGGCCCATCAGGCATAGTAGTGACAATTAGGCCCGTAAGCCTTCAATAGAAAGGAGCTTGAGAGGGGTGCGGCAGTGGGGCTTATAAAACCACTGCCCTCCCCTCTCAACTAGCGAGGTGGGACTAAAGTTTTGGTCCCGGGAAGCACGGGGCCTTTGGTCCCGGTTGGTGGCACCAACCTGTACCAAAGGGTGGCATTCGTACCGGTTGGTGGCACCAACCGGGACCAATGCCCCCCTTTGGTATCGGTTGGTGCCACCAAGCGGTACCCACGGCCACTACTTCCCGCCACTTGGGTTGCTTAAAAGCGGCCTTTGGTCCCGGTTGGTGGCACCAACCGGGAGTAAAGGGGTGCATTCGTTCCGGTTTTTGCCACGAACCGGGACGAATGTTCTGTGTATATAAGAAACACTTATGAAATTTTCTTTCCAGTTCATCATTCTCCCGCCGCCCTCTGCCCTGACGCCGCCCTCTGCCCCCATCGCCGCCGTCGGCATCGCTTGCACCCGTCGTCGCCGCCCCGACACCGTCGCCGCGCGCCACCCGCGCCGTCGCTGTCACACTACGCCGACGCCGTCGCCGCCCAGCGCCACGGTCGACCTCGCCGCCTCGACGCTGTCGCCGCCCCAACGCCATTGCCGCCCTGCCCGCCGCTGACACCCTCGGCCATGCCGTGCGCCGCCTGCCCTGATGCCTCCCTCTGTGAGCACCGCTCCGCCCTTGCCCCACCGCCGCCGCCTCGTTGCTGTTTTTTTATATATGGTTTTTCATATATGTATGTATTTTCATATGTATGTATGTATTTTTAGATGTTGATATTGTTGGAAATATGCCCTAGAGGTAATAATAAAATGATTATTATTATATTTCCTTGTTCATGATAATTGTCTATTATCATGCTATAATTGTGTTATCTGGAAATCATAATACATGTGTGAATACATAGACCACAACATGTCCCTAGTGAGCCTCTAGTGGACTAGCTCGTTGATCAACTGATAGTCATGGTTTCCTGACTATGGATATTGGATGTCATTGATAATGGGATCACATCATTAGGAGAATGATGTGATGGACAAGACCCAATCCTAAGCATAGCACAAGATCGTGTAGTTCGTTTGCTAGAGCTTTTCCAATGTCAAGTATCTTTTCCTTAGACCATGAGATCGTGTAACTCCCGGATACCGTAGGGAGTGCTTTGGGTGTACCAAACGTCACAACGTAACTGGGTGACTATAAAGGTATACTACGGGTATCCCCGAAAGTATCTGTTGGGTTGACACGGATCGAGACTGGTATTTGCCACTCCGTATGACGGAGAGGTATCTCTGGGCCCACTCGGTAATGCATCATCATAATGAGCTCAATGTGAGGGAGGGTCGTGCGTGACATGGGGGTCATGTGTGGGGCGGTCTCCGCATGCATGCGTCACATCGCAGTTAATGGGAAAAGAGGCGGCCCGCGCCTTCCCCGTAAAAAAGAATAATCGCGGGCGCGCTGATAATTTTAGCCCCCCCCCCCCCCCCCCGCACCTCCTCCCCCACGCGCCTTCTCCAATCTGGGAACCGCCGCTCCTATCTCCTTCCTTCTCAAGCTCTCGCCCTTGCTCGCCGCCGCCGCACCTCCGCTGTCCTCCATCCTTTGCCTCTCGCAGCCGCCATGGCCCCCAAAACCAACAAAGGCAAGGGAGTGGCCAAGGATGCCGAGATAACGGAGCCGCCGGAGAGAGAGTTGGCGGCGCGGCGGACGCAGCACGCCTACTTCCCCTCGACGGTAGACGGGGTCGAACTCCGGGACTACTTCAGGCCCCTTTGGGGGTACAAGACGGGGGCGAGATGACGGGGCCCCCAACCACGCGTGTCATCCCCGCCAATTGCACCGAGGCCGCCCCGAATCGGTATCCGTTCTTCGTCGACTATTTTTCTTGCGGCCTCTGCCCCCCCTTTCTCCGATTTATTCAATGATGTCATGCACACATTTGGTTTCCACCTCCTGGATTTCACCCCAAATGCCGTGGCGTGCATGGCTCTTTTCACCCATCTCTGTTAGGGCTTCGCCGGAGTTCTTCCCAACACGGTGCTCTTCTGCCATTATTTTTACCCTCGCATCCAGAAGGGAGGTGCCATCTCTGGTTGCGTCGCTTGGATCCCAAGGACCAAAGGGACATACACAGAGGGCGCCCAAAAGGAGAGGTGGGAAGAATGGCGGGGCCGATGGTGCTGGATTGAGGAGGAGGACCCACAGGAGTTCTGCCGGGTACGAGGTGCCGCTGGTTCACAGGAACGACTGGGGCAACGTCACGCCTAGGATGACAAGCTTAAGGTCGCCACCACCAGGATCAACCGCCTCACTGTTGACAGGCTCACCCTGGAGATGATTGGGGTGGACTTCCTCTGCCGCCGAATCGCTCCTCTGCACAACAAGGGGAGGCCGGCCTGGCTCTTCCAGAACGCGGCAAACATCATGAGGCTTCGCCCTGGCCTCAACCACAACTTCACTGTGATGGGGCATGCCCACCTTTGCCAGCGGCTATTATAGCTCAACGTGAACTGTGACGGCAAGGCCGAAAGGTCCGGCAAGGCTGCGAAGGCCAGCAAGGTTGCCAAGGGGCCCTTGTTTTGGTTACCAGCAGGGTGGTCCCACTAAGCAACAACTCGCGCCGGACCGACGTCATTGCCATGATGCCGGACTACAATCCGCACGGTCCCGTCCCAAATTGGGTCGAGCCGCCGGCGGATCAGGTGTAGGAGTTATTTGATACTTTGGCGGAGAAGTATGTCCGCGATGAGCCGCGGCTCATCCAGGACACCACCCAGCACTACTAGGGAAAAGGCTAGAAGCAGCGCGGGTTTTAGAAGTATCAGTAGCGCGGGGATAGGCGCTACTAATAAGGCGCTACAGCTAACATATAGCAGTAGCGAGTGCTCACCGGCGCTAAGCTCGCTACTGCTAGTATCTCTAGCGCGCTTTACCTTGACGCGCTACTACTATCGCGGCGCTGCTGCTAACTTTTGTACACTCGCTACTGCTAATTTAAGTAGGTTTTTTTTATTTTTTTGGCATATTTGTTTTGTATTTGAACAGGCTTTATAGAAGAATCTTTAGCACATAGAAATGTCATCATGATACACATACAAATGTCTGCGAGACCACAAATGTAATCATAGCATGTACATACAAATAGTCTCATCATAATCATCATCCAACACAAAGTGATATCTTGTCATCATCTCGAAAATAGCGATACATGCAAGTCTCGAATACTTGCAACTACAACAACGTCATCCATCTAAACAAAGGTATACGCAAGAAGTGCTATCACTATGAGTGAGAGCGGAACTATCCAGTACATGAGGTGGCGGTTATGAGTCCTCTCTCGCACTAGCGTGAACCTCAAGTAACTAGCTTCTCCTTCTTGTCTGCTTTTGAAGCCTTTATGGCTGGCGCCCGTGAACCCATTCACTTGTGCCTGACACTCATGCCACTCGTTGTACACCCCCGGAACCTTCCCTTTGTACACGACATAGCAATTCCATCTCGCCATCAAGAAACTAGCTACCTGTTAGAGATGCATGTTCATGAAGAGGATATACAATCATATATATGCAACAAAATATACTAGAGCAACACCAAAAAAGAAAGGGTTAGCAACTAGATGCAACATACAGTACGCAAATTAATTAACTAGAGGTACGCAGATCATCGTACGCAAACTAACAAAGTAGCGTTACGCAAGTTCGGCACATGGACCGTGGACATCACAAAGTTTCATCACTACAAGAAGTATACAAGTTCAACCGACACATATCATCATCATCGGCATCATAAATCACTAGAAGTTCCATCCTTCCATATCATCGATTATGAACCCTAGCTTCTTGAACGGCGTGACGTCTAGACGTTGCATGCCTATGCGAGTTCGGACGTCAGCTCGTGATATAGGGCCGTGGTGGAACATCCCCTTCTCATCAACGACTTCTTTCATGATGATCGTCGCAATGTCGCTTTGGATGCGAAAGAAGTCATCTCTAAGTTTATAATCCGCTTCTCCATGAGATTCTAGCCACTTGTGGATACGATCATCATTTCTGCTGTTAATGCGAAGCTTTTGGTGATCCGTGTTGAACTGAATCATGAGATGGACGATGTAGAATCCATCCTTCTTTCTTGGTTTTGGGACATGGATGCAAGAGAAGTTAGTTTTATGCGCGAAACCCATCTTCTTGTTCCTTTGTTTCTTGATCTGCACGTGGCCACCTCTAAAGTTGAAGCCTTGGAGAGCATCATCTAGAATATTCATTATGTGGGTGTAGTCTTTTTTCTCATAGTCTCTGGAAGGGTCAAAATACACGGCGTGGGAGACTTGCGGGTAAAGAACGATAAGGACGGCGCCCGTTGCTGCAGGAAAAGACACCTCAAATTATTCCCCATATGAGAGAGAAGGAATGATTGAAATGTACGAAAGGGTTGTCCGGAACTCACTTACTTTGGATGATAAGGCACGAGGACAATTTCCGGTCCTTGTTACGTACCATGAAGTTTTGGAGGTACGCCCTAGCATTTTCACGCTCAAAAGTCGCCGAGACTCAAGAAAGACTCGTGCATGTAGTACGGATCCGCCACACAGATTTGCGAGACTTCTTCACTCTTCATGACGGAGCTCATATGTAGCGCAAAAAGGCGGACGATAGTAAAATCAAGCCGCCTTGTTAGAAACATCTCAAAGATATGGTCAAACCGCAGGAAGAACACCTCCGCGGGCCGTGTGTCGATGTAGCACTTCCCCTCAGGCACACGAGTCGCGTATGTCGAATATCCTGGATCCTTTGAGGCTAGTAGGCTTTTCTCAGTCGATAGCACATGGTCGTGCAGTCTGCTGAGATCCCCTGATAGTGCCTCCAGCGGTTTCGGCGGTAGCATCGGTTCGCCCGTCAGATGGAGCATGACCGCACTTTTCACGGGTACACGCTCTTCAGAATGCATCGTCTGGCTGCTATGTGCTCTGGCTTGTTTGGAGGCAGTTACCTTCCCCGATCTCTTCCTCTCCTTTTTCTTGGGCACACCTTCCAGACCCTTCCTTAACCCCTGCCCCAGTGTTCCTGGGCTAAGTACTGTACGACCCTCGCGCCCGGCTAGTTGAGCCTGTGTTGAGGCGGCATCTTCAGGCGTGTCCTGTGAGGATTTCATGAAGAGAGACTTTTTGCAATCCCTGCTACGACCCTGCCGGGCATATCATCCATATCCTCATTAGCAAGCTGATAGCCCGATTCGTCATATGGTTGACTCATCATATCTATGTCACAGTCATACGCGTTTGTATTGAGGTAATCCATAGGGTCGACCTCCGTCTCATCATCCATTCTCTGTTCTATAGGAGAAATTACATCAGCTAGTACTATTGCACCCCCTTCATCATGTCGTCCGCCGCTCTCACCCGGCACTACAGGAGCTGGTAATTGCGTAGGCGGGGTGGTGGTCTTCGCACATGCTTGTTGATGTGTGGTAGTTATTGGTGTGCTCTCGGCCGGCTCCAGACGAATAAGATTCTTCGGCCATAGCAGCACCCAATTCTTGCAGCTTCCAATCCGCGGCGGGGTCTCGTCGTCCGCTCCCACATCTTTGTCTTGGAGGAGGCAAATCCTCATGCCCCGATTTCACACTGGTCAAGCTAACCTGAAGTGCCCAGCGGGGATCAGCTGGTTGTGGAACGTGCGTTGAGAGGGGTCCATTATCATCCCCTTTCCCACGTCCACCTTCTGGCCTTTGATCAAGTAGAGTATGGTGCACGGGGTTTCATTCGCCTGCAAACACATATGTCTGTGGCGTAAAACAACCGAAAGGCAACAAAAATGGAATATTATATATATATATATATATATATATATATATATATATATGTGTGTGTGTGTGTGTGTGTGTGTGTGTTGGCGCGACATGTAATTCCCGTGACGGCGTCGAGCTCAGCCAAAGATGAAGGCCCACCTAGCGCGCCTAAGACTGAGGACGGGCTGCTATGAGCGGGAGCAGCTGCGAGAGGAGGCCCGGTTGCGTGAGAAAGTGATGGTGCGATGGTGTTGTTGTTCATGGAGTTGCTCCCGACGAAACTGGGCATCGGGAAATCATGTACCGTCTTATGCGGATTTTCCTTCGCCCGATTGATGCTAACTGGAACCAAGTTAGTAGCGAAATCATTTCTGCAGGCAGTTACAGCTGCATTGACTACCTGCTGTAGCAACTCATATTTGTCCTCGGCTGCTTTTTTCGCGTCCTCAGCTGCTTTTTTCTCGACCGCAAACTTCACCTTCGCGTCGATGTCCGCCTGACTAAACTTCGTTTTCAGCTTCTTGGCCTACGGGCCCTCGTTGTAAAACACCTTCACATGGCGTCGTCTCCAGCGCCGTGCACACGACCATATTGCGGCCGCTGATCCAAAGGGAGTCCCTTAAGTTCGTTCAAGGCCCGGTTGGGACGGGTGTCCCACTTGGGCCTCATCGGAGAAGTAGGGCTTTCGGCTGCAAGCTGGTGTTGCTTCTCCGATGGTCTAATCAATTTCCTCGTGATCTTGTCCATGTAAAAACCTTTTTCTCCTGTCCCACTTGTAGCGGGCACTGATGAAGTCATGCTCCAAGGGGTTGGTGAACTTCGCGAAGGGGTCTGGGAGACCCGCGGCTTCACGTTCCGCGTCCTCCTTATCCCATATGGGCCTTTTACCGAGGTAGCCACAGCTTCCGAGGCGATGCTTCCCCGTGTTCCTTTGCTGAAGGCTCTTGAATTTCGCATCCTTAGCCTTGGCTGCCTCGGTAGTGCAAGTGTCCTTGAACTTTTCGAACTCCTCTTCCGTAAGTGTCGGATTTTCCTCCAGAATCTTGGACAGGGGTTCATCAGCCTCAATAGCTCGTTTCACCCTCGTTTTCTAGGAGGCCAAATCATTGCTGAACATGCCCATGGCGTGATTATTAATCTTTTTCATCTTCGGATCATCCCACGGTTGTTCTATGTTATCATCCCGGTCAGGGAACTTGAATCTCTTGTGCAACTTTGTTAGGAGCAACTGCGTCAAATGTTCTTTACTCCTTAAGTCATCGTCGTTGATGCTCGCGCATTCTCGTAGGATCCATCCTACTTGGTTCCCATAGCACTTGCGAGGTTCTTCCAGCTCTAACGGCTCAAACTTGCCAAGTGCCATCTTTGTGATCACAAGTCGTCCAATCCCTAGTTTGTTAGGTTTTCGTATCCTCTGCTTCTTATGCTTCCTCTTTTCGGTAGCGGCATCGGGGCCGGTACCTTCCCCGCCTGTACCTTCCCCACCGGTCTCAGTGCCGCCATCGGTGTCGGCGCTGTCGGTGTCGATGTCGGCGTCAGTACCATCATCGAGGCCGACCTGCAAACCTTCTTAGTAGTCAAATAGTCGAGGTACTCTTGTTCACCCTCATAATCCATCTCGTACGCTTCTTGGTCGAAAGGCCCGGTTTCTTCGTTGTTCGACATGTTTCCTATGATTAAGTGTCCTCATTTATTTCTAAAAGTATGAATAAATGAGAAATGACATAAAAATAAATCTAGGTGCCAGCACTCGATATGCCAACTATGTAGCACAATTCATGCCTTTATTCACGGGAAATTTCGGCATGACCTTTGCTAAAAAATGGACATATCGAGCGCCTGAAATTCATCGGAACGGAAATGAATCAACATTCCGGCCACTCGGATCATTTTCCAAACATGACATGTCCAAAACATGACATATGCACATATCACATGTCCAGTTCAAATTTGCACATATCACATGTCTAGTTCAAATTTTGAAACCTAGCTAAATTCATAACTAAATAGATAACCTAATTAGCATACTGCCCTAACTAAAACCTAAGTAAATTAACCGAAGAACCCTAGCAGAGAGGGGGGTTTACAGAGGGTGCGGGGCGAGGAGGCAGGCCCGACGATGGCCGGGAGGGGAGGAGGAGGCGAGTGCCGACGGGTCGGGGCGAGCGCCTTGGCCTGGGTCGGGGCGAGGCAGGTCGGGGCGAGCGCCTGGTCGGGGTCGGGGCGAGGGCTGGTCGGGGCGAGCGCCGGGGTCGGGGGCGAGCGCCGGGGCCGGGTCGGGCGCGGCGGTGCAACGGGGGAGAGTGGGGATTGGGGGGGGGGGGAGGCGGGATGAAGCAGGGCGAGTGAGAATTCTGGGTTAAGTGGACGTAGCAGTAGCGCATTTGGACAAAACGCGCTGCTACTACCTTCAGTAGCTGTAGCACTTTACACGAAATTCGCTTCGACTAACTTCAGTATCTGTAGTGGTTTAGGAAAAACGCACTGCTACTACCTTTGCTACTACCAGTTTTCCTTTTCCTTTATTTTATCCCACTTTTATTTCCCGAGGGCAATGAACGAAGGGAGGGCGATATATATTGCATCATTTGACGGTTAAATATATGCATAAAATAGGAACATATATATTACACATCATTGGACCCATGCATAATAATGGCTAAGTGTGTATACAAAATAGGAACATATATATATATATATATATTACATCATTTGACCGATAACATAAGTTTCCTCGCTGCGGACGTATTCGTTTTTCAGTCAGCTTCTTTCCCTTCTTGTTCGTCGAAGAATAATTGAGCCCCTCATTGTGAATTTGCCTTTTCCATGGAGTACGATTTTTCTTAGGTAATGTAGTATTGATTCTTCTTTTGACGTATACTTCATCATCATCGTCATCTTCCCTCGTTGGGTTGCCGTACTGATCATGGTCTTCCTCGTTGGTGACTCCATCCATTCCAATGATGTTCCTTCTGCCTCTCTTGAGGACAACACGGCTGGGATTGCGCGGGTCAGTTATGAAGAAGCATTGTGTCACGTGCTTAGCGTGTACCCATGGCTCATTTTTGCGATAGCGTTCACGGTAGCACTCTTGGCGTCGGGTATAGTCATGGTAGTGAAAATCCGGCTTTCTCTTTCGACATTCTTAGCCCATCTGACACGGAACATCGTCGTGTTGTGCAGTCCAGAGTAGTCAAGCTCCCAGATCTCCTCGACCCTTCCATAAAATTGTTCGATTCTTGCCGTTGTCGCTGCCGGTCATGCATTCCATCGTCACCCCTGAGTTCTAATCATCACTGTCCATATCTTTGGCATCCGTGTAGAACGTGTATCCGTTGATATCATATGCCTGATAGGTTACGAGGTTGGGCGAGGGGCCATGTGCTAAGGCGTATATGAGCAATCCGTCCTTAGAGCCCTCCTCCGGAGGATTAGCAATAATATGCTCTTTGAACCAATGCAGGAAAGTGGAGTTGTGCTCTCTAGTAACTTCGGCGTCCGTCCTGCATACCCCCCGATCACGATACTTCTTTGCGATAATTTCTTTGTGCAGTGCCACGAAAGGATCTACCTCGTCTAGGTGTTGTAGCACTACCAAGTTTGCTCTGTCAAAGTCGCTGCGTCGATCTGAGTATGCCACGTGCAGTTCCTGCGACCGTTGCAGTGACCATCTCCTTCGAGCCTCCCATCGTGCTTGTTAACGGGCAAACCAACACTAACACCAGGCGGCTGGTCTGCGCCATATAGAAAATTCTCACAGAAAGAGATGCACTCTTGTGCCAAATAGCCCTGGATGATGCTTCCATCCGGACGGGACATGTTACGAACGAATCCTTTGATGATCCCATTCATCCTCTCAAATAGCATCATGTTGTGGAGGAATGACGGCCCCAGGTCTATTATGTCATCCACAATATGGACACACAGATGCACCATCACGTCAAAGAACGCGGTAGCGGAAGTACATCTCAAGCTCATTCAGTATCACAACCATCTCTTCCTGTAGCCTTTGGAGCTGCTTCACACTGATCGACTTTCGAGAGATGACGTCAAAAAAGTTGCAGAGACCAATAAGCGTGTCACGGACGTGCTTGTCCATTATCCCTCTAAGGGCAACAGGTAGTATCTGCGTCATCATCACATGACAGTCATGAGACTTCATCCTGCCGTGTCTAGATATCTGCTTATCTTGCCACAGTAACCGGAACTAACTTTGACTCCCGTAAGGCACTTAAAGAAGGCATTGATCTCAGCCTGACTTAAGGTGAAGCAAGAAGGGGGCAATAATCCTCTTTCTTTATTTTCTTGCCCTTCTTCTCCCATGCTTTTATCTCCATCTCTGTCTCGTCTGACTTTTTACGGGGCGGCATGTGCAGATCTTCCCTAATTTTCAAATCTTGCAAGTCTTTTCTTGCATTCGGCCCATCCTTGGTCTTATCCGGCATGTTCATCTGTGTTGCGAGCAAGCTCTCAAGGACATTCTTACAGATATGCATTTGATCAAGGCAATGAGGTGTATCGAGTTTGTGCCAGTACTCCAAGTCCCAGAACACAGACCTCGTCTTCCATACCTTCAGCAGCGGCTCCGGCGCCTTTCTCATCGTCTTTCCCCGCGCGGGTCACTCCTTCCAGTTTTTCAACTGCTCATCGATTTCGGCACCGCTCCGCTTACGTGGAGGTCCTCGATGCTCAGCGTGACCATTGAATAGATCTCCACGGTTTCTCCACGGGTCATCCTATTCAAGCCATCTTCGATGCCTCATGTACACGATTTTCCCAGACCCGCCATCTTTCCTTGATGTTAGCTGCTGAGACGTCATATCATCCATGCACCGCGTGCATCCGCAATATCCATGGCACACCTGGCCTGCCACATATCCGTAACCGAGATAGTCCTGCACTGTCGTGATCAGCACGGCTCTCATGTTGAAATACTCACCTTTCTTTGGCGTCCCATGTCTTGGCGGTGTTTTCCATAACGGTCGAACTCCTCTTGAAGAAGCCCCGGATACAAATTAATATTATTTCTTGGTTGTTTCGCCCTTGAACAAGCATGCTCATGTGAATGTACTTGATTTCAGGCACAACCAGGGGGAGGTTGTACATCCATACAAACACGGGCCATGTGCTATGGTTGGTGTTCTGGTTGCCAAGCAGATTCATGCCATCGGTACATGCGCCCGAGCACGATGTTCCTTGCATCACATTCAAAATACCGATAGAAGTTGTTCAACGCTCTCCACTTGCTTCCATCCTTCACGTGTCTCAGCTTGGATCATCTCCATCGTCGGGCTTCTTCCTCTCCGGCGTGCGGCGCATTAGCTTTGCTTCCTTGGGATCTACAAAATACCTGAGGCGGGGAGTGATCAGTAAGTACCATACAACTTTACGGGGACATTTCTTCCGGCCTTCTTGTATCGAGAAGCATTGCACACCGGAGAGCTTGTTTTTTCCGCGTGCTCCTTCCGATAAATTATGCAATCGTTGATGCATGCATGGTATCTAACGTGTGGCAGATCAAGAGGGCACACGATCTTCTTGGCCTCATCAACAGTAGTAGGACATAGATTACCTGCGGGAAGAACATCCTTTAGGTACTTGAGATGCTCATCGAGGCTAGTGTCGGTCCATTTGTTTTTAGCCTTCGTCTTCAGGAGTTGGAGCGTGAAACTCAAGCGGATCACCTCAGGATTGCAACCATCATACAATGGAGTGGTTGAGTCTACAACCAGTTGCTCCAGCTTAGCCTCCTCTCTAGAAGCAGCTCTCTCAGTACTCGTCTCCTTGCGAAGAGATGCTTGAACATGAGCGTCCCGCACGATTGAACTTAGTACCGACGAACTCTGCTGCGTGGAGTCCATGTCGTTCTCTCCGCCGCCATGTCCGGCCCCTTCTCCTCCGCCATGTCCGGCCCTTTCTCCGCCGCCATGTCCGCCTCTTCCCGCCGCCATTATCGATCATGTCTTCGTCTTGCCCGGTGTCATCATTGCCTGCCCCGTCGGCATCCTCAACATCGTCATCGTCATCTTCAATTATCCACCGCGTATAGCCATCCATGAAACCAGTCATGAGCAGGTGCGCTTCGACACGACCATCGTCATGGGGGTCGAGCCAAACTATTCCTTTGCATTTTCGACACGGACATAAAACCTCTGTCCGGTTATTTTCTTTCATGTCCTGCACCGCCGACCGCAACCACCTGTCCACCATCGTTCCACTGACCATTGTCAACTCTGCACGGTAATAATAAATAAATTGATTATAAAAATGCATGCATGCATCAAAGTCAGACAAAAATTTGGCATGACCTTCCCTAAAAATAGGACATATATGGATCTAGAGTTTGCCCGAATTAGCCAAACGGATATAAATCGACATTTCAGCAAAAAATAGGTCAACAGCACAATTTGGCGTGCCACACACACTATTTCCACACACATATCTCCCCCCCATAAACATATTTTCATTTTGCAAAAGCATGAAATTTTCATCACCTCGATCGAGATCGAGCACACAGTGGAGATGATGTTGTAGGGAGACCAAAAGTGCACAAATCTCTTGTTGACAAAGATAGATCTAGTTAGGGGCAAATAGGTCACTTAACTAAATGCTACATCTACCTAGCTAGCTAATTTGGGAGGAGACAACTTCAACTAGTGGAGGGGAAAGGAAAAAGAGAAAGGAGATGCATTAATGGAGGTGGTGTAGTTAGGTAGGAGTAATGAAGAGAGAGAAAGGTGGATAGAAGAGAAAGAGTAATGGGGGAGAAGTATTGAGGAAGAAGAAGAGTGAGAGTGGGAGCATGTTGGGGAGGTAGGGGGAAGGGAAGAGAGGAGGGGGAGGGGAGGCACGGGTGGGAAAAGGTGGTGGGTTGGTGCGGGTTAGCAGTAGCGCGGGAGAAGGAACGCGCTGCAGCTAAAGAATTAGCAGCGCGCTTTGGGCAACGGCGCTACTGCTATGATGATAAAAATTGCCAATTTGAAATGTAGCAGCAGCGATCCCGATGAAAGCGCTGCTACTATATCCGTAGCGTGGCGCGGTTGAACAACGGCGCTACTGCTAAATGGAGCTCGGTGAACACAGCCGGTGGATATTTCTAGCAGCGCGGTTTACACGAAGCGCTACTACTAAAAACTTATCAGCAGCGAGTTTCCCGCACACTCGCTACTACTAATTAGCAGCAGCGCTCCTTTTTGACCCGCGCTGCTGCTAAGATTCTGTGTATAGGCTTTTCCCTAGTAGTGCAGGAAGAGCTGGACTACATCGCCGCCAGGGCGGTGGATGCGGAGCTCGCTAGGGAGGCTGGCAGCGCCGGCGGCATGGAGGACGAGGCCGCGATGGCTGCGGAGGAGAGGGAGCTTGCCCAGTGGGCGGAGTCAGTAGGGGAGGCCAGCAGCGCCGGCACCGAGGCCGCTCTCATTGAAGATGTGGTCGACGAGTCGTCGTCGGAGGAGGCCGAGGCTGTTGACCTTCCGGTCACAAGGAGAGGGCGAGTCCTGCGGTGGGCCAGCCCCGGCAAGCCTGTTCGGCCCGGCAGGGCTGCGCAACTACAGCAGATCCAGGAGGGGTCCATGTGCCTCTTCGTCGTCCAAGCGTGGCTAGACTCCACCTTCTTCCCCTCCTCCGGCAGACGTCGACGCGGAGGTCATATTTGACTTTGGGTCCCTCAGCCCAAGGAGGAAGAGGAAGGCAGCAGAGGAGGAGGTGGTGGATGAGTAAGTATCTTGTTCCCTTTTGTCATCTCCGGCTCCTCAGGCTGTGTGGCCTATCTTGATTTATTTTCATCTTTGGAGGGATGCGAAGACGCTGGCCCAGAGGGTGAAGAGGGCCAGGTCCTCGGCGGGCAGCCAACCCCCATCGGGCACTTCGAGGGCGCCACTGGTGGTGGTGAGCAGCCCGGACAGCAGCCCCCGGAGCAGCCCCCAGCGCAAGTTCTCCACTCTCCCCTCGTTGACGCGTGTTGGGGGTATGATCCATTGGCAATGACCTTGCCGAGATCGCAGGAGGAGGACAGCAGCAGGAGGAGACACTGAGGGCCAGCCCCAACGCGCCGCCGCCATCGACCACTCCGCCCCGAGGGCGTCCCCGGCAAGGGCGCCAAGCACCGAGCCCATGCACACGGTGGAGGACGAGGTTGATACGTCTCCAACGTATCTACTTTTCCAAACACTTTTGCCCTTGTTTTGGACTCTAACTTGCATGATTTGAATGAAACTAACCCGGACTGACGCTGTTTTCAGCAGAACTGCCATGATGTTGTTTTATGTGTAGAAAAGAAAAGTTCTCGGAATGTCCTGAAAATCCACGGAGGCACTTTTTGGAATTAATAAGAATTTCTGGGCGAAAGAAATACACCAGGGGGCCCAGGGCCTGTCCACGAGACAGGGGGGCGCCCCCCTGTAGGGCACGCCCCCTATCTCGTGGGCCCCCTGGAGCTCCACCGACCTCAACTCCAACTCCATATATTCCGTTTCACGGAGAAAAAAATCAGAGAGAAAGTTTCATCGCGTTTTACGACACGGAGCCGCCGCCACGCCCTAATCTCTCTCGGGAGGGCTGATCTGGAGTCCGTTCAGGGCTCCGAAGAGGGGGATTCATCGTCGTCGTCATCATCAACCATCCTCCATCACCAATTTCATGATGTTCACCGCCGTGCGTGAGTAATTCCTTCGTAGGCTTGCTGGACGGTGATGGGTTGGATGAAATTTACCATGTAATCAAGTTAGTTTTGTTAGGGTTTGATCCCTAGTATCCACTATGTTCTGAGATTGATGTTGCTAGGACTTTGCTATGCTTAATGCTTGTCACTAGGGCCCGAGTGCCATGATTTCAGATCTGAACCTATTATGTTTTCATGAATATATGTGTGTTCTTGATCCTATCTTGCAAGTCTATAGTCATCTATTATGTGTTATGATCCGACTACCCCGAAGTGACAATAATCGGGACACTTCTCGGTCATGACCGTAGTTTGAGGAGTTCATGTAATCACTATGTGCTAATGCTTTGTTCTGGTTCTCTATTAAAAGGAGGCCTTAATATCCCTTAGTTTCCGCTAGGACCTCGCTGCCACGGGAGGGTAGGATAAAAGATGTCATGCAAGTTCTTTTCCATAAGCACATATGACTATTTACGGAATACATGCCTACATTACATTGATGAACTGGAGCTAGTTCTGTGTCACCCTATGTTATAGCTACTACATGAGGAATCGCATCCGGCATAATTATCCATCACTGATCCATTGCCTATGAGCTTTTCATATATTGTTCTCCGCTTATTTACTTTTCCGTTGCTACTGTCACAACTACTACAAAAACCCAAAAACATTTGTATTTACTGTTGCTACTGTTACCATTACTATCATACTACTTTGCTACTAAATACTTTGTTGCAGATACTAAGTTATCCAGGTGTGGTTGAACTGACAACTCAACTGCTAATACTCAAGAATATTCTTTGGCTGCCCTTGTGTCGAATCAATAAATTTGGGTTGTGCTTCACCCTCAAAAGCTGTTGCGATCCCCTACACTTGTGGGTTATCAGGACTAATTTATGGCGCCGTTGCCGGGGAGCATAGCTCTATTCTCTGTGTCACTTGGGATTTATATCTGTTGATCACTATGAAGAACTTGAAAGACACTAAAACCAAGATTTTGCCCTCAACTACGATGGGAGGTAAGGAACTGCCATCTAGCTCTGCACTACATTCTCCTTCCGTTATTAGTAGGCTTGCGACACCTAAACCTGCTACTGCTATGAATTCTGATATGTCGCATGTTATTGATGATGCCACTTCTGCTATGCACGATGAAACTACTTCTGTGCGTGATACTACTTTGCCATTAGGTGAATTTCTCGATGAACAACTTGCTAGAGTTAGGGGGAATGAAAATATTGAAGATTCTATTATTGATGATAGTGATGATGAAGGTTCTCCCAATGATTATGTATTGCCTATTGTTCCTAAGGGTTATGTTATGAATGAAGAAGCTGCTAGGAAAATTTTTGCTTGCAATGACAGATCTGATCTTAAGAAATTATGAGCTAAATGGAAGCAGCAGTCTCTTAATGCTAGAATGAAACCTGACCCTGCTTTTGCTACTTCACCTATCTGTGTTATTGATAAGGATTATGAATTATTTGTTGATCCTGAAATTATTACTTTAGTTGAATCTGATCCTTTTTATGGCCTTGAATCTGAAACTGTTGTGGCACATCTTACCAAGTTGAATGATATAGCTACCATGTTTACTCATGATGAGAAGTTCGCTACTTTTATATCCTTAAGATATTTCCGTTCTCATTAAAGGGTGATGCTAAGACTTGGTATAATTCTCTTGCTCCTGGTTGTGTGCGTAGTCCCCAGGATATGATTTATTACTTCTCTGCTAAATATTTCCCTGCTCATAAGAAACAAGCTGCCTTGCAGGAAATATAAAATTTTGTGCAAATCAAAGAAGAGAGTCTCCCACAAGCTTGGGGGAGGCTTATCCGGTTACTTAATGCTATGCCTGATCATCCTCTTAAAAAAATGAAATACTTGATATCTTTTATAATGGACTAACCGATGCTTCCAAGGACTACTTGGATAGTTGTGCTGGTTTGTGTTTTCAGGGAAAGAACAGTCGACGAAGCTGAAATACTATTGAATAATATGTTGACTAATGAAAATACTTGGACTCTTCCTGGGCCAGTTCCTGAAGTAATTCCTGAACCAATTGAGCCAACTCCTGAGCCTATTCCTAAACCCACTCTGAAGAAGAGAGGTGTTTTATTTCTCAGTCCTGAATATATGCAAGAGGCAAAGAAATCAATGAAGGAGAAAGGTATTAAAGCTGAAGATGTCAAGAATTTACCTCCTATTGAAGAAATACATGGTCTGAATATACCGCCTGTTGAAGAACCATATTGTCTTGATAACCCGACACATGTAGTAAAGGTAAATTCTCTCTATAGATATGATAAAGTTGAAATCCCCTCTACTAAATTTCATAGCCCATGCTTAGATGAATTTGATGACTTTATGGCTAGACAAGAAAGTTTTAATGCTTATGTTGGTAGAGAATTAGAGAATAATGCTTTCGAGATAGGACGTGTAAGTGATAATCTGGCTAGAGTTAAAGATGAACTTCACCTCGTTTGCAAATATGCTTCTATGGTTGCTACTCAAGCTGAGCAAGTACTTAAAGCTCAAAATGATTTGCTTGAGGAATTAAATAATAGAAATGACTTTGCTGTTAGAGTGGCCACAAGAACTGGTAGAATGACTCAGGAACCTTTGTATCCTGAAGGCCACCCTAAGAGAATCGAGCAAGCTTCTCAGAGAAATAATTTAGAGGCACCTAGTTCTTTTAAAAATAAGAAGAATAAAGATGATAGGACTTTGCATGCTTCTAGTGAACCTACTGTAGACACACCTGAGAATCCCAATGATATTTCTATCTCTGATGCTGAAACTCAATCAGGTGATGAACATGAACCGAGAGATAATGTTAATGATAATGTTCATGTTGATGCTCAACCTAGCAAAAACAATGATGTAGAGATTGAACCTGTTGTTGATCTTGATAACCCACAATCAACGAATCAACGTTATGATAAGAGAGATTTTGTTGCTAGGAAGCACGGTAAAGAAAGAGAACCATGGGTTCAGAAACCCATGCCCTTTCCTCCTAAACCATCCAAGTCAAAGGATGATGAGGATTTTGAGCGCTTTCCTGAAATGATTAGACCTATTTTCTTACCTATGTGCTTAACTGATATGCTGAAATCAAATCCTTATGCTAAGTATATGAAGGATATCATTACAAATAAAAGAAAGATACCGGAAGCTGAAATTTCCACCATGCTTGCTAATTACCCTTTTAAGGGTGGAATACCAAAGAAACTTGGAGATCCGGGTGTCCCAACTATACCATGCTCCATTAAAAGAAATTACGTTAGAACTGCTTTATGTGATCTTGGAGCCGGTGTTAGTGTTATGCCTCTCTCTTTAAATCGTAGACTTGAATTGAATAAGTTGACACCTACTGAAATATCTTTGCAAATGGCTGATAAATCAACTGCTATACCTGTCGGTATTTGTGAGGACGTGCCTGTTGTGGTTGCAAATGTCACTATCTTAACGGACTTTGTTATTCTTGATATTCCCGAGGACGATAGTAGTCTATTATCCTTGTTAGACCTTTTCTTAACACTGCAGGGGCTGTTATTGATTGCAACAAAGGCAATGTCACTTTTCATGTTAATGGCAACGAGCATATGGTACACTTTCCGAGGAAACAATCTCAAGTTCATAGCATCAATTCTATTGAAAAAGTTCCAACTATTATTTTTGGAGGTTTTGAATTTCCTCTCCCTACCGTCAAGAAAAAGTATGATATTCTTATTGTTGGGGATTTTCATATACCCATTGAGGTAACTTAGTGTTATTTGAAATTTCTCCGGTTCCGTGTTATTCGGAATGAGTTTGTTAACAAGACTTGATCAACCTTGTTAGTGGATTCATTTTGATGATCATGAGATGGATGAAACTAGAAGGCACAACCTTCTGTACCCTCTTTTTACTTTCTGTTATTTAGAATAAATAAAGCAAAAATAGTATTATCCGTCTGTTTTCTGAATTATCCATGCATTAGAAAATATCCCGAAAATAAAATTGCTCCAAATGCCCTGCAAATTTAGTATGATTTTTACTGGAATATTTGAGGATTTTAGGCACTGAAATCCCTGCGGGAGGGGAAAGCACCAGGCCACGAAAGTGGAGGGAAACCCCCCCCCCCCTATAGGGTGCGCCCCCCTGTCTCGTGGGCCCCTGGTGGCTCCCCTCCACTTATGCCAGCACCCACACACTTCATCTTCTACCCAAAAAAATCCCCATCTAGCTCAAGCACGAGCTCTAGCTCGTTTTGCTGCGATTTTCGATCTCCTTGCTCAAAGCTCCATTCCAAAAACTGCTTTGGGAGATTTTTGCTTGGTATGTGACTCCTCCATTGGCCCAATTAATTTTTGTTCTAGTGCTTTATTCATTGCAAATTTTTGCTGCATAGGTGACCATGTTCTTGAGCTTGCATGTTAAATTTTTGAGGTCCCAAGCAATTCCAATGCATGATATAGGCTCTAGGCACTTGTAGGAGTAGTTGCTATCAATCTTGTTTAGTTTTATGCACTTTTATCTTGAAGTTACTAAAAATTTCAGATTTATTTCAGAAAAATAAATATGCTTAGAAGAATGTACCAAGGTGGTTCCTCGGTGAAGAAAGGACCCAGGATTGCTATACGTGAGCAAGATGTTGCATTACCGAGGGACGCGGATGTACGAGCTTGTGAGTGGCCATCCGATGATTTTATGGTTGAGGCAAGTTTTAAGGAGGAATTTGACGCGTATGCGCGTAATGCTGAGCTGGAGGACTTCTTACAAGATAAGTGTCCTCAGTACTATCAATTGACTGATTCCTCTGTGCGGAGGTTTAAATATAACTGTGTGCGTAATTCTCC
The DNA here is from genome assembly GCA_021605145.1 of Aegilops bicornis. Taxonomy (NCBI): domain Eukaryota; kingdom Viridiplantae; phylum Streptophyta; class Magnoliopsida; order Poales; family Poaceae; genus Aegilops; species Aegilops bicornis. Next base: position 801,355,506 of record CM038673.1, read on the forward strand.
TAGTGTCATATTTGATATTTATGATACATCTTATACCATGGATTTAGAGGATTTTACAACTGCTTGCAAACTCCCGCAGTGGGGTAATATTAATGATCCTCACAAATCTGAATTTAGAGATTTTCTTGCTAGTATTACTATGGGAGAATCTAGGGACATAATACAAGCCACCATAGGGAGCATTGATTTTCCTGCTGAGGGAGTCCTGGACTAGGGGGTGTCCGGATAGCCGAACTATCATCACGGCCGGACTCCAAGACTATGAAGATACAACATTGAAGACTTCGTCCCGTGTCCGGATGGGACTTTCCTTGGCGTGGAAGGCAAGCTTGGCGATACGGATATGTAGATCTCCTACCATTGTAACCGACTCTGTGTAACCCTAACCTATCCGGTGTCTATATAAACCGGAGGGTTTTAGTCCGTGGGGACGAACAACAATCATACCATAGGCTAGCTTCTATGGTTTAGCCTCCTTGATCTCGTGGTAGATCTACTCTTGTACTACCCATATCATCAATATTAATCAAGCAGGAGTAGGGTATTACCTCCATCGAGAGGACCCGAACCTGGGTAAAACATCGTGTCCCTTGTCTCCTGTTACCATCCGCCTAGACGCACAGTTCGGGACCCCCTACCCGAGATCCGCCGGTTTTGACACCGACATTGGTGCTTTCATTGAGAGTTCCTCTGTGCCGTCGCCGTCAGGTAGGATGCCTCATCCCGTCTTTAAAGACGATACTATCGCCAAAGGAGCCTTGGCCGCTGGTCAGACTCTTCGGCTAGGTGGTTTTCTTATGACCGCCGGTTAAATCGCTACCGACGATGACCTCTCGAGTCATCGAAACCAATCTCCATGTCAATTCGGAACTTGCCGAACAGTTAGATCCGATCGAGCTCTCCTCCGTAAACGAGCTCTTGGATCGCATCGCCGCCCTGGGAGTCGCCACAGACTACGACCGGATCGGGCCTAAAACTGATCTGAGAGAGATCAACTCTCTCCAGGCTACCCATCATGTTGCTGTGATAGAGGAGCAATGTGGCGATTCTTCTTCTATCTTAAGGACTAGCTACGCCCGGATTCCCGATCCCTCCATGCCGGATTCCCGCAGAGGGACGGATGTCGATCAAGCCCTGAACTTAAAGTCAGGCGGCGGGTTGGACTCATTGGATAACACTCAAAAATCCAAACTTCCGAGTTCGGAAACTTCTCCGCCCCTGAGTCCTAAATAGGACGGGGTTCCGGACCTTGTTCCACCCGCCCACCCAAACATTAGTGATCTCTCTCGAATTCGGCAAGAGCCCGCTGAAACAGTACATCATTCTTGGGCTGATTCCTCCTGGTTATGAACAGGATAAAGGACTGCCGAGAGGAGGACGCAATCCCAATTTTCTGCAATAATTGCACGGACATGGGAGTCCTAAATGCCATAAGTCGTCGTGAAATTACACGCTTTGCTGACTTGGTGACCATAGTACAAAAATACTGTGCGATGGAGAGCGCCTGGAAAACCGAATGTAAATTTTGGGATAATCCGGCCCCGAATACATCCCTAGTCCGAAATAAAAGGGTGCATCATTATCAAGCACCTGGGTTAAATACCAAAAAACCAAAACCCCCTAAAGGGTACGGAACCGTACTGGAGGTTTGGCTAAATGGACCCTTCAAAATTCATAGCACAGAGGGCGCCACTCCAACTCATAGCCTTCGAGCATGTTGGATACTACGGCAGGTGGCCAAAAGTGGCGAAGAGCTTCTAGCTTCAGAATCCCGGCCCAGCAACACCAGTACGGTGTTAACAGTCTTCGAGACTTTCGCATCAAATAACATGCGAAAACGAACACTCCGCAACCTTGCCGAAGTCTACCAAGTAGCAACAATAAATCCATGGAGTGACACGGTTATTACCTTTAATGCCAGTGACGAACCTAAATTCCGAACAGCCCGAGCACCAGCCGCATTGGTCCTCAGTCCGGTAGTGGACGAATTTCGCCTTACTAAGGTACTCATGGATGGCGGCAGCAGACTAAACCTCATATATGAGGAAACCCTCCGAAAAATGGAAATAGACTGGAACCGCATTGAGCGAAGCAGCACAACCTTCAGAGGAATAATCCCTAGCCGGGAAGCATGCTGCACAGGAAAAATCACACCGGACGTAGTGTTCGGCTCGCCGGACAATTACAGGTCCGAGGAGGTCACATTTCAAGTGGCCCCGTTCAACAGCGGATATCATGCTTTATTAGGACGAGAGGCATTCACAATTTTTCAAGCTATACCCCATTATGGGTACATGAAGCTTAAAATGCCCGGACCTAACGGAATCATCACTCTCGCTAGTGATCCGAACATAGCACTCCGTGCCGAAAACAACACAGCCGCACTAGCCCTCGAGGCACTATCTGAAGCCCTAGCGGCCGAGGAACTCACCGCGATGCGCTCCACGGTGAACAGGGACGATGTGATACTTGATAAAAGATCCAAGTCCACCTCTTTTAAACCAGCGGATGAAATAGTCAAATTCCAAGTCCACCCGACGGACCCTGCAAAGACGGCCTCCATCGGGGCACAATTAAACCCTGATGTAGACGCTGCACTACGAGGATTTCTACGAAAAAACTGGGACATCTTTGCCTGGCACCCTTCAGACATGCCAGGAATCCCACGTCGGCTGGCCGAGCACAGCCTAAATATCCTAAAAGGATTCAAGCCGGTCGAACAGGCTCTTCGGCGCTTTTCTGAACCCAAGAGACAGGCCATGGGAGAGGAGCTAGCCAAACTTTTGGAAGCCGGATTCATCAGAGATATAAAGAATCCGGACTGGCTAGCAAACCTGGTGATGGTACCAAAGAAGGATAAATCCTGGCGCCTATGTGTTGATTTTAAAGACCTTAATAAGGGTTGCTCAAAGGATCCCTTCCCCCTCCCTCGAATTGATCAAATTATTGACGCTACAGCAGGACACGACTCATTATGCTTCCTCGACGCGTACTCCGGCTACCACCAAATCAAGATGGCGGAGCCAGACCAAGCTGCAACAGCATTCATCACTCCATACGGCCCGTTCTGCTTCAACACAATGCCCTTTGGGCTCAAAAACGCCGGTGCAACATATCAGCGCAGCAAACCAGATCGGCAAAACAGTGGAAGCATATGTAGATGACGTGGTCGTCAAAACCAAGCACGTCGAAACTCTAGTAGACGACTTGAGGCTCACATTCGACAATCTTCGAAAATATGATATCAAGCTCAATCCGGAAAAATGCGTCTTCGGCGTTCCAGCCGGAAAGCTCCTGGGCTTCATTGTGTCCGGTAGAGGAATTGAAGCAAACCCAGCCAAGATCCGAGCTCTGTCACAATTGGATATTCCAAAAGACCTCAAAAAAACAAAAATTGGCCGGGATGCGTGGCGGCTCTAAGCCGCTTTATTTCCGCTTAGGAGAAAAGGCGTTACCCTTTACCGCCTCCTCCGCCGCACCGAACACTTCGTGGGCCGGATGCCGCATACGGCCGGACTCGAAGAGATAAAAGCCATATTGGCAACAAATCCGGTCCTGGCGCGCCCAATGTGGGCGAACCAATGCTATTATATATCGCCGCAACACATCAAGTTGTCAGCGCGGTGCTCGTTGTCGAACGAGAAACGGACGGACACCGGTTCCCTCTTCAAAAACCGGTTTACTATGTGTCCACTGTCCTAACTCCATGCAAGTCCTGGTACCCACACTATCAAAAGATAGCATACGCGGTGTTCATGGCATCCCGGAAGCTGCGACACTACTTTCAAGAGTGTTCGACAACGGTAGCCTCCGAAGTACCTCTTAACGACATTATAAACAACCGTGACGCGACGGGCCGGATTGCTAAATGGGCCATAGAGCTCCTTCCATTCTACATAACTTATAAGCCACGACGAGCTATCAAGTCGCAGGTTTTGGCCGACTTCGTGGCCGAATGGACTGAAGCCGAACTCCCTAAAGAGTATGGCGCATACTCCAATTGGATCATGCACTTTGAAGGCTCCAAAATGTTGGCCGGCCTGGGGGCTGGCGTCGTCCTGACGTCCCCAACCGGGGACACAGTCCAATACGTCCTTCAGATAATGTATACGGACTCCAACAACGCGGCGAATCTGAGGCCCTTCGCATGGCCTCCGGATGGCGATCTCCATGGGCATTAAACGCCTAGAGGTGCGCGATTCGAACCTCGCGATATCTCAAATAAACGGAGACTTTGATGCCAAAGATACGAAAATGGCAGCATACCGCAATGCGGTCCTAAAAATGTCGACCGCAGTTCGAAGGGCTCGAATTTCATCATATAGCCCGGGATAACAACCAGGCGGCGGACATATTGGCACGCATCGGTGCAAAACGCAATGCCGTCCCGCCAAACATCTTCCTGGAACGGCTGTTCAAGCCATCCGTACTAAGGGAAGGGGAGTCCGCAAATAACAATCCGGACCCAACCGCACTGCCTGACGCCAAACACTCTGACACAATCGGAGGCTCTGCCACCGAGATAACACCCTCCGCCCACGAAATAATGGCGGTTATCGCCCCGTGGACGGAACCATTCCTAGCCTACCTAACTAGGCAGGAACTCCCCAAAGACCAAAATGAGGCTCACTGCATAGTACGGCGATCTAAAGCCTACAAAGTCCATGAGGGAGAGCTTTATAAGAAAAGCACTACAGGAGTCCTTCAAATGTGTATCTCCGAAGAGGAAGGGCGAAACCTCCTGGCTGAAATTCATGCGGACTGGGTGGGCACCACGCCGCAGCCCGGGCCCTTGTAGGCAAGGCCTTCCGTACAGGATTTTATTGGCCGACGGCCCGGGCAGATGCGTAGGATTTAGTCCAACGATGCGTCGGTTGCCAGCTTTTTGCTAACCAAAGCCACATGCCACCCACCGCCCTCAAAACTATACCCATCACCTGGCCGTTCGCGGTCCGGGGGCTTGACATGGTTGGACCCCTTAAGGGAGGAACCCACAAGCAAAAATACCTATTGGTCATGGTGGATAAATTCACCAAATGGATAGAGGCCAAGCCCGTTAAAACGGCGAATCTGGACGGTGATAGACTTCATATCGTGAGTAGTGCACCGTTACGATGTCCCCCACAAAGATCATCATCACTGATAACGGCACCAACTTCACGGCCGATGAGGTCCAATTATGGTGCAAAAACATGGGCATCAAGCTCGATTACGCCTCAGTCTATCACCCTCAAACCAACGGCCAAGTCGAACGAGCAAATGGTCTAATCATGAGCGGCATTAAACCCAGACTAGTGCGGTCCCTCAAGGAATCTAACACGCACTGGGTTGAGGAGCTCGACTCGGTACTCTGGGGGCTGCGGACCACGCCGAATCGTACTACCGGATTCACACCATTCTTTATGGTGTATGGCGCAGAGGCAGTCTTGCCCTGCGACATAATACATGAATCACCTCGCATGCGCATGTATGAAGAAAGAGAAGCTGAGATCGATCGGCAGGACAGTTTGGACGCATTGGAGGAGGAGCGCGACGTGGCAAAAGCTTGTTCCGCATTCTATCAACAGCAGGCTCGAAGATATCAAAGCAGAGAAGTACGGGCCAAAGCTTATAACGTTGGTGAACTAGTTCTATGCCTGCCGGACAAGAAAAAGGACAAACTCAAGCCCAAATGGGAAGGTCCCTTCATCATCGACCAGGTCCTGACCGACGGAGCGTACCGTCTGTAAACGCATTGGATAACCGACTCGAGACGAACCCATGGAACGCAGCCCATCTACGAAGATTCTACGCCTAAGCGCCGGACTCCAAGTTCGTCTCCTTCCTCCGTCCACATTTTCTATTTTTGCTGTCTTTTATTTCTCTCCTTCCTCCTCCTTCTTCTTGAACCCTCTAGAGGCTCATTTGCGCTTTTTTCGCACATACTTGACGCGTTGTCCGCGCTCATTATACCTGGGGGCTTCTTTAACAGAAGCTTACTTATACGGGCTTCATGCCCAACACATGCATTAAACTTCCGCATGTACCTTCTATTCACCATTATATGCATCGATATGACTTAAGTTTTGGCCAAGCTAGGTTGCCTGGCTCTGTGCTACCCTCGTTCCCGATTGTTCGGCTCGGTGGTAATCGAGCACCTCTGCGACAGTTACCGCCAGTCACCGGATGTGTACCTCGAGACCGGGTGAAGCGAAAGCTAAGCGTTCTTAAGGGAATATTCGGTCGGTGAACTGAAAGATGATTTTAACTATTTACCCATCTGCCCCGGATGATTTTCTGCTTTCATAGCAGCTTTGACATGCACTTTAGGGCATGCATCCCAAAGAAAAGGAACCCTTAATGTAACTATTCTCCCTGGAAGATGTTTCTTACTACCCATGTAATATAACATAACTAGTTGGGCACTTGTCTGATACATCAATAATGACCCCTACGTGCAGACTAAGGCATAGCCTAGTGGTGGGAAGGGGCTGATGCCTTTCCACCCACCCAGGTTCAAGGCATGGTACTTGCAATTTGGGTTTGTTGCACCAATTATACTGTAAGGGGTTCCCTTACAGTCTTTCTGATAAAAAAAATAATGACCCCTACGCCTTGTCTCCATGCATACCCCGGTTCTTATATAACCACGAAGGAATTCGGACACACTCCAGACTATTGGGTCCTGAGGTCGAACCGAAAAGGTCCGCTATGACAAACGATCTACAATCCGGCTAGAAGACATTTTTTCATGTCATATTTTTACATAGTCAACTCGACTCCTTGTATTCCTCCTCAATGCCATCTAATAGGCTATCTAATTTACAATCTTGCTGGGAATACTTGGTGGCCAATTCTACTTGGCCGTACACTAAGCTTACAGGGATCTCCATCCCATCAGGCCCCACAGGTCCGACCTCGGCCATGTGGTTTGGGTCAGCCTTGTACCGCATCTTTACCATGGCCCGAGCCTCCTCGGCGCCTTTGACGGCAGGCCGATATCTTCCATAGTCGGAAGCGCCGTCGTGCTCCTTGAAGCCGCTCTGCCAGCTCCCCAATGCCTTCGGGCAGGGAGATAGATGGCCACAAGGCCTGGACGACGCTTTTCATCACCTGTCGGACTCGTTCGTGCAGCTGACGCAATTCAGGAAGAAGATCACCCGAAGAACTGGGCATCTCCTCCTCAGGACGACCTGTGAGCAAACCTACATACATGTTTATGTTAGTCGCCTTCCTCGCCGAACTCTTTCAAAGTTCGCTCAAGCACTTACTGAAAATGCCGCGACGAAGCCGCCGATTCTCCTTTACAGAGTCAGACAACTGGGCATGAACATCCTTTAGTTCCTCACCCAGCTTGGTGTTGGCATCTTGGAGGCTATTTTTCTCCTGCCGCACCCTCGTAAGCACGCTCTCGCCGGCCTTTAGCTGGCGCAAGAGCTGTTGCTTGTCCGGATCTAGTCCGGCGCCATCTGCAATGTTTTTGTCAGTTTTACAAACCCGCCGCACTTCATAAAATAATTATCTTTTGAAGCGTATATTACCAGAGGGGGTCTCTGTGGCTCCCCCTGTAGAGGCTAGTGCGGCCTCAAGTTGGGCCTTGCACTCTTCAAGCTCCTGGGACAGTCGGGTACTCTTTTTTGTAAGATCCTGCATAACAAATGATCCTTAAATCAGTTATTCTAACTATTTTTAGTCTCGGGGGCTACTGGCATATATAATTGTCAAATTTTCTTACCCGTAAGTCCTTTACATACTGCTCCGTGGCTCTGGCTAGACCATCTTGAGCGGCACGGAGGTGCGCATCTCCCGAATTGAAGGCATTCAAGGCCTCTTGGGAGAAACATTCGTCACGAAGAACTGTCCGGCGGCGCATGTGATTCAAGGCGCTCTCCACCTCGGAGTTGGTGGCGGACAATCTATCGGCATCCTCTGTCGGAGGAGCATCCGACGTATGCCTCGTGTTCGCCTCCGCTTCTGGACCCGGCTTTGGAGCCTGGCCGGCGGAGGTTCGATTGGCAACCTCTCCGGACTCAGTCCGGCGAGCGCTCTTTTTCCTGAAAAGAGCGTCAGCGTTAGTACGCCTTCCAGGAATCAATCCTAGGAACATGGTGACACGCCATACCGTTGCGGCGGAGTTTCGATCCGGACCGCACTCCTTTTTAGCCTGCGGGGCCGTACTGCCCCTTGTTGGCCAGCCGCCGCGGGCTCGGCTTCCTGCCTCGAAGGTACCCCCTGCGAAACACCATTGGTATACGGTGATCAAGAGATAAGCACGGATGGGTCATTATCAGAATATTGGGACCTCGGTCTCAGTTACCTGTGAGGCTGGAGGTATTCCGGGGTAATCGGTTGTAATGGCAACCAAAGCATTGTCAATGCTAAGTTGGTGGAACACCCCGTCGATCAACTCCACCTTTATATCCGGATCCTCTTCGGAGGTCGGATCGAGGGACCGTTCCGGATCCTCGGGTTGTGGGGGCGGGCTGTGTATCTTCTCCATAGTCCGGCGCGGTTCCTCCGCAGAAACCATGAAATGAGACATTTAACCACGGGAACATGGATCAGACAGGCGACAAAGATGTTTGCTTACCCAGCTTCGAGGATTATTTGAAGAAAACTCCTTCAGTGGATTGACGCGGAGGAAATCCTCCTCCTCCCCTTTATACATGGCAGACAAGATCTTCACCGGTTCGGTGACCGATCCCGGCCCTTTGCGACCGTGGCGGGTGGCATCGTCCTCCCCGTTGAAGTCCCACATGGGGTGGCCCCTATAATGGAGCGGATGCACTCCCCTCATAATGCAGATTGCCATGACCCCAATCATGGTCAAGCCGGCATGAGCCAGTAACATTATTCGGCTCATCAAATAGAGGACATCCCGGTCATTTTCCCTCCGGGGGCTCCGAGGGCGCCAGCTTAGGCGCTTCTTCAGAGGAGCATTGCTAAACTCTGGAAGGCCGATCCGAACAGGATCCGGCAGCGGGACGTCCTCCATGTAAAACCATTCCGAAGGCCAGTCTTCGGACGCCTTCTTCGGGGTTCCAGATAGGTATCCGGTCCCGGCGATGCGCCATAGCTCGGCTCCGCCCACTTGATATATTGACCCCTCATAAGAACGGGGTACTAGGCAGAATAATCTCTTCCATAGCCCGAAATGAGCCTCGACGCCCAAGAACAGTTCGCAAAGGGCCACGAAGCCCGCATGTGCAAAATGGAGGCAGGCGTAAGGTGGTGCAACTGGAGGCCGTAGAACTCCAAGAGCCCACGGATAAACGGATGGATTGGGATTCCGAGTCCTCTTACTAGATAAGTGATGAAGCATACCCGCTCTCCTTTAGAGGGATCGGGACACTCTCCGCTTGCTTTCCGCCCTTGTAGGTGGCAAGTCCGGCTCGAACCGGAACCAAGAAGGCCGGGGGAAGAAATCCCTTGGTTTGGAGTATAACTAGCTCGCTATGCGGGACTGAGCATCTCTCCCAATTTCCCGGCTGAGGACTGGGAACGCGAGAGGAGCAGCCGCGTCGACTGCCCATGATGGAATGGGCTTTGGTCAGAGGCGCTCCGATGAAAGCTCGAGAAGGGGGGATGGTGTGACTCAGATCTAGATCCTCGCCCCTTTTATAGGCAGCTCATTTGCGCAGTTAGGGGGGTAAGTGTAAAAATACCCTGGCTTTTCGCATTCATTCAAACACATGGAAGATGGCCATTATTGGGCGTAGAAGCCAAGGAGCGTAGCATTTATCAGAAGCCGGACACTATTCGACAAGTATATGGAATTTGGAGAAGAACCCGCCTCGCAATGCCGAAGACAATCAACGCGCCGGACTCATCGTCATTGAAGCCTGGTTCGGGGGCTACTGAGGGAGTCCTGGACTAGGGGGTGTCCGGATAGCCGAACTATCATCACGGCCGGACTCCAAGACTATGAAGATACAAGATTGAAGACTTCGTACCGTGTCCGGATGGGACTTTCCTTGGCGTGGAAGGCAAGCTTGGCGATACGGATATGTAGATCTCCTACCATTGTAACCGACTCGTAACCCTAACCTATCTGGTGTCAATATAAACCGGAGGGTTTTAGTCCGTGGGGACGAACAACAATCATACCATAGGCTAGCTTCTAGGGTTTAGCCTCCTTGATCTCGTGGTAGATCTACTCTTGTACTACCCATATCATCAATATTAATCAAGCAGGAGTAGGGTATTACCTCCATCGAGAGGGCCCGAACCTGGCTAAAAACATCGTGTCCCTTGTCTCCTGTTACCATCCGCCTAGACGCACAGTTCGGCACCCCCTACCCGAGATCCGCCGGTTTTGACACCGACACCTGCTATACATTATTTTGCTCTCTTCATTGGTAGATGTATTAATGGTAAGGATGAAGAATGTCACATGTGTGTCCCTGATCTGTGTGTCCTCAAGAGTGTGGTGTTAGGTTATAAAGGTTATAACGTGGGGGCAATAGTTGCACGTAGGTTGCAGAATAATAGTAGAAAGGGAGATTTCTTTGGAGGGATTTATGCAACCCGTGTGGCTAATTATCTTAATAGAGCCCCACGAGAAGGAGATATGATAATACCTCCTGTTTATTTGGATAAAGAAGCTATGTTTAGTCATCATTTTCTTGAGAGGAATGAACAATTCCTCCATTATCGACTAATCTATGACAGACACAACGTCGTCCCTGTTACTCTTCCTGCTCCCTACCTTTTTGATTTTCAGGCAAAAGGAAGATATGTTGTCACCAGGGAGGAAGCAACTGAAAACGAGAGGGGAGTGGAGGCAGCTCGCCAACACGCTGCAGCTCAGGAGGCGGTTGCCTCTGCATCTCAGTACAACCCCGATTTCTCTTATGGATATCAACCAGGCGGTCCTTGGTTCTAGACCAACTTAGGCCAAAAGCCTAAGCTTGGGGGAGTACGTATTTCTCACCGACTTTACATTCATGTTCACACACTAGTCGTCGGTGCTCATACTCTTTCATTGTATTATCCATGCTAGTTTAAATACCTTTTTCTAGTTTTCTTCTTGTGTGTTTGATAAACCTTGAGAAAAACCAAAAAAATTAGTTAGTTTAATTTCCATGCTTGTAGTAGAAATTAAAATGAAGACCCAAAAAGATTTCTAGTTCTTCTTCTTTCTTGTTGGGAGCTTTCCCGTGTAGATAGTTTTATTTTCTTTTCTTTCCTTTGGGGTCGAGTAGACCATATTGAAAATGTTTAGTGGCTCTCATATGCATGATTGTTTATTTAAATTAGAGCCCATATATCTTGTCTTTTCTTTTGAGTTGAATGCTTGCAGATTCCAGCTTGGTCCAATGCACGTGCACTCTTATTATTATACACATCATTCGGTCGTGTAAGTGAAAGGCAATAAGGACGATATATGATGGACTTATTGGGATGAGAAAAGCTGGTATGAACTCGACCTCTCTTGTTTTTGTAAATATGATGAGTTCATCGTTTCTGAGTCAGCTATTATGAAGTAAACATATTTGCTTGTGACATGCTTGATTAGCTATGAGTTATAGTGGTTTACCTTGCGTGCCAACATGCTATTACAATGATTATGATGTGGTATGATGGGATGGTATCCTCCTTTAAATGAATTGAGTGACTCGACTTGGCACATGTTCACGCATGTAGTTGAAACAAATCAACATAGCCTTCACGATATTTATGTTCATGGTAGATTATATCCTACTCATGCTTGTATTCGGTGTGAATTAATTTTAATGCATGTTTATGACCGTTGTCGCTCTCTCAGTTGGTCGCTTCCTAGTCTTTTGCTAGCCTTCACCCGTAGTAAGCGGGAATACTGCTTGTGCATCCAAACTCCTTAAAACCCCAAAGTTGTTCCATATGAGTCCACTATACCTTCCTATATGCGGTATCTACCTGCCGTTCCAAGTAAATTTGTATGTTCGAAACTCCAAACCTTCAAATGAAATTCTGTTTTGTATGCTCGAGCAGCTCATGTTACAACTAGGGATGCCTATATCTTCCATGCTAGGTGGGTTATTCTCAAGAGGAGTGGACTCCGCTCCTCATTCACGAGAAAGGGCTGGTAACCAGGATGCCCAGTCCCATGATCCAAAAAGATCAAAGCAAATCAAAATAATTAAACAAAACTCCCCCAGGGCTGTTGTTAGTTGGAGGCACTCGTTGTTTCGAGCAAGCCATGGATTGATGCTTGTTGGTGGTTGGGGGAGTATAAACCTTTACCATTTTGTTTGGGAACTGCCTATAATGCATGTAGTATGGAAGATACAGCCATCTCATAGATGTTGCGTTGACAGCGAAAGTATGCCGCTCAAAATGTTATTCAATCTCTATTTTAAAATCGAGCTCTGGCACCTCTACAAATCCCTGCTTCCCTCTGCGAAGGGCCTATCTATTTACTTTTATGTTGAGTCATCACCCTTCTTATTAAAAGCACCCGCTGGAGAGCACACTGTCATTTGCATTCATTACTATTGGTTTATATTGGGTATGACTTGACTGGATCTCTTTTACCATGAATTACAATGTTTAGTCGGTCCTTGATCTTTAAAGGTGCTATGCATTTATGTTTTGCGGTCTCGGAAAGGGCTAGCGAGATACCATTTTGATATATCATGTTATAATTGTTTTGAGAAAGTGTTGTCATCTGGGTTTTATTATTATGGCTCGCTAGCTGATTATGCTATTGATATGACTAATTGTGAGAGCTAAGTATTATTGTGAGAATGGTTAGTTCATAATATTTGCTGAAACTTGAATGCTGGATTTTCATTTTTACAACAACAAGAGCAAACAGAGTTTGTAAAGTTTTTCTTCATCACTTTCAGTTTATCAACTAAATTGCTTGAGGACAAGGAAAGGTTTAAGCTTGGTGGAGTTGATACGTCTCCAACGTATCTACTTTTCCAAACACTTTTGCCCTTGTTTTGGACTCTAACTTGCATGATTTGAATGAAACTAACCCGGACTGACGCTGTTTTCAGCAGAACTGCCATGATGTTGTTTTATGTGTAGAAAAGAAAAGTTCTCGGAATGTCCTAAAAATCCATGGAGGCACTTTTTGGAATTAATAAGAATTTCTGGGCGAAAGAAATACACCAGGGGGCCTAGAGCCTGTCCACGAGACAGGGGGGCGCCCCCCCCCCCTGTAGGGCGCGCCCCCTATCTCGTGGGCCCCACTGGAGCTCCACCGACCTCAAGTCCAACTCCATATATTCCGTTTCGCGGAGAAAAAAATCAGAGAGAAAGTTTCATCGTGTTTTATGACATGGAGCCACCGCCAAGCCCTAATCTCCCTCGGGAGGGCTGATCTGGAGTCCGTTCGGGGCTCTGGAGAGGGGGATTCATCGCCGTCGTCATCATCAACCATCCTCCATCACCAATTTCATGATGCTCACCGCCGTGCGTGAGTAATTCCATCGTGGGCTTGCTGGACGGTGATGGGTTGGATGAGATTTACCATGTAATCAAGTTAGTTTTGTTAGGGTTTGATCCCTAGTATCCACTATGTTCTGAGATTGATGTTGCTATGACTTTGCTATGCTTAATGCTTGTCACTAGGGCCCAAGTGCCATGATTTCAGATCTAAACCTATTATGTTTTCATGAATATATGTGTGTTCTTGATCCTATCTTGCAAGTCTATAGTCACCTATTATGTGTTATGATCAGACAACCCCGGAGTGACAATAATCGGGACACTTCTCGGTGATGACCGTAGTTTGAGGAGTTCATGTATTCACTATGTGCTAATGCTTTGTTCCGGTTCTCTATTAAAAGGAGGCCTTAATATCCCTTAGTTTCCGCTAGGACCTCGCTGCCACGGGAGTGTAGGACAAAAGATGTCATGCAAGTTCTTTTCCATAAGCACGTATGACTATTTACGGAATACATGCCTACATTACATTGATGAACTGAAGCTGGTTCTGTATCACCCTATGTTATATCTATTACATGAGGAATCGCATCCGGCATAATTATCCATCACAGATCCATTGCCTACGAGCTTATCATATATTGTTCTCCGCTTATTTACTTTTCCGTTGCTACTGTTACAACTACTACAAAAACCCAAAAACATTTATATTTACTGTTGCTACTATTACCATTACTATCATACTACCTTGCTACTAAATACTTTGCTGCAGATACTAAGTTATCCAGGTGTTGTTGAATTGACAACTCAACTGCTAATACTCAAGAATATTCTTTGGCTCCCCTTGTGTCGAATCAATAAATTTGGGTTGTACTTCACCCTCGAAAGCTGTTGCAATCCCCTACACGTGTGGGTTATCAGAGGCGAACTTGGGCGCTGGCGGCTCCACCTCGGCGCTAGATGTTGGCTAGAAAGGGGCTACTTCTTTCCAGCTCGACACGGGTACGTCGTTTGCCTCCCATCCCTGCCTTTTCTTCTACTTGAGTCTTGGTCTTTGCTCCTCCTCATCCCCTTCCCGATATCCAGATCCTCTCTTGGCGGACCAGGAGGACATAGACACCGTCATTGAGGATGTCGCCAAGGACGCCCCAGCGGAGGCCGAGAAGATCGCCGCCGAGGAGGCCGCCAAGGAGTCTGCCGGGGTGCCTGACAAGGTCGCTACCAAAGAGACCGGCAAGGGGCCCGCCGAGGAGGCCGGCAAGGAGCCTGCAGGGGAGGCCGGCAAGGACGCTGCCGAGGAGGAGGTGGTTGACGACCAACCTTCCTCCTCCACTGCCTCTAGCTCCAGCAGGTACCTGAAGGTGAGTGACGACATGTTTGTCCACCTCACAGGGACGGCGAGCACCAGGGCGCCCACCGAGGGAGAGGTGTTCGACGAGGAGGTGCTTGCCGGCGCCGGGCTCGAGATTGTCGATGAGCCGAGCACCGGTGGCGACGGTTCCCAGGAAGAGTGGCTCCTTGAGGCGCCAACTTCCTGAAGCTCTAGGCGCTCCACCGCGCCCGCCTGGACAAGGCCAAGTCCAGGATGGCAGTGGTGGAAAAGGTAGAGGCGGACCTCGCGGGGCACGTCGCCGAGACGCCGGCTTGGTTCCGCCAGGCTTGCGAGGAGATGAAGACCGCCCAGGACGAGCTGGCCGAGCGCAAGGTGGAGCTCACCATGAAGCAGGACGACATCGAGAAGGCCTAGGAGACGGCGAAGAACCAGGCCGCCAAGGATGAGGCCGCTTGGTCCCAGCATCAGGCTGCGCTGAACTCCTAGGAGGAGGACCTTGCCGCGCGTGAGGAGAAGCTCGCCGCAATGCTCTGCGGCAAGGACGAGGAGGTGGAGAAGCTCGTCGTGCAGGAGACCCAGGAGCTGTAGCAGAGGCACAAGGAGGCACTCAATGCCCAGGCTCTGGTTCACGCCGGCAAGGTGAAGGAGCTGTAGGTGGACTGGGACGAGCTTAAGAAGTAGGCCCTGGAGCTGACGGGGGAGAGGGATGCGGCCAACGGGGCCTTGGCCGACGCGCAGGCCGCAGTCCTCATCAAGGCCGGGCTACTCTCCACGGCCAACGAGTCCATCAAGGACCTGAAGCTGAAGCTAGAGGGCCTTGAGGAGACGCTCTCGGAGGCCAAGGCCCGGGAAGGGACCCTGGCCAAGGATCTGAAGGCTGAGAAGGAGTTGCGGAAGAATGAAGCCTCAAACCACAGAGAGTTCATGGGGGGCGAGAAGCGCTGGAGCAGCCGCCTCGAAGACATCGCAGGCAGGATGACGGCGAAGCTGGCTACCATGGGGATGCCAAACGTGAGGTACACCCCGGAGCGCAACATGAGTCCCAACGCCAAGCTGACCCTGTTCTTCGAGGGTGTCCTCGGGGCCCTGGAGCAGTTTCGCTCCAACAGGGCGGCCTCTCTGGCCGATGAGGCCCGAAATCTTTGCCGGGGTGCCATGACCAGGGTCCTCACCAACGTGGCGCACTGGAACCCCACCCGCAACTTCGACACCGCGCTGGAGAGCTTGCCGGAGGATGCGGACCTCGAGACGCTCGAGGAGCGTATCAAGCCCATCATCAGCCGCATCGACGGAATCCAGAGGGTGGAGGGCCTGCGTCGGGACTAGGCACCCCGTGTTTTTATCGGACAAATACAATTTCTATCTTTAGTTAGAATCGCATCAACAACTTGATGTAATATAACTCTGCAGTACTTTTAGAAATGATGCATGTTATTTTCCTGTTTGATCTTCCTTCGTATGTCCACCCTAAGTTAGTTGGGTAGGCTTGTTGGCGCGTAAACCCAGGCCACAGCGCCTTGAGGACGGATCCCCAATGGCCTGCCGGTTGTTCTTGCTGCCAGGCGAACCACCTTACCTCTCTCAACGCGGCCGCTCGAACTGTCGAGCTTGACTCAAGTCAGAATCGAGAGCGTTGCCAATAGCGTAAGGCTACCCTGCCGTTCTCGACGCGGCAGCTTAAGATGTTGAGCGGACTCGAAACAGAGCAAGGGCATTGACAATAGCCGAAGGACCCCTTTGCATGCAAGTTTTCCATACACAGGGCAGGACCTCCGAGGATGATAACTTATATATGAAAATAAATTGCTCAAGGCTTTTCATGACTTAGCTTTTCTGTCGTTGCCCGGGCACCCACCACGTCAGTAGATGGTGCCCTCAAGATCGGTCGACTTCTTCCTTGGAACGACGGCCACGATGAAGCTACTGCTCCGATCATATCGGATTTCCACAACTGCGCCCCCTACCTGACGCGCCAAAGATGTCGGGGGAATCGACACGTATGGAATCACTGGGATCCCTTCTACGGTTGGCGTGCGCGAGGTTGTGCAAAGAGCGGGTCTGACAGGAAACACAAGAATCGTTTACCCAGGTTTGGGCCGCGGAGATGCGTAATACCCTAGTCCTTCTTTGGTGGATGTATTTGAGTGTTCTTGTGTTCTTGAGCTAGCTACAGGGTGCAACTTGCCCAAAAGATCTGAATCCTCCTCCTGGTTGCCTCAGGCCTCCTTTTATAGGCAAAAAGGGGTTGCCACAGTGGCACACAGGAGGTGGAAAGGTGTACAGTGGATGAGTCTATCCTCTGGCACTGTCGGACAAACGCATTTAATGCGCTCCCGACGTGCCCCTCTCACTTTATCGGGGACGGCAAGGAAGCACGTCCTAGCTGTCGCCGCCTCGCCTGGCCTCCACACGCCTCCGAACTGACGAGGCGTCACAGCACCATGTTGGATGGCTGCTGGGCTGGCGCGGTGGTGGAGCCTTCACGATGATCTGCATGCCACCATGCAGGTGCTTGCTGGGTCGGTGTAGAGGCTGCTCGTCACCATGCAGGTGCCTGCCCAGCTGGTTGAGCTAGCAGCTGCATGGGGACGGCGGTGGCATCTTGGCAGGCGTGGGCCTGGCTGTGGCCCCGCTGATGCCCTCAGGAAGGATCTTGCCGGGGCCCCGACAAGGGTCTTGTCGTGGTGTCGTGGTCGTCCCCAGCAAGAGGTCTTGCCGGCGGTCTTGTGGACTTCCTCGGCTAGGAGCCCGCCGAGGGTCGTTGTCTTGTGGTCCTCAACTGATCTTGTGTGTTCATGATCTTGACAAAGATCTGCATGCCACCAAGGAGGTGCCTCCCGAGCCTTGGTCCCAACGTGGTTGATGGTGTTGGTGCCCTTGGGCTCAAGGGAGGCGCGCTCCGTTGGTGTCAGGCAAGTCGTCCCAGCAAGGCTCTTGCCGGGGCTGGAGAGGCCGTCCCGGCAAGGGTCTTGCCGGGGGAGTCCACCTCGCCCTCTTGCTCTTTGTGTCTCTGGTCTTGGCGTTCCCTTGGTTATCTCGTACTCTGGCTTCTCTCCTCTGCCCTGCTAAGTGTGGTCGCGGGTGCGGCTCTGACTGCCCGTGCACAAGTAAAGGGGTCAAAAGGAGAGCCCCTACTTTTGTACACCGACAACCGGAGTCTTCATCGAAGGAGATAATAAAGTAGACTACTACGGAAGGGTAGGAAAAATATACGAGCTTACATTCAAACGTGTCCGCGAACATCTAAGTCTCACTATGTTCAAATGCCGATGGTTCGACCCCAAAAGGGTCTCGAGACATACATATACATTGGTTTAGTTGAAGTTAAACCATCAACCGACTATGCCGGAGCTGATCTCTTTATCGCCGCTACCCAGGCCACACAAGTATATTGTCCGCCTTACCCATGCCGCATGTAGTACCTAAAGGGTTGGGAAGTTGTGTTCAAGGTGTCGCCACATGGTAAGCTACCGGACCCGAACGTTGATGATTACTACAACATAAACCCCATGGCATACGAGGGAGTGTTCTTTCAAGAGGAACCTGATGATGTGGTCCGAAACAAGGAGGATGATGACTTGGGTTATGTTGACCTGGACCCAAACGACGATGACGCATGGATTAATGGTGAGGCAGTTGTGAATCAAAGAGACATAATTATGCTTGAAAAGTTAAATGAAGACGTTGACAATGAGAGCATCTCCAGCGCCGCTTCAACAAGGCCCCCAGCGACTTTTTGACGCCGGCGCTAAAATTGGCCCAGTCGCGCCCCCGGGGGCCCATTTAGGGCCGGCTCGGGCCGAATTGGCGCCGGCGGAGCCAACCCGAACCCGGTGCGCTGGGGGGCGCTCGGGGGCGCCGAGCGAATCGTTTTTGGCGCGAAAGCGTCGCGTGGCAGCCGCGTCGTGGGGCAACCACGTTAGCGACACCGGCCCCCTCGTCTTCCCGACGCTTCGGTTTCCCCGCGTGGAATCAATGCCAAGGCTGCCGCTGGTCAGCTTTTCCATTGATTCCTCTCACGGGCGGTGCGTCACGGGGCGGCGCGCCGACGCGCGCCAATGCCTCCCCTCCCTCGGCTATATATGGTCTCGCTCGCCAGCCTTGGGGCGCCACCCCAGCCCTCCCTTTCCCGCCGATCCCTCTCCGGCCGATCTCTTCTCCCCAGCCATTCCCTCTCCCCGATGGCCGAGCGTTTCCCCGGAGATGAGGCGGCGGCCAACGGCTTCGGCCGCTGTTCGCTCAGTGAACAGGAGTCCTGGCACCTGTTCCAGGCGAACATCCCGGCGCCGCCGGACATGCGCGAGGGGCGCCACCTATGGTGGGGCGTCCCCGGCCGCACCCTCGACGGCGTGCTGGCGCACCTCGAGGGCGGCAACAATCCACTGTTGGCGTACCCCCCGGCGAGGACGGCCGCCCCGACACACCGCCGACGCGACGGGCAATGGGCGCCGAGGATGTTCGGCTCCTCCTCCTCCTCTTCCTCGTCGCGTTCTTCCTGCCATTCCTCCGGCACTCCATCGCTGCTCGGCGTCAAGGCCGAGCCCGCGGCGGAGACGCCGCTCGACCGGCGCACACGCAGTGCCGACATCGTCATCAGCAAGGGCGGCCGGCGCACCTCCTCGTCGGCTCCCCCACCCCCCCCCCCCGGCGCTTCGTCAAGTCGAAGACGGAGCCGGATAAGAAGAAAGCTTCGGGTCTAATGGAGCAGCTTGACCGCTAGCTCGTGCCGGTGAAGACGGAGCCAGGGCTGCTGGCCTCGGTGAAGGCGGAGCACGGCGAGGTCAAGCTCGACGACGACGCGGCCCTTGAATGGGCACGCCAAGACTCCCTGAAGATGGCGAGGGAGCGCCAGCTTGCCGCCCTAGAGCGGTTCGCGCAGCGCCGCCGAGGCCGCGACGAAGGCGGCGTCGTCATCATCGACGACAGCGACGACGACGACGCGCTGCCGCCGCCGCCTCCAGCCGGGGAGGGGTCCAGCAGGGGCGCCCGAGTCAAGGAGGAGAAGGCCGACGATGGCGGCGACGACGCCGACTTCTCGGCCTTCAACAAGTTTTTTTTTGAACTAGTTTTTATATGAAATGGCGTGTTTTAGCCCAAATTTGCGAATACAAAAGCCCATGTTTGCCGAAAAGTGGCGTGTTTCAGCCCAAGTTTGTCTAATTTTTTTTTCACGCCTGGGGCCGGCCCTGGGTGGCGGCGGCTGGGGGCCAACTCGCCCCCAGACCCACTTTTTGCGTCGGGTCACCCCCAGGCGGTGATTCTAGGTGCCCCCTGGGGGGCCAACGGCTGGAGATGCTCTGAGGAAGAGCCTCCACCTCCGTCAGACAACGAAGAAGATATGCGTGATAGTGATGATGAGACCGGTCGACAAATAGATTACAATAGTGATGATTCATATGGGTTCTAGAAAATGTAAATTCTTTTAATGATCATTACAATAGTATGCTTCATGTGCTCTTCTGTTATTAATGTTCTTTCCTGTATGCTTAATGTGCTCTTCTGTTATTAATGTTCTTTCCTATATGCTTGCTTATTTGATATCCTTACTAATTGTTTATTCTCTTCTCAATGCAGGTTTGCTAATCATGGGCAAGTCCAGCGGCGCCAGTTTCTTCAGTAAATTCAAAGGACTTACTCGGGGTGGATGAGCCCACAAGGTTCCCTCCCGACTACGCGAGGATGACACCTCACAGGGAGGTGGAGGGGTCGGGGGGAGACCCTAGAGGAGGAGGGGGTGGGGGAGTGCCCCTAGAGGAGGAGGAGGTGGGGGGAGAGGCACCAGGGGCAAAAAACTCCGGGTCGTGTCCGAAATAGGAGGGTCTTCTACGATGCCCTCCTATACTGATGCACCTTCTGAGTCTGAGGAGGAGGAGTATGTTCCTGATGATGGTGGTGGAGGGGAGGTTGACCCCGAGTTGCGGGGTGACTTGCCACCGGGTGCTCCGAAGGGGTGGCTGCATGGTACTGCCGGAGTACCTACACCACCTTCTATCAAGGTACACAAGTGGCTCATTGAACATGCGGGGACAGAGTAAGTGCCTCTCAATCTTATTTTCAACACATGACAACATTTTCTTATTGTACACATGGAAATCCTTTGATTCTTTTGCCGGAACTGGATCCTTCACGGAAAGGGCCGTAAACCGAATGACCTTATCACTGTCCTGTTGAAGGAGTTTTTGCCGGGCCTATTCTGCCCGGGGCCAGACAGGGACCCGCGGCTGTGGGTTTTAGCGACGAGCTGGGCCCACTACGAGGCTTACAGCCACGCGGAGTACGGGACGGTCGCTAAGGCCATGATCACCAAATTTTGGGTAAGTTCTCTTCTAAATCACTTGTCTTCAGTTTTGTTCATAGTTTATCATTGAATCACTCAACTCATGCCTTGTTTGCTTCTGGTTTTATGCATGATTGCAGCAACTCTATAGAGTTCTTGACGAGCAAAAGGCCAGAGCGGACGTGGTCTTGCAGGCGGCTGCGAAGAAGAAAGCTCGTCAGTTGCAGTATGAGGTGCGTTGGGTTGCCGTCTCGCAGTACTAACACAGCTACCTTCATTAAAAGATGACCAAAACTCAAGCGCAGAGGCAACGACTTACCTTGAACAGAGAGCAGTTCATCAAGGTAACTATTACTGACTTTTCATTGTTTGAAGCAGTAAATTATATGTTTCGTGTTCACATGCCATGCTTCCAAAATTTGCATAGGTTATTCCTCGTTGGTGCTGTGGAAAGGATGATGGATGGGCGAGTTTGGTGGATAGGTGGCTCGGCGACGATGCAGAGTTTGCTGCCAAGAGCAGCAAGGCCCGGGCTAACCGTGGAAAAGACAGGACACACGGCCAAGGAAACAGGAACCACTGGGGCTTCAAGGCCATGAA
Organism: Aegilops bicornis; assembly: GCA_021605145.1. Classification (NCBI taxonomy): domain Eukaryota; kingdom Viridiplantae; phylum Streptophyta; class Magnoliopsida; order Poales; family Poaceae; genus Aegilops; species Aegilops bicornis. The sequence continues at coordinate 801,377,072 of CM038673.1, forward strand.
GGTATATCTATATGCATGATGCATTTTTGTTATTCTTTACCATCATGTTCTTATGTATGGCTAACTTCTATTTGACGTTGCAGGAGGACAGGTTGAAGAGGTCACTCTCAGACATTGAGTCGTGGAAGCTGGCCCGCGAGAGGAGTGACCGCAACGACGACGAGAGCCAGTACTACGGCAAGACCGAGGAGCACCTGGAGTCTTACACTCAGCAGTTTCACAGGTTGCATCTGCCTGGTCCAGATGCTCCTCACGCCGTCCAGTCTTAGATCGATGACACGGCGGTGGTGGCCATCCAGGGGAAGTCCCATGGCCGATATCCGTGTTTCGATGGCCTGATCACTCCTTTGGTCTCGTACACACGGCTTCGAGCTACCCACCCAAGCCCGTTAGAGAGTACGGGGTGTTCGCAGCCTCCCTTAGCCCGCCAGCATGCTGTTAGTACTTCCCCTTTATCTTCTTTCTCTCTAACTTTCTCAGTTTATTTTCAGCATTGCTCACTTAGAAACAACCAAAATTTTGTAGGCATATAAGGCCTTTGTCGAGCATAGGAGTCTCGAGATGCGGGAGTACTTGCAACGAGTGAAGGCAAACGATGATTACAACCAACAGATGAAGACGGTTTGTTTTGCCCTCTTAAAACCAAGCTAAATTTTTGCACTTTCATTCCTTCTGACCTTCTAGTTTACTTGTTTAACTTACATCCAGGCTATGTTGGAGTCTTGGAGTAACCGCACGGATCCACCACAAATGGGACCCCCACCACCACCTGCGAGAAAACCCCCACACGTGCCCACGTTCGATGAATGGGTGGCACTAGGCAGTGATAGTCCGGTTAGTACATTTGCCTAACTACTGACAAACTAGTTCTCGTTCATTCAACACTATCATATCGTATTTACCGTTAGAATCATCTCTCAAACATGTAGGGGACCGGTGGCTCGACTCCTGCTTCCTCGACCCCAGTCACTCCGATCTAGCAGAGTGGTGGTGGTCTTGGCGGTGGCGGTTTTGGCGGAGGTGGTCTTGGCGGTGGTGGTTTTGGCAGAGGTGGTCTTGGCAGTGGTGGTCTTGGCAGTGGTGGTTTTGGCGGCGGTGGTCTTGCTTGATGTCGATGATGATACCCGTGCATGTGGCCGTCGTGCCATACCTTTCATGTTCCTACTTGTTAGTTTCTTTAGATGACGATGATGATGTTCCATGTCTTGCACCACTTATGTTGATGAACTTTCGCCGATGATGATCTTTAGATGATGAACTTGAGTATGTTTAAATGATGATGATGAACTTGAGTATGTTTAGATGATGAACTGTCATATTTCTGCATAATCCCATATTTTCTGGTTTGAAATGCTGTCAAAATGAATTGAAACAGAGAAAACAGGAAACAAATAGCACAAATCCTAACCAACGGCAAAGCCGGCCCAGGGCTGCCCAGTGGCCGCCACGTGGCAGGGATATGCCGACGGCTTTGCCGTCGGCATACCCCTGCTGCCAGGAATCACCAGAGGAAGCCACGTGCCAAGATTCCCATCTATGCCGACAGCTTGGCCGTTGGCATACCTCTGACACGCGGCGGCCCGTGATTCGTCAGCGCTTTTGACGTTGCCGTCTGTTGCCGTCAGGTGAAAATCACTGCCGACGGCTAAACTATGTCGACGGCCGTACGGAAGCCGTCGGCATAGGCCCCTTAATGAAAAAATTTCTTTTTGGTTTCTTACAAACAAGAGAACATTTGACCTTTGCAGATAAACTATACACAAGTAGGTGCGACCTGAACTTTGCCTTGGTAGATATGTGATTTTCCAAACGAGTCTTATTCATAACCAAATGGTGGGCGTACAACATAAATGCATTGGATGCACAACATAGTAATATGTAATATGCTGTAGTGAAGGGAATAGTAGCAAATTAAACACAGTATCAAATGCATCGACTTATTGAACATAGAGCAGTAAATATAACAATGGCATCGCAGGCATGCTCATCGACACCCTCAAATCCACGCATGTCGATGCGTTCCTGCATGGTCGATCACACGCAGTAGATCCTGCAGAGGTTTATGCACTCAGGAATGCACAAGTCGGTTTGGATGAGGAAGCAGTAGTTGCACAGGGTGGGAAAGATGTTGCAGAAGCTGTTGCAGAAGTAGGGGCCCTGCGCATTGCACGCCTGGGCACATCCCGGCCCGCACTGGTCGCATGGTATCTCCTGCGCGGCCGCCGGCACGTGCAACTGGATCATCAGGACCAGCACGACACAGACGGCAGCAGTCACCTTGAGAGGCGCCATTTGTTGGGCTGGATATGGATATGATGGCTGTGTTAGATCGAATTCCTAGCTGGAGTAGATAGGTATTTATAGGCGTGCGCAGCATCCTTCTTGGATATGGATAGCAAAGTCTGCTCCTATGAATGAGACTAGCTATAACATACACGTTACTCTAGGCTATGTTATTACAACCTCCATCCTGGTTTATTGGCCTCCTTTGTAATTTGTGCTAAATTTTGACTAAAGATAACTGACAAAATGCTAGTGGATGTCAAACAAAAATTATATCGTTCGATTCGTATCTGAACATAATTCTCAATGATATAATTGTTTATGACATGCATGAACATTTTTTTTGTTAAACTTATTGTCAAAATTTGGCAAAGAATACAATAGGAACCAATAAACCAGGACGGGGGTAGTACCTCTATAATGGATAGTAACATATGTGTGATGTCGTGCAAAGTTTCATTTATTAGATTATAGACTCGTATCTTCTTGGGATATGTGATGTTACGGTAACTAGCTAAGTTACTCAATTTACCCATCTCCTTATCAACTCGTTGTCACATAGGCAAATTTGCTGAGTTGGAGCCAATGTCATTCTTGAAGTTACTCCCACTATGGTCAGTTCAAGTCTAAAATATTCCGTGGAAATGGTCAAGATGGCCCACACTAGTAGCTGAAAGCGGAGCGCACACCACCATATGGAGGTTCCCGAAACTTGCCTTCTGTTAGTGACATTTTTCTTCGGAAAGGTGATTTAAATCCCCGGCCTCTCCATCAGTCGGTGCATACAACCATCTTTATTAATTATTCAACAAAGATCAGACAAGAACATACATCAAGTCATCCGAAGCCACCACTTACACCTAACAACTCGACAATATGGAGTGTCCTCTCTCCCACCATTTAGAACAGAGGTCACCGCAATCTGCCCGCATGACATATGAGGAGCCTACACTCGGTGCAGCATATCTAACGTGTACACTGCACACACATGTTTTAGAAGCCGCCACCACCATTGAACCACTGACCCATGTCCAGAAAACAGGTCTGCATCATCCTTACCAGGCCGGTCATTCGTTGATGCCGCCACGGCGACGAAAATCTCTACCGCCTTGCGCTCGTCAATTCAGACACATCTGTCACCGAGACTCAACTGCACCACATGCCGCCAAGATCCACAGTCGTAGACACGGTAGATGCGATGCTGGTTCACCTGCCAACCTCCACACTGTCGCCGCCACTGGAGCCCTTGCCACGCAGGTTCCATGATCCATAACAACTCTCCCCGAACACCCAAGCCTCTCAAGATGGTGCCCCCATGGAGAATGCGACATGCAGGCCGTCGGTGCCCAATCCAAGACGGATTTTGCACTCTCGTCCGGGAGGTGATCGGGGCTGGATAGGAGGGACCTCGGCTTCGCCTACAAGGAAGGTAATGACATCGAGAGCCATCGCCGATGTTGGGCTGAACCAGCCAACCAAATTCTCCTCTGGTCCCCATCTGATGAAAGAACAACCTCATCGTGCTACTGATTTGGCCCGATCTTTCACGATACAATGAACTCCTCCGGATTCAGCTGATAAAATCTTCCAATTACGCGAGCAGTACACATAACCTATAATGGCGTAATGACAACCAATGGACAATCCCTCGGCACAAGAACCTCCCACCCAAGTAGACGTGACCAGCACGCAACCCATCGGAAACGACAGACCTCGAGCAAAGTCGACCCTTTCGTACAAAAGAAAATTCACCATCATAATGATAAGTTAATTGTCTCCTGTTCGTCCATGATTTTCCGAACAATATAGAACACACATACATATGCATAGCAAGCACATCACACACGACTAAATCACCATATCCGCATAAAGTGAAACTACTTCGACGCGATGCATGATCTTGATAAAACTTGTCCTTCCACCAAAGCTCGTATCGTTCTGGATGTTCAATCAACGGCAAGTTCAAAGCATAACCTACTATCTTACTAGTGTTGGCCAAATCATCCTCTCCCCCTTGAACCGAAACCCTCCTCGGTTTCAAGTCTATCTTCCCAGCATATGCATCCGCAGAAGGTCTGGAGGCCAAAAATATCAATCCTAACTGGAAGAAAACAATATTACCGTGAACAACCTTTGCTCGGAATATCAACATATGAAAACACAACCTCGTCATGCTACTGATTTGGCCTGATATTTCACGATACGATGAACTCCTCCGAATTCAGCTGACAAAATCTTCCAATTACACGAGCAGTACACATAACCTGAAGATGGGGTAACGACAACCAATGGACAATCCCTCGACCCAAGACCCTCCCGTCGAACTAGACGTAACCAGCACGCAACCCGTCGAAAATGGCAGACCTCGAGTGAAGTCGCCCCTTTCATAAAAAAGAAAAATCACCATCATAATGTTAAGTTAATTGTCTCCTGTCCGTCCATGATTTTCCCAACAGTATAGAACACACATGCATATGCATAGGAAGCACATCACACACACTAGATCACCATATCCGCATAAGGTGAAACTACTTCGACGCGATGCATGATCTTGATAAAACTTGTCCTTCCACCAAAGCTTGTATGGTTCTGGATGATCAATCAACAGCAAGTTCAAAGCATCAACTACAATCTTACTCACAAAATTCATACTGGAATAGCAATTCATTAACGTGGCACAACTAGCTGGTCCGACACGCACACGCATAAAGCATTGGTACCAAGGCAAGGCACGCAATGGATCCTTCTCCATCACCATCACCATTTGTGAACTACAACCTTTTCTCATGATAAATAAAAACATCAATAGTAACTAGAAGAAAAACAATTTTAGCGTGAACAACCTTTGCTCTGAATACCAATTGATGAAAGCACAACCACGTCATGCTACTGATTTGGCCCGATCTTTCACGATACAATGAACTCCTGCGAATTCAGCTGATAAAATCTCCCAATTACGCGAAAGCAGTACATGTAACCGGAAGATAGGGTAACGACAACCAACGGACTATCCCTCGACACACGAAGAACCTCCCGCCAAAGTAGACTTAACCAGCATGCAACCCGTCTGAAACGACAAATCTCAAGCCAAGTGTAACTTCCACACTGAAAATTTATACAAAAAAAATAACAGCAACACCCGAATATGGCTGCTTCCTGCTCAATACACGACGCTGTCTAAACTCCTAAATATATCCTACTTTTACAAAGAGGGTACCATGACTCTATATACCAGATACACGACGCTCTCTAAACTCCAAAGCATAACCTACTTTTACAAAGAGGGTACCATCACTATATATACCAGTATAGCTAGCCGACTCAAACTTGCCTAATAAATCGACCAAACAAAAACTTCTTTATCTCTTACTCTCGACCAACACCTAAGGAGGTAAATCTGATCACAAGCTTTAACTTAGCAAATAATCATTAGAATTTAAATACTTAAAGTAATTAAACACAATTTCCTGCAGCCCCCATCCAATGTTTCTCAAGGACAGCAAATCCCACCATGTAAACCAGCTCACGTACACATAAATCTCCGGGGGACTTGATCATGAGAAATAGTAACCAATTAGGATTCTTCTATTAGTCTCAATCAAAAGGTATATATCCTGTCCATGTATACTCTTGTTGTGGACGTGGGAATCAAAAGAAACAACCTAGTTGACGCATGCCTTGCTCGAACGTGTATGTGTTGCAATTATTTTCTTTCTTTTAGCATGCATTGTATATTTTGACACAATAGCAAATTTTGATTCAATTCAACCTTCATTTTCTCCTGATCAAGACGCCTCACGTTATCGCAAACAGTGATTTGTTTAAACTACCTTAACTTGAACCAGACCAACGTCCTGTATGTCATGGTTGTCGACGGTACAAATAGAACTAGTGTTGGCCATATCATCCTTTCACCCTTAAAACGAAACCGTCCTTGGTTTCAAGTCTATCTTCGCAGCATATGCATCCGCATAAACTGTCGAGGCTAAAAATTCAGCATGTTGAATGACCACGTCTGCTTCCTCTTGGTCATTGAGTACCTTCACATCAATTGCTTCCTGAGCATGAATACGCCTTTGGCGATCTACCATGTATCGCTCTAGGGTATATGAGTCAAGTAGTATAAGTCGACCCTTTCATACAAAAGGAAATTCACCATCATAATGATAAGTTAATTCTCTCATGTCCGTCTAAGGTTTTCCCAACTGTATAGAACACACATGCATATGCATAGGAAGCACACCACACAGGACTAGATCACCATATCCGCATAAAGGAAACCACTGATGCGATGCATGATCTTGATAAAACTTGTTCGTCCACCAAAGCTCGTATGGTTCTGGATGTTCAACAAACGGCAAGTTCAAAGCAACAACTACAGTCTTACTCACGAAATTCATACTGGAATAGCAATTCATTAATATGGCACAACTAGCTGGTCCGACACGCACATGCATAAAGCATTGGTACCAAGGCAAGGCACGCAATGGATCCTTCTCCATCGCCATCACCATTTACGAAATACAATCTTTTCTCGTGATAAATAAAAATATCAATCGTAACCGGAAGAAAACAATTTTACCGTGAACAACCTTTGGTCCGAATACCAACTGATGAAAGCACAACCTCATCGTGCTACTAATTTGGCCCGATCTTTCAGGGTACAATGTACTCCTCTGAATTCAGCTGATAAAATCTCCCAATTATGCGAGCAGTACATGTAACCGGAAGATGGTTTAACGACAAGCAACGGACAATCCCTCGATACACGAAGAACCTCCTGCTGAAGTAGACTTAACCAGCACGCAACCCGTCGGAAACGACTGACCTCAAGCCAAGTGTAAATTCCACAATCAAAATTTATACAAAACAAATAACAGCGACACCCGAAGACGGCCGCTTCCTGGGCCATACACCACGATGTATAAACTCCAAAATATAACCTGCTTTTACAGAGAGGGTACCATGACTATATATACCAGTACAGCTAGCCGACTCTAACTTGCCTAATAAGTCGAGCAAACAAAAACTTCTTTATCTCTAACTCTCGACCAACACCTAAGGACGAAGTAAATCTGATCACAAGCTTTAACTTAGCAAGTAATCATTAAAATTTAAATACTTATAGTAATTAAACATAATTTCCTGGCAGCCCCATTCAATGTTTCTCAAGGACAGCAAATCCCACCATTTAAACCAGCTCACATACAAATAAATGTCCGATGGCCTTGATCATGAGAAGTAGTAACCAATTAGGATTCTTCCGTTAGTCTCAATCAAAAGGTATCCTGCCCATGTATACTCTTGTTGTGGACGTGACAACCAAAAGAAACAACCTAGTTGACGCATGCCCTTATCAAACGTGTATGTTTTGGAATTACTTTCTTTCTTTTTCTAATATCCAAGCATGAATTGTGTATTTTGGCATGCTGATTTATTGAAAGGGTTTTTTGTTTTGCTTGGTTGCATACAGGAGATGAGGGGTGACCACGGGGGCGACCGTGGGGGTGATCGTGGCGGCGCCCACGGTGACCAGCGCTGCCCGACAGCAACTACGTAGCATGGAGGAATCGGTTCTCGGCCCTTTTCGGTTCGGAGTCCGGCGACTCCGATGAGGATGAAGGTCCAGATGGCGGCAGATCTGGTTCGGCGGCGATTCCCCAACGCCTTCGGACCTCATTTTGCGAGTCGCTCGGGGTTGGATATACCGAAGAGGAGGTGGGCGGCTTCATAGATGGGATCGTGCCGGCGACTGACCGTGCTTGGGAGGGTCTCACCAAGGCGGATGGAGTGGAGGTTCTCCGGTGAGTGGTGCATCGTCGGACGGTGCCGTCAGCGATCTGTCCCTGGAAGGGTCCTTTACCCAAGGTAAGTCCTCCATCTCTTACTTTAGGTGCTTTCATTGGATCTTGGAAAGTGATCAATCTTGATCGCAAGAAAAACCGGCCGCGGCAGCTAGATCGCCATTGCCGGGCGGCGGATCACGGCGGCATTCGAGCAGCGCAGCAGGCGCGTTTGAATTTGCTACTGGGACATGACGGGCGAAGATATCAGTGCGGGCCGGGTTCAGCTGGGTATGTGGCCCAGGTTGACCTCCAGGTGACCGAACAAGTGGGGCAGGCCCAGATCGGGACGCAAGAGGTCGTCTATGATCAATCGTCGCCGCCACATGCATGTCTCTGTTCTTTCGTGTGAAGGGGCTAGGGTTCGTGGGTGAGCACTCCTGGCTTCCCTCGCCTCTCTCTCTCGGCCGGGCAACGCAGATTCCTGCTGCAGTGGGCATTATGCATAGGAAGCACATCACACACGACTAGATCACCATATCTGCATAAAGGAAACTACTTGACGCGATGCATGATCTTGATAAAACTTGTCCGTCCACCGAAGCTCGTATGGTTCTGGATGTTCAACCAACGGCAAGTTTAAAGCAACGACTACAGCCTTACTCATGAAATTCATACTGGAATAGAAATTCGTTAACATGACACAACTAGCCGGTCCGACACGCACACGCATAAAGCATCGGTACCAAGGCAAGGCACGGAATGGGTCCTTCACCATCGCTATCACCATTTTAAAAATGGACAGTAATAGGTCAAATTTTTAGTTTCCCCATGGATTACTGTTCATGTGAATATATAGTTCCAGCCTACTAATCCTAACTCTATATAAGGACCCAAGGGTGGACAAGGGGAGAGAAAAGATGTGTTAAATATCCCAGTTTTTTAACATGCATATTTTTTATTCGGTGAAAGCTAAAAGAAGGGGAGAAAATCAGACTATCCGGCACTCTTTAAGCGAAGTACTGTTGATCCAACATGACTGTTCACACCACAGTATTGTTCGCAAACAGGTACTGTTCAAATAAGGTATTGTTCATAGACGGGTACTGTCGGGGATATACCCCACGGCGTAAACCGGCCGGAAGTATACCCGGCCGGACTTGGCGTTTATTTGAGATCCCATTGACACTTGGTGATTCACTAGTGACCCGCCCTGACCTGGCGGTTTACAAGCAACCCACCTGGACATTATAACTCACTGGTAACCCGGCGGGCGGGTCAGACGGATGACGAGGCCCAAGGCTCGTAAGGCGGTTCACGTTTAATGGTGGGCCGGTTTATGAGGAAAGCGTAAGGACTATTCTCCTACAAAGGAAGCAAGACTAGGACTCCACTTGTAATAGAGTAATCCTAGTCCAACTAGGACTAGTCATGTAAACCGCCCCTTCAACATATATAAGGAGGGGCAGGGCTCCCCAAACATGGGAGAGGACAAGCAAGAAACAATCTCTAGGGCTAGACACAACTAGAGGAGAGTCGGTTCACGGCGACTCCCTCGTGATGATAATGAGATCTAGCCTCAAACAGCATGTAGGGTTGTTACCGAATGATGTTTCCCGGGGCCCGAAGCTGTCTAAACCATTGTCTTGTGTTGCGTCTCTCGATTCCGCTCAACCCCTCTCAAGCTACAACATAGATGTGTTGGTCTCGCGACTATGTCCTCACACTAAGGACATCTGACGTGTTAATTCCACGACAGTTGGCGCCCATCATGGGGCTTGCGCACGGTGGTGTTGAGTTCTTGGAGGGATCTCTCCCAAGGATCGAGAAGTTCGTGATATACCGAAAAAGAAGAGAACTCGCGGAAGGATCTGCGGGCTCGACGAACAATTGTATTGGCGTGTACGAAATTGAGATCAAGAGTTAGGGTTGCACCTGTGATCTGTTTAATCCGACAGCAATTGATTTTCGCTACTGCGCCACCTACTAAGCCGCCAGGTTGAAGATTCTCTACGACTTGGTCCGAGACTAAGTGGAATCAGTTTTTTAAATCTACTCGGTCTGCTAGTCGCTGTTTACGCGTATATACGCAGTGTCTCGCGCGCCTGGCCGCTGCTGCATATTCCACGAGTAATCTGCTGGATCAAGTACCGAGGTGTGTGGGTCGTGAAGCAACAAGGATTCGCCGCAATGAGTATTTGTCGGCAATAAGCCATGTGTGTGTGCATGGCGCGTAGGTGCGCGTGTTGTGTGCATCGCGGTGGTATGAGCCCCGGTTGCGTAGTTCATCGGCGTAGTGAGCAGCAGCCACAGAGGACGCTTTAGAGCGCGTCGTGCGTTGGCCTCGGCGAGCGAAACGCGAGCGCCAGAATAGGGGAGGCGGGTTGTATTGTGTGCATGGTTAGCTAGTGGCCTAGATGGCCGGATAGTGCATGCGTGGGTTAGTTGGTTAGTGCGTGAGTGGCACAAAATCTGGGCAGGTTGTTGCTCCGGTGACTGCGTGCGTGGTGGCCGGGGTAAGTGGTGTGCGTGCGTCTGTGCTAGACCGAATATAAATCCCCTGTCTCTGTATTGATTGTGGAAGAGCCGTGTGTAGCCATGTAGCCACTGTAAAGAGGAAAATGATTGGGGCGTTCGTGAGCCCGTGACGGCGTTCATGCGCCAATCGGAAAATCGTGTGTCCGTGTTCTTCTTCTTCTACCTCTAGCCGAGAGTGAGAGAGGGTTGTGGTTCCAACAATTGGTATCATGAGCTTGGTGTCTTGGGCGTGCTTGCCGTGTCGGAGGCGTGGCAGCGATGGCGGCGCTCGCCGGCGGCTACGCGATGGCGCTCCGGGCCGTGTGTCGGCCCATGGAGGTGGGCGGCGCTGTGGCCGTCATGGCGCGTGGCGGAGGCGGGCGGTGACGTCAGACGTCGCGGTGACCGCGGAGGCCGCCGAGGCGCTGCGTGGTGGTGCGGCGGCGCAACATGGTGTGGCGGCGTGGAGGCACTGCATGGCGGCATGGAGGCCGCGGGGTGCAGGGCAATAAGACGCGGCGGAGATCCGGGCGCGACCGGTGCGTGTTATGGGTGCGCACTGGATGCGTCGGGCGCGTCGGGACCGCGGGCGCTCGTACGAGCGTGCGGTTGACATTGGGAGCAGGCGTATGTCGCCGTGGTGCTCGAGTCCGTGCTTGAGTTCAGCTACATCCTTCCGGCGTTTGTCGCTGGCGGCTACCATGACGGACGCGGAGGCGGCACGCTGTGAGCGTCTGATGCTGTCGGGCTCGTCGGTAGCGTCGGATCTGGCAGGGCGTCGGACGCCTTGGTGCGGTCGGGCTCGTCGGGCGCGTTAGGTGCGCGCGGCGTGCGGGCGCGGAGGGGACGCAAGCGTGTGTCGCCCGGTGGAGATGGTGCTCGGTGTATGTCGCCGGGTCGTGGACGGAGCATGGTGCGACCGGCGTCGATGCGCAAGGTCAGGTCCGTGGCGGTGCGACCGGCGCCCATGCGCCGTATCGGGTCCGCTGGCTAGGTCACGGCCGTGGCGACGGCAATGACAGGAGCTACAACAATTCCGCGACGGGCGAGGTCATTGGCTTAGGGGGAGAGTGTCGGCAATAAGCGATGTGTGTGTGCATGGCGCGTAGGTGCGCGTGTTGTGTGCATCGCGGTGGTATGAGTCCCGGTTGCGTAGTTCATCGGCGTAGTTAGCAGCAGCCACAGAGGACGCTTTAGAGCGCTGGGCTGCGTGCGTTGGCCTCGGCGAAGCTAAACGCGAGCACCTGAATAGGGAGGCGGGTTGCATTGTGCGCATGGTTAGCTAGTGGCCTAGATGGCCGGATAGTGCATGCGTGGGTTAGTTGGTTAGTGCGTGAGTGGCACAAAATCTGGGCAGGTTGTTGCTCCGGTGACTGCGTGCGTGGTGGCCGGGGTAAGAGGTGTGCGTGCGTCTGTGCTAGACCGAATATAAATCCCCTGTCTCTGTATTGATTATCAAAGAGCCGTGTGTAGCCATGTAACCACTGTAATGAAGAAAATGATTCGGGCGTTCGTGGGCCCGTGACGGCGTTCGTGCGCCGACCGGAAAATCTTGTGTCCGTGTTTTTCTTCTTCTACCTCTAGCCAAGAGTGAGAAAGGGCTGTGGTTCCAACAGTATTGCCGCTACTTCACGTCAATTGATTCAAGCAAGAGTACTTCTCATGTGAAGACAAGGACAAGGTTATTGATTGGACTTGATGGCTATTGCTTACGTGAAGGACAGAAGACCCGTACTAGATAAGCATTAAATCGGATTTGTTTTTCTACATCCAGCCAAAGCATATTATCAGCGGTTGAAAGTTACGACGAATAGCAACTGGAAGGATTGGTCTCCGCCTCGGTCTTTGTTTTCGAGCTGGTCGCAAGTCACCTAGCCGTACCCTCCGACCCGGCACCGCTGCTGGATTCGCCTCTACTGCTTTGGCCGTAGCCGCCCGCCTGCCGCAGTGGCAATCTTGTTTATGGCTGATCAAGCCTCACCTGACCCGGCTTCCGATCTACTGCTGTGCCGCCCGGTTTGCCTCGGCCGTCGACCCGTCAGTATGCCTTTGCTGCTGTACTCCGACGCCGGCTTGTTTCTGCCGTCCGAGCCGCCGTTTCTATGATCCGGACTTTGCACGGCCTCTGCTACGACCCGGACTCTGTCGTCCACGCAAACTTACCGCTGCAGCTTCAAGCGGGACTCGCTTCTGTTGTGAGCCGCCTGCCGTCTCACTTCGAGTCGCCGCCCGTGGTCACCATGGCGGTGCTCGCTTCATCCATGCTATCCGCTGCAGCAACCCGCTGACACGTCTGAAGCCGCGACGCCCGTGATGCAACAGTTCGCCAAGGAAGAAAAAACAAGCAGAAAAAGCGTTGAACACACAATGGATCACAAGAGCGCATGCATTGGGGTCATGCTGGGTCACCACAGCGTCAGATATTATTACTTATGGAGAACTGACATCCAGAAATGAAGACCAGTATTGATGCATGAGGTCATCTGGATAAAGTATTTGTTAAGGATCAGCAAGATATAAAGGAGAAGAGCTACGACAGCATCTCGCGAGGTCATCAAGGGGATCAACGAAAAATCCTTTGGATAAATATAAGGACCAAAGCAACAGTACTGAAAGGTTATCTACGGATGTCACATGCGGATCATCTGTCATACGGACAAATCAGGTGATATCCATCTAAGTCCATGTTAATTAACACGTTGCTTTCATCAGGCAACAATTACTCTGGCCTGTAATATTTTTTATGCAGGACGGCTATTAAAAGAAAAGCGAGGTGGTGTTATACCGGCGGAGGCACGTTCAGCTGTGCTGCGTGGCTTCATGGGCACGCGTGTCGTGCTCCAGTTTACATCAAAAGCCGCCAGCTGACTTCGCCCATCCGTGCGCGCCTTACAACGCCACGGATGACTCGCCCGTCCGCCCTGCAGCGAGGTTCACGTGTCTGTGCCATCTTACAAACATTGCGGCCGACTCAGCCGTCCGCACCGGTTTACCACGCCACGGCCGGTTCACCCGTGAGCGACTTCAACTCCACCTAGCGATCATCGATTTCATGGCGGATTATTTCCGGCCTGGCACATCAGGTGATATTCATCTAAAATACATTTTATTGGCACATATTATTTTTGTCAAAGAGCAGTTTATCTTTGCCTTGGTCTGCAATATTGTTGATGCAGGACAATTGTTCACTACAACAAAACAACATGGTTAACTCGCCCGTCCGCGCCGGTTTACAACCCCGCGGCCGGTTCATCTGTTTGAGCCGCCTATGATGCTGAGGTCATCTTTGCCGTCCATTTCTCGCGGCCTGGTCTACATCAACATACCGGGCCGCACCTGTCTGCATGAGCTGCTTATTGAGTATGAGCAAGTCACTGCTTGGGTAGCCGGTTTTCTTCCAACAAAATGGAGGCAAATTATCATTAACCGCCGTCTATGCTGGAGGGTTCAGTGGACATGTGCACAAGTTGCCGCCACTACAGTTTGGTTAGCTTCAAATAGCCGGTTGGAAGGAACCATTGGCCGAGTTGCTGACACGGCTCATATGGGATCATTTATAACCCGCCGCAGTCACCTCAACCTTCTATGGATTCACATCGTGCTATCAACACCAATGATATACAAGTTATGCCGGTTTATATGTGACACTCAAATATTTTTATTTTTGTTTTTCAACAAATAACTTTGTTGGATTTGAAGAAGGTCATTTAAATTCTTCCAAAAAAAACTTCTCTCTCAGAACTTTTTCCCTTGGCAAGGATTTTATCTTTGTATCTTCTTCAACCCTGGTGTTTGGTTAATGAGAACCTTCCTTCTGATTGTTCCCTCCTCATATATATTTTCTTGGATATTATTTTCTTTTAAAAAGAAACCCTATGAGTTTTGGGGCTTCTTTCATTTTGAAACCACCGATGGTTTTACCATGCCTCATGTGGTAAAACCTCCCAAAACCCCTCCTTCCTCTTTGGAGCAATCTAAACTTTCTGTTCCAACAAGTCCAACCCATTTTTGGATTTTATTTCATTTATTTTATTTCCCAAAACAATTCTGTCATTTATTTTAAGCCTAGGTGATTTACAAAGCAAGTACCTAATTCCCTTTGAGTTTTGATCTCAAACCAACTCCTCTGGATAGTCTTTAGCACCCCCAACCTAGATCCATCAAGATCCACTCTTCCTATTTTCAAAATTTTCAAGTTTCAACCTCTGCAAGTTTGGACCAGATTTGTCAAATTTGGTGAAATTCATATTTCCTCTTCCCCAAAAATTCTACCAAAATTCAGGCAGCCCCCAGATGCAATGAGAGTCCAACCCACCAAAAATCAGCTCAAGGAAAATTCCCCACATGCCAAAATCATTTCTTCGAACACTTGGCCGGCACTGTTCCTGTGCACTTTCAGAAAGTCCAGAGTTTCAGAGTTTGCAGTGTCGTTTTTAAATCAGAGTTGTCATCGATCACCTGCGCCTGGCGCATTGCGCCCCCTTCTCCTTGACCAGAGCACCGCACGCCCTCTCGGACGGACGCAGGTGTCGGTGGCGGCGAAAGCATCGCCAACGCTGGCAGCCTCTGGTGGCAGAGCCACCCGTGGCGGCTAACAGAGCCAAGACTGCCTCGACACGCCTGCTCGCCGCCCAACGCCCCTAGCCCTCCGCGTGGCCTCATGCATGCCAACACCCTCAAGAGCACTGCCGTGCGTGGCCCGGCAAGCACAGGCGCGCCCTCTGCCGCCGCCGACGGGCTCGCTGCCCTGCTCGTCGCAGCCACCCTGTGGAGCCTAATCCAAACTTGGTTAGCACCTAAATGGAACCGTGAACCTCCACGTTGACGCCCAACTCCCCGACCAAGCACTGCGCCGCCGTAACCATCGCAGGAGATCCCCGTTCACGGCCACCGCCTCGGATCGCCTATAAAAAGGGGCCCCGAGCTCGCTCTCGAGCACGCACCACCACTGCACCCACCAACACCCCGCCAAGCCACTTGGAGGACCTCGAGGAGGTCTCCTCCCCCAACTCCGGCCGCCCCGATCCGCCTCGGCCACTAGCTTGATTCACTCCGGTGAGGCCACCCTCGCCGCCCAAACCTCGTCAGTAGCCTCCTCGAGCACCAACTTAGCTGGCCCAAGCTTCATTTTGACCTTCGCAGCCCTCCCCGGCGAGATCCAACTCCACCCGAGTCGCCGTCCGCCGGAGCAAGGGCCGCCGTCGATGTGGTGCTCGCCGACAACCACCACTACCACCCACCGACAAGGAAGGACACGCTGAACACGTAGGTACCGCCTGATCCCCCTGCCTCGCCGTGGATCGCTGCAGGCGACCACCACAGCTCTCGGGCGCCGGCGGGCTCTGTTCTTCCCTGTTTGAATTTTCAAACCTGACGGGTGGGACCCGCCTGTCAGCCTCTCTTTTCTTTTAAACGAACCATTTTCTAAAAACGTATTCGGGCAAATACGCTTTCAGTCTGAAGCGTTTTTCTGGTCTTTTCTGTTCAACCCCCTGAGAAGTTTCTGTTTCATTACAGAAAGGACCCTGGATTAAAACCCTTATAACTTTTAAACAGAAAAGGATTTTTGATTGATTCTTTTTCTATCCTCTTTAAAATTTTGTCTAGTTGTTTATCAGATTTATTTGAAAAATATGTGGAACACTTTTCTGTGCACTCACGGTATTTACGATAAGTATGTATTTTCTTATACCATAGATACCGGAGGAGGTGACGGAACATGAACTTCGCCAAGCTAGACTCCGACTACTCCGAACCAGGCAAGCATGTTTGAACTTTTGATATGATGAGTGTCTTTGACATGTTTGCATTAAGTAGTTCATGGCATGTTTATGAGCATCTCGATGAATGTCATATTTCATGCAAAGTTGAGGCAAGTGAATTTCGATGATCCATAAGTTGTTGGATGTGAGTTGGCATGGCCATGTGATGGCATGAGGATGGGTAAGATGGCAGTGTTGTAGCATGCTAGTCTTATGCCAGACTATTTGACTCCAAAGGTCAACATGAATCAGTCCAGTTTCCGTCCGTTTTCCCTACCTGTACTACCACATGTTTTCCGCAAGGAATATGGCTTAGTAAGTTGCAAACCACTTTCCTGGTACACACCAAATAGAGAGGCCGGGATGAGGGTTCCATGGCACTGGATTAAAGCCCGTCATCCGGTCAGGGGGCATGGGTGTTACCTGTTGTGACCGAGAGGGGCACCCTTAGTGCGCTGCCAGATATAAATTTGATCCCATGCTATTCGAGGTTGTGATCTCCCCGTCTCAAAGTTTTTCTTGAACGTTGTCTAGGATGATTCCTGGCATCGTGAGGTGGGATGGGTGTGTGCTGGTTAGATGCGTTTCTACCGAAATACCATAAGCGGAACTAGTCCTCGTGACTACGGAAATCCGTTGGCTGTGGATAATTAGTACAAACTCTGCAGAGTCAAAAATCATTTGAATCATCTTATCCATGTCCAAGTATTGTGTTCGACTTATTCCGTCAAGTGTCGGTCTAAGTGACAAAAACTCCGGTGAACCACATGAGTGATAAGTCCGGTTAAATGTTTATTCCTGTGGATGGACTAACCCGTCTATTATTGTGTGTTGAATATTTCTTATGAGTATTATATCCTTGTGAATTTATCAGACATGAATGATGGAATATAAGCCCTTTACGCAATGTCGCCGACGTCCGATCGTGGCACGCTTGTTATTTACTTTCGATATAAGACCTTTCCATGATGTCGCCAGACGTCCGACTACAGCACACTTGTTGTTTACTTTTGATATAAGCCCTTTCTGCGATGTCGCCGACGCTCGATCGCGGGCACGCTTGTTATTTACTTTCGATATAAGCCCTTTCTGCGATGTCGCTCGACGTCCGATCGTGGCACACTTGTTTTTTACTTTTGATATAAGCCCTTTCTGCGATGTCGCCAGACGTCCGGACCGTGGCACGCCGTTATTTCACTTTCGATATAAACCCTTTCGCGATGTCGCTCCGACGTCCGATCGCGGGCACGCTTGTTATTTTACTTTAGATATAAGCCCTTTCTGCGATTTCGCTCAGACGTCGGACTGTGGCATGTATGTCATTTATTTTCAATATAAGCCCTTTATGTGGTGTCGCTTACACGCCCAACTGCGGCATGTTTATTTATTCGTTTACCCTTCGAGGCGTCGCTCCAGACACCCGATCGGTTTTCATTTATTTTGTTGGGATTTCGAAAGGACTACCGCCCGACTTCCTTTTACTTATCATGTTGTGCAAATATTTATTATTTGAATGTGCATTGTTATTTGCTCATGACGCATTCATGCATGCATTTGTTATATGTTATGTCCGAACTGTCTTGCGAGTACTTTCAAAGTACTCACCTGGTTGTTGATTTGGCCAGATGTTGATGAAGGCGATCTCATGGATGAAGAATTCGATAGCGAGTCCGACGCCTAGAGGAGTCCCAGTCAGTCTCGTGCGACCCTGGATTGGTCACTGTATTATATCCGCTTCCGCTACCCAAAAAAGTTCATCAAGCCTCACCTCGACGCTCGATGAGCTGCCAGCTTAGGAGTCATATTACCCACTGCACTGTGTTATTCCACTACCACGTTATTCTCGAGTCAGTAGT
Organism: Aegilops bicornis; assembly: GCA_021605145.1. Classification (NCBI taxonomy): domain Eukaryota; kingdom Viridiplantae; phylum Streptophyta; class Magnoliopsida; order Poales; family Poaceae; genus Aegilops; species Aegilops bicornis. The sequence goes on from CM038673.1 coordinate 801,395,273, forward strand.
ATGTCACCCCACACCATTGTGTCATATCCGCCATTATGTATAATTATTGGCGTGCATGTAATAATTTGTTGAGCAGCCTCGGCTCAACTCTGTAATATATTTAATGCTACTGGCTTTCTGTATCAAGATTTTGTCTACCAGTACGGAGGATTTTCCTCATACTGGACTCAAAAGATCGATTCTCAATAATCATTTTTATTGGAAGAACCGGTCGTGACATTATATCACGGTCAAATATGGAGAGTCTCAAGCCAACTCCTCGAGTCACCTTTGAGGCTCGGGGGCTACGATGACATGACTCAGAAAATCTTACCAGTTTTAGCAAATTTAAGAACCCCAGGACGATGGAGGGAAGGATAGCCTGGTCCCGGAGGCTACTGTTATATTCATGAAAATTAAAAGGCCATCAGAAAATTTCCGGCTTATAAAGTATATGACAGTTACAAAATCCCGGCTCAATGAAGAAGTTTCGGGTCATCAGAAAGGATTCCGGTTTACAATCCGGCTAAAGGGAAGTCAGTCTCACTGAAGCTCTCAAATATCCGGTTTACAATCCGGTTCAATAGAAATCTGTTCTCCCACAAAGCTCTGAAGCTCTCAAATCCGGTTTAAAAATGTCCGGTTCAAAAAGGAATTAACTTCTTGCAAGTTCGAGTTTAAAGGCCGTCAGAAAATTTCCGGCTGAAAATGAAGATTCCGGTTTAAAATCCGGTTCAAGGGAAAGATGTCTCCCACAAAGATTTGAAGCTCTCAATATCCGGTTTAACATCCGGTTCAAGAAGGATTTATCTCTTGCAAAAAGTTAAAGGGTGCCAAAGAGGACCTGCCATGATGCGCGTATGCATACATGGGTATCATGCCTTATTGGCTTATCATATTATTGATCACTTGGGGCTTGGTCATGTCTCAATCATAGTCACACCTCTTGATCGGCGCAATGCCACAATATCACTTGGGGGCTTAGTCGCGTCCGAACCATAGCAACGCCCATTTGGTAGGCGAAAATCCATAACATCACTTGGGGACTTGGTCATGTTCCGAACCATAGTCACGCCTCTTGATCGGCCTAGTGCCACAGCATCATTTGGCGGCTTTGGTCGAACCCGAACCATCGCTACACCTCTTGATCGGCGTAATGCCAACACATCATTTGGGGACCTGTCTGACTCGAACCATAGCTACGCCTGTTTGGGGCTTGGTCATGTCCGACCATGGTAATACCTCTTGATCGGCTTAAAGCCTCATTTGCAAATGATTTTATCTTTGCCTTTGCTTGAATTCTGTTCTTTTTTGCTAAAGACCTTTTACTTTTGTTGCGTTTTTAAACCGACATTGTTAATCCGGTTCGACTATCAATTACAAATTGACGGAACACGGTCAAATCTTAATCCTGAGACTATCTGCCCGGTCTGATTTTCTGTTACCATCCTATTATGGAGTAAACCGGTGTTCATTAACCCGGCTTGACTTTCAATTACAAGTTGTCAGTACATGATCAAATCATAATCCGGAGACTATCAGCCCGGTCTGGTTTGACTACGAAGTCGCCAAGATATATATGGTTAAACCAATGTTTATCACAACCCGGTACGGTTTTATCATAAACCGGCACAGTATGAAAGAAGTTATCATTACTCAAGATTGGGGTTATCACCCTTACTACAAAAAGTTGGTAAACCAATGATGTGATTCAATGTCACAGGTATGATATATTTCATATTTGATTATTCTTAAGTGCAGCCTTGGTTATAAACCTGGGTTATATGTTGGGCATTATGACCCGTCCGTGATAAACCGCTAGGACACTTTAAACTTGTTGTATGCAGAAACAGGTTGAATAAAGCATGATGATAAATTATCCGGTGTTTATTAAACCGCCTGGCTTTAAGACGATAAGTCGCCAAGATATGATGAGAAATTATCCGTGTTTGTTAACCCGCCTGGCTTTGGACTATAAGTCGCCAGTACATATTTGGATTGCGCCATTGGAATCATGCGCTTATAAATCATTGGGTTATATTATTCAAATAGCCAAACTTGGCTGAATTTTCATTATGATATTGAATGGATAAGGTTTTTCATACCAAATTATATTATCTTGAATAGCCAACATGGCTAGATTTTTATTATGGTTATTAATAACCGGTATTATTGAGGTTTTCAAAGTCGCTTTAGCGCAATGGCTATTATTCTATCAAAGGATATGATTAATTCTACAATGGAAGGAATAGTCCCAAGTCACTGTAGGCTTACGACCCGGCACTTGGGGGCTACATTATTCAAATTGACATTACATCAAATATGCAAGTCTCATGTCGCTAAAAGCGTGCACCATGACACTTGGGGGCTAATGCAAAGTCATTTTTATTGGCCTTATTGAAGACCCGACTCATTACATCATAATGAGATGGCCCTTGGGGCTACCAATTGCTCCTATCAACAATTCAAGGTACACAAGTCTTAAAGGTCCATTGCTCAGTTGGTAAAGCACAAAGCTCTTAACCTTGTGGACGTGGGTTCAAGCCCCATGATGGGGGTTACATTATATGATGTTCTTTTCAAAGAAGTATATATAAAGTAGTACCAGCTCAATATTATCTTCTTGAGCCGACCCTTCGGGGCTACACGCTATTGTTGAAATCTACATGATTATATTTATAAAGTCCCTGCTCATTATGGCATAATGACCCGCACTTGGGGGCTACATATATGGAGTATTCAGTTTTACTAGTGACCGATGACAAAATGGATTTGTTCAAAGTGGCAGTAATTATATGGAAACAAGTCTCAAATCATCGCTTTGTTCTGCTCAAGACTTGGGGGCTAAGGTAATATAGATATAAGGAAGAAATATATTCCGATTTTCAGTTTGGAGCAAACCAGATTGACCCGGCATCACCAATCATTATGACCCGTGTCTCGCAACAATCATAACCCGACGTCATCAATAATCATGAACTGGCGTTGGTAACAATCATGAACCGGCGTTGGAAACAATCATGACCTGAAATTATCAGTTTTCATAACCCGGCAATTTTGGTAATATTAAACCGACAAGTTTTACATCTTCAAACCGGTTGAATATGAGATGAGTATTTCAAGACAAATATTTCTTAAGCCGGTGCTTTGGAAGCCGACTCAAGTGGATTATCCTTCACAATATTTTTCTATGAGAAACCAACGCCAAGAATTTGAGTATGAAGCTGGTTATTGACCCGGATTTTCTAGAAGGAGGAATGACAAGGACTTAAGGATGATCAAAAGCCGGTTTACAAGAATTCTTAACCCGGAGCATAACCTGTCAAATTTGTTCTTGTGTTTATTTTGCAGCATAAGTTTACCATGGATAGATCCAAGCTAAACTTGGGGGCTAATGTCGGGATATACCCCAAGCGTAAACCGCCGTAAGTATAACCCGGCCGGACTTGGCGGTTTATTTGAGATCACGCTGACACTTGGCGATTCACTAGTGACCCGCCCTGACCTGTCGGTTTACAAGCAACCCACCTGGACATTATAACTCACTAGTAACCCGGAGGGGGGGTTAGACGGATAACGAGGCCCAAGGCCCAGAAGGCCGGTTCACGTTTAATGGTGGGCCGGTTTATGAGGAAAGCGTAAGGACTATTCTCCTACAAAGGAAGCAAGACTAGGACTCCAATTGTAATAGAGTAATCCTAGTCCAACTAGGACTAGTCATGTAAACCGCCCCTTCAACATATATAAGGAGGGGCAGGTCTCCCCAAACAGGGAGAGGACAAGCAAGAAACAATGTCTAGAGCTAGACACAACTAGAGGAGAGCCGGTTTACGGCTACTCCCTCGTGATGATAATGAAATCTAGCCTCAAACAGCATGTAGGGTTGTTACCGGATGATGTTTCCCGGGGCCCGAAGCTGTCTAAACCCTTGTCTTGTTGCGTCTCTCGATTCCGCTCAACCCCTCTCAAGCTACCACATAGATGTGTTGGCCTCTGACTAAGTCCTCACACTAAGGACATCCGACGTGTTAATTCCACGACAGTACCGTTTAGAAACGGGTACGTGAACCACGTACGCGCACTTTTCATCTCTACTGTTCATTGATGGCGACGGCAAAATACGTTGTTTCAAAAATAAATATAAAAACCATAAAAAAGGGAATCCTTCTGGTACCTCTGAGATTATCCGCCGGTGAGATCGTTCTCCGCCTACACAGTTAGAACCTTTCATATCTTGACTCAATTATCCACTTTATGCGCAACTACATTCATAAGCACCAACGAATTTGACAAGCGACATCCTGTTATTGCTCAATGACTACTATGTCAAGCTTCATCTCGTGCATGAATGACTACATTCAACATCATCTACAATGTCAGTAACCTACTGACAGTCAACATCATATACAATATCACAAACCTTCTGACGTGGAAATGCCTGTTGGCACAGCCCCGCATGCGCCGAGCCACAACATCTACAACACTCCAAGAAAACACCTTTGAGAGGGGATCGCAACTTGACCGTCAATGTCGTCAGATCCAACCAGGAAGATCAAACTTGTGAGAGAAAACAAGGCCACAAAGGAAGCAATACTCAGTGCCAAAAAGGAACGGACAAGAGACCAAATGACCAAATCATGGTTCATATCTTCTGTTCTCAAATTAACCATGATACATACAAGATAGATGTTAACCCAATCCTCTTAATGTTTCTCTTCTACTTTGGATGCATCAGATATGCCTACCTAGGAAGCAATCACACATGTAAACATGCATATGAACAGTCACACACCCAAACACAAAAAGTCTTCTTACAAAGATCAAGACACTCGGCGGCTCAGTGGCTAACTCACTTTGGAGCTGCACAGGGGATGTAGCTGTGGGTTTGGCCCGGATGTTGCTCCTGTGTGTCCCTCCGGGCTGACCTAACACAACCGGGTGGAGAGGTCCACTGTCAAAGCCCATCCTTCGGAAGTCAAAGGGCTAGATCCCGTGGTCAAACGCTACAGGGTTAGGCGGGACGGGGCCCTGGGGGGTAGCAATGCCAACCGAGCGTCGCACGGGGCCCTCATACATGCGGGGTGGCGTGGTGGCATGTCTGAAGAGGCGGCATGCGTCTTCGGGGTGTGGCCCCCCCTCACGGACGGCGCCGCCGCCGGCACCTGGAGGGGGGAAACGGACGCGTCGGGTCTACACGGAGAGGATGTAGCTGTGGGTTTGGCCCGGATGTTTCTCCCAGGTGTCCCACTAGGATGACCTAACACAACCGGGTGGAGAGGTCCACTGGTCAAAGCCCGTCCTTGGAAAGTCAAAGGGCTAGATCTCGTGGACAACTGCTCTAGGGTTTGGCGGGATGGGGCCCTGTGGGGTAGCTATGCCACAGGAGCGTCGCACCGGCCCCTCATACACCAAAAGATACCTACAGATTCTTGCACATTGCTATGATTCTGTCAAAGTCGGTATTGATTGCCCTCAAGAAGTGGTCAGATGGACTTTGCATGATTGGACATGGAAACCCAGCATTTGAGAAGTGCTACTACAACAGAACAAGGCCATAGGGTGAGATATGGGAAACAGGCCATCTACAACAGGAATAAAGCTGCAGCAACAAGGATCATACAAGAAAAGAGAAACTGTTGTCACGAATATATAGTTTTGTTCCTAACAATGCAACTTGGACATAGACAACGCTGATTCAGTGGATGAAGCAAATAATAGCATGCCACTCGATTAGCAACTCATGCGATCTTAGAGTAGCTAAAGACGACCCATGTATCTCGTCTAAGAAAATAAAGATAACTCTCTCCGCAGAATTTGATACCATCATTCCACTCATTGTAAATTTAAAGTGGTATGAGCAGAGTTAATAATTAATACTGCAGAGAAACACGCGTTCACCTACATGCAAGCCAATGTTTCCCAAAAGAAGAGGATATTCCCATTTGAGAGCAAGCAAATCCGATCGAAAAGTCCAAAAACCTCCGTGCTGCTTTGATACATTGTGAAGATGACTGTGCACCTAGTGCTGGCAAGTTTCTTGAGTGTTACCATCAAGAGGAGTGCAGAAACACTGCATCAAGAAGAAACAAGAGAAATAAGTTACATGGTGCGATTTACCCTGCAGTTATACATAAGAATCTGAAGGGTTAAATATAATGATGGAGAGGAGAAATAACCTGTCAAGGTGATACAGAGGCTCATCGATGAACAAAACATGCGGCCTCATCACAAGCTCCGTCGCGATGCTGGCCCGCCTCCTCTCGCCAAATGGAAGCCTCTTTATGAAGCAGTGCCCACCAATGAGTTTGTCAGCATAGTCACCTAACGACATGTGCGTCACCCGCCCCTTGGAGTAGGGCATGTGCATCACCATCCAGCCGGGCGCACTGTGCCATCCAGAGCACCTTCCCTTCGATGGCGTTAATGACCTCGGCCATGAGGCTGCAACTCTTATATTAATCCCCAATTACATCTCTAAAATTTACCTCTCTAGGGTCTAGGCTGTTAATTTTGCTTTCTGCATATGTATTTTTCATTGATATTAGATTGTTCGTGATTCCTCCATGGTTGATGACTCAATTCATAAGCCGATGCATATCGTGTGCAAACAGGACACTCTCCTGCCACTACCGGAACAGGGGCCGGTGCCGACGGCCAAATTTATGCCGACGGCTGCCGTCGGCCTACTCCAGGACATGCCGACAGCTGGAACGAGGCCGTCGGCGTACGTCGACAGTCGGGCTATCCAGAGCTATGCCGACAGCCACCGTCGGCCTGGTCGGCCGTCGGCTTAGCGGCGTCGGCATAGATGCGGGCCAGCGGCCCCGCCAGTGACGCGGCGGCTAACGGCGTCCGATCTATGCCGACGGCTTAGAAGGGCGGCCGTCGGCACATATGCGTGTGCCACGTCATCGATCCGGACCACACCGACCACCCCCTATGCCGACGGCTGCCGTCGGCATAGTTGCCACGTCATCGATCCGCGACGCGCCGTCCACCTGCCCCTGGCCTAGGCTTTGCCGTCGGCATAGTTTTTCTATAGAATTTTTCTGTTTTACATATTATTATTTAATTTACGTACATCTAACATGTGTTAATATAAGCAAAAATACCTCACTTTTGGAATCTATACGGAGGGGTGTGCCCCCATCACGGACGACGCCAACGGCCGACACCTGGAGGGGGGGAACAGCCGCATCGAGTCTTTACGAAGGGGACGTTGCTCCCAATTGTTTATATGGGATGACCTACCACAACCGTGTGGTGTTGTGGCATATCTGAAGAGGCGACACGCGTCTCCTGATTGTGGTCCCCCTCACGGACGGCGCCGCGGCCGGCACATGGAGGGGGGAAACGGACGCGTCGGGTCTATAGGGAGGGGATGCAGCTGTGGGTTTGGCCCGGATGTTGCTCCCAGGTGTCCCTCTGGGTTGACCTAACACAACCGGGTGGAGAGGTCCACTGGTCCAAGCCCGTCCTTGGGATGTCAAAGAGCTAGATCTCGTGGTCAACTGCTCCAGGGTTAGGCGGGACGGGGGCTCTGGGGGTAGCAATGCCACCGGAGTGTCGCACCGGCCCCTCATACATGCGGGGTGGTGTTGTGGCATGTCTGAAGAGGCGGCGTCTCCGGGGTGTGGCCTCCCTCACGGACGGCGCCGTCGCCGGCACCTGTAGGGGGGAAACGGACGCGTCGGGTCTACACAGAGGGGATGTAGCTGTGGGTTTGGCCCGGATTTTACTCCCAGGTGTCCCTCTGGGTGACATAACACAACCGGGTGGAGATGTCCACTGGTCAAAGCCCATCCTTGGGAAGTGAAAGGGCTAGATCTCGTTGTCAACTGCTCAAGGGTTAACCGGGGCGGGGCCCTGGGGAGGTAGCAATGCCACCGGAGCATTGCACCGGCCCCTCATACATGCGGGGTGGTGATGTGGCATGTCTGAAGAGGCGGCACGCGTCTCCAGGGTGTTGCCCCCCTCACGGACGGTGATGACACAGTAGTAGACGTTCTACGGTAATGGTGCGGCGTGAATATTATTAAATACTCGGAGCGCGATAAAATCATGAGTTATTTACACGACGTGGGCACATGTGCTATAGGAATGATGGTATTTTTTCATAATTTTTGGTAATGGATAAGTATCCGAACACTTCCCTCTACGAGGATTGCCCTTCGCATGACTACGACTGTGGCCGGCGGCCTCCGGGGGCTAGCATGCCGCCAATCTTCCCTATGCGGCCTCTCACAAAGCTGAAAGTGTTTTGGCGGTTGCAAACGCCCGGCACGCATCTCGGGGGTGTGGCCCCCTCACGGACGGCACCGCGGTCGGCACCTGGAGGGGGGAAACGGACGCGTTGGGTGTACACGAAGGGGATGTAGCTGTTGGTTTGGCCCGGATGTTTCTCCCAGGTGTCCCTCTGGGCTGACCTAACACAACCGGGTGGAGAGGTCCACTGGTCAAAGCCCATCCTTGGGAAGTCAAAGGGTTAGATCTCGTGGTCAACCGCTCCAGGATTAGGCGGGACGGGGAACCTAGGGGTAGCAATGATACCGGAGCATCGCACCGGCCCCTCATACATTTGGGGTGGTGTCGTGGCATGTCTGAAGAGGCGGCACGCGTCTCCGGGTGTGGCCCCCCTCATGGACGGCGATGACATAGTAGTAGACGTTCTGCGGTAACTGTGTTGCATGAATATTATTAAATACTCGGAGTGCGATAAAATCATGAGTTTTTTACACGACGTGGGCACATGTGCTATAGGAATGATTGTAATTTTCATAATTTTTGGTGATGGAGAAGTATCCGAACACTTCTCTCTATGCGAATTGCCCTTCGCATGTCTACAACTGTCGCCGGCGGCCTCCGGGGGCTAGCATGCCGCCAATCTTGCGTACGCGGCCTCTCACAAGTTTGAAAGTGTTGTGGCGGTTGCAAACGCCTGGCACGCATCTCTGGGATATGGCCCCCTCATGGACGGCGCCGCCCGCCGCACCGGAGGGGGAAATGGACGGCCGGGTCTACAGAGGGGATCTTGCTGTGGGTTTGGCCCGGATGTTGCTCCCAGGTGTCCCTCTGGGCTGACATACAACAACAGGTTGGAGAGGTCCACTGGTCTAAGCCCGTCCGTGGGAAGTCAAAGGACTAGATCTCGTGGTCAACCGCTTCCAAAGATTAGTCGACGGGTCCACCGGAGGGGGGTAGCAATGCCACCGGATCGTCACACAGGCCCCTGAATAGGCGACACGCGCCTCCAGGGTGTTGTCCCTCTCACGCACGGGCGATGACACGGTTAAACGTTCTTCGGTATACATATATGGGCTCCGGGGTCTGGCCCCCTCACGGACGGCGATGTCGCCGGCACTTGGAGGGGTGAAACCGATGCGTCAGTAGCTTTCGGAGGGTAGGAAGGACAATGAGTGTTTTAAAAAAATGGTAGGAGTTTAAAAAAATTAAAGTTGATGTTAAAACATATTGAAAAATAGGTATGCCTACGGCTCAGCCATCGGCATAGGTGGCCACGTGGCAACGACACCTATGCCGACCGCAGTCAGCCGGCATACTCCGCCTTATCCACACGGGATGCAACCCCATCCATTCATTCTGCTCATCCCCACGTCGTGACCCCGCCACCCCAACCCGTCCCTGTCGCCGCCCCAAGCCCCCACCCGCCACGCCGCCCCACTCCACCCCACCAGCACCGCCGCCCAGATCCACCCCGACCCCCTACACCACCGGCGCCCAGCTCCACCCTGACCTGCGCCGCAGCCGCTACCCTCTCCGCCCACTCCTCGCGCCGCCGGCACCACCACCCTCTCTGCCCCCTCCTCGCGCTGTCGTCGTCCCAGGCCCCCCACCCGCACTCGCCGGCCTGCGTCCACGCCGCCCCAACCTCGCTCCCTCCCTCACAAGGTCGGGCCTCGGTGGATCGGCGCCCCTCGTCGTGCCAGCCGGGGCTTCTAACCCTCCTCCGCCGACTCTACAGCGGCGGCCCCGCGCCCATCACCCTTCCCCGGCCCCTGCCCCCTGCCTCCCTACTCACTCCGCTGCACCAGCCAAAACGCCTTGAGCTATTTTTTCATTTTTTTCATTTTGTTACTATTTGTTATGTGCATGGATGCATGGATGAAATTTTGTTAGATGAATTGATGAATATTGGTAGATGGATGGATTGATGAATGTTGTTATGTTTAGCTAGATGGATTTGTGATTGATGGATGGATTAATGAATTTGCTAGATGGATTTGTGATAGATGGATCGATGAAATTTAGTTAGATGGATGTATTGATGAATATTTGTAAGTTTTGTGTTTGATCATGTTGTTTCATATGACACGTTATTTGTCATGTTCAATGTTAGGTCATTTTGTTTCATAGGACACTTAATGAAGCTTTGTTTTGCAATTTGAGATGTTGTTTCATGTTGGTTCACAATATAGTGTCAATGCTTTATGTGATATGTGATGATCTAATTTTTTTTTCACTCGGTTAATTCTACAGGATTTGTGGTGTTTCATCTCCGTGGAGTGATGTTTGACGTTGAAGGTGTTGGTCCACGGTCATCCCTCCTCTGATCAACTACATCCTCTACATCCGAGGGTGAGCAACAATTCCATGACCTCGTCTTCTTTTTTTCCATGTCACTAGATTTAATTTTCACATCAAGTCGCGTAACCTAGGCATCTCCTGTCCGAAAGGGTGGACGGGAATTCATTATGTTCACTTTGCCTACATCTTATACCGCTTTTCTTATTGTAGTCGATTCGTTGATGAAGAGTGGACGGGAATGCTGCATCCTATTGAAACGGATGCACTATCTCTTCTCGAAGGGTGCTGATGGAAGGAAAATTTTCATTGTGTGGTTCATGGAGAAAGTAAAGTTTCACAATTCCCTCTTACCTATTTCACCGTACAATTTTAATTAAACTCATGCACCCTATAATTTCGATTAAAATTGTAGGGAAATGATCTGAACAAATCAATGGATGAAGAATTGAGATGGGTTTCCATGGGTTTTGACCCTGCCGTCATGACATGCAAAAAGTATGATGTGAATGGGTATCGCCCATATATAGGAGCACCGTAACAGTCGGCCTGATCCCAAAACTATAAATAACAGTGTCAAGGGAATGGACACATATGGAATCACTAGGATCCCTTCTACGGTTGCTTTGGGCGCGAGGTTGTGCAAAGAGCGGGTCTAACAGAAGCACACGAATTGTTTATCCAGGTTCGGCATGGAGATGCGTAATACCCTAGTCCTGGTTTGGTGGATGTATTTGAGTGTTCTTGTGTTCTTGAGCTAGCTACGGGTGCAACTTGCCCAAAAGATCTAAATCCTCCTCCTGGTCGCCTCGGGCCTCCTTTTATAGGCAAAAAGGGTTGCCACGGTGGCACACAGGAGGTGGAAAGGTGTACAGTGGATGAGTCTATCCTCTGGCACCGTCAAACAAACGCATATAATGTGCTGCCGACGTGCCCCTCTCACTTTGTCAGGAGCGGCAAGGAAGCACGTCCCAGTTGTCGCCGCCTCGCCTGGCCTCGACATGCGTCTGAACTGACGAGGTGTCGCGGCGCCACGTTGGCTGGCTGCTGTGCTGGCGCGGTGGTGGAGCCTTCATGAAGATCTGCATGCCACCACGCAGGTGCTTACTGGGTTGGTGTAGAGTCCGCTCATCGCCACGCAGGTACCTGCCCAGCTGGTTGAGCTAGCAGTTGCATGGGGACTGCGGTGGAATCTTGGCAGGCACGACCGGGCCTGGCTGTGGCCCCGTTGATGCCCTCGGCAAGGGTCTTTCCGGGGCCCCGACAAGGGTCTTGCCGTGGCGTCATGGTCGTCCCCATCAAGGGTCTTGCCGGGGGTCTTGTGGACTTCCTCGGCTAGGAGCCTGCCGAGGGTCGTCGTCTTCTGGTCCTCAACTGATCTTGTGTGTTCATGATCTTGACAAAGATCTGCAATCCACCACGGAGGTGCCTCCCGAGCCTTGGTCCCAACGTGGTTGATGGTGTTGGTGCCCTTGGGGTCAAGGGAGGCGCGCTCCATTGGCGTCAGGCAAGTCCACAAGATCCGTTCTTCGTCCACTATTTTTCTTGCGGGCTCTGCCCCCCTTTCTATGATTTGATCAATGATGTCATGCACACATTTGGTTTCCACCTCCTAGATTTCACCCCAAATGTCGTGGCGTGCATGGATCTTTTCGCCCATCTCTATGAGGGCTTCACGAGTTCTTCCCAACACGGTGCTCTTCTGCCATTATTTTTACCCTCGCATCCGGAAGGAGGCACCATCTCTGGTTGCGTCGCCTGGATCCCAAGGACCAAAGGGACATACCCGGAGGGCGCCCAGAAGGAGAGGTGGGAAGAATGGCGGGGTCGATGGTGCTTGAGTGAGGAGGTGGACCCAGAGGACTTCTGTCGGGTCCATCAGGTGTCGCTGGTTCGCAGGAACGATTGGGCCGACGTTGACGCCCAGGATGACAAGCTCAAGGCCGCCACAGCCAGGATCAACCGCCTCACCGCTGCGGGCTCACCACAGAGATGATTGGGGTGGACTTCCTCTGCCGCCGAATCACTCCTTTGCACAACAAGGGGAGGTCGGCCTGGCTCTTCCAGAACGCGGTAGACATCATGAGGCTTTGCCCTGGCCTCAACCACAACTTCACTGTGATGGGGCACGCCCACCTTTGCCAGCGGCTATTCCAGCTCGACGTGAACAGCGACGGCAAGGCCGAAAGGTCCGACAAGGCTGCGAAGGCCGGCAAGGTCGCCAAGGGGCCCTTGTTTAGGTTGCCAGCGGGGGTGGTCCCACTAAGCAACAATCATACGGACCGACATCATTGCCATGATGCTGGACTACAATGCGCACGGTCCCATCCCAAATTGGGCCGAGCGGTAGATCAGGTGTAGGTGTTCTTTGATACTTGTGGAGAAGTATGTCCGCGACGAGCCGCGGCTCATCGAGGACACCACCTAGGCTGAAATGGACTACATCACCGCCAGGGCGGTGGAGGCGGAGCTCACTAGAGAGGCCGGCAGCGCCGGCGGCGTGGAGGACGAGGCCGCGACGGCTATGGAGGAGAGGGAGCTCGCCCAGTGGATGGAGTCCGCTGGGGAGGCCAGCAGCGCCGGCACCGAGGCCCCTCTGATTGAAGATGTGGTCGACGAGTTCGGCCCGGCAGGGCTGCGCAACTGCAGCAGACCCAGGAGGGGTCCGTGCGCCAGACAAGGGCCACGGCGGCGAGGAAGTTGGTAAAGGCCGCGGTGGCGAAGAAGAAGGCAACTGCCTCTTCGGCATCCAAGCGTGGCCAGACTCCACCATTTCTCCTCCTCCGACAGACGTCGACGTGGAGGTCATCTTTGACTTTGGGTCCCTCAGCCCAAGGAGGAAGAGGAAGGCACCAGAGGAGGAGGTGGTGGATGAGTAAGTATCTTGTTCCCTTTTGTCATCTCCGGATCCTCAGGCTGTGCCGCTTATCTTGATTTATTTTCATCTTTGCAGGGATGTGGAGACACTGGCCCCTCGTCGACGCGTGTGGTGGTGAGCAGCCCGCACTGCAGCCCCCGGCGCCCTCGAAGTGCCTGCCGGGGGCTGTGGCCCACGATGCCCTCGGCAAGGGATTGCCGGTCCCCAGACAAGGGTCTTGTTGTGGCGTCGTGGGTCGCCCCGGCAAGGGTTTTGCTGGGTCTTGTTGACTTCCTCGGCTAGGAGCCCGCCGAGGGTCGCTGCCTTCTGGTCCTCAACTGATCTTGTGTGTTCATGATCTTGACAAAGATATGCATGCTACCACGGAGATGCCTCCCGAGCCTTGGTCCCAACGTAGTTGATGGTGTTGGTGCCCTTGGGCTCAAGGGAGGCGCGCTTCGTTGGCGTCAGGCATGTCGCCCCGGCAAGGTTCTTGCCGGGGCTGCGAAGGCCGTCCTGGCAAAGGTCTTGCTGGGGGAGTCCACCTCGCCCTCTTGCTCTTTGTGTCTCTGGTCTCGGCGTTCCCTTGGTTATCTCGTACTCCGGCTTCTCTCCTCTGCCCTGCTAATTGTGGCATGGTGTGGCTCTGACTGCCCGTGCACAAGTAAAGGGGTCAAAAGGAGAGCCCCTACTTTTGTAAACCAACAACCGGAGTCTTCACGGAAGGAGAAAATAAATTAGACTACTACGGAAGGGTAGGAAAAATATACGATCTTACATTCAAACGTGGCCGCGAACACCTAAGTCTCACTCTGTTCAAATGCCGATGGTTCGACCCCAAAAGGGTTTGAGACATACGCCTTCGTTAGTTTAGTTGAAGTTAAACCATCAACCGCCTATGCTGGAGCTGATCTCTTTATCGCCGCTACCCAGGCCACACAAGTATATTATCTGCCTTACCCATGCGGAAAAGAGTACCTAAAGGGTTGGGAAGTTGTGTTCAAGGTGTCGCCACATGGTAAGCTACCGGACCCGAACGATGATGATTACTACAACATAAACCCCATGACATACGAGGGAGTGTTCTTTCAAGAGGAACATGATGAGTCCGAAACAAGGAGGATGATGACCTGGACCCAAACTACGACGACACATAGATTGATGGTGAGGCAGTTGTGAATCAAAGAGACATAATTATGCTTGAAAATTTAAACGAAGACATTGACGATGAGGAAGAGCCTCCACCTCCGTCAGACAACAAAGAAGATATGCCTCGACAAATAGATTACAATAGTGATGATTCATATGGGTTCTAAAACATGTAAATTCTTTTAATGATCATTACAATAGTATGCTTAATGTGCTCTTCTGTTATTAATGTTCTTTCATGTATGCTTTATGTGCTTTTCTGTTATTAATGTTCTTTCCTGTATGCTTGTTTATTTGATATCCTTACTAATTGTTTATTCTCCTCTCAATGCATGTTTGCTAATCATGGGCAAGACCAGCGGCGCCAGTTTCCTCAAGAATTCAAAGGACTTACTCGGAGTGGACGAGCCCACAAGGTTCCCTCCCGACTACGCGAGGATGACACCTCACAGGGAGGTGGAGGGGTCAGGGGAGGAGACCCTAGAGGAGGAGGGGGTGGTGGAGTTCCCTAGAGGAGGAGGAGGTGGGGGGAGAGGCACCCGTGGCAAAAAACTCCGGGCCGTGTCCGAAATAGGAGGGTCTTCTTCGATGCCCTCCTATATTGAGGCACCTTCTGAGTCTGAGGAGGAGGAGTATGTCCCTGATGGTGAGGAGGAGGAGGCCGAGGAGGAGGAGGCCGAGGAGGAGGAGGAGCGTGAGGAGGAGGGCGAGGAGGGTGGTGGAGGGGAGATTGACCCCAAGTTACGGGATGACTTGCCACCGGGTGCTCCGAAGGGGTGGCTGCATGGTAGTGCCGAAGTACCTAAACCACCTTCTATCTCGAGGCACACAAGTGTCTCATTGAACCTGCGGGGACAGAGTAAGTGCCTCTCAATTATATTTTCAACACATGACAACATTTTCTTATTGTACACATGGCAATCCTTTGATTCTTTTGCAGGAACTGGATCCTTCACGGAAAGGGCCATAAACCGAACGGCCTTATGACTGTCCTGTTGAAGGAGTTTTGGCTAGGCCTATTCTGTCCGGGGCCAGACAGGGACCCGCAGCTGAGTTTTGGCCACGAGCTGGGCTCACTACGAGGCTTACAGCCACGCTGAGTATGGGACGGCCGCTAAGGCCGTGATCACCAAATTTTGGGTAAGTTCTCTTCTGAATCACTTGTCTTCAGTTTTGTTCATAGTTTATCATTGAATCAATCAACTCATGCCTTGTTTGCTTCTGGTTTTACGCATGATTGCAACAACTCTTTAGAGTTCTTGACGAGCACAAGGCCAGAGCTGACGTGGTCTTGCTGGCGGCTGCGAAGAAGAAAGCTCGTCAGTTGCAGTACGAGGTGCGCTGGGTTGCCGTCTCGCAGTACTACCACATCTACCTTCATCAAAAGATGACCAAAACTAAAGTGCAGAGGCAACGACTTACCTTGAACAGGAGCAGTTCATGAAGGTAACTATTACGACTTTTCATTGTTTCAAGCAGTCAATTATATGTTTCAGGCTCACATGTCATGCTTCCAAAATTTGCATAGGTTATTCTCGTTGGTGCTATGGAAAGGATGACGGATGGGCGAGTTTGGTGGATAGGTGGCTCGGCGATGATGCAGAGTTTGCTGCCAAGAGCAGCAAGGCCCGGGCTGACCGTGGAAAAGACAGGACGCACTTCCAAGGAAACAGGAACCACTGGGCTTCAAGGCCATGAAGGTATATCTATATGCATGATCCATTTTTGTTCTTCTTAACCATCATGTTCATATGTTTGGCTAACTTCTGATTGACGATGCAGGAGGACAAGTTTAAGAGGCCCCTCTCGGACATTGAGTCGTGGAAGCTGGCCCATGAGCCGGAGTGATCGCAAGGACGGCGAGAGCCAAGATTACTAAGCAAGACCAAGGAGCACTTGGAGTCTTACACTCGGTAGTTTCAGAGGTTGCATCCACTGGTCCGGATGCTCCTCACGTAATCCAGTCTCAGATCGACGACACGGCGGTGGTGGCCATCCAGGGGAAGTCCCATGGCCGGTATCCGTGTTTTGATGGCCTGATCACTCCTTCGGTCTCGTACACACGGCTTCTGGCTACCAACCCAAGCCCGTTAGAGAGTACGGGGTGTTCGCAGCCTCCCTTAGCCCGCCAGCATGATGTAAGTACTTCCCCTTTATCTTCTTTCTCTCTAACTTTCTCAGTTTATTTTCAGCATTGCTCACTTAGAAACAACCTAAATTTTGTAGGCATATAAGGCCTTTGTCGAGCATAGGAGTCTCGAGGTGCGGGAGTACTTGCAACGAGTGAAGGCAAACCATGATTTCAACCGTCAGATGATGACGGTTAGTTTTGCCCTCTTAAAACAAAGCTAAATTTTTGCACTTTCATTCCTTCTGACCTTCTAGTTTGCTTGTTTAACTAATATCCGAGCTATGTTGGCGTCTTGGAGTAACCGCACTGATCCACCACAAATGGGACCCCCACCACCACCTGCGGGAGAACGCCCCCACGTGCCTACATTCGATGAATGGGTGGCACTAGGCAGTGATAGTCCGGTTAGTACATTTGCCTAACTACTGACAAACTAGTTCTCGTTCATTCAACACTATCATATCATATTTACCGTTAGAATCTTCTCTCAAACATGTAGGGGACCAGTGGCTCGACTCCTGCTTCGTCGACCCCAGTCACTCCGATCTGGCAGAGTGGTGGTGGTCATGGCGGTGGCGGTTTTGGCGGAGGTGGTCTTGGCGGTGGTGGTTTTGGCAGAGGTGGTCTTGGCGGTGGTGTTTTTGGCGGAGGTGGTCTTGGCAGTGGTGGTTTTGGCGGCGGTGGTCTTGCTTGATGTCGATGATGATACCCGTGCATGTGGCCGTCGTGCCATACCTTTCATGTTCCTACTTGTTAGTTTCTTTAGATGACGATGATGATGTTCCATGTCTTGCAATACTTATGTTGATCAACTTTACCGATGATGATCTTTAGATGATGAACTTGAGTATGTTTAAATGATGATGTTGAACTTGAGTATGTTTAGATGATGAACTGTCATATTTCTGCATAATCCAAAATTTTCTGGTTTGAAATGCTGTCAAAATGAATTGAAACAGTGAAAACAGGAAAAAATAGCACAAAGCCGTCGACATAGATATGCCTAGGGCTGCCCAGTGGCCGCCACGTGGCAGGGATATGCCGACGACTTAAGCCGTCGGCATACCCCTGCCGCCAGGAGTCACCAGAGGCCGCCACGTGCCAGGATTTCCATCTATGCCGACGGCTTGGCCGTCGACATACCTCTGTCACGCGGCATCCCGTGATTCGCCGCTGCTTTTGAAGGCGCTGTCCGTTGCCGTCAGGTGAAAATCACTGCCGACGGCTAAACTATGTCGACGGCCGTACGGAAGCCATCGGCATAGGCCCCTTAATGAAAAATTCTCTTTTTTGTTTCTTCCAAACAAGAGAACATTTGACCTTTGCAGATAAACTATACACAAGTAGGTGCAACCTGAACTTTGCCTTGGTAGATATGTGATTTTCCAAACGAGTCTTATTCATAACCAATGGTGGGCGTACAACATAAATGCATTGGATGCACAACATAGTAATACTATGTAATATGCTGTAGTGAAGGGAATAGTAGCAAATTAAACACAGTATCAAATGCTAAGTCGAGGCACTCGCACACAATACATGCATGCAGCCTGACCGGCATTGACTTATTGAACATAGAGCAGTAAATATAACAATGGCATCGCAGGCATGCTCATGGACACCCTCAAATCCACGCATGTCGATGCGTTCCTGCATGGTCGATCACTCGCAGTAGATCCTGCAGAGGTTTGTGCACTCGGGAGTGCACAAGTCGGTTTGGATGAGGAAGCAGTAGTTGCACAGGGTGGGAAAGATGTTGCAGAAGCTGTTGCAGAAGTAGGGGCCCTGCGCATTGCATCGCCTGGGCACATCCCGGCCCGCACTGGTCGCATGGTATCTCCTGCGCGGCCGCCGGCACGTGCAACTGGATCATCAGGACCAGCACGACACAGACGGCAGCAGTCACCTTGAGAGGCGCCATTTGTTGGGCTGGATATGGATATGATGGCTGTGTTAGATCGAATTCCTAGCTGGAGTAGATAGGTATTTATAGGCGTGCGCAGCATCCTTCTTGGATATGGATAGCAAAGTCTGCTCCTATGAATGAGACTAGCTATAACATACACGTTACTCTAGGCTATGTTACTACAACCTCCATCCTGGTTTATTGGCCTCCTTTGTAATTTGTGCTAAATTTTGACTAAAGATAACTGACAAAATGCTAGTGGATGTCAAACAAAAATTATATCGTTCGATTCAGTGATCTGAACATAATTCTCAATGATATAATTGTTTATGACATGCATGAACATTTTTTTTGTTAAACTTATTGTCAAAATTTGGCAAAGAATACAATAGGAACCAATAAACTAGGACGGGGGTAGTACCTCTATAATGGATAGTAACATATGTGTGATGTCGTGCAAAGTTTCATTTATTAGATTATAGACTCGTATCTTTTTGGGATATGTGATGTTACGGTAACTAGCTAAGTTACTCAATTTACCCATCTCCTTATCAACTCGTTGTCACATAGGCAAATTTGCTGAGTTGGAGCCAATATTATTCTTGAAGTTACTCCCACTATGGTCAGTTCGAATCCAAAATATTCCGTGGAAAAGGTCAAGATGGCCCACACTAGTAGCTGAAAGCGGAGCGCACGCCACCATAAGGAGGTTCCAGAAACTTGCCTTCTGTTAGTGACATTTTTTTCGGAAAGGTGATTTAAATCCCCGGCCTCTCCATCAGTCGGTGCATACAGCCATCTTTATTAATTATTCAATAAAGATCAGACAAGAACATACATCAAGTCATCCGAAGCCACCACTTACACCTAACAACTCGACAATATGGAGTGCCCTCTCTCCCACCATTTAGAACAGAGGTCACTGCGATCTGCCCGCATGACATATGAGGAGCCTACATTCGGTGCAGCAAATCTAACGTGTACACTGCACACACATGTTTTAGAAGCCGCCACCACCATTGAACCACTGACCCATGTCAAGAAAACAGATCTGCATCATCCTTACCAGGCCGGCCATTCGTTGATGCCGCCACGGGCGATTTAAAATCTCTACCGCCTTGCGCTCGTCCATTCAGACACATCTGTCACCGAGACTCAACTGCACCACATGCCGCCAAGATCCACAGTAGTAGACACGGTAGATGCGATGCTGGTTCACCTGCCAACCTCCACACTGTCGCCGCCACTGGAGCCCTTGCCACGCAGGTTCCATGATCCATAACAACTCTCCCCCGAACACCCAAGCCTCTCAAGATGGTGCCCCCATGGAGGGGTACGACATGCAGGCCGTCGGTGCCCAATCCAAGACGGATTTTGCACTCTCGTCCGGGAGGTGATCGGGGCTGGATAGGAGGGACCTCGGCTTCGCCTACAAGGAAGGTAATGACATCGAGAGCCATCGCCGATGTTGGGCTGAACCAGCCAACCAAAGTCTCCTCTGGTCCCCATCTGATGAAAGAACAACCTCATCGTGCTACTGATTTGGCCCGATCTTTCACGATACAATGAACTCCTCCGGATTCAGCTGATAAAATCTTCCAATTACGCGAGCAGTACACATAACCTATAATGGGGTAATGACAACCAATGGACAATCCCTCGGCACAAGAACCTCCCACCCAAGTAGACGTAACCAGCACGCAACCCATCGGAAACGACAGACCTCGAGCGAAGTCGACCCTTTCGCATACAAAAGAAAATTCACCATCATAATGATAAGTTAATTGTCTCCTGTTCGTCCATGATTTTCCGAACAATATAGAACACACATGCATATGCATAGCAAGCACATCACACACGACTAAATCACCATATCCGCATAAAGTGAAACTACTTCGACGCGATGCATGATCTTGATAAAACTTGTCCTTCCACCAAAGCTCGTATCGTTCTGGATGTTCAATCAACGGCAAGTTCAAAGCATAACCTACTATCTTACTAACCAAATTCATACTGGAATAGCAATTCATCAACGTGGCACAACTAGCTGGTCCGACATGCACACGCATAAAGCATGGGTATACCAAGGCAAGGCACGCAATGGATCCTTCTCCATCGTGATCACCATTTGCGAACTACAATATTTGCTCATGATAAATAAAAATATCAATCGTAACTGGAAGAAAACAATTTTACCATGAACAACCTTTGTTCTGAATACCAACTGATGAAAGCACAACCTCGTCGTGCTACTGATTTGGCCCGATCTTTCACGATACATTGAACTCCTCCGAACTCAGCTGGTAAAATATCCCAATTACGCGATTTGTACACGTATCCGGAAGATGGGGTAATGACAACCAACGGAGAATCCCTCGACACACGAAGAACCTCCCGTCAAAGTAGACGTAACAAGCAGGCAACCCATAGGAAACGACATACCTCAAGCGAAGTGTAACTTTCAAACAGATATTTTATACAAAATAAATAGCAGCGACACACGAAGACGGCCGCTTCATGGTCGATACACGACGCTAGCTAAACTCAAAAATATAACCTGCTTTTACAAAGAGCCTACCATGACTATATTTAGCAGTACAGCTAGCAGACTCGAACTTGCCTAATAAGTTGACCAAACAAAAACTTTTTATTTCTAACTCTCGACAAACACCTAAGGATGCAAATCTGATCACAAGCTTTAACTTAGCATGTAATCATTACAATTTCAATACTTAAAGTAATTAGACACAATTTCCTGGCAGCCCCATCCAATGTTTCTCAAGGACAGCAAATCCCACAATTTAAACCTGCTCACGTACACATATATCTCCGGTGGCCTTGATCGTAAGAAGTAGTAGCCAATTAGGATACTGCCGTTAGTCTCAATCAAAAGGTATCACATCCATGTATAGTCTTGTTGTGGACGTGACAACCAAAAGAAACAACCAAGTTGATGCATGCCTTGATCAAACATGTATGTGTTGGAATTATTTTCTTACTTTTCTAATATCCGAGCATGCAATGTGTATTTTGACACAGCAGCAAATTGTGATTCTAATTCAACCTTCAATATCTCCTGATCAAGACGCCTCACGTTATCGCAAACAGTGACGAGCGAAACTGCCTTAACTTGAATCAGACCAACATTGTGTATGTCATGGTGGTCGACCGTACAAATAGAACTAGTGTTGGCCAAATCATCCTCTCCCCCTTAACCGAAACCCTCCTCGGTTTCAAGTCTATCTTCCCAGCATATGCATCCGCAGAAGGTCTGGAGGCCAAAAATATCAATCCTAACTGGAAGAAAACAATATTACCGTGAACAACCTTTGCTCTGAATATCAACATATGAAAGCACAACCTGGTCATGCTACTGATTTGGCCTGATATTTCACGATACGATGAACTCCTCCGAATTCAGCTGATAAAATCTCCCAATTACACGAGCAGTACACATAACCTGAAGATGGGGTAACGACAACCAATGGACAATCCCTCGACCCAAGACCCTCCGTCCGAACTAGACGTAACCAGCACGCAACCCGTCGAAAATGACAGACCTCGAGTGAAGTCGCCTTTCATAAAAAAGAAAAATCACCATCATAATGTTAAGTTAATTGTCTCCTGTCCGTCCATGATTTTCCCAACAGTATAGAACACACATGCATATGCATAGGAAGCACATCACACACACTAGATCACCATATCCGCATAAGGTGAAACTACTTGACGAGATGCATGATCTTGATAAAACTTGTCCTTCCACCAAAGCTTGTATGGTTCTGGATGATCAATCAACAGCAAGTTCAAAGCATCAACTACAATCTTACTCACAAAATTCATACTGGAATAGCAATTCATTAACGTGGCACAACTAGCTGGTCCGACACGCACACGCATAAAGCATTGGTACCAAGGCAAGGCACGCAATGGATCCTTCTCCATCACCATCACCATTTGTGAACTACAACCTTTTCTCATGATAAATAAAAACATCAATAGTAACTAGAAGAAAAACAATTTTAGCGTGAACAACCTTTGCTCTGAATACCAACTGATGAAAGCACAACCACGTCATGCTACTGATTTGGCCCGATCTTTCACGATACAATGAACTCTTGCGAATTCAGCTGATAAAATCTCCCAATTACGCGAGCAGTACATGTAACCGGAAGATAGGGTAACGACAACCAACGGACTATCCCTCGACACACGAAGAACCTCCCGCCAAAGTAGACTTAACCAGCATGCAACCCGTCCGAAACGACAAATCTCAAGCCAAGTGTAACTTCCACACTGAAAATTTATACAAAATAAATAACAGCAACACCCGAATATGGCTGCTTCCTGCTCGATACACGACGCTGTCTAAACTCCTAAATATATCCTACTTTTACAAAGAGGGTACCATGACTCTATATACCAGATACACGACGCTCTCTAAACTCCAAAGCATAACCTACTTTTACAAAGAGGGTACCATCACTATATATACCAGTATAGCTAGCCGACTCAAACTTGCCTAATAAATCGACCAAACAAAAACTTCTTTATCTCTTACTCTCGACCAACACCTAAGGAGGTAAATCTGATCACAAGCTTTAACTTAGCAAATAATCATTAGAATTTAAATACTTAAAGTAATTAAACACAATTTCCTGCAGCCCCCATCCAATGTTTCTCAAGGACAGCAAATCCCACAATGTAAACCAGCTCACGTACACATAAATCTCCGGGGGACTTGATCATGAGAAATAGTAACCAATTAGGATTCTTCTATTAGTCTCAATCAAAAGGTATATATGCTGTCCATGTATACTCTTGTTGTGGACGTGGGAATCAAAAGAAACAACCTAGTTGACGCATGCCTTGCTCGAACGTGTATGTGTTGCAATTATTTTCTTTCTTTTAGCATGCATTGTATATTTTGACACAATAGCAAATTTTGATTCGAATTCAACCTTCATTTTCTCCTGATCAAGACGCCTCACGTTATCGCAAACAGTGACGAGCGAAACTACCTTAACTTGAACCAGACCAACGTCCTGTATGTCATGGTTGTCGACGGTACAAATAGAACTAGTGTTGGCCATATCATCCTTTCACCCTTAAAACGAAACCGTCCTTGGTTTCAAGTCTATCTTCGCAGCATATGCATCCGCATAAACTGTCGAGGCTAAAAATTCAGCATGTTGAATGACCACGTCTGCTTCCTCTTGGTCATTGAGTACCTTCACATCAATTGCTTCCTGAGCATGAATACGCCTTTGGCGATCTACCATGTATCGCTCTAGGGTATATGAGTCAAGTAGTATAAGTCGACCCTTTCATACAAAAGGAAATTCACCATCATAATGATAAGTTAATTCTCTCATGTCCGTCTAGGGTTTTCCCAACTGTATAGAACACACATGCATATGCATAGGAAGCACACCACACAGGACTAGATCACCATATCCGCATAAAGGGAAACCACTGATGCGATGCATGATCTTGATAAAACTTGTTCGTCCACCAAAGCTCGTATGGTTCTGGATGTTCAACAAACGGCAAGTTCAAAGCAACAACTACAGTCTTACTCACGAAATTCATACTGGAATAGCAATTCATTAATATGGCACAACTAGCTGGTCCGACACACACATGCATAAAGCATTGGTACCAAGGCAAGGCATGCAATGGATCCTTCTCCATCGCCATCACCATTTACGAAATACAATCTTTTCTCGTGATAAATAAAAATATCAATCGTAACCAGAAGAAAACAATTTTACCGTGAACAACCTTTGGTCCGAATACCAACTGATGAAAGCACAACCTCATCGTGCTACTAATTTGGCCCGATCTTTCAGGGTACAATGTACTCCTCTGAATTCAGCTGATAAAATCTCCCAATTATGCGAGCAGTACATGTAACCGAAAATGGTTTAACGACAAGCAACGGACAATCCCTCGATACACGAAGAACCTCCTGCTGAAGTAGACTTAACCAGCTAGCCGACTCTAACTTGCCTAATAAGTCGAGCAAACAAAAACTTCTTTATCTCTAACTCTCGACCAACACCTAAGGACGAAGTAAATCTGATCACAAGCTTTAACTTAGCAAGTAATCATTAAAATTTAAATACATAAAGTAATTAAACATAATTTCCTGGCAGCCCCATTCAATGTTTCTCAAGGACAGCAAATCCCACCATTTAAACCAGCTCACATACAAATAAATGTCCGATGGCCTTGATCATGAGAAGTAGTAACCAATTAGGATTCTTCCGTTAGTCTCAATCAAAAGGTGTCCTGCCCATGTATACTCTTGTTATGGACGTGACAACCAAAAGAAACAACCTAGTTGACGCATGCCCTTATCAAATGTGTATGTTTTGGAATTACTTTCTTTCTTTTTCTAATATCCAAGCATGAATTGTGTATTTTGGCACGCTGATTTATTGAAAGGGTTTTTTGTTTTGCTTGGTTGCATACAGGAGATGAGGGGTGACCATGGGGGCGACCGTGGGGGTGATCGTGGCGACGTCCACGGTGACCAGCGCTGCCCGACAGCAACTACGTAGCATGGAGGGAATCGGTTCTCGGCCCTTTTCGGTTCGGAGTCCGACGACTCCGATGAGGATGAAGGTCCAGATGGCGGCAGATCTGGTTCGTGGCGTATTCCCCAACGCCTTCGGACCTCATTTGCAAGTCGCTCGGGGTTGGATATACCGAAGAGGAGGTGGGCGGCTTCATAGATGGGATCGTGCCGGCGACTGACCGTGCTTGGGAGGGTCTCACCAAGGCGGATGGAGTGGAGGTTCTCCGGTGAGTGGAGCATCGCCGGACGGCGCCGTCAGCGATCTGTCCCTGGAAGGGTCCTTTACCCAAGGTAAGTCCTCCATCTCTTACTTTAGGTGCTTTCATTGGATCTTGGAAAGTGATCAATCTTGATCGCAAGAAAAACCGGCCGCGGCAGCTAGATCGCCATTGCCGGCGGCGGATCACGGCGGCATTCGAGCAGCGCAGCAGGCGCGTTTGAATTTGCTGCTGGGACATGACGGGCCGAAAGATATCAGTGCGGGCCGGGGTTCAGCTGGGTATGTGGCCCAGGTTGACCTCCAGGTGACCGAACAAGTGGGGCAGGCCCAGATCGGGACGCAAGAGGTCGCCTATGATCAATCGTCGCCGCCACATGCATGTCTCTGTTCTTTCGTGTGAAGGGGCTAGGGTTCGGTGGGTGAGCAATCCTGGCTTCCCTCGTCTCTCTCTCGGCCGGGCAACGCAGATTCCTGCTGCAGTGGGCATTATGCATAGGAAGCACAGCACACACGACTAGATCACCATATCTGCATAAAGGGAAACTACTTCGACGCGATGCATGATCTTGATAAAACTTGTCCGTCCACCGAAGCTCGTATGGTTCTGGATGTTCAACCAACGGCAAGTTTAAAGCAACGACTACAGCCTTACTCATGAAATTCATACTGGAATAGAAATTCGTTAACATGACACAACTAGCCGGTCCGACACGCACACGCATAAAGCATCGGTACCAAGGCAAGGCACGGAATGGGTCCTTCACCATCGCTATCACCATTTTAAAAATGGACAGTAATAGGTCAAATTTTTAGTTTCCCATGGATTACTGTTCATGTGAATATATAGTTCCAGCCTACTAATCCTAACTCTATATAAGGACCCGAGGGTGGACAAGGGGAGAGAAAAGATGTGTTAAATATCCCAGTTTTTTTAACATGCATATTTTTTATTCGGTGAAAGCTAAAAGAAGGGGAGAAAATCAGACTATCCGGCACTCTTTAAGCGAAGTACTGTTGATCCAACATGACTGTTCACACCACAGTATTGTTCGCAAACAGGTACTGTTCAAATAAGGTATTGTTCATAGACGGGTACTGTCGGGGATATACCCCGCGGCGTAAACCGGCCGGATGTATAACCCGGCCGGACTTGGCGGTTTATTTGAGATCCCGCTGACACTTGGCGATTCACTAGTGACCCGCCCTGACCTGGCGGTTTACAAGCAACCCACCTGGACATTATAACTCACTGGTAACCCGGTAGGCGGGTCGACGGATGACGAGGACCAAGGCTCGTAAGGCGGTTCACGCTTAATGGTGGGCGGTTTATGAGGAAAGCGTAAGGACTATTCTCCTACAAAGGAAGCAAGACTAGGACTCTACTTGTAATAGAGTAATCCTAGTCCAACTAGGACTAGTCATGTAAACCGCCCTTCAACATATATAAGGAGGGGCAGGGCTCCCCAAACAGGGAGAGGACAAGCAAGAAACAATCTCTATGGCTAGACAAAACTAGAGGAGAGCAGGTTCAATGTGACTCACTCGTGATTATAATGAGATCTAGCATAAAAAAACATGTAGGGTTGTTACCGAATGATGTTTCCCGGGGCCCGAAGCTGTCTAAACCATTGTCTTGTGTTGCGTCTCTCGATTCCGCTCAACCCCTCTCAAGCTACCACATAGATGTGTTGGCCTCGCGACTATGTCCTCACACTAAGGACATCTGACGTGTTAATTCCACGACAGTTGGCGCCCACCTTGGGGCTTGCGCACGGTGGTGTTGAGTTCTTGGAGGGATCTCTCCCAAGGATCGAGAAGTTCGTGATATACCGAAAAAGAAGAGAACTCGCGGAAGGATCTGCGGGCTCGACGAACAATTGTATTGGCGTGTACAAAATTGAGATCAAGAGTTAGGGTTGCACTTGTGATCTGTTTAATCCGACAGCAATTGATTTTCGCTACTGCGCCACCTACTAAGCCGCCAGGTTGAAGATTCTTCACGACTTGGTCCCGAGACTAAGTGGAATCAGTTTTTAAATCCACTCGGTCTGCTAGTCGCTGTTTACGCCAAGATATACGCAGGGTGTCGCGCTACCTGGCCGCTGCTGCCTATTCCAGGAGTAATCTGCTGGATCAAGTACCGAGGTGTGTGGGTCGTGAAGCAACAAGGATACGCCGCAATGAGTATTTGTCGGCAATAAGCCATGTGTGTGCATGGCGCCGTAGGTGCGCGTGTTGTGTGCATCGCGGTGGTATGAGCCCCTGCCGCGTAGTTCATCGGCATAGTGAGCAGCAGCCACAGAGGACGCTTTAGAGCGCCGTCGCGGCGTTGGCCTCGGCGAGCGAAACGCGAGCGCCAGAATAGGGGAGGCGGGTTGCATTGTGCGCATGGTTAGCTAGTGGCCTAGATGGCCGGATAGTGCATGCGTGGGTTAGTTGGTTAGTGCGTGAGTGGCACAACATCTGGGCAGGTTGTTGCTCCGGTGACTGTGTGCGTGGTGGCCGGGGTAAGTGGTGTGCGTGCATCTGTGCTAGACCGAATATAAATCCCCTGTCTCTTTATTGATTGTGGAAGAGCCGTGTGTAGCCATGTAGCCACTGTAAAGAGGAAAATGATTGGGGCGTTCGTGGGCCCATGACGGCTTTCATGCGCCAACCGGAAAATCGTGTGTCCGTGTTCTTCTTCTTCTACCTCTAGCCGAGAGTGAGAGAAGGTTGTGGTTCCAACAATTGGTATCATGAGCTTGGTGTCTTGGGCGTGCTTGCCGTGTCGGAGGCGTGGCAGCGATGGCGGCGCTCGCCGGCGGCTGCGCGATGGCGCCCGGCCGTGTGTCGGCCCATGGAGGTGGGCACCGCTGTGGCTGTCATGAAGCGTGGCAGAGGCGGCGGGCGGTGACGTCGTACGTGCGGTGACCACGGAGGCCGCCGAGGCGCTGCGTGGTGGTGCGGCGGCGCAACATGGTGTGGCGGCATGGAGGCACTGCATGGCGGCATGGAGGCCGCGGGGTGCAGGACAATAAGACGCGGCGGAGAGCCGAGCGCGACCGGTGCGTGTTATGGGTGCGCACTGGATGCGTCGGGCGCGTCGGGACCGCGGGCGCGTCGGGACCGCGGGCGCTCGTACGAGCGTGCGGTTGACGTTGGGAGGAGGCGTATGTCGCCGTGGTGCTCGAGTCCGTGCTCGAGTTCAGCTACATCTTTCCGGCGTTTGTCGCTGGCGGCTACCATGACGGACGCGAGGCGGTACGCCAGAGCGCTCGATGCTGTCGGGTTCGCCGGGCGCTGGATGCGCTGCTGGACGTGCGGGACGACTGGTGCGGTCGGGCTCGTCTGGCGCGTTGAGTGCGCGCTGGACGGCGGGCGCGGAGGGACGCCAAGCGTGTGTCGCCGGTGGAGATGGTGCTCGGTGTATGTCGCCGGGTCGTGGACGGAGCATGGTGCGACCGGCGTCGCCGCGCGCAAGGTCAGGTCCGTGGCGGTGCGACCGGCGCCGATGCGCCGTGATCGGGTCCGCGGGCTAGGTCACGGCCGTGACGACGGCAATGACAGGAGCTACAACAATTCCGGCGACGGCGAGGTCATGGCTTAGGGGGAGAGTGTCGGCAATAAGCGATGTGTGTGTGCATGGCGCGTAGGTGCGCATGTTGTGTGCATCGCGGTGGTATGAGCCCCGGTTGCGTAGTTCATCGGCGTAGTTAGCAGCAGCCACAGAGGACGCTTTAGAGCGCGTCGTGCGTTGGCCTCGGCGAGCGAAACGCGAGCGCCTGAATAGGGGAGGCGGGTTGCATTGTGCGCATGGTTAGCTAGTGGCCTAGATGGCCGGATAGTGCATGCGTGGGTTAGTTGGTTAGTGCGTGAGTGGCACAAAATCTGGGCAGGTTGTTGCTCCGGTGACTGCGTGCGTGGTGGCCGGGTAAGTGGTGTGCGTCGTCTGTGCTAGACCGAATATAAATCCCCTGTCTCTGTATTGATTGTGGAAGAGCCGTGTGTAGCCATGTAGCCACTGTAAAGAGGAAAATGATTGGGGCGTTCGTGGGCCCGTGACGGCGTTCATGCGCCAACCGGAAAATCTTGTGTCCATGTTCTTCTTCTTCTACCTCTAGCCGAGAGTGAGAGAGGGTTGTGGTTCCAACAATTGGTATCATGAGCTTGGTGTTTTGGGCGTGCTTGTCGTGTCAGAGGCGTGGCAGCGATGGCGGCGCTACCGGGCGGCTGCGCGATGGCGCTCCGGGCCGTGTGTCGGCCCATGGAGGTGGGCGGCGCTGTGGCTGTCATGGCGCGTGGCGGAGGCGGCGGGCGGTGACGTCGTACGTGCGGTGACCGCGGAGGCCGCCGAGGCGCTGCGTGGTGGTGCGGCGGCGCAACATGGTGTGGCGGCGTGGAGGCACTGCATGGCGGCATGGAGGCCGCGGGGTGCAGGGCAATAAGACGCGGCGGAGAGCCGGGCACGACCGGGGCGTGTTATGGGTGCGCATCGATGGCGCTGGGCGCGTCGGGACATGGCGCCAGACGAGCGTGTGGTTGACGTTGGGAGGAGGCGTATGTCGCCGTGGTGCTCGAGTCCGTGCTCGAGTTCAGCTACATCCTTCCGGCGTTTGTCGCTGGCGGCTACCATGACGGACGCGGAGGCGGCACGCTGTGAGCGTCTGATGCTGTCGGGCTCGTCGGGCGCGTCGGATGCGCGCGGGACGTGCGGGACGCACTGGTGCGGTCGGGCTCGTCGGGCGCGTTGGGTGCGCGCGGGACATGCGGGGCGCGGAGGGACGCCAAGCGTGTGTCGCCGGTGGAGATGGTGCTCGGTGTATGTCGCCGGGGTCGTGACGGAGCATGGTGCGACCGGCGCCGCGGCGCAAGGTCAGGTCCGTGGCGGTGCGACCGGCGGCGTCGCGCGCCAGATCGGGTCCGCTGGCTAGGTCACGGCCGTGGCGACGGCAATGACAGGAGCTACAACAATTCCGGCGACGGCGAGGTCATGGCTTAGGGGAGAGTGTCGGCAATAAGCGATGTGTGTGTGCATGGCGCGTAGGTGCGCGTGTTGTGTGCATCGCGGTGGTATGAGCCCCGGTTGCGTAGTTCATCGGCGTAGTTAGCAGCAGCCACAGAGGACGCTTTAGAGCGCGTCGTGCGTTGGCCTCGGCGAGCGAAACACGAGCGCCTGAATAGGGGAGGCGGGTTGCATTGTGCGCATGGTTAGCTAGTGGCCTAGATGGCCGGATAGTGCATGCGTGGGTTAGTTGGTTAGTGCGTGAGTGGCACAAAATCTGGGCAGGTTGTTGCTCCGGTGACTGCGTGCGTGGTGGCCGGGGTAAGTGGTGTGCGTGCGTCTGTGCTAGACCGAATATAAATCCCCTATCTCTGTATTGATTGTGGAAGAGCCGTGTGTAGCCATGTAGCCACTGTAAAGAGGAAAATGATTGGGGCGTTCGTGGGCCCATGACGGCTTTCATGCGCCAACCGGAAAATCGTGTGTCCGTGTTCTTCTTCTTCTACCTCTAGCCGAGAGTGAGAGAAGGTTGTGGTTCCAACAATTGGTATCATGAGCTTGGTGTCTTGGGCGTGCTTGCCGTGTCGGAGGCGTGGCAGCGATGGCGGCGCTCGCCGGCGGCTGCGCGATGGCGCTCCGGGCCGTGTGTCGGCCCATGGAGGTGGGCACCGCTGTGGCTGTCATGAAGCGTGGCAGAGGCGGCGGGCGGTGACGTCGTACGTGCGGTGACCACGGAGGCCGCCGAGGCGCTGCGTGGTGGTGCGGCGGCGCAACATGGTGTGGCGGCATGGAGGCACTGCATGGCGGCATGGAGGCCGCGGGGTGCAGGACAATAAGACGCGGCGGAGAGCCAAGCGCGACGGTGCGTGTTATGGGTGCGCATCGATGCGCTGGGCGCTGTCCGGGACCGCTGGGCGCTGCTGGGCGCCAGACGAGCGCAAGGGTTGACGTTGGGAGGAGGCGTATGTCGCCGTGGTGCTCGAGTCCGTGCTCGAAGTTCAGCTACATCTTTCCGGGCGTTTGTCGCTGGCGGCTACCATGACGGACGCTGGAGGCGGTACGCCAGAGCGCCTGATGCTGTCGGGTTTGCCGGGCTGGCTGATGCGCTGCTGGACGGCGGGACGCACTGGTGCGGTCGGGCTCGTCGGGCGCGTTGAGTGCGCGCGGACGGCGGGCGCGGAGGGACGCCAAGCGCGGTGTCGCCCGGTGGAGATGGTGCTCGGTGTATGTCGCCGGGTCGTGACGGAGCATGGTGCGACCGGCGCCGCGGCGCAAGGTCAGGTCCGTGGCGGTGCGACCCGGCGTCGTCGCCGTGCTCGGGTCCCATGAGCTGGAAGTCACGGCCGGCGTGGCAGCGGCAATGACAGGAGCTACAACAATTCCGGCGACGGCGAGGTCATGGCTTAGGGGAGAGTGTCGGCAATAAGCGATGTGTGTGCATGGCGCGTAGGTGCGCATGTTGTGTGCATCAGCGGTGGTATGAGCCCCTGCGCGTAGTTCATCGGCGTAGTTAGCAGCAGCCACAGAGGACGCTTTAGAGCGCTGGGCTGCGGCGTTGGCCTCGGCGAGCGAACGCGAGCGCCTGAATAGGGGAGGCGGGTTGCATTGTGCGCATGGTTAGCTAGTGGCCTAGATGGCCGGATAGTGCATGCGTGGGTTAGTTGGTTAGTGCGTGAGTGGCACAAAATCTGGGCAGGTTGTTGCTCCGGTGACTGCGCGCGTGGTGGCCGGGTAAGTGGTGTGCGTCGCCTGTGCTAGACCGAATATAAATCCCTGTCTCTGTATTGATTGTGGAAGAGCCGTGTGTAGCCATGTAGCCACTGTAAAGAGGAAAATGATTGGGGCGTTCGTGGGCCCGTGACGGCGT
Source organism: Aegilops bicornis (assembly GCA_021605145.1). Lineage (NCBI taxonomy): Eukaryota > Viridiplantae > Streptophyta > Magnoliopsida > Poales > Poaceae > Aegilops > Aegilops bicornis. Next base: position 801,427,491 of record CM038673.1, read on the forward strand.
TCATGCGCCAACCGGAAAATCTTGTGTCCGTGTTCTTCTTCTTCTACCTCTAGCCGAGAGTGAGAGAGGGTTGTGGTTCCAACAATTGGTATCATGAGCTTGGTGTCTTGGGCGTGCTTGTCGTGTCGGAGGCGTGGCAGCGATGGCGGCGCTTCGCCGGGCGGCTGCGCTGATGGCGCCCGGGCCGTGTGTCGGCCCATGGAGGTGGGCGGCGCTGTGGCTGTCATGGTGGCGCTGCGGGCGGAGGCGGCGGGCGGTGACGTCAGACGTCGCGGTGACCGCGAGGCCGCCGAGGCGCTGCGTGGTGCGGCGGCGCAACATGGTGTGGCGGCGTGGAGGCACTGCATGGCGGCATGGAGGCCGCGGGGTGCAGGGCAATAAGACGCGGCGGAGAGCCGGGCGCGACCGGTGCGTGTTATGGGTGCGCACTGGATGCGTCGGGCGCGTCGGGACCGCGGGCGCTCGTACGAGCGTGTGGTTGACGTTGGGAGGAGGCGTATGTCGCCGTGGTGCTCGAGTCTGTGCTCGAGTTCAGCTACATCCTTCCGGCGTTTGTCGCTGGCGGCTACCATGACGGACGCGGAGGCGGCACGCTGTGGCGTCGATGCTGTCGGGCTCGTCGGCGCGCCGGATGCGCTGGACGGTCTGGGGCCTTGACCGGTGCGGTCGGGCTCGTCGGTAGCGTTAGATGTAGCGCGGGACATGCGGGGCGCGGAGGGACGCCAAGCGTGTGTCGCCGGTGGAGATGGTGCTCGGTGTATGTCGCCGGGGTCGTGACGGAGCATGGTGCGACCGGCGTCAGTGCGCAAGGTCAGGTCCGTGGCGGTGCGACCGGCGTCGATGCGCCGTATCGGGTCCGCGGGCTAGGTCACGGCCGTGACGACGGCAATGACAGGAGCTACAACAATTCCGGCGACGGCGAGGTCATGGCTTAGGGGGAGAGTGTCGGCAATAAGCGATGTGTGTGTGCATGGCGCGTAGGTGCGCGTGTTGTGTGCATCGCGGTGGTATGAGCCCTGCCGCGTAGTTCATCGGCGTAGTTAGCAGCAGCCACAGAGGACGCTTTAGAGCGCGTCGTGCGTTGGCCTCGGCGAGCGAAACGCGAGCGCCTGAATAGGGGAGGCGGGTTGCATTGTGCGCATGGTTAGCTAGTGGCCTAGATGGCCGGATAGTGCATGCGTGGGTTAGTTGGTTAGTGCGTGAGTGGCACAAAATCTGGGCAGGTTGTTGCTCCGGTGACTGCGTGCGTGGTGGCCGGGGTAAGTGGTGTGCGTGCGTCTGTGCTAGACCGAATATAAATCCCCTATCTCTGTATTGATTGTGGAAGAGCCGTGTGTAGCCATGTAGCCACTGTAAAGAAGTAAAGAATTGGGGCATTCGTGCGCCCGCGGCGGCGTTCGTGCGCCGACCGGAAAATCTTGTGTCCGTGTTCTTCTTCTTCTACCTCTAGCCGAGAGTGAGAGAGGGTTGTGGTTCCAACAATTGGTATCATGAGCTTGGTGTCTTGGGCGTGCTTGTCGTGTCGGAGGCGTGGCAGCGATGGCGGCGCTCGCCGGCGGCTGCGCGATGGCGCTCCGGGCCGTGTGTCGGCCCATGGAGGTGGGCGGCGCTGTGGCTGTCATGGCGCGTGGCGGAGGCGGCGGGCAGTGACGTCGTACGTGCGGTGACCGCGGAGGCCGCCGAGGTGCTGCGTGGTGGTGCGGCGGCGCAACATGGTGTGGCGGCGTGGAGGCACCGCATGGCGGCATGGAGGCCGCGGGGTGCAGGGCAATAAGACGCGGCGGAGAGCCGGGCGCGACCGGTGCGTGTTACGGGTGTGCACTGGATGCGTCGGGCGCTGCCGGGATCATGGCGCCAGACGAGCGTGTGGTTGACGTTGGGAGGAGGCGATGTCACCGTGGTGCTCGAGTCCGTGCTCGAAGTTCAGCTACATCCTTCCGGGCGTTTGTCGCTGGCGGCTACCATGACGGACGCGAGGCGGCACGCCTGTGAGCGCCTCGATGCTGTCGAGCTCGTCGGGCGCGGCCGGATGCGCTGCTGGACGTGCGGGACGACCGGTGCGGTCGGGCTCGTCGGGCGCGTTGGGTGCGCGCGGGACATGCGGGGCGCGGAGGGACGCCAAGCGTGTGTCGCCGGTGGAGATGGTGCTCGGTGTATGTCGCCGGGGTCGTGACGGAGCATGGTGCGACCGGTGTCAGTGCGCAAGGTCAGGTCCGTGGCGGTGCGACCGGCGTCGATGCGCCGTATCGGGTCCGCGGGCTAGGTCACGGCCGTGACGACGGCAATGACAGGAGCTACAACAATTCCGGCGACGGCGAGGTCATTGGCTTAGGGGGAGAGTGTCGGCAATAAGCGATGTGTGTGTGCATGGCGCGTAGGTGCGCGTGTTGTGTGCATCGCGGTGGTATGAGCCCCATGCGTAGTTCATCGGCGTAGTTAGCAGCAGCCACAGAGGACGCTTTAGAGCGCTGCGGCGTTGGCCTCGGCGAAATAAACGCGAGCGCCTGAATAGGGAGGCGGGTTGCATTGTGCGCATGGTTAGCTAGTGGCCTAGATGGCCGGATAGTGCATGCGTGGGTTAGTTGGTTAGTGCGTGAGTGGCACAAAATCTGGGCAGGTTGTTGCTCCGGTGACTGCGTGCGTGGTGGCCGGGGTAAGTGGTGTGCGTGTGTCTGTGCTAGACCGAATATAAATCCCCTGTCTCTGTATTGATTGTGGAAGAGCCGTGTGTAGCCATGTAGCCACTGTAAAGAGGGAAATGATTCAGGCGTTCGTGGGCCCGTGACGGTGTTCGTGCGCCGATCGGAAAATTTTGTGTCCGTATTTTTCTTTTTCTACCTCTAGCCAAGAGTGAGAAAGGGCTGTGGTTCCAACAGTATTGCCGCTACTTCACGTCAATTGATTCAAGCAAGAGTACTTCTCATGTGAAGACAAGGACAAGGTTATTGATTGGACTTGATGGCTATTGCTTACGTGAAGGACAGAAGACCAGTACTAGATAAGCATTAGATCGGATTTGTTTTTCTACATCCAGCCAAAGCATATTATCAGCGGTTGAAAGTTACGACGAATAGCAACTGGAAGGATTGGTCTCCGCCTCGGTCTTTGCCCTCGCGCTGGTCGCAAGTCCCCGCCCCGTACCCTCCGACCCGGCACCGCTGCTGGATTCGCCTCTACTGCTTTGGCCGTAGCCGCCCGCCTGCCGCAGTGGCGATCTTGTTTACGGCTGATCAAACCTCACCTGACCCGGCTTCCCATCTACTGCTGTGCCGCCCGGTTTGCCTCGGCCGTTGACCCGTCAGTATGCCTTTGCTGCTGTACTCGGACGCCGGCTTGTTTCTGCCGTCCGAGCCGTTGTTTCTATGATCCGGACTTTGCACGGCCTCTGCTACGACCCGGACTCTGTCGTCCACGCAAACTTACCGCTGCAGCTTCAAGCGGGACTCGCTTCTGTTGTGAGCCGCCTGCCGTCTCACTTCGAGTCGCCTCCCATGGTCACCATCGCGGTGCTTGCTTCATCCATGCTATCTGCTGCAGCAACCCGCTGACACGTCTGAAGCCGCAACGCCCCTGATGCAACATTTCACCAAGGAATAAAAACAAGCAGAAAAGCGTTGAACACACAATGGATCACAAGAGCGCATGCATTGGGGTCATGCTGGGTCACCACAGCGTCAGATATTATTACTTGTGGAGAACTGACATCCAGAAATGAAGACCAGTATTGATGCATGAGGTCATCTGGATAAAGTATTTGTTAAGGATCAGCAAGATGTAAAGCAGAAGAGCTACGACAGCATCTCGCGAGGTCCTCAAGGGGATTAACGAAAAATCCTTTGGATAAATATAAGGACCAAAGCAACAGTACTGAAAGGTTATCTACGGATGTCACATGCGGATCATCTGTCATACGGACAAATCAGGTGATATCCATCTAAGTCCATGTTAATTAACACGTTGTTTTCATCAGGCAACAATTACTCTGGCCTGTAATATTTTTTATGCAGGACGGCTATTAAAAGAAAACGAGGTGGTGTTATACCGCGGAGGCACGTTCAGCTGTGCTGCGTGGCTTCATGGGCACGCGTGTCGTGCTCCAGTTTACATCAAAACGCGCCAGCTGACTCGCCCATCCGTGCCGCCTTACAACGCCACGGATGACTCGCCCGTCTGCCCTCGCAGCGAGGTTCACGTGTATGTGCCGGCTTACAAACTTTGCAGCCGACTCAGCCGTCCGCACCGGTTTACCACGCCGCGGCCGGTTCACCCGTGAGCAACTTCAACTCCACCTAGCGATCATCGATTTCATGGCGAATTATTTCCGCCTGGCACATCAGGTGATATTCATCTAAAATATATTTTATTGGCATATATTATTTTTGTCAAAGAGCAGTTTATCTTTGCCTTGGTCTGCAATATTGTTGATGCAGGACAGTTGTTCACTACATCAAAACGGCGTGGTTAACTCGCCCGTCCACGTCGGTTTACAACACCGCGGCCGGTTCATCTGTTTGAGCCGCCTATGATGCTGAGGTCATCTTTTCCGTCCATTTCTCGTGGCCTGGTCTACATTAACATACCGGGCCGCACCTGTCTGCATGAGCTGCTTATTGAGTATGAGCAAGTCACTGCTTGGGTAGCCGGTTTTCTTCCAACAAAATGGAGGCAAATTATCATCAACCGTCGTCAGCGCTGGAGGGTTCAGTGGACATGTGCATAAGTTGCCGCCACTACAGTTTGGTTAGTTTCAAATAGCCGGTTGGAAGGAACCATTGGCCGAGTTGCTGACACGGCTCATATGGGATCATTTATAACCCGCCGCAGTCACCTCAACCTTCTGTGGATTCACATCGTGCTATCAACACCAATGATATACAAGTTATGCCGGTTTATATGTGACACTCAAATATTTTTATTTTTGTTTTTCAACAAATAACTTTGTTGGATTTGAAGAAGGTCATTTAAATTCTTCCAAAAAAAACCTCTCTCTCAGAACTTTTTCCCTTGGCAAGGATTTTATCTTTGTATCTTCTTCAACCCTGGTGTTTGGTTAATGAGAACCTTCCTTCTGATTGTTCCCTCCTCATATATATTTTCTTGGATATTATTTTCTTTTAAAAAGAAACCCTATGAGTTTTGGGGCTTCTTTCATTTTGAAACCACCGATGGTTTTACCATGCCTCATGTGGTAAAACCTCCCAAAACCCCTCCTTCCTCTTTGGAGCAATCTAAACTTTCTGTTCCAACAAGTCCAACCCATTTTTGGATTTTATTTCATTTATTTTATTTCCCAAAACAATTCTGTCATTTATTTTAAGCCTGGGTGATTTACAAAGCAAGTACCTAATTCCCTTTGAGTTTTGATCTCAAACTAACTCCTCTGGATAGTCTTTAGCACCCCAACCTAGATCCATCAAGATCCACTCTTCCTATTTTCAAAATTTTCAAGTTTCAACCTCTGCAAGTTTGGACCAGATTTGTCAAATTTGGTGAAATTCATATTTCCTCTTCCCCAAAAATTCTACCAAAATTCAGGCAGCCCCCAGATGCAATGAGAGGCCAACCCACCAAAAATCAGCTCAAAGAAAATTCCCCACATGCCAAAATCATTTCTTCGAACACTTGGCCGGCACTGTTCTCCTGCACTTTCGTAAAGTTCAGAGTTTCAGAGTTTGCGGTCGTTTTTCACGAGAGTTGTCATCGATCACCCGTCGCCCTGGCGCGTTCGCACGGCCCTTCTCCTTGACCAGAGCACCGCACGCCTCTCTCGGACGGACGCAGTGTCGGTGGCGGCGAAGCATCGCCAACGCCGGCAGCCTCTGCGGTGGCAGAGCCACCCGTGGCGGCCAACAGAGCTGGCTGCTCACGCCGTGCTGCGGCGCCGCCTAACGCCTAGCCCTCAATGGCCTCATGCATGCCAACACCTCAAGAGCACCGCTGCGGGTTCGGCAAGCACAGGCGCGCCCTCTGCCGCCGACGGGCTCAAGGCTGCTGCCTGCTCCGTCGCAGCCACCCAGGGAGCCTAATCCAAACTTGATTAGCACCTAAATGGAACCGGTTAACCTCCACGTTGACGCCCAACTCCCTGAACTCCCCGACCAAGCACTGCGCCGCCGTAACCATCGCCGGTGATCCCCGTTCACGGCCACCGCCTCGGATCGCCTATAAAAAGGGGCCCCGAGCTCGCTCTTGAGTACGCACCACCACTGCACCCCACCAACATCCCGCCAAGCCACTAGGAGGACCTCGAGGAGGTCTCCTCCCCCAACTCCGGCCGCGCCGATCCGCCTCGGCCACTAGCCGGTGAGGCCACCCTCGCCGCCCAAACCTCGTCAGTAGCCTCCTCGAGCACCAACTGAGCTGGCCCAAGCTTCATTTTGACCTTCGCAGCCCTCCCCGGCGAGATCCAACTCCACCCGAAGTCGCCGTCCGCCGGAGCAAGGGGCCGCCCGTCGATGTGGTGCTCACGACAACCACCACTACCACCCACCGACAAGGAAGGACACGCTGAACACGTAGGTACCGCCCGATCCCCCTGCCTCGCCGTGGATCGCCGCAGGCGACCACCACAGCTCTCGGGCGCCGGTGGGCTCTGTTCTTCCCCGTTTGAGTTTTCAAACCTGACGGGTGGGACCCGCCTGTCAGCCTCTCTTTTCTTTTAAACGAACCATTTTCTGAAAACGTATTCGGGCAAATACGCTTTCAGTCAAGCGCGTTTTCTGGTCTTTTCTGTTCAGCCCTCGAGAAGTTTCGCTTTCATTACGTAAAGGTCCTCGGATTAAAACCCTTATAACTTTTAAATGTAAAAGGATTTTGATTGATTCTTTTCTGTCCTCTTTAAAATTTTGTCTAGTTGTTTATCAGATATATTTGAAAAATATGTGGAACACTTTTCTGTGCACTCACGGTATTTACGATAAGTATGTATTTTCTTATACCGTAGATACCGGAGGAGGTGACGGAACCGCGAACTTCGCCAAGCTAGACTCCGACTACTCCGAACCAGGCAAGCATGTTTGAACTTTTGATATGATGAGTGTCTTTGACATGTTTGCATTAAGTAGTTCATGGCATGTTTATGAGCATCTAGATGAATGTCATATTTCATGCAAAGTTGAGGCAAGTGAATTTCGATGATCCATAAGTTGTTGGATGTGAGTTGGCATGGCCATGTGATGGCATGAGGATGGGTAAGATGGCAGTGTTGTAGCATGCTAGTCTTATGCCAGACTATTTGACTCCAAAGGTCAACATGAATCAGTCCAGCTCCGTCCGTTTTCCCTACCTGTACTACCACATGTTTTCCGCAAGGAATATGGCTTAGTAAGTTGCAAACCACTTTCCTGGTACACACCAAATAGAGAGGCCGGGATGAGGGTTCCATGGCACTGGATTAAAGCCCGTCATCCGGTCAGGGGGCATGGGTGTTTCCGGTCGGGACCGAAAGGGGGCACCCCTTAGAGCGCTGCCAGATATAAATTTGATCCCATGCTATTCGAGGTTGTGATCTCCCGTCTCAAAGTTTTTCTTGAACGTTGTCTAGGATGATTCCTGGCATCGTGAGGTGGGATGGTGTGTGCTGGTTAGATGCGTTTCTACCGAAATACCATAAGCGGAACTAGTCCTCGTGATCACGGAATCCGCTGGCTGTGGATAATTAGTACAAACTCTGCAGAGTCAAAAATCATTTGAATCATCTTATCCATGTCCAAGTATTGTGTTCGACTTATTCCGTCAAGTGTCGGTCTAAGTGACAAAAACTCCGGTGAACCACATGAGTGATAAGTCCGGTTAAATGTTTATTCCTTAGGATGGACTAACCCGTCTATTATTGTGTGTTGAATATTTCTTATGAGTATTATATCCTTGTGAATTTGTCAGACATGAATGATGGAATATAAGCCCTTTCTGCAATGTCGCTCAGACGTCCGACTGTGGCACGCTTGTTATTTACTTTCGATATAAGCCCTTTCCGCGATGTCACTCAGACGTCCGACTGTGGCACACTTGTTGTTTACTTTTGATATAAGCCCTTTCTGCGATGTCGCTCGGGACGTTCGATCGCGGGCACGCTTGTTATTTACTTTCGATATAAGCCCTTTCTGCGATGTCGCTCAGACGTCCGACTGTGGCACACTTGTTATTTACTTTTGATATAAGCCCTTTCTGCGATGTCGCTCAGACGTCCGACTGTGGCACGCTTGTTATTTTACTTTCGATATAAGCCCTTTCTGCGATGTCGCTCCGACGTCCGACTGTGGCACGCTTGTTATTTTACTTTCGATATAAGCCCTTTCTGCGATGTCGCTCAGACGTCCGACTGTGGCATGTATGTCATTTATTTTCAATATAAGCCCTTTATGTGGTGTCGCTTACACGCCTAACCGCGGCATGTTTATTTATTCGCTTACCCTTCGAGGCGCCGCTGCATAATTCGATCGGTTTTCATTTATTTTGTTGGGATTTCGAAAGGACTACCGCCCGACTTCCTTTTTACTTATCATGTTGTGCAAATATTTATTATTTGAATGTGCTTTGTTATTTGCTCATGACGCATTCATGCATGCATTTGTTATATGTTATGTCCGAACTGTCTTGCGAGTACTTTCAAAGTATTCACCTGGTTGTTGATTTGGCCAGATGTTGATGAAGGCGATCTCATGGATGAAGAATTCGATAGCGAGTCCGACGCCTAGAGGAGTCCCAGTCAGTCTCGTGCGACCTTGGATTTGGTCACTGTATTATATCCGCTTCCGCTACCCAAATAAATTCATCGAGCCTCACCTCGACGCTCGATGAGCTGCCAGTTTAGGAGTCATATTACCCACTCCACTGTGTTATTCCGCTACCACTTTATTCTCGAGTCAGTAGTATGTCACCCCACACCATTGTGTCATATCCGCCATTATGTATAATTATTGACGTGCATGTAATAATTTGTTGAGCAGCCTCGGCTCAACTCTGTAATATATTTAATGCTACTGGCTTTCTGTATCAAGATTTTGTCTAACAGTACGGAGGATTTTCCTCATACTGGACTCAAAAGATCGATTCTCAATAATCATTTTTATTGGAAGAACCGGTCGTGACATTATATCACGGTCAAATATGGAGAGTCTCAAGCCAACTCCTCGAGTCACCTTTGAGGCTCGGGGGCTACGATGACATGACTCAGAAAATCTTGCCGCTTTTAGCAAATTTAAGAACCCTGTGACGATGGAGGGAAGGATAGCCCGGTCCCGGAGGCTACTGTTATATTCATGACAATTAAAAGGCCATCAGAAAATTTCCGGCTTATAAAGTATATGTCAGTTACAAATCCCGGCTCAATGAAGAAGTTTCGGGTCATCAGAAAGGAGTCCGGTTTACAATCCGGCTAAAGGGAAGTCAGTCTCACTGAAGCTCTCAAATATCCGGTTTACAATCCGGTTCAAGAGAAATCTGTTCTCCCACAAAGCTCTGAAGCTCTCAAATCCGGTTTAAAAATGTCCGGTTCAAAAAGGAATTAACTTCTTGCAAGTTCGAGTTTAAAGGCCGTCAGAAAATTTCCGGCTGAAAATGAAGATTCCGGTTTAAAATTCGGTTCAAGGGAAAGATGTCTCCCACAAAGATTTGAAGCTCTCAATATCCGGTTTAACATCCGGTTCAAGAAGGATTTATCTCTTGCAAAAAGTTAAAGGGTGCCAAAGAGGACCTGCTGCCATGATGCGCGGTACGTATATGGGTATCATGCCTTATTGGCTTATCATATTATTGATCACTTGGGGGCTTGGTCATGTCTGAATCATAGTCACACCTCTTGATCGGCGCAATGCCACAATATCACTTGGGGGCTTGGTCGCGTCTGAACCATAGCAACGCCATTTGGTAGGCGAAAATCCATAACATCACTTGGGGACTTGGTCATGTCTGAACCATAGTCACGCCTCTTGATCGGCCTAGTGCCACAAAGATCATTTGGCGGCTTTGGTCGAACCGAACCATCGCTACACCTCTTGATCGGTGTAATGCCAACACATCATTTGGGGACCTGTCCGACTCGAACCATAGCTACGCTTTGTTTGGGGCTTGGTCATGTCCGACCATGGTAATACCTCTTGATCGGCTTAAAGCCTCATTTGCAAATGATTTTATCTTTGCCTTTGCTTGAATTCTGTTCATTTTTGCTAAAGACCTTTTACTTTTGTTGCGTTTTTAAACCGACATTGTTAATCCGGTTCGACTATCAATTACAAATTGATGTAACACGGTCAAATCTTAATCCCGAGACTATCTCGCCCGGTCTGATTTTCTGTTACCATCCTATTATGGAGTAAACCGTGTTCACTAACCCGGCTTGACTTTCAATTACAAGTTGTCAAGACATGATCAAATCATAATCCGGAGACTATCAGCCCGGTCTGGTTTGACTACGAAGTCGCCAAGATATATATGGTTAAACCAATGTTTATCACAACCCGCACGGTTTTATCATAAACCGCACAAGATGAAAGAATTTATCATTACTCAAGATTGGGGTTATCACCCTTACTACAAAAAGTTGGTAAACCAATGATGTGATTCAATGTCACAGGTATGATATATTTCATATTTGATTATTCTTAAGTGCAGCCTTGGTTATAAACCTGGGTTATATGTTGGGCATTATGATTCGTCCGTGATAAACCGCTAGGACACTTTAAACTTGTTGTATGCAGAAACAGGTTGAATAAAGCATGATGATAAATTATCCGTGTTTATTAAACCGGACTGGCTTTAAGACGATAAGTCGCCAAAGATATGATGAGAAATTATCCAAAGTGTTTGTTAACCCGGCCTGGCTTTTGGACTATAAGTCGCCAGTACATATTTGGATTGCGCCATTGGAATCATGCGCTTATAAATCATTGGGTTATATTATTCAAATAGCCAAACTTGGCTGAATTTTCATTATGATATTGAATGGATAAGGTTTTTCATACCAGATTATATTATCTTGAATAGCAAACATGGCTAGATTTTTATTATGGTTATTAATAACCGGTATTATTGAGGTTTTCAAAGTCGCTTAGCGCAATGGCTATTATTCTATCAAAGGATATGATTAATTCTACAATGGAAGGAATAGTCCCAAGTCACCGTGAGGCTTACGACCCGGCACTTGGGGGCTACATTATTCAAATTGAGATTACATCAAATATGCAAGTCTCATGTCGCTGAAAGCGTGCACCATGACACTTGGGGGCTAATGCAAAGTCATTTTTATTGGCCTTATTGAAGACCCGACTCATTACATCATAATGAGATGGCCCTTGGGGCTACCAATTGCTCCTATCAACAATTCAAGGTACACAAGTCTTAAAGGTCTATTGCTCAGTTGGTAAAGCACAAAGCTCTTAACCTTGTGGACGTGGGTTCAAGCCCCATGATGGGGGGTACATTATATGATGTTCTTTTCAAAGAAGTATATATAAAGTAGTACCAGCTCAATATTATCTTACTGAGCCGACCCTTGGGGGCTACACGCTATTGTTGAAATCTACATGATTATATTTATAAAGTCCCTGCTCATTATGGCATAATGACCCGGCACTTGGGGGCTACATATATGGAGTATTCAGTTTTTACTAGTGACTGATGACAAAATGGATTTCTTCAAAGTGGCAGTAATTATATGGAAACAAGTCTCAAATCATCGCTTTGTTCTGTTCAAGACTTGGGGGCTACAGGTAATATAGATATAAGGAAGAAATATATTCCAATTTTCAGTTTGGAGCAAACCAGATTGACCCGGCATCACCAATCATTATGACCCGTGTCCGCAACACTCATAACCCGACGTCATCAATAATCATGAACCGGCGTTGGTAACAATCATGAACCGGCGTTGGAAACAATCATGACCTGAAATTATCAGTTTTCATAACCCGGCAATTTTGGTAATATTAAACCGACAAGTTTTACATCTTCCAACCGGTTGAATATGAGATGAGTATTTCAAGACCAATATTTCTTAAGCCGGTGCTTTGGAAGCCGACTCAAGTGGATTATCCTTCACAATATTTTTCTATGAGAAACCAACGTCAGCAATTTGAGTATGAAGCTGCTTATTGACCCGGATTTTCTAGAAGGACGAATGACAAAGACTTAAGGATGATCAGGTGTCGGTTTACAAGAATTCTTAACCCGGAGCATAACCTGTCAAATTTGTTCTTGTGTTTATTTTGCAGCATAAGTTTACCATGGATAGATCCAAGCTAAACTTGGGGGCTAATGTCGGGGATATACCCCGCGGCGTAAACCGGCCAGAAGTATAACCCGCCGGACTTGGCGGTTTATTTGAGATCACGCCGACACTTGGCGATTCACTAGTAACCCGCTCGACCTGGCGGTTTACAAGCAACCCACCCGACATTATAACTCACTAGTAACCCGGAGGGGGTTAGACGGATGACGAGACCCAAGGCCCGTAAGGCGGTTCACGCTTAATGGTGCGCCCGGTTGATGAGGAAAGCGTAAGGACTATTCTCCTACAAAGGAAGCAAGACTAGGACTCCAATTGTAATAGAGTAATCCTAGTCCAACTAGGACTAGTCATGTAAACCGCCCTTCAACATATATAAGGAGGGGCAGGGCTCCCCAAACAGGGGAGAGGACAAGCAAGAAACAATCTCTAGAGCTAGACACAACTAGAGGAGAGCCGGTTTACGGCTACTCCCTCGTGATGATAATGAAATCTAGCCTCAAACAACATGTAGGGTTGTTACCGGATGATGTTTCCCGGGGCCCGAAGCTGTCTAAACCCTTGTCTTGTTATGCGCCTCGAGTCCGCTCAACCCCTCTCAAGCTACCACATAGATGCGTTGGCCTCGCGACTAAGTCCTCACACTAAGGACATCTGACGTGTTAATTCCACGACAGGTACCGTTTAGAAACGGGTACGTGAACCACGTACGCGCACTTTTCATCTGTACTGTTCATTGATGGCGACGGCAAAATGCGTTGTTTCAAAAATAAATATAAAAACCATAAAAAGGGAATCCTTCTGGTACATCTGAGATTATCCGCTGGTGAGATCGTTCTCCGCCTACACAGTTAGAACCTTTCATATCTTGACTCAATTATCCACTGTCTGCAACTACATTCATAAGCACCAACGAATTTGACAAGAGACATCCTGTTATTGCTCAATGACTACTATGTCAAGCTTCATCTCGTGCATGAATGACTACATTCAACATCATCTACAATGTCAGTACCCTCACCGACAACAACATCATATACAATATCACAAACCTTCCGACGTGGAAATGCTCACATTGGCACAGCCCGCATGCGCCGAGCCACATCATCTACAACACTCCAAGAAAACACCTTTGAGAGGGGATCGCAACTTGACCATCAATGTCGTCAGATCCAACCAGGAAGATCAAACTTGTGAGAGACAACAAGGCCACAAAGGAAGCAATACTCAGTGCCAAAAAGGAACGGACAAGAGACCAAATGACCAAATCATGGTTCATATCTTCTGTTCTCAAATTAACCATGATACATACAGTATAGATGTTAACCCAATCCTCTTAATGTTTCTCTTCTACTTTGGATGCATCAGATATGCCTACCTAGGAAGCAATCACACATGTAAACATGCATATGAACAGTCACACACCCAAACACAAAAAGTCTTCTTACAAAGATCAAGACACTCGGCGGCTGTGGCTAACTCACTTTGGAGCTGCACAGAGGGATGTAGCTGTGGGTTTGGCCCGGATGTTGCTCCTGTGTGTCCCTCTGGGCTGACCTAACACAACCGGGTGGAGAGGTCCACTGGTCAAAGCCCATCATTCGGAAGTCAAAGGGCTAGATCTCGTGGTCAACCGCTACAGGGTTAGGCGGGACAGGGGCCTTGGGGGTAGCAATCCCACTGGAGTGTCGCACCGGCCCCTTATACATGGGGGTGGTGTTATGGCATGTCTGAAGAGGCGGCATGCGTCTCCAGGGTGTGGCCCCCCTCACGGACGGCGCCGCAGCCGGCACCTGTAGGGGGGAAACGGATCCGTCGGGTCTACACGGAGAGGATGTAGCTGTGGGTTTGGCCCGGATGTTTCTCCCAGGTGTCCCACTAGGCCGACCTAACACAACCGGGTGGAGAGGTCCACTGGTCAAAGCCCGTCCTTGGAAAGTCAAAGGGCTAGATCTCGTGGTCAACTGCTCTATGGTTTGGCGGGATGGGGGCCCTGTGGGGTAGATATGCCATAGGAGCGTCGCACCGGCCCCTCATACACCAAAAGATACCTACAGATTCTTGCACATTGCTATGATTATGTCAAAGTCGGTATTGATTGCCCTCAAGAAGTGGTCAGATGGACTTTGCATGATTGGACATGGAAACCCAGCATTTGAGAAGTGCTACTACAACAGAACAAGGCCATAGGGTAAGATATGGGAAACAGGGCCATCTACAACAGGAATAAAGCTGCAGCAACAAGGATCATACAAGAAAAGAGAAACTGTTGTCACGAATATATAGTTTTGTTCCTAACAATGCAACTTGGACATAGACAACGCTGATTCAGTGGATGAAGCAAATAATAGCATGCCACTCGATTAGCAACTCATGCGATCTTAGAGTAGCTAAAGACGACCCATGTATCTCGTCTAAGAAAATAAAGCTAACTCTCTCCGCGTAACTTGATACCGCCATTCCACTCATGGTAAATTTAAAGTGGTATGAGCAGAGTTAATAATTAATACTGCAGAGAAACACGCGTTCACCTACATGCAAGCCAATGTTTCCCAAAAGAAGAGGATATTCCCATTTGAGAGCAAGCAAATCCGATCGAAAAGTCCAAAAACCTCCGTGCTGCTTTGATACATTGTGAAGATGACTGTGCACCTAGTGCTGGCAAGTTTCTTGAGTGTTACCATCAAGAGGAGTGCAGAAACACTGCATCAAGAAGAAACAAGAGAAATAAGTTACATGGTGCGATTTACCCTGCGGTTATACATAAGAATCAGAAGGGTTAAATATAATGATGGAGAGGAGAAATAACCTGTCAAGGTGATACAGAGGCTCATCGATGAACAAAACATGCGGCCTCATCACAAGCTCCGTCGCGATGCTGGCCCGCCTCCTCTCGCCAGTCGGAAGCCTCTTTATGAAGCAGTGCCCACCAATGAGTTTGTCAGCATAGTCACCTAACGACATGTGCGTCACCCGCCCCTTGGAGTAGGGCATGTGCATCACCATCCAGCCGGCGCACTGTGCCATCCAGGAGCACCTTCCCTTCGATGGCATTAATGACCTCGGCCATGAGGCTGCAACTCTTATATTAATCCCCAATTACATCTCTAAAATTTACCTCTCTAGGGTCTAGGCTGTCAATTTTGCTTTCTGCATATGTATTTTTCATTGATATTAGATTGTTCGTGATTCCTCCATGGCTGATGACTCAATTCATAAGCCGATGCATATCGTGTGCAAACAGGACACTCTCCTGCCACTACCGAAACAGGGGCCGGTGCCGACGGGTTAAATTTATGCCGAGGGCGGCCGTCGCCCTACTCCAGGACATGCCGACAGCTGGAACGAGGCCGTCGGCGTACGTCGACAGTCGGGCTATCCAGAGCTATGCCGACAGCCACCGTCAGCACAGGTCAGCCGTCGGCATAGATGCGGGCCCGGCGGCCCCGCTCGTGACGTGCGGCTAACGGCGTCCGATCTATGCCGTCGGCACATATGCGTGTGCCACCTCATCGATCCGGACCACACCGACCACCCCCTATGCCGACGGCTGCCGTCGGCATAGATGCCATGTCATCGATCCGCGACGCGCCGTCCACCTGCCCCTGGCCTAGGCTTTGCCGTCGGCATAGTTTTTCTATAGAATTTTTCTGTTTTACATATTATTATTTAATTTACGTACATGTAACATGTGTTAATATAAGCAAAAATACCTCACTTTTGGAATCAATACGGAGGGGTGTGCCCCATCACAGACGACGCCAAATGGGCCGACACCTGGAGGGGGGGAACAGCCGCATCGGGTCTTTACGAAGGGGACGTTGCTCCCACTTGTTTATATGGGATGACCTACCACAACCGTGTGGTGTTGCGGCATGTCTGAAGAGGCGGCACGCGTCTCCTGAGTGTGGTCCCCCTCACGGACGGCGCCGCGGCCGGCACATGGAGGGGGGAAACGGACGCGTCGGGTCTATAGGGAGGAGATGCAGCTGTGGGTTTGGCCCGGATGTTGCTCCCAGGTGTCCCTCTGGGTTGACCTAACACAACCGGGTGGAGAGGTCCACTGGTCCAAGCCCGTCCTTGGGATGTCAAAGGGCTAGATCTCGTGGTCAACTGCTCCAGGGTTAGGCGGGACGGGGGCTCTGGGGGTAGCAATGCCACCGGAGTGTCGCACCGGCCCCTCATACATGCGGGGTGGTGTTGTGGCATGTCTGAAGAGGCGGCGTCTCCGGGGTGTGGCCTCCCTCACGGACGGCGCCGCCGCCGGCACCTGTAGGGGGGAAACCGACGCGTCGGGTCTACACAGAGGGGATGTAGCTGTGGGTTTGGCCCGGCCCTGGTGTCCCTCTGGGCTGACATAACACAACCGGGTGGAGATGTCCATCGTCAAAGCCCATCCTTGGGAAGTCAAAGGGCTAGATCTCGTGGTCAATCGCTCAAGGGTTAACCGGCGGGGCCTCGGGAGGTAGCAATGCCACCGGAGCATTGCACCGCCCCTCATACATCTTGAGGTGGTGATGTGGCATGTCTGAAGAGGCGGCACGCGTCTCCAGAGTGTTGCCCCCCTCACGGACGGTGATGACACAGTAGTAGACGTTCTACGGTAATGGTGCGGCGTGAATATTATTAAATACTCGGAGCGCGATAAAATCTTGAGTTTTTTACACGACATGGGCACATGTGCTGTAGGAATGATGGTATTTTTTCATAATTTTTGGTAATGGATAAGTATCCGAACACTTCCCTCTACGAGGATTGCCCTTCGCATGACTACGACTGTGGCCGTTGGCCTCCGGGGGCTAGCATGCCGCCAATCTTCCCTATGCGGCCTCTCACAAAGCTGAAAGTGTTTTGGCGGTTGCAAACGCCCGGCACGCATCTCGGGGGTGTGGCCCCCTCACGGACGGCACCGCGGTCGGCACTGGAGGGAAGCAGACGCGTTGGGTGTACGAAGGGGATGTAGCTGTTGGTTTGGCCCGGGTGTTTCTCCCAGGTGTCCCTCTGGGCTGACCTAACACAACCGGGTGGAGAGGTCCACTGGTCAAAGCCCATCCTTGGGAAGTCAAAGGGTTAGATCTCGTGGTCAACCGCTCCAGGATTAGGCGGGACGGGGAACCTAGGGGTAGCAATGATACCGGAGCATCGCACCGGCCCCTCATACATTTGGGGTGGTGTCGTGGCATGACTGAAGAGGCGGCACGCGTCTCCGGGTGTGGCCCCCCTCATGGACGGCGATGACATAGTAGTAGACGTTCTGCGGTAACTGTGTGGCATGAATATTATTAAATACTCGGAGCGCGATAAAATCATGAGTTTTTTACACGACGTGGGCACATGTTCTATAGGAATGATTGTAATTTTCATAATTTTTGGTGATGGAGAAGTATCCGAACACTTCTCTCTATGCGAATTGCCCTTCGCATGTCTACAACCTGCTGTCGGGCGGCCTCCGGGGCTAGCATGCCGCCAATCTTGCGTCTGTGACCTCTCACAAGTTTGAAAGTGTTGTGGCGGTTCCAAACGCCTGGCACGCATCTCCGGGATATGGCCCCCTCATGGACGGCGCCGCCGGCACCTGGAGGGGGAAATGGACGAGTCGGGTCTACACAGAGGGGATCTTGCTGTGGGTTTGGCCCGGATGTTGCTCCCAGGTGTCCCTCTGGGCTGACATACAACAACAGGTTGGAGAGGTCCACTGGTCGAAGCCCGTCCGTGGGAAGTCAAAGGACTAGATCTCGTGGTCAACCGCTCCAGCATTAGTCAGGACGGGGTCCCTGGGAGTGTTGGAAATATGCCCTAGAGGCAATAATAAATTAGTTATTATTATATTTCCTTGTTCATGATAATCGTTTATTATCCATGCTATAATTGTATTGATAGGAAACTCAGATACATGTGTGGATACATAGACAACACCATGTCCCTAGTAAGCCTCTAGTTGACTAGCTCGTTGATCAATAGATGGTTACGATTTCCTGACCATGGACATTGGATGTCATTGATAACGGATCACATCATTAGGAGAATGATGTGATGGACAAGACCCAATCCTAAGCCTAGCACAAAGATCGTAGTTCGTATGCTAAAGCTTTTCTAATGTTAAGTATCTTTTCCTTATACCATGAGATTGTGCAACTCCGGATACCGTAGGAATGCTTTGGGTGTATCAAAGCGTCACAACGTAATCGGGTGACTATAAAGGTGCACTATGTATCTCCAAAAGTGTCTGCATTGGGTTGGCACGAATCGAGACTGGATTTGTCACTCCGTGTGACGGAGAGGTATCTCTGGGCCCACTCGGTAGGACATCATCATAATGTGCACAGTGTGATTAAGGAGTTGATCACGGGATGATGTGTTACGGAACGAGTAAAGAGACTTGCGATAACGAGATTGAACAAGGTATCGGGATACCGATGATCGAATCTCGGGCAAGTACAATACCGCTAGACAAAGGGAATTGTATACGGGATCGATTGAGTCCTTGACATCGTGGTTCATCCGATGAGATCATCGTGGAACATGTGGGAGCCAACATGGGTATCCAGATCCCGCTGTTGGTTATTGACCGGAGAACGTCTCGGTCATGTCTCGCTTGTCTCCGAACCCGTAGGGTCTACACACTTAAGGTTCGATGGCGACGCTTAGGGTTATATAGGAAGCTTGTATGTGGTTACCGAATGTTGTTGAGTCCCGGATGAGATCCTGGGCGTCACGAGGAGTTCCGGAATGGTCCGGAGGTAAAGAATTATATATAGGAAGTGCTGTTTGACCATCGGGACAAGTTTCGGTGATATCGGTATTGTCTGGGACCACCGGAGGGGTCCCGAGGGCCCACCGGTGGGGCCACCTGCCCGGGGGCCACATGGGCCCTAGGTGGTGCGCTTAGGCCTGCATGGGCCAAGGGAACCAGCCCCAAGAGGCCCATGCGCATGAAACACTTGGAGAGGAAGAGTCCATAGAGGGAAGGCACCTCCGAGGTGCCTTGGGGAGGATGGACTCCTTTCCCTCTTGGCCGCACCCTCCCTTGGAGGAGGGGGCAAGGCTGCGCCCTCCCCTCCTTGGCACCTATATAAAGGGGGGAGGGAGGGGGCAGCAGCACTGAGCCCTGGCGCCTCTCTCCTCTCCAACACCTCCTTCTCCTCCGTAGTGCTTGGCGAAGCCCTGCAGGATTGCCACGCTCCTCCACCACCACCACGCCCGTTGTGCTGCTGTTGGATGGAGTCTTCCTCAACCTCTCCCTCTCTCCTCGCTGGATCAAGGCGTGGGAGACGCCACCGGGCTGTCTGCGTGTGTTGAGCGCGGAGGTGCCGTCCGTTCGGCACTAGGATCATCGGTGATCTGAATCACGGCGAGTACGACTCCATCAACCCCGTTCACTTGAACGCTTCCGCTTAGCGATCTACAAGGGTATGTAGATGCACTCTCCTTCCCTCGTTGCTAGTCTCTCCATAGATAGATCTTGGTGATACGTGGGAAAATTTTGAATTTCTGCTCGTTCCCCAACAAAGGGCATCATGAGCTAGGTCTATTGCGTAGATTCTTTGCACGAGTAGAACACAAAGTAGTTGTGGGCGTTGATGTTGTTCAATATGCTTACCGTTACTAGTCCAATCTTGTTTCGACGGTATTGTGGGATGAAGCGGCCCGGACCGACCTTACACGTACTCTTACGTGAGACAGGTTCCACCGGTGACATGCACTTGGTGCATAAGGTGGCTAGCGGGTGCCGCCTCTCCCACTTTAGTCGGAACGGATTCGATGAAAAGGGTCCTTATGAAGGGTAAATAGCAATTGGCATATCACGTTGTGGTTTTGCGTAGGTAAGAAAGCGTTCTTGCTAGAAACCCATAGCAGCCACGTAAAACATGCAAACAACAATTAGAGGACGTCTAACTTGTTTTTGCAGGGTATGCTATGTGATGTGATATGGCCAACAAGAATGTGATGAATGATATGTGATGTATGAGATTGATCATGTTCTTGTAATAGGATTCACGACTTGCATGTCGATGAGTATGACAACCGGCAGGAGCCATAGGAGTTGTCTTTATTTATTGTATGACCTGCATGTCATTAAACAACACCATGTAATTACTTTACTTTATTGCTAACGGTAGCCATAGTAGTAGAAGTAATAGTTGGTGAGACAACTTCATGAAGACACGATGATGGAGATCATGATGATGGAGATCATGGTGTCATGCGGTGACAATGATGATCATGGAGCCCGAAGATGGAGATCAAAAGGAGCAATATGATATTGGCCATATCATGTCACTACTATATAATTGCATGTGATGTTTATTATGTTTATGCATCTTGTTTACTTAGAACGACGGTAGTAAATAAGATGATCCCTTACAAATTTCAAGAAGTGTTCTCCCCGACTGTGCACCGTTGCTACAGTTAAATGCGTTTCTAAGCACCACGTGATGATCGGGTGTGATGGATTCTTACGTTCACATACAACGGGTGTAAGACAGATTTACACACGCGAAACACTTAGGGTTAACTTGACGAGCCTAGCATGTATGCAGACATGGCCTCGGAACACAGAGACCGAAAGGTCGAGCATGAGTCGTATAGTAGATACGATCAACATGAAGATGTTCACCGATGATGACTAGTCCGTCTCACGTGATGATCGGACCACGGCCTAGTTGACTCGGATCATGTAATCACTTAGATGACCAGAGGGATGTCTATCTGAGTGGGAGTTCATGAGATGAACTTAATTATCCTGAACATAGTCAAAAGATCTTTGCAAATTATGTTGTAAGCTCGCGCTTTAGTTCCACTGTTTAGATATGTTCCTAGAGAAAATATAGTTGAAAGTTGACAGTAGCGATTATGCGATCAGTAGAAAGCTTATGTCCTTAATGCACCGCTCGGTGTCTTTGGACCTCAAACGTGGTCTGTGGATGTTGTGAACATCGACACACGCTTTTGATAACTACGTGATAGTTCGGTTAAACGGTTTAGAGTTGAGGCACTAAAGACGTTTTGAAACATCGCGGAACATATGAGATGTTTCGAGGGCTGAAATTGGGATTTCAGGCTCGTGCCACGCCAAGAGGTATAAGACCTCCGACGATTTTCTTAGCCTGCAAACTAAGGGAGAAAAGCTCAATCGTTGAGTTTGTGCTCAGATTGTCTGAGTGCAACGATCACTTGAATCGAGTGGGAGTTGATCTTCCAGATGAGATAGTGATGTTTCTCCAAAGTCATTGCCACCAAGCTGCTAGAGCTTCGTGATGAACTATAACATATCAAGGATAGAGATGATGATCCTTGAGGTATTCGCGTTGTTTGACATCGCGAAAGTAGAAGTCAAGTAGGAGCATCAATTGTTGATGGTTGGTAAAACCACTAGTTTCAAGAAGGGCAAGGGCAAGAAGGGACACTTCATGAAACGGCAAATAAGTTGCTGCTCCAGTGAAGAAACCCAAGGTCGAACCCAAACCCGAGACTAAGTGCTTCTGTAATAAGGGGAACAACCTCTGGTACAGAATGACCCTAGATACTTGGTAGATAAGAAGGCTGGCAAGGTCGATAGAAGTATATTGGATATACATTATGTTAATGTGTACTTTACTAGTACTCCTAGTAGCACCAGGTATTAGATACCGGTTCGGTTGCTAAGTGTTAGTAACTCGAAATAAAAGCTACGGAATAACCGGAGACTAGCTAAAGGTGAGCTGACGATATGTGTTGGAAGTGTTTCCAAGGTTGATGTAATCAAGCATCGCACGCTCCCTCTACCATCGAGATTGATGTTAAACCTAAATAATTGTTATTTGGTGTTTACGTTGAGCATAGACATGATTGGATCATGTCTATCGCAATATCTTATTATTCATTTAAGGAGAATAATGGTTACTCTATTTATTTGAATAATACCTTCAATGGTCTTGCACCTAAATGAATGGTCTATTGAATCTCGATCGTAGTGATACGCATTTTCATGCCAAAAGATATAAGATAGTAATGATAGTACCACTTACTTGTGGCACTGCCATGTAAGTCATAAAAGCATGAAGAAGCTCCATGTTGATGGATCTTTTGGACTCACTCGTTTTTGAAAAGTTTGAGACATGCGAACCATGTCTATTGGTGTATACGCATGAAGAAGCTCCATGTTGATGGATCTTTGGACTCACTCGTTTTTGAAAAGTTTGAGACATGCGAACCATGTCTATTGGTGTATACGCATGAAGAAACTCCATGCAGATGGATCGTTTGCACTTGCATGATTTTGAATCACTTGAGATATGCAAATCATACCACATGGGCAAGATGACCGAAAAGCCTCGGTTTCAGAAGATGGAACAAGATAGCAACTTGTTGGAGGTAACACATTTTGATGTGTGCAGTCCAATGAGTCTTTGAGGCATGCAAATGAATATCGTTATGTTCTGACTTCTTCACAGATGATTCGAGTAGATGTTGAGTATATTTACTTGATGAAACACAAATCTGAATTATTGAATGGTTCAAGTAATTTCAGAGTGAAGTTTAAGATCTTCGTGACAAGAGGATAGAATGTCTATGATATGATCATAGAGATGAATATCTGAGTTCTGAGTTTTGGCACACAATTAAGACATTGTGCAAATTGTTTCACAATTAATACCGCACAGAACACCATAGTGTGATGGTGTGTCCGAACATCATAGTTGCACCCTATTGGATATGGTGCGTACCATGATGTCTCTTATCGAATTACCACTATCGTTCATGGGTTAGGCATTAGAGACAACCACACTCACTTTAATAGGGTACCACGTAATTCCGTTGAGATGACACCGTAAGAACTATGGTTTAGAGAAACCTAAGCTGTCATTTCTTAAAATTTGGGGCTGCGACGCTTATGTGGAAAAGTTTCAGGTTGATAAGCTCGAACCCAAAGCGGATAAAATACATCTTCATAGGACACCCAAAACAGTTGGGTAAACCTCCTAATTCAGATCCGAAAGCAATAGGGATTGTTTCTTGAATCGGGTCCTTTCTCGAGGAAAAGTTTGTCTCGAAAAGTTGAGTGGGAGGATGGTGAGACTTGATGAGGTTATTGAACCGTCACTTCAACTAGTGTGTAGCAGAGGCACGTGAAGTTGTTCCGTGGCACCTACACCAATTGAAGTAGAAGCTTATGATATTGATCATGAAGCTTGGATCAAGTCACTACCGAACCTCGTGGGACGACAAGAACGCGTCTTTGCATCGAGTGGTACGGTGATCCTGTCTTGAAGGTCATGTTGCTAGACAACAATGAACCTACGAGCTATGGAGAAGCGATGGTGGGCCCAAATTCCGACAAATGGTTAGAAGCCATGAAATCCGAGATAGGATCCATGTATCATAACAAAGCATGGACTTTGATGGACTTGCCCGATGATCGGCAAGCCATTGAGATAAATGGATCTTTAAGAAGAAGACGGACGTGGGCGGTAATGTCACCGTCTATGAAGCTCGACTTGTGGCGAAGAGTTTTTTCACAAGTTCAAGGAGTTGACTACGATGAGATTTTCTCATCCGTAGCGATGCTTGAGTCCGTCGGAATCATGTTAGCATAAGCTGCATTTATGAAATCTGGCAGATGGATGTCAAAATGAGTTTCCTTACCAGTTTTCGTAAGGAAAGGTTGTATGTGATACAATCGAGAAAGTTTTGTCGATCCTAAGGATGCTAAAAGTTATGCTTGGCTCCGGCGATCCTTCTAAGGACCGGAGTAAGCATCTCGGAGTTGGAATGTGCGCTTTGATGAGATGATCAAAGATTTTGGGTTTATACAAAGTTTATGAGAAACTTGTATTTCTAAAGAAGTAAGTGGGAGCACTATAGAATTTCTGATGAGTATATGTTGTTGACATATTGATGATCGTAAATGACGAGAATTTTACGTATAGCATATAGTGTTATTTGAAAGGTGTTTTTCAAATAGAAAACCTGGATTAGGCTAATTGAACAATAAGCATCAAGATCTATAAGATAGATCAAAATGTTTAATAATACTTTCAAATGAGCATGTACCTTGACATGATCTTGAAGGTGTTCAAGATGGATCGATCAAAGAAGGAGTTCTTAGCTGAATTGTAAGGTATGAAGTTAAGACTTAAAAGCTCGACCACGGCGTAACAGAGAGAAAGGGCGAAGATTGTCCCCTATGCCTTAGACATAGGCTCTACTGCTATGCTGTGTACCGCACGGAAGTGTGCCATGCCATGAGTCACTAAGGGTACAAGAATGATCCAGAATGGATCATTGGACATGATCAAAATTGTCCTTGGAGTAAATAAGGACATGTTTCTCGATTATGGAGGTGATAAAGAGTTCGCATAAGGGTTACATCGATGCAAGCTTTAACACCTATCCGAGTGACTCTGAGTAGCAAACCGGATACGTATAGTGGAGCAACCGTTTGGAATAGATCCAAGTGGAGCGTGGAAGCAGCATTTACAATATGACATAAGAGAATTGCATAGCACACACGGATCTGAAAGGTTCAGACCGTTGACTAAAACCCGTTGACTAAAACCTCTCTCACAAGCAAAACATGATCAAACCTCAGAACTCATTGAGTCTAAATCACATGATGATGTGAACTAGTTTACGTGAGACACTAGTGAACTCTTTGGGTGTTGGTCACATGGCGATGTGACCTATCGATGTTAATCACATGACGATGTGAACTAGATTATTGACTCTAGTGCAAGTGGGAGACTGTTGGAAATATGCCCTAGAGGCAATAATAAATTAGTTATTATTATATTTCCTTGTTCATGATAATCGTTTATTATCCATGCTATAATTGTATTGATAGGAAACTCAGATACATGTGTGGATACATAGACAACACCATGTCCCTAGTAAGCCTCTAGTTGACTAGCTCGTTGATCAATAGATGGTTACGATTTCCTGACCATGGACATTGGATGTCATTGATAACGGGATCACATCATTAGGAGAATGATGTGATGGACAAGACCCAATCCTAAGCCTAGCACAAAGATCGTAGTTCGTATGCTAAAGCTTTTCTAATGTTAAGTATCTTTTCCTTATACCATGAGATTGTGCAACTCCCGGATACCGTAGGAATGCTTTGGGTGTATCAAACGTCACAACGTAACTGGGTGACTATAAAGGTGCACTACAGGTATCTCCAAAAGTGTCTGTTGGGTTGGCACGAATCGAGACCGGGATTTGTCACTCCGTGTGACGGAGAGGTATCTCTGGGCCCACTCGGTAGGACATCATCATAATGTGCACAGTGTGATTAAGGAGTTGATCACGGGATGATGTGTTACGGAACGAGTAAAGAGACTTGCCGGTAACGAGATTGAACAAGGTATCGGGATACCGATGATCGAATCTCGGGCAAGTACAATACCGCTAGACAAAGGGAATTGTATACGGGATCGATTGAGTCCTTGACATCGTGGTTCATCCGATGAGATCATCGTGGAACATGTAGGAGCCAACATGGGTATCCAGATCCCGCTGTTGGTTATTGACCGGAGAACGTCTCGGTCATGTCTCGCTTGTCTCCCGAACCCGTAGGGTCTACACACTTAAGGTTCGATGGCGCTTAGGGTTATATAGGAAGCTTGTATGTGGTTACCGAATGTTGTTGAGTCCCGGATGAGATCCTGGACGTCACGAGGAGTTCCGGAATGGTCCGGAGGTAAAGAATTATATATAGGAAGTGCTGTTTGACCATCGGGACAAGTTTCGGTGATATCGGTATTGTCTGGGACCACCGGAGGGGTCCTGGGCCCACCGGGTGGGGCCACCTGCCCGGGGCCACATGGGCCCTAGGTGGTGCGCCTAGGCCTGCATGGGCCAAGGGAACCAGCCCCAAGAGGCCCATGCGCATGAAACACTTGGAGAGGAAGAGTCCATAGAGGGAAGGCACCTCCGAGGTGCCTTGGGAGGATGGACTCCTTTCCCCTCTTGGCCGCACCCCTCCCTTGGAGGAGGGGCAAGGCTGCGCCCTCCCCTCCTTGGCACCTATATAAAGGGGGAGGGAGGGGGCAGCAGCACCTGAGCCCTGGCGCCTCTCTCTCCCTCTCCAACACCTCCTTCTCCTCCGTGAGTGCTTGGCGAAGCCCTGCAGATTGCCACGCTCCTCCACCACCACCACGCCCGTTGTGCTGCTGTTGGATGGAGTCTTCCTCAACCTCTCCTCTCTCCTCGCTGGATCAAGGCGTGGGAGACGTCACCGGGCTGTACGTGTGTTGAACAGCGGAGGTGCCGTCCGTTCGGCACTAGGATCATCGGTGATCTGAATCACGGCGGCACGACTCCATCAACCCCGTTCACTTGAACGCTTCCGCTTAGCGATCTACAAGGGTATGTAGATGCACTCTCCTTCCCCTCGTTGCTAGTCTCTCCATAGATAGATCTTGGTGATACGTAGGAAAATTTTGAATTTCTGCTACGTTCCCCAACAGGGAGGGGGGGTAGCAATGCCACCGGATCGTTACACAGGCCCCTGAATAGGCGACACGCGCCTCCGGGGTGTTGTCCCTCTCACAGACGGCGATGACACGGTTAAACGTTCTTCGGTATACATATATGGGCTCCGGGGTCTGGCCCCCCTCACGGACGGCGATGTCGCCGGCACTTGGAGGGGTGAAACCGATGCGTCGGTAGCTTTCGGAGGGTAGGAAGGACAATGAGTGTTTTAAAAAAATGGTAGGAGTTTAAAAAAATTAAAGTTGATGTTAAAACATATTGAAAAATAGGTATGCCTCTGGCTCAGCCATCGGCATAGGTGGCCACGTGGCAACGGACACCTATGCCGACCGCAAAGCCGTCGGCATACTCCGCCTATATCCACACGGGATGCAACCCCCTCCATTCATTCTACTCATCCCCACGTCGTGACCCCGCCACCCCAACCCGTCCCGTCAGCTGTCGCCCCAAGCCCCCCACCAAGGCCGCGCCCACTCCACCCCCACCAGCACCGCCACGCCCAGATCCACCCCGACCCCTTCACCACGGCGCCCAGCTCCACCACGACTGCGCCACAGCCGCTACCCTCTCCGCCCACTCCTCGCGCCGCCGGCACCACCACCCTCTCTGCCCCCTCCTCGCGCTGTCGTCGCCCCAGGCCCCCCACCCGCACTCGCCGGCCTGCGTCCACGCCGCCCCAACCTCGCTCCCTCCCTCACAAGGTCGGGCCTCGGTGGATCGGCGCCCCTCGTCGTGCCAGCCGGGGCTTCTAACCCTCCTCTGATCAACTACATCCTCTACATCCGAGGGTGAGCAACAATTCCATGACCTCGTCTTCTTTTTTTCCATGTCACTAGATTTAATTTTCACATCAAGTCGCGTAACCTAGGCATCTCCTGTCCGAAAGGGTGGACGGGAATTCATTATGTTCACTTTGCCTACTTCTTATACCGCTTTTCTTATTGTAGTCGATTCGTTGATGAAGAGTGGACGGGAATGTTGCATCCTATTGAAACGGAGGCACTTGCTCTTCTCCGAAAGGGTGCTGATGGAAGGAAAATTTTCATTGTGTGGTTCATGGAGAAAGTAAATTTTCACAATTCCCTCTTACCTATTTCACCGTACAATTTTAATTAAACTCATGCACCCTATAATTTCGATTAAAATTGTAGGGAAATGATCTGAACAAATCAATGGATGAAGAATTGAGATGGGTTTCCATGGGTTTTGACCCTGCCGTCATGACATGCAAAAGTATGATGTGAATGGGTATCGCTTCCATATATAGGAGCACCGAGCAGTCGGCCTGATCCCAAAACTATAAATAACAGTGTCAAGGGAATCGACACATATGGAATCACTAGGATCCCTTCTACGGTTGCTGGGCGCGAGGTTGTGCAAAGAGCGGGTCTAACAGGAAGCACACGAATTGTTTATCCAGGTTCGGGCCGCGGAGATGCGTAATACCCTAGTCCTGGTTTGGTGGATGTATTTGAGTGTTCTTGTGTTCTTGAGCTAGCTACGGGGTGCAACTTGCCCAAAAGATCTGAATCCTCCTCCTGGTCGCCTCGGGCCTCCTTTTATAGGCAAAAAGGGGTTGCCACAGTGGCACACAGGAGGTGGAAAGGTGTACAGTGGATGAGTCTATCCTCTGGCACCGTCAAACAAACGCATATAATGTGCTGCCGACGTGCCCCTCTCACTTTATCAGGAGCGGCAAGGAAGCACGTCCCAGTTGTCGCCGCCTCGCCTGGCGTCGACATGCGTCTGAACTGACGAGGTGTCGCGGCGCCATGTTGGCTGGCTGCTGGGCTGGCGCGGTGGTGGAGCCTTCATGAAGATCTGCATGCCACCACGCAGGTGCTTACTGGGTTGGTGTAGAGTCCGCTCGTCGCCACACAGGTACCTGCCCAGCTGGTTGAGCTAGCAGTTGCATGGGGACTGCGGTGGAATCTTGGCAGGCACGACCGGGCCTGGCTGCGGCCCCGCTGATGCTCTGACTGCCGGTGCACAAGTAAAGGGGTCAAAAGGAGATCCCCTACTTTTGTACATCAACAGAAGCCCCCGGGCCTGGGCCACACATAAGCGCTAAGCGTTGTTGGGCTGGGCCCAGAACGGTGCGCGGGCAGGTGGGTGGATTTTTACCATAGTAACTGTTTCGTCCGCTGCGCTTCCCCACGACCCGCGTTGAACGCGTGATGTGGAGGGTCGTGCGTGACATGGGGGTCATGTGTGGGGCGGTCTCCGAACGCATGCGTCACTTCGCAGTTAATGGTAAAAGAGGCGGCCCGTGACTTCCTCGTAAAAAGGAATAACCTCGGGCGCGATGCTCATTTTACCCCCCCCCCCCCCCCGTGTGCGCCTTCTCCAATTTCGGAACCGCCGCTCCTCTCTCCTTCCTTCTCAAGATCTCGTCCTTGCTCGCCATTGCCGCACCTCCGTTGTCCTCCATCCTTTGCCTCTCACAGCCGCCATGGCCCCTAAAACCAACAAAGGCAAGGGAGTGGCCAAGGACGCAGGGACGAAGGAGCCGCCGGAGAGCGAGTTGGCGGCGCGGCGGACGCAGCATACCTACTTACCCTCGACGGTCAACGCGGTCGAACTCCGGGACTACTTCAGGCCCCTGTTGGGGTGCAAGATGGCGGGAGGCGCCGGGGCACCCAGCCACGCGTGTCATCCCCGCCAATTGCCCCGAGGCCGCCCCGAATCGGTATCCGTTCTTCGTCCACTATTTTTCTTGCGGGCTCTGCCCCCCTTTCTATGATTTGATCAATGATGTCATGCACACATTTGGTTTCCACCTCCTAGATTTCACCCCAAATGTCGTGGCGTGCATGGCTCTTTTCGCCCATCTCTATGAGGGCTTCGCCGGAGTTCTTCCCAACACGGTGCTCTTCTGCCATTATTTTTACCCTCGCATCCAGAAGGGAGGCACCATCTCTGGTTGCGTCGCCTGGATCCCAAGGACCAAAGGGACATACCCGGAGGGCGCCCAGAAGGAGAGGTGGGAAGAATGGCGGGGCCGATGGTGCTTGAGTGAGGAGGTGGACCCAGAGGACTTCTGCCGGGTCCATTAGGTGTCGCTGGTTCGCAGGAACGATTGGGCCGACGTTGACGCCCAGGATGACAAGCTCAAGGACGCCACAGCCAGGA
Organism: Aegilops bicornis; assembly: GCA_021605145.1. Lineage (NCBI taxonomy): Eukaryota > Viridiplantae > Streptophyta > Magnoliopsida > Poales > Poaceae > Aegilops > Aegilops bicornis. The sequence continues at coordinate 801,457,324 of CM038673.1, forward strand.
TCAACCGCCTCACCGTTGCCGGACTCACCCTGGAGATGATTGGGATGGACTTCCTCTGCCGCCGAATCACTCCTTTGCACAACAAGGGGAGGTCCGCCTGGCTCTTCCAGAACGCGGCAGACATCATGAGGCTTTGCCCTGGCCTCAACCACAACTTCACTGTGATGGGGCATGCCCACCTTTGCCAGCGGCTATTCCAGCTCGACGTGAACAGCGAGGGCAAGGCCGAAAGGTCCGACAAGGCTGCGAAGGCCGGCAAGGTCGCCAAGGGGCCCTTGTTTAGGTTGCCAGCGGGGGTGGTCCCACTGAGCAACAACTCGCGCCGGACCGACATCATTGCCATGATGCCGGACTACAATGCGCACGGTCCCATCCCAAATTGGGCCGAGCCGCCGGTAGATCAGGTGTAGGTGTTCTTTGATACTTCGGTGGAGAAGTATGTCCGCGACGAGCCGCGGCTCATCGAGGACACCACCTAGGCAGAAATGGACTACATCACCGCCAGGGCGGTGGAGGCGGAGCTCACTAGAGAGGCCGGCAGCGCCGGCGGCGTGGAGGACGAGGCCGCGACGGCTATGGAGGAGAGGGAGCTCGCCCAGTGGATGGAGTCCGCTGGGGAGGCCAGCAGCGCCGGCACCGAGGCCCCTCTGAATGAAGATGTGGTCGACGAGTTCGGCCCGGCAGGGCTGCGCAACTGCAGCAGACCCAGGAGGGGTCCGTGCGCCAGACAAGGGCCACGGCGGCGAGGAAGTTGGTAAAGGCATGATGTGGCGAAGAAGAAGGCAACTGCGTCTTGGCATCCAAGCGTGGCAGACTCCACCATTTCTCCTCCTCCGACAGACGTTGACGTGGAGGTCATCTTTGACTTTGGGTCCCTCAGCCCAAGGAGGAAGAGGAAGGCACCAGAGGAGGAGGTGGTGGATGAGTAAGTATCTTGTTCCCTTTTGTCATCTCCGGATCCTCAGGCTGTGCCGCTTATCTTGATTTATTTTCATCTTTGCAGGGATGTGGAGACACTGGCCCCTCGTCGACGCGTGTGGTGGTGAGCAGCCCGCACTGCAGCCCCCGGCGCCCTCGAAGTGCCTGCCGGGGGCTGTGGCCCCGCTGATGCCCTCGGCAAGGGATTGCCGGTCCCCCGACAAGGGTCTTGCTGTGGCGTCGTGGTCGTCCCCAGCAAGGGTTTTGCCGGGGTCTTGTTGACTTCCTCGGCTAGGAGCCCGCCGAGGGTCGTCGTCTTCTGGTCCTCAACTGATCTTGTGTGTTCATGATCTTGACAAAGATCTGCATGCTACCACGGAGATGCCTCCCGAGCCTTGGTCCCAACGTAGTTGATGGTGTTGGTGCCCTTGGGCTCAAGGGAGGCAACCGTTGGCGTCAGGCATGTCGCCCCGGCAAGGTTCTTGCCGGGGCTGCGAAGGCCGTCCTGGCAAAGGTCTTGCTGGGGGAGTCCACCTCGCCCTCTTGCTCTTTGTGTCTCTGGTCTCGGCGTTCCCTTGGTTATCTCAGACTCGGCTTCTCTCCTCTGCCCTGCTAATTGTGGCATGGTGTGGCTCTGACTGCCCGTGCACAAGTAAAGGGGTCAAAAGGAGAGCCCCTACTTTTGTAAACCAACAACCGGAGTCTTCACGTAAGGACAAAATAAATTAGACTACTACGGAAGGGTAGGAAAAATATACGATCTTACATTCAAACGTGGCCGCGAACACCTAAGTCTCACTCTGTTCAAATGCCGATGGTTCGACCCCAAAAGGGTTTGAGACATACGCCTTCTGTTAGTATGCTTTATTAATGTTCTTTCATGTATGCTTTATGTGCTCTTCTGTTATTAATGTTCTTTCATGTATGCTTTATGTGCTCTTCTGTTATTAATGTTCTTTCCTGTATGCTTGTTTATTTGATATCCTTACTAATTGTTTATTCTCCTCTCAATGCATGTTTGCTAATCATGGGCAAGACCAGCGGCGCCAGTTTCCTCAGTAAATTCAAAGGACTTACTCGGAGTGGACGAGCCCACAAGGTTCCCTCCCGACTACGCGAGGATGACACCTCACAGGGAGGTGGAGGGGTCATGGGGGAGGAGACCCTAGAGGAGGAGGGGGTGGTGGAGTTCCCTAGACGAGGAGGAGGTGGGGGGAGAGGCACCCGTGGCAAAAAACTCCGGGCCGTGTCCGAAATAGGAGGGTCTTCTTCGATGCCCTCCTATATTGAGGCACCTTCTGAGTCTGAGGAGGAGGAGTATGTCCCTGATGGTGAGGAGGAGGAGGCCGAGGAGGAGGAGGAGGGCGAGGAGGAGGGCGAGGAGGGTGGTGGAGGGGAGATTGACCCCAAGTTACAGGATGACTTGCCACCGGTGCTCGAAGGGGTGGCTGCATGGTAGTGCCAAGTACCTAAACCACCTTCTATCTCGAGGCACACAAGTGTCTCATTGAACCTCTTGAGGGACAGAGTAAGTGCCTCTCAATTATATTTTCAACACATGACAACATTTTCTTATTGTACACATAGCAATCCTTTGATTCTTTTGCGAGGCTGGATCCTTCACGGAAAGGGCCATAAACCGAACGGCCTTATGACTGTCCTGTTGAAGGAGTTTTGGCTAGGCCTATTCTGTCCGGGGCAGACAGGGACCCGCAGCTAAGTTTTGGCCACGAAGCTGGGCCCACTACGAGGCTTACAGCCACACGCGGAGTATGGGACGGCCGCTAAGGCCGTGATCACCAAATTTTGGGTAAGTTCTCTTCTCAATCACTTGTCTTCAGTTTTGTTCATAGTTTATCATTGAATCAATCAACTCATGCCTTGTTTGCTTCTGGTTTACGCATGATTGCAACAACTCTTTAGAGTTCTTGACGAGCACAAGGCCAGAGCTGACGTGGTCTTGCTGGCGGCTGCGAAGAAGAAAGCTCGTCAGTTGCAGTACGAGGTGCGCTGGGTTGCCGTCTCGCAGTACTACCACATCTACCTTCATCAAAAGATGACCAAAACTAAAGTGCAGAGGCAACGACTTACCTTGAACAGGGAGCAGTTCATGAAGGTAACTATTACTGACTTCTCATTGTTTCAAGCAGTTAATTATATGTTTCGTGCTCACATGTCATGCTTCCAAAATTTGCATAGGTTATTCTCGTTGGTGCTATGGAAAGGATGACGGATGGGCGAGTTTGGTGGATAGGTGGCTCGGCGATGATGCAGAGTTTGCTGGCAAGAGCAGCAAGGCCAGGCTGACCGTGGAAAAAGACAGGACGCACTTCCAAGGAAACAGGAACCACGGGCTTCAAGGCCATGAAGGTATATCTATATGCATGATCCATTTTGTTCTTCTTTACCATCATGTTCTTATGTTTGGCTAACTTCTGTTTGACGTTGCAGGAGGACAAGTTGAAGAGGCCGCTCTCGGACATTGAGTCGTGGAAGCTGGCCCGCGAGCGGAGTGATCGCAAGGACGGCGAGAGCCAGTACTACGGCAAGACCAAGGAGCACTTGGAGTCTTACACTCAGCAGTTTCAGAGGTTGCATCCACCTGGTCCGGATGCTCCTCACGTCATCCAGTCTCAGATCGACGACACGGCGGTGGTGGCCATCCAGGGGAAGTCCCATGGCCGGTATCCGTGTTTTGATGGCCTGATCACTCCTTCGGTCTCGTACACACGGCTTCTGGCTACCAACCCAAGCCCGTTAGAGAGTACGGGTGTTCGCAGCCTCCCTTAGCCCGCCTTGACATGATGTAAGTACTTCCCTTTATCTTCTTTCTCTCTAACTTTCTCAGTTTATTTTCAGCATTGCTCACTTAGAAACAACCTAAATTTTGTAGGCATATAAGGCCTTTGTCGAGCATAGGAGTCTCGAGGTGCGGGAGTACTTGCAACGCAGTGAAGGCAAACCATGATTTCAACCGTCGAGATGATGACGGTTAGTTTTCCCTCTTAAAACAAAGCTAAATTTTGCACTTTCATTCCTTGACCTTCTAGTTTGCTTGTTTAACTAATATCCGAGCTATGTTGGCGTCTTGGAGTAACTGCACCGATCCACCACAAATGGGACCCCCACCACCACTGCGGAGAACGCCCCCACGTGCCTACGTTCGATGAATGGGTGGCACTAGGCAGTGATTGTCCGGTTAGTACATTTGCCTAACTACTGACAAACTAGTTCTCGTTCATTCAACACTATCATATCATATTTACCGTTAGAATCTTCTCTCAAACATGTAGGGGACTGGTGGCTCGACTCCTGCTACGTCGACCCCAGTCACTCCGATCTGGCAGAGTGGTGGTGGTCTTGGCGGTGGCGGTTTTGGCGGAGGAGGTCTTGGCGGTGGTGGTTTTGGCGGAGGTAGTCTTGGCGGTGGTGGTTTTGGCGGAGGTGGTCTTGGCGGTGGTGGTTTTGGCGGCGGTGGTCTTGCTTGATGTCGATGATGATACCGTGCATGTGGCCGTCGTGCCATACCTTTCATGTTCCTACTTGTTAGTTTCTTTAGATGACGATGATGATGTTCCATGTCTTGCACTACTTATGTTGATCAACTTTCGCTGATGATGATCTTTAGATGATGAACTTGAGTATGTTTAAATGATGATGTTGAACTTGAGTATGTTTAGATGATGAACTGTCATATTTCTGCATAATCCAAAATTTTCTGTTTGAAATGCTGTCAAAATGAATTGAAACAGTGAAAACAGGAAAAAATAGCACAAAAGTCGACATAGATATGCCTAGGGCTGCCCGGTGGCACGCCCGTGGCAGGGATATGCCGACGACTTAAGCCGTCGGCATACCCCTGCTGCCGAGTCACCAGAGGCTGCCACGTGCCAGGATTTCCATCTATGCCGACGGCTTGGCCGTCGGCATACCTCTGCCACGCCGGCATCCCGTGATTCGTCGATTGCTTTTGAAGGCGCTGTCCGTTGCCGTCGGTGAAAATCACTGCCGACGGCTAAACTATGTCGACGTCACGTCTGAAGCCATCGGCATAGGCCCCTTAATGAAAAATTCTCTTTTTTGTTTCTTCCAAACAAGAGAACATTTGACCTTTGCAGATAAACTATACACAAGTAGGTGCAACCTGAACTTTGCCTTGGTAGATATGTGATTTTCCAAACGAGTCTTATTCATAACCAATGGTGGGCGTACAACATAAATGCATTGGATGCACAACATAGTAATACTATGTAATATGCTGTAGTGAAGGGAATAGTAGCAAATTAAACACAGTATCAAATGCTAAGTCGAGGCACTCGCACACAATACATGCATGCAGCCTGACCGGCATTGACTTATTGAACATAGAGCAGTAAATATAACAATGGCATCGCAGGCATGCTCATGGACACCCTCAAATCCACGCATGTCGATGCGTTCCTGCATGGTCGATCACTCGCAGTAGATCCTGCAGAGGTTTGTGCACTCGGGAGTGCACAAGTCGGTTTGGATGAGGAAGCAGTAGTTGCACAGGGTGGGAAAGATGTTGCAGAAGCTGTTGCAGAAGTAGGGGCCCTGCGCATTGCACGCCTGGGCACATCCCGGCCCGCACTGGTCGCATGGTATCTCCTGCGCGGCCGCCGGCACGTGCAACTGGATCATCAGGACCAGCACGACACAGACGGCAGCAGTCACCTTGAGAGGCGCCATTTGTTGGGCTGGATATGGATATGATGGCTGTGTTAGATCGAATTCCTAGCTGGAGTAGATAGGTATTTATAGGCGTGCGCAGCATCCTTCTTGGATATGGATAGCAAAGTCTGCTCCTATGAATGAGACTAGCTATAACATACACGTTACTCTAGGCTATGTTACTACAACCTCCATCCTGGTTTATTGGCCTCCTTTGTAATTTGTGCTAAATTTTGACTAAAGATAACTGACAAAATGCTAGTGGATGTCAAACAAAAATTATATCGTTCGATTCGTATCTGAACATAATTCTCAATGATATAATTGTTTATGACATGCATGAACATTTTTTTTGTTAAACTTATTGTCAAAATTTGGCAAAGAATACAATAGGAACCAATAAACTAGGACGGGGGTAGTACCTCTATAATGGATAGTAACATATATGTGATGTCGTGCAAAGTTTCATTTATTAGATTATAGACTCGTATCTTTTTGGGATATGTGATGTTACGGTAACTAGCTAAGTTACTCAATTTACCCATCTCCTTATCAACTCGTTGTCACATAGGCAAATTTGCTGAGTTGGAGCCAATATTATTCTTGAAGTTACTCCCACTATGGTCAGTTCGAATCCAAAATATTCCGTGGAAAAGGTCAAGATGGCCCATACTAGTAGCTGAAAGCGGAGCGCACGCCACCATAAGGAGGTTCCCGAAACTTGCCTTCTGTTAGTGACATTTTTTTCGGAAAGGTGATTTAAATCCCCGGCCTCTCCATCAGTCGGTGCATACAGCCATCTTTATTAATTATTCAATAAAGATCAGACAAGAACATACATCAAGTCATCCGAAGCCACCACTTACACCTAACAACTCGACAATATGGAGTGCCCTCTCTCCCACCATTTAGAACAGAGGTCACTGCGATCTGCCCGCATGACATATGAGGAGCCTACATTCGGTGCAGCAAATCTAACGTGTACACTGCACACACATGTTTTAGAAGCCGCCACCACCATTGAACCACTGACCCATGTCAAGAAAACAGATCTGCATCATCCTTACCAGGCCGGCCATTCGTTGATGCCGCCACGGCGACGAAAATCTCTACCGCCTTGCGCTCGTCCATTCAGACACATCTGTCACCGAGACTCAACTGCACCACATGCCGCCAAGATCCACAGTCGTAGACACGGTAGATGCGATGCTGGTTCACCTGCCAACCTCCACACTGTCGCCGCCACTGGAGCCCTTGCCACGCAGGTTCCATGATCCATAACAACTCTCCCCCGAACACCCAAGCCTCTCAAGATGGTGCCCCCATGGAGGGGTACGACATGCAGGCCGTCGGTGCCCAATCCAAGACGGATTTTGCACTCTCGTCCGGGAGGTGATCGGGGCTGGATAGGAGGGACCTCGGCTTCGCCTACAAGGAAGGTAATGACATCGAGAGCCATCGCCGATGTTGGGCTGAACCAGCCAACCAAAGTCTCCTCTGGTCCCCATCTGATGAAAGAACAACCTCATCGTGCTACTGATTTGGCCCGATCTTTCACGATACAATGAACTCCTCCGGATTCAGCTGATAAAATCTTCCAATTACGCGAGCAGTACACATAACCTATAATGGGGTAATGACAACCAATGGACAATCCCTCGGCACAAGAACCTCCCACCCAAGTAGACGTAACCAGCACGCAACCCATCGGAAACGACAGACCTCGAGCGAAGTCGACCCTTTCGTACAAAAGAAAATTCACCATCATAATGATAAGTTAATTGTCTCCTGTTCGTCCATGATTTTCCGAACAATATAGAACACACATGCATATGCATAGCAAGCACATCACACACGACTAAATCACCATATCCGCATAAAGTGAAACTACTTCGACGAGATGCATGATCTTGATAAAACTTGTCCTTCCACCAAAGCTCAGACGTTCTGGATGTTCAATCAACGGCAAGTTCAAAGCATAACCTACTATCTTACTAACCAAATTCATACTGGAATAGCAATTCATCAACGTGGCACAACTAGCTGGTCCGACATGCACACGCATAAAGCATGGGTATACCAAGGCAAGGCACGCAATGGATCCTTCTCCATCGTGATCACCATTTGCGAACTACAATATTTGCTCATGATAAATAAAAATATCAATCGTAACTGGAAGAAAACAATTTTACCATGAACAACCTTTGTTCTGAATACCAACTGATGAAAGCACAACCTCGTCGTGCTACTGATTTGGCCCGATCTTTCACGATACATTGAACTCCTCCGAACTCAGCTGGTAAAATATCCCAATTACGCGATTTGTACACGTATCCGGAAAATGGGGTAATGACAACCAACGGAGAATCCCTCGACACACGAAGAACCTCCCGTCAAAGTAGACGTAACAAGCAGGCAACCCATAGGAAACGACATACCTCGAGCGAAGTGTAACTTTCAAACAGATATTTTATACAAAATAATAGCAGCGACACACGAAGACGGCCGCTTCATGGTCGATACACGACGCTGGCTAAACTCAAAAATATAACCTGCTTTTACAAAGAGCCTACCATGACTATATTTAGCAGTACAGCTAGCAGACTCGAACTTGCCTAATAAGTTGACCAAACAAAAACTTTTTATTTCTAACTCTCGACAAACACCTAAGGATGCAAATCTGATCACAAGCTTTAACTTAGCATGTAATCATTACAATTTCAATACTTAAAGTAATTAAACACAATTTCCTGGCAGCCCCATCCAATGTTTCTCAAGGACAGCAAATCCCACAATTTAAACCTGCTCACGTACACATATATCTCCGGTGGCCTTGATCGTAAGAAGTAGTAGCCAATTAGGATACTGCCGTTAGTCTCAATCAAAAGGTATCACATCCATGTATAGTCTTGTTGTGGACGTGACAACCAAAAGAAACAACCAAGTTGATGCATGCCTTGATCAAACATGTATGTGTTGGAATTATTTTCTAACTTTTCTAATATCCGAGCATGCAATGTGTATTTTGACACAGCAGCAAATTGTGATTCTAATTCAACCTTCAATATCTCCTGATCAAGACGCCTCACGTTATCGCAAACAGTGACGAGCGAAACTGCCTTAACTTGAATCAGACCAACATTGTGTATGTCATGGTGGTCGACCGTACAAATAGAACTAGTGTTGGCCAAATCATCCTCTCCCCCTTGAACGGAAACCCTCCTCGGTTTCAAGTCTATCTTCCCAGCATATGCATCCGCAGAAGGTCTGGAGGCCAAAAATATCAATCCTAACTGGAAGAAAACAATATTACCGTCAACAACCTTTGCTCTGAATATCAACATATGAAAGCACAACCTCGTCATGCTACTGATTTGGCCTGATATTTCACGATACGATGAACTCCTCCGAATTCAGCTGATAAAATCTCCCAATTACACGAGCAGTACACATAACCTGAAGATGGGGTAACGACAACCAATGGACAATCCCTCGACCCAAGACCCTCCCGTCGAACTAGACATAACCAGCACGCAACCCGTCGAAAATGACAGACCTCGAGTGAAGTCGTCCCTTTCATAAAAAAGAAAAATCACCATCATAATGTTAAGTTAATTGTCTCCTGTCCGTCCATGATTTTCCCAACAGTATAGAACACACATGCATATGCATAGGAAGCACATCACACACACTAGATCACCATATCCGCATAAGGTGAAACTACTTGACGCGATGCATGATCTTGATAAAACTTGTCCTTCCACCAAAGCTTGTATGGTTCTGGATGATCAATCAACAGCAAGTTCAAAGCATCAACTACAATCTTACTCACAAAATTCATACTGGAATAGCAATTCATTAACGTGGCACAACTAGCTGGTCCGACACGCACACGCATAAAGCATTGGTACCAAGGCAAGGCACGCATAATGGATCCTTCTCCATCACCATCACCATTTGTGAACTACAACCTTTTCTCATGATAAATAAAAACATCAATAGTAACTAGAAGAAAAACAATTTTAAGCGTGAACAACCTTTGCTCTGAATACCAACTGATGAAAGCACAACCACGTCATGCTACTGATTTGGCCCGATCTTTCACGATACAATGAACTCTTGCGAATTCAGCTGATAAAATCTCCCAATTACGCGAGCAGTACATGTAACCGGAAGATAGGGTAACGACAACCAACGGACTATCCCTCGACACCTAAGAACCTCCCGCCAAAGTAGACTTAACCAGCACGCAACCCGTCCGAAACGACAAATCTCAAGCCAAGTGTAACTTCCACACTGAAAATTTATACAAAATAAATAACAGCAACACCCGAATATGGCTGCTTCCTGCTCGATACACGACGCTGTCTAAACTCCTAAATATATCCTACTTTTACAAAGAGGGTACCATGACTCTATATACCAGATACACGACGCTCTCTAAACTCCAAAGCATAACCTACTTTTACAAAGAGGGTACCATCACTATATATACCAGTATAGCTAGCCGACTCAAACTTGCCTAATAAATCGACCAAACAAAAACTTCTTTATCTCTTACTCTCCACCAACACCTAAGGAGGTAAATCTGATCACAAGCTTTAACTTAGAAAATAATCATTAGAATTTAAATACTTAAAGTAATTAAACACAATTTCCTGCAGCCCCCATCCAATGTTTCTCAAGGACAGCAAATCCCACCATGTAAACCAGCTCACGTACACATAAATCTCCGGGGGACTTGATCATGAGAAATAGTAACCAATTAGGATTCTTCTATTAGTCTCAATCAAAAGGAATATATGCTGTCCATGTATACTCTTGTTGTGGACGTGGGAATCAAAAGAAACAACCTAGTTGACGCATGCCTTGCTCGAACGTGTATGTGTTGCAATTATTTTCTTTGTTTTAGCATGCATTGTATATTTTGACACAATAGCAAATTTTGATTCGAATTCAACCTTCATTTTCTCCTGATCAAGACGCCTCACGTTATCGCAAACAGTGACGAGCGAAACTACCTTAACTTGAACCAGACCAACGTCCTGTATGTCATGGTTGTCGACGGTACAAATAGAACTAGTGTTGGCCATATCATCCTTTCACCCTTAAAACGAAACCGTCCTTGGTTTCAAGTCTATCTTCGCAGCATATGCATCCGCATAAACTGTCGAGGCTAAAAATTCAGCATGTTGAATGACCACGTCTGCTTCCTCTTTGTCATTGAGTACCTTCACATCAATTGCTTCCTGAGCATGAATACGCCTTTGGCGATCTACCATGTATCGCTCTAGGGTATATGAGTCAAGTAGTATAAGTCGACCCTTTCATACAAAAGGAAATTCACCATCATAATGATAAGTTAATTCTCTCATGTCCGTCTAGGGTTTTCCCAACTGTATAGAACACACATGCATATGCATAGGAAGCACACCACAAAGGACTAGATCACCATATCTGCATAAAGGGAAACCACTGATGCGATGCATGATCTTGATAAAACTTGTTCGTCCACCAAAGCTCGTATGGTTCTGGATGTTCAACAAACGGCAAGTTCAAAGCAACAACTACAGTCTTACTCACGAAATTCATACTGGAATAGCAATTCATTAATATGGCACAACTAGCTGGTCCGACACGCACATGCATAAAGCATTGGTACCAAGGCAAGGCACGCAATGGATCCTTCTCCATCGCCATCACCATTTACGAAATACAATCTTTTCGTGATAAATAAAAATATCAATCGTAACCGGAAGAAAACAATTTTACCGTGAACAACCTTTGGTCCGAATACCAACTGATGAAAGCACAACCTCATCGTGCTACTAATTTGGCCCGATCTTTCAGGGTACAATGTACTCCTCTGGATTCAGCTGATAAAATCTCCCAATTATGCGAGCAATACATGTAACAGGAAGATGGTTTAACGACAAGCAACGGACAATCCCTCGATACACGAAGAACCTCCTGCTGAAGTAGACTAACCAGCACGCAACCCGTCGGAAACGACTGACCTCAAGCCAAGTGTAAATTCCACACCGAAAATTTATACAAAACAAATAACAGCGACACCCGAAGACGGCCGCTTCCTGGGCCATACACCACGATGTATAAACTCCAAAATATAACCTGCTTTTACAAAGAGGGTACCATGACTATATATACCAGTACAGCTAGCCGACTCTAACTTGCCTAATAAGTCGAGCAAACAAAAACTTCTTTATCTCTAACTCTCGACCAACACCTAAGGACGAAGTAAATCTGATCACAAGCTTTAACTTAGCAAGTAATCATTAAAATTTAAATACTTAAAGTAATTAAACATAATTTCCTGGCAGCCCCATTCAATGTTTCTCAAGGACAGCAAATCCCACCATTTAAACCAGCTCACATACAAATAAATGTCCGATGGCCTTGATCATGAGAAGTAGTAACCAATTAGGATTCTTCCGTTAGTCTCAATCAAAAGGTATCCTGCCCATGTATACTCTTGTTATGGACGTGACAACCAAAAGAAACAACCTAGTTGACGCATGCCCTTATCAAATGTGTATGTTTTGGAATTACTTTCTTTCTTTTTCTAATATCCAAGCATGAATTGTGTATTTTGGCACGCTGATTTATTGAAAGGGTTTTTTGTTTTGCTTGGTTGCATACAGGAGATGAGGGTGACCACGGGGCGACCGTGGGGGTGATCGTGGCGACGTCCACGGTGACCAGCGCTGCCCGACAGCAACTATGTAGCATGGAGGGAATCGGTTCTCGGCCCTTTTCGGTTCGGAGTCCGACGACTCCGATGAGGATGAAGGTCCAGATGGCGGCAGATCTGGTTCGGCGGCGTATTCCCCAACGCCTTCGGACCTCATTTGCGAGTCGCTCGGGGTTGGATATACCGAAGAGGAGGTGGGCGGCTTCATAGATGGGATCGTGCCGGCGACTGACCGTGCTTGGGAGGGTCTCACCAAGGCGGATGGAGTGGAGGTTCTCCGGTGAGTGGTGCATCGCCGGACGGCGCCACAGCGATCTATCCCTGGAAGGGTCCTTTACCCAAGGTAAGTCCTCCATCTCTTACTTTAGGTGCTTTCATTGGATCTTGGAAAGTGATCAATCTTGATCGCCGAAAAACCGCCGCGGCAGCTAGATCGCCATTGCCGGGCGGCGGATCACGGCGGCATTCGAGCAGCGCAGCAGGCGCGTTTGAATTTGCTGCTGGGACATGACGGGCGAAAGATATCAGTGCGGGCCGGGGTTCAGCTGGGTATGTGGCCCAGGTTGACCTCCAGGTGACCGAACAAGTGGGGCAGGCCCAGATCGGGACGCAAGAGGTCGTCTATGATCAATCGTCGCCGCCACATGCATGTCTCGTTCTTTCGTGTGAAGGGGCTAGGGTTCGGTGGGTGAGCACTCCTGGCTTCCCTCGTCTCTCTCTCGGCCGGGCAACGCAGATTCCTGCTGCAGTGGGCATTATGCATAGGAAGCACAGCACACACGACTAGATCACCATATCTGCATAAAGGGAAACTACTTCGACGCGATGCATGATCTTGATAAAACTTGTCCGTCCACCGAAGCTCGTATGGTTCTGGATGTTCAACCAACGGCAAGTTTAAAGCAACGACTACAGCCTTACTCATGAAATTCATACTGGAATAGAAATTCGTTAACATGACACAACTAGCCGGTCCGACACGCTGCGCATAAAGCATCGGGTACCAAGGCAAGGCACGGAATGGGTCCTTCACCATCGCTATCACCATTTTAAAAATGGACAGTAATAGGTCAATTTTTAGTTTCCCCGTGGATTACTGTTCATGTGAATATATAGTTCCAGCCTACTAATCCTAACTCTATATAAGGACCCGAGGGTGGACAAGGGGAGAGAAAAGATGTGTTAAATATCCCAGTTTTTTTAACATGCATATTTTTTATTCGGTGAAAGCTAAAAGAAGGGGAGAAAATCAGACTATCCGGCACTCTTTAAGCGAAGTACTGTTGATCCAACATGACTGTTCACACCACAGTATTGTTCGCAAACAGGTACTGTTCAAATAAGGTATTGTTCATAGACGGGTACTGTCGGGGATATACCCCGCGGCGTAAACCGGCCGGATGTATAACCCGGCCGGACTTGGCGGTTTATTTGAGATCCCGCTGACACTTGGCGATTCACTAGTGACCCGCCCTGACCTGGCGGTTTACAAGCAACCCACCTGGACATTATAACTCACTGGTAACCCGGCGGGCGGGTCAGACGGATGACGAGGCCCAAGGCCCAGAAGGCCGGTTCACGTTTAATGGTGGGCCGGTTTATGAGGAAAGCGTAAGGACTATTCTCCTACAAAGGAAGCAAGACTAGGACTCCACTTGTAATAGAGTAATCCTAGTCCAACTAGGACTAGTCATGTAAACCGCCCCTTCAACATATATAAGGAGGGGCAGGGCTCCCCAAACAGGGGAGAGGACAAGCAAGAAACAATCTCTAGGGCTAGACACAACTAGAGGAGAGCCGGTTCACGGTGACTCCCTCGTGATGATAATGAGATCTAGCCTCAAACAGCATGTAGGGTTGTTACCGAATGATGTTTCCCGGGGCCCGAAGCTGTCTAAACCATTGTCTTGTGTTGCGTCTCTCGATTCCGCTCAACCCCTCTCAAGCTACCACATAGATGTGTTGGCCTTGCGACTATGTCCTCACACTAAGGACATCTGACGTGTTAATTCCACGACAGTTGGCGCCCACCTTGGGGCTTGCGCACGGTGGTGTTGAGTTCTTGGAGGGAGCTCTCCCAAGGATCGAGAAGTTCGTGATATACCGAAAAAGAAGAGAACTCGCGGAAGGATCTGCGGGCTCGACGAACAATTGTATTGGCGTGTACGAAATTGAGATCAAGAGTTAGGGTTGCACTTGTGATCTGTTTAATCCGACAGCAATTGATTTTCGCTACTGCGCCACCTACTAAGCCGCCAGGTTGAAGATTCTCTACGACTTGGTCCCGAGACTAAGTGGAATCAGTTTTTTAAATCCACTCGGTCTGCTAGTCGCTGTTTACGCGCGCATATACGCAGGGTGTCGCGCGCCTGGCCGCTGCTGCCTATTCCAGGAGTAATCTGCTGGATCAAGTACCGAGGTGTGTGGGTCGTGAAGCAACAAGGATTCGCCGCAATGAGTATTTGTCGGCAATAAGCCATGTGTGTGTGCATGGCGCGTAGGTGCGCGTGTTGTGTGCATCGCGGTGGTATGAGCCCCGGTTGCGTAGTTCATCGGCGTAGTGAGCAGCAGCCACAGAGGACGCTTTAGAGCACGTCGTGCATTGGCCTCGGCGAGCGAAACGCGAGCGCCTGAATAGGGGAGGCGGGTTGCATTGTGCGCATGGTTAGCTAGTGGCCTAGATGGCCGGATAGTGCATGCGTGGGTTAGTTGGTTAGTGCGTGAGTGGCACAAAATCTGGGCAGGTTGTTGCTCCGGTGACTGCGTGCGTGGTGGCCGGGTAAGTGGTGTGCGTCGTCTGTGCTAGACCGAATATAAATCCCTGTCTCTGTATTGATTGTGGAAGAGCCGTGTGTAGCCATGTAGCCACTGTAAAGAGGAAAATGATTGGGGCGTTAAATGGGCCCGTGGCGGCTTTCACGCCGCCAACCGGAAATTCTTGTTTCCGTGTTCTTCTTCTTCTACCTCTAGCCTAGAGTGAGATTGGGTTGTGGTTCCTACAATTGGTATCATGAGCTTGGTGTCTTGTGCGTGATTGTCGTGTCGGAGGCGTGTCAGCGATGGCGGCGCTGGCCGGCGGTTGCGCTGATGGCGCCCGGCCGTGTGTGTCGGCCCATGGAGGTGGGCGGCGCTGTGGCTGTCATGGCGGCGTGGCGGGCGGGCGGTGACGTCGTGACGCGGCGGTAATCGCGGAGGCCGCCGAGGCGCTGCGTGGTGGTCTTGCGGCGCAACATGGTGTGGCGGCATGGAGGCACTGCATGGCGGCATGGAGGCCGCGGGGTGCAGGGCAATAAGACGCGGCGGAGAGCCGGGCGCGACCGGTGCGTGTTATGGGTGCGCACTGGATGCGTCGGGCGGCCGGGACATGGGCGCCAGACGGCGTGTGGTTGACGCGTTGGGAGGCGTATGTCGCCCGTGGTGCTCGAAGTTCAGCTACATCCTTCCGGCGTTTGTCGCTGGCGGCTACAATGATGGGCCAGCGGGCGGCACGCTGTGGCGTCGATGCTTTGTCGAGCTCGTCGAGCGCGTCGGATCTGTGGCAGAGGGCGTCTGAAGCGCACTGGTGCGGTCGGGCTCGTCGAAGCGCGTTAGGTGCGCGGGACATGCGGGCGCGGAGGGGCGTAAGCGTGTCGCCGGTGGAGATGGTGCTCGGTGTATGTCGCCGGGTCGTGACGGAGCATGGTGCGACCGGTGTCGCGGCGCAAGGTCAGGTCCGTGGCGGTGCGACCGGCGCCGATGCACCGTATCGGGTCCATGAGCTGGGTCACGGCCGTGGACGACGGCAATGACAGGAGCTACAACAATTCCGGCGACGGCGAGGTCATTGGCTTAGGGGGAGAGTGTCGGCAATAAGCGATGTGTGTGTGCATGGCGCGTAGGTGCGCGTGTTGTGTGCATCGCGGTGGTATGAGCCCCGGTTGCGTAGTTCATCGGCGTAGTTAGCAGCAGCCACAGAGGACGCTTTAGAGCGCGTCGTGCGTTGGCCTCGGAGAGCGAAACGCGAGCGCCTGAATAGGGGAGGCGGGTTGCATTGTGCGCATGGTTAGCTAGTGGCCTAGATGGCCGGATAGTGCATGCGTGGGTTAGTTGGTTAGTGCGTGAGTGGCACAAAATCTGGGCAGGTTGTTGCTCCGGTGACCGCGTGCGTGGTGGCCGGGGTAAGTGGTGTGCGTGTGTCTGTGCTAGACCGAATATAAATCCCCTGTCTCTGTATTGATTGTGGAAGAGCCGTGTGTAGCCATGTAGCCACTGTAAAGAGGAAAATGATTCAGGCGTTCGTGAGCCCGTGACGGTGTTCGTGCGCCAATCGGAAAATCTTGTGTCCGTATTTTTCTTTTTCTACCTCTAGCCAAGAGTGAGAAAGGGCTGTGGTTCCAACGGTATTGCCGCTACTTCACGTCAATTGATTCAAGCAAGAGTACTTCTCATGTGAAGACAAGGACAAGGTTATTGATTGGACTTGATGGCTATTGCTTACGTGAAGGACAGAAGACCAGTACTAGATAAGCATTAGATCGGATTTGTTTTTCTACATCCAGCCAAAGCATATTATCAGCGGTTGAAAGTTACGACGAATAGCAACTGGAAGGATTGGTGTCCGCCTTGGTCTTTGTTTTCGAGCTGGTCGCAAGTCACCTAGCCGTACCCTCCGACCCGGCACCGCTGCTGGATTCGCGTCTACTGCTTTGGCCGTAGCCGCCCGCCTGCCGCAGTGGCAATCTTGTTTATGGCTGATCAAGCCTCACCTGACCCGGCTTCCGATCTACTGCTGTGCCGCCCGGTTTGCCTCGGCCGTTGACCTGTCAGTATGCCTTTGCTGCTGTACTCGGACGCCGGCTTGTTTCTGCCGTCCGAGCCGCTGTTTCTATGATCCGGACTTTGCACGGCCTCTGCTACGACCCGGACTCTGTCGTCCACGCAAACTTACCGCTGCAGCTTCAGCGGGACTTCGCTTCTGTTGTGAGCCGCCTGCCGTCTCACTTCGAAGTCGCCGCCCGTGGTCACCATGGCGGTGCTCGCTTCATCCATGCTATCCGCTGCAGCAACCCGCTGACACGTCTGAAGCCGCGACGCCCGTGATGCAACAGTTCGCCAAGGAAGAAAAAACAAGCAGAAAAAGCGTTGAACACACAATGGATCACAAGAGCGCATGCATTGGGGTCATGCTGGGTCACCACAGCGTCAGATATTATTACTTGTGGAGAACTGACATCCAGAGATGAAGATCAGTATTGATGCATGAGGTCATCTGGATAAAGTATTTGTTAAGGATCAGCAAGATATAAAGCAGAAGAGCTACGACAGCATCTCGCGAGGTCCTCAAGGGGATTAACGAAAAATCCTTTGGATAAATATAAGGACCAAAGCAACAGTACTGAAAGGTTATCTACGGATGTCACATGCGGATCATTTGTCATACGGACAAATTAGGTGATATCCATCTAAGTCCATGTTAATTAACACGTTATTTTCATCAGGCAACAATTACTCTGGCCTGTAATATTTTTTATGCAGGACGGCTATTAAAAGAAAACGAGGTGGTGTTATACCGCGGAGGCACGTTCAGCTGTGCTGCGTGGCTTCATGGGCATGCGTGTCGCGGTCCAGTTTACATCAAAACGCGCCAGCTGACTCGCCCATCCGTGCCGCCTTACAACGCCACGGATGACTCGCCCGTCTGCCCTCGCAGCGAGGTTCACGTGTATGTGCCGGCTTACAAACTTTGCAGCCGACTCAGCCGTCCGCACCGGTTTACCACGCCGCGGCCGGTTCACCCGTGAGCGACTTCAACTCCACCTAGCGATCATCGATTTCATGGCGAATTATTTCCGGCCTGGCACATCAGGTGATATTCATCTAAAATACATTTTATTGGCACATATTATTTTTGTCAAAGAGCAGTTTATCTTTGCCTTGGTCTGCAATATTGTTGATGCAGGACAATTGTTGACTACATCAAAACAACGTGGTTAACTCGCCCGTCCGTGCCGGTTTACAACACCGCGGCCGGTTCATCTGTTTGAGCCGCCTATGATGCTGAGGTCATCTTTTCCGTCCATTTCTCGTGGCCTGGTCTACATTAACATACCGGGCCGCACCTGTCTGCATGAGCTGCTTATTGAGTATGAGCAAGTCACTGCTTGGGTAGCCGGTTTTCTTCCAACAAAATGGAGGCAAATTATCATCAACCGTCGTCAGCGCTGGAGGGTTCAGTGGACATGTGCATAAGTTGCCGCCACTACAGTTTGGTTAGTTTCAAATAGCCGGTTGGAAGGAACCATTGGCCGAAAGGTTTACACGGCTCATATGGGATCATTTATAACCCGCCGCAGTCACCTCAACCTTCTGTGGATTCACATCGTGCTATCAACACCAATGATATACAAGTTATGCCGGTTTATATGTGACACTCAAATATTTTTATTTTTGTTTTTCAACAAATAACTTTGTTGGATTTGAAGAAGGTCATTTAAATTCTTCCAAAAAAAACTTCTCTCTCAGAACATTTTCCCTTGGCAAGGATTTTATCTTTGTATCTTCTTCAACCCTGGTGTTTGGTTAATGAGAACCTTCCTTCTGATTGTTCCCTCCTCATATATATTTTCTTGGATATTATTTTCTTTTAAGAAGTAACCCTATGAGTTTTGGGGCTTCTTTCATTTTGAAACCACCGATGGTTTTACCATGCCTCATGTGGTAAAACCTCCCAAAACCCCTCCTTCCTCTTTGGAGCAATCTAAACTTTCTGTTCCAACAAGTCCAACCCATTTTTGGATTTTATTTCATTTATTTTATTTCCCAAAACAATTCTGTCATTTATTTTAAGCCTGGGTGATTTACAAAGCAAGTACCTAATTCCCTTTGAGTTTTGATCTCAAACTAACTCCTCTGGATAGTCTTTAGCACCCCCAACCTAGATCCATCAAGATCCACTCTTCCTATTTTCAAAATTTTCAAGTTTCAACCTCTGCAAGTTTGGACCAGATTTGTCAAATTTGGTGAAATTCATATTTCCTCTTCCCCAAAAATTCTACCAAAATTCAGGCAGCCCCCAGATGCAATGAGAGGCCAACCCACCAAAAATCAGCTCAAAGAAAATTCCCCACATGCCAAAATCATTTCTTCAACACTTGGCGGCCTTTGTTCTGTGCACTTTCAGAAAGTTCAGAGTTTCAGAGTTTGTAGTGTCGTTTTTCGTCAGAGAGTTGTCATCGATCACCCGTGCGCCCTGGCGCGTTGCGCACGGCCCCTTCTCCTTGACCAGAGCACCGCACGCTCTCTCGGACGGACGCAGGTGTCGGTGGCGGCGAGCATCGCCAACGCCGGGCAGCCTCTGCGGTGGCACAGCCACCCGTGGCGGCCAACAAAGCCAGCGCCGGCTCGCTACGCAGTTCTGCGCTGCCCAACGCCCCCTAGCCCTCCGCGTGGCCTCATGCATGCCAGCGCACCCCCGCAGCACCGTCGCCCGGCAAGCACAGGGCGCGCCCTCTGCCGCCGACGGGCCCGCGCTGCCCCGTTCCGTCGCAGCCACCCAGGGAGCCTAATCCAAACTTGGTTAGCACCTAAATGGAACCGGTGAACCTCCACGTTGACGCCCAACTCCCTGAACTCCCCGACCAAGCACTGCGCCGCCGTAACCATCGCCGGTGATCCCCGTTCACGGCCACCGCCTCGGATCGCCTATAAAAAGGGGCCCCGAGCTCGCTCTCGAGCACGCACCACCACTGCACCCCACCAACATCCCGCCAAGCCACTAGGAGGACCTCGAGAGGTCTCCTCCCAACTCCGCCGCCCGATCCGCCTCGGCCACTAGCTTGATTCACTCCGGTGAGGCCACCTCGCCGCCCAAACCTCGTCAAGAGCCTCCTCGAGCACCAACCGAGCTGGCCCACGCTTCATTTTGACCTTCGCAGCCCTCCCGGCGAGATCCAACTCCACCCAGTCGCCGTCCCGCGGAGCAAGGGCCGCCGTCGATGTGGTGCTCGCCGACAACCACCACTACCACCCACCGACAAGGAAGGACACGCTGAACACGTAGGTACCGCCCGATCCCCCTGCCTCGCCGTGGATCGCCGCAGGCGACCACCGCAGCTCTCGGGCGCCGGTGGGCTCTGTTCTTCCCCGTTTGAGTTTTCAAACCTGACGGGTGGGACCCGCCTGTCAGCCTCTCTTTTCTTTTAAATGAACCATTTTCTGAAAACGTATTCGGGCAAATACGCTTTCAGTCTGAAGCGTTTTTCTGGTCTTTTCTGTTCAGCCCCCTGAGAAGTTTCTGTTTCATTACAGAAAGGTCCCTGGATTAAAACCCTTATAACTTTTAAACAGAAAAGGATTTTTGATTGATTCTTTTTCTGTCCTCTTTAAAATTTTGTCTATTTGTTTATCAGATTTATTTGAAAAATATGTGGAACACTTTTCTGTGCACTCACGGTATTTACGATAAGTATGTATTTTCTTATACCGTAGATACCGGAGGAGGTGACGGAACCGCGAACTTCGCCAAGCTAGACTCCGACTACTCCGAACCAGGCAAGCATGTTTGAACTTTTGATATGATGAGTGTCTTTGACATGTTTGCATTAAGTAGTTCATGGCATGTTTATGAGCATCTCGATGAATGTCATATTTCATGCAAAGTTGAGGCAAGTGAATTTCGATGATCCATAAGTTGTTGGATGTGAGTTGGCATGGCCATGTGATGGCATGAGGATGGGTAAGATGGCAGTGTTGTAGCATGCTAGTCTTATGCCAGACTATTTGACTCCAGTGTCAACATGAATCAGTCCAGTTTCCGTCCGTTTTCCCTACCTGTACTACCACATGTTTTCCGCAAGGAATATGGCTTAGTAAGTTGCAAACCACTTTCCTGGTACACACCAAATAGAGAGGCCGGGATGAGGGTTCCATGGCCCTGGATTAAAGCTCGTCATCCGGTCAGGGGGCATGGGTGTTTCCGGTTGGGACCGAGAGGGGGGCACCCCTTAGAGCTGCCAGATATAAATTTGATCCCATGCTATTCGAGGTTGTGATCTCCCCGTCTCAAAGTTTTTCTTGAACGTTGTCTAGGATGATTCCTGGCATCGTGAGGTGGGATGGGTGTGTGCTGGTTAGATGCGTTTCTACCGAAATACCATAAGCGGAACTAGTCCTCGTGATCACGGAAATCCGTTGGCTGTGGATAATTAGTACAAACTCTGCAGAGTCAAAAATCATTTGAATCATCTTATCCATGTCCAAGTATTGTGTTCGACTTATTCCGTCAAGTGTCGGTCTAAGTGACAAAACTCCGGTGAACCACATAAGTGATAAGTCCGGTTAAATGTTTATTCCTTAGGATGGACTAACCCGTCTATTATTGTGTGTTGAATATTTCTTATGAGTATTATATCCTTGTGAATTTGTCGACATGAATGATGGAATATAAGCCCTTTCGCAATGTCGCTCAGACGTCCGACTGTGGCACGCTTGTTATTTACTTTCGATATAAGCCCTTTCCGCGATGTCACTCAGACGTCCGACTGTGGCACACTTGTTGTTTACTTTTGATATAAGCCCTTTCTGCGATGTCGCTCAGACGTTCGACTGTGGCACGCTTGTTATTTACTTTCGATATAAGCCCTTTCTGCGATGTCGCTCAGACGTCCGACTGTGGCACACTTGTTTTTTACTTTTGATATAAGCCCTTTCTGCGATGTCGCTCAGACGTCCGATCGCGGGCACGCTTTGTTATTTCACTTTCGATATAAACCCTTTCTGCGATGTCGCTCCGACGTCCGGATCGTGGCACGCTTGTTATTTTACTTTCGATATAAGCCCTTTCTGCGATGTCGCTCAGACGTCCGACTGTGGCATGTATGTCATTTATTTTCAATATAAGCCCTTTATGTGGTGTCGCTTACACGCCCAACTGCGGCATGTTTATTTATTCGTTTACCCTTCGAGGCGTCGCTCCAGACACCCGATCGGTTTTCATTTATTTTGTTGGGATTTCGAAAGGACTACCGCCCGACTTCCTTTTTACTTATCATGTTGTGCAAATATTTATTATTTGAATGTGCATTGTTATTTGCTCATGACGCATTCATGCATGCATTTGTTATATGTTATGTCCGAACTGTCTTGCGAGTACTTTCAAAGTACTCACCTGGTTGTTGATTTGGCCAGATGTTGATGAAGGCGATCTCATGGATGAAGAATTCGATAGCGAGTCCGACGCCTAGAGGAGTCCCAGTCAGTCTCGTGCGACCTTGGATTTGGTCATCAGATTATATCCGCTTCCGCTACCCAAATAAATTCATCGAGCCTCACCTCGGCCTTTCGATGAGCTGCCGCTTTAGGAGTCATATTACCCACTCCACTGTGTTATTCCGCTACCACTTTATTCTCGAGTCAAGAGTATGTCACCCCACACCATTGTGTCATATCCGCCATTATGTATAATTATTGGCGTGCATGTAATAATTTGTTGAGCAGCCTCGGCTCAACTCTGTAATATATTTAATGCTACTGGCTTTCTGTATCAAGATTTTGTCTAACAGTACGGAGGATTTTCCTCATACTGGACTCAAAAGATCGATTCTCAATAATCATTTTATTGAAGAACCGGTCGTGACATTATATCACGGTCAAATATGGAGAGTCTCAAGCCAACTCCTCGAGTCACCTTTGAGGCTCGGGGGCTACGATGACATGACTCAGAAAATCTTGCCAGTTTTAGCAAATTTAAGAACCCCAGGACGATGGAGGGAAGGATAGCCCGGTCCCGGAGGCTACTGTTATATTCATGAAAATTAAAAGGCCATCAGAAAATTTCCGGCTTATAAAGTATATGACAGTTACAAATCCCGGCTCAATGAAGAAGTTTCGGGTCATCAGAAAGGATTCCGGTTTACAATCCGGCTAAAGGGAAGTCAGTCTCACTGAAGCTCTCAAATATCCGGTTTACAATCCGGTTCAAGAGAAATCTGTTCTCCCACAAAGCTCTGAAGCTCTCAAATCCGGTTTAAAAATGTCCGGTTCAAAAAGGAATTAACTTCTCGCAAGTTCGAGTTTAAAGGCCGTCAGAAAATTTCCGGCTGAAAATGAAGATTCCGGTTTAAAATCCGGTTCAAGGGAAAGATGTCTCCCACAAAGATTTGAAGCTCTCAATATCCGGTTTAACATCCGGTTCAAGAAGGATTTATCTCTTGCAAAAAGTTAAAGGGTGCCAAAGAGGACCTGCTGCCATGATGCGCGGTACAGACATGGGTATCATGCCTTATTGGCTTATCATATTATTGATCACTTGGGGGCTTGGTCATGTCTGAATCATAGTCAAACCTCTTGATCGGCGCAATGCCACAATATCACTTGGGGCTTGGTCGTCCGAACCATAGCAACGCCCATTTGGTAGGCGAAAATCCATAACATCACTTGGGGACTTGGTCATGTCTGAACCATAGTCACGCCTCTTGATCGGCCTAGTGCCACAGCATCATTTGGCGGCTTTGGTCGAACCCGAACCATCGCTACACCTCTTGATCGGTGTAATGCCAACACATCATTTGGGGACCTGTCTGACTCGAACCATAGCTACGCCTGTTTGGGGCTTGGTCATGTCCGACCATGGTAATACCTCTTGATCGGCTTAAAGCCTCATTTGCAAATGATTTTATCTTTGCCTTTGCTTGAATTCTGTTCATTTTTGCTAAAGACCTTTTACTTTTGTTGCGTTTTTAAACCGACATTGTTAATCCGGTTCGACTATCAATTACAAATTGACAGAACACGGTCAAATCTTAATCCTGAGACTATCTGCCCGGTCTGATTTTCTGTTACCATCCTATTATGGAGTAAACCGGTGTTCACTAACCCGGCTTGACTTTCAATTACAAGTTGTCAGTACATGATCAAATCATAATCCGGAGACTATCAGCCCGGTCTGGTTTGACTACGAGTCGCCAGTATTATATATGGTTAAACCAATGTTTATCACAACCCGGTACGGTTTTATCATAAACCGGCACAGTATGAAAGAAGTTATCATTACTCAAGATTGGGGTTATCACCCTTACTACAAAAAGTTGGTAAACCAATGATGTGATTCAATGTCACAGGTATGATATATTTCATATTTGATTATTCTTAAGTGCAGCCTTGGTTATAAACCTGGGTTATATGTTGGGCATTATGACCCGTCCGGTGGTAAACCGCTAGGACACTTTAAACTTGTTGTATGCAGAAACAGGTTGAATAAAGCATGATGATAAATTATCCGGTGTTTATTAAACCGGCCTGGCTTTAAGACGATAAGTCGCCAGTATATGATGAGAAATTATCCAGTGTTTGTTAACCCGGCCTGGCTTTGGACTATAAGTCGCCAGTACATATTTGGATTGCGCCATTGGAATCATGCGCTTATAAATCATTGGGTTATATTATTCAAATAGCCAAACTTGGCTGAATTTTCATTATGATATTGAATGGATAAGGTTTTTCATACCAGATTATATTATCTTGAATAGCAAACATGGCTAGATTTTTATTATGGTTATTAATAACCGGTATTATTGAGGTTTTCAAAGTCGCTTTAGCGCAATGGCTATTATTCTATCAAAGGATATGATTAATTCTACAATGGAAGGAATAGTCCCAAGTCACTGTAGGCTTACGACCCGGCACTTGGGGGCTACATTATTCAAATTGAGATTACATCAAATATGCAAGTCTCATGTCGCTGAAAGCGTGCACCATGACACTTGGGGGCTAATGCAAAGTCATTTTTATTGGCCTTATTGAAGACCCGACTCATTACATCATAATGAGATGGCCCTTGGGGCTACCAATTGCTCCTATCAACAATTCAAGGTACACAAGTCTTAAAGGTCCATTGCTCAGTTGGTAAAGCACAAAGCTCTTAACCTTGTGGACGTGGGTTCAAGCCCCATGATGGGGGTTACATTATATGATGTTCTTTTCAAAGAAGTATATATAAAGTAGTACCAGCTCAATATTATCTTACTGAGCCGGCCCATGGGGGCTACACGTTATTGTTGAAATCTACATGATTATATTTATAAAGTCCCTGCTCATTATGGCATAATGACCCGGCACTTGGGGGCTACATATATGGAGTATTCAGTTTTTACTAGTGACTGATGACAAAATGGATTTCTTCAAAGTGGCAGTAATTATATGGAAACAAGTCTCAAATCATCGCTTTGTTCTGTTCAAGACTTGGGGGCTACAGGTAATATAGATATAAGGAAGAAATATATTCCGATTTTCAGTTTGGAGCAAACCAGATTGACCCGGCATCACCAATCATTATGACCCGGTGTCTGCAACACTCATAACCCGACGTCATCAATAATCATGAACCGGCGTTGGTAACAATCATGAACCGGCGTTGGAAACAATCATGACCTGAAATTATCAGTTTTCATAACCCGGCAATTTTGGTAATATTAAACCGACAAGTTTTACATCTTCAAACCGGTTGAATATGAGATGAGTATTTCAAGACCAATATTTCTTAAGCCGGTGCTTTGGAAGCCGACTCAAGTGGATTATCCTTCACAATATTTTTCTATGAGAAACCAACGTCAGCAATTTGAGTATGAAGCTGCTTATTGACCCGGATTTTCTAGAAGGAGGAATGACAAAGACTTAAGGATGATCAGGTGCCCGTTTACAAGAATTCTTAACCCGGAGCATAACCTGTCAAATTTGTTCTTGTGTTTATTTTGCAGCATAAGTTTACCATGGATAGATCCAAGCTAAACTTGGGGGCTAATGTCGGGGATATACCCCGCGGCGTAAACCGCCGTAAGTATAACCGGCCGGACTTGGCGGTTTATTTGAGATCACGCTGACACTTGGCGATTCACTAGTAACCCGCCCTGACCTGGCGGTTTACAAGCAACCCACCTGGACATTATAACTCACTAGTAACCCGGAGGGGGGGTTAGACGGATGACGAGACCCAAGGCCCAGAAGGCCGGTTCACGTTTAATGGTGCGCCGGTTGATGAGGAAAGCGTAAGGACTATTCTCCTACAAAGGAAGCAAGACTAGGACTCCAATTGTAATAGAGTAATCCTAGTCCAACTAGGACTAGTCATGTAAACCGCCCCTTCAACATATATAAGTTGGGGCAGGGCTCCCCAAACAGGGGAGAGGACAAGCAAGAAACAATCTCTAGAGCTAGACACAACTAGAGGAGAGCCGGTTTACGGCTACTCCCTCGTGATGATAATGAAATCTAGCCTCAAACAGCATGTAGGGTTGTTACCGGATGATGTTTCCCGGGGCCCGAAGCTGTCTAAACCCTTGTCTTGTTGCGTCTCTCGATTCCGCTCAACCCCTCTCAAGCTACCACATAGATGCGTTGGCCTCGCGACTAAGTCCTCACACTAAGGACATCTGACGTGTTAATTCCACGACAGGTACCGTTTAGAAACGGGTACGTGAACCACGTACACGCACTTTTCATCTCTACTGTTCATTGATGGCGACGGCAAAATGCGTTGTTTCAAAAATAAATATAAAAACCATAAAAAGGGAATCCTTCTGGTACCTCTGAGATTATCCGCCGGTGAGATCGTTTCCCGCCTACACGCTTAGAACCTTTCATATCTTGACTCAATTATCCACCGTTCTGCAACTACATTCATAAGCACCAACGAATTTGACAAGAGACATCCTGTTATTGCTCAATGACTACTATGTCAAGCTTCATCTCAGGCATGAATGACTACATTCAACATCATCTACAATGTCAGTACCCTACTGACAGTCAACATCATATACAATATCACAAACCTTCTGACGTGGAAATGCCTGTTGGCACAGCCCCGCATGCGCCGAGCCACATCATCTACAACACTCCAAGAAAACACCTTTGAGAGGGGATCGCAACTTGACCATCAATGTCGTCAGATCCAACCAGGAAGATCAAACTTGTGAGAGACAACAAGGCCACAAAGGAAGCAATACTCAGTGCCAAAAAGGAACGGACAAGAGACCAAATGACCAAATCATGGTTCATATCTTCTGTTCTCAAATTAACCATGATACATACAGTATAGATGTTAACCCAATCCTCTTAATGTTTCTCTTCTACTTTGGATGCATCAGATATGCCTACCTAGGAAGCAATCACACATGTAAACATGCATATGAACAGTCACACACCCAAACACAAAAAGTCTTCTTACAGCATCAAGACACTCGGCGGCTCAGGGCTAACTCACTTTGGAGCTGCACAGAGGGGATGTAGCTGTGGGTTTGGCCCGGATGTTGCTCACAGGTGTCCCTCTGGGCTGACCTAACACAACCGGGTGGAGAGGTCCACTGGTCAAAGCCCATCATTCGAAAGTCAAAGGGCGGGACAGGGGCCTTGGGGGTAGCAATGCCACTGGAGTGTCGCACCGGCCCCTCATACATGGGGGTGGTGTTATGGCATGTCTGAAGAGGCGGCATGCGTCTCCAGGGTGTGGCCCCCCTCACGGACGGCGCCGCAGCCGGCACCTGTAGGGGGGAAACGGATCCGTCGGGTCTACACGGAGAGGATGTAGCTGTGGGTTTGGCCCGGATGTTTCTCCCAGGTGTCCCACTAGGCCGACCCTAACACAACCGGGTGGAGAGGTCCACTGGTCAAAGCCCGTCCTTGGAAAGTCAAAGGGCTAGATCTCGTGGTCAACTGCTCTAGGGTTTGGCGGGATGGGGGCCCTGTGGGGTAGATATGCCACAGGAGCGTCGCACCGGCCCCTCATACACCAAAAGATACCTACAGATTCTTGCACATTGCTATGATTCTGTCAAAGTCGGTATTGATTGCCCTCAAGAAGTGGTCAGATGGACTTTGCATGATTGGACATGGAAACCCAGCATTTGAGAAGTGCTACTACAACAGAACAAGGCCATAGGGTAAGATATGGGAAACAGGGCCATCTACAACAGGAATAAAGCTGCAGCAACAAGGATCATACAAGAAAAGAGAAACTGTTGTCACGAATATATAGTTTTGTTCCTAACAATGCAACTTGGACATAGACAACGCTGATTCAGTGGATGAAGCAAATAATAGCATGCCACTCGATTAGCAACTCATGCGATCTTAGAGTAGCTAAAGACGACCCATGTATCTCGTCTAAGAAAATAAAGCTAACTCTCTCCGCGTAACTTGATACCGTCATTCCACTCATGGTAAATTTAAAGTGGTATGAGCAGAGTTAATAATTAATACTGCAGAGAAACACGCGTTCACCTACATGCAAGCCAATGTTTCCCAAAAGAAGAGAATATTCCCATTTGAGAGCAAGCAAATCCGATCGAAAAGTCCAAAAACCTCCGTGCTGCTTTGATACATTGTGAAGATGACTGTGCACCTAGTGCTGGCAAGTTTCTTGAGTGTTACCATCAAGAGGAGTGCAGAAACACTGCATCAAGAAGAAACAAGAGAAATAAGTTACATGGTGCGATTTACCCTGCAGTTATACATAAGAATCAGAAGGGTTAAATATAATGATGGAGAGGAGAAATAACCTGTCAAGGTGATACAGAGGCTCATCGATGAACAAAACATGCGGCCTCATCACAAGCTCCGTCGCGATGCTGGCCCGCCTCCTCTCGCCAGTCGGAAGCCTCTTTATGAAGCAGTGCCCACCAATGAGTTTGTCAGCATAGTCACCTAACGACATGTGCGTCACCCGCCCCTTGGAGTAGGGCATGTGCATCACCATCCAGCCGGCGCACTGTGCCATCCAGGAGCACCTTCCCTTCGATGGCGTTAATGACCTCGGCCATGAGGCTGCAACTCTTATATTAATCCCCAATTACATCTCTAAAATTTACCTCTCTAGGGTCTAGGCTGTTAATTTTGCTTTCTACATATGTATTTTTCATTGATATTAGATTGTTCGTGATTCCTCCATGGCTGATGACTCAATTCATAAGCCGATGCATATCGTGTGCAAACAGGACACTCTCCTGCCACTACCGAAACAGGGGCCGGTGCCGACGGCCAAATTTATGCCGACGGCTGCCGTCGGCCTACTCCAGGACATGCCGACAGCTGGAACGAGGCCGTCGGCGTACGTCGACAGTCGGGCTATCCAGAGCTATGCCGACAGCCACCGTCAGCACAGGTCAGCCGTCGGCTTAGCAGCCGTCGACATAGATGCGGGCCCGGCGGCCCCGCTCGTGACGTGCGGCTAACGGCGTCCGATCTATGCCGTCGGCACATATGCGTGTGCCACCTCATCGATCCGGACCACACCGACCACCCCCTATGCCGACGGCTGCCGTCGGCATAGATGCCATGTCATCGATCCGCGACGCGCCGTCCACCTGCCCCTGGCCTAGGCTTTGCCGTCGGCATAGTTTTTCTATAGAATTTTTCTGTTTTACATATTATTATTTAATTTACGTACGTGTAACATGTGTTAATATAAGCAAAAATACCTCACTTTTGGAATCTATACGGAGGGGTGTGCCCCCATCACGGACGACGCCAGCGGCCGACACCTGGAGGGGGGAACAGCCGCATCGGGTCTTTACGAAGGGGACGTTGCTCCCACTTGTTTATATGGGATGACCTACCACAACCGTGTGGTGTTGCGGCATGTCTGAAGAGGCGGCACGCATCTCCTGAGTGTGGTCCCCCTCACGACGGCCAGCGGCGGCACATGGAGAAACGGACGCGGCCGGGTCTATAGGGAGGAGATGCAGCTGTGGGTTTGGCCCGGATGTTGCTCCTGTGTGTCCCTCCTGGGTTGACCTAACACAACCGGGTGGAGAGGTCCACCTTCCAAGCCCGTCCTTGGGATGTCAAAGGGCTAGATCTCGTGGTCAATCGCTCGAGGTTAGGCGGACGGGGCTCTGGGGGTAGCAATGCCACCGGAGTGTCGCACCGGCCCCTCATACATGCGGGGTGGTGTTGTGGCATGTCTGAAGAGGCGGCGTCTCCGGGGTGTGGCCTCCCTCACGGACGGCGCCGTCGCCGGCACCTGTAGGGGGGAAACGGACGCGTCGGGTCTACACAGAGGGGATGTAGCTGTGGGTTTGGCCCGGATTTTACTCCCAGGTGTCCCTTTGGGCTGACATAACACAACCGGGTGGAGATGTCCACTGGTCAAAGCCCATCCTTGGGAAGTCAAAGGGCTAGATCTCGTGGTCAACTGCTCAAGGGTTAACCGGGGCGGGGCCCTGGGGAGGTAGCAATGCCACCGGAGCATTGCACCGGCCCCTCATACATGCGGGGTGGTGATGTGGCATGTCTGAAGAGGCGGCACGCGTCTCCAGGGTGTTGCCCCCCTCACGGACGGTGATGACACAGTAGTAGACGTTCTACGGTAATGGTGCGGCGTGAATATTATTAAATACTCGGAGCGCGATAAAATCTTGTGATTTTTACACGACGTGGGCACATGTGCTATAGGAATGATGGTATTTTTTCATAATTTTTGGTAATGGATAAGTATCCGAACACTTCCCTCTACGAGGATTGCCCTTCGCATGACTACGACTGTGGCCGTTGGCCTCCGGGGGCTAGCATGCCGCCAATCTTCCCTATGCGGCCTCTCACAAAGCTGAAAGTGTTTTGGCGGTTGCAAACGCCCGGCACGCATCTCGGGGGTGTGGCCCCCTCACGGACGGCACCGCGGTCGGCACCTGGAGGGGGAAAGCAGACGCGTTGGGTGTACACGAAGGGGATGTAGCTGTTGGTTTGGCCCGGATGTTTCTCCTGTGTGTCCCTCCGGCTGACCTAACACAACCGGGTGGAGAGGTCCACTGGTCAAAGCCCATCCTTGGGAAGTCAAAGGGTTAGATCTCGTGGTCAACCGCTCCAGGATTAGGCGGGACGGGGAACCTAGGGGTAGCAATGATACCGGAGCATCGCACCGGCCCCTCATACATTTGGGGTGGTGTCGTGGCATGACTGAAGAGGCGGCACGCTGCCTCGGTGTGGCCCCCCTCATGGACGGCGATGACATAGTAGTAGACGTTCTGCGGTAACTGTGTGGCATGAATATTATTAAATACTCGGAGCGCGATAAAATCATGAGTTTTTTACACGACGTGGGCACATGTGCTATAGGAATGATTGTAATTTTCATAATTTTTGGTGATGGAGAAGTATCCGAACACTTCTCTCTATGCGAATTGCCCTTCGCATGTCTACAACTGTCGTCGGCGGCCTCCGGGGGCTAGCATGCCGCCAATCTTGCGTACGCGGCCTCTCACAAGTTTGAAAGTGTTGTGGCGGTTCCAAACGCCTGGCACGCATCTCCGGGATATGGCCCCCTCATGGACGGCGCCGCCGGCACCTGGAGGGGGAAATGGACGAGTCGGGTCTACACAGAGGGGATCTTGCTGTGGGTTTGGCCCGGATGTTGCTCCCAGGTGTCCCTCTGGGCTGACATACAACAACAGGTTGGAGAGGTCCACTGGTCGAAGCCCGTCCGTGGGAAGTCAAAGGACTAGATCTCGTGGTCAACCGCTCCAGCATTAGTCAGGACGGGGTCCCTGGGAGGGGGGGTAGCAATGCCACCGGATCGTTACACAGGCCCCTGAATAGGCGACACGCGCCTCCGGGGTGTTGTCCCTCTCACGACGGGCGGCGACACGGTTAAACGTTCTTCGTATACATATATGGGCTCAAAGTCTGGCCCCCCTCACGGACGGCGATGTCGCCGCACTTGAGGGGTGAAACCGATGCGTCGGTAGCTTTCGGAGGGTAGGAAGGACAATGAGTGTTTGAAAAAAATGGTAGGAGTTTAAAAAAATTAAAGTTGATGTTAAAACATATTGAAAAATAGGTATGCCTACGGCTCAGCCATCGGCATAGGTGGCCACGTGGCAACGACACCTATGCCGACCGCAAAGCCGTCGGCATACTCCGCCTTATCCACACGGGATGCAACCCCATCCATTCATTCTGCTCATCCCCACGTCGTGACCCCCGCCACCCCAACCCGTCCCGTCGCCGTCGCCCCAAGCCCCCCACCCGCGCCGCCGCCCCACTCCACCCCCACCAGCACCGCCGCCGCCCAGATCCACCCCGACCCCCTTCACCACCGGCGCCCAGCTCCACCCTGACCTGCGCCGCAGCCGCTACCCTCTCCGCCCACTCCTCGCGCCGCCGGCACCACCACCCTCTCTGCCCCCTCCTCGCGCTGTCGTCGCCCCAGGCCCCCCACCCGCACTCGCCGGCCTGCGTCCACGCCGCCCCAACCTCGCTCCCTCCCTCACAAGGTCGGGCCTCGGTGGATCGGCGCCCCTCGTCGTGCCAGCCGGGGCTTCTAACCCTCCTCCGCCGACCCCTACAGCGGCGGCCCCGGCGCCCATCACCCTTCCCCGGCCCCTGCCCCCTGCCTCCCTACTCACCCGCTGCACCAGCGCCCAAAACGCCCCCGGTGAGCTATTTTTTCATTTTTTTTTCATTTTGTTACTATTTGTTATGTGCATGGATGCATGGATGAAATTTTGTTAGATGAATTGATGAATATTGGTAGATGGATGGATTAATGAATGTTGTTATGTTTAGCTAGATGGATTTGTGATTGATGGATGGATTAATGAATTTGCTAGATGGATTTGTGATAGATGGATCGATGAAATTTAGTTAGATGGATGTATTGATGAATATTTGTAAGTTTTGTGTTTGATCATGTTGTTTCATATGACACGTTATTTGTCATGTTCAATGTTAGGTCATTTTGTTTCATAGGACACTTAATGAAGCTTTGTTTTGCAATTTGAGATGTTGTTTCATGTTGGTTCACAATATAGTGTCAATGCTTTATGTGATATGTGATGATCTAATTTTTTTCACTCGGTTAATTTTACAGGATTTGTGGTGTTTCATCTCCGCGGAGTGATGTTTGACGTTGAAGGTGTTGGTCCACGGTCATCCCTCCTCAGATCAACTACATCCTCTACATCCGAGGGTGAGCAACAATTCCATGACCTCGTCTTCTTTTTTTCCATGTCACTAGATTTAATTTTCACATCAAGTCGCGTAACCTAGGCATCTCCTGTCCGAAAGGGTGGACGGAATTCATTATGTTCACTTTGCCTACATCTTATACCGCTTTTCTTATTGTAGTCGATTCGTTGATGAAGAGTGGACGGGAATGCTGCATCCTATTGAAACGGAGGCACTTGCTCTTCTCCGAAAGGGTGCTGATGGAAGGAAAATTTTCATTGTGTGGTTCATGGAGAAAGTAAATTTTCACAATTCCCTCTTACCTATTTCACCGTACAATTTTAATTAAACTCATGCACCCTATAATTTCGATTAAAATTGTAGGGAAATGATCTGAACAAATCAATGGATGAAGAATTGAGATGGGTTTCCATGGGTTTTGACCCTGCCGTCATGACATGCAAAAAGTATGATGTGAATGGGTATCGCTTCCATATATAGGAGCACCAGAACAGTCGGCCTGATCCCAAAACTATAAATAACAGTGTCAAGGGAATCGACACATATGGAATCACTAGGATCCCTTCTACGGTTGCTGGGCGCGAGGTTGTGCAAAGAGCGGGTCTAACAGGAACCACACGAATTGTTTATCCAGGTTCGGGCCGCGGAGATGCGTAATACCCTAGTCCTGGTTTGGTGGATGTATTTGAGTGTTCTTGTGTTCTTGAGCTAGCTACGGGGTGCAACTTTCCCAAAAGATCCGAATCCTCCTCCCCGTCGCCTCGGGCCTCCTTTTATAGGCAAAAAGGGGTTGCCACAGTGGCACACAGGAGGTGGAAAGGTGTACAGTGGATGAGTCTATCCTCTGGCACCGTCAAACAAACGCATATAATGTGCTGCCGATGTGCCCCTCTCACTTTATCAGGAGAGGCAAGGAAGCACGTCCCAGTTGTCGCCGCCTCGCCTGGCGTCGACATGCGTCTGAACTGACGAGGTGTCGCGGCGCCATGTTGGCTGGCTGCTGGGCTGGTGCGGTGGTGGAGCCTTCATGAAGATCTGCATGCCACCACGCAGGTGCTTACTGGGTTGGTGTAGAGTCCGCTCGTCGCCACGCAGGTACCTGCCCAGCTGGTTGAGCTAGCAGTTGCATGGGGACTGCGGTGGAATCTTGGCAGGCACGACCGGGCCTGGCTGTGGCCCCGCTGATGCCCTCTGCAAGGGTCTTGCCGGGGCCCCGACAAGGGTCTTGCCGTGGCATCATGGTCGTCCCCATCAAGGGTCTTGCCGGGGGTCTTGTGGACTTCCTCGGCTAGGAGCCTGCCGAGGGTCGTCGTCTTCTGGTCCTCAACTGATCTTGTGTGTTCATGATCTTGACAAAGATCTGCAATCCACCACGGAGGTGCCTCCCGAGCCTTGGTCCCAACGTGGTTGATGGTGTTGGTGCCCTTGGGCTCAAGGGAGGCGCGCTCCGTTGGCGTCAGGCAAGTCGCCCCGGCAAGGCTCTTGCCGGGGCTGCGGAGGCCATCCTGGCAAGGGTCTTGCCGGGGGAGGCCACCTCGCCCTCTTGCTCTTTGTGTCTCTGGTCTTGGCGTTCCCTTGGTTATCTCGTACTCCGGTTTCCCTCCGGTTTCCCTCCGGCTTCTCTCCTCTGCCCTGCTAAGTGTGGCCGCGGGTGCGGCTCTGACTGCCCGTGCACAAGTAAAGGGGTCAAAAGGAGATCCCCTACTTTTGTACATCAACAGAAGCCCCCGGGCCTGGGCCACACATAAGCGCTAAGCGTTGTTGGGCTGGGCCCCGAGCAGTCTTGTGAGCAGGTGGGCGGATTTTTACCATAGTAATGCTTGTTTACGTCATTGCGCTTCCCCACGACCCGCGTTGAACGCGTGATGTGGAGGGTCGTGCGTGACATGGGGGTCATGTGTGGGGCGGTCTCCGAACACATGCGTCACATCGCAGTTAATGGTAAAAGAGGCGGCCCGTGACTTCCTCGTAAAAAGGAATAATCTCGGGCGCGATGCTAATTTTACCCCCCCCCCCCCCCCCCCCGTGTGTGCCTTCTCCAATTTCGGAACCGCCGCTCCTCTCTCCTTCCTTCTCAAGATCTCGTCCTTGCTCGCCATTGCCGCACCTCCGTTGTCCTCCATCCTTTGCCTCTCACAGCCGCCATGGCCCCTAAAACCAACAAAGGCAAGGGAGTGGCCAAGGACGCAGGGACGAAGGAGCCACCGGAGAGCGAGTTGGCGGCACGGCAGACGCAGCATACCTACTTACCCTCGACGGTCGACGCGGTCGAACTCCGGGACTACTTCAGGCCCCTGTTGGGGTGCAAGATGGCGGGAGACGCCGGGGCACCCAGCCACGCGTGTCATCCCCGCCAATTGCACCGAGGCCGCCAATCGGTATCCGTTCTTCGTCCACTATTTTTCTTGCGGGCTCTGCCCCCCTTTCTATGATTTGATCAATGATGTCATGCACACATTTGGTTTCCACCTCCTAGATTTCACCCCAAATGTCGTGGCGTGCATGGCTCTTTTCGCCCATCTCTATGAGGGCTTCACGGAGTTCTTCCCAACACGGTGCTCTTCTGCCATTATTTTTACCTCGCATCCGTAAGGGAGGCACCATCTCTGGTTGCGTCGCCTGGATCCCAAGGACCAAAGGGACATACCCGGAGGGCGCCCAGAAGGAGAGGTGGGAAGAATGGCGGGGCCGATGGTGCTTGAGTGAGGAGGTGGACCCAGAGGACTTCTGCCGGGTCCATCAGGTGTCGCTGGTTCGCAGGAACGATTGGGCCGACGTTGACGCCCAGGATGACAAGCTCAAGGATGCCACAGCCAGGATCAACCGCCTCACTGTTGCCGGACTCACCCTGGAGATGATTGGGGTGGACTTCCTCTGCCGCCGAATCACTCCTTTGCACAACAAGGGGAGGTCGGCCTGGCTCTTCCAGAACGCGGCAGACATCATGAGGCTTTGCCCTGGCCTCAACCACAACTTCACTGTGATGGGGCATGCCCACCTTTGCCAGCGGCTATTCTAGCTCGACGTGAACAGCGAGGGCAAGGCCGAAAGGTCCGACAAGGCTGCGAAGGCCGGCAAGGTCGCCAAGGGGCCCTTGTTTAGGTTGCCAGCGGGGGTGGTCCCACTGAGCAACAACTCGCGCCGGACCGACATCATTGCCATGATGCCGGACTACAATGCGCACGGTCCCATCCCAAATTGGGCCGAGCCGCCGGTAGATCAGGTGTAGGTGTTCTTTGATACTTCGGTGGAGAAGTATGTCCGCGACGAGCCGCGGCTCATCGAGGACACCACCTAGGCTGAAATGGACTACATCACCGCCAGGGCGGGCGGTGGAGGCGGAGCTCACTAGAGAGGCGGCAGCGCCCGGGCGGCGTGGAGGACGAGGCCGCGGCGGCTATGGAGGAGAGGAGCTCGCCCGGTGGATGGAGTCCGCCGGGGTGGCCAGCAGCTCCTGCACCTTGGCCCCTCTGATTGAAGATGTGGTCGACGAGTTCGGCCCGGCAGGGCTGCGCAACTGCAGCAGACCCAGGAGGGGTCCGTGCGCCAGACAAGGGCCACGGCGGCGAGGAAGTTGGTAAAGGCCGCGGTGGCGAAGAAGAAGGCAACTGCGTCTTGGCATCCAAGCGTGGCCAGACTCCACCATTTCTCCTCCTCCGGCGACACGCCGACGCGGAGGTCATCTTTGAGTTCGGGTCCCTTAGCCCAAGAAGGAAGAGGAAGGCACCAGAGGAGGAGGTGGAGGATGAGTAAGCATCTTGTTCCTTTTTTGTCATCTCCGGATCCTCGAGCTGCCGCTTATCTTGATTTATTTTCATCTTTGCGAGGATGTGGAGACACCGGCCCCTCGTCGACGCTGCGTGTGGTGGTGAGCAGCCCGCTTTGCAGCCCCGGCGCCCTCGAAGTGCTGCCGGGGCTGTGGCCCCGCCGATGCCCTCGGCAAGGGATTGTCGGTCCCCGACAAGGGTCTTCTTTGTGGCGTCGTGGTAAATCCCAGAAGGGTTTTGCGGGGTCTTGTTGACTTCCTCGGCTAGGAGCCCGCCGAGGGTCGCTGCCTTCTGGTCCTCAACTGATCTTGTGTGTTCATGATCTTGACAAAGATCTGCATGCTACCACGGAGATGCCTCCCGAGCCTTGGTCCCAATGTAGTTGATGGTGTTGGTGCCCTTGGGCTCAAGGGAGGCGCGCTTCGTTGGCGTCAGGCATGTCGCCCCGGCAAGGTTCTTGCCGGGGCTGCGAAGGCCGTCCTGGCAAAGGTCTTGCTGGGGAGTCCACCTCGCCCTCTTGCTCTTTGTGTCTCTGGTCTCGGCGTTCCCTTGGTTATCTCAGACTCGGCTTCTCTCCTCTGCCACTAATTGTGGCATGGTGTGGCTCTGACTGCCTGTGCACAAGTAAAGGGGTCAAAAGGAGAGCCCCTACTTTTGTAAACCAACAACCGGAGTCTTCACGTAAGGAGAAAATAAATTAGACTACTACGGAAGGGTAGGAAAAATATACGATCTTACATTCAAACGTGGCCGCGAACACCTAAGTCTCACTCTGTTCAAATGCCGATGGTTCGACCCCAAAAGGGTTTGAGACATACGCCTTCTGTTAGTTTAGTTGAAGTTAAACCATCAACCGTCTATGCTGGAGCTGATCTCTTTATCGCCGCTACCCAGGCCACACAAGTATATTATCTGCCTTACCCATGCCAGAAAGAGTACCTAAAGGGTTGGGAAGTTGTGTTCAAGGTGTCGCCACATGGTAAGCTACCGGACCCGAACGATGATGATTACTACAACATAAACCCCATGACATACGAGGGAGTGTTCTTTCAAGAGGAACATGATGAGTCCGAAACAAGGAGGATGATGACTTGAGTTATGTTGACCTGGACCCAAACTACGACGACACATAGATTGATGGTGAGGCAGTTGTGAATCAAAGAGACATAATTATGCTTGAAAAGTTAAACGAAGGCATTGACGATGAGGAAGAGCCTCCACCTCCGTCAGACAACGAAGAAGATATGCCTCGACAAATAGATTACAATAGTGATGATTCATATGGGTTCTAAAACATGTAAATTCTTTTAATGATCATTACAATAGTATGCTTAATGTGCTCTTCTGTTATTAATGTTCTTTCATGTATGCTTTATGTGCTCTTACATTATTAATGTTCTTTCCTGTATGCTTGTTTATTTGATATCCTTACTAATTGTTTATTCTCCTCTCAATGCATGTTTGCTAATCATGGGCAAGACCAGCGGCGCCAGTTTCCTCAGTAAATTCAAAGGACTTACTCGGAGTGGACGAGCCCACAAGGTTCCCTCCCGACTACGCGAGGATGACACCTCACAGGGAGGTGGAGGGGTCAGGGGAGGAGACCCTAGAGGAGGAGGGGGTGGTGGAGTTCCCTAGACGAGGAGGAGGTGGGGGGAGAGGCACCCGTGGCAAAAAACTCCGGGCCGTGTCCGAAATAGGAGGGTCTTCTTCGATGCCCTCCTATATTGAGGCACCTTCTGAGTCTGAGGAGGAGGAGTATGTCCCTGATGGTGAGGAGGAGGAGGCCGAGGAGGAGGAGGAGGGCGAGGAGGAGGGCGAGGAGGGTGGTGGAGGGGAGATTGACCCCAAGTTACAGGATGACTTGCCACCGGGTGCTCCGAAGGGGTGGCTGCATGGTAGTGCCGAAGTACCTAAACCACCTTCTATCTCGAGGCACACAAGTGTCTCATTGAACCTGCGGGGACAGAGTAAGTGCCTCTCAATTATATTTTCAACACATGACAACATTTTCTTATTGTACACATAGCAATCCTTTGATTCTTTTGCAGGAACTGGATCCTTCACGGAAAGGGCCATAAACCGAACGGCCTTATGACTGTCCTGTTGAAGGAGTTTTGGCTAGGCCTATTCTGTCCGGGGCCAGACAGGGACCCGCAGCTGCGGGTTTTGGCCACGAGCTGGGCCCACTACGAGGCTTACAGCCACGCGGAGTATGGGACGGCCGCTAAGGCCGTGATCACCAAATTTTGGGTAAGTTCTCTTCTGAATCACTTGTCTTCAGTTTTGTTCATAGTTTATCATTGAATCAATCAACTCATGCCTTGTTTGCTTCTGGTTTTACGCATGATTGCAACAACTCTTTAGAGTTCTTGACGAGCACAAGGCCAGAGCTGACGTGGTCTTGCTGGCGGCTGCAAAGAAGAAAGCTCGTCAGTTGCAGTACGAGGTGCGCTGGGTTGCCGTCTCGCAGTACTACCACATCTACCTTCATCAAAAGATGACCAAAACTAAAGTGCAGAGGCAACGACTTACCTTGAACAGGGAGCAGTTCATGAAGGTAACTATTACTGACTTTTCATTGTTTCAAGCAGTCAATTATATGTTTCGTGCTCACATGTCATGCTTCCAAAATTTGCATAGGTTATTCTCGTTGGTGCTATGGAAAGGATGACGGATGGGCGAGTTTGGTGGATAGGTGGCTCGGCGATGATGCAGAGTTTGCTGCCAAGAGCAGCAAGGCCCGGGCTGACCGTGGAAAAGACAGGACGCACTTCCAAGGAAACAGGAACCACTGGGCTTCAAGGCCATGAAGGTATATCTATATGCATGATCCATTTTTGTTCTTCTTTACCATCATGTTCTTATGTTTGGCTAACTTCTGTTTGACGTTGCAGGAGGACAAGTTTAAGAGGCCGCTCGGACATTGAGTCGTGGAAGCTGGCCCGCGAGCGGAGTGATCGCAAGGACGGCGAGAGCCAGTACTACGGCAAGACCAAGGAGCACTTGGAGTCTTACACTCAGCAGTTTCAGAGGTTGCATCCGCCTGGTCCGGATGCTCCTCACGTCATCCAGTCTCAGATCGACGACACGGCGGTGGTGGCCATCCAGGGGAAGTCCCATGGCCAGTATCCGTGTTTTGATGGCCTGATCACTCCTTCGGTCTCGTACACACGGCTTCTGGCTACCAACCCAAGCCCGTTAGAGAGTACGGGACGTTCGCAGCCTCCCTTAGCCCGCCAGCGTGCTGTAAGTACTTTCCCTTATCTTCTTTCTCTCTAACTTTCTCAGTTTATTTTCAGCATTGCTCACTTAGAAACAACCTAAATTTTGTAGGCATATAAGGCCTTTGTCGAGCATAGGAGTCTCGAGGTGCGGGAGTACTTGCAACGAGTGAAGGCAAACCATGATTTCAACCGTCAGATGATGACGGTTAGTTTTTCCCTCTTAAAACAAAGCTAAA
Organism: Aegilops bicornis; assembly: GCA_021605145.1. NCBI lineage: Eukaryota > Viridiplantae > Streptophyta > Magnoliopsida > Poales > Poaceae > Aegilops > Aegilops bicornis. Next base: position 801,497,807 of record CM038673.1, read on the forward strand.
TTTTTGCACTTTCATTCCTTCTGACCTTCTAGTTTGCTTGTTTAACTAATATCCGAGCTATGTTGGCGTCTTGGAGTAACCGCACTGATCCACCACAAATGGGACCCCCACCACCACCTGCGGGAGAACGCCCCCACGTGCCTACGTTCGATGAATGGGTGGCACTAGGCAGTGATTGTCCGGTTAGTACATTTGCCTAACTACTGACAAACTAGTTCTCGTTCATTCAACACTATCATATCATATTTACCGTTAGAATCTTCTCTCAAAAATGTAGGGGACCAGTGGCTCGACTCCTGCTTCGTCGACCCCAGTCACTCCGATCTGGCAGAGTGGTGGTGGTCATGGCGGTGGCGGTTTTGGCGGAGGTGGTCTTGGCGGTGGTGGTTTTGGCAGAGGTGGTCTTGGCGGTGGTGTTTTTATGGAGGTGGTCTTGGCAGTGGTGGTTTTGGCGGCGGTGGTCTTGCTTGATGTCGATGATGATACCCGTGCTTGTGGCCGTCGTGCCATACCTTTCATGTTCCTACTTGTTAGTTTCTTTAGATGACGATGATGATGTTCCATGTCTTGCACTACTTATGTTGATCAACTTTCGCCGATGATGATCTTTAGATGATGAACTTGAGTATGTTTAAATGATGATGTTGAACTTGAGTATGTTTAGATGATGAACTGTCATATTTCTGCATAATCCAAAATTTTCTGGTTTGAAATGCTGTCAAAATGAATTGAAACAGTGAAAACAGGAAAAAATAGCACAAAGCCGTCAACATAGATATGCCTAGGGCTGCCCAGTGGCCGCCAGGTCGCAGGGATATGCCGACGACTTAAGCCGTCGGCATACCCCTGCTGCCAGGAGTCACCAGAGGCTGCCACGTGCCAGGATTTCCATCTATGCCGACGGCTTGGCCGTCGGCATACCTCTGCCACGCGGCATCCCGTGATTAAATCGATTGCTTTTGAAGGCGCCGTCCGTTGCCGTCAGGTAAAAATCACTGCCGACGGCTAAACTATGTCGACGGCCGTACGGAAGCCATCGGCATAGGCCCCTTAATGAAAAATTCTCTTTTTTGTTTCTTCCAAACAAGAGAACATTTGACCTTTGCAGATAAACTATACACAAGTAGGTGCAACCTGAACTTTGCCTTGGTAGATATGTGATTTTCCAAACGAGTCTTATTCATAACCAATGGTGGGCGTACAACATAAATGCATTGGATGCACAACATAGTAATACTATGTAATATGCTGTAGTGAAGGGAATAGTAGCAAATTAAACACAGTATCAAATGCTAAGTCGAGGCACTCGCACACAATACATGCATGCAGCCTGACCGGCATTGACTTATTGAACATAGAGCAGTAAATATAACAATGGCATCGCAGGCATGCTCATGGACACCCTCAAATCCACGCATGTCGATGCGTTCCTGCATGGTCGATCACTCGCAGTAGATCCTGCAGAGGTTTGTGCACTCGGGAGTGCACAAGTCGGTTTGGATGAGGAAGCAGTAGTTGCACAGGGTGGGAAAGATGTTGCAGAAGCTGTTGCAGAAGTAGGGGCCCTGCGCATTGCACGCCTGGGCACATCCCGGCCCGCACTGGTCGCATGGTATCTCCTGCGCGGCCGCCGGCACGTGCAACTGGATCATCAGGACCAGCACGACACAGACGGCAGCAGTCACCTTGAGAGGCGCCATTTGTTGGGCTGGATATGGATATGATGGCTGTGTTAGATCGAATTCCTAGCTGGAGTAGATAGGTATTTATAGGCGTGCGCAGCATCCTTCTTGGATATGGATAGCAAAGTCTGCTCCTATGAATGAGACTAGCTATAACATACACGTTACTCTAGGCTATGTTATTACAACCTCCATCCTGGTTTATTGGCCTCCTTTGTAATTTGTGCTAAATTTTGACTAAAGATAACTGACAAAATGCTAGTGGATGTCAAACAAAAATTATATCGTTAGATTCGTATCTTAACATAATTCTCAATGATATAATTGTTTATGACATGCATGAACATTTTTTTTGTTAAACTTATTGTCAAAATTTGGCAAAGAATACAATAGGAACCAATAAACCAGGACGGGGGTAGTACCTCTATAATGGATAGTAACATATGTGTGATGTCGTGCAAAGTTTCATTTATTAGATTATAGACTCGTATCTTCTTGGGATATGTGATGTTACGGTAACTAGCTAAGTTACTCAATTTACCCATCTCCTTATCAACTCGTTGTCACATAGGCAAATTTGCTGAGTTGGAGCCAATATTATTCTTGAAGTTACTCCCACTATGGTCAGTTCGAATCCAAAATATTCCGTGGAAAAGGTCAAGATGGCCCACACTAGTAGCTGAAAGCGGAGCGCACGCCACCATAAGGAGGTTCCCGAAACTTGCCTTCTGTTAGTGACATTTTTTCGGAAAGGTGATTTAAATCCCCGGCCTCTCCATCAGTCGGTGCATACAGCCATCTTTATTAATTATTCAACAAAGATCAGACAAGAACATACATCAAGTCATCCGAAGCCACCACTTACACCTAACAACTCGACAATATGGAGTGCCCTCTCTCCCACCATTTAGAACAGAGGTCATTGCGATCTGCCCGCATGACATATGAGGAGCCTACACTCGGTGCAGCAAATCTAACGTGTACACTGCACACACATGTTTTAGAAGCCGCCACCACCATTGAACCACTGACCCATGTCAAGAAAACAGATCTGCATCATCCTTACCAGGCCGGCCATTCGTTGATGCCGCCACGGCGCATTTAAAATCTCTACCGCCTTTGCGCTCGTCCATTCAGACACATCTGTCACCGAGACTCAACTGCACCACATGCCGCCAAGATCCACAGTCGTGACACGGTAGATGCGATGCTGGTTCACCTGCCAACCTCCACACTGTCGCCGCCACTGGAGCCCTTGCCACGCAGGTTCCATGATCCATAACAACTCTCCCCCGAACACCCAAGCCTCCCAAGATGGTGCCCCCATGGAGGGTATTTACATGCAGGCCGTCGGTGCCCAATCCAAGACGGATTTTGCACTCTCGTCCGGGAGGTGATCGGGCTTGATAGGAGGGACCTCGGCTTCGCCTACAAGGAAGGTAATGACATCGAGAGCCATCGCCCGATGTTGGGCTGAACCAGCCAACCAAAGTCTCCTCTGGTCCCCATCTGATGAAAGAACAACCTCATCGTGCTACTGATTTGGCCCGATCTTTCACGATACAATGAACTCCTCCGGATTCAGCTGATAAAATCTTCCAATTACGCGAGCAGTACACATAACCTATAATGGGGTAATGACAACCAATGGACAATCCTCGGCACAAGAACCTCCCACCCAAGTAGACGTAACCAGCACGCAACCCATCGGAAACGACAGACCTCGAAAGCGAAGTCGACCCTTTCGTACAAAAGAAAATTCACCATCATAATGATAAGTTAATTGTCTCCTGTTCGTCCATGATTTTCCGAACAATATAGAACACACATGCATATGCATAGCAAGCACATCACACACGACTAAATCACCATATCCGCATAAAGTGAAACTACTTGACGCGATGCATGATCTTGATAAAACTTGTCCTTCCACCAAAGCTCGTATCGTTCTGGATGTTCAATCAACGGCAAGTTCAAAGCATAACCTACTATCTTACTAACCAAATTCATACTGGAATAGCAATTCATCAACGTGGCACAACTAGCTGGTCCGACATGCACACGCATAAAGCATGGGTATACCAAGGCAAGGCACGCAATGGATCCTTCTCCATCGTGATCACCATTTGCGAACTACAATATTTGCTCATGATAAATAAAAATATCAATCGTAACTGGAAGAAAACAATTTTACCATGAACAACCTTTGTTCTGAATACCAACTGATGAAAGCACAACCTCGTCGTGCTACTGATTTGGCCCGATCTTTCACGATACATTGAACTCCTCCGAACTCAGCTGGTAAAATATCCCAATTACGCGATTTGTACACGTATCCGGAAGATGGGGTAATGACAACCAACGGAGAATCCCTCGACACACGAAGAACCTCCCGTCAAAGTAGACGTAACAAGCAGGCAACCCATAGGAAACGACATACCTCAAGCGAAGTGTAACTTTCAAACAGATATTTTATACAAAATAAATAGCAGCGACACACGAAGACGGCCGCTTCATGGTCGATACACGACGCTAGCTAAACTCAAAAATATAACCTGCTTTTACAAAGAGCCTACCATGACTATATTTAGCAGTACAAATAGCAGACTCGAACTTGCCTAATAAGTTGACCAAACAAAAACTTTTTATTTCTAACTCTCGACAAACACCTAAGGATGCAAATCTGATCACAAGCTTTAACTTAGCATGTAATCATTACAATTTCAATACTTAAAGTAATTAGACACAATTTCCTGGCAGCCCCCATCCAATGTTTCTCAAGGACAGCAAATCCCACAATTTAAACCTGCTCACGTACACATATATCTCCGGTGGCCTTGATCGTAAGAAGTAGTAGCCAATTAGGATACTGCCGTTAGTCTCAATCAAAAGGTATCACATCCATGTATAGTCTTGTTGTGGACGTGACAACCAAAAGAAACAACCAAGTTGATGCATGCCTTGATCAAACATGTATGTGTTGGAATTATTTTCTTCCTTTTCTAATATCCGAGCATGCAATGTGTATTTTGACACAGCAGCAAATTGTGATTCTAATTCAACCTTCAATATCTCCTGATCAAGACGCCTCACGTTATCGCAAACAGTGACGAGCGAAACTGCCTTAACTTGAATCAGACCAACATTGTGTATGTCATGGTGGTCGACCGTACAAATAGAACTAGTGTTGGCCAAATCATCCTCTCCCCCTTGAACCGAAACCCTCCTCGGTTTCAAGTCTATCTTCCCAGCATATGCATCCGCCGAAGGTCTGGAGGCCAAAAATATCAATCCTAACTGGAAGAAAACAATATTACCGTGAACAACCTTTGCTCTGAATATCAACATATGAAAGAACAACCTCGTCATGCTACTGATTTGGCCTGATATTTCACGATACGATGAACTCCTCCGAATTCAGCTGATAAAATCTCCCAATTACACGAGCAGTACACATAACCTGAAGATGGGGTAACAACAACCAATGGACAATCCCTCGACCCAAGACCCTCCCGTCGAACTAGACGTAACCAGCACGCAACCCGTCGAAAATGACAGACCTCGAGTGAAGTCGTCCCTTTCATAAAAAAGAAAAATCACCATCATAATGTTAAGTTAATTGTCTCCTGTCCGTCCATGATTTTCCCAACAGTATAGAACACACATGCATATGCATAGGAAGCACATCACACACACTAGATCACCATATACGCATAAGGTGAAACTACTTGACGCGATGCATGATCTTGATAAAACTTGTCCTTCCACCAAAGCTTGTATGGTTCTGGATGATCAATCAACAGCAAGTTCAAAGCATCAACTACAATCTTACTCACAAAATTCATACTGGAATAGCAATTCATTAACGTGGCACAACTAGCTGGTCCGACACGCATACGCATAAAGCATTGGTACCAAGGCAAGGCACGCAATGGATCCTTCTCCATCGCCATCACCATTTGTGAACTACAACCTTTTCTCATGATAAATAAAAACATCAATAGTAACTAGAAGAAAAACAATTTTAGCGTGAACAACCTTTGCTCTGAATACCAACTGATGAAAGCACAACCACGTCATGCTACTGATTTGGCCCGATCTTTCACGATACAATGAACTCCCTGCGAATTCAGCTGATAAAATCTCCCAATTACGCGAGCAGTACATGTAACCGGAAGATAGGGTAACGACAACCAACGGACTATCCTCGACACACGAAGAACCTCCCGCCAAAATAGACTTAACCAGCACGCAACCCGTCCGAAACGACAAATCTCAAGCCAAGTGTAACTTCCACACTGAAAATTTATACAAAATAAATAACAGCAACACCCGAATATGGCTGCTTCCTGCTCAATACACGACGTTGTCTAAACTCCTAAATATATCCTACTTTTACAAAGAGGGTACCATGACTCTATATACCAGATACACGACGCTCTCTAAACTCCAAAGCATAACCTACTTTTACAAAGAGGGTACCATCACTATATATACCAGTATAGCTAGCCGACTCAAACTTGCCTAATAAATCACTGGTGGAAAAAAGGCCTTTGGTCGCGGTTCGCAACTGCCATTAGTCGCGGTTGCGCAACCGCGACCAAAAAATAGCGACAAAATCCCCCCACCAAAAGTCGCGGCTGCTTAAGAAACGCGACTAACGGCCCGTCACGTGGGCGCCAGGCGGCCGTCAAGCGGAGGACCTTTAGTCGCGGTTCTTCTGGCCAACCGCGACTAAAGGCCGCCACAGGTTTAGGGTTTTAGCCCCCCCCCTAAACCTGTTTTCTGTTTAATTTGTATTGTTTTATTTCTTTTGTGCTTTATTTTAATTTTGAAGGAGTTTCATATATTCTACGGTACTACATACATGCATATGAATGTACAATTTCAAATAAATTTGAAATTAGAACCAAATAGAATTCAAGAGGAATATACAATATATATTCAATATCATCGGATGACCATATACAATTTTGAACAAGTTTCCATACATGATTTAATGCATATAAAGTTCTACGTCCTCGTAATAGTGTTCTCCTGTAGGATGGAGGACTTCCCTGCTGAACCATCCAGCTAGTTCCTCTTGAAGTGGTCGAAGCGAGCTTCTGGACTAAGCATCCACGGAGGTTATTCCTCTGAGCATTGGTATCACTCGGAACCCGCTCAGAGGTGTATCTCCGGATCATCTCACTGAACATAGTATCCACATAGATTGGTCTCCGGTGGCTGAATATCCCCAGCATTCTTAGGCTTTGACCTTTTGAATTCTAGCTCTTTTTGAATTCACCGACCTTTGTATCTACGAACCGTCTCCAAACCCTACGAGGCAAAGAAAATTAAATGAACAAGAGAGTTATTAGTTACTTGATATTAGGAAATGAACGAAATAGGCCGATCGATATAGAGCGCAAATGAATGAAAATAATTACTTCTGCAGCATTCTTCTCATGTCGCCCCAAAGCTTTGGATCCATATTCAGAGAGTCGTGGACGAGACATTCTGAGGTGTTAACTTTAATTACTAGCAAAATCCAGTGGAACCTGCGGACCACGATACATGCACAATCGTCATGCATAACTCATCGATTAGCCGGCCACATACCATGCATGGAGTAAACAAAAGAGAATGTGCTCAAGACAGAAACACTCACCCAAAATGGTAAGGAAATAGAATATCACTTTTGAGTTCCTGCTTTGTAAGAAACTGCCATTGTAAGAAACTGCCACAGGTCTGCCTCCACGTCGGCGGGGTGATGCTCCAACACATGTCCATTAACGATGTGTGGGTCAATGAACCCAACATCATGGATGTTCCTTACTCTGCATTCCTTAATCTTCATTCTGCATGTATAATAGCGGACACAACAATATAGTTAGGACATATATATAGTGCAGGCAATATGAACGAGATGGGGTAGAAATTAATAAATCACTTACGAGCGTAGCAACTGATGATAGATTTGTCGAGCTCAAGCAGATTGAAAAGCTGGAACAATTCACTCAGTTCAATTTGTACATAGTAATGTTTGAAGTGATGCTCATGTCTAACTTCCGCATAAATATATTCTTTGGCGTTTTTATTTTTTATGTAACCCTTGTACCATTTCAGCAGACCTTTCATTTGTGGAGGTAGATCCTTTTCCTGCGCAGGCTCGACGAGAGGCCCATTCTTGACATATGTAATTACTACCTCCTTCACTGGCGCCTCATCAAGGCCTAACAGTTCACGAAAAGTAATACCTAAGTTGGCCGCTTGTTCTCTGGCACTCATACAGTCAATCCTCTGCTGCCGCAGCTTGTATGATCTCGGGGCATCCGGACAGAAGGCTTCCACTATAAGCGGGGCAATCGATTGTTTACTTTGTTCCCGAGCTGGGCAACTTGTTTCCCGCTTTTTTACTTTCGGCCTTCTCCCGCTCTTTGTTCTCCTTGAACATGAGTGCCTGCCTGCGAAGTTCACGTGCATAGTCGTTAGGCAGATTCTTCATGCTTGGGACGGTGTGCTCAAAAATGACTTAGCCCACTTCTTTTGCTCATCGAAAATACTGGCTTGGGCTCGGGCTCTCTTTTCTTCTTGCAGTCCGCCTTCCATTTCTCCAAATCAGCAGCCGCGTCAGATCGACTTCCTCGGCACTCGTTCCCAAGGCCTTGTGGGGAGAGGCTTCATGATGGCTCCGGTACCTTTGTGGTCTTAGGTACATAAGGGTCCGGGTTAATAATCCAGGACTGCTTCGCTTCTTTGCCGGAGGTGGATTGGGGCGGCGTCGATCACCCGCCGGACGAGGATCGGGGCGGCGGCTGATCACCCGCCCGGACGTTGTGGGACTGGGGCGGCGTCGGCTGGCGTGGCGGAGGTGTAGGTGAACCGCCACCACCACCACCACCACCACCACCACCGCCACCGCCACCACCACCACCGTAGGGGGTGGACTTGTTGTCCTTGGCGCCTTGCCTGGAAACTTGATAAACTTCTTTTGCCATAGAATGAAATGGCGCTTGACATCTCCAAGTCTTTTCTCCCCTTCAGGTGTACCAATGTCAATCTCCAGGTCTTCAAACCCTTGGACTATGTCCTCCACTGTGACACGAGCATAGCCATCTTGAATGGGGTTGTTGTGGTGGAGTGCTCCAGGTAAACATGGTAAAGCACTGCCGATGGCTACCTTCATGGACATGTTCCCGATAGGATAATACAGATGACATTCTTTCATCTCCTTTATATCGTCCACGGGGTAGCGAGGAGGCTCCGGTGCAGTAATTTCGACCACTAGAGGCTCCGGTGCAGTAATTTCGATCGTCGGTGCATCTGCACCAGCCGGTGGGGCCTCCGTGGAAGCCACGCTGCTTCTCCGCTGCTGGCTTCCGAGATCCGCTGGATGATCTTCATGCTGCACCCGAGCTGCATCTCTTTCGGCTACCAGTACACTCATGGTTTTCTTCATCACATCCATTTCCGATGCCAACCGTGCCACAACATCTGATTCCCGATCCATCTTTCTCTTACGGCTTCAGAATCAGTCACGGGTCATCGCTGGGGAACCCTATTTTCCACGGAATGTGCCCCATGCCTCGCATACGTCCTCCGTGTTCAGGATTCCCGAGGGCTTTGTCGGTAGCGTCGTTCTCTCTGTTGAACTTGATCTTCCCTGTTGAGCATCCTTCATTGTGTCAATAAGGGCTTGGGTGGGTTTAATTAATTTGCCCGGTAAACACACTCCCCTGTCTCCGGGTTCAGCGTTCCCCATGCCCGTACCACCAGCTTTTTGGCCCTTGGGTCCCATCCCTCCGTGCTGGACGGATTCCTCGCGCCCTCAGCTCGTTCTCCATCTTCTCCAACCTAGGTACCCAAATGCGATACCCTCCTGGCCCCATAACATGATTGTACTCCTTCTTAGCCGCATTTTCCTTATTTATTTTCGATATTTGAATGAACTGCTCCGATTTCTTTTGCTTCACAAATTCTGGCCAATCATGTTTCAGTTTCTCATATTGTCCTTTGAAATCCGGAGTCTTGTTCTGCTTGACAAAGTCATGGGCTAGATTTTGCTTGAATTTCCGGAATGCGTCGGCCATCTTATGAAGAGCGAACTGTTTGACTAGCCTCCTCCTCTCCTTGTTTTCCTCAATCTTGTTACCCTCCTCATCGAATTTGTTGTATTCCGGAGGTAGAACGAAATGTTCCATAAGCTTCTTGAAGCAATATTTTTTTGTTCTCTTATCGACAAAAGTGAAACCATCAATTCGTGCCTTCTTTGGCTCATTCCACTCCTGGACGGTGATCGAGACGTTGTCTCTAACAATGGCTCCGCATTGGCTGACAAACTTGGTGGCGTTCTTGCGGGGCTCCAGCCTCTGCCGGTTACCTTTGTCGACAACCTCGATGGTGCATGTTTCTCCTTGTTTCATCGTCTTGGTTGCGCCACGCTTTGACGACGTACTCGATTGTTTCGACGATCCGCCGAGGGCTAAAATAAGAAAGAGAGTCGCGTTAGTACACACATATTTATTCAAATCAGTTAGTTTGTATCACCGAGGCTCAATGTATATATATACCTCGGCGCGGAGGTGGTTGCTACTTCCATTTGAAGATCGTCGTTTATCGACGTTTGTTAAACATCATCTTGTCGACGGCGCCCTTCATCTTCACCGTCAAGGTTCAGATAAGAAGAGATATCATCTTCTTCTTCTCCGGTCGGCACATATAGAATATCGCCGTTTATGATGCCGAACATATGTGCTTCACCGTCCGGATCATAGTTGTCCATAATCGGGTCAGCTCTATCGTCCGCCATTATGTCAGTCCTGAAAACATGTAGTAAAAACAAATTAATTAAGTGAAGAAGGGGGGCGGTGGCGGTGGCGGTGGCGAAAGGGCGGTGGCAAAAGGAGGGGGCGAGGAAGGGGTGGGAGAGGGTGTCGCGGTAGAGCGCGCGAGACGGGCGGCATTTACGCGGCCACGGAGAGGGAGGCGAGGACAACACACACGGAGAGGGAGGCGAGGACAACAGACAACCACGTCTTCACGGAATGGGCGATATCGGGATGGTCAAAGGGGCTTGCCTGGTTGCTCACAGCAAGGAGGGGCTCGTCGTCGACGTAGTCGATCACAGGGGCGGCATCGGTCTCGGGGTCTACCGGAGAGAAGAGGGGGAAAAACAGTAAATATACAGCAAGCATATCATCACAAAGCAGAACGTGGCAATATGATGTGCCGGGAGTGACCTAACATATGGCTACACGATAAAGGTGAAGGGGGGATTCAACCGGGAATGTTTTCCGGTTAGGACTAATGTCGAGATAGAAGACCGGAGGGAAAGTTCCATGTTCAGATAGTTAGAGGCATCTGACATGTATGTGGGTAGCGTATTCGGGTTCGTCTAAATGCGTTACGAGCAACTTTCATGTATAAAGTTTTTGATCCGACCTACGGTTTATTTAATATGATTTTTCAAAGTTTTAAACAGTTATTTGGAATTAACAGATTTAAATAAAAGGAAAAGCAGGGTTATGACATCAGCATGATGTCAGCAGTCAACAGGGCTGTTGACTGGGTCAAGCTTACAGGTGGGTCCTGCTGTCATTGACACAACTTAGTTAACAGTTTTTATTAACAAATTAACTATTTATAAAAACATTTTATTAGAGTGGGGGCCACATGTCATAGTCAACAATTTTTAGCCACGGCGGACGGCGGAGGGCGGAGGGCGTAGGGCGTCGCGGCCAGTGCCGGGGAGGGGTAGCCACGGCGGACGGCGGAGGGCGTCGCGCGGCACAACAAGGACGGCTTGGGGCGCGCATGGGCAGCCGTGAGCGCGGGCAGAGGCAGTCGGCCGTCAGCGCTGTGGCGAAGCGGGCTGCGGCCGGGCGCAGCCCGCGACAAGGGCGAGGCGCTGATCCGCATCGCCGCCGCTTGCGCCAGCGTGCACGCTGGAGAAGCCAAGGGTGATGCGTCAGCGGCGGTGGGCGAGGAGGCCGGTCGGCGGCGTTGAGGGCGGTCGAGCGAGGCGGCAGATCGAGGTCAAGGGCGGCGCGCTGTAGGCGAGGGCGACGGCGGCGTCGGCCGAGGGCGAGGGCGACGGCGGCGGCGCTGAGTGCGAGGGCGACGGCGGGCGGCGTCGAGGGCGACGAACAGGCGAGAATCGGAATCGGAGAAGACGAGAATCGGAGCCTTGTATTTATAGCCCCCCCCCCTTTAGTCGCGGTTGGCGACGAGACCCGTGACTAAAGGTACCCTTTAGTCGCGGGTCGCCTGCCCAACCGCGACTAAAGGGTTTTTATGGTTTTTATGCCTCATGCTTCTCCTTTATTCGCGGTTGGCGACGATACCCGCCACTAAAGGTACCCTTTAGTCGCGGGTCGCCTGCCCAACCGCGACTAAAGGGATTTAGGCGAAGTTAAGTCCCACCTCGCTAGACGAAGGGCTACCGCACTCCTTTAAAAGCCCCAGAGCGGAAGCTCTCTCGAGCTCCTCTCAAAAGCAGGCCTACTGGGCCAACCAATTCATTGCTGCCATGTGGGCCTACTCGGCCTTTATGAACTGCATCCTGGCCCAACAAAGGTTGAGTTTCTAGTCGTGATGCAGGCCGCTTTGGCCCGATGGGAGGGCTTTTTTATTTTCTTAATTTTTTTGCTTTTTTATTTGTTTTATTTATTTTTGAGTTGTTTTTGCTATATTTTGAGTTGCATATAAAGTTCTACGTCCTTTGTATCTACGAACCGTCTCCAAACCCTACGAGGCAAATACAAATAATATGTCAAAAATAAAACTAATTCAATTCAATATGTTAAAAATACAAATAATATATCAAAAAATCAAAAAAATAGAACTAATTCATTTCAAAATTCTAAAAATACAAATAATATATCAAAAATTCAGAGAAGTTCTTCCGGCCGCTGTGTCTTCCCACAAGTTCTTCCCGCCGCCTTCTACTTGATTCTTTCCCGCCTATGTCTTCCGCCATTTCTTCACGCCTCTATCTTCGCGAGTATCGATGCTCCTTTTATAGGCACGGCGCCGCTTCTGCTTTGTCTTGTTCCTCCGACAGGGCGTCGTGCGCTACCCACGCGTCATGTCTAAACTTTAGTCCCGGTTGCACCAACCAGCCGGGACTAAAGGTTAGATGACCAGCTCTGGATTCCTCTTCTTCCCGCCATTTCTTCCCTGTCTTCCCGCCTCTTTCTTCCCGCCACTTTCTTCCCGCCTCCTGTCTTCCCGCTCCCATTTTTCCCGCCATTTCTGCACTACATATATGTAGCCCGGTTTGGCCAGCATTATCACATCTCTACAATCTCTCATCACTCTCTCATGGCTTCCACCGCACCACTCTAACCTACCAGCAGGTGGAGGAGCTTTGCGCCTCGAACTACCCTTGTCCACCGGGCTACCGCGTCCCCACCGGCTGGAGCCTAAGCGCCCGGCGGCGTGCAGTCCCTCCGTCCCTCGGTACTGGCCGGGCGGCCATCACGAACCACTACTACCTCGACCTCACGCCGGAGCAGCGGATGAATCCCGGCGGCATCCCGATAACCAGCATACTTGGGACGCCTTCTTCATCAATCAGCGTGAGAGGGCGCCGCCAGTATGAGGAGGACGGTCTGCCTCCTGGGAACTTCCACGAGGCTGGCCGTCGGCTATGGTGGTATGGCGGACTGCAGAGCGTCATGGACTACATCACGGCCGGCGATATCCCCGCCTGCGCTACCCTCGATTCGAGCCACGGCGCCGCCCGACGACTGCGGCGACGGCAGCGGCGGCAGCGGCGGCAACTTAGAAAGCGGCGACTACCAAGATAACGACGACGGCGGCTATGAAGACTACGAGTATGCATATTATACGCCTAGGCAGGAGTATGACTAAATCACTCCAAATTTCATGTATCATCAGTGGTATCTCGAATCATTCGAAAATGGACACCAAACACATCACGGATAATATAATTCACATGATCCATTCAACAAAGTTTGGTACAATAAATTATTACACATCATTTCTTCCCTTGTGTCCCTGCTTGCTTACGATTGTGCCGTATCCATGGAGCATCCTCATCATTTAACTTAATGCTTGGGTCGGTGTTCACTTTGAAGGGCGGAATTTCAGCAAACATATTATAGTCTTCTGACATGTCTGTCTTGTCCTCCACTCCCACGATGTTTCTTTTCCCTGAAAAGAACAATGTAGGCGCTTTGGATCATCGCATGATGTACTGATCGTTTTCTTATCTTTCCGTTTCCTCGGTTTGCTACTCATGTCCTTCACATAGAAAACCTGAGCGACATCTTTCGCTAGGACGAATGGTTCATCAAGGTAACCAAGATTGTTGAAATCCACCATTGTCATTCCGTATTGCTGGTCCACCTTTACCCCACCTCCTGTTAGCTTGAACCATTTGCACCGGAACAAAGGGACCTTAAAGGAGGGTCCATAGTCAAGTTCCCATATCTCCTCTATGTAACCATAATATGTGACCTCTTGCCCATTCTCGGTTGCTGCATCAAAGCGGACACCACTGTTTTGGTTGGAGCTCTTTTTATCTTGGGCGATCGTGTAAAATGTATTCCCATTTATCTCGTACCCTTGGAAAGTCGTTATAGTCGAAGATGGTGTCTTGGCCAACATGTACAGCTGATCTACAACATCATTGTCATTCATTAAATGTTTTCTCAACCAACTGTCGAAAGTCTCCATGTGGGCCTTCCTAATCCAGGATTCAGGCTTCCCCGGGTTGTCAGAACGTAAAATATTCTTGTGTTTCTCAAAGTACGGAGCCACCAAGCTGGAATTGGTCGAGACGGTGTGGTGTGCTTCAGTCGGAGAATGGCCGTCCATACATATCGTTGATTTCATTCCGATCGTGCCTTTTCCACTTAGTCTCCCCTCGTGCAGCGATCGAGGAAGACCAATCGGCTTAAGGTCAGGAACAAAGTCAACACAAAACTCAATTACCTCCTCATTTCCATAGCCCTTGGCGATGCTTCCTTCTGGCCTAGCACGATTCACGAACATATTTCTTTAATACTCCCATGAACCTCTCAAGGGGAACATATTGTGTAGAAATACAGGACCGAGAACGAAAATCTCTTCGACTAGGTGAACCAGGAGGTGCGTCATCCTCTTGAAGAAGGATGGCGGGAACACCAACTCGAAACTGACAAGACATTGGAGCACATCGTTACAGAACCGTGGTAGAACTTACGGATTGATTACCTTCGAGAGATTGCATTGAGGAATGCAAATACCTTCACAATGTCTACTCTAACATTTACCGGAAGGAGCCCCCTAAAAGAAATCGGAAGCAATACCGACATAATCACGTGGAAGTCGTTAGAAATCAGCTATTGTAACTTTTTCTCCGCCATGTGTATTATTCCCTTTATATTGGGCGAGAATCCAGACGGAACCTTCATACTGCTCGGGCATTCAAAAAAGATGACCTTCTCTTCTTTGGTCAGAGCGTAGCTGGCACGACCTTGAAACCATTCCGGATGCCGGTCATCAGGGTCTTTCAAACGTTGCTGGTCCTGTCGTGCTTCCTTTGTATCATTTGTCTTCCCATACACGCCCAAGAAGCTTAGGAGGTTCACGCAAATATTCTTAAACGTGCATCACGTCGATTGCGGAAGCGGACATCTAGGACTTTCCAATATTCTAGCTCCCGAATATAGATTTCTTCTTCCACATGGCTGCGTGCCCGTCGGCTCCCTTCGAACTGATTGTCCGCCAGGACCCTTTCCAAAGATGACTTTCAAATCCTTGACCATATCAAATACCTCGGCACCGGTCGTTCCGCAGGCTTCGCCGGTGATCTGCCTTGCCGTTGTAATGCTTGCCTTTCTTTCTTCTTGGATGAATTTTCGGAAGAAATCGACGATGCCCAAGGTACACGTTCTTCTTACAATTTGGCAAATGTACACTTTCAGTCTCATGTAAGCGGTGCGTGCATGCATTGTATCCCTTATTTGACAGTCGAAAGGTTACTACGAGGAGGCCAATCGTTGATGGTTACGAAAAGCAACGCTCGTAGGTCAAATTCCTCTTGTTTGTGCTCATCCCACACACGGACACCACCCCACAGCTGTAAAGGTTCATCAACTAATGGCCTTAGGTACACATCGATGTCGTTGCCGGGTTGCTTCGGACCTTGGATGAGCACTTGCATCATAATGAACTTCCGCTTCATGCACAACCAAGTTGTAAGGTTGTATAAGCATAGAGTCACTTGCCAGCAGCTATATCTGCAGCTCTGCTCGACAAAAGGATTCATGCCAACCGTACTTAGAGCAAATCTTATGTTCCTTGCATCAGCTGCAAAATCTTTGAACCATCTGTCGATCTTTCTCCATTGCGTTCCATCTGCGGTGTGTCTCAACTCCCGTCCGACTTACGGTCCTCTTTGTGCCATCGCAACAACTTGGCATGCTCTTTGTTCCTGAACAGACGTTTCAACCGTGGTATTATAGGAGCATACCACATCACCTTGGCGGGAACCCTCTTCCTGGGTTTCGGCCCTCAACATCGTCACCGGGGTCATCGCCTCTGATCTTATAACGCAATGCAAGGTGCATACCGGGCATTCATTCAAATTCTCGTATTCATCATGCGGTAGAGGATGCGATCGTTGATGCATGCATGTATCTTTAGAACCTCTAAACCTAGAGGGCAGACAATCTTCTTTGCTTCGTACGTACTGGCGGGCAACTCGTTATCCTTTGGAAACATATTCTTCAACATTTTCAGCAAGTTTTCAAATGCCGAGTCAGCTACACCTGCCTCTGCCTTCCATTTCAGCAAATCCGATTGTGCAGCCCAGCTTTTCAGACCATCATCGCATCCGGGTACAGCGCCTTTCTGTGATCCTCTAACATGCGATCCAAATTCTCCCTCTCCTTTTCAGTTTACGCAGCGTCTCCGTGCATCAGCAATGGTCCGACCAAGATCATCAACGGGATCATCACGTGCCTCTTCTTCACCTTCCCTTCACCTTCAGCATCCTCCATGAAAGTATCACGAAATGAGCAAGATAGCTTTCATCGATGAAATCATCCCCTTCTTCATCTTCTTCCATTATAACCCCTCTTTCTCCATGCTTGGTCCAACAATTATAGCTTGGCATGAAACCGTGCCGAAGAAGATGCATGTGAACATCTCTTGAGGAAGAGTAACCCTTCTGATTCTTACAGATAACACATGGACAGATAACAAAACCCCCCCGCTTGTTCGCATTAGCCACTACGAGGAAATCTTTCAAACCCGTAGTGAACTCACGGAGAGTCGGTTACCGTACATCCATTGCCGATTCATCTGCATTATTATAATATAAAATATATAATTAACCATCATGCATTTGTTAAACTAACTAGCTAGCTACAAACAATATAAATTAAACAATGAACTACACACATGCATATTTTATCAATGACACATCAAAGGTTCATCAAGTTGCTAACCGCGATCGAGGAGTGTGGCTCCAACACTTCATGTCATGTTTGTTTCATGCTCTTGGGGCATTTCATCAAACACCTTATGTGCATAAGAGGAACCAAAAGCAAACCTACACCCACTTGTGAAGAGAATGGCTCCAAATGGCTAAGTGTTGGCTGCTGGATGGGTATATATAGGGGAGGGCTTTAGTTGCGGTTGGCCTGGCAAACCGTGACTAAAAGGTGCCCGAAGGCCTTTAGTAGCGGTTGTCCTGGCAAACCGCGACTAAAGACACTCACGTGCGCCATCTGTCCACCGAGCGCCCTGGGCCCAGGCCTTTGGTCGCGGTTCACCTCCAGAACCGCGACTAAAGGTCCCATTAGTCGCGTTTCCTACAGCTTCGCGACTTATGGGGCTGGACGGAAGCCTGTTTTTCCACCAGTGAATCGACCAAACAAAAACTTCTTTATCTCTTACTCTCGACCAACACCTAAGGAGGTAAATCTGATCACAAGCTTTAACTTAGCAAATAATCATTAGAATTTAAATACTTAAAGTAATTAAACACAATTTCCTGCAGCCCCCATCCAATGTTTCTCAAGGACAGCAAATCCCACCATGTAAACCAGCTCACGTACACATAAATCTCCGGGGGACTTGATCATGAGAAATAGTAACCAATTAGGATTCTTCTATTAGTCTCAATCAAAAGGTATATATCCTGTCCATGTATACTCTTGTTGTGGACGTGGGAATCAAAAGAAACAACCTAGTTGACGCATGCCTTGCTCGAACGTGTATGTGTTGCAATTATTTTCTTTCTTTTAGCATGCATTGTATATTTTGACACAATAGCAAATTTTGATTCGAATTCAACCTTCATTTTCTCCTGATCAAGACGCCTCACGTTATCGCAAACAGTGACGAAGCGAAACTACCTTAACTTGAACCAGACCAACGTCCTGTATGTCATGGTTGTCGACGGTACAAATAGAACTAGTGTTGGCCATATCATCCTTTCACCCTTAAAAGCGAAACCGTCCTTGGTTTCAAGTCTATCTTCGCAGCATATGCATCCGCATAAACTGTCGAGGCTAAAAATTCAGCATGTTGAATGACCACGTCTGCTTCCTCTTGGTCATTGAGTACCTTCACATCAGTTGCTTCCTGAGCATGAATACGCCTTTGGCGATCTACCATGTATCGCTCTAGGGTATATGAGTCAAGTAGTATAAGTCGACCCTTTCATACAAAAGGAAATTCACCATCATAATGATAAGTTAATTCTCTCATGTCCGTCTAGGGTTTTCCCAACTGTATAGAACACACATGCATATGCATAGGAAGCACATCACACAGGACTAGATCACCATATCCGCATAAAGGGAAACCACTGATGCGATGCATGATCTTGATAAAACTTGTTAGATCCACCAAAGCTCGTATGGTTCTGGATGTTCAACAAGCGGCAAGTTCAAAGCAACAACTACAGTCTTACTCACGAAATTCATACTGGAATAGCAATTCATTAATATGGCACAACTAGCTGGTCCGACACGCACATGCATAAAGCATTGGTACCAAGGCAAGGCACGCAATGGATCCTTCTCCATCGCCATCACCATTTACGAAATACAATCTTTTCTCGTGATAAATAAAAATATCAATCGTAACGGAAGAAAACAATTTTACCGTGAACAACCTTTGGTCCGAATACCAACTGATGAAAGCACAACCTCATCGTGCTACTAATTTGGCCCGATCTTTCAGGGTACAATGTACTCCTCTGAATTCAGCTGATAAAATCCCCCAATTATGCGAGCAATACATGTAACCGGAAGATGGTTTAACGACAAGCAACGGACAATCCCTCGATACACGAAGAACCTCCTGCTGAAGTAGACTTAACCAGCACGCAACCCGTCGGAAACGACTGACCTCAAGCCAAGTGTAAATTCCACACCGAAAATTTGTACAAAACAAATAACAGCGACACCCGAAGACGGCCGCTTCCTGGGCCATACACCACGATGTATAAACTCCAAAATATAACCTGCTTTTACAAAGAGGGTACCATGACTATATATACCAGTACAGCTAGCCGACTCTAACTTGCCTAATAAGTCGAGCAAACAAAAACTTCTTTATCTCTAACTCTCGACCAACACCTAAGGACGAAGTAAATCTGATCACAAGCTTTAACTTAGCAAGTAATCATTAAAATTTAAATACTTAAAGTAATTAAACATAATTTCCTGGCAGCCCCATTCAATGTTTCTCAAGGACAGCAAATCCCACCATTTAAACCAGCTCACAGACAAATAAATGTCCGATGGCCTTGATCATGAGAAGTAGTAACCAATTAGGATTCTTCCGTTAGTCTCAATCAAAAGGTATCCTGCCCATGTATACTCTTGTTGTGGACGTGACAACCAAAAGAAACAACCTAGTTGACGCATGCCCTTATCAAACGTGTATGTTTTGGAATTACTTTCTTTCTTTTTCTAATATCCAAGCATGAATTGTGTATTTTGGCACGCTGATTTATTGAAAGGGTTTTTTGTTTTGCTTGGTTGCATACAGGAGATGAGGGGTGACCACGGGGGCGACCGTGGGGGTGATCGTGGCGACGTCCACGGTGACCAGCGCTGCCCGACAGCAACTTCGTGGCGTGGAGGAATCGGTTCTCGGCCCTTTTCGGTTCGAGTCCGGCGACTCGATGAGGATGAAGGTCCAGATGGCGGCAGATCTGGTTCGGCGGCGTATTCCCCAACGCCTTCGGACCTCATTTGCGATTCGCTCCGGGTTGGATATACCGAAGAGGAGGTGGGCGGCTTCATAGATGGGATCGTGCCTGCGACTGACCGTGCTTGGGAGGGTCTCACCAAGGCGGATGGAGTGGAGGTTCTCCCGTGAGTGGTGCATCGCCGGACGGCGCCGTCAGCGATCTGTCCCTGGAAGGGTCCTTTACCCAAGGTAAGTCCTCCATCTCTTACTTTAGGTGCTTTCGTTGGATCTTGGAAAGTGATCAATCTTGATCGCAAGAAAAACCGGCCGCGGCAGCTAGATCGCCATTGCCGGCGGCGGATCACGGCGGCATTCGCGCAGCGCAGCAGGCGCGTTTGAATTTGCTGCTGGGACATGACGGGCGAAAGATATCAGTGCGGGCCGGGGTTCAGCTGGGTATGTGGCCCAGGTTGACCTCCAGGTGACCGAACAAGTGGGGCAGGCCCAGATCGGGACGCAAGAGGTCGTCTATGATCAATCGTCGCCGCCACATGCATGTCTCGTTCTTTCGTGTGAAGGGGCTAGGGTTCGGTGAGCACTCCTGGCTTCCCTCGTCTCTCTCTCGGCGAACAGCGCCAGATTCCTGCTGCAATGGGCATTATGCATAGGAAGCACAGCACACACGACTAGATCACCATATCTGCATAAAGGGAAACTACTTGACGCGATGCATGATCTTGATAAAACTTGTCCGTCCACGAAGCTTCGTATGGTTCTGGATGTTCAACCAACGGCAAGTTTAAAGCAACGACTACAGCCTTACTCATGAAATTCATACTGGAATAGAAATTCGTTAACATGACACAACTAGCCGGTCCGACACGCTGCGCATAAAGCATCGGTACCAAGGCAAGGCACGCAATGGGTCCTTCACCATCGCTATCACCATTTTAAAAATGGACAGTAATGGGTCAAATTTTTAGTTTCCCCGTGGATTACTGTTCATGTGAATATATAGTTCCAGCCTACTAATCCTAACTCTATATAAGGACCCGAGGGTGGACAAGGGGAGAGAAAAGATGTGTTAAATATCCCAGTTTTTTTAACATGCATATTTTTTATTCGGTGAAAGCTAAAGAAGGGAGAAAATCAGACTATCCGGCACTCTTTAAGCGAAGTACTGTTGATCCAACATGACTGTTCACACCACAGTATTGTTCGCAAACAGGTACTGTTCAAATAAGGTATTGTTTATAGACGGGTACTTTTGGGGATATACCCCGGGGCGTAAACCGGCCGGATGTATAACCCGGCCGGACTTGGCGGTTTATTTGAGATCCCGCTGACACTTGGCGATTCACTAGTGACCCGCCTTGACCTGGCGGTTTACAAGCAACCCACCTGGACATTATAACTCACTGGTAACCCGGCGGGCGGGTCGGACGGATGACGAGGCCCAAGGCTCAGAAGGCCGGTTCACGTTTAATGGTGGGCCGGTTTATGAGGAAAGCGTAAGGACTATTCTCCTACAAAGGAAGCAAGACTAGGACTCCACTTGTAATAGAGTAATCCTAGTCTAACTAGGACTAGTCATGTAAACCGCCCCTTCAACATATATAAGGAGGGGCAGGGCTCCTCAAACAGGGGAGAGGACAAGCAAGAAACAATCTCTAGGGCTAGACACAACTAGAGGAGAGCCGGTTCACTGCGACTCCCTCGTGATGATAATGAGATCTAGCCTCAAACAGCATGTAGGGTTGTTGCGAATGATGTTTCCGGGGCCCAGCTGTCTAAACCATTGTCTTGTGTTGCGTCTCGATTCCGCTCAATCCCTCTCAAGCTACCACATAGATGTGTTGGCCTCGCGACTAAGTCCTCACACTAAGGACATCTGACGTGTTAATTCCACGACAGTTGGCGCTCACCGTGGGGCTTGCGCACGGTGGTGTTGAGTTCTTGGAGGGATCTCTCCCAAGGATCGAGAAGTTCGTGATATACCGAAAATGAAGAGAACTTGCGGAAGGATCTGCGGGCTCGACGAACAATTGTATTGGCGTGTACGAAATTGAGATCAAGAGTTAGGGTTGCACATGTGATCCGTTTAATCCGACAGCAATTGATTTTCGCTACTGCGCCACCTACTAAGCCGCCAGGTTGAAGATTCTCTACGACTTGGTCCCGAGACTAAGTGGAATCAGTTTTTTAAATCCACTCGGTCTGCTAGTCGCTGTTTACGCGCATATACGCAGGGTGTCGCGCGCCTGGCCGCTGCTGCCTATTCCAGGAGTAATCTGCTGGATCAAGTACCGAGGTGTGTGGGTCGTGAAGCAACAAGGATTCGCCGCAATGAGTATTTGTCGGCAATAAGCCGTAATGTGTGTGCATGGCGGCGTGGGTGTGCGTGTTGTGTGCATCGCGGTGGTATGAGCCCCGGTTGCGTAGTTCATCGGCGTAGTGAGCAGCAGCCACAGAGGACGCTTTAGAGCGCGTCGTGCGTTGGCCTCGGCGAGCGAAACGCGAGCGCCAGAATAGGGGAGGCGGGTTGCATTGTGCGCATGGTTAGCTAGTGGCCTAGATGGCCAGATAGTGCATGCGTGGGTTAGTTGGTTAGTGCATGAGTGGCACAAAATCTGGGCAGGTTGTTGCTCCGGTGACTGCGTGCGTGGTGGCCGGGGTAAGTGGTGTGCGTGCGTCTGTGCTAGACCGAATATAAATCCCCTGTCTCTGTATTGATTGTGGAAGAGCCGTGTGTAGCCATGTACCACTGTAAAGAGGAAAATGATTGGGGCGTTCGTGGGCCCGTGACGGTGTTCATGCGCCAACCGGAAAATCTTGTGTCCGTGTTCTTCTTCTTCTACCTCTAGCCGAGAGTGAGAGAGGGTTGTGGTTCCAACAATTGGTATCATGAGCTTGGTGTCTTGGGCGTGCTTGCCGTGTCGGGCGTGGCAGCGATGGCGGCGCTTCGCCAGCGGCTCTGTGATGGCGCCTCGGGCCGTGTGTGTCGGCCCATGGAGGTGGCGGCGCTGTGGCGTCATGGCGCGTGGCGGAGGCGGCAGGCGGTGACGTCGTCGTCACGGTGACGCGGAGGCCGCCCGGCGCTGCGTGGTGGTGCGGCGGCGCAACATGGTGTGGCGGCGTGGAAACCTTTGCATGGCGGCATGGAGGCCGCGAGGTGCAGGGCAATAAGACGCGGCGGAGAGCCGGGCGCGACGGTGCGTGTTATGGGTGCGCACTTGGATGCGTCGGCGCGTCGGGACATGGCGCTTCATCTGGCGTCGGTTGGCGTTAGGAGGCGTATGTCGCCGTGGTGCTCGAAGTCCGTGCTCGAGTTCAGCTACATCCTTCCGGCGTTTGTCGCTGGCGGCTACCATGACGGACGCGAGGCGGCACGCTGTGGCGTCGATGCTTTGTCGGGCTCGTCGGTAGCGTCGGATCTTGTAGCGGGGCGTGCAGGACGCCTTACTAGTGCGGTCGGGCTCGTCGGTAGCGTTAGGTGCTTGTAGGCGTCGGTAGCGGAGGGGCGTAAGCGTGTGTCGCGGTGGAGATGGTGCTCGGTGTATGTCGCCGGGGTCGTGACGGAGCATGGTGCGACCGGCGTCGATCGCGCAAGGTCAGGTCCGTGGCGGTGCGACCAGCGTCGATCGCCCGTGCTCGGGTCCGCGGGCTAGAGTCACGGCCGTGGCGACAGCAATGACAGGAGCTACAACAATTCCGGCGGCGAGGTCATGGCTTAGGGGAGAGTGTCGGCAATAAGCGATGTGTGTGTGCATGGCGGCGTAGGTGCGGCGTGTTGTGTGCATCGCGGTGGTATGAGCCCGGTTGCGTAGTTCATCGGCGTGGTTAGCAGCAGCCACAGAGGGCGCTTTAGAAGCGCGTCATGCGTTGGCCTCGGCGGCGAAACGCGGCGCCTGAATAGGGGAGGCGGGTTGCATTGTGCGCATGGTTAGCTAGTGGCCTAGATGGCGGATAGTGCATGCGTGGGTTAGTTGGTTAGTGCGTGAGTGGCACAAAATCTGGGCAGGTTGTTGCTCCGGTGACTGCGTGCGTGGTGGCCGGGGTAAGTGGTGTGTGTGCGTCTGTGCTAGACCGAATATAAATCCCCTGTCTCTGTATTGATTGTGGAAGAGCCGTGTGTAGCCATGTAGCCACTATAAAGAGGAAAATGATTGGGGCGTTCGTGGGCCCATGACGGCGTTCATGCGCCAACCGGAAAATCTTGTGTCCGTGTTCTTCTTCTTCTACCTCTAGCCGAGAGTGAGAGAGGGTTGTGGTTCCAACAATTGGTATCATGAGCTTGGTGTCTTGGGCGTGCTTGCCGTGTCGGAGGCGTGGCAGCGATGGCGGCGCTCGCCGGCGGCTGCGCGATGGCGCTCCGGGCCGTGTGTCGTTGTGGCTGTCATGGCGCGTGGCGGAGGCGGCGGGCGGTGACGTCGTCGTCACGGTGACAGCGGAGGCCGCCCGGCGCTGCGTGGTGGTCTTGGCGTCGCAACATGGTGTGGCGGCGTGGAGAGCACTACATGGCGGCATGGAGGCAGCGAGGTGCAGGGCAATAAGGCGGCGGAGAGCCGGGCGCGACGGTGCGTGTTATGAGTGCGCCTTTGGATCGTCGGTAGCGTCGGGACATGGCGCTTCATCTGGCGTCACGGTTGACGTTGGGAGGAGGCGTATGTTGCCCTGGTGCTCGAGTCCGTGCTCGAGTTCAGCTACATCCTTCGGCGTTTGTCGCTGGCGGCTACCATAGCCAGACGCGAGGCGGCCGCTGTGGCGTCGATGCTTTGTCGGGCTCGTCGGGCGTGTCGGATCGCAGCGGGGCGTGCGGACACACTGGTGCGGTCGGGCTCGTCGGCGCGTTAGTGCGCGGGGCGTGCGAAGCGCGGAAGGGCGTAAGCGTGTGTCGCCCGGTGGAGATGGTGCTCGATGTATGTCGCCGGGTCGTGTGGCGGAGCATGGTGCGACCCGGCGTCGATCGCAAGGTCAGGTCCGTGGCGGTGCGACCGGCGTCGATGCGCCGTATCGGATCCGCGGGCTAGGTCAGGGCCGTGACGACGGCAATGACAGGAGCTACAACAATTCCGGCGACAGCGAGGTCATTGGCTTAGGGGGAGAGTGTCGGCAATAAGCGATGTGTGTGTGCATGGCGCGTAGGTGCGCGTGTTGTGTGCATCGCGGTGGTATGAGCCCCGGTTGCGTAGTTCATCGGCGTAGTTAGCAGCAGCCACAGAGGACGCTTTAGAGCGCGTCGTGCGTTGGCCTCGGCGAGCGAAACGCGAGCACCTGAATAGGGGAGGCGGGTTGCATTGTGCGCATGGTTAGCTAGTGGCCAAGATGGCCGGATAGTGCATGCGTGGGTTAGTTGGTTAGTGCGTGAGTGGCACAAAATCTGGGCAGGTTGTTGCTCCGGTGACTGCGTGCGTAGTGGCCGGGGTAAGTGGTGTGCGTGCGTCTGTGCTAGACCAAATATAAATCCCCTGTCTCTGTATTGATTGTGGAAGAACCGTGTGTAGCCATGTAGCCACTGTAAAAAGGAAAATGATTCGGGTGTTCGTGGGCCCGTGACGGCGTTCGTGCGCCGATCGGAAAATCTTGTGTCTGTGTTTTTCTTCTTCTACCTCTAGCCAAGAGTGAGAGAGGGCTGTGGTTCCAACAGTATTGCCGCTACTTCACGTCAATTGATTCAAGCAAGAGTACTTCTCATGTGAAGACAAGGACAAGGTTATTGATTGGACTTGATGGCTATTGCTTACGTGAAGGACAGAAGGCCCGTACTAGATAAGCATTAGATCGGATTTGTTTTTCTACATCCAGCCAAAGCATATTATCAGCGGTTGAAAGTTACTACGAATAGCAACCGGAAGGATTGGTCTCCGCCTCGGTCTTTGTTTTCGAGCTGGTCGCAAGTCACCTAGCCGTACCCTCCAACCTGGCACCGCTGCTGGATTCGCCTCTACTGCTTTGGCCGTAGCCGCCCGCCTGCCGCAGTGGCAATCTTGTTTATGGCTGATCAAGCCTCACCTGACCCGGCTTCCGATCTACTGCTGTGCCGCCCGGTTTGCCTCGGCCGTCGACCCGTCAGTATGCCTTTGCTGCTGTACTCTGACGCCGGCTTGTTTCTGCTGTCCGAGCCGCCGTTTCTACGATCTAGACTTTGCACGGCCTCTGCTACGACCCGGACTCTGTCGTCCACGCAAACTTACCGCTGCAGCCTCAAGCGGGACTCGCTTCTGTTGTGAGCCGCCTGCCGTCTCACTTCGAGTCGCCGCCCATGGTCACCATCGCGGTGCTCGCTTCATCCATGCTATCCGCTGCAGCAACCCGCTGACACGTCTGAAGCCGCGACGCCCCTGATGCAACAGTTCGCCAAGGAAGAAAAAACAAGCAGAAAAAGCGTTGAACACACAATGGATCACAAGAGCGCATGCATTGGGGTCATGCCGGGTCACCACGGCGTCAGATATTATTACTTGTGGAGAACTGACATCCAGAGATGAAGACCAGTATTGATGCATGAGGTCATCTGGATAAAGTATTTGTTAAGGATCAGCAAGATATAAAGCAGAAGAGCTACGACAGCATCTCGCGAGGTCCTCAAGGGGATTAACGAAAAATCCTTTGGATAAATATAAGGACCAAAGCAACAGTACTGAAAGGTTATCTACGGATGTCACATGCGGATCATTTGTCATACGGACAAATTAGGTGATATCCATCTAAGTCCATGTTAATTAACACGTTATTTTCATCAGGCAACAATTACTCTGGCCTGTAATATTTTTTATGCAGGACGGCTATTAAAAGAAAAGCGAGGTGGTGTTATACCGCGGAGGCACGTTCAGCTGTGCTGCGTGGCTTCATGGGCGCAGCGTGTCGTGCTCCAGTTTACATCAAAAGCGCCAGCTGACTTCGCCCATCCGTGCCGCCTTACAACGCCACGGATGACTTCGCCCGTCCGCCCTCGCGGTGAGGTTCCGCGATGTCTGTGCGGCTTACAAGCGTTGCGGCCGACTCAGCCGTCCGCACCGGTTTACCAAGCGCGGCGGTTCACCCGTGAGTGACTTCAACTCCACCTAGCGATCATCGATTTCATGGCGGATTATTTCCGGCCTGGCACATCAGGTGATATTCATCTAAAATACATTTTATTGGCACATATTATTTTTGTCAAAGAGCAGTTTATCTTTGCCTTGGTCTGCAATATTGTTGATGCAGGACAATTATTCACTACATCAAAACAACGTGGTTAACTCGCCTGTCCGTGCCGGTTTACAACACCGCGGCCGGTTCATCTGTTTGAGCCGCCTATGATGCTGAGGTCATCTTTTCCGTCCATTTCTCGCGGCCTGGTCTACATTAACATACCGGGCCGCACCTGTCTGCATGAGCTGCTTATTGAGTATGAGCAAGTCACTGCTTGGGTAGCCGGTTTTCTTCCAACAAAATGGAGGCAAATTATCATCAACCGTCGTCAGCGCTGGAGGGTTCAGTGGACATGTGCACAAGTTGCCGCCACTACAGTTTGGTTAGCTTCAAATAGCCGGTTGGAAGGAACCATTGGCCGAGTTGCTGACACGGCTCATATGGGATCATTTATAACCCGCCGCAGTCACCTCAACCTTCTGTGGATTCACATCGTGCTATCAACACCAATGATATACAAGTTATGACGGTTTATATGTGACACTCAAATAATTTTATTTTTGTTTTTCAACAAATAACTTTGTTGGATTTGAAGAAGGTCATTTAAATTCTTCCAAAAAAAACTTCTCTCTCAGAACTTTTTCCCTTGGCAAGGATTTTATCTTTGTATCTTCTTCAACCCTGGTGTTTGGTTAATGAGAACCTTCCTTCTGATTGTTCCCTCCTCATATATATTTTCTTGGATATTATTTTCTTTTAAAAAGAAACCCTATGAGTTTTGGGGCGTCTTTCATTTTGAAACCACAGATGGTTTTACCATGCCTCATGTGGTAAAACCTCCCAAAACCCCTCCTTCCTCTTTGGAGCAATCTAAACTTTCTGTTCCAACAAGTCCAACCCATTTTTGGATTTTATTTCATTTATTTTATTTCCCAAAACAATTCTGTCATTTATTTTAAGCCTAGGTGATTTACAAAGCAAGTACCTAATTACCTTTGAGTTTTGATCTCAAACCAACTCCTCTGGATAGTCTTTAGCACCCCCAACCTAGATCCATCAAGATCCACTCTTCCTCTTTTCAAAATTTTCAAGTTTCAACCTCTGCAAGTTTGGACCAGATTTGTCAAATTTGGTGAAATTCATATTTCCTCTTCTCCAAAATTCTACCAAAATTCAGGCAGCCCCCAGATGCAATGAGAGGCCACCCCACCAAAAATCAGCTCAAGGAAAATTCCCCACATGCCAAAATCATTTCGTCGAACACTTGGCCGGCACTGTTCCTGTGCACTTTCAGAAAGTTCAGAGTTTCAGAGTTTGCAGTGTCATTTTTCGTCAGAGAGTTGTCATCGATGACCCGTGCGCCCTGGCGCGTTGCGCACGGCCCCTTCTCCTTGACCAGAGCACCGCACGCCCTCTCGGACGGACGCAGGTGTCGGTGGCGGCGAGCATCGCCAACGCCGGGCAGCCTCTGCGGTGGCAGAGCCACCCGTGGCGGCCAACAGAGCCAGCGCCGGCTCGCTACACCGTTCTGTGCCGCCCAACGCCCCCTAGCCCTCCGCGTGGCCTCATGCATGCCAGCGCACCCTCGCAGCACCGTCGCCGTGGCCCGGCAAGCACAGGGCGCGCCCTCTGCCGCCGACGGGCCCGCGCTACCCCGTTCCGTCGCAGCCACCCAGGGAGCCTAATCCAAACTTGGTTAGCACCTAAATGGAACCGGTGAACCTCCACGTTGACGCCCAACTCCCTGAACTCCCCGACCAAGCACTGCGCCGCCGTAACCATCGCCGGTGATCCCCGTTCACGGCCACCGCCTCGGATCGCCTATAAAAAGGGGCCCCGAGCTCGCTCTCGAGCACGCACCACCACTGCACCCCACCAACATCCCGCCAAGCCACTAGGAGGACCTCGAGGAGGTCTCCTCCCCCAACTCCGGCCGCCCCGATCCGCCTCGGCCACTAGCTTGATTCACTCCGGTGAGGCCACCCTCGCCGCCCAAACCTCGTCAGTAGCCTCCTCGAGCACCAAGTGAGCTGGCCCAAGCTTCATTTTGACCTTCGCAGCCCTCCTCGGCGAGATCCAACTCCACCCGAGTCGCCGTCCGCCAGAGCAAGGGCCGCCGTCGATGTGGTGCTCGCCGACAACCACCACCACCACCCACCGACAAGGAAGGACACGCTGAACACGTAGGTACCGCCCGATCCCCCTGCCTCGCCGTGGATCGCCCGCGGCCACCATGCACTCTCTGGCGCCGTGACTCTGTTCTTCCCCGTTTGAATTTTCAAACCTGATGGGTGGGACCCGCCTGTCAGCCTCTCTTTTCTTTTAAACGAACCATTTTCTGAAAACGTATTCGGGCAAATACGCTTTCAAGCTGAAGCGTTTTTCTGGTCTTTTCTATTCAGCCCCCTGAGAAGTTTCTGTTTCATTACAGAAAGGTCCCTGGATTAAAACCCTTATAACTTTTAAACAGAAAAGGATTTTTGATTGATTCTTTTTCTGTCCTCTTTAAAATTTTGTCTAGTTGTTTATCAGATTTATTTGAAAAATATGTGGAACACTTTTCTATGCACTCACGGTATTTACGATAAGTATGTATTTTCTTATACCGTAGATACCGGAGGAGGTGACGGAACCGCGAACTTTGCCAAGCTAGACTCCGACTACTCCGAACCAGGCAAGCATGTTTGAACTTTTGATATGATGAGTGTCTTTGACATGTTTGCATTAAGTAGTTCATGGCATGTTTATGAGCATCTCGATGAATGTCATATTTCATGCAAAGTTGAGGCAAGTGAATTTCGATGATCCATAAGTTGTTGGATGTGAGTTGGCATGGCCATGTGATGGCATGAGGATGGGTAAGATGGCAGTGTTGTAGCATGCTAGTCTTATGCCAGACTATTTGACTCCAGTGTCAACATGAATCAGTCCAGTTTCCGTCCGTTTTCCCTACCTGTACTACCACATGTTTTCCGCAAGGAATATGGCTTAGTAAGTTGCAAACCGCTTTCCTGGTACACACCAAATAGAGAGGCCGGGATGAGGGTTCCATGGCCCTGGATTAAAGCCCGTCATCCGGTCAGGGGGCATGGGTGTTTCCGGTTGGGACCGAGAGGGGGGCACCCCTTAGAGCGCGCGTATATAAATTTGATCCCATGCTATTCGAGGTTGTGATCTCCCCGTCTCAAAGTTTTTCTTGAACGTTGTCTAGGATGATTCCTGGCATCATGAGGTGGGATGGGTGTGTGCTGGTTAGATGTGTTTCTACCGAAATACCATAAGCGGAACTAGTCCTCGTGACTACGGAAATCCGTTGGCTGTGGATAATTAGTACAAACTCTGCAGAGTCAAAAATCATTTGAATCATCTTATCCATGTCCAAGTATTGTGTTCGACTTATTCCGTCAAGTGTCGGTCTAAGTGACAAAAACTCCGGTGAACCACATGAGTGATAAGTCCGGTTAAATGTTTATTCCTGTGGATGGACTAACCCGTCTATTATTGTGTGTTGAATATTTCTTATGAGTATTATATCCTTGTGAATTTGTCAGACATGAATGATGGAATATAAGCCCATTCTGCAATGTCGCTCAGACGTCCGACTGTGGCACGCTTGTTATTTACTTTCGATATAAGCCCTTTCCGTGATGTCGCTCAGACGTCCGACTGTGGCACACTTGTTGTTTACTTTTGATATAAGGCCTTTCTGTGATGTCGCTCAGACATTCGACTGTGGCATGCTTGTTATTTACTTTCGATATAAGCCCTTTCTGCGATGTCGCTCAGACGTCTGACTGTGGCACACTTGTTTTTTACTTTTGATATAAGCCTTTTCTACGATGTCGCTCAGACGTCCGACTGTGGCACGCTTGTTATTTCACTTTCGATATAAACCCTTTCTGCGATGTCGCTCCGACGTCCGACTGTGGCACGCTTGTTATTTTACTTTCGATATAAGCCCTTTATGCGATGTCGCTCAGACGTCCGACTGTGGCATGTATGTCATTTATTTTCAATATAAGCCCTTTATGTGGTGCCGCTTAGACGCCCAACTGCGGCATGTTTATTTATTCGTTTACCCTTCGAGGCGTCGCTCCAGACACCCGATCGGTTTTCATTTATTTTGTTGGGATTTCGAAAGGACTACCGCCCGACTTCCTTTTTACTTATCATGTTGTGCAAATATTTATTATTTGAATGTGCATTGTTATTTGCTCATGACGCATTCATGCATGCATTTGTTATATCTTATGTCCGAACTGTCTTGCGAGTACTTTCAAAGTACTCACCTGGCTTGTTGATTTGGCCAGATGTTGATGAAGGCGATCTCATGGATGAAGAATTCGATAGCGAGTCCGACGCCTAGAGGAGTCCCAGTCAGTCTCGTGCGACCCTGGATTTGGTCACTGTATTATATCCGCTTCCGCTACCCAAATAAATTCATCGAGCCTCACCTCGACGCTCGATGAGCTGCCAGTTTAGGAGTCATATTACCCACTCCACTGTGTTATTCCACTACCACTTTATTCTCGAGTCAGTAGTATGCCACCCCACACCATTGTGTCATATCCGCCATTATGTATAATTATTGGCGTGCATGTAATAATTTGTTGAGCAGCCTCAGCTCAACCCTGTAATATATTTAATGCTACTGGCTTTCTGTATCAAGATTTTGTCTACCAGTACGGAGGATTTTCCTCATACTGGACTCAAAAGATCGATTCTCAATAATCATTTTTATTGGAAGAACCAGTCGTGACATTATATCACGGTCAAATATGGAGAGTCTCAAGCCAACTCCTCGAGTCACCTTTGAGGCTCGGGGGCTACGATGACATGACTCAGAAAATCTTGCCAGTTTTAGCAAATTTAACAACCCGGGGCGATGGAGGAAGGATAGCCCGGTCCCGAAGGCTATTGTTATATTCATGAAAATTAAAAGGCCATCAGAAAATTTCCGGCTTATAAAGTATATGACAGTTACAAAATCCCGGCTCAATGAAGAAGTTTCGGGTCATCAGAAAGGATTCCGGTTTACAATCCGGCTAAAGGGAAGTCAGTCTCACTGAAGCTCTCAAATATCCGGTTTACAATCCGGTTCAAGAGAAATCTGTTCTCCCACAAAGCTCTGAAGCTCTCAAATCCGGTTTAAAAATGTCCGGTTCAAAAGGAATTAACTTCTTGCAAGTTTGAGTTTAAAAGGCCGTCGAGAAAATTTCCGGCTGAAAATGAAGATTCGGTTTAAAATCCGGTTCAAGGAAAGATGTCTCCCACAAAGATTTGAAGCTCTCAATATCCGGTTTAACATCCGGTTCAAGAAGGATTTATCTCTTGCAAAAGTTAAAGGGTGCCAAAGAGGACCTGCTGCCATGATGCGCTGATACGGACATGGGTATCATGCCTTATTGGCTTATCATATTATTGATCACTTGGGGGCTTGGTCATGTATACGAATCATAGTCACACCTCTTGATCGGGCGCAATGCCACAATATCACTTGGGGGCTTGGTCGCGTCCGAACCATAGCAACGCCATTTGGTAGGCGAAAATCCATAACATCACTTGGGGACTTGGTCATGTCTGAACCATAGTCACGCCTCTTGATCGGCCTAGTGCCACAGCATCATTTGGCGGCTTTGGTCGAACCCGAACCATCGCTACACCTCTTGATCGGCGTAATGCCAACACATCATTTGGGGACCTGTCTGACTCGAACCATAGCTACGCCTGTTTGGGGCTTGGTCATGTCCGACCATGGTAATACCTCTTGATCGGCTTAAAGCCTCATTTGCAAATGATTTTATCTTTGCCTTTGCTTGAATTCTGTTCTTTTTTGCTAAAGACCTTTTACTTTTGTTGCGTTTTTAAACCGACATTGTTAATCCGGTTCGACTATCAATTACAAATTAACAGAACACGGTCAAATCTTAATCCTGAGACTATCTGCCCGGTCTGATTTTCTGTTACCATCCTATTATGGAGTAAACCGGTGTTCATTAACGCGGCTTGACTTTCAATTACAAGTTGTCAGTACATGATCAAATCATAATCCGGAGACTATCAGCCCGGTCTGGTTTGACTACGAGTCGCCAGTATTACATATGGTTAAACCAATGTTTATCACAACCCGGTACGGTTTTATCATAAACCGGCACAGTATGAAAGAAGTTATCATTACTCAAGATTGGGGTTATCACCCTTACTACAAAAAGTTGGTAAACCAATGATGTGATTCAATGTCACAGGTATGATATATTTCATATTTGATTATTCTTAAGTGCAGCCTTGGTTATAAACCTGGGTTATATGTTGGGCATTATGACCCGTCCGGCGGTAAACCGCCAGGACACTTTAAACTTGTTGTATGCAGAAACAGGTTGAATAAAGCATGATGATAAATTATCCGGTGTTTATTAAACCGGCCTGGCTTTAAGACGATAAGTCGCCAGTATATGATGAGAAATTATCCGGTGTTTGTTAACCCGGCCTGGCTTTGGACTATAAGTCGCCAGTACATATTTGGATTGCGCCATTGGAATCATGCGCTTATAAATCATTGGGTTATATTATTCAAATAGCCAAACTTGGCTGAATTTTTGTTATGATATTGAATGGATAAGGTTTTTCATACCAGATTATATTATCTTGAATAGCCAACATGGCTAGATTTTTATTATGGTTATTAATAACCGGTATTATTGAGGTTTTCAAAGTCGCTTTAGCACAATGGCTATTATTCTATCAAAGGATATGATTAATTCTACAATGGACGGAATAGTCCCAAGTCGCTGTAGGCTTACGACCCGGCACTTGGGGGCTACATTATTCAAATTGAGATTACATCAAATATGCAAGTCTCATGTCGCTGAAAGCGTGCACCATGACACTTGGGGGCTAATGCAAAGTCATTTTTATTGGCCTTATTGAAGACCCGACTCATTACATCATAATGAGATGGCCCTTGGGGGCTACCAATTGCTCCTATCAACAATTCAAGGTACACAAGTCTTAAAGGTCCATTGCTCAGTTGGTAAAGCACAAAGCTCTTAACCTTGTGGACGTGGGTTCAAGCCCCATGATGGGGGTTATATTATATGATGTTCTTTTCAAAGAAGTATATATAAAGTAGTACCAGCTCAATATTATCTTACTGAGCCGACCCTTGGGGGCTACACGCTATTGTTGAAATCTACATGATTATATTTATAAAGTCCTTGCTCATTATGGCATAATGACCCGGCACTTGGGGGCTACATATATGGAGTATTCAGTTTTTACTAGTGACTGATGACAAAATGGATTTCTTCAAAGTGGCAGTAATTATATGGAAACAAGTCTCAAGTCATTGCTTTGTTCTGTTCAAGACTTGGGGGCTACAGGTAATACAGATATAAGGAAGAAATATATTCCGATTTTCAGTTTGGAGCAAACCAGATTGACCCGGCATCACCAATCATTATGACCCGATGTCTGCAACAATCATAACCCGACGTCATCAATAATCATGAACCGGCGTTGGTAACAATCATGAACCGGCGTTGGGAACAATCATGACCTGAAATTATCAGTTTTCATAACCCGGCAATTTTGGTAATATTAAACCGACAAGTTTTACATCTTCAAACCGGTTGAATATGAGATGAGTATTTCAAGACCAATATTTCTTAAGCCGGTGCTTTGGAAGCCGACTCAAGTGGATTATCCTTCACAATATTTTTCTATGAGAAACCAACGTCGACAATTTGAGTATGAAGCTGGTTATTGACCTGGATTTTCTAGAAGGAGGAATGACAAGGACTTAAGGATGATCAGGTGCCGGTTTACAAGAATTCTTAACCCGGAGCATAACCTGTCAAATTTGTTCTTGTGTTTATTTTGCAGCATAAGTTTACCATGGATAGATCGAAGCTAAACTTGGGGGCTAATGTCGGGGATATACCCCGCGGCGTAAACCGGCCAGAAGTATAACCCGGCCGGACTTGGCGGTTTATTTGAGATCACGCTGACACTTGGCGATTCACTAGTGACCCGCCCTGACCTGTCGGTTTACAAGCAACCCACCTGGACATTATAACTCACTGGTAACCCGGAGGGCGGGTTAGACGGATGACGAGGCCCAAGGCCCAGAAGGCCGGTTCACGTTTAATGGTGGGCCGGTTTATGAGGAAAGTGTAAGGACTATTCTCCTACAAAGGAAGCAAGACTAGGACTCCAATTGTAATAGAGTAATCCTAGTCCAACTAGGACTAGTCATGTAAACCGCCCCTTCAACATATATAAGGAGGGGCAGGGCTCCCCAAACAGGGGAGAGGACAAGCAAGAAACAAACTCTAGAGCTAGACACAACTAGAGGAGAGCCGGTTTACGGCTACTCCCACGTGATGATAATGAAATCTAGCCTCAAACAGCATGTAGGGTTGTTACCGGATGATGTTTTCCGGGGCCCGAAGCTGTCTAAACCCTTGTCTTGTTGCGTCTCTCGATTCCGCTCAACCCCTCTCAAGCTACCACATAGATGCGTTGGCCTCGCGACTAAGTCCTCACACTAAGGACATCGGCGTGTTAATTCCACGACAGTACCGTTTAGAAAGCAGATGCGTGAACCACGCGTCTGGCGCACTTTTCATCTCTACTGTTCATTGATGGCGGCGGCAAAATGCGTTGTTTCAAAAATAAATATAAAAACCATAAAAGGGAATCCTTCGGTACCTCTGAGATTATCCGCGGTGAGATCGTTTCTCGCCTACACAGTTAGAACCTTTCATATCTTGACTCAATTATCCACTTTATGCGCAACTACATTCATAAGCACCAACAAATTTGACAAGAGACATCCTGTTATTGCTCAATGACTACTATGTCAAGCTTCATCTCAAGCATGAATGACTACATTCAACATCATCTACAATGTCAGTAACCTACTGACAGTCAACATCATATACAATATCACAAACCTTCTGACGTGGAAATGCCTGTTGGCACAGCCCCGCATGCGCCGAGCCACATCATCTATAACACTCCAAGAAAACACCTTTGAGAGGGGATCGCAACTTGACCGTCAATGTCGTCAGATCCAACCAGGAAGATCCAACTTGTGAGAGACAACAAGGCCACAAAGGAAGCAATACTCAGTGCCAAAAAGGAACGGACAAGAGACCAAATGACCAAATCATGGTTCATATCTTACATTCTCAAATTAACCATGATACATACAGTATAGATGTTAACCCAATCCTCTTAATGTTTCTCTTCTACTTTGGATGCATCAGATATGCCTACCTAGGAAGCAATCACACATGTAAACATGCATATGAACAGTCACACACCCAAACACAAAAAAGTCTTCTTACAGATCAAGGCACACTCGGCTCGGGGCTAACTCACTTTGGAGCTGCACGGAGGGGATGTAGCTGTGGGTTTAACCGGATGTTGCTCCCAGTGTCCCTCTGGGCTGACCTAACACAACCGGGTGGATAGGTCCCTTTGGTCAAAGCCCATCCTTCGGAAGTCAAAGGGCTAGATTTCGTGGTCAACCGCTACAGGATTAGGCGGGACAGGGGCCTTGGGGGTAGCAATGCCACTGGAGTGTCGCACCGGCCCCTCATACATGGGGGTGGTGTTATGGCATGTCTGAAGAGGCGGCATGCGTCTCCAGGGTGTGGCCCCCCTCACGGACGGCGCCGTAGCCCGGCACTGTAGGGGGAAAGCGAATCGTCAGGTCTACACGGAGAGGATGTAGCTGTGGGTTTGGCCCGGATGTTTCTCCCAGGTGTCCCACTAGGCCGACCTAACACAACCGGGTGGAGAGGTCCACTGGTCAAAGCCCGTCCTTGGAAAGTCAAAGGGCTAGATCTCGTGGTCAACTGCTCTAGGGTTTGGCGGGATGGGGGCCCTGTGGGGTAGATATGCCACAGGAGCGTCGCACCGGCCCCTCATACACCAAAACATACCTACAGATTCTTGCACATTGCTATGATT
This sequence comes from Aegilops bicornis, assembly GCA_021605145.1. NCBI lineage: Eukaryota > Viridiplantae > Streptophyta > Magnoliopsida > Poales > Poaceae > Aegilops > Aegilops bicornis. The sequence goes on from CM038673.1 coordinate 801,534,745, forward strand.
CTGTCAAAGTCGGTATTGATTGCCCTCAAGAAGTGGTCAGATGGACTTTGCATGATTGGACATGGAAACCCAGCATTTGAGAAGTGCTACTACAACAGAACAAGGCCATAGGGTGAGATATGGGAAACAGGGCCATCTACAACAGGAATAAAGCTGCAGCAACAAGGATCATACAAGAAAAGAGAAACTGTTGTCACGAATATATAGTTTTGTTCCTAACAATGCAACTTGGACATAGACAACGCTGATTCAGTGGATGAAGCAAATAATAGCATGCCACTCGATTAGCAACTCATGCGATCTTAGAGTAGCTAAAGACGACCCATGTATCTCGTCTAAGAAAATAAAGCTAACTCTCTCCGCGTAACTTGATACCGTCATTCCACTCATGGTAAATTTAAAGTGGTATGAGCAGAGTTAATAATTAATACTGCAGAGAAACACGCGTTCACCTACATGTAAGCCAATGTTTCCCAAAAGAAGAGGATATTCCCATTTGAGAGCAAGCAAATCCGATCGAAAAGTCCAAGAACCTCCGTGCTGCTTTGATACATTGTGAAGATGACTGTGCACCTAGTGCTGGCAAGTTTCTTGAGTGTTACCATCAAGAGGAGTACAGAAACACTGCATCAAGAAGAAACAAGAGAAATAAGTTACATGGTGCGATTTACCCTGCAGTTATACATAAGAATCAGAAGGGTTAAATATAATGATGGAGAGGAGAAATAACCTGTCAAGGTGATACAGAGGCTCATCGATGAACAAAACATGCGGCCTCATCACAAGCTCCGTCGCGATGCTGGCCCGCCTCCTCTCGCCAGTCGGAAGCCTCTTTATGAAGCAGTGCCCACCAATGAGTTTGTCAGCATAGTCACCTAACGACATGTGCGTCACCCGCCCCTTGGAGTAGGGCATGTGCATCACCATCCAGCCGGCGCACTGTGCCATCCAGGAGCACCTTCCCTTCGATGGCGTTAATGACCTCGGCCATGAGGCTGCAACTCTTATATTAATCCCCAGTTACATCTCTAAAATTTACCTCTCTAGGGTCTAGACTGTTAACTTTGCTTTCTGCATATGTATTTTTCATTGATATTAGATTGTTCGTGATTCCTCCATGGCTGATGACTCAATTCATAAGCCGATGCATATCGTGTGCAAACAGGACACTCTCCCGCCACTACCGGAACAGGGGCCGGTGCCGACGGCCAAATTTATGCCGACGGCTGCCGTCGGCCTACTCCAGGACATGCCGACAGCTGGAACGAGGCCGTCGGCGTCGTCGCCGACAGTCGGGCTATCGAGCTATGCCGACAGCCACCGTCGGCCTGAGTCAGCCGTCGGCTTAGCAGCCGTCGGCATAGATGCGGGCCCGGCGGCCCCGCTCGTGACGTGCGGCTAACGGCGTCCGATCTATGCCGACGGCTTAGAAGGGCGGCCGTCGGCACATATGCGTGTGCCACGTCATCGATCCGGACCACACCGACCACCCCCTATGCCGACGGCTGCCGTCGGCATAGATGCCACGTCATCGATCCGCGACGCGCCGTCCACCTGCCCCTGGCCTAGGCTTTGCCGTCGGCATAGTTTTTCTATAGAATTTTTCTGTTTTACATATTATTATTTAATTTACGTACATGTAACATGTGTTAATATAAGCAAAAATACCTCACTTTTGGAATCAATACGGAGGGGTGTGCCCCCATCACGGACGACGCCAGCGGCCGACACCTGGAGGGGGGAACAGCCGCATCGGGTCTTTACGAAGGGGACGTTGCTCCCAAGTGTTTATATGGGATGACCTACCACAACCGTGTGGTGTTGTGGCATGTCTGAAGAGGCGGCACGCGTCTCCTGAGTGTGGTCCCCCTCACGGACGGCGCCGCGGCCGGCACATGGAGGGGGGAAACGGATGCATCGGGTCTATAGGGAGGGGATGCAGCTGTGGGTTTGGCCCGGATGTTGCTCCCAGGTGTCCCTCTGGGTTGACCTAACACAACCGGGTGGAGAGGTCCACTGGTCAAAGCCCGTCCTTGGGAAGTCAAAGGGCTACATCTCATGGTCAACTGCTCCAGGGTTAGGCGGGACGGGGGCTCTGGGGGTAGCAATGCCACCGGAGTGTCGCACCGGCCCCTCATACATGCGGGGTGGTGTTGTGGCATGTCTGAAGAGGCGGCGTCTCCGGGGTGTGGCCTCCCTCACAGACGGCGCCGCCCGCCCACTGTAGGGGAAAGCAAGCCGTCGGGTCTACACAGAGGGGATGTAGCTGTGGGTTTGGCCCGGCCCTGGTGTCCCTCTGGGCTGACATAACACAACCGGGTGGAGATGTCCACTGGTCAAAGCCCATCCTTGGGAAGTCAAAGGGCTAGATCTCGTGGTCAACTGCTCAAGGGTTAGCAAGGCGGGGCCTCGGGAGGTAGCAATGCCACGGAGACATTGCACCGGCCCCTCATACATCTTGAGGTGGTGATGTGGCATGTCTGAAGAGGCGGCACGCGTCTCCAGGGTGTTGCCCCCCTCACGGACGGTGATGACACAGTAGTAGACGTTCTACGGTAATGGTGCGGCGTGAATATTATTAAATACTCGGAGCGCGATAAAATCATGAGTTTTTTACACGACGTGGGCACATGTGCTATAGGAATGATGGTATTTTTTCATAATTTTTGGTAATGGATAAGTATCCGAACACTTCCCTCTACGAGGATTGCCCTTCACATGACTACGACTGTGGCCGGCGGCCTCCGGGGGCTAGCATGCCGCCAATCTTCCCTATGCGGCCTCTCACAAAGCTGAAAGTGTTTTGGCGGTTGCAAACGCCCGGCACGCATCTCGGGGGTGTGGCCCCCCTCACGGACGGCACCGCTGATCGGCACTGGAGAAGCAGACGCGTTGGGTGTACACGAAGGGGATGTAGCTGTTGGTTTGGCCCGGATGTTTCTCCCAGGTGTCCCTCTGGGCTGACCTAACACAACCGGGTGGAGAGGTCAACTGGTCAAAGCCCATCCTTGGGAAGTCAAAGGGTTAGATCTCGTGGTCAACCGCTCCAGGATTAGGCGGGACGGGGAACCTAGGGGTAGCAATGATAACGGAGCATCGCACCGGCCCCTCATACATTTGGGGTGGTGTCGTGGCATGTCTGAAGAGGCGGCACGCGTCTCCGGGTGTGGCCCCCCTCATGGACGGGCGATGACATAGTAGTAGGCGATTCTGTGTAACTGTGTGGCATGAATATTATTAAATACTCGGAGCGCGATAAAATCATGAGTTTTTACACGGCGTGGGCACATGTGCTATAGGAATGATTGTAATTTTCATAATTTTTGGTGATGGAGAAGTATCCAAACACTTCTCTCTATGCGAATTGCCCTTCGCATGTCTACAACTGTCATGGCGGCCTCCGGGGGCTAGCATGCCGCCAATCTTGCGTACGCGGCCTCTCACAAGTTTGAAAGTGTTGTGGCGGTTGCAAACGCCTGGCACGCATCTCCGGGATATGGCCCCCTCATGGACGGCGCCGCCGCCGGCACCTGGAGGGGGAAATGGACGCGTCGGGTCTACACAGAGGGGATCTTGCTGTGGGTTTGGCCCGGATGTTGCTCCCAGGTGTCCCTCTGGGCTGACATACAACAACCGGGTGGAGAGGTCCACTGGTCGAAGCCCGTCCGTGGGAAGTCAAAGGACTAGATCTCGTGGTCAACCGCTCCAGCATTAGTCAGGACGGGGTCCCTGGGAGGGGGGGTAGCAATGCCACCGGATCGTCACACAGGCCCCTGAATAGGCGACACGCGCCTCCGGGGTGTTGTCCCTCTCACAGACGGCGATGACACGGTTAAACGTTCTTCGGTATACATATATGGGCTCCGGGGTCTGGCCCCCCTCACGGACGGCGATGTCGCCGGCACTTGGAGGTGAAACCGATGCGTCGGTAGCTTTCGGAGGGTAGGAAGGACAATGAGTGTTTTAAAAAAATGGTAGGAGTTTAAAAAAATTAAAGTTGATGTTAAAACATATTGAAAAATAGGTATGCCTACGGCTCAGCCATCGGCATAGGTGGCCACGTGGCAACGACACCTATGCCGACCGCCAGCCGTCGGCATACTCCGCCTTATCCACACGGGATGCAACCCCATCCATTCATTCTGCTCATCCCCACGTCGTGACCCCCGCCAGCCCAACCCGTCCCGTCGCCGTCGCCCCAAGCCCCCCACCCGCGCCGCCGCCCCACTCCACCCCCACCAGCACCGCCGCCGCCCAGATACACCCCGACCCCCTTCACCACCGGCGCCCAGCTCCACCCTGACCTGCGCCGCAGCCGCTACCCTCTCCGCCCAGTCCTCGCGCCGCCGGCACCACCACCCTCTCTGCCCCCTCCTCGCGTTGTCGTCGCCCCAGACCCCCCACCCGCACTCGCCGGCCTACGTCCACGCCGCCCCAACCTCGCTCCCTCCCTCACAAGGTCGGGCCTCGGTGGATCGGCGCCCCTCGTCGTGCCAGCCGGGGCTTCTAACCCTCCTCCGCCGACCCCTGCAGCGGCGACCCCGGCGCCCATCACCCTTCCCCGGCCCCTGCCCCCTGCCTCCCTACTCACCCGCTGCACCAGCGCCCAAAACGCCCCCGGTGAGCTATTTTTTCATTTTTTTTTCATTTTGTTACTATTTGTTATGTGCATGGATGCATGGATGAAATTTTGTTAGATGAATTGATGAATATTGGTAGATGGATGGATTGATGAATGTTGTTATGTTTAGCTAGATGGATTTGTGATTGATGGATGGATTAATGAATTTGCTAGATGGATTTGTGATAGATGGATCGATGAAATTTAGTTAGATGGATGTATTGATGAATATTTGTAAGTTTTGTGTTTGATCATGTTGTTTCATATGACACGTTATTTGTCATGTTCAATGTTAGGTCATTTTTTTTCATAGGACACTTAATGAAGCTTTGTTTTGCAATTTGAGATGTTGTTTCATGTTGGTTCACAATATAGTGTCAATGCTTTATGTGATATGTGATGATCTAATTTTTTTTCACTCGGTTAATTTTACAGGATTTGTGGTGTTTCATCTCCGTGGAGTGATGTTTGACATTGAAGGTGTTGGTCCACGATCATCCCTCCTCTGATCAACTACATCCTCTACATCCGAGGGTGAGCAACAATTCCATGACCTCGTCTTCTTTTTTTCCATGTCTCTAGATTTAATTTTCACATCAAGTCACAGAACCTAGGCATCTCCTGTCCGAAAGGGTGGACGGAATTCATTATGTTCACTTTGCCTACTTCTTATACCGCTTTTCTTATTGTAGTCGATTCGTTGATGAAGAGTGGACGGGAATGCTGCATCCTATTGAAACGGAGGCACTTGCTCTTCTCCGAAAGGGTGCTGATGGAAGGTTCATGGAGAAAGTAAATTTTCACAATTCCCTCTTACCTATTTCACCGTACAATTTTAATTAAACTCATGCACCCTATAATTTCGATTAAAATTGTAGGGAAATGATCTGAACGAATCAATGGATGAAGAATTGAGATGGGTTTCCATGGGTTTTGACCCTGCCGTCATGACATGCAAAAACTATGATGTGAATGGGTATCGCTTCCATATATAGGAGCACCAGAACAGTCGGCCTGATCCCAAAACTATAAATAACAGTGTCAAGGGAATCGACACATATGGAATCACTAGGATCCCTTCTACGGTTGCTGGGCGCGAGGTTGTGCAAAGAGCGGGTCTAACAGGAAGCACACGAATTGTTTATCCAGGTTCGGGCCGCGGAGATGCGTAATACCCTAGTCCTGGTTTGGTGGATGTATTTGAGTGTTCTTGTGTTCTTGAGCTAGCTACGGGGTGCAACTTGCCCAAAAGATCTGAATCCTCCTCCTGGTCGCCTCGGGCCTCCTTTTATAGGCAAAAAGGGGTTGCCACAGTGGCACACAGGAGGTGGAAAGGTGTACAGTGGATGAGTATATCCTCTGGCACCGTCAAACAAACGCATATAATGTGCTGCCGACATGCCCCTCTCACTTTATCAGGAGCGGCAAGGAAGCACATCCCAGTTGTCGCCGCCTCGCCTGGCCTCGACATGCGTCTGAACTGACGAGGTGTCGCGGCGCCACGTTGGCTGGCTGCTGTCTTTGGCGGTGGTGGAGCCTTCATGAAGATCTGCATGCCACCACGCAGGTGCTTACTGGGTTGGTGTAGAGTCCGCTCATCGCCACGCAGGTACCTGCCCAGCTGGTTGAGCTAGCAGTTGCATGGGGACTGCGGTGGAATCTTGGCAGGCACGACCGGGCCTGGCTGTGGCCCCGCTGATGCCCTCGGCAAGGGTCTTGCCGGGGCCCCAGCAAGGGTCTTGCCGTGGCGTCGTGGTCGTCCCCATCAAGGGTCTTGCCGGGGGTCTTGTGGACTTCCTCGGCTAGGAGCCTGCCGAGGGTCGTCGTCTTCTGGTCCTCAACTAATCTTGTGTGTTCATGATCTTGACAAAGATCTGCAATCCACCACGGAGGTGCCTCCCGAGCCTTGGTCCCAACGTGGTTGATGGTGTTGGTGCCCTTGGGATCAAGGGAGGCGCGCTCCGTTGGCGTCAGGCAAGTCGCCCCGGCAAGGCTCTTGCCGGGGCTGCGGAGGCCGTCCTGGCAAGGGTCTTGCCGGGGGAGGCCACCTCGCCCTCTTGCTCTTTGTGTCTCTGGTCTTGGCGTTCCCTTGGTTATCTCGTACTCCGGTTTCCCTCCGGCTTCTCTCCTCTGCCACTAATGGCGCAGCGGGTGCGGCTCTGTTGCCGTGCACAAGTAAAGGGGTCAAAAGGAGATCCCCTACTTTTGTACACCAACCGGAGCGCCCGGGCCTGGGCCACACATAAGCGCTAAGCGTTGTTGGGCTGGGCCCAGAATAATCTTGTGAGCAGGTGGGCGGACTTTTACCATAGTAATCGCTGTTTCGTCCATTGCGCTTCCCCGACCAGCGTTGAACGCGTGATGTGGAGGGTCGTGCGTGACATGGGGTCATGTGTGGGCGGTCTCGAACATGCGTCACATCGCAGCTAATGGGAAAAGAGGCGGCCCGTGACTTCCCGTAAAAGGAATAATCTCGGCGCGATGCTCATTTTACCCCCCCGTGTGTGCCTTCTCCAATTTCGGAACCGCCGCTCCTCTCTCCTTCCTTCTCAAGATCTCGTCCTTGCTCGCCATTGCCGCACCTCCGTTGTCCTCCATCCTTTGCCTCTCACAGCCGCCATGGCCCCTAAAACCAACAAAGGCAAGGGAGTGGCCAAGGACGCAGGGACGAAGGAGCCGCCGGAGAGCGAGTTGGCGGCGCGGCGGACGCAGCATACCTACTTACCCTCGACTGTCGACGCGGTCGAACTCCGGGACTACTTCAGGCCCCTGTTGGGGTGCAAGATGGCGGGAGACGCCGGGGCACCCAGCCACGCGTGTCATCCCCGCCAATTGCACCGAGGCCGCCCCGAATCGGTATCCGTTCTTCGTCCACTATTTTTCTTGCGGGCTCTGCCCCCCTTTCTATGATTTGATCAATGATGTCATGCACACATTTGGTTTCCACCTCCTAGATTTCACCACAAATGTCGTGGCGTGCATGGCTCTTTTCGCCCATCTCTATGAGGGCTTCGCCGGAGTTCTTCCCAACACGGTGCTCTTCTGCCATTATTTTTACCCTCGCATCCAGAAGGGAGGCACCATCTCTGGTTGCGTCGCCTGGATCCCAAGGACCAAAGGGACATACCCGGAGGGCGCCCAGAAGGAGAGGTGGGAAGAATGGCGGGGCCGATGGTGCTTGAGTGAGGAGGTGGACCCAGAGGACTTCTGCCGGGTCCGTCAGATGTCGCTGGTTCGCAGGAACGATTGGGCCGACGTTGACGCCCAGGATGAGAAGCTCAAGGCCGCCACAGCCAGGATCAACCGCCTCACCGTTGCCGGGCTCACCCTGGAGATGATTGGGGTGGACTTCCTCTGCCGCCGAATCACTCCTTTGCACAACAAGGGGATGTCGGCCTGGCTCTTCCAGAACGCGGCAGACGTCATGAGGCTTTGCCCTGGCCTCAACCTCAACTTCACTGTGATGGGGCACGCCCACCTTTGCCACCGGCTATTCCAGCTCGACGTGAACAGCGACGGCAAGGCCGAAAGGTCCGACAAGGCTGCTAAGGCCGGCAAGGTCGCCAAGGGGCCCTTGTTTAGGTTGCCGGTGAGGTGGTCCCACCGAGCAACAACTTCGCGCCGGACCGACATCATTGCCATGATGCCGGGACTACAATGCACACGGTCCCATCCCAAATTGGGCCGAGCCGCGATGGATCAGGTGTAGGTGTTCTTTGATACTTGGTGGAGAAGTATGTCGCGACGAGCCGCGGCTCATCGAGGACACCACCTAGGCGAAATGGACTACATCGCCGCCGAGGCGGCAGAGGCGGAGCTCGCCTGGGAGGCCGGCAGCGCCGGCGGCGTGGAGGACGAGGCTGCGGCGGCCGTGGAGGAGAGGGAGCTCGCCCAGTGGATGGAGTCCGCTGGGGAGGCCAGCAGCGCCGGCACCGAGGCCCCTCTGATTGAAGATGTGGTCGACGAGTTCGGCCCGGTAGGGCTGCGCAACTGCAGCAGACCCAGGAGGGGTCCGTGCGCCAGACAAGGGCCACGGCGGCGAGGAAGTTGGTAAAGGCCGCGGTGGCGAAGAAGAAGGCAACTGCCTCTTCGGCATCCAAGCATGGCCAGACTCCACCATTTCTCCTCCTCCGGCAGGGCGTCGACGTGGAGGTCATCTTTGACTTTGGGTCCCTCAGCCCAAGGAGGAAGAGGAAGGCACCAGAGGAGGAGGTGGTGGATGAGTAAGTATCTTGTTCCCTTTTGTCATCTCCGGCTCCTCAGGCCGTGCCGCTTATCTTGATTTATTTTCATCTTTGCAGGGATGTGGAGACACTGGCCCCTCGTCGACGCGTGTGGTGGTGAGCAGCCCGCACTGCAGCCCCCGGCGCCCTCGAAGTGCCTGCCGGGGGCTGTGGCCCCGCTGATGCCCTCGGCAAGGGATTGCCGGGCCCCCGACAAGGGTCTTGCTGTGGCGTCGTGGTCGTCCCCAGCAAGGGTCTTGCCGGGGTCTTGTTGACTTCGTCGGCTAGGAGCCCGCCGAGGGTCGTCGTCTTCTGGTCCTCAACTGATCTTGTGTGTTCATGATCTTGACAAAGATCTGCATGCTACCACGGAGATGCCTCCCGAGCCTTGGTCCCAACGTAGTTGATGGTGTTGGTGCCCTTGGGCTCAAGGGAGGCGCGCTTCGTTGGCGTCAGGCATGTCGCCCGGCAAGGTTCTTGTCGGGCCATGGCCGCCCCTGGCAAAGGTCTTGCTGGGGGAGTCCACCTCGCCCTCTTGCTCTTTGTGTCTCTGGTCTCGGCGTTCCCTTGGTTATCTCGTACTCCGGCTTCTCTCCTCTGCCCTGCTAATTGTGGCCGCGGGTGTGGCTCTGACTGCCCGTGCACAAGTAAAGGGGTCAAAAGGAGAGCCCCTACTTTTGTAAACCAACAACCGGAGTCTTCACGGAAGGAGAAAATAAATTAGACTACTACGGAAGGGTAGGAAAAATATACGATCTTACATTCAAACGTGGCCGCGAACACCTAAGTCTCACTCTGTTCAAATGCCGATGGTTCGACCCCAAAAGGGTTTGAGACATAGGCCTTTTGTTAGTTTAGTTGAAGTTAAACCATCAACCGTCTATGCTGGAGCTGATCTCTTTATCGCCGCTACCCAGGCCACACAAGTATATTATCTGCCTTACCCATGCCAGAAAGAGTACCTAAAGGGTTGGGAAGTTCTGTTCAAGGTGTCGCCACATGGTAAGCTACCGGACCCGAACGATGATGATTACTACAACATAAACCCCATGACATACGAGGGAGTGTTCTTTCAAGAGGAACATGATGACGTGGTCCGAAACAAGGAGGATGATGACTTGAGTTATGTTGACCTGGACCCAAACTACGACGACACACAGATTGATGGTGAGGCAGTTGTGAATCAAAGAGACATAATTATGCTTGAAAAGTTAAATGAAGACATTGACGATGAGGAAGAGCCTCCACCTCCGTCAGACAACGAAGAAGATATGCCTCGACAAATAGATTACAATAGTGATGATTCATATGGGTTCTAAAACATGTAAATTCTTTTAATGATCATTACAATAGTATGCTTAATGTGCTCTTCTCGTTATTAATGTTCTTTCATGTATGCTTTATGTGCTCTTCTGTTATTATTGTTCTTTCCTGTATGCTTGTTTATTTGATATCCTTACTAATTGTTTATTCTCCTCTCAATGCATGTTTGCTAATCATGGGCAAGACCAGCGGCGCCAGTTTCCTCAGTAAATTCAAAGGACTTACTCGGAGTGGGCGAGCCCACAAGGTTCCCTCCCGACTCCGCGAGGATGACACCTCACAGGGAGGTGGAGGGGTCAGGGGAGGAGACCCTAGAGGAGGAGGGGGTGGTGGAGTTCCCTAGAGGAGGAGGAGGTGGGGTGAGAGGCACCCGTGGCAAAAAACTCCGGGCCGTGTCCGAAATAGGAGGGTCTTCTTCGATGCCCTCCTATATTGAGGCACCTTCTGAGTCTGAGGAGGAGGAGTATGTCCCTGATGGTGAGCAGGAGGAGGCCGAGGAGGAGGAGGAGGAGGGTGAGGAGGAGGGCGAGGAGGGTGGTGGAGGGGAGATTGACCCCAAGTTACGGGATGACTTGCCACCGGGTGCTCCGAAGGGGTGGCTGCATGGTAGTGCCAAGTACCTAAACCACCTTCTATCTCGAGGCACACAAGTGTCTCATTGAACCTGCGGGACAGAGTAAGTGCCTCTCAATTATATTTTCAACACATGACAACATTTTCTTATTGTACACATGGCAATCCTTTGATTCTTTTGCAGGAACTGGATCCTTCACGGAAAGGGCCATAAACCGAACGGCCTTATGACTGTCCTGTTGAAGGAGTTTTGGCTGGGCCTATTCTGTCCGGGGCCAGACAGGGACCCATAGTGCGGGTTTTGGCCACTGTTGGGCCCACTACGACGCTTACAGCCACGCGGAGTATGGGACGGCCGCTAAGGCCGTGATCACCAAATTTTGGGTAAGTTCTGTTCTGAATCACTTGTCTTCAGTTTTGTTCATAGTTTATCATTGAATCAATCAACTCATGCCTTGTTTGCTTCTGGTTTTACGCATGATTGCAACAACTCTGTAGAGTTCTTGACGAGCACAAGGCGGAGGCGGCGTGGTCTTCTTTGGCGGCTGCGAAGAAGAAAGCTCGTCGATTCTTGCAAAGACGAGGTGCGCTGGGTTGCCGTCTCGCAATACTACCACATCTACCTTCATCAAAAGATGACCAAAACTCAAGTGCAGAGGCAACGACTTACCTTGAACAGGAGCAGTTCATGAAGGTAACTATTACTTGACTTTTCATTGTTTCAAGCAATCAATTATATGTTTCGTGCTCACATGTCATGCTTCCAAAATTTGCATAGGTTATTCTCGTTGGTGCTATGGAAAGGATGACGGATGGGCGAGTTTGGTGGATAGGTGGCTCGGCGATGATGCGTAGTTTGCTGCCAAGAGCAGCAAGGCCGGCTGACCATGGAAAAGACAGGGGCACTTCCAAGGAAACAGGAACCACTGGGCTTCAAGGCCATGAAGGTATATCTATATGCATGATCCATTTTTGTTCTTCTTTACCATCATGTTCTTATGTTTGGCTAACTTCTGTTTGACGTTGCAGGAGGACAAGTTTAAGAGGCCGCTCTCGGACATTGAGTCGTGGAAGCTGGCCCGCGAGCGGAGTGATCGCAAGGACGGCGAGAGCCAGTACTACGGCAAGACCAAGGAGCACTTGGAGTCTTACACTCAGCAGTTTCAGAGGTTGCATCCGCCTGGTCCGGATGCTCCTCACGTCATCCAGTCTCAGATCGACGACACGGCGGTGGTGTCCATCCAGGGGAAGTCCCATGGCCGGTATCCGTGTTTTGATGGCCTGATCACTCCTTCGATCTCGTACACACGGCTTCTGGCTACCAACCCAAGCCCGTTAGAGAATACGGGGTGTTCGCAGCCTCCCTTAGCCCGCCAGCATGATGTAAGTACTTCCCCTTTATCTTCTTTCTCTCTAACTTTCTCAGTTTATTTTCAGCATTGCTCACTTAGAAACAACCTAAATTTTGTAGGCATATAAGGCCTTTGTCGAGCATAGGAGTCTCGAGGTGCGGAGTACTTGCAACGAGTGAAGGCAAACCATGATTTCAACCGGCAGATGATGACGGTTAGTTTTGCCCTCTTAAAACAAAGCTAAATTTTTGCACTTTCATTCCTTCTGACCTTCTAGTTTGCTTGTTTAACTAACATCCAGGCTATGTTGGCGTCTTGGAGTAACCGCACAGATCCACCACAAATGGGACCCCCACCACCACCTGTGGGAGAACCCCCACACGTGCCCACGTTCGATTAATGGGTGGCACTAGGTAGTGATAGTCCGGTTAGTACATTTGCCTAACTACTGACAAACTAGTTCTCGTTCATTCAACACTATCATATCATATTTACCGTTAGAATCTTCTCTCAAACATGTAGGGGACCAGTGGCTCGACTCCTGCTTCGTCGACCCCAGTCACTCCGATCTGGCAGAGTGGTGGTGGTCATGGCGGTGGCGGTTTTGGCGGAGGTGGTCTTGGCGGTGGTGGTTTTGGCAGAGGTGGTCTTGGCGGTGGTGTTTTTGGCGGAGGTGGTCTTGGCAGTGGTGATTTTGGCGGCGGTGGTCTTGCTTGATGTCGATGATGATACCCGTGCATGTGGCCGTCGTGCCATACCTTTCATGTTCCTACTTGTTAGTTTCTTTAGATGACGATGATGATGTTCCATGTCTTGCACTACTTATGTTGATCAACTTTCGCCGATGATGATCTTTAGATGATGAACTTGAGTATGTTTAAATGATGATGTTGAACTTGAGTATGTTTAGATGATGAACTGTCATATTTCTGCATAATCCAAAATTTTCTGGTTTGAAATGCTGTCAAAATGAATTGAAACAGTGAAAACAGGAAAAAAATAGCACAAAGCCGTCGGCATAGATATGCCTAGGGCTGCCCAGTGGCCGCCACGTGGCAGGGATATGCCGACGACTTAAGCCGTCGGCATACCCCTGCCGCCAGGAGTCACCAGAGGCCGCCACGTGCCAGGATTTCCATCTATGCCGACGGCTTGGCCGTCGACATACCTCTGTCACGCGGCATCCCGTGATTCGTCAGTGCTTTTGAAGGCGCCGTCCGTTGCCGTCAGGTGAAAATCACTGCCGACGGCTAAACTATGTCGACGGCCGTACGGAAGCCATCGGCATAGGCCCCTTAATGAAAAATTCTCTTTTTTGTTTCTTCCAAACAAGAGAACATTTGGCCTTTGCAGATAAACTATACACAAGTAGGTGCAACCTGAACTTTGCCTTGGTAGATATGTGATTTTCCAAACGAGTCTTATTCATAACCAATGGTGGGCGTACAACATAAATGCATTGGATGCACAACATAGTAATACTATGTAATATGCTGTAGTGAAGGGAATAGTAGCAAATTAAACACAGTATCAAATGCTAAGTCGAGGCACTCGCACACAATACATGCATGCAGCCTGACCGGCATTGACTTATTGAACATAGAGCAGTAAATATAACAATGGCATCGCAGGCATGCTCATGGACACCCTCAAATCCACGCATGTCGATGCGTTCCTGCATGGTCGATCACTCGCAGTAGATCCTGCAGAGGTTTGTGCACTCGGGAGTGCACAAGTCGGTTTGGATGAGGAAGCAGTAGTTGCACAGGGTGGGAAAGATGTTGCAGAAGCTGTTGCAGAAGTAGGGGCCCTGCGCATTGCACGCCTGGGCACATCCCGGCCCGCACTGGTCGCATGGTATCTCCTGCGCGGCCGCCGGCACGTGCAACTGGATCATCAGGACCAGCACGACACAGACGGCAGCAGTCACCTTGAGAGGCGCCATTTGTTGGGCTGGATATGGATATGATGGCTGTGTTAGATCGAATTCCTAGCTGGAGTAGATAGGTATTTATAGGCGTGCGCAGCATCCTTCTTGGATATGGATAGCAAAGTCTGCTCCTATGAATGAGACTAGCTATAACATACACGTTACTCTAGGCTATGTTACTACAACCTCCATCCTGGTTTATTGGCCTCCTTTGTAATTTGTGCTAAATTTTGACTAAAGATAACTGACAAAATGCTAGTGGATGTCAAACAAAAATTATATCGTTCGATTCGTGATCTGAACATAATTCTCAATGATATAATTGTTTATGACATGCATGAACATTTTTTTTGTTAAACTTATTGTCAAAATTTGGCAAAGAATACAATAGGAACCAATAAACTAGGACGGGGGTAGTACCTCTATAATGGATAGTAACATATGTGTGATGTCGTGCAAAGTTTCATTTATTAGATTATAGACTCGTATCTTTTTGGGATATGTGATGTTACGGTAACTAGCTAAGTTACTCAATTTACCCATGTCCTTATCAACTCGTTGTCACATAGGCAAATTTGCTGAGTTGGAGCCAATATTATTCTTGAAGTTACTCCCACTATGGTCAGTTCGAATCCAAAATATTCCGTGGAAAAGGTCAAGATGGCCCACACTAGTAGCTGAAAGCGGAGCGCACGCCACCATAAGGAGATTCCCGAAACTTGCCTTCTGTTAGTGACATTTTTTTCGGAAAGGTGATTTAAATCCCCGGCCTCTCCATCAGTCGGTGCATACAGCCATCTTTATTAATTATTCAACAAAGATCAGACAAGAACATACATCAAGTCATCCGAAGCCACCACTTACACCTAACAACTCGACAATATGGAGTGCCCTCTCTCCCACCATTTAGAACAGAGGTCACTGCGATCTGCCCGCATGACATATGAGGAGCCTACACTCGGTGCAGCAAATCTAACGTGTACACTGCACACACATGTTTTAGAAGCCGCCACCACCATTGAACCACTGACCCATGTCAAGAAAACAGATCTGCATCATCCTTACCAGGCCGGCCATTCGTTGATGCCGCCACGGCGACGAAAATCTCTACCGCCTTGCGCTCGTCCATTCAGACACATCTGTCACCGAGACTCAACTGCACCATGCCGCCAAGATCCACTGTCGTAGACACGGTAGATGCGATGTTGCTTCAGCTGCCAACCTCCACACCGTCGCCGCCGCTGGAGCCCTTGCCACGCAGGTTCCACCACCCATAGCAACTCTCCCCCGAACACCCAAGCCTCTCAAGATGGTGCCCCCATGGAGGGGTACGACGTGCAGGCCGTCGGTGCCCAATCCAAGATGGATTTTGCACTCTCGTCCAGGAGGTGACCGGGGCTGGATAGGAGGGACCTCGGCTTCGCCTACGAGGGTAATGACATCAAGAGCCATCGCCGTTGTTGGGCTGAACCAGCCAACCAAAGTCTCCTCTGCTCCCCATCTGATGAAAGAACAACCTCATCGTGCTACTGATTTGGCCCGATCTTTCACGATACAATGAACTCCTCCGGAGTCAGCTGATAAAATCTTCCAATTACGCGAGCAGTACACATAACCTATAATGGGGTAACGACAACCAATGGAGAATCCCTCGGCACAAGAACCTCCCACCCAAGTAGACGTAACCAGCACGCAACCCATCGGAAACGACAGACCTCGAGCGAAGTTGACCCTTTCGTACAAAAGAAAATTCACCATCATAATGATAAGTTAATTGTCTCCTGTTCGTCTATGATTTTCTGAACAATATAGAACACACATGCATATGCATAGCAAGCACATCACACACGACTAGATCACCATATCCGCATAAAGTGAAACTACTTCGACGCGATGCATGATCTTGATAAAACTTGTCCTTCCACCAAAGCTCGTATGCTTCTAGATGTTCAATCAACGGCAAGTTCAAAGCATAACCTACTATCTTACTAACCAAATTCATACTGGAATAGCAATTCATCAACGTGGCACAACTAGCTGGTCCGACATGCACACGCATAAAGCATTGTTATACCAAGGCAAGGCACACAATGGAGAATCCCAACTGGAAGAAAACAATTTTACCGTGAACAACCTTTGTTCTAAATACCAACTGATGAAAGCACAACCTCGTCGTGCTACTGATTTGGCCCGATCTTTCACGATACATTGAACCCGTCCAAACTCAGCTGGTAAAATATCCCAATTACGCGATTTGTACACGTACCCGGAAGATGGGGTAATGACAACCAACGGAGAATCCCTCGACACACGAAGAACCTCCCGTCAAAGTAGACGTAACAAGCAGGCAACCCATCGGAAACGACAGACCTCGAGCGAATTGTAACTTTCACACAGAAATTTTATACAAAATAAATAGCAGCGACACACGAAGACGGCCGCTTCATGGTCGATACACGACGCTGGCTAAACTCAAAAATATAACCTGCTTTTACAAAGAGCCTACCATGACTATATTTAGCAGTACAGCTAGCAGACTCGAACTTGCCTAATAAGTTGACCAAACAAAAACTTGTTTATCTCTAACTCTCGACAAACACCTAAGGATGCAAATCTGATCACAAGCTTTAACTTAGCATGTAATCATTACAATTTCAATACTTAAAGTAATTAAACACAATTTCCTGGCAGCCCCCATCCAATGTTTCTCAAGGACAGCAAATCCCACAATTTAAACCTGCTCACGCACACATATATCTCCGGTGGCCTTGATCGTAAGAAGTAGTAGCCAATTAGGATACTGCCGTTAGTCTCAATCAAAAGGTATCACATCCATGTATAGTCTTGTTGTGGACGTGACAACCAAAAGAAACAACCAAGTTGATGCATGCCTTGATCAAACATGTATGTGTTGGAATTATTTTCTTACTTTTCTAATATCCGAGCATGCAATGTGTATTTTGACACAGCAGCAAATTGTGATTCTAATTCAACCTTCAATATCTCCTGATCAAGACGCCTCACGTTATCGCAAACAGTGACGAGCGAAACTGCCTTAACTTGAATCAGACCAACATTGTGTATGTCATGGTGGTCGACCGTACAAATAGAACTAGTGTTGGCCAAATCATCCTCTCCCCCTTGAAACGAAACCCTCCTCGGTTTCAAGTCTATCTTCCCAGCATATGCATCCGCAGAAGGTCTGGAGGCCAAAAATATCAATCCTAACTGGAAGAAAACAATATTACCGTGAACAACCTTTGCTCTGAATATCAACATATGAAAGCACAACCTCGTCATGCTACTGATTTGGCCTGATATTTCACGATACGATGAACTCCTCCGAATTCAGCTGATAAAATCTTCCAATTACACGAGCAGTACACATAACCTGAAGATGGGGTAACGACAACCAATGGACAATCCCTCGACCCAAGACCCTCCCGTCGAACTAGACGTAACCAGCACGCAACCCGTCGAAAATGACAGACCTCGAGTGAAGTCGTCCCTTTCATAAAAAAGAAAAATCACCATCATAATGTTAAGTTAATTGTCTCCTGTCCGTCCATGATTTTCCCAACAGTATAGAACACACATGCATATGCATAGGAAGCACATCACACACACTAGATCACCATATCCGCATAAGGTGAAACTACTTGACGCGATGCATGATCTTGATAAAACTTGTCCTTCCACCAAAGCTTGTATGGTTCTGGATGATCAATCAACAGCAAGTTCAAAGCATCAACTACAATCTTACTCACAAAATTCATACTGGAATAGCAATTCATTAACGTGGCACAACTAGCTGGTCCGACACGCACACGCATAAAGCATTGGTACCAAGGCAAGGCACGCAATGGATCCTTCTCCATCACCATCACCATTTGTGAACTACAACCTTTTCTCATGATAAATAAAAACATCAATAGTAACTAGAAGAAAAACAATTTTAGCGTGAACAACCTTTGCTCTGAATACCAACTGATGAAAGCACAACCACGTCATGCTACTGATTTGGCCCGATCTTTCACGATACAATGAACTCCTGCGAATTCAGCTGATAAAATCTCCCAATTACGCGAGCAGTACATGTAACCGGAAGATAGGGTAACGACAACCAACGGACTATCCCTCGACACACGAAGAACCTCCCGCCAAAGTAGACTTAACCAGCACGCAACCCGTCCGAAACGACAAATCTCAAGCCAAGTGTAACTTCCACACTGAAAATTTATACAAAATAAATAACAGCAACACCCGAATATGGCTGCTTCCTGCTCAATACACGACGCTGTCTAAACTCCTAAATATATCCTACTTTTACAAAGAGGGTACCATGACTCTATATACCAGATACACGACGCTCTCTAAACTCCAAAGCATAACCTACTTTTACAAAGAGGGTACCATCACTATATATACCAGTATAGCTAGCCGACTCAAACTTGCCTAATAAATCGACCAAACAAAAACTTCTTTATCTCTTACTCTCGACCAACACCTAAGGAGGTAAATCTGATCACAAGCTTTAACTTAGCAAATAATCATTTGAATTTAAATACTTAAAGTAATTAAACACAATTTCCTGCAGCCCCATCCAATGTTTCTCAAGGACAGCAAATCCCACCATGTAAACCAGCTCACGTACACATAAATCTCCGGGGGACTTGATCATGAGAAATAGTAACCAATTAGGATTCTTCTATTAGTCTCAATCAAAAGGTATATATCCTGTCCATGTATACTCTTGTTGTGGACGTGGGAATCAAAAGAAACAACCTAGTTGACGCATGCCTTGCTCGAACGTGTATGTGTTGCAATTATTTTCTTTCTTTTAGCATGCATTGTATATTTTGACACAATAGCAAATTTTGATTCGAATTCAACCTTCATTTTCTCCTGATCAAGACGCCTCATGTTATCGCAAACAGTGACGAGCGAAACTACCTTAACTTGAACCAGACCAACGTCCTGTATGTCATGGTTGTCGACGGTACAAATAGAACTAGTGTTGGCCATATCATCCTTTCACCCTTAAAACGAAACCGTCCTTGGTTTCAAGTCTATCTTCGCAGCATATGCATCCGCATAAACTGTCGAGGCTAAAAATTCAGCATGTTGAATGACCACGTCTGCTTCCTCTTGGTCATTGAGTACCTTCACATCAATTGCTTCCTGAGCATGAATACGCCTTTGGCGATCTACCATGTATCGCTCTAGGGTATATGAGTCAAGTAGTATAATTCGACCCTTTCATACAAAAGGAAATTCACCATCATAATGATAAGTTAATTCTCTCATGTCCGTCTAGGGTTTTCCCAACTGTATAGAACACACATGCATATGCATAGGAAGCACACCATACAGGACTAGATCACCATATCCGCATAAAGGGAAACCACTGATGCGATGCATGATCTTGATAAAACTTGTTCGGCCCACCAAAGCTCGTATGGTTCTGGATGTTCAACAAACGGCAAGTTCAAAGCAACAACTACAGTCTTACTCACGAAATTCATACTGGAATAGCAATTCATTAATATGGCACAACTAGCTGGTCCGACACGCACATGCATAAAGCATTGGTACCAAGGCAAGGCACGCAATGGATCCTTCTCCATCGCCATCACCATTTACTTAAATACAATCTTTTCTCGTGATAAATAAAAATATCAATCGTAACCGGAAGAAAACAATTTTACCGTGAACAACCTTTGGTCCGAATACCAACTGATGAAAGCACAACCTCATCGTGCAACTAATTTGGCCCGATCTTTCAGGGTACAATGTACTCCTCTGAATTCAGCTGATAAAATCTCCCAATTATGCGAGCAGTACATGTAACCGGAAAATGGTTTAACGACAAGCAACGGACAATCCCTCGATACACGAAGAACCTCCTGCTGAAGTAGACTTAACCAGCTAGCCGACTCTAACTTGCCTAATAAGTCGAGCAAACAAAAACTTCTTTATCTCTAACTCTCGACCAACACCTAAGGACGAAGTAAATCTGATCACAAGCTTTAACTTAGCAAGTAATCATTAAAATTTAAATACTTAAAGTAATTAAACATAATTTCCTGGCAGCCCCATTCAATGTTTCTCAAGGACAGCAAATCCCACCATTTAAACCAGCTCACATACAAATAAATTTCCGATGGCCTTGATCATGAGAAGTAGTAACCAATTAGGATTCTTCCGTTAGTCTCAATCAAAAGGTATCCTGCCCATGTATACTCTTGTTATGGACGTGACAACCAAAAGAAACAACCTAGTTGACGCATGCCCTTATCAAATGTGTATGTTTTGGAATTACTTTCTTTCTTTTTCTAATATCCAAGCATGAATTGTGTATTTTGGCACGCTGATTTATTGAAAGGGTTTTTTGTTTTGCTTGGTTGCATACAGGAGATGAGGGGTGACCACGGGGCGACCGTGGGGGTGATCGTGGCGACGTCCACGGTGACCAGCGCTGCCCGACAGCAACTACGTAGCATGGAGGGAATCGGTTCTCGGCCCTTTTCGGTTCGGAGTCCGACGACTCCGATGAGGATGAAGGTCCAGATGGCGGCAGATCTGGTTCGGCGGCGTATTCCCCAACGCCTTCGGACCTCATTTGCGAGTCGCCGGGGTTGGATATACCGAAGAGGAGGTGGGCGGCTTCATAGATGGGATCGTGCCGGCGACTGACCGTGCTTGGGAGGGTCTCACCAAGGCGGATGGAGTGGAGGTTCTCCGGTGAGTGGTGCATCGCCGGACGGCGCCGTCAGCGATCTGTCCCTGGAAGGGTCCTTTACCCATGGTAAGTCCTCCATCTCTTACTTTAGGTGCTTTCATTGGATCTTGGAAAGTGATCAATCTTGATCGCAAGAAAACCGCCGCGGCAGCTAGATCGCCATTGCCGGCGGCGGATCACGGCGGCATTCGAGCAGCGCAGCAGGCGCGTTTGAATTTGCTGCTGGGACATGACGGGCCGAAAGATATCAGTGCGGGCCGGGGTTCAGCTGGGTATGTGGCCCAGGTTGACCTCCAGGTGACCGAACAAGTGGGGCAGGCCCAGATCGGGACGCAAGAGGTCGTCTATGATCAATCGTCGCCGCCACATGCATGTCTCGTTCTTTCGTGTGAAGGGGCTAGGGTTCGGTGGGTGAGCACAGCACACACGACTAGATCACCATATCTGCATAAAGGGAAACTACTTCGACGCGATGCATGATCTTGATAAAACTTGTCCGTCCACCGAAGCTCCTATGGTTCTGGATGTTCAACCAACGGCAAGTTTAAAGCAACGACTACAGCCTTACTCGTGAAATTCATACTGGAATAGAAATTCGTTAACATGACACAACTAGCCAGTCCGACACGCACACGCATAAAGCATCGGTACCAAGGCAAGGCACGGAATGGGTCCTTCACCATCGCTATCACCATTTTAAAAATGGACAGTAATAGGTTAAATTTTTAGTTTCCCCATGGATTACTGTTCATGTGAATATATAGTTCCAGCCTACTAATCCTAACTCTATATAAGGACCCGAGGGTGGACAAGGGGAGAGAAAAGATGTGTTAAATATCCCAGTTTTTTTAACATGCATATTTTTTATTCGGTGAAAGCTAAAAGAAGGGGAGAAAATCAGACTATCCGGCACTCTTTAAGCGAAGTACTGTTGATCCAACATGACTGTTCACACCACAGTATTGTTCGCAAACAGGTACTGTTCAAATAAGTTATTGTTCATAGACGGGTACTGTCGGGGATATACCCCGCGGCGTAAACCGGCCGGATGTATAACCCGGCCGGACTTGGCGGTTTATTTAAGATCCCGCTGACACTTGGCGATTCACTAGTGACCCGCCCTGACCTGGCGGTTTACAAGCAACCCACCTGGACATTATAACTCACTGGTAACCCGGCGGGCGGGTCAGACGGATGACGAGGACCAAGGCTCAGAAGGCCGGTTCACGTTTAATGGTGGGCCGGTTTATGAGGAAAGCGTAAGGACTATTCTCCTACAAAGGAAGCAAGACTAGGACTCCACTTGTAATAGAGTAATCCTAGTCCAACTAGAATTAGTCATGTAAACCGCCCCTTCAACATATATAAGGAGGGGCAGGGCTCCCCAAACAGGGGAGAGGACAAGCAATAAACAATCTCTAGGGCTAGACACAACTAGAGGAGAGCCGGTTCACGGCGACTCCCTCGTGATGATAATGAGATCTAGCCTCAAACAGCATGTAGGGTTGTTACCGAATGATGTTTCCCGGGGCCCGAAGCTATCTAAACCATTGTCTTGTGTTGCGTCTCTCGATTCCGCTCAACCCCTCTCAAGCTACCACATAGATGTGTTGGCCTCGCGACTAAGTCCTCACACTAAGGACATCTGACGTGTTAATTCCACGACAGTTGGCGCCCACCGTGGGGCTTGCGCACGGTGGTGTTGAGTTCTTGGAGGGATCTCTCCCAAGGATCGAGAAGTTCGTGATATACCGAAAAAGAAGAGAACTCGCGGAAGGATCTGCGGGCTCGATTTAACAATTGTATTGGCGTGTACAAAATTGAGATCAAGAGTTAGGGTTGCACTTGTGATCTGTTTAATCCGACAGCAATTGATTTTCGCTACTGCGCCACCTACTAAGCCGCCAGGTTGAAGATTCTCTACGACTTGGTCCCGAGACTAAGTGGAATCAGTTTTTTAAATCCACTCGGTCTGCTAGTCGCTGTTTACGCGCATATACGCAGGGTGTCGCGCGCCTGGCCGCTGCTGCCTATTCCAGGAGTAATCTGCTGGATCAAGTACCGAGGTGTGTGGGTCGTGAAGCAACAAGGATTCGCCGCAATGAGTATTTGTTGGCAATAAGCCATGTGTGTGTGCATGGCGCGTAGGTGCGCGTGTTGTGTGCATCGCGGTGGTATGAGCCCGGTTGCGTAGTTCATCGGCGTAGTGAGCAGCAGCCACAGAGGACGCTTTAGAGCGCTGGGCTGCGTTGGCCTCGGCGAGCGAAACGCGAGCGCCAGAATAGGGGAGGCGGGTTGCATTGTGCGCATGGTTAGCTACTGGCCTAGATGGCCGGATAGTGCATGCGTGGCTTAGTTGGTTAGTGCGTGAGTGGCACAAAATCTGGGCAGGTTGTTGCTCCGGTGACTGCGTGCGTGGTGGCCGGGGTAAGTGGTGTGCGTGCGTCTGTGCTAGACCGAATATAAATCCCCTGTCTCTGTATTGATTGTGGAAGAGCCGTGTGTAGCCATGTAGCCACTGTAAAGAGGAAAATGATTGGGGCGTTCGTGGGCCCGTGACGGCGTTCATGCGCCAACCGGAAAATCGTGTGTCCGTGTTCTTCTTCTTCTACCTCTAGCCGAGAGTGAGAGAGGGTTGTGGTTCCAACAATTGGTATCATGAGCTTGGTGTCTTGGGCGTGCTTACCGTGTCGGAGGCGTGGCAGCGATGGCGGCGCTCGCCGGCGGCTGCGCGATGGCGCTCCGGGCCGTGTGTCGGCCCATGGAGGTGGGCGGCGCTGTGGCTGTCATGGCGCGTGGCGGAGGCGGCGGGCGGTGACGTCGTACGTGCGGTGACCGCGGAGGCCGCCGAGGCGCTGCGTGGTGGTGCGGCGGCGCAACATGGTGTGGCGGCATGGAGGCACTGCATGGCGGCATGGAGGCCGCGGGGTGCAGGGCAATAAGACGCGGCGGAGAGCCGGGCGCGACCGGTGCGTGTTATGGGTGCGCACTGGATGCGTCGGGCGCGTCGGGACCGCGGGCGCTCGTACGAGCGTGCGGTTGACGTTGGGAGGAGGCGTATGTCGCCGTGGTGCTCGAGTCCGTGCTCGAGTTCAGCTACATCCTTCCGGCGTTTGTCGCTGGCGGCTACCATGACGGACGCGGAGGCGGCACGCTGTGAGCGTCTGATGCTGTCGGGCTCGTCGGGCGCGTCGGATGCGCTGGGCGTGCGGGGCCTGCAATGCGGTCGGGCTCGTCGGGCGCGTTAGGTGCCTGTGGGGCGTCGCGGGGCGCGCCGTGCGGTCGGGCTCGTCGGGCGCGTTGAGTCTGTAGCGGGACGTGCGGGGCGCGGAGGGACGCAAAGCGTGTGTCGCCGGTGGAGATGGTGCTCGGTGTATGTCGCCGGGGTCGTGACGGAGTGCGACCGGCGTCAGTGCGCAAGGTCAGGTCCGTGACGGTGCGACCGGCGTCGATGCGCCGTATCGGGTCCACGGGCTAGGTCACGGCCGTGACGACGGCAATGACAGGAGCTACAACAATTCCGATGACGGCGAGGTCATGGCTTAGGGGGAGAGTGTCGGCAATAAGCGATGTGTGTGTGCATGGCGCGTAGGTGCGCGTGTTGTGTGCATCGCGGTGGTATGAGCCCCGGTTGCGTAGTTCATCGGCGTAGTTAGCAGCAGCCACAGAGGACGCTTTAGAGCGCGTCGTGCGTTGGCCTCGGCGAGCGGAACGCGAGCGCCTGAATAGGGGAGGCGGGTTGCATTGTGCGCATGGTTAGCTAGTGGCCTAGATGGCCGGATAGTGCATGCGTGGGTTAGTTGGTTAGTGCGTGAGTGGCACAAAATCTGGGCAGGTTGTTGCTCCGGTGACTGCGTGCGTGGTGGCCGGGGTAAGTGGTGTGCGTGCGTCTGTGCTAGACCGAATATAAATCCCCTGTCTCTGTATTGATTGTGGAAGAGCCGTGTGTAGCCATGTAGCCACTGTAAAGAGGAAAATGATTGGGGCGTTCGTGGGCCCGTGACGGCGTTCATGCGCCAACCGGAAAATCTTGTGTCCGTGTTCTTCTTCTTCTACCTCTAGCCGAGAGTGAGAGAGGGTTGTGGTTCCAACAATTGGTATCATAAGCTTGGTGTCTTGGGCGTGCTTGCTGTGTCGGAGGCGTGGCAGCGATGGCGGCGCTCGCCGGCGGCTGCGCGATGGCGCTCCGGGCCGTGTTCGGCCCATGGAGGTGGGCGGCACTGTGGCTGTCATGGCGCGTGGTGGAGGCGGCGGGCGGTGACGTCGTACGTGCGGTGACCGCGGAGGCTGCCGAGGCGCTGCGTGGTGGTGCGGCGGCGCAACATGGTGTGGCGGCGTGGAGGCACTGCATGGCGGCATGGAGGCCGCGGGGTGCAGGGCAATAAGACGCGGCGGAGAGCCGGGCGCGACCGGTGCGTGTTATGGGTGCGCATCTGATGCGCTGGCGCTGCTGACGCTGGGCGCCAGATGAAAGCGCAGGGTTGACGTTGGGAGGAGGCGATGTCGCCGGGTGCTCGAAGTCCGTGCTCGAAGTTCAGCTACATCCTTCCGGGCGTTTGTCGCTGGCGGCTACCATGACGGACGCGAGGCGGTACGCCTGTGAGCGTCTGATGCTGTCGGGCTCGTCGGGCGCGTCGGATGCGCGCGGGACGTGCGGGACGCACTGGTGCGGTCGGGCTCGTCGGGCGCGTTGGGTGCGCGCGGGACGTGCGGGGCGCGGAGGGACGCCAAGCGTGTGTCGCCGGTGGAGATGGTGCTCGGTGTATGTCGCCGGGGTCGTGACGGAGCATGGTGCGACCGGCGTCAGTGCGCAAGGTCAGGTCCGTGGCGGTGCGACCGGCGTCGATGCGCCGTATCGGGTCCGCGGGCTAGGTCACGGCCGTGACGACGGCAATGACAGGAGCTACAACAATTCCGGCGACGGCGAGGTCATTGGCTTAGGGGGAGAGTGTCGGCAATAAGCGATGTGTGTGTGCATGGCGCGTAGGTGCGCGTGTTGTGTGCATCGCGGTGGTATGAGCCCCGGTTGCGTAGTTCATCGGCGTAGTTAGCAGCAGCCACAGAGGACGCTTTAGAGCGCGTCGTGCGTTGGCCTCGGCGAGCGAAACGCGAGCGCCTGAATAGGGGAGGCGGGTTGCATTGTGCGCATGGTTAGCTAGTGGCCTAGATGGCCGGATAGTGCATGCGTGGGTTAGTTGGTTAGTGCGTGAGTGGCACAAAATCTGGGCAGGTTGTTGCTCCGGTGACTGCGTGCGTGGTGGCCGGGGTAAGTGCTGTGCGTGCGTATGTGCTAGACCGAATATAAATCCCCTGTCTCTGTATTGATTGTGGAAGAGCCGTGTGTAGCCATGTAGCCATTGTAAAGAGGAAAATGATTCGGACGTTCGTGGGCCCGTGACGGCGTTTGTGCGCCGACCGGAAAATCTTGTGTCCGTATTTTCTTCTTCTACCTCTAGCCAAGAGTAGCCAAGAGTGAGAGAGGGCTGTGGTTCCAACAGTATTGCCGCTACTTCACGTCAATTGATTCAAGCAAGAGTACTTCTCATGTGAAGACAAGGACAACTTGATGGCTATTGCTTACGTGAAGGACAGAAGACCCGTACTAGATAAGCATTAGATCGGATTTGTTTTTCTACATCCAGCCAAAGCATATTATCAGCGGTTGAAAGTTACGACGAATAGCAACTGAAAGGATTGGTCTCCGTCTCGGTCTTTGTTTTCGAGCTGGTCGCAAGTCACCTAGCCGTACCCTCCGACCCGGCACCGCTGCTGGATTCGCCTCTACTGCATTGGCCGTGGCCGCCCGCCTGCCGCAGTGGCAATCTTGTTTATGGCTGATCAAGCCTCACCTGACCCGGCTTCCCATCTACTGCTGTGCCGCCCGGTTTGCCTCGGCCGTCGACCCGTCAGTATGCCTTTGCTGCTGTACTCCGGCGCCGGCTCGTTTCTGCCGTCCGAGCCGCCGTTTCTACGACCTGGACTTTGCACGGCCTCTGCTACGACCCGGACTCTGTCGTCCACGCAAACTTACCGCTGCAGCCTCAAGCGGGACTCGCTTCTGTTGTGAGCCGCCTGCCGTCTCACTTCGAGTCGCCGCCCATGGTCACCATCGCGGTGCTCGCTTCATCCATGCTATCCGCTGCAGCAACCCGCTGACACGTCTGAAGCCGCGACGCCCGTGATGCAACAGTTCGCCAAGGAAGAAAAAACAAGCAGAAAAAGCGTTGAACACACAATGGATCACAAGAGCGCATGCATTGGGGTCATGCTGGGTCACCATAGCGTCAGATATTATTACTTGTGGAGAACTGACATCCAGAAATGAAGACCAGTATTGATGCATGAGGTCATCTGGATAAAGTATTTGTTAAGGATCAGCAAGATATAAAGGAGAAGAGCTACGACAGCATCTCGCGAGGTCATCAAGGGGATCAACGAAAAATCCTTTGGATAAATATAAGGACCAAAGCAACAGTACTGAAAGGTTATCTACGGATGTCACATGCGGATCATTTGTCATACGGACAAATTAGGTGATATCCATCTAAGTCCATGTTAATTAACACGTTAATTTCACCAGGCAACAATTACTCTGGCCTGTAATATTTTTTATGCAGGACGGCTATTAAAAGAAAACGAGGTGGTGTTATACCGCGGAGGCACGTTCAGCTGTGCTGCGTGGCTTCATGGGCACGCGTGTCGTGCTCCAGTTTACATCAAAACGCGCCAGCTGACTCGCCCATCCGTGCCGCCTTACAACGCCACGGATGACTCGCCCGTCCGCCCTCGCAGCGAGGTTCACGTGTCTGTGCCGGCTTACAAACTTTGCGGCCGACTCAGCCGTCCGCACCGGTTTACCACGCCGCGGCCGGTTCACCCGTGAGCGACTTCAACTCCACCTAGCGATCATCGATTTCATGGCGGATTATTTCCGGCCTGGCACATCAGGTGATATTCATCTAAAATACATTTTATTGGCACATATTATTTTTGTCAAAGAGCAGTTTATCTTTGCCTTGGTCTGCAATATTGTTGATGCAGGACAATTGTTCACTACATCAAAACAACGTGGTTAACTCGCCGGCCCGTGCCGGTTTACAACACCGCGGCCGGTTCATCAGTTTGAGCCGCCTATGATGCTGAGGTCATCTTTTCCGTCCATTTCTCGCGGCCTGGTCTACATTAACATACCGGGCCGCACCTGTCTGCATGAGCTGCTTATTGAGTATGAGCAAGTCACTGCTTGGGTAGCCGGTTTTCTTCCAACAAAATGGAGGCAAATTATCATCAATCGCCGTCTGCGCTGGAGGGTTCAGTGGATATGCGCACAAGTCGCCGCCACTATAGTTTGGTTAACTTCAAATCACCAGTTGGAAAGAACCATTGGCCGAGTTGCTGACACGGCTCATATGGGATCATTTATAACCCGCCGCAGTCACCTCAACCTTCTGTGGATTCACATCGTGCTATCAACGCCAATGATATACAAGTTATGCCGGTTTATATGTGACACTCAAATATTTTTATTTTTGTTTTTCAACAAATAACTTTGTTGGATTTGAAGAAGGTCATTTAAATTCTTCCAAAAAAAACTTCTCTCTCAGAACTTTTTCCCTTGGCTAGGATTTTATCTTTGTATCTTCTTCAACCCTGGTGTTTGGTTAATGAGAACCTTCCTTCTGATTGTTCCTTCTCATATATATTTTCTTGGATATTATTTTCTTCTAAAAGAAACCCTATGAGTTTTGGGGCTTCTTTCATTTTGAAACCACCGATGGTTTTACCATGCCTCATGTGGTAAAACCTCCCAAAACCCTCCTTCCTCTTTGGAGCAATCTAAACTTTCTGTTCCAACAAGTCCAACCCATTTTTGGATTTTATTTCATTTATTTTATTTCCCAAAACAATTCTGTCATTTATTTTAAGCCTCGGTGATTTACAAAGCAAGTACCTAATTCCCTTTGAGTTTTGATCTCAAACCAACTCCTCTGGATAGTCTTTAGCACCCCCAACCTAGATCCATCAAGATCCACTCTTCCTAGTTTCAACCTCTGCAAGTTTGGACCAGATTTGTCAAATTTGGTGAAATTCATATTTCCTCTTCCCCAAAAATTCTACCAAAATTCAGGCAGCCCCCAGATGCAATGAGAGGCCAACCCACCAAAAATCAGCTCAAAGAAAATTCCCCACATGCCAAAATCATTTCTTCGAACACTTGGCCGGCACTGTTCCTGTGCACTTTCAGAAAGTTCAGAGTTTCAGAGTTTGCAGTGTCGTTTTTCGTCAGAGAGTTGTCATCGATCACCCGTGCGCCCTGGCGCGTTGCGCACGGCCCCTTCTCCTTGACCAGAGCACCGCACGCCCTCTCGGACGGACGCAGGTGTCGGTGGCGGCGAGCATCGCCAACGCCGGGCAGCCTCTGCGGTGGCAGAGCCACCCGTGGCGGCCAACAGAGCCAGCACCGGCTCGATACGCCGTTCTGCACCGCCCAACGCCCCCTAGCCCTCCGCGTGGCCTCATGCATGCCAAGCGCACCTCAAGAGCACTGTCGCCGTGGTTCGGCAAGCACAGCGCGCCCTTCTGCCGCCGACGGGCTCAAGGCTGCCCTGCTCCGTCGCAGCCACCTGTGGAGCCTAATCCAAACTTGGTTAGCACCTAAATGGAACCGGTGAACCTCCACATTGACGCCCAACTCCCTGAACTCCCCGACCAAGCACTGCGCCGCCGTAACCATCGCCGGTGATCCCCGTTCAAGGTCACCACCTCGGATCGCCTATAAAAAGGGGCCCCGAGCTCGCTCTCGAGCACGCACCACCACTGCACCCCACCAACATCCCGCCAAGCCACTAGGAGGACCTCGAGGAGGTCTCCTCCCCCAACTCCGGCCGCCCCGATCCGCCTCGGCCACTAGCTTGATTCACTCCGGTGAGGCCACCCTCGCCGCCCAAACCTCGTCAGTAGCCTCCTCGAGCACCAACTGAGCTGGCCCAAGCTTCATTTTGACCTTCGCAGCCCTCCCCGGCGAGATCCAACTCCACCCGAGTCGCCGTCCGCCGGAGCAAGGGCCGCCGTCGATGTGGTGCTCGCCGACAACCACCACTACCACCCACCGACAAGGAAGGACACGCTGAACACGTAAGTACCGCCCGATCCCCCTGCCTCGCCGTGGATCGCCGCAGGCGACCACCGCAGCTCTCGGGCGCCGGCGGGCTCTGTTCTTCCCCGTTTGAATTTTCAAACCTGACGGGTGGGACCCGCCTGTCAGCCTCTCTTTTCTTTTAAACGAACCGTTTTCTGAAAACGTATTCGGGCAAATACGCTTTCAGTCTGAAGCGTTTTTCTGGTCTTTTCTGTTCAGCCCCCTGAGAAGTTTCTGTTTCATTACAGAAAGGTCCCTGGATTAAAACCCTTATAACTTTTAAACAGAAAAGGATTTTTGATTGATTCTTTTTCTGTCCTCTTTAAAATTTTGTCTAGTTGTTTATCAGATATATTTGAAAAATATGTGGAACACTTTTCTGTGCACTCACGGTATTTACGATAAGTATGTATTTTCTTATACCGTAGATACCGGAGGAGGTGACGGAACCGCGAACTTCGCCAAGCTAGACTCCGACTACTCCGAACCAGGCAAGCATGTTTGAACTTTTGATATGATGAGTGTCTTTGACATGTTTGCATTAAGTAGTTCATGGCATGTTTATGAGCATCTCGATGAATGTCATATTTCATGCAAAGTTGAGGCAAGTGAATTTCGATGATCCATAAGTTGTTGGATGTGAGTTGGCATGGCCATGTGATGGCATGAGGATGGGTAAGATGGCAGTGTTGTAGCATGCTAGTCTTATGCCAGACTATTTGACTCCAGTGTCAACATGAATCAGTCCAGTTTCCGTCCGTTTTCCCTACCTGTACTACCACATGTTTTCCGCAAGGGATATGGCTTAGTAAGTTGCAAACCGCTTTCCTGGTACACACCAAATAGAGAGGCCGGGATGAGGGTTCCATGGCCCTGGATTAAAGCCCGTCATCCGGTCAGGGCACATGGGTGTTTCCGGTTGGGACCGAGAGGGGGGCACCCCTTAGAGCGCGCGTATATAAATTTGATCCCATGCTATTCGAGGTTGTGATCTCCCCGTCTCAAAGTTTTTCTTGAACGTTGTCTAGGATGATTCCTGGCATCGTGAGGTGGGATGGGTGTGTGCTGGTTAGATGCGTTTCTACCGAAATACCATAAGCGGAACTAGACCTCGTGACTCACGGAATCCGTTGGCTGTGGATAATTAGTACAAACTCTGCAGAGTCAAAAATCATTTGAATCATCTTATCCATGTCCAAGTATTGTGTTCGACTTATTCCGTCAAGTGTCGGTCTAAGTGACAAAACTCCGTGAACCACATGAGTGATAAGTCCAGTTAAATGTTTATTCATGTGGATGGACTAACCCGTCTATTATTGTGTGTTGAATATTTCTTATGAGTATTATATCCTTGTGAATTTGTCAGACATGAATGATGGAATATAAGCCCTTTCTGCAATGTCGCTCAGACGTCCGACTGTGGCACGCTTGTTATTTACTTTCGATATAAGACCTTTCCGCGATGTCGCTCAGACGTCCGACTCTGGCACACTTGTTGTTTACTTTTGATATAAGCCCTTTCTGCGATGTCGCCGGACGCTCGATCGCGTGGCACGCTTGTTATTTACTTTCGATATAAGCCCTTTCTGCGATGTCGCTCAGACGTCCGACTGTGGCACACTTGTTTTTTACTTTTGATATAAGCCCTTTCTGCGATGTCGCTCAGACGTCCGACTGTGGCACGCTTGTTATTTCACTTTCGATATAAACCCTTTCTGCGATGTCGCTCCGACGTCCGACTGTGGCACGCTTGTTATTTTACTTTCGATATAAGCCCTTTCTGTGATGTCGCTCAGACGTCCGACTGTGGCATGTATGTCATTTATTTTCAATATAAGCCCTTTATGTGGTGTCGCTTACACGCCCAACTGCGGCATGTTTATTTATTCGTTTACCCTTCGAGGCGTCGCTCCAGACACCCGATCGGTTTTCATTTATTTTGTTGGGATTTCGAAAGGACTACCGCCCGACTTCCTTTTTACTTATCATGTTGTGCAAATATTTATTATTTGAATGTGCATTGTTATTTGCTCATGACGCATTCATGCATGCATTTGTTATATGTTATGTCCGAACTGTCTTGCGAGTACTTTCAAAGTACTCACCTGGCTTGTTGATTTGGCCAGATGTTGATGAAGGCGATCTCATGGATGAAGAATTCGATAGCGAGTCCGACGCCTAGAGGAGTCCCAGTCAGTCTCGTGCGACCTTGGATTTGGTCACTGTATTATATCCGCTTCCGCTACCCAAATAAATTCGTCGAGCCTCACCTCGACGCTCGATGAGCTGCCAGTTTAGGAGTCATACTACCCACTCCACTGTGTTATTCCACTACCACTTTATTCTCGAGTCAGTAGTATGTCACCCCACACCATTGTGTCATATCCGCCATTATGTATAATTATTGGTGTGCAGGTAATAATTTGTTGAGCAGCCTCGGCTCAACTCTGTAATATATTTAATGCTACTGGCTTTCTGTATCAAGATTTTGTCTACCAGTACGGAGGATTTTCCTCATACCGACTCAAAAGATCGATTCTCAATAATCATTTTTATTGAAGAACCGGTCGTGACATTATATCACGGTCAAATATGGAGAGTCTCAAGCCAACTCCTCGAGTCACCTTTGAGGCTCGGGGCTACGATGACATGACTCGTAAAATCTTGCCGCTTTTAGCAAATTTAAGAACCCGTGACGATGGAGGGAAGGATAGCCCGGTCCGAAGGCTATTGTTATATTCATGAAAATTAAAAGGCCATCAGAAAATTTCCGGCTTATAAAGTATATGACAGTTACAAAATCCGGCTCAATGAAGAAGTTTCGGTCATCGAGAAAGGATTCCGTTTACAATCCGCTAAAGGGAAGTCAGTCTCACTGAAGCTCTCAAATATCCGGTTTACAATCCGGTTCAAGAGAAATCTGTTCTCCCACAAAGCTGAAGCTCTCAAATCCGGTTTAAAAATGTCCGGTTCAAAAAGGAATTAACTTCTTGCAAGTTCGAGTTTAAAGGCCGTCAGAAAATTTCCGGCTGAAAATGAAGATTCCGGTTTAAAATCCGGTTCAAGGGAAAGATGTCTCCCACAAAGATTTGAAGATCACAATATCCGGTTTAACATCCGGTTCAAGAAGGATTTATCTCTTGCAAAAAGTTAAAGGGTGCCAAAGAGGACCTGCTGCCATGATGCGCGGTACAGACATGGGTATCATGCCTTATTGGCTTATCATATTATTGATCACTTGGGGGCTTGGTCATGTCTGAATCATAGTCACACCTCTTGATCGGCGCAATGCCACAATATCACTTGGGGGCTTGGTCGCGTCCGAACCATAGCAACGCCATTTGGTAGGCGAAAATCCATAACATCACTTGGGGACTTGGTCATGTCTGAACCATAGTCACGCCTCTTGACCGGCCTAGTGCCACAGCATCATTTGGCGGCTTTGGTCGAACCCGAACCATCGCTACACCTCTTGATCGGCGTAATGCCAACACATCATTTGGGGACCTGTCTGACTCGAACCATAGCTACGCCTGTTTGGGGCTTGGTCATGTCCGACCATGGTAATACCTCTTGATCGGCTTAAAGCCTCATTTGCAAATGATTTTATCTTTGCCTTTGCTTGAATTCTGTTCTTTTTTGCTAAAGAACTTTTACTTTTGTTGCGTTTTTAAACCGACATTGTTAATCCAGTTCGACTATCAATTACAAATTGACAGAACACGGTCAAATCTTAATCCAGGGACTATCTGCCTGGTCTGATTTTCTGTTACCATCCTATTATGGAGTAAACCGGTGTTCATTAACCCGGCTTGACTTTCAATTACAAGTTGTCAGTACATGATCAAATCATAATCCGGAGACTATCAGCCCGGTCTGGTTTGACTACGAGTCGCCAGTATTATATATGGTTAAACCAATGTTTATCACAACCCGGTACGGTTTTATCATAAACCGGCACAGTATGAAAGAAGTTATCATTACTCAAGATTGGGGTTATCACCCTTACTACAAAAAGTTGGTAAACCAATGATGTCATTCAATGTCACAGGTATGATATATTTCATATTTGATTATTCTTAAGTGCAGCCTTGGTTATAAACCTGGGTTATATGTTGGGCATTATGACCCGTCCGGCGGTAAACCGCCAGGACACTTTAAACTTGTTGTATGCAGAAACAGGTTGAATAAAGCATGATGATAAATTATCCGGTGTTTATTAAACCGGCCTGGCTTTAAGATGATAAGTCGCCAGTATATGATGAGAAATTATCCGGTGTTTGTTAACCCGGCCTGGCTTTGGACTATAAGTCGCCAGTACATATTTGGATTGCGCCATTGGAATCATGCGCTTATAAATCATTGGGTTATATTATTCAAATAGCCAAACTTGGCTGAATTTTCATTATGATATTGAATGGATAAGGTTTTTCATATCAGATTATATTATCTTGAATAGCCAACATGGCTAGATTTTTATTATGGTTATTAATAACCGGTATTATTGAGGTTTTCAAAGTCGCTTTAGCGCAATGGCTATTATTCTATCAAAGGATATGATTAATTCTACAATGGAAGGAATAGTCCCAAGTCACTGTAGGCTTACGACCCGGCACTTGGGGGCTACATTATTCAAATTGAGATTACATCAAATATGCAAGTCTCATGTCGCTGAAAGCGTGCACCATGACACTTGGGGGCTAATGCAAAGTCATTTTTATTGGCCTTATTGAAGACCCGACTCATTACATCATAATGAGATGGCCCTTGGGGGCTACCAATTGCTCCTATCAACAATTCAAGGTACACAAGTCTTAAAGGTCCATTGCTCAGTTGGTAAAGCACAAAGCTCTTAACCTTGTGGACGTGGGTTCAAGCCCCATGATGGGGGTTACATTATATGATGTTCTTTTCAAAGAAGTATATATAAAGTAGTACCAGCTCAATATTATCTTACTGAGCCGACCCTTGGGGGCTACACGCTATTGTTGAAATCTACATGATTATATTTATAAAGTCCCTGCTCATTATGGCATAATGACCCGGCACTTGGGGGCTACATATATGGAGTATTCAGTTTTACTAGTGACTGATGACAAAATGGATTTCTTCAAAGTGGCAGTAATTATATGGAAACAAGTCTCAAATCATCGCTTTGTTCTGTTCAAGACTTGGGGGCTACAGGTAATATAGATATAAGGAAGAAATATATTCCGATTTTCAGTTTGGAGCAAACCAGATTGACCCGGCATCACCAATCATTATGACCCGGTGTCTGCAACAATCATAACCCGACGTCATCAATAATCATGAACCGGCGTTGGTAACAATCATGAACCGGCGTTGGAAACAATCATGACCTGAAATTATCAGTTTTCATAACCCGGCAATTTTGGTAATATTGAACCGACAAGTTTTACATCTTCAAACCGGTTGAATATGAGATATGTATTTCAAGACCAATATTTCTTAAGCCGGTGCTTTGGAAGCCGACTCAAGTGGATTATCCTTCACAATATTTTTCTATGAGAAACCAACGTCAGCAATTTGAGTATGAAGCTGGTTATTGACCCGGATTTTCTAGAAGGAGGAATGACAAGGACTTAAGGATGATCAGGTGCCGGTTTACAAGAATTCTTAACCCGGAGCATAACCTGTCAAATTTGTTCTTGTGTTTATTTTGCAGCATAAGTTTACCATGGATAGATCCAAGCTAAACTTGGGGGCTAATGTCGGGGATATACCCCGCGGCGTAAACCGGCCAGAAGTATAACCCGGCCGGACTTGGCGGTTTATTTGAGATCACGCTGACACTTGGCGATTCACTAGTAACCCGCCCTGACCTGGCGGTTTACAAGCAACCCACCTGGACATTATAACTCACTAGTAACCCGGAGGGGGGGTTAGACGGATGACGAGGCCCAAGGCCCAGAAGGCCGGTTCACGTTTAATGGTGGGCCGGTTTATGAGGAAAGCGTAAGGACTATTCTCCTACAAAGGAAGCAAGACTAGGACTCCAATTGTAATAGAGTAATCCTAGTCCAACTAGGACTAGTCATGTAAACCGCCCCTTCAACATATATAAGGAGGGGCAGGGC
Source organism: Aegilops bicornis (assembly GCA_021605145.1). NCBI lineage: Eukaryota > Viridiplantae > Streptophyta > Magnoliopsida > Poales > Poaceae > Aegilops > Aegilops bicornis. The sequence continues at coordinate 801,570,746 of CM038673.1, forward strand.
TCCCCAAACAGGGGAGAGGACAAGCAAGAAACAATCTCTAGAGCTAGACACAACTAGAGGAGAGCCGGTTTACGGCTACTCCCTCGTGATGATAATGAAATCTAGCCTCAAACAGCATGTAGGGTTGTTACCGGATGATGTTTCCCGGGGCCCGAAGCTGTCTAAACCCTTGTCTTGTTGCGTCTCTCGATTCCGCTCAACCCCTCTCAAGCTACCACATAGATGCGTTGGCCTCGCGACTAAGTCCTCACACTAAGGACATCTGACGTGTTAATTCCACGACAGGTACCGTTTAGAAACGGGTACGTGAACCACGTACGCGCACTTTTCATCTCTACTGTTCATTGATGGCGACGGCAAAATGCGTTGTTTCAAAAATAAATATAAAAACCATAAAAAGGGAATCCTTCTGGTACCTCTGAGATTATCCGCCGGTGAGATCGTTCTCCGCCTACACAGTTAGAACCTTTCATATCTTGACTCAATTATCCACTGTCTGCAACTACATTCATAAGCACCAACGAATTTGACAAGAGACATCCTGTTATTGCTCAATGACTACTATGTCAAGCTTCATCTCAGGCATGAATGACTACATTCAACATCATCTACAATGTCAGTAACCTACTGACAGTCAACATCATATACAATATCACAAACCTTCTGACGTGGAAATGCCTATTGGCACAGCCCCGCATGCGCCGAGCCACATCATCTACAACACTCCAAGAAAACACCTTTGAGAGGGGATCGCAACTTGACCGTCAATGTCGTCAGATCCAACCAGGAAGATCAAACTTGTGAGAGACAACAAGGCCACAAAGGAAGCAATACTCAGTGCCAAAAAGGAACGGACAAGAGACCAAATGACCAAATCATGGTTCATATCTTCTGTTCTCAAATTAATCATGATACATACAGTATAGATGTTAACCCAATCCTCTTAATGTTTCTCTTCTACTTTGGATGCATCAGATATGCCTACCTAGGAAGCAATCACACATGTAAACATGCATATGAACAGTCACACACCCAAACACAAAAAAGTTTCTTACAGCATCAGCACACTCGGCGGCTCAGGGCTAACTCACTTTGGAGCTGCACAGAGGGGATGTAGCTGTGGGTTTGGCCCGGATGTTGCTCCCAGGTGTCCCTCTGGGCTGACCTAACACAACCGGGTGGAGAGGTCCACTGGTCAAAGCCCATCCTTCGGAAGTCAAAGGGCTAGATCTCGTGGTCAACCGCTACAGGGTTAGGCGGGACAGGGGCCTTGGGGGTAGCAATGCCACTGGAGTGTCGCACCGGCCCCTCATACATGGGGGTGGTGTTATGGCATGTCTGAAGAGGCGGCATGCGTCTCCAGGGTGTGGCCCCCCTCACGGACGGCGCCGCAGCCGGCACCTGTAGGGGGGAAACGGATGCGTCGGGTCTACACGGAGAGGATGTAGCTGTGGGTTTGGCCCGGATGTTTCTCCCAGGTGTCCCACTAGGCCGACCTAACACAACCGGGTGGAGAGGTCCACTGGTCAAAGCCCGTCCTTGGAAAGTCAAAGGGCTAGATCTCGTGGTCAACTGCTCTAGGGTTTGGCGGGATGGGGCCCCTGGGGTAGATATGCCACAGGAGCGCCGCACCGGCCCCTCATACACCAAAAGATACCTACAGATTCTTGCACATTGCTATGATTCTGTCAAAGTCGGTATTGATTGCCCTCAAGAAGTGGTCAGATGGACTTTGCATGATTGGACATGGAAACCCAGCATTTGAGAAGTGCTACTACAACAGAACAAGGCCATAGGGTGAGATATGGGAAACAGGGCCATCTACAACAGGAATAAAGCTGCAGCAACAAGGATCATACAAGAAAAGAGAAACTGTTGTCACGAATATATAGTTTTGTTCCTAACAATGCAACTTGGACATAGACAACGCTGATTCAGTGGATGAAGCAAATAATAGCATGCCACTCGATTAGCAACTCATGCGATCTTAGAGTAGCTAAAGACGACCCATGTATCTCGTCTAAGAAAATAAAGCTAACTCTCTCCGCGTAACTTGATACCGTCATTCCACTCATGGTAAATTTAAAGTGGTATGAGCAGAGTTAATAATTAATACTGCAGAGAAACACGCGTTCACCTACATGCAAGCCAATGTTTCCCAAAAGAAGAGGATATTCCCATTTGAGAGCAAGCAAATCCGATCAAAAAGTCCAAAAACCTCCGTGCTGCTTTGATACATTGTGAAGATGACTGTGCACCTAGTGCTGGCAAGTTTCTTGAGTGTTACCATCAAGAGGAGTGCAGAAACACTGCATCAAGAAGAAACAAGAGAAATAAGTTACATGGTGCGATTTACCCTGCAGTTATACATAAGAATCAGAAGGGTTAAATATAATGATGGAGAGGAGAAATAACCTGTCAAGGTGATACAGAGGCTCATCAATGAACAAAACATGCGGCCTCATCACAAGCTCCGTCGCGATGCTGGCCCGCCTCCTCTCGCCAGTCGGAAGCCTCTTTATGAAGCAGTGCCCACCAATGAGTTTGTCAGCATAGTCACCTAACGACATGTGCGTCACCCGCCCCTTGGAGTAGGGCATGTGCATCACCATCCAGCCGGCGCACTGTGCCATCCAGGAGCACCTTCCCTTCGATGGCGTTAATGACCTCGGCCATGAGGCTGCAACTCTTATATTAATCCCCAATTACATCTCTAAAATTTACCTCTCTAGGGTCTAGGCTGTTAATGTTGCTTTCTGCATATGTATTTTTCATTGATATTAGATTGTTCGTGATTCCTCCATGGCTGGTGACTCAATTCATAAGCCGATGCATATCGTGTCCAAACAGGACACTCTCCTGCCACTACCGGAACAGGGGCCGGTGCCGACGGCCAAATTTATGCCGACGGCTGCCGTCGGCCTACTCCAGGACATGCCGACAGCTGGAACGAGGCCGTCGGCGTACGTCGACAGTCGGGCTATCCAGAGCTATGCCGACAGCCACCGTCAGCACAGGTCAGCCGTCGGCATAGATGCGGGCCCGGCGGCCCCGCTCGTGACGTGCGGCTAACGGCGTCCGATCTATGCATGGCGGCCGTCGGCACATATGCGTGTGCCACGTCATCGATCCGGACCACACCGACCACCCCCTGGCCTAGGCTTTGCCGTCGGCATAGTTTTTCTATAGAATTTTTCTGTTTTACATATTATTATTTAATTTACGTACATGTAACATGTGTTAATATAAGCGAAAATACCTCACCTTTGGAATCTATACGGAGGGGTGTGCCCCCATCACGGACGACGCCAGCGGCCGACACCTGGAGGGGGGGAACAGCCGCATCGGGTCTTTACGAAGGGGACGTTGCTCCCAATTGTTTATATGGGATGACCTACCACAACCGTGTGGTGTTGTGGCATGTCTAAAGAGGCGGCACGCGTCTCCTGAGTGTGGTCCCCCTCACGGACGGCGCCGCGGCCGGCACATGGAGGGGGGAAACGGACGCGTCGGGTCTATAGGGAGGGGATGCAGCTGTGGGTTTGGCCCGGATGTTGCTCCCAGGTGTCCCTCTGGGTTGACCTAACACAACCGGGTGGAGAGGTCCACTGGTCCAAGCCCGTCCTTGGGATGTCAAAGGGCTAGATCTCGTGGTCAACTGCTCCAGGGTTAGGCGGGACGGGGGCTCTGGGGGTAGCAATGCCACCGGAGTGTCGCACCGGCCTCTCATACATGCGGGGTGGTGTTGTAGCATGTACGAAGAGGCGGCACGCGTCTCCGGGGGTGTGGCCCCCCTCACGGACGGTGCTACCGCCGGCACCTGAAGAGGAGAAACGGACGCATCGGGTCTACACAGAGGGGATGTAGCTGTGGGTTTGGCCCGGATTTTACTGCCAGGTGTCCTTCTGGGCTGACATAACACAACCGGGTGGAGATGTCCACTGGTCAAAGCCCATCCTTGGGAAGTCAAAGGGCTAGATCCCGTGGTCAACTGCTCAAGGGTTAACCGGGGCGGGGCCCTGGGGAGGTAGCAATGCCACCGGAGCATTGCACCGGCCCCTCATACATGCGGGGTGGTGATGTGGCATGTCTGAAGAGGCGTACGCAGCGTCTCCAGTGTTGCCCCCTCACGAACGGTGATGACACAGTAGTAGACGTTCTACGATAATGGTGCGGCGTGAATATTATTAAATACTCGGAGCGCGATAAAATCATGAGTTTTTTACACGACGTGGGCACAGGTGCTATAGGAATGATGGTATTTTTTCATAATTTTTGGTAATGGATAAGTATCCGAACACTTCCCTCTACGAGGATTGCCCTTCGCATGACTACGACTGTGGCCGGCGGCCTCCGGGGGCTAGCATGCCGCCAATCTTCCCTATGCGGCCTCTCACAAAGCTGAAAGTGTTTTGGCGGTTGCAAACGCCCGGCACGCATCTCGGGGGTGTGGCCCCCTCACGGATGGCACCGCGGTCGGCACCTGGAGGGGGGAAACGGACGCGTTGGGTGTACACGAAGGGGATGTAGCTGTTGGTTTGGCCCGGGTGTTTCTCCCAGGTGTCCCTCTGGGCTGACCTAACACAACCGGGTGGAGAGGTCCACTGGTCAAAGCCCATCCTTGGGAAGTCAAAGGTTAGATCTCGTGGTCAACCGCTCCGAGGATTAGGCGGACGGGAACCTAGGGGTAGCAATGATACCGAGCATCGCACCGGCCCCTCATACATTTGGGGTGGTGTCGTGGCATGTCTGAAGAAGGCGGCACGTCTCTCGGTGTGGCCCCCTCATGGACGGGCGATGACATAGTAGTAGACGTTCTATGTAATAACATGTGGCATGAATATTATTAAATACTCGGAGCGCCGATAAAATCATGAGTTTTTACACGACGTGGGCACATGTGCTATAGGAATGATTGTAATTTTCATAATTTTTGGTGATGGAGAAGTATCCGAACACTTCTCTCTATGCGAATTGCCCTTCGCATGTCTACAACTGTCGCCGCGGCCTCTCAAGGGCTAGCATGCCGCCAATCTTGCGTCTGTGACCTCTCACAAGTTTGAAAGTGTTGTGGCGGTTGCAAACGCCGCACGCATCTCCGGATATGGCCCCTCATGGACGGCGCCGCCCGCCGCACCTGGAGAAATGGACGCGTCGGGTCTACACATAGGGGATCTTGCTGTGGGTTTGGCCCGGATGTTGCTCCCAGGTGTCCCTCTGGGCTGACATACAACAACAGGTTGGAGAGGTCCACTAGTCGAAGCCCGTCCGTGGGAAGTCAAAGGACTAGATCTCGTGGTCAACCGCTCCAGCATTAGTCAGGACGGGTCCACAGGAGGGGGTAGCAATGCCATCGGATCGTCACACAGGCCCCTGAATAGGCGACACGCGCCTCCGGGGTGTTGTCCCTCTCACAGACGGCGATGACACGGTTAAACGTTCTTCGGTATACATATATGGGCTCCGGGGTCTGGCCCCCCTCACGGACGGCGATGTCGCCGCACTTGAGGGGTGAAACCGATCGTCGGTAGCTTTTGAGGGTAGGAAGGACAATGAGTGTTTTAAAAAATGGTAGGAGTTTAAAAAATTAAAGTTGATGTTAAAACATATTGAAAAATAGGTATGCCTCTGGCTCAGCCATCGGCATAGGTGGCCACGCGGGCAACGCATAATTCCTATGCCGACCGCCGTCGGCATACTCCGCCTTATCCACACGGGATGCAACCCCATCCATTCATTCTGCTCATCCCCACGTCGTGACCCCCGCCACCCCAACCCGTCCCGTCGCCGTCGCCCCAAGCCCCCCACCCGCGCCGCCGCCCCACTCCACCCCCACCAGCACCGCCGCCGCCCAGACTCCCTTCACCACCGGCGCCCAGCTCCACCCTGACCTGCGCCGCAGCCGCTACCCTCTCCGACCACTCCTCGCGCCGCCGGCACCACCACCCTCTTTGGCCCCTCCTCATGTGCCGTCGCCCAGGCCCCCCACCACTCGCCCGGCTGCGTCCACGCCGCCCCAACCTCGCTCCCTCCTCACAAGGTCGGGCCTCGGTGGATCGGCGCCCCTCGTCGTGCCAGCCGGGCTTCTAACCCTCCTCCGCCGACCCCTCTGGCGGCCCCGGTGCCCATCACCCTTCCCCGCCCCTGCCCCTGCCTTTCCCTACTCACTGCACCAGCCTTCAAAACGCCACCGGTGAGCTATTTTTTCATTTTTTTTCATTTTGTTACTATTTGTTATGTGCATGGATGCATGGATGAAATTTTGTTAGATGAATTGATGAATATTGGTAGATGGATGGATTGATGAATGTTGTTATGTTTAGCTAGATGGATTTGTGATTGATGGATGGATTAATGAATTTGCTAGATGGATTTGTGATAGATGGATCGATGAAATTTAGTTAGATGGATGTATTGATGAATATTTGTAAGTTTTGTGTTTGATCATGTTGTTTCATATGACACGTTATTTGTCATGTTCAATGTTAGGTCATTTTGTTTCATAGGACACTTAATGAAGCTTTGTTTTGCAATTTGAGATGTTGTTTCATGTTGGTTCACAATATAGTGTCAATGCTTTATGTGATATGTGATGATCTAATTTTTTTTTCACTCGGTTAATTTTACAGGATTTGTGGTGTTTCATCTCCGTGGAGTGATGTTTGACGTTGAAGGTGTTGGTCCACGGTCATCCCTCCTCTGATCAACTACATCCTCTACATCCGAGGGTGAGCAACAATTCCATGACCTCGTCTTCTTTTTTTCCATGTCACTAGATTTAATTTTCACATCAAGTCGCGTAACCTAGGCATCTCCTGTCCGAAAGGGTGGACGGGAATTCATTATGTTCACTTTGCCTACTTCTTATACCGCTTTTCTTATTGTAGTCGATTCGTTGATGAAGAGTGGACGGGAATGCTGCATCCTATTGAAACGGAGGCACTTGCTCTTCTCCGAAAGGGTGCTGATGGAAGGAAAATTTTCATTGTGTGGTTCATGGAGAAAGTAAATTTTCACAATTCCCTCTTACCTATTTCACCGTACAATTTTAATTAAACTCATGCACCCTATAATTTCGATTAAAATTGTAGGAAATGATCTGAACGAATCAATGGATGAAGAATTGAGATGGGTTTCCATGGGTTTTGACCCTGCCGTCATGACATGCAAAATGTATGATGTGAATGGGTATCGCTTCCATATATAGGAGCACCAGAACAGTCGGCCTGATCCCAAACCTATAAATAACAAAGGTCAAGGGAATCGACACATATGGAATCACTAGGATCCCTTCTACGGTTGCAGGGCACGAGGTTGTGCAAAGAGCGGGTCTAACAGGAAGCACACGAATTGTTTATCCAGGTTCGGGCCGCGGAGATGCGTAATACCCTAGTCCTGGTTTGGTGGATGTATTTGAGTGTTCTTGTGTTCTTGAGCTAGCTACGGGGTGCAACTTGCCCAAAAGATCTGAATCCTCCTCCTGGTCGCCTCGGGCCTCCTTTTATAGGCAAAAAGGGGTTGCCACAGTGGCACACAGGAGGTGGAAAGGTGTACAGTGGATGAGTCTATCCTCTGGCACCGTCAAACAAACGCATATAATGTGCTGCCGACGTGCCCCTCTCGCTTTATCAGGAGCGGCAAGGAAGCACGTCCCAGTTGTCGCCGCCTCGCCTGGCCTCGACATGCGTCTGAACTGACGAGGTGTCGCGGCGCCATGTTGGCTGGCTGCTGGGCTGGCGCGGTGGTGGAGCCTTCATGAAGATCTGCATGCCACCACGCAGGTGCTTACTGGTTTGGTGTAGAGTCCGCTCGTCGCCACGCAGGTACCTGCCCAGCTGGTTGAGCTAGCAGTTGCATGGGGACTGCGGTGGAATCTTGGCAGGCACGACCAGGCCTGGCTGTGGCCCCGCTGATGCCCTCGGCAAGGGTCTTGCCGGGGCCCCGACAAGGGTCTTGCCGTGGCGTCATGGTCGTCCCCATCAAGGGTCTTGCCGGGGGTCTGGTGGACTTCCTCGGCTAGGGAGCCTGCCGAGGGTCGTCGTCTTCTGGTCCTCAACTGATCTTGTGTGTTCATGATCTTGACAAAGATCTGCAATCCACCACGGAGGTGCCTCCGGAGCCTTGGTCCCAACGTGGTTGATGGTGTTGGTGCCCTTGGGCTCAAGGGAGGCGCGCTCCGTTGGCGTCAGGCAAGTCGCCCCGGCAAGGCTCTTGCCGGGGCTGCGGAGGCCGTCCTGGCAAGGGTCTTGCCGGGGGAGGCCACCTCGCCCTCTTGCTCATTGTGTCTCTGGTCTTGGCGTTCCCTTGGTTATCTCGTACTCTGGTTTCCCTCCGGCTTCTCTCCTCTGCCCTGCTAAGTGTGGCCGCGGGTGCGGCTCTGACTGCCCGTGCACAAGTAAAGGGGTCAAAAGGAGATCCCCTACTTTTGTACACCAACAGGAGCCCCCGGGCCTGGGCCACACATAAGCGCTAAGCGTTGTTGGGCTGGGCCCCAGGCAGTCTTGTGGGCAGGTGGGCGGATTTTACCATAGTAATCGCTTGTTTCGTCATGCGCTTCCCCACGACCCGCGTTGAACGCGTGATGTGGAGGGTCGTGCGTGACATGGGGGTCATGTGTGGGGCGGTCTCCGAACGCATGCGTCACATCGCAGTTAATGGGAAAAGAGGCGGCCCATGACTTCCCCGTAAAAAGGAATAATCTCGGGCGCGATGCTCATTTTACCCCCCCCCCCCCGTGTGTGCCTTCTCCAATTTCGGAACCGCCGCTCCTCTCTCCTTCCTTCTCAAGATCTCGTCCTTGCTCGCCATTGCCGCACCTCCGTTGTCCTCCATCCTTTGCCTCTCACAGCCGCCATGGCCCCTAAAACCAACAAAGGCAAGGGAGTGGCCAAGGACGCAGGGGAGCCGCCGGAGAGCGAGTTGGCGGCGCGGCGGACGCAGCATACCTACTTACCCTCGACGGTCGACGCAGTCGAACTCCAGGACTACTTCAGGCCCCTGTTGGGGTGCAAGATGGCGGGAGACGCCGGGGCACCCAGCCACGCGTGTCATCCCCGCCAATTGCACCGAGGCCGCCCCGAATCAAGATCCGTTCTTCGTCCACTATTTTTCTTATGGCTCTGCCCCTTTCTATGATTTGATCAATGATGTCATGCACACATTTGGTTTCCACCTCCTAGATTTCACCCCAAATGTCGTGGCGTGCATGGCTCTTTTCGCCCATCTCTATGAGGGCTTCAGGAGTTCTTCCCAACACGGTGCTCTTCTGCCATTATTTTACCCTCGCATCCAGAAGGGAGGCACCATCTCTGGTTGCGTCGCCTGGATCCCAAGGACCAAAGGGACATACCCGGAGGGCGCCCAGAAGGAGAGGTGGGAATAATGGCGGGGCCGATGGTGCTTGAGTGAGGAGGTGGACCCAGAGGACTTCTGCCGGGTCCATCAGGTGTTGCTGGTTCGCAGGAACGATTGGGCCGACGTTGACGCCCAGGATGACAAGCTCAAGGCCGCCACAGCCAGGATCAACCGCCTCACCGTTGCCGGGCTCACCCTGGAGATGGTTGGGGTGGACTTCCTCTGCCGCCGAATCACTCCTTTGCACAACAAGGGGAGGTCGGCCTGGCTCTTCCAGAACGCGGTAGACATCATGAGGCTTTGCCCTGGCCTCAACCACAACTTCACTGTGATGGGGCACGCCCACCTTTGCCGGGACTATTCCAGCTCGGCGTGAACAGCGGACGGCAAGGCCGAAAGGTCCGACAAGGCTGTGAAGGCCGGCAAGGTCGCCAAGGGGCCCTTGTTTAGGTTGCCAGCGGGGGTGGTCCCACTGAGCAACAACTCGCGCCGGACCGACATCATTGCCATGACGCCGGACTACAATGCGCACGGTCCCATCCCAAATTGGGCCGAGCCGCCGGTAGATCAGGTGTAGGTGTTCTTTGATACTTCGGTGGAGAAGTATGTCCGCGACGAGCCGCGGCTCATCGAGGACACCACCTAGGCAGAAATGGACTACATCACCGCCAGGGCGGTGGAGGCGGAGCTCACTAGAGAGGCCGGCAGCACCGGCGGCGTGGAGGACGAAGCCGCGACGGCTATGGAGGAGAGGGAGCTCGCCCGGTGGATGGAGTCCATTGGGAGGCCAGCAGCGGCACCGAGGCCCTCTCGATTGAAGATGTGGTCGACGAAGTTCGCCCGGCAGGGCTGCGCAGAATCGCAGCAGACCTGTGAGGGGTCCGTCGCCGCATAAGGGCCACGGCGGCGAGGAAGTTGGTAAAGGCATGATGGCGAAGAAGAAGGCGACCGCCTCTTCCTCGTCCAAGCGTGGCCAGACTCCACCATTTCTCCTCCTCCGACAGACGTCGACGTGGAGGTCATCTTTGACTTTGGGTCCCTCAGCCCAAGGAGGAAGAGGAAGGCACCAGAGGAGGAGGTGGTGGATGAGTAAGTATCTTGTTCCCTTTTGTCATCTCCGGCTCCTCAGGCTGTGCCGCTTATCTTGATTTATTTTCATCTTTGCAGGGATGTGGAGACACTGGCCCCTCGTCGACGCGTGTGGTGGTGAGCAGCCCGCACTGCAGCCCCCGACGCCCTCGAAGTGCCTGCCGGGGGCTGTGGCCCCCGATGCCCTCGGCAAGGATTGCGGTCCCCGACAAGGGTCTTGCTGTGGCGTCGTGGTCGTCCCCAGCAAGGGTCTTGCCGGGGTCTTGTTGACTTCCCTGGCTAGGAGCCCGCCGAGGGTCATCGTCTTCTGGTCCTCAACTGATGTTGTGTGTTCATGATCTTGACAAAGATTTGCATGCTACCACGGAGATGCCTCCCGAGCCTTGGTCCCAACGTAGTTGATGGTGTTGGTGCCCTTGGGCTCAAGGGAGGCGCACTTCGTTGGCGTCAGGCATGTCGCCCCGGCAAGGTTCTTGCCGGGCTCTGGCAAATCTGGCAAAGGTCTTGCTGGGGGAGTCCACCTCGCCCTCTTGCTCTTTGTGTCTCTGGTCTCGGCGTTCCCTTGGTTATCTCGTACTCCGGCTTCTCTCCTCTGCCCTGCTAATTGTGGCCGCGGGTGTGGCTCTGACTGCCCATGCACAAGTAAAGGGGTCAAAAGGAGAGCCCCTACTTTTGTAAACCAACAACCGGAGTCTTCACGGAAGGAGAAAATAAATTAGACTACTACGGAAGGGTAGGAAAAATATACGATCTTACATTCAAATGTGGCCGCGAACACCTAAGTCTCACTCTCTTCAAATGCCGATGGTTCGACCCCAAAAGGGTTTGAGACATACGCCTTCTGTTAGTTTAGTTGAAGTTAAACCATCAACCGTCTATGCTGGAGCTGATCTCTTTATCGCCGCTACCCAGGCCACACAAGTATATTATCTGCCTTACCCATGCCAGAAAGAGTACCTAAAGGGTTGGGAAGTTGTGTTCAAGGTGTCGCCACATGGTAAGCTACCGGACCCGAACGATGATGATTACTACAACATAAACCCCATGACATACGAGGGAGTGTTCTTTCAAGAGGAACATGATGAGTCCGAAACAAGGAGGATGATGACTTGAGTTATGTTGACCTAGACCCAAACTACGACGACACACAGATTGATGGTGAGGCAGTTGTGAATCAAAGAGACATAATTATGCTTGAAAAGTTAAATGAAGACATTGACGATGAGGAAGAGCCTCCACCTCCGTCAGACAACGAAGAAGATATGCCTCGACAAATAGATTACAATAGTGATGATTCATATGGGTTCTAAAACATGTAAATTCTTTTAATGATCATTACAATAGTATGCTTAATGTGCTCTTCTGTTATTAATGTTCTTTCATGTATGCTTTATGTGCTCTTCTGTTATTAATGTTCTTTCCTGTATGCTTGTTTATTTGATATCCTTACTAATTGTTTATTCTCCTCTCAATGCATGTTTGCTAATCATGGGCAAGACCAGCGGCGCCAGTTTCCTCAGTAAATTCAAAGGACTTACTCGGAGTGGACGAGCCCACAAGGTTCCCTCCCGACTACGCAAGGATGACACCTCACAGGGAGGTGGAGGGGTCAGGGGAGGAGACCCTAGAGGAGGAGGGGGTGGTGGAGTTCCCTAGAGGAGGAGGAGGTGGGGGGAGAGGCACCCGTGGCAAAAAACTCCGGGCCATGTCCGAAATAGGAGGGTCTTCTTCGATGCCCTCCTATATTGAGGCACCTTCTGAGTCTGAGGAGGAGGAGTATGTCCCTGATGGTGAGAAGGAGGAGGCCGAGGAGGAGGAGGCCGAGGAGGAGGAGGAGGGTGAGGAGGAGGGCGAGGAGGGTGGTGGAGGGGAGATTGACCCCAAGTTACGGGATGACTTGCCACCGGGTGCTCCGAAAGGGTGGCTGCATGGTAGTGCCGAAGTACCTAAACCACCTTCTATCTCGAGGCACACAAGTGTCTCATTGAACCTGCGGGACAGAGTAAGTGCCTCTCAATTATATTTTCAACACATGACAACATTTTCTTATTGTACACATGGCAATCCTTTGATTCTTTTTGAGGCTGGATCCTTCACGGAAAGGGCCATAAACCGAACGGCCTTATGACTGTCCTGTTGAAGGAGTTTTGGCTAAAGGCCTATTCTGTCGGGGCAGACAGGGACCCGCAGCTGAGTTTTGGCCACGAGCTGGGCCCACTACGAGGCTTACAGCCACGCGGAGTATGGGACGGCCGCTAAGGCCGTGATCACCAAATTTTGGGTAAGTTCTCTTCTGAATCACTTGTCTTCAGTTTTGTTCATAGTTTATCATTGAATCAATCAACTCATGCCTTGTTTGCTTCTGGTTTTACGCATGATTGCAACAACTCTGTAGAGTTCTTGACGAGCACAAGGCCAGAGCTGACGTGGTCTTGCTGGCGGCTGCGAAGAAGAAAGCTCGTCAGTTGCAGTACGAGGTGCGCTGGGTTGCCGTCTCGCAGTACTACCACATCTACCTTCATCAAAAGATGACCAAAACTAAAGTGCAGAGGCAACGACTTACCTTGAACAGGGAGCAGTTCATGAAGGTAACTATTACTGACTTTTCATTGTTTCAAGCAGTCAATTATATGTTTCGTGCTCACATGTCATGCTTCCAAAATTTGCATAGGTTATTCTCGTTGGTGCTATGGAAAGGATGACGGATGGGCGAGTTTGGTGGATAGGTGGCTCGGCGATGATGCAGAGTTTGCTGCCAAGAGCAGCAAGGCCCGGGCTGACCGTGGAAAAGACAGGACGCACTTCCAAGGAAACAGGAACCACTGGGCTTCAAGGCCATGAAGGTATATCTATATGCATGATCCATTTTTGTTCTTCTTTACCATCATGTTCTTATGTTTGGCTAACTTCATTTGACGTTGCGGGAGGACAAGTTTAAGAGGCCGCTCTCGGACATTGAGTCGTGGAAGCTGGCCCTTGGCGGAGTGATCGAAAGGACGGCGAGAGCGATACTACGGCAAGACCAAGGAGCACTTGGAGTCTTAAACTCAGCAGTTTCAGAGGTTGCATCCGCTGGTCCGGATGCTCCTCACGTCATCCGATCTCGGATCGGCGACACGGCGGTGGTGGCCATCCAGGGAAGTCCCATGGCGGTATCCGTGTTTTGATGGCCTGATCACTCCTTCGGTCTCGTACACGGCTTCGGCTACCAACCCAAGCCCGTTAGAGAGTACGGGTGTTCGCAGCCTCCTTAGCCCGCCAAAGATGATGTAAGTACTTCCCTTTATCTTCTTTCTCTCTAACTTTCTCAGTTTATTTTCAGCATTGCTCACTTAGAAACAACCTATATTTTGTAGGCATATAAGGCCTTTGTCGAGCATAGGAGTCTCGAGGTGCGGGAGTACTTGCAACGGGTGAAGGCAAACCATGATTTCAACCGTCAGATGATGACGGTTAGTTTTGCCCTCTTAAAACAAAGCTAAATTTTTGCACTTTCATTCCTTCTGACCTTCTAGTTTGCTTGTTTAACTAATATCCGAGCTATGTTGGCGTCTTGGAGTAACCGCACTGATCCACCACAAATGGGACCCCCACCACCACCTGCAGGAGAACGCCCCCACGTGCCTATGTTCGATGAATGGGTGGCACTAGGCAGTGATAGTCCGGTTAGTACATTTGCCTAACTACTGACAAACTAGTTCTCGTTCATTCAACACTATCATATCATATTTACCGTTAGAATCTTCTCTCAAACATGTAGGGGACCAGTGGCTCGACTCCTACTTCGTCGACCCCAGTCACTCCGATCTGGCAGAGTGGTGGTGGTCATGGCGGTGGCGGTTTTGGCGAAGGTGGTCTTGGCGGTGGTGGTTTTGGCAGAGGTGGTCTTGGCGGTGGTGTTTTTGGCGGAGGTGGTCTTGGCAGTGGTGGTTTTGGCGGCGGTGGTCTTGCTTGATGTCGATGATGATACCGTGCATGTGGCCGTCGTGCCATACCTTTCATGTTCCTACTTGTTAGTTTCTTTAGATGACGATGATGATGTTCCATGTCTTGCACTACTTATGTTGATCAACTTTCGCCGATGATGATCTTTAGATGATGAACTTGAGTATGTTTAAATGATGATGTTGAACTTGAGTATGTTTAGATGATGAACTGTCATATTTCTGCATAATCCAAAATTTTCTGGTTTGAAATGCTGTCAAAATGAATTGAAACAGTGAAAACAGGAAAAAATAGCACAAAAGCCGTCGACATAGATATGCCTAGGGCTGCCCGATTGGTCGCCACGTGGCAGGGATATGCCGACGACTTAAGCCGTCGGCATACCCCTGCTGCCGGGAGTCACCGGAGGCTGCCACGCGTGCCAGATTTCCATCTATGCCGACGGCTTGGCCGTCGGCATACCTCTGCCACGCCGCATCCCGTGATTCGTCGATTGCTTTTGAAGGCGCCGTCCGTTGCCGTCAGGTGAAAATCACTGCCGACGGCTAAACTATGTCGACGGCCGTACGGAAGCCATCGGCATAGGCCCCTTAATGAAAAATTCTCTTTTTTGTTTCTTCCAAACAAGAGAACATTTGACCTTTGCAGATAAACTATACACAAGTAGGTGCAACCTGAACTTTGCCTTGGTAGATATGTGATTTTCCAAACGAGTCTTATTCATAACCAATGGTGGGCGTACAACATAAATGCATTGGATGCACAACATAGTAATACTATGTAATATGCTGTAGTGAAGGGAATAGTAGCAAATTAAACACAGTATCAAATGCTAAGTCGAGGCACTCGCACACAATACATGCATGCAGCCTGACCGGCATTGACTTATTGAACATAGAGCAGTAAATATAACAATGGCATCGCAGGCATGCTCATGGACACCCTCAAATCCACGCATGTCGATGCGTTCCTGCATGGTCGATCACTCGCAGTAGATCCTGCAGAGGTTTGTGCACTCGGGAGTGCACAAGTCGGTTTGGATGAGGAAGCAGTAGTTGCACAGGGTGGGAAAGATGTTGCAGAAGCTGTTGCAGAAGTAGGGGCCCTGCGCATTGCACGCCTGGGCACATCCCGGCCCGCACTGGTCGCATGGTATCTCCTGCGCGGCCGCCGGCACGTGCAACTGGATCATCAGGACCAGCACGACACAGACGGCAGCAGTCACCTTGAGAGGCGCCATTTGTTGGGCTGGATATGGATATGATGGCTGTGTTAGATCGAATTCCTAGCTGGAGTAGATAGGTATTTATAGGCGTGCGCAGCATCCTTCTTGGATATGGATAGCAAAGTCTGCTCCTATGAATGAGACTAGCTATAACATACACGTTACTCTAGGCTATGTTACTACAACCTCCATCCTGGTTTATTGGCCTCCTTTGTAATTTGTGCTAAATTTTGACTAAAGATAACTGACAAAATGCTAGTGGATGTCAAACAAAAATTATATCGTTCGATTCGTATCTGAACATAATTCTCAATAATATAATTGTTTATGACATGCATGAACATTTTTTTTGTTAAACTTATTGTCAAAATTTGGCAAAGAATACAATAGGAACCAATAAACCAGGACGGGGGTAGTACCTCTATAATGGATAGTAACATATGTGTGATGTCGTGCAAAGTTTCATTCTAATTCAACTTTCAATTTCTCCTGATCAAGACGCCTCACGTTATACGCAAACAGTGACGAGCGAAACTGCCTTAACTTGAATCAGACCAACGTCGTGTATGTCATGATGGTCGACCGTACAAATAGAACTAGTGTTGGCCATATCATCCTCTCCCCCTTGACACGAAACCCTCCTCAGTTTCAAGTCTATCTTCCCAGCATATGCATCCATAAAAGGTCTGGAGGCCAAAATATCAATCCTAACTGGAAGAAAACAATTTTACCGTGAACAACCTTTGCTCTGAGTATCAACATATGAAAGCACAACATCGTCGTGCTACTGATTTGGCCTGATATTTCACGATACGATGAACTCCTCCGAATTCAGCTGATAAAATTTCCCAATTACACGAGCAGTACACATAACCTGAAGATGGGGTAACGACAACCAATAGACAATCCCTCGACCCAAGACCCTCCCGTCTAACTCGACGTAACCAGCACGCAACCCGTTGAAAATGACAGACCTCGAGCGAAGTCGACCCTTTCATAAAAAAGAAAAATCACCATCATAATGTTAAGTTAATTGTCTCCTGTCCGTCCATGATTTTCCCAACAGTATAGAACACACATGCATATGCATAGGAAGCACATCACACGACTAGATCACCATATCTGCATAAGGTGAAACTACTTCGACGCGATGCATGATCTTGATAAAACTTGCCCTTCCACCAAAGCTTGTATGGTTCTGGATGTTCAATCAATGGCAAGTTCAAAGCATCAACTCACAAAATTCATATTGGAATAGCAATTCATTAACGTGGCACAACTAGCTGGTCCGACACGCACACGCATAAAGCATTGGTACCAAGGCAAGGCACGCATAATGGATCCTTCTCCATCACCATCACCATTTGTGAACTACAACCTTTTCTCATGATAAATAAAAACATCAATAGAAACTAGAAGAAAAACAAATTTAGCGTGAACAACCTTTGCTCCGAATACCAACTGATGAAAGCACAACCTCGTCGTGCTACTGATTTGGCCCGATCTTTCACGACACAATGAACTCCTACAAATTCAGCTGATAAAATCTCCCAATTACGCGAGCAGTACATGTAACCGGAAGATAGGGTAACGACAACCATCGGACTATCCCTCGACACACGAAGAACCTCCCGCCAAAGTAGACTTAACCAGCACGCAACCCGTCCGAAATGACAGATCTCAAGCCAAGTGTAACTTCCACACTGAAAATTTATACAAAACAAATAACAGCAACACCCGAATATGGCTGCTTCCTGCTCAATACACGACGCTGTCTAAACTCCAAAATATATCCTACTTTTACAAAGAGGGTACCATGACTCTATATACCAGATACACGACGCTCTCTAAACTCCAAAGCATAACCTACTTTTACAAAGAGGGTGCCATCACTATGTATACCAGTACAGCTAGCCGACTCAAACTTGCCTAATAAGTCAACCAAACAAAAACTTCTTTATCTCTTACTCTCGACCAACACCTAAGGAGGTAAATCTGATCACAAGCTTTAACTTAGCAAATAATCATTAGAATTTAAATACTTAAAGTAATTAAACACAATTTCCTGCAGCCCCATCCAATGTTTCTCAAGGACAGCAAATCCCACCATGTAAACGAGCTCACGTACACATAAATCTCCGGGGCCTTGATCATGAGAAATAGTAACCAATTAGGATTCTTCTGTTAGTCTCAATCAAAAGGTTTCCTGTCCATGTATACTCTTGTTGTGAACGTGGGAATCAAAAGAAACAACCTAGTTTATGGAGCTAGCACTCACACCATTAGTGCCCTGCACCTCCGCCGGATCTCCGTGGCTGACTATAGGAGCTTCGTCAGTATCTTCCATGTGCCGCAACTCAGCAGCATCAGCAGGGGTCTCGGGAGCGCCCATGCTAAAGGGGTGGCTGCTGAATCAATTCGGGGCCGATGGAAAAGGCTGTACAGAGATGAGCAACTGGAAGCGCTGCCGTTCAAGGCATGTGTGCCAAGCATGTGAAGTTTGGGGTCCCTTCCCCCAAACAGTGGCAGCGAAATGTCTAGTCGCAAGGGTGCATTTGCAGCCATCATGGAGAGCACGGCTGGTACCAAAAGGAGTCTTTCTGATGATCAAAATTTAATGTTTAGTATGGATAGCACTAGTTCTGAGAGTTTAGAGTATAAGAGTGCAAATGATAGAACTGTTTCTTGTAAAAGAGTCTGTCTTGAGAGGGTTGAGGCTGTAGTTGGTGTAGATGGGTCTATTGTTCATGTAACTGAGGAAAGGGAAGGAAGAGAGGAAGAGGCTGGGGATAGGAGGAGGGAATCAGTGGGTGAGGAAAAAGAGGATGTGAATGCAACAAAGGAAGCTACCGGCCTTGGGGCTGCCGGTGACCTGACGGGAGCAGAGGACGCCCGTCAGGAGCCATGAAAATGTTGAGTTGGAACTGTCGAGGCTTGGGTCAGCCTCGTACAGTTCAAGAGTTGGTGTGCCTCTCTAAGACGCACAGACCCAATGTTATCTTTTTATCTGAAACCAGAAAAAACAAAGAGTATGTTGAGAGTTCGCGCTACAGGTTGGGTATGAATAATGTGTTTACTGTTTCTGGCCATGGTAAAGGTGGAGGACTAGCTGTGTATTGGGATGAGGCCTACTCTTGTGAGCTGAATAAATATGGGGATCATTTTATTGATATGTATGTCGGCAAGGGAGATGGAACAAGATGGAGGTGCACTTTCATTTACGGTGAGCCTAAAGGCGAGCCAAAGGTGCGTTATGTGGGATCTCTTGAGACGGTTAAAACCTCTTGGTGTAGGACCTTGGTTTATGGTGGGAGATTCTAACGAAGCTATGTGGCAAAATGAGCATTTCTCTCGCCACAAGAGGTCTATTAGGCTTATGGCTAATTTTAGGAAGCTCTGTCCGAATGTAATCTATATGACTTGGGTTTTCATGGTGTGCCTTGGACGTATGATAATAAGCAAGATGGGTTCAAGAATGTTAAGGTACGACTTGATCGTGCGGTGGCTTGCCCACTTTGGTCTTCTATGTTCCCTCGATGTAAGGTATCCCATATTATAAGCTCCAGATCTGATCACTGTCCCGTTTTTATTGAGTTGTTGGGTACTCCCAAAGTTAGCACTTTTGTTAAACAGTTGAAATATGAATCTTATTGGGAGAGGGAAGGTGGGGCTTTGGATGATCAGATTAGTGCTTGCTGGAATAGAGATTCTAATATTAATGATCTTGGTGATGTTGCGAATAAGCTAGGCAAGCTAATGAAATCTCTTCATGGGTGGGGTCACGTTCATATTGGGTATCTGCCAAAGAAACTGGAGTGGGCTCGTAAAAGACTAAAAAATTTGTTTAGCAGGAATGATCATTCTGCAGGTCTGGAAAGGAAGAAAATACTTGCAGAGATGGATGAACTTCTTATAAAGGAAGAAATGCTTTGGAAGCAAAGATCTCGGTTGGACAAGATAAGAGGAGGAGACCGTAATACTAATTATTTTCAGAGGAAGGCTTCCTGGAGATCAAAGAAAAATCATATTTCTGCTCTAAGGAAGGAGGATGGGTGCCTCACGGAAAATTTGGAGGAGATGAAAGGTATCACTAACTCATTCTTTAAACAACTTTACTCATGTGATGATTCAGTTGACCCGTCCCATATTATTTCGCTGGTCAATCCCCTTGTCTCTGATGATATGAGCGAGGAGCTATGCAAACCTTTTACGGATCAAGAGATTAGTGATGCGCTTTTCCAAATGGGGCCGTTAAAGGCTCC
Source organism: Aegilops bicornis (assembly GCA_021605145.1). Lineage (NCBI taxonomy): Eukaryota > Viridiplantae > Streptophyta > Magnoliopsida > Poales > Poaceae > Aegilops > Aegilops bicornis. The sequence continues at coordinate 801,590,621 of CM038673.1, forward strand.
GGGGCGGATGGTTTTCCTGCAAGGTTTTTCCAGCGGAATTGGGGTTTGATCAAGGACGATATTATTAAGGCTGTCCAACAGTTTTTTATTTCTGGAGTTATGCCTGAGGGGATTAATAACACAACTATTGTTCTCATCCCGAAAATTAAGAACCCTCAATCTATTAAGGATTTCAGGCCGATCAGCTTGTGCAATGTTATCTACAAGATTATTTCCAAATGCCTTGTTAACAGACTAAGGCCGCTCCTTAATGGTATGATTTCCCCTACTCAAAGTGCGTTTATTCCGGGAAGATTAATTTCTGACAATGCTCTCATAGCCTTTGAATGTATGCATTCGTTGAGTACGCTTAAAGATTTAAGAGGGGAATTTTGTGCGTATAAGTTGGATTTGGCGAATGCTTATGATCGTGTAGACTGGCATTTCTTGCAATGTATGATGGGGGCTTTGGGTTTTGCACCGAGGTGGATAAATTGGATTATGTCGTGTGTTACAACGGTGAAATTTGTCGTCCGCTTCAATGGACAGTTGCTGGAGTCTTTTTCACCTTCTAGGGGACTTAGGCAGGGGGACCCTTTATCTGCGTACTTGTTTCTTTTTGTTGCTGAGGCACTTTCTTTGCTGCTTAATGATGCTTCAGCCAGGCGATCTCTTCAGGAGTTTCATTTGAATAGACATGCTCCAGGTATTTCCCACTTGTTGTTTGCGGACAACAGTATGTTATTTTTCAAAGGCTCCATTGATCAAGCAATTGTCATTAAAAATATTTTGACAAAGTACGAGAAAGGGACTGGGCAATTATTAAGTCCTGATAAATGTTCCATGATGTTTGGAAAAAAGTGCAGTTTGGAAAATCAAGTGGCTATTATGGTAATCTTAAAGATTACGGTCGAGGGGTTCGAAGATAAATATCTTGGACTTCCGGTTCCTGAGGGAAGAATGAAAGCTGGTAAGTTTCAATCTACTAAAGATAAGGTTTTGAAAAGGCTCTCTGACTGGATAGAGAAATACGCTTCGTGTGGGGTGAAAGAAGACTTAATAAAATCAGTTATTCAAGCTCTACCTGTGTATGCTATGGGTATTTTTAAGTTCGGCTTCCCTTTGTGAGGAGTTAACACAGATTATCAGGAATTTTTGGTGGGGAGATGAGGAAGATCGAAGAAAAACACATTGGTTAGCTTGGGACAAATTGACTAGGTCTAAAGGTAAGGAGGTATGGGATTCGGGATCTCAGATTATTTAACCAAGCCCTATTAGCCAAACAAGCGTGGAGGTTATTGGTTCATCCAGATTCGTTGTGTGCTAAGCTGATGAAGGCAAAGTATTACCCTCATGGACATATTCTTGATACAGTGTTTCCTCGATCTGCGTCAGTGACTTGGCAGGGTATTATGCATGGTCTGGAATTGCTTAAGAATGGTGTCATTTGGCGGGTGGGAGATGGATCTAGCATTAATATTTGGAGGGATAATTGGTTACCCAGGAACACTGGACTTAAAATTTCAGCTAAAAGGCACAATACTAGATTCAAGTGGGTCTCTGATTTGTTCTTGAGTGGGAGAAAGGCATGGGATGAAAATTTGATCAAGTATCTTTTCTATCCCCATGATGCAGAGGAGGTTCTTAAGATTCGTATTCATGCTTATGGGGATGGGGATTTTATTGTGTGGCACTATGAGAATAACGGTATATTTTCCGTTAAAAGTGCGTACAATTTAGCACTTAAGTTGAAGGATAGTCAAGATAAATTGGGTCAATCTAGTGGTGATCCATGCGGAGAAAGAAGACTCTGGAATTTAATTTGGAAGGCTAATATCCCTCAAAAGATAAGAATTTTTGCTTGGAGGGCCGCGACCGATAGCTTGGCGGTCCAGACCAATAGAGTTAAGCACCATCAGATTACTTCAGGTATGTGCTCTATTTGTGGAGTAGAAGAGGAAAGCATGTTTCATGCCCTAGTTATTTGTCCTAAGGCTCGTGCACTGCGACTGGCCTTGAGAGAATCGTGGAATATTCCTGATGAAGAGTGGTTCAAATTCTCGGGACCAGATTGGCTATTGATTTTGTTGGATCTTTTGAGCTTGCAACAGAGAGGGCAAGTTTTATTTCTGTTCTGGCGAGCATGGCACCTGAGAAATGATTTAATTTTTGGAAAAGGGAAGGAATCCATTGCTGCATCTGCAATTTTTGTGGTAAACTATTGGTCTTCTTTTACGTCAGGTCATAACTCTGTTGAGGTTGTTACTAGTAACAAAGGTAAAGGGAAAGTGGGAGGTGCTACACCAGGTTTCGCAACATCACAAGAACAGGTGGGATGGAAGCCTCCACCAGAAGATTATATCAAGATCAATGTTGATGCCAGCTATGTGGAGAGTATTAGTGCGGCCAGTGTGGGGTGGTTGTTAGGAACTCATCTGGTGAAGTTATTATTTCTTCATGGGACTTTCTGGGCCAGTGTTGCAGCGTGAACGAAGCTGAGCTACGTGCTTGTCTGGCAGGCCTTTATATAGGTATTACTCTTCACCAATCCATTATTTTGGAGACTGATTGTGCTTTTGTCCGTTCTTTCCTTGCAAATGAGAATCTTGACAGGTCTCTGCTCATTGATCTGAAGAAAGAAGCCTTGAGTATATTGACGATGCTCAAGAATTTTAAAATTGCGAAAATTAATCGGCAGGCCAATAAGGTGGCGCACGAAATTGCGAAGTTTAGCTTTATAAATAAATCTGATGGGATTCTTCTTAATAGTGTTCCCGCCTTCGTGGCGAATTTTGTAATGAATGATTGTAATAATATTATTAATTAATTAAATAATAAGGGGGTTTTTTCAAAAAAAAAAAACCTAGTTGACGCATGCCTTGCTCGAACGTGTACGTGTTGCAATTATTTTCTTTCTTTTAGCATGCATTGTATATTTTGACACTAGCAAATTTTGATTCGAATTCAACCTTCATTTTCTCCTGATCAAGACGCCTCACGTTATCGCAAACAGTGACGAGCGAAACTACCTTAACTTGAACCAGACCAACGTCCTGTATGTCATGGTTGTCGACGGTACAAATAGAACTAGTGTTGGCCATATCATCCTTTCACCCTTAAAACGAAACCGTCCTTGGTTTCAAGTCTATCTTCGCAGCATATGCATCCGCATAAACTGTCGAGGCTAAAAATTCAGCATGTTGAATGACCACGTCTGCTTCCTCTTGGTCATTGAGTACCTTCACATCAATTGCTTCCTGAGCATGAATACGCCTTTGGCGATCTACCATGTATCGCTCTAGGGTATATGAGTCAAGTAGTATAAGTCGACCCTTTCATACAAAAGGAAATTCACCATCATAATGATAAGTTAATTGTCTCAAGTCCGTCTTGGGTTTTCCCAACTGTATAGAACACACATGCATATGCATAGGAAGCACATCACACGGGACTAGATCACTATATCCGCATAAAGGGAAACCACTGATGCGATGCATGATCTTGATCAAACTTGTTCGTCCACCAAAGCTCGTATGGTTCTGGATGTTCAACCTACGGCAAGTTCAAAGCAACAACTACAGTCTTACTCACGAAATTCATACTGAAATAGCAATTCATTAACATGGCACAACTAGCTGGTCCGACACGCAAACGCATAAAGCATTGGTACCAAGGCAAGGCACGCAATGGATCCATCTCCATCGCCATCACCATTTACGAAATACAATCTTTTCTCGTGATAAATAAAAATATCAATCGTAACTAGGAGAAAACAATTTTACCGTGAACAACCTTTGGTCCGAATACCAACTGATGAAAGCACAACCTCATCGTGCTACTAATTTGGCCCGATCTTTCAGGGTACAATGTACTCCTCTGAATTCAGCTGATAAAATCTCCCAATTATGCGAGCAGTACATGTAACCGAAAGATGGGGTAACGACAACCAACGGACAATCCCTCGACACACGAAGAACCTCCTACTGAAGTAGACTTAACCAGCACGTAACCCGTCGGAAGCGACTGACCTCGAGCCAAGTGTAAATTCCACACGAAAATTTATACAAAATAAATAACAGCGACACCCGAAGACGGCGCTTCCTGGGCCATACACCACGATGTATAAACTCCAAAATATAACCTGCCTTTACAAAGAGGGTACCATGACTATATATACCAGTACAGCTAGCCGACTCTCACTTGCCTAATAAGTCAAGCAAACAAAAACTTCTTTATCTCTAACTCCCGACCAACACCTAAGGACGAAGTAAATCTGATCACAAGCTTTAACTTAACAAGTAATCATTAAAATTTAAATACTTAAAGTAATTAAACATAATTTCCTGGCAGCCCCCATTCAATGTTTCTCAAGGACAGCAAATCCCACCATTTAAACCAGCTCACATACAAATAAATGTCCGATGGCCTTGATCATGAGAAGTAGTAACCAATTAGGATTCTTCCGTTAGTCTCAATCAAAAGGTATCCTGCCCATGTATACTCTTGTTGTGGACGTGACAACCAAAAGAAACAACCTAGTTGACGCATGCCCTTATCAAACGTGTATGTTTTGGAATTATTTTCTTTCTTTTTCTAATATCCAAGCATGAATTGTGTATTTTGGCACGCTGATTTTTTGAAAGGGTTTTTTGTTTTGCTTGGTTGCATACAGGAGATGAGGGGTGACCACGGGGGCGACCGTGGAGGTGATCGTGGCGACGTCCACGGTGACCAGCGCCGCCCGACAGCAACTACGTAGCGTGGAGGGAATCGGTTCTCGGCCCTTTTCGGTTCGGAGTCCGACGACTCCGATGAGGATGAAGGTCCAGACGGTGGCAGATCTGGTTCGGCGGCGTATTCCCCAACGCCTTCGGACCTCATTTGCGAGTCGCTCCGGGTTGGATATACCGAAGAGGATGTGGGCGGCTTCATAGATGGGATCGTGCCGGCGACTGACCGTGCTTGGGAGGGTCTCACCAAGGCGGATGGAGTGGAGGTTCTCCGGTGAGTGGTGCATCGCCGGACGGCGCCGTCAGCGATCTGTCCCTGGAAGGGTCCTTTACCCAAGGTAAGTCCTCCATCTCTTACTTTAGGTGCTTTCATTGGATCTTGGAAAGTGATCAATCTTGATCGCAAGAAAAACCGCCGCGGCAGCTAGATCGCCATTGCGGCGGCGGATCACGGCGGCATTCGAGCAGCGCAGCAAGCGCGTTTGAATTTGCTGCTGGGACATGACGGCCGAAAGATGTCAGTGCGGGCCGGGGTTCAGCTGGGTATGTGGCCCAGGTTGACCTCCAGGTGACCGAACAAGTGGGGCAGGCCCAGATCGGGACGCAAGTGGTCGTCTATGATCAATCGTCGCCGCCACATGCATGTCTCGTTCTTTCGTGTGAAGGGGCTAGGGTTCGTGGGTGAGCACTCCTGGCTTCCCTCGTCTCTCTCGGTCGGGCAACGCAGGATTCCTGCTGCAGTGGGCATTATGCATAGGAAGCACAGCACACACGACTAGATCACCATATCTGCATAAAGGGAAACTACTTCGACGCGATGCATGATCTTGATAAAACTTGTCCGTCCACCGAAGCTCGTATGGTTCTGGATGTTCAACCAACGACAAGTTTAAAGCAACGACTACAGTCTTACTCATGAAATTCATACTGGAATAGAAATTCGTTAACATGACACAACTAGCCGGTCCGACACGCTGCGCATAAAGCATCGGTACCAGGGCAAGGCACGCAATGGGTCCTTCACCATCGCTATCTACATTTTAAAAATGGACAGTAATAGGTCAAATTTTTAGTTTCCCCATGGATTACTGTTCATGTGAATATATAGTTCCAGCCTACTAATCCTAACTCTAAATAAGGACCCGAGGGTGGACAAGGGGAGAGAAAAGATGTGTTAAATATCCCAGTTTTTTTAACATGCATATTTTTTATTCGGTGAAAGCTAAAAGAAGGGGAGAAAATCAGACTATCCGGCACTCTTTAAGCGAAGTACTGTTGATCCAACATGACTGTTCACATCACAGTATTGTTCGCAGACAGGTACTGTTCAAATAAGGTATTGTTCATAGACGGGTACTGTCGGGGATATACCCCGCGGCGTAAACCGGCCGGATGTATAACCCGGCCGGACTTGGCGGTTTATTTGAGATCCCGCTGACACTTGACGATTCACTAGTGACCCGCCCTAACCTGGCGGTTTACAAGCAACCCACCTGGACATTATAACTCACCGGTAACCCGGCGGGCGGGTCAGACGGATGACAAGGCCCAAGGCCCAGAAGGCCGGTTCACGTTTAATGGTGGGCCGGTTTATGAGGAAAGCGTAAGGATTATTCTCCTACAAAGGAAGCAAGACTAGGACTCCACTTGTAATAGAGTAATCCTAGTCCAACTGATGAAAGCACAACCTCATCGTGCTACTAATTTGGCCCGATCTTTCAGGGTACAATGTACTCCTCTGAATTCAGCTGATAAAATCTCCCAATTATGCGAGCAGTACATGTAACCGGAAGATAGGGTAACGACAACCAACAGACAATCCCTCGACACACGAAGAACCTCCTGCTGAAGTAGACTTAACCAGCACGCAACCCGTCGGAAACGACTGACCTCGAGCCAAGTGTAAATTCCACACCGAAAATTTATACAAAATAAATAACAGCGACACCCGAAGACGGCCGCTTCCTGGGCCATACACCACGATGTATAAACTCCAAAATATAACCTGCCTTTACAAAGAGGGTACCATGACTATATATACCAGTACAGCTAGCCGACTCTCACTTGCCTAATAAGTCAAGCAAACAAAAACTTCTTTATCTCTAACTCCCGACCAACACCTAAGGACGAAGTAAATCTGATCACAAGCTTTAACTTAACAAGTAATCATTAAAATTTAAATACTTAAAGTAATTAAACATAATTTCCTGGCAGCCCCCATTCAATGTTTCTCAAGGACAGCAAATCCCACCATTTAAACCAGCTCACATACAAATAAATGTCCGATGGCCTTGATCATGAGAAGTAGTAACCAATTAGGATTCTTCCGTTAGTCTCAATCAAAAGGTATCCTGCCCATGTATACTCTTGTTGTGGACGTGACAACCAAAAGAAACAACCTAGTTGACGCATGCCCTTATCAAACGTGTATGTTTTGGAATTATTTTCTTTCTTTTCTAATATCCAAGCATGAATTGTGTATTTTGGCACGCTGATTTATTGAAAGGGTTTTTGTTTTGCTTGGTTGCATACAGGAGATGAGGGTGACCACGGGGGCGACCGTGGGGGTGATCGTGGCGACGTCCACGGTGACCAGCGCCGCCCGACAGCAACTACGCAGCGTGGAGGGAATCGGTTCTCGGCCCTTGTCGGTTCGGAATCCGATGACTCCGACGAGGATGAAGGTCCAGACGGCGACAGATCTGGTTCGGCGGCGTATTCCCCAACGCCTTCGGACCTCATTTGCGAGTCGCTCCGGGTCAGATATACCGAAGAGGAGGTGGGCGGATTCATAGATGGGATCGTGTCGGCGATTGGTCGTGCTTGGGAGAGTCTCACCAAGGCGGATGGATTGGAGGTTCTCCGGCGAGTGGTGCATCCCCGGACGGCGTCGTCAGCGGCCCGTCCCTGGATGGGTCCTTTACCCAAGGTAAGTGTTCCATCTCTTACTTTAGGTGATTTCATTGGATCTTGGAATTAAAGTGGTCAATCATGGTCACAAGAAAAACCGGCCAGGGCAGCCAGATCGCCATTGCCGGCGGCGTTCGAGCGGCGCAGCAGACGCATTTGAATTTGTTGCTGGGCCATGACGGGCCGAAATATGTAAGTGTGGGCCGGGGTTCAGCTGGGTATGTGGCCCAGGCTGACCTCCACGTGACCGAACAAGTGGGGCAGGCCCAGATCAGGACGCAGGAGGTCGTCTATGATCGATCGTCGCCGCCATATGCATGTCTCGTTCTTTCGTGTGAAGGGGCTAGGGTTCGGCGGGTGAGCACTCCTGGCTTCCCTCGTCTCTCTCTTGGCCGGGCAACGCGGATTCCTGCTGCGGTGGGCATTATGCATAGGAAGCACATCACATACGTCTAGATCACCATATCCGCATAAAGGGAAACTACTTCGACGCGATGTATGATCTTGATAAAACATGTCCGTCCACCAAAGCTCGTATGCTTCTGGATGTTCAATCAACGGCAAGTTTAAAGCAACGACTACAGTCTTACTCATGAAATTCATACTGGAATAGAAATTCATTAACATGACACAACTAGCCGGTCCGACACGCACACGCATAAAGCATCGGTACCAAGGCAAGGCACGCAATGGGTCCTTAACCATCGCTATCACCATTTTAAAAATGGACAGTAATAGGTCAAATTTTTAGTTTCCCCATGGATTACTGTTCATGTGAATATACAGTTCCAGGTACTAATCCTAACTCTATATAAGGACCCGAGGGTGGACAAGGGGAGAGAAGAGATGTGTTAAATATCCCAGTTTTTTTAACATGTGTATTTTTTATTCGATGAAAGCTAAAAGAAGGGGAGAAAATCAGACTATCCGGCACTCTTTAAGCGAAGTACTGTTGATCCAACATGACTGTTCACACCACAGTATTGTTCGCAGACAGGTACTGTTCAAATAAGGTATTGTTCATAGACGGGTACCGTTTAGAAACGGGTACGTGAACCACGTACGCGCACTTTTCATCTCTACTGTTCATTGATGGCGACGGCAAAATGCGCTGTTTCAAAAATAAAAATAAAAACCATAGAAAGGGAATCCTTCTAGTACCTCTGAGATTATCAGCCGGTGAGATTGTTCTCCGCCTACACAGTTAGAACCTTTCATATCTTGACTCAATTATCCACTGTCTGCAACTACATTCATAAGCACCAACGAATTTAACATCAATGTTATTGCTCAATGACTACTATGTCAAGCTTCATCTCAGGCATGAATGACTACATTCAACATCATCTACAATGTCAGAAACCTACTGACAGTCAACATCATATACAATGCCACAAACCTACTGACATGGAAATGCCTGTTGGCACAGCCCCGCATGCGCCGAGCCACATCATCTACAACACTCCAAGAAAACACCTTTGAGAGGGATCGCTACTCGACCGTCAATGTCGTCAGATCCAACCAGGAAGATCAAACTTGTGACAGACAACAAGGCTACAAAGGAAGCAATACTCAGTGCCAAAAAGGAACGGACTAGAGACCAAATGACCAAATCATGGTTCATATCTTCTGTTCTCAAATTAACCATGATACATACAGTATAGATGTTACCCCAATCCTCTTAATGTTTCTCTTCTACTTTGGATGCATCAGATATGCCTACCTAGGAAGCAATCACACATGTAAACATGCATATGAACAGTCACACACCCAAACACAAAAAAGTCTTCTTACAGCATCAGCACACTCGGCGGCTCAGGGCTAACTCACTTTGGAGCTGCACAGAGGGGATGTAGCTGTGGGTTTGGCCCGGATGTTGCTCCCAGGTGTCCCTCTGGGCTGACCTAACACAACCGGGTGGAGAGGTCCACTGGTCAAAACCCGTCCTTAGAAAGTCAAAGGGCTAGATCTCGTGGTCAACCGCTACAGGGTTAGGCGGGACAGGGGCCTTGGGGGTAGCAATGTCACCGGAGTGTCGCACCGGCCCCTCATACATGGGGGCGGTGTTATGGCATGTCTGAAGAGGCGGCACGTGTCTCCAGGGTGTGGCCCCCCTCACGGATGGCGATGACACAGTAGTAGGCGTTCTGCGATAACGGTGCGGCATGAATATTATTAAATACTCGGAGCGCCGATAAAATCATGAGTTTTTACACGACGTGGGCACATGTGCTATAGTAATGATGCTACTTTTTCATAATTTTGGTGATGGATAAGTATCTGAACACTTCCCTCTACGAGGATTGCCCTTCGCATGTCTACGACTATGGCCGGCGGCCTCCGGGGACTAGCATGCCGCCAATCTTGCGTATGCGGCCTCTCACAAGTCTGAAAGTGTTGTGGTGGTTGCAAATGCCCGGCACGCGTCTCCGGGTGTGGCCTCCCTCATGAAAGGCGCCGCGGCCGGCACCTGGAGAGGGGAAACGGACGCGTCGGGTCTACACGAAGGGGATGTAGCTGTGGGTTTGGCCCGGATGTTGCTCCCAGGTGTCCCTCTGGGCTGACCTAACACAACCGGGTGGAGAGGTCCAGTGGTCAAAGCCCGTCCTTGGGAAGTCAAAGGGCTAGATCTCGTGGTCAACCAGTCCAGGGTTAGGCGAGACGGGGGCCCTGGGGATAGCAATGCCACCGGAGCGTCGCACCGGCCCCTCATACATGGGGGGTGGTGTTGTGGCATGTCTGAAGAGGTGGCCTGCGTCTCCGGGGTGTGGCCCCCCTCACGGACGGCGCCGCCGGCGGCACCTGTAGGGGGGGAACGGATGCGTTAGGTCTACACGGAGAGGATGTGGCTGTGGGTTTGGCCCGGATGTTGCTCCCAGGTGTCCCACTAGGCTGACCTAACACAACTGGGTGGAGAGGTCCACTGGTCAAAGCCCGTCCTTGGGAAGTCAAAGGGCTAGATCTCATGGTCAACTGCTCTAGGGTTAGGCGGGATGGGGGGCCTGGGGGGTAGATATGCCACAGGAGCGTCTCACCGGCCCCTCATACATGCGGGGTGGTGTTTTGGCATGTCTGAAGAGGTGGCACGCGTCTCTGGGGTGTGGCCCCCCTCACGGACGGCGATGACATAGTAGTGGACGTTCTGCGGTAACGGTGTGGCGTGAATATTATTAAATACTCGGAGCGCGATAAAATCATGAGTTTTTTACACGACGTGGGCACATGTGCTATAGGAATTATGGCAATTTTCATAATTTTTGGTGATGGAGAAGTATCCGAACACTTCCCTCTACGTGGATTGCCCTTCGCATGTCTACGACTCTGGTCGGCAGCCTCCGGAGGCTAGCAAGACGCCAATCTTGCGTACACGGCCCCTCACAAGTCTGAAAGTGTTGTGGTGGTTGCAAACGCCTGGCACGCATCTCCGGGGTGTGGCCCCCCTCACGGACGGCACCGCCGCCGGCACCTGGAGGGGAAGCAGACGCGTCCGGGTCTACGGAGGGATCTTGCTGTGGGTTTGGCCCGGATGTTGCTCCCAGGTGTCCCTCTGGGCTGACCTACAACAACCGGGTGGAGAGGTCCACTGGTCAAAGCCCGTCTGTGGGAAGTCAAAGGGCTAGATCTCGTGGCCACCCGCTCCAGGATTAGTAGGGACGGGGTCCCTGGGAGGGGGGGTAGCAATGCCACCGGATCGTCACACCGGCCCCTGATACATGCGGGGTGGTGTGGTGGCATATCTGAAGAGGCGACACGCTCCTCCGGGGTGTTGCCCCTCTCACAGACGGTCGTGACACGGGTAAACGTTCTGCAGTATACATATATAGGATCCGGGGTCTGGCCCCCCTCACGGACGGCGATGTCGCCGGCACTTGGAGGGCTGAAACCGACGCGTCGGTAGCTTTCGGAGGGTAGAAATGACAGTGAGTGTTTTAAAAAAATGGTAGGAGTTTTAAAAAATTAAAGTTGATGTTAAAAAATATTGAAAAATAGGTATGCCTACGGCTTGGCCGTCAGCATATGTGGCCATGTGGCAACGACACCGATGCCGACGGCAAAGCGGTCGGCATACTCCGCCTTATCCACACGGGATGCAACCCCCTCCACTCATTCTGCTCATCCCCACGTCGTGAACCCCGCCGCCCCAACCCGTCCCGTCGCCGTCGCCCTAGGCCCCCCAGCCGCGCCGCCGCCGCCGCGCCGCTCCACCCCACCAGCGCCGCCGCCGCTTAGATCCACCCCGACCCCCTTCGCCACCGGCGCCCTCCATCCCGACTCGTGCCGCAGCCGCTACCCTCTCCCCCCTCCTCGTGCCGCCGGCACCACCACCCTCTCTGCCCCCTCCTCATGCCGCCGCCGACCCAGGCCTCCCACGCGCGCTCATCGGCCTGCGTCCACGCCGCCCCAACCTCGCTCCCTCCCTCACAAGGTCGGGCCTCGGCGGATCGGCGCCTCTCGTCAGGCCGACCGGCGCTTGAGCCTCCTCCGCCGACCCCTGCAGTGGCGGCCCCGGCGCCTGTCACCCTTCCCCGGCCCCTGCCCCCTGCCTCCCTGCTCGCCCGCTGCACGGCGCCCAAAACGCCCCCGGTGAGCTTTTTTTGCATTTTGTTACTATTTGTTATGTGCATGGATGCATGGATGAAATTTTGTTAGATGAATTGATGAATATTGGTAGATGGATGGATTGATGAACGTTGTTATGTTTAGTTAGATGGATTTGTGATAGATGGACGGATTAATGAATTTGTTAGATGGATTTGTGATAGATGGATCGATGAAATTTTGTTAGATGGATGTATTGATGAATATTTGTAAGTTTTGTGTTTGGTCATGTTGTTTCATATGACACATTATTTGTCATGTTTAGTGTTAGGTCATTTTGTGTCTCTGGTCTTGGCGTTCCCTTGGTTATCTCATACTTCGGCTTCCCTTCGACTTCTCTCCTCTGCCCTGCTAAGTGTGGCCGCGGGTGCGGCTCTGACTGCCCGTGCACAAGTAAAGGGGTAAAAAAGAGAGCCCCTACTTTTGTACACCGACATGAGCCCCCGGGCCTTGGCCACACATAAGCGCGAAGCGTTGTTGGGTTGGGCCCAGAACGGTGCGCGGGTAGGTGGGGCGGATTTTTACCGTAGTAACTATTTCGTCCGCTGCGCTTCCCCACGACCCGCGTTGAACGCACGATGTGGAGGGTCGTGCGTGACGTGGGGGTCATGTGTGGGGCGGTCTCCGTATGCATGCGTCACATCACAGTTAATGGGAAAACAGGCGGCCCACGCCTTCCCTGTAAAAAGGAATAATCGCGGTCGCGCTGCTCATCCCCCCCCCCCCCACGCGCCTTCTCCAATGTCGGCACCGCCGCTCCTCTCTCCTTCCTTATCAAGCTTTCGCCCTTGCTCGCCGTTGCTGCACCTCCGCTGTCCTCCATCCTTTGCCTCTCGCAGCCGCCATGGCCCCGAAAACCAACAAAGGCAAGGGAGTGGCCAAGGACGCAGGGACGAAGGAGCCGCCGGAGAGCGATTTGGCAGGGCGGCGGACGCAGCACGCCTACTTCCCCTCGACGGTCGACGCGGTCGAACTCCGGGACTACTTCAGGCCCCTGTGGGGGTGCCAGACGGGGGGGAGACGACGGGACACCCAGCCACGCATGTCATCCCCGCCAATTGCACCGAGGCCGCCCTGAATCGGTATCCGTTCTTCTCGACTATTTTTCTTGCGGCCTATGCCCCCCTTTCTCCGATTTATTCAATGATGTCATGCACAAATTTGGTTTCCACCTCCTGGATTTCACCCCAAATGTCGTGGCGTGCATGGCTCTTTTCGCCCATCTCTGTGAGGGCTTCGCCGGAGTTCTTCCCAACACGGCGCTCTTCCGCCATTATTTTTACCCTCGCATCCAGAAGGGAGGCGCCATCTCTGGTTGCGTCGCCTGGATCCCAAGGACCAAAGGGACATACCAGGAGGGCGCCCAGAAGGAGAGGTGGGAAGAATGGCGGGGCTGATGGTGCTGGATTGAGGAGGAGGACCCACAAGAGTTCTGTCGGGTCCGCCAGGCGCCGCCAGTTCACAGGAATGATTGGGGCGACGTCGACGCCTGTGATGACAAGCTCAAGGTCGCCACCATCAGGATCAACCGCCTCACCGTTGCCGGGCTCACCCTGGAGATGATTGGGGTGGACTTCCTCCGCCGCCAAATCCTCTGCACAACAAGGGGAGGCCGGCCTGGCTCTTCCAGAATGCGGCAGACATCATGAGGATTTGCCCTGGCCTCAACCACAACTTCACTGTGATGGGGCACGCCCACCATTGCCAGCGGCTATTCGAGCTCGACGTGAACCGCGACGGCAAGGCCGAAAGGTCCGGCAAGGCTGCGAAGGCCGGCAAGATCGCCAAGGGGCCCTTGTTTCGGTTGCCAGCGGGGGTGGTCCCACTAAGCAACAACTCGCACCGGACCGACATCATTGCCATGATGCCGGACTGCAATGCGCACGGTCCCGTCCCAAATTGGGCCGAGCCGCCGGCGGATCAGGTGTAGGAGTTCTTTGATACTTTGGCGGAGAAGTATGTCCGCGACGAGCCGCGGATCATCCAGGACACCATCCAGGCGGAGTTGGACTATATCGCCGCCAGGGCAGTGGAGGCGGAGCTCGCCAGGGAGGTCGGAAGCGCAGGCGGCATGGAGGACGAGGCCGCGACGGCTGCGGAGGAGAGGGAGCTCGCCCAGTGGGTGGAGTCTGCTGGGAAGGCCAGCAGCGCTGGCACCAAGGCCCCTCTCATTGAAGATGTGGTCGACGAGTCGTCGTCGGGGGAGGCCGAGGCTGTCGACCCTACGATCACGGGGAGAGGGCGAGTCCTGTAACGGGCCAGCTCCGGCCAGCCAGTTCGGCCTGGCAGGGCTGCGCAACTGCAGTAGACCCAGGATGGGTCTGTGCGCCAGACAAAGGCCGCGGCGGCGAGGAGTTGGTGAAGGCCGCGGTGGCGAAGAAGAAGGCAACTGCTTCTTCGTCATTCAAGCGTGGCCAGACTCCACCTTCTTCCCCTCCTCCGGCAGACGTCGACCCGGAGGTCATCTTTGACTTTGGGTCCCTCAGCCCAAGGAGGAAGTGGAAGGCAGCGAGAGGAGGAGGTGGAGGATGAGTAAGTATCTTGTTCCCTTTTGTCATCTCCGGCTCCTCAGGCTGTGCCGCTTATCTTGATTTATTTTCATCTTTGCAGGGATGCGGAGACGCTGGCCCAGAGGGTGAAGAGGGCCAAGTCCTCGGTGGGCGGCCAGCCCCCGGCGGGCACTTCGAGGGTGCCACTGGTGGTGGTGAGCAGCCCGGACAGCAGCCGCCGAAGCAGCCCCCAGCGTAAGTTCGCCACTCGCCCCTCGTCGACGCGTGTTGGGGGTATGATCCATCGGCACTGACCTTGCCGAGATCGCAGGAGGAGGACAGCAGCAGGAGGAGCCACTGAGGGCCACCCCCAACGCGCCACCCCCATCGACCACTCCGCCCCGAGGGGCGTCCCAGGCAAGGGCGCCAAGCACCGATCCCATGCACACGGAGGAGGAGGAGGCAAACTTGGGCGCCGGCGGCTCCACCTCGGCGCCAGATGTTGGCGAGAAAGGGGCTACTTCTTCCCAGCCTGACACGGGTACGTCGTTTGCCTCCCATCCCTGCCATTTCTTCTTCTTGAGTCTTGGTCTTGGCTCCGCCTCATCCCCTTCCCGATATCCAGATCCTCCCTGGCGGACCAGGAGGACATAGACACCGTCATTGAGGATGTCGCCAAGGACGCCGCGGCGGAGGCCGAGAAGATCGCCGCCGAGGAGGCCGCCGAGGAGGCCGCCAAGGAGTCTGTCGGGGAGCCCGGCATGGCCGCTGCCGAAGAGACCGGCAAGGGGCCCGCCAAGGCCGCTGCCGAGGAGGAGGTGGTTGACGACCAACCTTCCTCCTCCGCTGCCTCTGGCTCCGGCTAGTACCTGAAGGTGAGTGACGACATGTTCGTCCACCTCCCAGAGACGGGCGAGCACCGGTGCCCACCGAGGAGAGGTGTTTGACGATGAGGTGCTTGCCGCCGTCGGGCTCGAGGTTGTCGATGAACCCGGCGTGGGTGGCGACGGTTCCTAGGGAGAGCGGCTCCTTGAGGCCATGGGTGCCAACTTCCGGAAGCTCCAGGCGCTCCACCGCGCCTTCCTGGACAAGGCCAAGTCCAGGATGGCAGTGGTGGACAAGGCAGAGGCAGACCTCGAGGGGCGCGTCGCCGAGACGCAGGCTTGGTTCCGCCAGGCCTGCGAGGAGCTGAAGACCGCCCAGGACGAGCTGGTCGAGCGCAAGGTGGAGATCACCATGAAGCAGGCCGACATCGAGAAGGCCCATGAGACGGTGAAGAACCAGGTCGCCAAGGATGAGGCCGCTCGGTCCCAGCATCAGGACGCGCTGAACTCCTAGGAGGAGGACCTTGCCGCGCGTGAGGAGAAGCTCGCTGCAACGCTCCGCGGCAAGGACGAGGAGGTGGAGAAGTTCGTCGTGCAGCAGACCCAGGAGCTGGAGCAGAGGCACAAGGAGGCACTCAATGCCCAGGCTCTGGTTCATGCCGGCAAGGTGAAGGAGCTGGAGGTGGAGCGTGACGAGCTAAAGAAGTAGGCCCTAGAACTGACGGGGGAGAGGGACGCGGCCAACGGCGCCTTAGCCGATGCACAGGCCGCGGTCCTCAGCAAGGTCGGGCTACTCTCCACGGCCAACGAGTCCATCAAGGGCCTGAAGCTGAAGCTAGAGGACCTTGAGGAGACGCTCTCGGAGGCCAAGGCCCGGGAAGGGACCCTGGCCAAGGATCTGGAGGCCGAGAAGGAGCCGCGGAAGAACGAAGCCGCCAACCACAGGGAGTTCATGGAGGGCGACGTCGCCGGCAGGATCACCGTGAAGCTGGCTGCCATGGGGATGCCAAACGTGAGGTACACCCCAGAGCGCAACATGAGCCCCAACGCCAAGCGGACCCTGTTCTTCGAGGGTGTCCTCGGGGACCTGGAGCAGTTTCGCTCCAACAGGGCGGCCTCTCTGGCTGATGAGGCCCGAAAGCTTTGCCGGGGTGCCATGACCAAGGTCCTCACCAAGGTGGCGCACTGGAACCCCACCCTCGACTTCGACACCGCGCTGGAGAGCTTGCCGGTGGATGCGGACCTCGCGACGCTCGAGGAGCGTTTCAAGCCCATCATCAGCCGCATCGACGGAATCCAGAGGGTGGAGGGCCTGCATAGGGACTAGGCACCCCGTTTTTTACCGCCGCTGTGAGTTCAAGACCAAGACAATTTCTATCTTTAGTTAGAACGGCAGCAACAACTTGATGTAATATAACTCTGCAGTACTTTTAGAAACGATGCATGTTATTTTCCTGTTTGATCTTCCTTCGTATGTCCACCCTACATTAGTCGGGTAGGCTTGCCGGCGCGTAAACCCAGGCCGCCGCGCCGTGAGGACGGATCTCCAATGGCCTATCGGGTGTGCTTGCTGCCAGGCGAACCACCTTACCGCTCTCAACGCAGCCGCTCGAACTGTCGAGCTTGACTCGAGTCAGAATCGAGAGCGTTGCCAATTGCGGAAGACTACCCTGCCGTTCTCGACGCGGCAGCTTAAGCTGTTGAGTGGACTCGAAACAGAGCAAGGGCGTTGCCAATAGCGGAAGGGCCCCTTTGCCTGCAGGTTTTCCATACACAGGGCAGGACCTCCGAGGACGATAACCTTATATATGAAAATAAATTGCACAAGGCTTTGCATGACTTAGCTTTTCTGTTGTTGCCCGGGCGCCCACCGCGTCTGCAGATGGTGTCGTCAAGCTCGGTCGTCTTCTTCCTTGGAACGACGGCCACGATGAAGCTGCTGCTCCGATCAGATCAGATTTCCACAACTGAGCCCCTTACCTGGCGCGTCAAAGATGTTGGGGGAATCGACACCTATGGAATCACTGGGATCCCTTCTACGGTTGGCGTGTGCGAGATTGTGCAAAGAGGGGTCTGACAGGAAGCACACGAATCGTTTATCCAGGTTCGGGCCGCGGAGATGCGTAATACCCTAGTCCTGCTTTGGTGGATGTATTTGAGTGTTCTTGTGTTCTTGAGCTAGCTAGGGGCCGGGGGCAACTTGCCCAAAAGATCCGTATCCTCCTCCTGGTCGCCTCGGGCCTCCTTTTATAGGCAAAAGGGGGTCCATATGATTTATTTATTTATTTTTGTCTGGAATAACATTTTCTCATCTTTTGTTGGTCGTGTATGTCACTGATTTTCTGTCAGTGAGATTGTTTTCCACCTTTCTTGCCTTGACTCAAACATCCACCGTCTCTAGCTATGTTCGGAAATTTGAAGCGGCAATGGATTTAATGGCAAGCTTCATCTCTTGCCTGAATGTCCAACTACATTCAGCTTCATCTACAATGTCATAAACCTACTGAAATTGGGAAATACCTCCAAGAGAACACCTTCCAAGAGGAGATTGATACTCGACCGTCAAATATCGACGGATCCAACCAGGAGAGAAAACTTGTGGTCAACAAACAAAGGCGAAGGAAGCAATAATTAGTGCCAAAAAAGGGACAAGAAAAGCACATAACCAAATCATGATCCATTCCTTCAGTTCCCATACATACAGTATATATATGTTATGTTACACACACCTGTTCCTCCAATTTCCTCTCTCTCTCTCTCTCTCTCTCTGTTTCTCTTCTACTTTCCGTGCGTCAGATATGCCTACCTAGGAAGGAATCACACATGTATACACCCCCCAAAAAAAACGCCTTCCAATAGCTCAGGGCAAACTCACTTTGGAGCTGCACTAGTGTGGATGCTGGGCCAGCAAGACCACCTGCCAAGCCTCACATGCCTCCTCGCATCTAGACGAAGCAAAACGTACAAGACGACCCGGTAACCGATCGCCATCAGGAACAAAACAAGGAGATTCATCCACTTGGCACCTGTCGATGATGATATGCCATACGAGCCTCGGACAGCCTGCGCGCCGGGTATCGTCCTCGTGGCCCCGACTGCAAATGATGTATCGACATACTCGTTCTCGACCAAGCCCTACAGCAGCATTGCTCGTTAGCACACCTGACCCGGTCGAAGCAAGATGGGCATAGGGTTTATGTAGGTCACATAAGATGGCCATATATAACTTACCTGGACGGCGTATGTGTGGAATGAAATGTAGGACAGCGGATAGCTCCACACGGGCGCTGGTATCGCGTCTCGGATCCGAAAATACCCAGCCACCAGCATCATGATAACCTGAAGTAGCCATGGTTATTTAATGTTGGTTCATAAAATATTTGTGCCCACTTGAAAGAAGACCAAGATGGAAACCTACATATAAGCAGATCAGGGTTAAGGTGCACTTATAAGTCTCAAGCCAGATGTACGCAACAATCATCATAAGTGCCTCGTTAGCCAACAGGCACATAAAGATGGTGATTATAAAGTACATAAGGAAGCTGAACTCATTCCTGAGGCCAACCAGGAAGTAGAAAACCAACGATGACGAAATGGACACCAGAAATAGGAAGGGATGCTGGATAGGAAGTGGCCTAGTAGGAAAACCAATGTCCCCAGAATGCCGATTTGAATCCTCGTGGGAATATATCTGCACAGGAGGGAACAGTACGTTATTATCTTACACACAGTACCTGATGTGATGTGTTGATATTATTTTGGTGTTTATTGTTTTTGCACCAAAAGGATTATGTAGTGAATAATAAGATATCATTCAGGAATAAATCACATATTTTACAATTAATGTCACGGTTCCACTTTAAAGACTGAAAAGAGCCAACCTTGATTTCATCAATATGAGCAGGTACTCCACAAACACTCAGAAGGATGAGAAATGAAACAAAAATAAATATCGCAGAAATCCTAACCTGTCAAAACAAAGTGAACTTTGAGGATCATCAAATCA
This sequence comes from Aegilops bicornis, assembly GCA_021605145.1. Classification (NCBI taxonomy): domain Eukaryota; kingdom Viridiplantae; phylum Streptophyta; class Magnoliopsida; order Poales; family Poaceae; genus Aegilops; species Aegilops bicornis. The sequence continues at coordinate 801,610,158 of CM038673.1, forward strand.
TAAGTACATTTAATTTACTTGATAAATAAAAGTATCCAGTAAATTGAAATATAATAATGTAGTGACACTAACCACTACAGATGACAGTGAATGACCAATGTCAATAAATATGGTGCCGATTGAGAGGGCAAGCAGCATATACAAGACAAGCCTGCTCCAGAAGTACTTCCAGTCTCTTGACATAATTAGCAATGATCTCCAAGTGAGAATCCCAATTCTTGCTGCATCACTGGCCCTGCCTTTACTTTTCAAGTAAGGACCTTCCTGCATCACACCATGTAGACAATAGTTTATTCATTGTTATGGATACTGCAGTGTCCTATTTCTCAATCTAACATGGTTGATTGTAGAATTCCTACTCTATGATCGGTGACAAGAATATTAGTATCAATTGTGTGTTTGTGGAAGGGGTGACATAGATGGCATTTTCATTACTCTAGGGTGTAGAGCAGTAGTACCTTCTCAATCAATTTTGCAATCATCGCTTCAACAGCGGCAGATTCAGCCGATGATTTGTATGTTGCTTCTAGTGTCCGTATTGCTACAGCAGTGTCCATGCTCACTGAAGAGAAATCGCCTTGATCATCCTGTTAATAACTACAAAGCTTTTTATCTCTCACAACAAAGGAACATTTTGCCATCAACTTGACTAAAATGACTGAAGATAATATCAGAAATTATGTCAGAGTAAAATCAAAAGATACCTGCAGATTTTTGCACATGGCTATGATTCTGTCGAAGTCGGTATTGATTGCCCTCAAGAAGTGATCAGATGGACTTTGCATGATTGGACATGGAAACCCAGCATTTGAGAAGTGCTACAACAGAACAAGACCAAGTAAGAGGAGTACAGAAAGCCATTACAGAAAGCCATAGGATGAGATATGGAAAACAGGACCATGTACAACAGGAATAACGCTGCAGCAACATGGATCATACAAGAAAAGGGACACTGTTAACATGAATATAAAGTTTTTAAAAGAAATATACGTGTGGATACTACTTTGCGCAGACTTATTTATTCCTAACAATGCAACTTGGGCATAGACAACGGGTGATTCAGTGGATGAAGCAAATAGCATCCCACTCGATTAACAACTCATGCGATGTTAGAGTAGCTGAAGGGACCCCTGTATCTCGTCTAAAAAAATGAAGTTACTCTGTCCGCATAACTGGATACCATCGTTTCACTCGTGATAGATTTAAATTGGTAATGCATGTAAAATGTTCTTGAGCAGAGTTAAGAATTAATACTACAGAGGAACACTCATTCACCTGCAGGCAAGCCAATGTTTCCCCAAAGAAGAGGGTATTCCCATTTGAAAGCAAGCAAATCCGATCGAAAAGTCCAAAAACCTCCGTGCTACTTTGATACATTGTGAAGATGACTGTGCACCCAGTGCTGGCAAGTTTCTTCAGTGTTACCATCAAGAGTAGTGCAGAAACACTGTATCAAAAGAAACAAAAAGAGAAGTTAGTTACATGGTGCAATTTACTCTGTACTCTGTACCTCGCCCTCTTGCTCATTGTGTCTCTGGTCTTGGCGTTCCCTTGGTTATCTCGTACTCTGGTTTCCCTCCGGCTTCTCTCCTCTGCCCTGCTAAGTGTGGCCGCGGGTGCGGCTCTGACTGCCCGTGCACAAGTAAAGGGGTCAAAAGGAGATCCCCTACTTTTGTACACCAACAGGAGCCCCCGGGCCTGGGCTACACATAAGCGCTAAGCGTTGTTGGGCTGGGCCCAGAACGGTGCGCGGGCAGGTGGGCGGATTTTTACCATAGTAACTGTTTCGTCCGCTGCGCTTCCCCACGACCCGCGTTGAACGCGTGATGTGGAGGGTCGTGCGTGACATGGGGGTCATGTGTGGGGCGGTCTCCGAACGCATGCGTCACTTCGCAGTTAATGGTAAAAGAGGCGGCCCATGACTTCCCCGTAAAAGGAATAATCTCGGTAGCGATGCTCATTTTACCCCCCGTGTGTGCCTTCTCCAATTTCGGAACCGCCGCTCCTCTCTCCTTCCTTCTCAAGATCTCGTCCTTGCTCGCCATTGCCGCACCTCCGTTGTCCTCCATCCTTTGCCTCTCACAGCCGCCATGGCCCCTAAAACCAACAAAGGCAAGGGAGTGGCCAGAGGATTTGAGGGAGCCGCCGGAGAGCGAAGTTGGCGGCCTTGGCGGACGCAGCATACCTACTTACCCTCGGCAGTCGACGCGATCAACTCCAGGACTACTTCAGGCCCTGTTGGGGTGCAAGATGGCGGAGACGCCGGGGCACCCAGCCACGCGTGTCATCCCCGCCAATTGCACCGAGCCGCCAATCGATATCCGTTCTTCGTCCACTATTTTCTTGCGGGCTCTGCCCCCCTTTCTATGATTTGATCAATGATGTCATGCACACATTTGGTTTCCACCTCCTAGATTTCACCCCAAATGTCGTGGCGTGCATGGCTCTTTTCGCCCATCTCTATGAGGGCTTCAGGAGTTCTTCCCAACACGGTGCTCTTCTGCCATTATTTTTACCCTCGCATCCGGAAGGGAGGCACCATCTCTGGTTCGTCGCCTGGATCCCAAGGACCAAAGGACATACCGGGCGCCCAGAAGGAGAGGTGGGAATAATGGCGGGGCCGATGGTGCTTGAGTGAGGAGGTGGACCCGGAGGACTTCTGCCGGGTCCATCAGGTGTTTGCTGGTTCGCGAGGAGCGATTGGGCGGCGTTGGCGCCCGGGATGACAAGCTCAAGGCCGCCACAGCCAGGATCAACCGCCTCACCGTTGCGGGCTCACCACAGAGATGGTTGGGGTGGACTTCCTCTGCCGCCGAATCACTCCTTTGCACAACAAGGGAGGTCGGCTGGCTCTTCCGAGCAGTAGACATCATGAGGCTTTGCCTGGCCTCAACCACAACTTCACTGTGATGGGGCACGCCCACCTTTGCCAGCGGCTATTCCAGCTCGGCGTGAACAGCGACGGCAAGGCCGAAAGGTCCGACAAGGCTGTGAAGGCCGGCAAGGTCGCCAAGGGGCCCTTGTTTAGGTTGCCAGCGGGGGTGGTCCCACTGAGCAACAACTCGCGCCGGACCGACATCATTGCCATGACGCCGGACTACAATGCGCACGGTCCCATCCCAAATTGGGCCGAGCCGCCGGTAGATCAGGTGTAGGTGTTCTTTGATACTTCGGTGGAGAAGTATGTCGCCACGAGCAGCGGCTCATCGAGGACACCACCTAAGCGAAATGGACTACATCACCGCCAGGGCGGTGGAGGCGGAGCTCACTAGAGAGGCCGGCAGCACCGGCGGCGTGGAGGACGAAGCCGCGACGGCTATGGAGGAGAGGGAGCTCGCCCAGTGGATGGAGTCCGCTGGGGAGGCCAGCAGCGCCGGCACCGAGGCCCCTCTGATTGAAGATGTGGTCGACGAGTTCGGCCCGGCAGGGCTGCGCAAGTGCAGCAGACCCAAGAGGGGTCCGTCATGAGACAAAAGACCACGCGGCGAGGAAGTTGGTAAAGGCCGCGGTGGCGAAGAAGAAGGCAACTGCCTCTTGGCATCCAAGCGTGGCAGACTCCACCATTTCTCCTCCTCCGACAGACGTCGACGTGGAGGTCATCTTTGACTTTGGGTCCCTCAGCCCAAGGAGGAAGAGGAAGGCACCAGAGGAGGAGGTGGTGGATGAGTAAGTATCGGGTTCGCTTTTGTCTTCTCCGGCTCCTCGGGCTGTGCGCTTATCTTGATTTATTTTCATCTTTGCAGGGATGTGGAGACACTGGCCCCTCGTCGACGCGTGTGGTGGTGAGCAGCCCGCACTGCAGCCCCCGGCGCCCTCGAAGTGCCTGCCGGGGGCTGTGGCCCCGCTGATGCCCTCGGCAAGGGATTGCCGGTCCCCCGACAAGGGTCTTGCTGTGGCGTCGTGGTCGTCCCCAGCAAGGGTCTTGCCGGGGTCTTGTTGACTTCCCTGGCTAGGAGCCCGCCGAGGGTCGTCGTCTTCTGGTCCTCAACTGATGTTGTGTGTTCATGATCTTGACAAAGATTTGCATGCTACCACGGAGATGCCTCCCGAGCCTTGGTCCCAACGTAGTTGATGGTGTTGGTGCCCTTGGGCTCAAGGGAGGCGCACTTCGTTGGCGTCAGGCATGTCGCCCCGGCAAGGTTCTTGCCGGGGCTCTGGCCAAATCTGGCAAAGGTCTTGCTGGGGAGTCCACCTCGCCCTCTTGCTCTTGTGTCTCTGGTCTCGGCGTTCCCTTGGTTATCTCGTACTCGGCTTCTCTCCTCTGCCACCTGCTAATTGTGGCCCGGGTGTGGCTCGACTGCCCATGCACAAGTAAAGGGGTCAAAAGGAGAGCCCCTACTTTGTAAACCAACAACCGGAGTCTTCACGGAAGGAGAAAATAAATTAGACTACTACGGAAGGGTAGGAAAAATATACGATCTTACATTCAAAGCGTGGCCGCGAACACCTAAGTCTCACTCTCTTCAAATGCCGATGGTTCGACCCCAAAAGGGTTTGAGACATCGCCTTCATTAGTTTAGTTGAAGTTAAACCATCAACCGTCTATGCTGGAGCTGATCTCTTTATCGCCGCTACCCAGGCCACACAAGTATATTATCTGCCTTACCCATGCCGGAAAAGAGTACCTAAAGGGTTGGGAAGTTCTGTTCAAGGTGTCGCCACATGGTAAGCTACCGGACCCGAGCGATGATGATTACTACAACATAAACCCCATGACATACGAGGGAGTGTTCTTTCAAGAGGAACATGATGAGTCCGAAACAAGGAGGATGATGACTTGAGTTATGTTGACCTAGACCCAAACTACGACGACACACAGTTGATGGTGAGGCAGTTGTGAATCAAAGAGACATAATTATGCTTGAAAAGTTAAATGAAGACATTGACGATGAGGAAGAGCCTCCACCTCCGTCAGACAACGAAGAAGATATGCCTCGACAAATAGATTACAATAGTGATGATTCATATGGGTTCTAAAACATGTAAATTCTTTTAATGATCATTACAATAGTATGCTTAATGTGCTCTTCTGTTATTAATGTTCTTTCATGTATGCTTTATGTGCTCTTACATTATTAATGTTCTTTCTTGTATGCTTGTTTATTTGATATCCTTACTAATTGTTTATTCTCCTCTCAATGCATGTTTGCTAATCATGGGCAAGACCAAGCGTGGCCAGTTTCCTCGATAAATTCAAAGGACTTACTCGGGTGGGCAGGCCCACAAGGTTCCCTCCCGACTACGCGAGGATGACACCTCACCGGGTGGTGGTGGGGTCAGGGGAGGAGACCCTAGAGGTGGAGGGGGTGGTGGAGTTCCCTAGAGGAGGAGGAGGTGGGGGGAGAGGCACCCGTGGCAAAAAACTCCGGGCCATGTCCGAAATAGGAGGGTCTTCTTCGATGCCCTCCTATATTGAGGCACCTTCGAGTCTGAGGAGGAGGAGTATGTCCTGATGGTGAGAAGGAGGAGGCCGAGGAGGAGGAGGCCGAGGAGGAGGAGGACGGTGATGAGGAGGCGAGGAGGGTGGTGGAGGAGATTGACCCCAAGTTACAGGATGACTTGCCACCGGGTGCTCGAAAGGGTGGCTGCATGGTAGTGCCGAAGTACCTAAACCACCTTCTATCTCGAGGCACACAAGTGTCTCATTGAACCTCTTGGAGACAGAGTAAGTGCCTCTCAATTATATTTTCAACACATGACAACATTTTCTTATTGTACACATGGCAATCCTTTGATTCTTTTTGCGAGGCTGGATCCTTCACGGAAAGGGCCATAAACCCGAGCGGCCTTATGACTGTCCTGTTGAAGGAGTTTTGGCTGGGCCTATTCTGTCCGGGGCCAGACAGGGACCCGCAGCTGCGGGTTTTGGCCACGAGCTGGGCCCACTACGACGCTTACAGCCACGCGGAGTATGGGACGGCCGCTAAGGCCGTGATCACCAAATTTTGGGTAAGTTCTGTTCTGAATCACTTGTCTTCAGTTTTGTTCATAGTTTATCATTGAATCAATCAACTCATGCCTTGTTTGCTTCTGGTTTTACGCATGATTGCAACAACTCTGTAGAGTTCTTGACGAGCACAAGGCCAGAGCTGACGTGGTCTTCTTTGGCGGCTGCGAAGAAGAAAGCTCGTCGATTCTGCGATCTGAGGTGCGCTGGGTTGCCGTCTCGCAGTACTACCACATCTACCTTCATCAAAAGATGACCAAAACTAAAGTGCAGAGGCAACGACTTACCTTGAACGAGGGAGCAGTTCATGAAGGTAACTATTGATGACTTTTCATTGTTTCAAGCAGTCAATTATATGTTTCGTGCTCACATGTCATGCTTCCAAAATTTGCATAGGTTATTCTCGTTGGTGCTATGGAAAGGATGACGGATGGGCGAGTTTGGTGGATAGGTGGCTCGGCGATGATGCAGAGTTTGCTGCCAAGAGCAGCAAGGCCGGGCTGACCGTGGAAAAGACAGACGCACTTCCAAGGAAAGCAGGAACCACTGGGCTTCAAGGCCATGAAGGTATATCTATATGCATGATCCATTTTTGTTCTTCTTTACCATCATGTTCTTATGTTTGGCTAACTTCTGTTTGACGTTGCAGGAGGACAAGTTTAAGAGGCCGCTCTCGGACATTGAGTCGTGGAAGCTGGCCCGCGAGCGGAGTGATCGAAAGGACGGCGAGAGCCAGTACTACGGCAAGACCAAGGAGCACTTGGAGTCTTAAACTCAGCAGTTTCAGAGGTTGCATCCGCCTGGTCCGGATGCTCCTCACGTCATCCAGTCTCAGATCGACGACACGGCGGTGGTGGCCATCCAGGGGAAGTCCCATGGCCGGTGTCCGTGTTTTGATGGCCTGATCACTCCTTCGGTCTCGTACACACGGCTTCTGGCTACCAACCCAAGCCCGTTAGAGAGTACGGGGTGTTCGCAGCCTCCCTTAGCCGCCAAAGATGATGTAAGTACTTCCCCTTTATCTTCTTTCTCTCTAACTTTCTCAGTTTATTTTCAGCATTGCTCACTTAGAAACAACCTATATTTTGTAGGCATATAAGGCCTTTGTCGAGCATAGGAGTCTCGAGGTGCGGGAGTACTTACAGCAGTGAAGGCAAACCATGATTTCAACCGTCAGATGATGACGGTTAGTTTTGCCCTCTTAAAACAAAGCTAAATTTTTGCACTTTCATTCCTTCTGACCTTCTAGTTTGCTTGTTTAACTAATATCCGAGCTATGTTGGCGTCTTGGAGTAACCGCACTGATCCACCACAAATGGGACCCCCACCACCACCTGCGGGAGAACGCCCCCACGTGCCTACGTTCGATGAATGGGTGGCACTAGGCAGTGATAGTCCGGTTAGTACATTTGCCTAACTACTGACAAACTAGTTCTCGTTCATTCAACACTATCATATCATATTTACCGTTAGAATCTTCTCTCAAACATGTAGGGGACCGGTGGCTCGACTCCTGCTTCGTCGACCCCAGTCACTCCGATCTGGCAGAGTGGTGGTGGTCATGGCGGTGGCGGTTTTGGCGAAGGTGGTCTTGGCGGTGGTGGTTTTGGCAGAGGTGGTCTTGGCGGTGGTGTTTTTGGCGGAGGTGGTCTTGGCGGTGGTGGTTTTGGCGGCGGTGGTCTTGCTTGATGTCGATGATGATACCCGTGCATGTGGCCGTCGTGCCATACCTTTCATGTTCCTACTTGTTAGTTTCTTTAGATGACGATGATGATGTTCCATGTCTTGCACTACTTATGTTGATCAACTTTCGCCGATGATGATCTTTAGATGATGAACTTGAGTATGTTTAAATGATGATGTTGAACTTGAGTATGTTTAGATGATGAACTGTCATATTTCTGCATAATCCAAAATTTTCTGGTTTGAAATGCTGTCAAAATGAATTGAAACAGTGAAAACAGGAAAAAATAGCACAAAGCCGTCGACATAGATATGCCTAGGGCTGCCCAGTGGCCGCCACGTGGCAGGGATATGCCGACGACTTAAGCCGTCGGCATACCCCTGCTGCCAGGAGTCACCAGAGGCTGCCACGTGCCAGGATTTCCATCTATGCCGACGGCTTGGCCGTCGGCATACCTCTGCCACGCGGCATCCCGTGATTCGTCAGTGCTTTTGAAGGCGCCGTCCGTTGCCGTCAGGTGAAAATCACTGCCGACGGCTAAACTATGTCGACGGCCGTACGAAAGCCATCGGCATAGGCCCCTTAATGAAAAATTCTCTTTTTTGTTTCTTCCAAACAAGAGAACATTTGACCTTTGCAGATAAACTATACACAAGTAGGTGCAACCTGAACTTTGCCTTGGTAGATATGTGATTTTCCAAACGAGTCTTATTCATAACCAATGGTGGGCGTACAACATAAATGCATTGGATGCACAACATAGTAATACTATGTAATATGCTGTAGTGAAGGGAATAGTAGCAAATTAAACACAGTATCAAATGCTAAGTCGAGGCACTCGCACACAATACATGCATGCAGCCTGACCGGCATTGACTTATTGAACATAGAGCAGTAAATATAACAATGGCATCGCAGGCATGCTCATGGACACCCTCAAATCCACGCATGTCGATGCGTTCCTGCATGGTCGATCACTCGCAGTAGATCCTGCAGAGGTTTGTGCACTCAGGAGTGCACAAGTCGGTTTGGATGAGGAAGCAGTAGTTGCACAGGGTGGGAAAGATGTTGCAGAAGCTGTTGCAGAAGTAGGGGCCCTGCGCATTGCACGCCTGGGCACATCCCGGCCCGCACTGGTCGCATGGTATCTCCTGCGCGGCCGCCGGCACGTGCAACTGGATCATCAGGACCAGCACGACACAGACGGCAGCAGTCACCTTGAGAGGCGCCATTTGTTGGGCTGGATATGGATATGATGGCTGTGTTAGATCGAATTCCTAGCTGGAGTAGATAGGTATTTATAGGCGTGCGCAGCATCCTTCTTGGATATGGATAGCAAAGTCTGCTCCTATGAATGAGACTAGCTATAACATACACGTTACTCTAGGCTATGTTACTACAACCTCCATCCTGGTTTATTGGCCTCCTTTGTAATTTGTGCTAAATTTTGACTAAAGATAACTGACAAAATGCTAGTGGATGTCAAACAAAAAATTATATCGTTAGATTCGTATCTGAACATAATTCTCAATAATATAATTGTTTATGACATGCATGAACATTTTTTGTTAAACTTATTGTCAAAATTTGGCAAAAAATACAATAGGAACCAATAAACCAGGACGGGGTAGTACCTCTATAATGGATAGTAACATATGTGTGATGTCGTGCAAAGTTTCATTCTAATTCAACTTTCAATTTCTCCTGATCAAGACGCCTCACGTTATACATAAACAGTGACGAGCGAAACTGCCTTAACTTGAATCAGACCAACGTCGTGTATGTCATGGTGGTCGACCGTACAAATAGAACTAGTGTTGGCCATATCATCCTCTCCCCCTTGACACGAAACCCTCCTCAGTTTCAAGTCTATCTTCCCAGCATATGCATCCGCAAAAGGTCTGGAGGCCAAAAATATCAATCCTAACTGGAAGAAAACAATTTTACCGTGAACAACCTTTGCTCTGAGTATCAACATATGAAAGCACAACATCGTCGTGCTACTGATTTGGCCTGATATTTCACGATACGATGAACTCCTCCGAATTCAGCTGATAAAATTTCCCAATTACACGAGCAGTACACATAACCTGAAGATGGGGTAACGACAACCAATAGACAATCCCTCGACCCAAGACCCTCCCGTCTAACTCGACGTAACCAGCACGCAACCCGTTGAAAATGACAGACCTCGAGCGAAGTCGACCCTTTCATAAAAAAGAAAAATCACCATCATAATGTTAAGTTAATTGTCTCCTGTCCGTCCATGATTTTCCCAACAGTATAGAACACACATGCATATGCATAGGAAGCACATCACACACGACTAGATCACCATATCTGCATAAGGTGAAACTACTTCGACGCGATGCATGATCTTGATAAAACTTGCCCTTCCACCAAAGCTTGTATGGTTCTGGATGTTCAATCAATGGCAAGTTCAAAGCATCAACTCACAAAATTCATATTGGAATAGCAATTCATTAACGTGGCACAACTAGCTGGTCCGACACGCTGCGCATAAAGCATTGGTACCAAGGCAAGGCACGCAATGGATCCTTCTCCATCACCATCACCATTTGTGAACTACAACCTTTTCTCATGATAAATAAAAACATCAATAGAAACTAGAAGAAAAACAAATTTAAGCGTGAACAACCTTTGCTCCGAATACCAACTGATGAAAGCACAACCTCGTCGTGCTACTGATTTGGCCCGATCTTTCACGACACAATGAACTCCTACAAATTCAGCTGATAAAATCTCCCAATTACGCGAGCAGTACATGTAACCGGAAGATAGGGTAACGACAACCATCGGACTATCCCTCGACACACGAAGAACCTCCCGCCAAAGTAGACTTAACCAGCACGCAACCCGTCCGAAATGACAGATCTCAAGCCAAGTGTAACTTCCACACTGAAAATTTATACAAAACAAATAACAGCAACACCCGAATATGGCTGCTTCCTGCTCAATACACGACGCTGTCTAAACTCCAAAATATATCCTACTTTTACAAAGAGGGTACCATGACTCTATATACCAGATACACGACGCTCTCTAAACTCCAAAGCATAACCTACTTTTACAAAGAGGGTGCCATCACTATGTATACCAGTACAGCTAGCCGACTCAAACTTGCCTAATAAGTCAACCAAACAAAAACTTCTTTATCTCTTACTCTCGACCAACACCTAAGGAGGTAAATCTGATCACAAGCTTTAACTTAGCAAATAATCATTAGAATTTAAATACTTAAAGTAATTAAACACAATTTCCTGCAGCCCCCATCCAATGTTTCTCAAGGACAGCAAATCCCACCATGTAAACGAGCTCACGTACACATAAATCTCCGGGGCCTTGATCATGAGAAATAGTAACCAATTAGGATTCTTCTGTTAGTCTCAATCAAAAGGTTTCCTGTCCATGTATACTCTTGTTGTGAACGTGGGAATCAAAAGAAACAACCTAGTTTATGGAGCTAGCACTCACACCATTAGTGCCCTGCACCTCCGCCGGATCTCCGTGGCTGACTATAGGAGCTTCGTCAGTATCTTCCATGTGCCGCAACTCAGCAGCATCAGCAGGGGTCTCGGGAGCGCCCATGCTAAAGGGGTGGCTGCTGAATCAATTCGGGGCCGATGGAAAAGGCTGTACAGAGATGAGCAACTGGAGCGCGCTGCCGTTCAAGGCATGTGTGCCAAGCATGTGAAGTTTGGGGTCCCTTCGCCCCCAAACAGTGGCAGCGAAATGTCTAGTCGCAAGGGTGCATTTGCAGCCATCATGGAGAGCACGGCTGGTACCAAAAGGAGTCTTTCTGATGATCAAAATTTAATGTTTAGTATGGATAGCACTAGTTCTGAGAGTTTAGAGTATAAGAGTGCAAATGATAGAACTGTTTCTTGTAAAAGAGTCTGTCTTGAGAGGGTTGAGGCTGTAGTTGGTGTAGATGGGTCTATTGTTCATGTAACTGAGGAAAGGGAAGGAAGAGAGGAAGAGGCTGGGGATAGGAGGAGGGAATCAGTGGGTGAGGAAAAAGAGGATGTGAATGCAACAAAGGAAGCTACCGGCCTTGGGGCTGCGGTGACCTGACGGGAGCAGAGGACGCCCGTCAGGAGCCATGAAAATGTTGAGTTGGAACTGTCGAGGCTTGGGTCAGCCTCGTACAGTTCAAGAGTTGGTGTGCCTCTCTAAGACGCACAGACCCAATGTTATCTTTTTATCTGAAACCAGAAAAAATAAAGAGTATGTTGAGAGTTTGCGCTACAGGTTGGGTATGAATAATGTGTTTACTGTTTCTGGCCATGGTAAAGGTGGAGGACTAGCTGTGTATTGGGATGAGGTCTACTCTTGTGAGCTGAATAAATATGGGGATCATTTTATTGATATGTATGTCGGCAAGGGAGATGGAACAAGATGGAGGTGCACTTTCATTTACGGTGAGCCTAAGGCGAGCCAAAGGTACGTTATGTGGGATCTCTTGAGACGGTTAAAACCTCTTGGTGTAGGACCTTGGTTTATGGTGGGAGATTCTAACGAAGCTATGTGGCAAAATGAGCATTTCTCTCGCCACAAGAGGTCTATTAGGCTTATGGCTAATTTTAGGGAAGCTCTGTCCGAATGTAATCTATATGACTTGGGTTTTCATGGTGTGCCTTGGACGTATGATAATAAGCAAGATGGGTTCAAGAATGTTAAGGTACGACTTGATCGTGCGGTGGCTTGCCCACTTTGGTCTTCTATGTTCCCTCGATGTAAGGTATCCCATATTATAAGCTCCAGATCTGATCACTGTCCCGTTTTATTGAGTTGTTGGGTACTCCCAAAGTTAGCACTTTGTTAAACAGTTGAAATATGAATCTTATTGGGAGAGGGAAGGTGGGGCTTTGGATGATCAGATTAGTGCTTGCTGGAATAGAGATTCTAATATTAATGATCTTGGTGATGTTGCGAATAAGCTAGGCAAGCTAATGAAATCTCTTCATGGGTGGGGTCACGTTCATATTGGGTATCTGCCAAAGAAACTGGAGTGGGCTCGTAAAAGACTAAAAAATTTGTTTAGCAGGAATGATCATTCTGCAGGTCTGGAAAGGAAGAAAATACTTGCAGAGATGGATGAACTTCTTATAAAGGAAGAAATGCTTTGGAAGCAAAGATCTCGGTTGGACAAGATAAGAGGAGGAGACCGTAATACTAATTATTTTCAGAGGAAGGCTTCCTGGAGATCAAAGAAAAATCATATTTCTGCTCTAAGGAAGGAGGATGGGTGCCTCACGGAAAATTTGGAGGAGATGAAAGGTATCACTAACTCATTCTTTAAACAACTTTACTCATGTGATGATTCAGTTGACCCGTCCCATATTATTTCGCTGGTCAATCCCTTGTCTCTGATGATATGAACGAGGAGCTATGCAAACCTTTTACGGATCAAGAGATTAGTGATGCGCTTTTCCAAATGGGGCCGTTAAAGGCTCCGGGGCGGATGGTTTTCCTGCAAGGTTTTTCCAGCGGAATTGGGGTTTGATCAAGGACGATATTATTAAGGCTGTCCAACAGTTTTTTATTTCTGGAGTTATGCCTGAGGGGATTAATAACACAACTATTGTTCTCATCCCGAAAATTAAGAACCCTCAATCTATTAAGGATTTCAGGCCGATCAGCTTGTGCAATGTTATCTACAAGATTATTTCCAAATGCCTTGTTAACAGACTAAGGCCGCTCCTTAATGGTATGATTTCCCCTACTCAAAGTGCGTTTATTCCGGGAAGATTAATTTCTGACAATGCTCTCATAGCCTTTGAATGTATGCATTCGTTGAGTACGCTTAAAGATTTAAGAGGGGAATTTTGTGCGTATAAGTTGGATTTGGCGAAAGCTTATGATCGTGTAGACTGGCATTTCTTGCAATGTATGATGGGGGCTTTGGGTTTTGCACCGAGGTGGATAAATTGGATTATGTCGTGTGTTACAACGGTGAAATTTGTCGTCCGCTTCAATGGACAGTTGCTGGAGTCTTTTCACCTTCTAGGGGACTTAGGCAGGGGACCCTTTATCTGCGTACTTGTTTCTTTTTGTTGCTGAGGCACTTTCTTTGCTGCTTAATGATGCTTCAGCCAGACGATCTCTTCAGGAGTTTCATTTGAATAGACATGCTCCAGGTATTTCCCACTTGTTGTTTGCGGACAACAGTATGTTATTTTTCAAAGGCTCCATTGATCAAGCAATTGTCATTAAAAATATTTTGACAAAGTACGAGAAAGGGACTGGGCAATTATTAAGTCCTGATAAATGTTCCATGATGTTTGGAAAAAAGTGCAGTTTGGAAAATCAAGTGGCTATTATGGTAATCTTAAAGATTACGGTCGAGGGGTTCAAGATAAATATCTTGGACTTCCGGTTCCTGAGGGAAGAATGAAAGCTGGTAAGTTTCAATCTACTAAAGATAAGGTTTTGAAAAGGCTCTCTGACTGGATAGAGAAATACGCTTCGTGTGGGGTGAAAGAAGACTTAATAAAATCAGTTATTCAAGCTCTACCTGTGTATGCTATGGGTATTTTTAAGTTCCGGCTTCCCTTTGTGAGGAGTTAACACAGATTATCAGGAATTTTTGGTGGGGAGATGAGGAAGATCAAGAAAAACACATTGGTTAGCTTGGGACAAATTGACTAGGTCTAAAGGTAAGGGAGGTATGGGATTCCGGGATCTCAGATTATTTAACCAAGCCCTATTAGCCAAACAAGCGTGGAGGTTATTGGTTCATCCGGATTCGTTGTGTGCTAAGCTGATGAAGGCAAAGTATTACCCTCATGGACATATTCTTGATACAGTGTTTCCTCAGTCTGCGTCAGTGACTTGGCAGGGTATTATGCATGGTCTGGAATTGCTTAAGAATGGTGTCATTTGGCGGGTGGGAGATGGATCTAGCATTAATATTTGGAGGGATAATTGGTTACCCAGGAACACTGGACTTAAAATTTCAGCTAAAAGGCACAATACTAGATTCAAGTGGGTCTCTGATTTGTTCTTGAGTGGGAGAAAGGCATGGGATGAAAATTTGATCAAGTATCTTTTCTATCCCCATGATGCAGAGGAGGTTCTTAAGATTCGTATTCATGCTTATGGGGATGGGGATTTTATTGTGTGGCACTATGAGAATAACGGTATATTTTCCGTTAAAAGTGCGTACAATTTAGCACTTAAGTTGAAGGATAGTCAAGATAAATTGGGTCAATCTAGTGGTGATCCATGCGGAGAAAGAAGACTCTGGAATTTAATTTGGAAGGCTAATATCCCTCAAAAGATAAGAATTTTTGCTTGGAGGGCGCGACCGATAGCTTGGCGGTCCAGACCAATAGAGTTAAGCACCATCAGATTACTTCAGGTATGTGCTCTATTTGTGGAGTAGAAGAGGAAAGCACGTTTCATGCCCTAGTTATTTGTCCTAAGGCTCGTGCACTGCGACTGGCCTTGAGAGAATCGTGGAATATTCCTGATGAAGAGTGGTTCAAATTCTCGGACCAGATTGGCTATTGATTTTGTTGGATCTTTTGAGCTTGCAACAGAGAGGGCAAGTTTTATTTCTGTTCTCGAGCATGGCACCTGAGAAATGATTTAATTTTTGGAAAAGGGAAGGAATCCATTGCTGCATCTGCAATTTTTGTGGTAAACTATTGGTCTTCTTTTTACGTCAGGTCATAACTCTGTTGAGGTTGTTACTAGTAACAAAGGTAAAGGGAAAGTGGGAGGTGCTACACCAGGTTTCGCAACATCACAAGAACAGGTGGGATGGAAGCCTCCACCAGAAGATTATATCAAGATCAATGTTGATGCCAGCTATGTGGAGAGTATTAGTGCGGCCAGTGTGGGGGTGGTTGTTAGGAACTCATCTGGTGAAGTTATTATTTCTTCATGGGACTTTCTGGGCCAGTGTTGCAGCGTGAATGAAGTTGAGCTACGTGCTTGTCTGGCAGGCCTTTATATAGGTATTACTCTTCACCAATCCATTATTTTGGAGACTGATTGTGCTTTTGTCCGTTCTTTCCTTGCAAATGAGAATCTTGACAGGTCTCTGCTCATTGATCTGAAGAAAGAAGCCTTGAGTATATTGACGATGCTCAAGAATTTTAAAATTGCGAAATTAATCGGCAGGCCAATAAGGTGGCGCATTTAAATTGCGTAAGTTTAGCTTTATAAATAAATCTGATGGGATTCTTCTTAATAGTGTTCCCGCCTTCGTGGCGAATTTTGTAATGAATGATTGTAATAATATTATTAATTAATTAAATAATAAGGGGGTTTTTTCAAAAAAAAAAAACCTAGTTGACGCATGCCTTGCTCGAACGTGTACGTGTTGCAATTATTTTCTTTCTTTTAGCATGCATTGTATATTTTGACACTAGCAAATTTTGATTCGAATTCAACCTTCATTTTCTCCTGATCAAGACGCCTCACGTTATCGCAAACAGTGACGAGCGAAACTACCTTAACTTGAACCAGACCAACGTCCTGTATGTCATGGTTGTCGACGGTACAAATAGAACTAGTGTTGGCCATATCATCCTTTCACCCTTAAAACGAAACCGTCCTTGGTTTCAAGTCTATCTTCGCAGCATATGCATCCGCATAAACTGTCGAGGCTAAAAATTCAGCATGTTGAATGACCACGTCTGCTTCCTCTTGGTCATTGAGTACCTTCACATCAATTGCTTCCTGAGCATGAATACGCCTTTGGCGATCTACCATGTATCGCTCTAGGGTATATGAGTCAAGTAGTATAAGTCGACCCTTTCATACAAAAAGGAAATTCACCATCATAATGATAAGTTAATTGTCTCAAGTCCGTCTTGGGTTTTCCCAACTGTATAGAACACACATGCATATGCATAGGAAGCACATCACACGGGACTAGATCACTATATCCGCATAAAGGAAACCACTGATGCGATGCATGATCTTGATCAAACTTGTTCGCCCACCAAAGCTCGTATGGTTCTGGATGTTCAACCTACGGCAAGTTCAAAGCAACAACTACAGTCTTACTCACGAAATTCATACTGAAATAGCAATTCATTAACATGGCACAACTAGCTGGTCCGACACGCAAACGCATAAAGCATTGGTACCAAGGCAAGGCACGCAATGGATCCATCTCCATCGCCATCACCATTTACGAAATACAATCTTTTCTCGTGATAAATAAAAATATCAATCGTAACTAGGAGAAAACAATTTTACCGTGAACAACCTTTGGTCCGAATACCAACTGATGAAAGCACAACCTCATCGTGCTACTAATTTGGCCCGATCTTTCAGGGTACAATGTACTCCTCTGAATTCAGCTGATAAAATCTCCCAATTATGCGAGCAGTACATGTAACCGAAAGATGGGGTAACGACAACCAACGGACAATCCCTCGACACACGAAGAACCTCCCACCGAAGTAGACGTAACCAGCGCGCAACTCGTCAGAAACGACGGACCTCCAGCCAAGTGTAACTTCACAAAGAAAATTTACACAAAATAAATAACAGCGACACCGAAGACGGCCGCTTCCTGGGCCATACACCACGATGTATAAACTCCAAAATATAACCTGCCTTTACAAAGAGGGTACCATGACTATATATACCAGTACAGCTAGCCGACTCTCACTTGCCTAATAAGTCAAGCAAACAAAAACTTCTTTATCTCTAACTCCCGACCAACACCTAAGGACGAAGTAAATCTGATCACAAGCTTTAACTTAACAAGTAATCATTAAAATTTAAATACTTAAAGTAATTAAACATAATTTCCTGGCAGCCCCATTCAATGTTTCTCAAGGACAGCAAATCCCACCATTTAAACCAGCTCACATACAAATAAATGTCCGATGGCCTTGATCATGAGAAGTAGTAACCAATTAGGATTCTTCCGTTAGTCTCAATCAAAAGGTATCCTGCCCATGTATACTCTTGTTGTGGACGTGACAACCAAAAGAAACAACCTAGTTGACGCATGCCCTTATCAAACGTGTATGTTTTGGAATTATTTTCTTTCTTTTTCTAATATCCAAGCATGAATTGTGTATTTTGGCACGCTGATTTTTTGAAAGGGTTTTTTGTTTTGCTTGGTTGCATACAGGAGATGAGGGTGACCACGGGGGCGACCGTGGAGGTGATCGTGGCGACGTCCACGGTGACCAGCGCCGCCCGACAGCAACTACGTAGCATGGAGGGAATCGGTTCTCGGCCCTTTTCGGTTCGGAGTCCGACGACTCCGATGAGGATGAAGGTCCAGACGGTGGCAGATCTGGTTCGGCGGCGTATTCCCCAACGCCTTCGGACCTCATTTGCGAGTCGCTCCGGGTTGGATATACCGAAGAGGATGTGGGCGGCTTCATAGATGGGATCGTGCCGGCGACTGACCGTGCTTGGGAGGGTCTCACCAAGGCGGATGGAGTGGAGGTTCTCCGGTGAGTGGTGCATCGCCGGACGGCGCCGTCAGCGATCTGTCCCTGGAAGGGTCCTTTACCCAAGGTAAGTCCTCCATCTCTTACTTTAGGTGCTTTCATTGGATCTTGGAAAGTGATCAATCTTGATCGCAGGAAAAACCGGCCGCGGCAGCTAGATCGCCATTGCCGGCGGCGGATCACGGCGGCATTCGAAAGCAGCGCAGCAGGCGCGTTTGAATTTGCTGCTGGGACATGACGGGCCGAAGATGTCAGTGCGGGCCGGGGTTCAGCTGGGTATGTGGCCCAGGTTGACCTCCAGGTGACCGAACAAGTGGGGCAGGCCCAGATCGGGACGCAAGTGGTCGTCTATGATCAATCGTCGCCGCCACATGCATGTCTCGTTCTTTCGTGTGAAGGGGCTAGGGTTCGGTGGGTGAGCACTCCTGGCTTCCCTCGTCTCTCTCTCGGTCGGGCAACGCGGATTCCTGCTGCAGTGGGCATTATGCATAGGAAGCACAGCACACACGACTAGATCACCATATCTGCATAAAGGGAAACTACTTCGACGCGATGCATGATCTTGATAAAACTTGTCCGTCCACCGAAGCTCGTATGGTTCTGGATGTTCAACCAACGGCAAGTTTAAAGCAACGACTACAGTCTTACTCATGAAATTCATACTGGAATAGAAATTCGTTAACATGACACAACTAGCCGGTCCGACACGCACACGCATAAAGCATCGGTACCAGGGCAAGGCACGCAATGGGTCCTTCACCATCGCTATCTACATTTTAAAAATGGACAGTAATAGGTCAAATTTTTAGTTTCCCCATGGATTACTGTTCATGTGAATATATAGTTCCAGCCTACTAATCCTAACTCTAAATAAGGACCCGAGGGTGGACAAGGGAGAGAAAAGATGTGTTAAATATCCCAGTTTTTTAACATGCATATTTTTTATTCGGTGAAAGCTAAAAGAAGGGGAGAAAATCAGACTATCCGGCACTCTTTAAGCGAAGTACTGTTGATCCAACATGACTGTTCACATCACAGTATTGTTCGCAGACAGGTACTGTTCAAATAAGGTATTGTTCATAGACGGTACTGTCGGGGATATACCTCAGCGTAAACCGGCGGATGTATAACCCGGCGGACTTGGCGGTTTATTTGAGATCCCGCTGACACTTGACGATTCACTAGTGACTCCGCCCTAACCTGGCGGTTTACAAGCAACCCACCTGGACATTATAACTCACCGTAACCCGGTAGGCGGGTCAGACGGATGACAAGGCCCAAGGCCCGTAAGGCCGGTTCACGTTTAATGGTGGGCCGGTTTATGAGGAAAGCGTAAGGACTATTCTCCTACAAAGGAAGCAAGACTAGGACTCCACTTGTAATAGAGTAATCCTAGTCCAACTGATGAAAGCACAACCTCATCGTGCTACTAATTTGGCCCGATCTTTCAGGGTACAATGTACTCCTCTGAATTCAGCTGATAAAATCTCCCAATTATGCGAGCAGTACATGTAACCGAAGATAGGGTAACGACAACCAACAGACAATCCCTCGACACACGAAGAACCTCCTGCTGAAGTAGACTTAACCAGCACGCAACCCGTCGGAAACGACTGACCTCGAGCCAAGTGTAAATTCCACACCGAAAATTTATACAAAATAAATAACAGCGACACCCGAAGACGGCCGCTTCCTGGGCCATACACCACGATGTATAAACTCCAAAATATAACCTGCCTTTACAAAGAGGGTACCATGACTATATATACCAGTACAGCTAGCCGACTCTCACTTGCCTAATAAGTCAAGCAAACAAAAACTTCTTTATCTCTAACTCCCGACCAACACCTAAGGACGAAGTAAATCTGATCACAAGCTTTAACTTAACAAGTAATCATTAAAATTTAAATACTTAAAGTAATTAAACATAATTTCCTGGCAGCCCCCATTCAATGTTTCTCAAGGACAGCAAATCCCACCATTTAAACCAGCTCACATACAAATAAATGTCCGATGGCCTTGATCATGAGAAGTAGTAACCAATTAGGATTCTTCCGTTAGTCTCAATCAAAAGGTATCCTGCCCATGTATACTCTTGTTGTGGACGTGACAACCAAAAGAAACAACCTAGTTGACGCATGCCCTTATCAAACGTGTATGTTTTGGAATTATTTTCTTTCTTTTTCTAATATCCAAGCATGAATTGTGTATTTTGGCACGCTGATTTATTGAAAGGGTTTTTGTTTTGCTTGGTTGCATACAGGAGATGAGGGGTGACCACGGGGGCGACCGTGGGGGTGATCGTGGCGGCGCCCACGGTGACCAGCGCCGCCCGACAGCAACTACGCAGCGTGGAGGGAATCGGTTCTCGGCCCTTGTCGGTTCGAATCCGATGACTCCGGACGAGGATGAAGGTCCAGACGGCGACAGATCTGGTTCGGGCGGCGATTCCCCCAACGCCTTCGGACCTCATTTGCGAAGTCGCTCCGGTCAGATATACCGAAGAGGAGGTGGGCGGATTCATAGATGGGATCGTGGTCGGCGATTGGTCGTGCTTTGGGAGAGTCTCACCAAGGCGGATGGATTGGAGGTTCTCCGGCGAGTGGTGCATCCCGGACGGCGTCGTCAGCGGCCCGTCCTGGATGGGTCCTTTACCCAAGGTAAGTGTTCCATCTCTTACTTTAGGTGATTTCATTGGATCTTGGAATTAAAGTGGTCAATCATGGTCACAAGAAAAACCGGCCAGGGCAGCCAGATCGCCATTGCCGGCGGCGTTCGAGCGGCGCAGCAGACGCATTTGAATTTGTTGCTGGGCCATGACGGGCCGAAATATGTCAGTGTGGGCCGGGGTTCAGCTGGGTATGTGGCCCAGGCTGACCTCCACGTGACCGAACAAGTGGGGCAGGCCCAGATCAGGACGCAGGAGGTCGTCTATGATCGATCGTCGCCGCCATATGCATGTCTCGTTCTTTCGTGTGAAGGGGCTAGGGTTCGGCGGGTGAGCACTCCTGGCTTCCCTCGTCTCTCTCTTGGCCGGGCAACGCGGATTCCTGCTGCGGTGGGCATTATGCATAGGAAGCACATCACATACGTCTAGATCACCATATCCGCATAAAGGGAAACTACTTCGACGCGATGCATGATCTTGATAAAACATGTCCGTCCACCAAAGCTCGTATGCTTCTGGATGTTCAATCAACGGCAAGTTTAAAGCAACGACTACAGTCTTACTCATGAAATTCATACTGGAATAGAAATTCATTAACATGACACAACTAGCCGGTCCGACACGCACACGCATAAAGCATCGGTACCAAGGCAAGGCACGCAATGGGTCCTTAACCATCGCTATCACCATTTTAAAAATGGACAGTAATAGGTCAAATTTTTAGTTTCCCCATGGATTACTGTTCATGTGAATATACAGTTCCAGCGTACTAATCCTAACTCTATATAAGGACCCGAGGGTGGACAAGGGGAGAGAAGAGATGTGTTAAATATCCCAGTTTTTTTAACATGTGTATTTTTTATTCGATGAAAGCTAAAAGAAGGGGAGAAAATCAGACTATCCGGCACTCTTTAAGCGAAGTACTGTTGATCCAACATGACTGTTCACACCACAGTATTGTTCGCAGACAGGTACTGTTCAAATAAGGTATTGTTCATAGACGGGTACCGTTTAGAAACGGGTACGTGAACCACGTACGCGCACTTTTCATCTCTACTGTTCATTGATGGCGACGGCAAAATGCGCTGTTTCAAAAATAAAAATAAAAAACCATAGAAAGGGAATCCTTCTAGTACCTCTGAGATTATCAGCCGGTGAGATTGTTCTCCGCCTACACAGTTAGAACCTTTCATATCTTGACTCAATTATCCACTGTCTGCAACTACATTCATAAGCACCAACGAATTTAACATCAATGTTATTGCTCAATGACTACTATGTCAAGCTTCATCTCAGGCATGAATGACTACATTCAACATCATCTACAATGTCAGAAACCTACTGACAGTCAACATCATATACAATGCCACAAACCTACTGACATGGAAATGCCTGTTGGCACAGCCCCGCATGCGCCGAGCCACATCATCTACAACACTCCAAGAAAACACCTTTGAGAGGGGATCGCTACTCGACCGTCAATGTCGTCAGATCCAACCAGGAAGATCAAACTTGTGACAGACAACAAGGCTACAAAGGAAGCAATACTCAGTGCCAAAAAGGAACGGACTAGAGACCAAATGACCAAATCATGGTTCATATCTTCTGTTCTCAAATTAACCATGATACATACAGTATAGATGTTACCCCAATCCTCTTAATGTTTCTCTTCTACTTTGGATGCATCAGATATGCCTACCTAGGAAGCAATCACACATGTAAACATGCATATGAACAGTCACACACCCAAACACAAAAAAGTCTTCTTACAGCATCAGCACACTCGGCGGCTCAGGGCTAACTCACTTTGGAGCTGCACAGAGGGGATGTAGCTGTGGGTTTGGCCCGGATGTTGCTCCCAGGTGTCCCTCTGGGCTGACCTAACACAACCGGGTGGAGAGGTCCACTGGTCAAAACCCGTCCTTAGAAAGTCAAAGGGCTAGATCTCGTGGTCAACCGCTATGTGGTTAGGCGGACAGGGCCTTGGGGGTAGCAATGTCACCGGAGTGTCGCACCGGCCCCTCATACATGGGGGCGGTGTTATGGCATGTCTGAAGAGGCGGCACGTGTCTCCAGGGTGTGGCCCCCCTCACGGATGGCGATGACACAGTAGTAGACGTTCTGCGATAACGGTGCGGCATGAATATTATTAAATACTCGGAGCGCGATAAAATCATGAGTTTTTTACACGACGTGGGCACATGTGCTATAGTAATGATGCTACTTTTTCATAATTTTGGTGATGGATAAGTATCTGAACACTTCCCTCTACGAGGATTGCCCTTCGCATGTCTACGACTATGGCCGGCGGCCTCCGGGGACTAGCATGCCGCCAATCTTGCGTGTGCGGCCTCTCACAAGTCCGAAAGTGTTGTGGTGGTTGCAAATGCCCGCACGCTGCCTCCGGGTGTGGCCTCCCTCATGAAAGGCGCCGCGGCCGGCACCTGGAGAGGGGAAACGGACGCGTCGGGTCTACACGAAGGGGATGTAGCTGTGGGTTTGGCCCGGATGTTGCTCCCAGGTGTCCCTCTGGGCTGACCTAACACAACCGGGTGGAGAGGTCCAGTGGTCAAAGCCCGTCCTTGGGAAGTCAAAGGGCTAGATCTCGTGGTCAACCGGTCCAGGGTTAGGCGAGACGGGGGCCCTGGGGATAGCAATGCCACCGGAGCGTCGCACCGGCCCCTCATACATGGGGGGTGGTGTTGTGGCATGTCTGAAGAGGTGGCCTGCGTCTCCGGGGTGTGGCCTCATCACGGCAAGGCCACGGCGGCACCTGTAGGGGGAACGGATGCGTTAGGGTCTACACGGAGAGGATGTGGCTGTGGGTTTGGCCGGATGTTGCTCCTGTGTGTCCCACTAGGCTGACCTAACACAACTGGGTGGAGAGGTCCACCGTCAAAGCCCGCCCTTGGGAAGTCAAAGGGCTAGATCTCATGGTCAATCGCTCTAGGGTTAGGCGGGATGGGGGCCTGGGTAGATATGCCACAGAGCTGCCTCACCGCCCCTCATACATGCGGGGTGGTGTTTTGGCATGTCTGAAGAGGTGGCACGCGCGTCTGGGGTGTGGCCCTCACGGACGGCGATGACATAGTAGTGGACGCTCATGTAACGGTGTGGCGTGAATATTATTAAATACTCGGAGCGCGATAAAATCATGAGTTTTTTACACGACGTGGGCACATGTGCTATAGGAATGATGGCAATTTTCATAATTTTTGGTGATGGAGAAGTATCCGAACACTTCCCTCTACGTGGATTGCCCTTCGCATGTCTACGACTCTGGTCGGCAGCCTCCGGAGGCTAGCAAGACGCCAATCTTGCGTACACGGCCCCTCACAAGTCTGAAAGTGTTGTGGTGGTTGCAAACGCCTGGCACGCATCTCCGGGGTGTGGCCCCCCTCACGGACGGCACCGCCGCCGGCACCTGGAGGGGGGAAACGGACGCGTCGGGTCTACACGGAGGGGATCTTGCTGTGGGTTTGGCCCGGATGTTGCTCCCAGGTGTCCCTCTGGGCTGACCTACAACAACCGGGTGGAGAGGTCCACTGGTCAAAGCCCGTCTGTGGGAAGTCAAAGGGCTAGATCTCGTGGCCACCCGCTCCAGATTAGTAGGGACGGGTCCCCGGGAGGGGGTAGCAATGCCATCGGATCGTCACACCGCCCCGATACATGCGGGGTGGTGTGGTGGCATATCCAAGAGGCGACACGCCTCCGGTGTTGCCCTCTCACAGCACGGCCGTGACACGGGTAAACGCTTTGCAGATACATATATAGGATCCGGGTCCCCCCTCACGGACGGGCGATGTCGCCGCACTTGAGGGCTGAAACGACGCCACGGGTAGCTTTCGGAGGGTAGAAATGACAAGGAGTGTTTTAAAAAATGGTAGGAGTTTTAAAAAATTAAAGTTGATGTTAAAAAATATTGAAAAATAGGTATGCCTACGGCTTGGCCGTCAGCATATGTGGCCATGTGGCAACGACACCGATGCCGACGGCAAAGCGGTCGGCATACTCCGCCTTATCCACACGGGATGCAACCCCCTCCACTCATTCTGCTCATCCCCACGTCGTGAACCCCGCCGCCTAACCCGTCCCCGTCGCCGTCAGCCCTAGGCCCCCCAGCCGCGCCGCCGCCGCCGCGCCGCTCCACCCCACCAGCGCCGCCGCCGCTTAGATCCACCCCGACCCCCGCCACCGGGCGCCTCCATCCCGACTCGTGCCGCAGCCGCTACTCCTCTCCCCCTCCTCGTGCCGCCGCACCACCACCTCTCTCGCCTCCTCATGCCGCCGACCCAGGCCTCCCATCGCTCATCGGCTCAAGGCCCACGCCGCCTCAACCTCGCTCCCTCCTCACAAGGTCGGGCCTCGGCGGATCGGCGCCTCTCGTCAGGCCGACCCGGCGCTTGAGCCTCCTCCGCCGACCCCTGCAGTGGCGGCCCCGGCGCTGCCACCCTTCCCCTGCCCCTGCCTCCTGCCTCCTTGACGGCAGCATCCAAAACGCCCCGGTGAGCTTTTTTGCATTTTGTTACTATTTGTTATGTGCATGGATGCATGGATGAAATTTTGTTAGATGAATTGATGAATATTGGTAGATGGATGGATTGATGAACGTTGTTATGTTTAGTTAGATGGATTTGTGATAGATGGACGGATTAATGAATTTGTTAGATGGATTTGTGATAGATGGATCGATGAAATTTTGTTAGATGGATGTATTGATGAATATTTGTAAGTTTTGTGTTTGGTCATGTTGTTTCATATGACACATTATTTGTCATGTTTAGTGTTAGGTCATTTTGTTTCATAGGACACTTAATGAAGCTTTTTGCAATTTGAGATGTTGTTTCATGTTGGTTCATAATATAGTGTCAATGCTTTATGTGATATGCGATGATCTAAAAAGATTTCACTCAGTCAATTTTACAGGATTTGTGGTGTTTCATCTCCATGGAGTGATGTTTGACGTTGGAGGTGTTGGTCCACGGTCGTCCCTCCTCTGATCAACTACATCCTCTACATTCAAGGGTGAGCAACAATTCCATGACCTCGTCTCGCTTTTTTTCATGTCACTTGATTTCATTTTCACATCAAGTCACGTAATTTGTATGCCTCCCATCCGAAAGGGTGGACGGGAATTCACTATGTTCACTTTGCCTAGTTCTTATACTGCTTTTCTTATTGTAGTCGATTCGTTGATGAAGAGTGGACGGGAATGCTGCCTCCTACTGAAGCAGAGGCACTTGCTCTTCTCCAAAAGGGTGCTGATGGAAGGAAAAAATTTGTTGCGTGGTTCATGGAGAAAGTAAATTTTCACACTTCCCTATTACCTATTTCACCGCATAATTCCAATTAAACTCATGCACCCTATAAATTCAATTAAACTTGTAGGGAAATGATCCGAACGAATCAATGAATGAAGAATTGAGATGGGTTTCCATAGGTTTTGACCCTGCTGTCATGACATGCAAAAAGTATGATGTGAATGGGTATCGCTTCCATACAGAGGAGCACCAGAACAGTCGGCCTGATCCCAAAACTATAAATACCAGTGTTGAGGGAATCAACACATATGGAATCACTGGGATCCCTTCTACGGTTGGCGGGCGCGAGGTTCTGCAACGAGCGGGTCTGACAGGAAGCACACGAATCGTTTACCCAGCTTCGGGCTGCGGAGATGCGTAATACCATAGTCCTGCTTTGGTGGATGTATTTGAGTGTTCTTGTGTTCTTGAGCTAGCTCCGGGGTGCCACTTGCCCAAAAGATCTGAATCCTCCTCCTGGTCGCCTCTTGCCTCCTTTTATAGGCAAAAAGGGGTTGCCACAGTGGCACACAGGAGGTGGTAAGGTGTACAGTGGATGAGGCTATCCTTTGGCCCCGTCAGACAAACGCATTTAGTGCGCTACCGACGTGCGCCTCTCACTTTATCAGGGACGGCAAGGAAGCACGTCCCAGCTGTCGCCGCCTCGCCTGGCCTCGACACGGTCTCGATCGACGAGGCGTCATGCACCACGTTGGTTCGCTGTCGGGCGGTGGTGGAGCCTTCACGAAGATCTGCATGCCACCATGCAGGTGCTTGCTAGGCTGTAGAGGCCGCTCGTCACCATGCAGGTGCCTGCCCAGCTGGTTGAGCTAGCAACTGCATGGGGACGGCGGTGGAATCTTGGCAGGCGCGGGCCTAGCTGTGGCCCCGCTGATGCCCTCGGCAAGGGTCTTGTCGGGGCCCCGGCAAGGGTCTTGCCTTGGCGTCATGGTCGTCCCCGGCAAGGGTCTTGTCAGGGGTCTTCTGGACTTCCTCGGCTAGGAGCCCGTCGAGGGTCGCTGCCTTCTGTCCTCAACGGATCTTGTGTGTTCATGATCTTGACAAAGATCTGCATGCCACCACCGAGGTGCCTCCCGAGCCTTGGTGCCAACGTGGTTGATGGTGTTGGTGCCCTTGGGCTCAAGGGAGGCACGCCACATGCGTCGAGCAAGTCACCCCAGCAGGGCTCTTGCCAGGGCTGCGGAGGCCGCCCCGGCAAGGGTCTTGCCGGGAGGCCACCTCGCCCTCTTGCTCTTTGTGTCTCTGGTCTTGGCGTTCCCTTGGTTATCTCATACTTCGGCTTCCCTTCGACTTCTCTCCTCTGCCCTGCTAAGTGTGGCCGCGGGTGCGGCTCTGACTGCCCGTGCACAAGTAAAGGGGTAAAAAAGAGAGCCCCTACTTTTGTACACCGACATGAGCCCCCGGGCCTTGGCCACACATAAGCGCGAAGCGTTGTTGGGTTGGGCCCAGAACGGTGCGCGGGTAGGTGGGGCGGATTTTTACCGTAGTAACTATTTCGTCTGGCTGCGCTTCCCCACGACCCGCTGAACGCATCGATGTGGAGGGTCGTGGCGTGACGTGGGGTCATGTGTGGGCGGTCTCCGTATGCATGCGCCACATCACGCTTAATGGGAAAACAGCGCCCACGCCTTCCCTCGTAAAAAGGAATAATCGCGGCCGCTGCTCATCCCCCACGCCGCTTTTCTCCAATGTCGGCACCGCCGCCTCTCCTTCCTTATCAAGCTTTCGCCCTTGCTCGCCGTCGCTGCACCTCCGCTGTCCTCCATCCTTTGCCTCTCGCAGCCGCCATGGCCCCGAAAACCAACAAAGGCAAGGGAGTGGCCAAGGACGCAGGGACGAAGGAGCCGCCGGAGAGCGATTTGGCGGGGCGGCGGACGCAGCACGCCTACTTCCCCTCGGATTTGTCGACGCGGTCGAACTCGGGACTACTTCAGGCCCCCCAGGGGTGCAGCGACGGGGAGACGACGGACACCCAGCCACGCATGTCATCCCCGCCAATTGCACCGAGGCCGCCTGAATCGGTATCCGTTCTTCTCGACTATTTTTCTTGCGGCCTATGCCCCCTTTCTCCGATTTATTCAATGATGTCATGCACAAATTTGGTTTCCACCTCCGGATTTCACCCCAAATGTCGTGGCGTGCATGGCTCTTTTTCGCCCATCTTCGTGAGGGCTTCACGGAGTTCTTCCCAACACGGCGCTCTTCCGCCATTATTTTTACCTCGCATCCGTAAGGGAGGCGCCATCTCTGGTTGCGCCGCTCGATCCCAAGGACCAAAGGGACATA
Source organism: Aegilops bicornis (assembly GCA_021605145.1). Classification (NCBI taxonomy): domain Eukaryota; kingdom Viridiplantae; phylum Streptophyta; class Magnoliopsida; order Poales; family Poaceae; genus Aegilops; species Aegilops bicornis. The sequence goes on from CM038673.1 coordinate 801,638,518, forward strand.
CCAGAGGGCGCCTGTATGAGAGGTGGGAAGAATGGCGGGGCTGATGGTGCTGGATTGAGGAGGAGGACCCACAAGAGTTCTGTCGGGTCCGCCAGGCGCCGCCAGTTCACAGGAATGATTGGGGCGACGTCGACGCCCAGGATGACAAGCTCAAGGTCGCCACCATCAGGATCAACCGCCTCACCGTTGCCGGGCTCACCCTGGAGATGATTGGGGTGGACTTCCTCCGCCGCCAAATCCTCTGCACAACAAGGGGAGGCCGGCCTGGCTCTTCCAGAATGCGGCAGACATCATGAGGATTTGCCCTGGCCTCAACCACAACTTCACTGTGATGGGGCACGCCCACCATTGCCAGCGGCTATTCGAGCTCGACGTGAACCGCGACGGCAAGGCCGAAAGGTCCGGCAAGGCTGCGAAGGCCGGCAAGATCGCCAAGGGGCCCTTGTTTCGGTTGCCAGCGGGGGTGGTCCCACTAAGCAACAACTCGCACCGGACCGACATCATTGCCATGATGCCGGACTGCAATGCGCACGGTCCCGTCCCAAATTAAATGAAGCCGCCGCGGATCAGGTGTAGGAGTTCTTTGATACTTTGGCGGAGAAGTATGTCCGCGACGAGCCGCGGATCATCCAGGACACCATCCAGGCGGAGTTGGACTATATCGCCGCCAGGGCAGTGGAGGCGGAGCTCGCCAGGGAGGTCGGAAGCGCAGGCGGCATGGAGGACGAGGCCGCGACGGCTGCGGAGGAGAGGGAGCTCGCCCAGTGGGTGGAGTCTGCTGGAAGGCCAAGAAGGCCGGCACCAAGGCCCCTCTCATTGAAGATGTGGTCGACGAGTCGTCGTCGGGGAGGCCGAGGCTGTCAATTCCCCTACGATCACGGGAGAGGGCGAGTCTCAGAACGGCCAGCTCCGCCAGCCAGTTCGGCTCGGGCAGGCTGCAAGAATCGCAGAGACCTGTGGATGGGTCTCAGGCGCTGCATGCAAAGGCCGCGGCGGCGCAGGAGTTGGTGAAGGTCATGGGTGGCGAAGAAGAAGGCAACTGCTTCTTCGTCATTCAAGCGTTGCTGTGACTCCACCTTCTTCCCCTCCTCCGGCAGACGTCGACCCGGAGGTCATCTTTGACTTTGGGTCCCTCAGCCCAAGGAGGAAGTGGAAGGCAGCAGAGGAGGAGGTGGAGGATGAGTAAGTATCTTGTTCCCTTTTGTCATCTCCGGCTCCTCAGGCTGTGCCGCTTATCTTGATTTATTTTCATCTTTGCAGGGATGCGGAGACGCTGGCCCAGAGGGTGAAGAGGGCCAAGTCCTCGGTGGGCGGCCAGCCCCCGGCGGGCACTTCGAGGGTGCCACTGGTGGTGGTGAGCAGCCCGGACAGCAGCCGCCGAAGCAGCCCCCAGCGTAAGTTCGCCACTCGCCCCTCGTCGACGCGTGTTGGGGGTATGATCCATCGGCACTGACCTTGCCGAGATCGCAGGAGGAGGACAGCAGCAGGAGGAGCCACTGAGGGCCACCCCCAACGCGCCACCCCCATCGACCACTCCGCCCCGAGGGGCGTCCCAGGCAAGGGCGCCAAGCACCGATCCCATGCACACGGAGGAGGAGGAGGCAACTTGGCGCCGGGCGGCTCCACCTCGGCGCCAGATGTTGGCGAGAAAGGGCTACTTCTTCCCAAATGACACGGGTACGCTGCTTGCCTCCCATCCCTGCCATTTCTTCTTCTTGAGTCTTGGTCTTGGCTCCGCCTCATCCCTTCCCCGATATCCAGATCCTCTCAAGGACCAGAGGACATAGACACCGTCATTGAGGATGTCGCCAAGGACGCCCAAGCGGAGGCCGAGAAGATCGCCGCCGAGGAGGCCGCCGAGGAGGCCGCCAAGGAGTCTGCCGGGAGCCCGGCATGGCCGCTGCCAAGAGACTGCAAGGGGCCCGCCAAGGCCGCTGCCGAGGATGAGGTGGTTGACGACCAACCTTCCTCCTCCGCTGCCTCTGGCTCCGGCAGGTACCTGAAGGTGAGTGACGACATGTTCGTCCACCTGCCAGGGACGGCGAGCACTAGAGCGCCCACCGAGGGAGAGGTGTTCTACAAGGAGGTGCTTGCCGCCGCCGGGCTCGAGGTTGTCGATGAACCGAGCGTGGGTGGCGACGGTTCCTAGGGAGAGCGGCTCCTTGAGGCCATGGGTGCCAACTTCCGGAAGTTTCCAGGCGCTTCCACCGCGCTTTCCCCGGACAAGGCCAAGTCCAGATGGCAAGTGGTGGACAAGGCAGAGGCAGACCTCGAGGGGCGCTGCCGAGACGCAGCTTGGTTCCGCCAGGCCTGCGAGGAGCTGAAGACCGCCCAGGACGAGCTGGTCGAGCGCAAGGTGGAGATCACCATGAAGCAGGCCGACATCGAGAAGGCCCATGAGACGGTGAAGAACCAGGTCGCCAAGGATGAGGCCGCTCGGTCCCAAAGAGATCGGGGACGCGCTGAACTCCTAGGAGGAGGACCTTGCCGCTGCGGAGGAGAAGTTTCGCTGCACGCCTCCGCTGCAAGGACGAGGAGGTGGAGAAGCCTGTCAGGCAGCAGACCTGTGAGCCGGAGCAGAGGCACAAGGAGGCACTCAATGCCCAGGCTCGTTCATGCCGGCAAGGTGAAGGAGCTTGACGAGCTAAAGAAGTAGGCCCTGAACCGACGGGAGAGGGACGCGCTAACGGCGCCTTAGCCGATGCATGTGCCGCGGTCCTCAAGAAGGTCGGGCTACTCTCCACGGCCAACGAGTCCATCAAGGGCCCAAGCTGAAGCTAGAGGACCTTGAGGAGACGCTCGGAGGCCAAGGCCCGGAAGGGACCTGCCAAGGATCTGGAGGCCGAGAAGGAGCCGCGGAAGAACGAAGCCGCCAACCACAGGGAGTTCATGGAGGGCGACGTCGCCGGCAGGATCACCGTGAAGCTGGCTGCCATGGGGATGCCAAACGTGAGGTACACCCCAGAGCGCAACATGAGCCCCAACGCCAAGCGGACCCTGTTCTTCGAGGGTGTCCTCGGGGACCTGGAGCAGTTTCGCTCCAACAGGGCGGCCTCTCTGGCTGATGAGGCCCGGAAGCTTTGCCGGGTGCCATGACCAAGGTCCTCACCAAGGTGGCGACCGAACCCCACCTCGACTTCGACACCGCTACCGAGAGCTTGCCGTGGATGCGGACCTCGCGACGCCGAGGAGCCGCTTTCAAGCCCATCATCAGCCGTGATCGACGGAATCCAGAGGGTGGAGGGCCTGCATAGGGACTAGGCACCCCTGCTTTTTACCGCCACCGTGAGTTCAAGACCAAGACAATTTCTATCTTTAGTTAGAACGGCAGCAACAACTTGATGTAATATAACTCTGCAGTACTTTTAGAAACGATGCATGTTATTTTCCTGTTTGATCTTCCTTCGTATGTCCACCCTACATTAGTCGGGTAGGCTTGCCGGCCAGAAACCCAAAGCCGCCGCTACCGTGAGGACGGATCTCCAATGGCCTATCGGGTGTGCTTGCTGCCAGGCGAATCCACCTTACCGCTCAACGCAGCCGCCGAATCGTCGAGCTTGACTCGAGTCGTAATCGAGAGCGCTGCCAATTGCGGAAGACTACCCCGCCGTTCTCGACGCGGCAGCTTAAGCTGTTGAGTGGACTCAAATGCGAGCAAGGCGTTGCCAATAGCGGAAGGGCCCCTTTGCCTGCAGGTTTTCCATACACAGGGCAGGACCTCCGAGGACGATAACCTTATATATGAAAATAAATTGCACAAGGCTTTGCATGACTTAGCTTTTCTGTTGTTGCCCGGGCGCCCACCGCGTCTGCAGATGGTGTCGTCAAGCTCGGTCGTCTTCTTCCTTGGAACGACGGCCACGATGAAGCTGCTGCTCCGATCAGATCAGATTTCCACAACTGAGCCCCTTACCTGGCGCGTCAAAGATGTTGGGGGAATCGACACCTATGGAATCACTGGGATCCCTTCTACGGTTGGCGTGTGCGAGATTGTGCAAAGAGGGGTCTGACAGGAAGCACACGAATCGCTTATCCAGGTTCGGGCCATGGAGATGCGTAATACCCTAGTCCTGCTTTGGTGGATGTATTTGAGTGTTCTTGTGTTCTTGAGCTAGCTAGGGCCGGGGCAACTTGCCCAAAAGATCCGTATCCTCCTCCTGGTCGCCTCGGCCTCCTTTTATAGGCAAAAGGGGTCCATATGATTTATTTATTTATTTTTGTCTGGAATAACATTTTCTCATCTTTTTGTTGGTCGTGTATGTCACTGATTTTCTGTCAGTGAGATTGTTTTCCACCTTTCTTGCCTTGACTCAAACATCCACCGTCTCTAGCTATGTTCGGAAATTTGAAGCGGCAATGGATTTAATGGCAAGCTTCATCTCTTGCCTGAATGTCCAACTACATTCAGCTTCATCTACAATGTCATAAACCTACTGAAATTGGGAAATACCTCCAAGAGAACACCTTCCAAGAGGAGATTGATACTCGACCGTCAAATATCGACGGATCCAACCAGGGAGAGAAAACTTGTGGTCAACAAACAAAGGCGAAGGAAGCAATAATTAGTGCCAAAAAAGGGACAAGAAAAGCACATAACCAAATCATGATCCATTCCTTCAGTTCCCATACATACAGTATATATATGTTATGTTACACACACCTGTTCCTCCAATTTCCTCTCTCTCTCTCTCTCTCTGTTTCTCTTCTACTTTCCGTGCGTCAGATATGCCTACCTAGGAAGGAATCACACATGTATACACCCCCAAAAAACGCCTTCCAATAGCTCAGGGCAAACTCACTTTGGAGCTGCACTAGTGTGGATGCTGGGCCAGCAAGACCACCTGCCAAGCCTCACATGCCTCCTCGCATCTAGACGAAGCAAAACGTACAAGACGACCCGGTAACCGATCGCCATCAGGAACAAAACAAGGAGATTCATCCACTTGGCACCTGTCGATGATGATATGCCATACGAGCCTCGGACAGCCTGCGCGCTGGGTATCGCCCTCGTGGCCCCGACTGCAAATGATGTATCGACATACTCGTTCTCGACCAAGCCCTACAGCAGCATTGCTCGTTAGCACACCTGACCCGGTCGAAGCAAGATGGGCATAGGGTTTATGTAGGTCACATAAGATGGCCATATATAACTTACCTGGACGGCGATGTGTGGAATGAAATGTAGGACAGCGGATAGCTCCACACGGGCGCTGGTATCGCGTCTCGGATCCGAAAATACCCAGCCACCAGCATCATGATAACCTGAAGTAGCCATGGTTATTTAATGTTGGTTCATAAAATATTTGTGCCCACTTGAAAGAAGACCAAGATGGAAACCTACATATAAGCAGATCAGGGTTAAGGTGCACTTATAAGTCTCAAGCCAGATGTACGCAACAATCATCATAAGTGCCTCGTTAGCCAACAGGCACATAAAGATGGTGATTATAAAGTACATAAGGAAGCTGAACTCATTCCTGAGGCCAACCAGGAAGTAGAAAACCAACGATGACGAAATGGACACCAGAAATAGGAAGGGGATGCTGGATAGGAAGTGGCCTAGTAGGAAAACCAATGTCCCAGAATGCCGATTTGAATCCTCGTGGGAATATATCTGCACAGGAGGGAACAGTACGTTATTATCTTACACACAGTACCTGATGTGATGTGTTGATATTATTTTGGTGTTTATTGTTTTTGCACCAAAGGATTATGTAGTGAATAATAAGATATCATTCAGGAATAAATCACATATTTTACAATTAATGTCACGGTTCCACTTTAAAGACTGAAAGAGCCAACCTTGATTTCATCAATATGAGCAGGTACTCCACAAACACTCAGAAGGATGAGAAATGAAACAAAATAAATATCGCAGAAATCCTAACCTGTCAAAACAAAGTGAACTTTGAGGATCATCAAATCATAAGTACATTTAATTTACTTGATAAATAAAAAGTATCCAGTAAATTGAAATATAATAATGTAGTGACACTAACCACTACAGATGACAGTGAATGACCAATGTCAATAAATATGGTGCCGATTGAGAGGGCAAGCAGCATATACAAGACAAGCCTGCTCCAGAAGTACTTCCAGTCTCTTGACATAATTAGCAATGATCTCCAAGTGAGAATCCCAATTCTTGCTGCATCACTGGCCCTGCCTTTACTTTTCAAGTAAGGACCTTCCTGCATCACACCATGTAGACAATAGTTTATTCATTGTTATGGATACTGCAGTGTCCTATTTCTCAATCTAACATGGTTGATTGTAGAATTCCTACTCTATGATCGGTGACAAGAATATTAGTATCAATTGTGTGTTTGTGGAAGGGTGACATAGATGGCATTTTCATTACTCTAGGGTGTAGAGCAGTAGTACCTTCTCAATCAATTTTGCAATCATCGCTTCAACAGCGGCAGATTCAGCCGATGATTTGTATGTTGCTTCTAGTGTCCGTATTGCTACAGCAGTGTCCATGCTCACTGAAGAGAAATCGCCTTTGATCATCCTGTTAATAACTACAAAGCTTTTTATCTCTCACAACAAAGGAACATTTTGCCATCAACTTGACTAAAATGACTGAAGATAATATCAGAAATTATGTCAGAGTAAAATCAAAAGATACCTGCAGATTTTTGCACATGGCTATGATTCTGTCAAGTCGGTATTGATTGCCCTCAAGAAGTGATCAGATGGACTTTGCATGATTGGACATGGAAACCCAGCATTTGAGAAGTGCTACAACAGAACAAGACCAAGTAAGAGGAGTACAGAAAGCCATTACAGAAAGCCATAGGATGAGATATGGAAAACAGGACCATGTACAACAGGAATAACGCTGCAGCAACATGGATCATACAAGAAAAGGGACACTGTTAACATGAATATAAAGTTTTTTAAAAGAAATATACGTGTGGATACTACTTTGCGCAGACTTATTTATTCCTAACAATGCAACTTGGGCATAGACAACGGGTGATTCAGTGGATGAAGCAAATAGCATCCCACTCGATTAACAACTCATGCGATGTTAGAGTAGCTGAAGGGACCCCTGTATCTCGTCTAAAAAAATGAAGTTACTCTGTCCGCATAACTGGATACCATCGTTTCACTCGTGATAGATTTAAATTGGTAATGCATGTAAAATGTTCTTGAGCAGAGTTAAGAATTAATACTACAGAGGAACACTCATTCACCTGCAGGCAAGCCAATGTTTCCCCAAAGAAGAGGGTATTCCCATTTGAAAGCAAGCAAATCCGATCGAAAAGTCCAAAAACCTCCGTGCTACTTTTTTTGATACATTGTGAAGATGACTGTGCACCCAGTGCTGGCAAGTTTCTTCAGTGTTACCATCAAGAGTAGTGCAGAAACACTGTATCAAAAGAAACAAAAAGAGAAGTTAGTTACATGGTGCAATTTACTCTGTACTCTGTACCTCGCCTCTTGCTCATTGTGTCTCTGGTCTTGGCTGCCCTTGGTTATCTCTGCACTTTTCCTCCGCTTCTCTCCTCTCTGCCCTGCTAAGTGTGGGCTGCTGGTGCGGCTCTCTGACTGCCTGCAGCACAAGTAAAGGGGTCAAAAGGAGATCCCCTACTTTTGTACACCAACAGGAGCCCCCGGGCCTGGGCCACACATAAGCGCTAAGCGTTGTTGGGCTGGGCCCAGAACGGTGCGCGGGCAGGTGGGCGGATTTTTACCATAGTAACTGTTTCGTCCGCTGCGCTTCCCCACGACCCGCGTTGAACGCGTGATGTGGAGGGTCGTGCGTGACATGGGGGTCATGTGTGGGGCGGTCTCCGAACGCATGCGTCACATCGCAGTTAATGGGAAAAGAGGCGGCCCATGACTTCCCCGTAAAAGGAATAATCTGGCGCGATGCTCATTTTACCCCCCCGTGTGTGCCTTCTCCAATTTCGAACCGCCGCCTCTCTCCTTCCTTCTCAAGATCTCGCCCTGTTTCGCCATTGCCGCACCTCCGTTGTCCTCCATCCTTTGCTCTCACAGCCGCCATGGCCCCTAAAACCAACAAAGGCAAGGGAGTGGCCAAGGACGCAGGGAGCCGCCGAGAGCGAAGTTGGCGGCGCGGACGCAGCATACCCTACTTACCTCGGTCGACGCAGTCGAACTCCAGGACTACTTCAGGCCCCTGTTGGGGTGCAAGATGGCGGGAGACGCCGGGGCACCCAGCCACGCGTGTCATCCCCGCCAATTGCACCGAGGCCGCCCCGAATCAGTATCCGTTCTTCGTCCACTATTTTTCTTGCGGGCTCTGCCCCCCTTTCTATGATTTGATCAATGATGTCATGCACACATTTGGTTTCCACCTCCTAGATTTCACCCCAAATGTCGTGGCGTGCATGGCTCTTTTCGCCCATCTCTATGAGGGCTTCACGGAGTTCTTCCCAACACGGTGCTCTTCTGCCATTATTTTTACCTCGCATCCGTGAAGGGAGGCACCATCTCTGGTTGCGCCGCTGGATCCCAAGGACCAAAGGGACATACCCGAGGGCGCCTGTATGAGAGGTGGGAATAATGGCGGGCCGATGGTGCTTGAGTGAGGAGGTGGACCCAGAGGACTTCGCCGGGTCCATCAGGTGTTGCTGGTTCGCAGAACGACAATGGGCGACGCTGACGCCTGTGATGACAAGCTCAAGGCCGCCACAGCCAGGATCAACCGCCTCACCGTTGCCGGGCTCACCCTGGAGATGGTTGGGGTGGACTTCCTCTGCCGCCGAATCACTCCTTTGCACAACAAGGGGAGGTCGGCCTGGCTCTTCCAGAACGCGGTAGACATCATGAGGCTTTGCCTGGCCTCAACCACAACTTCACTGTGATGGGGCACGCCCACCTTTGCCAGCGGCTATTCCAGCTCGACGTGAACAGCGACGGCAAGGCCGAAAGGTCCGACAAGGCTGTGAAGGCCGGCAAGGTCGCCAAGGGGCCCTTGTTTAGGTTGCCAGCGGGGGTGGTCCCACTGAGCAACAACTCGCGCCGGACCGACATCATTGCCATGACGCCGACTACAATGCGCACGGTCCCATCCCAAATTGGGCCGAGCCGCCGAGATCAGTGTAGGTGTTCTTTGATACTTTGGAGAAGTATGTCCGCGACGAGCCGCGCTCATCGAGGACACCACCTAGGCAGAAATGGACTACATCACCGCCAGGGCGGTGGAGGCGGAGCTCACTAGAGAGGCCGGCAGCACCGGCGGCGTGGAGGACGAAGCCGCGACGGCTATGGAGGAGAGGGAGCTCGCCCAGTGGATGGAGTCCGCTGGGGAGGCCAGCAGCGCCGGCACCGAGGCCCCTCTGATTGAAGATGTGGTCGACGAGTTCGGCCCGGCAGGGCTGCGCAAGTGCAGCAGACCCAAGAGGGGTCCGTGCGCCAGACAAGGGCCACGGCGGCGAGGAAGTTGGTAAAGGCCGCGGTGGCGAAGAAGAAGGCAACTGCCTCTTCGGCATCCAAGCGTGGCCAGACTCCACCATTTCTCCTCCTCCGGCTGCACGCCGACGTGGAGGTCATCTTTGACTTTGGGTCCCTCAGCCCAAGGAGGAAGAGGAAGGCACCAGAGGAGGAGGTGGTGGATGAGTAAGTATCTTGTTCCCTTTTGTCATCTCCGGCTCCTCAGGCTGTGCCGCTTATCTTGATTTATTTTCATCTTTGCAGGGATGTGGAGACACTGGCCCCTCGTCGACGCGTGGGGTGGTGAGCAGCCAGACCGCAGCCCCCGGCGCCTCGAAGTGCTGCCGGGGCTGTGGCCCCACTGATGCCCTCGGCAAGGGATTGCCGGTCCTCGGCAAGGGTCTTGCTTTGTGGCGTCGTGGTCGTCCCCAGCAAGGGTCTTGCCGGGGTCTTGTTGACTTCCCTGGCTAGGAGCCCGCCGAGGGTCGTCGTCTTCTGGTCCTCAACTGATGTTGTGTGTTCATGATCTTGACAAAGATTTGCATGCTACCACGGAGATGCCTCCCGAGCCTTGGTCCCAACGTAGTTGATGGTGTTGGTGCCCTTGGGCTCAAGGGAGGCGCACTGCTGGCGTCCAGCATGTCGCCCGGCAAGGTTCTTGCCGGGCTGCAAGGCCGCCCCGGCAAAGGTCTTGTTGGGGAGTCCACCTCGCCCTCTTGCTCTTTGTGTCTCTGGTCTCGGCGTTCCCTTGGTTATCTCAGACTCGGCTTCTCTCCTCTGCCCTGCTAATTGTGGTCATGGTGTGGCTCGACTGCCCATGCACAAGTAAAGGGGTCAAAAGGAGAGCCCCTACTTTTGTAAACCAACAACCGGATTCTTCACGGAATGAGAAAATAAATTAGACTACTACGGAAGGGTAGGAAAAATATACGATCTTACATTCAAACGTGGCCGCGAACACCTAAGTCTCACTCTCTTCAAATGCCGATGGTTCGACCCCAAAAGGGTTTGAGACATACGCCTTCTGTTAGTTTAGTTGAAGTTAAACCATCAACCGTCTATGCTGGAGCTGATCTCTTTATCGCCGCTACCCAGGCCACACAAGTATATTATCTGCCTTACCCATGCCAGAAAGAGTACCTAAAGGGTTGGGAAGTTCTGTTCAAGGTGTCGCCACATGGTAAGCTACCGGACCCGAACGATGATGATTACTACAACATAAACCCCATGACATACGAGGGAGTGTTCTTTCAAGAGGAACATGATGAGTCCGAAACAAGGAGGATGATGACTTGAGTTATGTTGACCTAGACCCAAACTACGACGACACACAGATTGATGGTGAGGCAGTTGTGAATCAAAGAGACATAATTATGCTTGAAAAGTTAAATGAAGACATTGACGATGAGGAAGAGCCTCCACCTCCGCCGCATAACGAAGAAGATATGCCTCGACAAATAGATTACAATAGTGATGATTCATATGGGTTCTAAAACATGTAAATTCTTTTTAATGATCATTACAATAGTATGCTTAATGTGCTCTTCTGTTATTAATGTTCTTTCATGTATGCTTTATGTGCTCTTCTGTTATTAATGTTCTTTCTTGTATGCTTGTTTATTTGATATCCTTACTAATTGTTTATTCTCCTCTCAATGCATGTTTGCTAATCATGGGCAAGACCAGCGCGCCAGCTTCCTCAAGAAATTCAAAGGACTTACTCGGGTGGACGAGCCCACAAGGTTCCCTCCCGACTACGCAAGGATGACACCTCACGTGGAGGTGGAGGGGTCAGGGGAGGAGACCCTAGAGGAGGAGGGGGTGGTGGAGTTCCCTAGAGGAGGAGGAGGTGGGGGGAGAGGCACCCGTGGCAAAAAACTCCGGGCCATGTCCGAAATAGGAGGGTCTTCTTCGATGCCCTCCTATATTGAGGCACCTTCTGAGTCTGAGGAGGAGGAGTATGTCCCTGATGGTGAGAAGGAGGAGGCCGAGGAGGAGGAGGCCGAGGAGGAGGAGGAGGGTGAGGAGGAGGGCGAGGAGGGTGGTGGAGGGGAGATTGACCCCAAGTTACGGATGACTTGCCACCGGGTGCTCGAAAGGGTGGCTGCATGGTAGTGCCAAGTACCTAAACCACCTTCTATCTCGAGGCACACAAGTGTCTCATTGAACCTCATGGAGACAGAGTAAGTGCCTCTCAATCATATTTTCAACACATGACAACATTTTCTTATTGTACACATGGCAATCCTTTGATTCTTTTGCAGGAACTGGATCCTTCACGGAAAGGGCCATAAACCGAACGGCCTTATGACTGTCCTGTTGAAGGAGTTTTGGCTAGGCCTATTCTGTCCGGGGCCAGACAGGGACCCGCAGCTGCGGTTTTGGCCACGAAGCTGGGCCCACTCTGAGGCTTACAGCAACGCGGAGTATGGGACGGCCGCTAAGGCCGTGATCACCAAATTTTGGGTAAGTTCTCTTCTGAATCACTTGTCTTCAGTTTTGTTCATAGTTTATCATTGAATCAATCAACTCATGCCTTGTTTGCTTCTGGTTTTACGCATGATTGCAACAACTCAGAGAGTTCTTGACGAGCACAAGGCCAGTAGCTGACGTGGTCTTGCCGGGCTGCGAAGAAGAAAGCTCGTCGATTGACGAGGTGCTACTGGGTTGCCGCCTCGCAGTACTACCACATCTACCTTCATCAAAAGATGACCAAAACTAAAGTGCAGAGGCAACGACTTACCTTGAACAGGAGCAGTTCATGAAGGTAACTATTACTGACTTTTCATTGTTTCAAGCAGTCAATTATATGTTTCAGGCTCACATGTCATGCTTCCAAAATTTGCATAGGTTATTCTCGTTGGTGCTATGGAAAGGATGACGGATGGGCGAAGTTTGGTGGATAGGTGGCTCGGCGATGATGCGTAGTTTGCTGCCAAGAGCAGCAAGGCCCGGGCTGACCGTGGAAAAGACAGGACGCACTTCCAAGGAAACAGGAACCACTGGGCTTCAAGGCCATGAAGGTATATCTATATGCATGATCCATTTTTGTTCTTCTTTACCATCATGTTCTTATGTTTGGCTAACTTCTGTTTGACGTTGCAGGAGGACAAGTTTAAGAGGCCGCTCTCGGACATTGAGTCGTGGAAGCTGGCTCATGAAAGCGGAGTGATCGAAAGGACGGCGTAGAGCCAAGATTACGGCAAGACCAAGGAGCACTTGGAGTCTTAAACTCAGCAGTTTCAGAGGTTGCATCCGCCTGGTCCGGATGCTCCTCACGTCATCCAGTCTCAGATCGACGACACGGCGGTGGTGGCCATCCAGGGGAAGTCCCATGGCCGGTGTCCGTGTTTTGATGGCCTGATCACTCCTTCGGTCTCGTACACACGGCTTCGCTACCAACCCAAGCCCGTTAGAGAGTACGGGTGTTCGCAGCCTCCCTTAGCCCGCCAAAGATGATGTAAGTACTTCCCTTTATCTTCTTTCTCTCTAACTTTCTCAGTTTATTTTCAGCATTGCTCACTTAGAAACAACCTATATTTTGTAGGCATATAAGGCCTTTGTCGAGCATAGGAGTCTCGAGGTGCGGGAGTACTTGCAACGAGTGAAGGCAAACCATGATTTCAACCGTCAGATGATGATGACGGTTAGTTTCTCCCTCTTAAAACAAAGCTAAATTTTTGCACTTTCATTCCTTCCGACCTTCTAGTTTGCTTGTTTAACTAATATCCGAGCTATGTTGGCGTCTTGGAGTAATCAAGACCGATCCACCACAAATGGGACCCCCACCACCACCACAGGAGAACGCCCCACGTGCCTATGTTCGATGAATGGGTGGCACTAGGCAGTGATAGTCCGGTTAGTACATTTGCCTAACTATCGACAAACTAGTTCTCGCTCATTCAACACTATCATATCATATTTACCGTTAGAATCTTCTCTCAAACATGTAGGGGACCGTGGCTCGACTCGCTTCGTCGACCCCGATACTCCGATCTGGCAGAGTGGTGGTGGTCATGGCGGTGGCGGTTTTGGCGAAGGTGGTCTTGGCGGTGGTGGTTTTGGCAGAGGTGGTCTTGGCGGTGGTGTTTTTGGCGGAGGTGGTCTTGGCAGTGGTGGTTTTGGCGGCGGTGGTCTTGCTTGATGTCGATGATGATACCCGTGCATGTGGCCGTCGTGCCATACCTTTCATGTTCCTACTTGTTAGTTTCTTTAGATGACGATGATGATGTTCCATGTCTTGCACTACTTATGTTGATCAACTTTCGCCGATGATGATCTTTAGATGATGAACTTGAGTATGTTTAAATGATGATGTTGAACTTGAGTATGTTTAGATGATGAACTGTCATATTTCTGCATAATCCAAAATTTTCTGGTTTGAAATGCTGTCAAAATGAATTGAAACAGTGAAAACAGGAAAAATAGCACAAAGCCGTCGACATAGATATGCCTAGGGCTGCCCAAAGGTCGCCACGTGGCAGGGGATATGCCGACGACTTAAGCCGTCGGCATACCCCTGCTGCCAGGAGTCACCAGAGGCTGCCACGCGCCAGATTTCCATCTATGCCGACGGCTTGGCCGCCGGCATACCTCTGCCACGCCGCATCCCGTGATTCGTCAGTGCTTTTGAAGGCGCCGTCCGCTGCCGTCAGGTGAAAAATCACTGCCGACGGCTAAACTATGTCGACGGCCGTCATTTAAAGCCATCGGCATAGGCCCCTTAATGAAAAATTCTCTTTTTTGTTTCTTCCAAACAAGAGAACATTTGACCTTTGCAGATAAACTATACACAAGTAGGTGCAACCTGAACTTTGCCTTGGTAGATATGTGATTTTCCAAACGAGTCTTATTCATAACCAATGGTGGGCGTACAACATAAATGCATTGGATGCACAACATAGTAATACTATGTAATATGCTGTAGTGAAGGGAATAGTAGCAAATTAAACACAGTATCAAATGCTAAGTCGAGGCACTCGCACACAATACATGCATGCAGCCTGACCGGCATTGACTTATTGAACATAGAGCAGTAAATATAACAATGGCATCGCAGGCATGCTCATGGACACCCTCAAATCCACGCATGTCGATGCGTTCCTGCATGGTCGATCACTCGCAGTAGATCCTGCAGAGGTTTGTGCACTCGGGAGTGCACAAGTCGGTTTGGATGAGGAAGCAGTAGTTGCACAGGGTGGGAAAGATGTTGCAGAAGCTGTTGCAGAAGTAGGGGCCCTGCGCATTGCACGCCTGGGCACATCCCGGCCCGCACTGGTCGCATGGTATCTCCTGCGCGGCCGCCGGCACGTGCAACTGGATCATCAGGACCAGCACGACACAGACGGCAGCAGTCACCTTGAGAGGCGCCATTTGTTGGGCTGGATATGGATATGATGGCTGTGTTAGATCGAATTCCTAGCTGGAGTAGATAGGTATTTATAGGCGTGCGCAGCATCCTTCTTGGATATGGATAGCAAAGTCTGCTCCTATGAATGAGACTAGCTATAACATACACGTTACTCTAGGCTATGTTACTACAACCTCCATCCTGGTTTATTGGCCTCCTTTGTAATTTGTGCTAAATTTTGACTAAAGATAACTGACAAAATGCTAGTGGATGTCAAACAAAATTATATCGTTCGATTCGTAACTGAACATAATTCTCAATAATATAATTGTTTATGACATGCATGAACATTTTTTTTGTTAAACTTATTGTCAAAATTTGGCAAAGAATACAATAGGAACCAATAAACCAGGACGGGGGTAGTACCTCTATAATGGATAGTAACATATGTGTGATGTCGTGCAAAGTTTCATTCTAATTCAACTTTCAATTTCTCCTGATCAAGACGCCTCACGTTATCGCAAACAGTGACGAGCGAAACTGCCTTAACTTGAATCAGACCAACGTCGTGTATGTCATGGTGGTCGACCGTACAAATAGAACTAGTGTTGGCCATATCATCCTCTCCCCCTTGACACGAAACCCTCCTCAGTTTCAAGTCTATCTTCCCAGCATATGCATCCGCAAAAGGTCTGGAGGCCAAAATATCAATCCTAACTGGAAGAAAACAATTTTACCGTGAACAACCTTTGCTCTGAGTATCAACATATGAAAGCACAACATCGTCAGTGCTACTGATTTGGCCTGATATTTCACGACACGATGAACTCCTCCGAATTCAGCTGATAAAATTTCCCAATTACACGAGCAGTACACATAACCTGAAGATGGGGTAACGACAACCAATAGACAATCCTCGACCCAAGACCCTCCCGTCTAACTCGGCGTAACCAGCACGCAACCCGTTGAAAATGACAGACCTCGAGCGAAGTCGACCCTTTCATAAAAAAGAAAAATCACCATCATAATGTTAAGTTAATTGTCTCCTGTCCGTCCATGATTTTCCCAACAGTATAGAACACACATGCATATGCATAGGAAGCACATCACACACGACTAGATCACCATATCTGCATAAGGTGAAACTACTTCGACGCGATGCATGATCTTGATAAAACTTGCCCTTCCACC
The DNA here is from genome assembly GCA_021605145.1 of Aegilops bicornis. Taxonomy (NCBI): domain Eukaryota; kingdom Viridiplantae; phylum Streptophyta; class Magnoliopsida; order Poales; family Poaceae; genus Aegilops; species Aegilops bicornis. The sequence continues at coordinate 801,654,467 of CM038673.1, forward strand.
AAAGCTTGTATGGTTCTGGATGTTCAATCAATGGCAAGTTCAAAGCATCAACTCACAAAATTCATATTGGAATAGCAATTCATTAACGTGGCACAACTAGCTGGTCCGACACGCACACGCATAAAGCATTGGTACCAAGGCAAGGCACGCAATGGATCCTTCTCCATCACCATCACCATTTGTGAACTACAACCTTTTCTCATGATAAATAAAAACATCAATAGAAACTAGAAGAAAAACAAATTTAGCGTGAACAACCTTTGCTCCGAATACCAACTGATGAAAGCACAACCTCGTCGTGCTACTGATTTGGCCCGATCTTTCACGACACAATGAACTCCTACAAATTCAGCTGATAAAATCTCCCAATTACGCGAGCAGTACATGTAACCGGAAGATAGGGTAACGACAACCATCGGACTATCCCTCGACACACGAAGAACCTCCCGCCAAAGTAGACTTAACCAGCACGCAACCCGTCCGAAATGACAGATCTCAAGCCAAGTGTAACTTCCACACTGAAAATTTATACAAAACAAATAACAGCAACACCCGAATATGGCTGCTTCCTGCTCAATACACGACGCTGTCTAAACTCCAAAATATATCCTACTTTTTACAAAGAGGGTACCATGACTCTATATACCAGATACACGACGCTCTCTAAACTCCAAAGCATAACCTACTTTTTACAAAGAGGGTGCCATCACTATGTATACCAGTACAGCTAGCCGACTCAAACTTGCCTAATAAGTCAACCAAACAAAAACTTCTTTATCTCTTACTCTCGACCAACACCTAAGGAGGTAAATCTGATCACAAGCTTTAACTTAGCAAATAATCATTAGAATTTAAATACTTAAAGTAATTAAACACAATTTCCTGCAGCCCCCATCCAATGTTTCTCAAGGACAGCAAATCCCACCATGTAAACGAGCTCACGTACACATAAATCTCCGGGGGCCTTGATCATGAGAAATAGTAACCAATTAGGATTCTTCTGTTAGTCTCAATCAAAAGGTTTCCTGTCCATGTATACTCTTGTTGTGAACGTGGGAATCAAAAGAAACAACCTAGTTTATGGAGCTAGCACTCACACCATTAGTGCCCTGCACCTCCGCCGGATCTCCGTGGCTGACTATAGGAGCTTAGTCAGTATCTTCCATGTGCGCAACTCAGCAGCTTCAGCAGGGGTCTCGGGAGCGCCCATGCTAAAGGGGTGGCTGCTGAATCAATTCGGGGCCGATGGAAAAGGCTGTACAGAGATGAGCAACTGGAGCGCGCTGCCGTTCAAGGCATGTGTGCCAAGCATGTGAAGTTTGGGGTCCCTTCGCCCCCAAACAGTGGCAGCGAAATGTCTAGTCGCAGGGTGCATTTGCAGCCATCATGGAGAGCACGGCTGGTACCAAAAGGAGTCTTTCTGATGATCAAAATTTAATGTTTAGTATGGATAGCACTAGTTCTGAGAGTTTAGAGTATAAGAGTGCAAATGATAGAACTGTTTCTTGTAAAAGAGTCTGTACTGAGAGGGTTGAGGCTGTAGTTGGTGTAGATGGGTCTATTGTTCATGTAACTGAGGAAAGGGAAGGAAGAGAGGAAGAGGCTGGGGATAGGAGGAGGGAATCAGTGGGTGAGGAAAAAGAGGATGTGAATGCAACAAAGGAAGCTACCGGCCTTGGGGCTGCCGGTGACCTGACGGGCGCAGAGGACGCCCGTCAGGAGCCATGAAAATGTTGAGTTGGAACTGCCGAGGCTTGGGTCAGCCTCGTACAGTTCAAGAGTTGGTGTGCCTCTCTAAGACGCACAGACCCAATGTTATCTTTTTATCTGAAACCAGAAAAAATAAAGAGTATGTTGAGAGTTTGCGCTACAGGTTGGGTATGAATAATGTGTTTACTGTTTCTGGCCATGGTAAAGGTGGAGGACTAGCTGTGTATTGGGATGAGGTCTACTCTTGTGAGCTGAATAAATATGGGGATCATTTTATTGATATGTATGTCGGCAAGGGAGATGGAACAAGATGGAGGTGCACTTTCATTTACGGTGAGCCTAAGGCGAGCCAAAGGTACGTTATGTGGGATCTCTTGAGACGGTTAAAACCTCTTGGTGTAGGACCTTGGTTTATGGTGGGAGATTCTAACGAAGCTATGTGGCAAAATGAGCATTTCTCTCGCCACAAGAGGTCTATTAGGCTTATGGCTAATTTTAGGAAGCTCTGTCCGAATGTAATCTATATGACTTGGGTTTTCATGGTGTGCCTTGGACGTATGATAATAAGCAAGATGGGTTCAAGAATGTTAAGGTGCGACTTGATCGTATGCGGTGGCTTGCCCGCTTTGGTCTTCTATGTTCCCTCGATGTAAGGTATCCCATATTATAAGCTCCAGATCTGATCACTGTCCCGTTTTTATTGAGTTGTTGGGTACTCCCAAAGTTAGCACTTTTGTTAAACAGTTGAAATATGAATCTTATTGGGAGAGGGAAGGTGGGGCTTTGGATGATCAGATTAGTGCTTGCTGGAATAGAGATTCTAATATTAATGATCTTGGTGATGTTGCTTGAATAAGCTAGGCAAGCTAATGAAATCTCTTCATGGGTGGGGTCACGTTCATATTGGGTATCTGCCAAAGAAACTGGAGTGGGCTCGTAAAAGACTAAAAAATTTGTTTAGCAGGAATGATCATTCTGCAGGTCTGGAAAGGAAGAAAATACTTGCAGAGATGGATGAACTTCTTATAAAGGAAGAAATGCTTTGGAAGCAAAGATCTCGGTTGGACAAGATAAGAGGAGGAGACCGTAATACTAATTATTTTCAGAGGAAGGCTTCCTGGAGATCAAAGAAAAATCATATTTCTGCTCTAAGGAAGGAGGATGGGTGCCTCACGGAAAATTTGGAGGAGATGAAAGGTATCACTAACTCATTCTTTAAACAACTTTACTCATGTGATGATTCAGTTGACCCGTCCCATATTATTTCGCTGGTCAATCCCTTGTCTCGATGATATGAGCGAGGAGCTATGCAAACCTTTTACGGATCAAGAGATTAGTGATGCGCTTTTCCAAATGGGGCGTTAAAGGCTCCGGGGCGGATGGTTTTCCTGCAAGGTTTTTCCAGCGGAATTGGGGTTTGATCAAGGACGATATTATTAAGGCTGTCCAACAGTTTTTTATTTCTGGAGTTATGCCTGAGGGGATTAATAACACAACTATTGTTCTCATCCCGAAAATTAAGAACCCTCAATCTATTAAGGATTTCAGGCCGATCAGCTTGTGCAATGTTATCTACAAGATTATTTCCAAATGCCTTGTTAACAGACTAAGGCCGCTCCTTAATGGTATGATTTCCCCTACTCAAAGTGCGTTTATTCCGGGAAGATTAATTTCTGACAATGCTCTCATAGCCTTTGAATGTATGCATTCGTTGAGTACGCTTAAAGATTTAAGAGGGGAATTTTGTGCGTATAAGTTGGATTTGGCGAATGCTTATGATCGTGTAGACTGGCATTTCTTGCAATGTATGATGGGGGCTTTGGGTTTTGCACGAGGTGGATAAATTGGATTATGTCGTGTGTTACAACGGTGAAATTTGTCGTCCGCTTCAATGGACAGTTGCTGGAGTCTTTTTCACCTTCTAGGGGACTTAGGCAGGGGACCCTTTATCTGCGTACTTGTTTCTTTTTGTTGCTGAGGCACTTTCTTTGCTGCTTAATGATGCTTCAGCCAGACGATCTCTTCAGGAGTTTCATTTGAATAGACATGCTCCAGGTATTTCCCACTTGTTGTTTGCGGACGACAGTATGTTATTTTTCAAAGGCTCCATTGATCAAGCAATTGTCATTAAAAATATTTTGACAAAGTACGAGAAAGGGACTGGGCAATTATTAAGTCCTGATAAATGTTCCATGATGTTTGGAAAAAAGTGCAGTTTGGAAAATCAAGTGGCTATTATGGTAATCTTAAAGATTACGGTCGAGGGGTTCGAAGATAAATATCTTGGACTTCCGGTTCCTGAGGGAAGAATGAAAGCTGGTAAGTTTCAATCTACTAAAGATAAGGTTTTGAAAAGGCTCTCTGACTGGATAGAGAAATACGCCGTGTGGGGTGAAAGAAGACTTAATAAAATCAGTTATTCAAGCTCTACCTGTGTATGCTATGGGTATTTTTAAGTTCGGCTTCCCTTTGTGAGGAGTTAACACAGATTATCAGGAATTTTTGGTGGGGAGATGAGGAAGATCGAAGAAAAACACATTGGTTAGCTTGGGACAAATTGACTAGGTCTAAAGGTAAGGGAGGTATGGGATTCCGGGATCTCAGATTATTTAACCAAGCCCTATTAGCCAAACAAGCGTGGAGGTTATTGGTTCATCCGGATTCGTTGTGTGCTAAGCTGATGAAGGCAAAGTATTACCCTCATGGACATATTCTTGATACAGTGTTTCCTCAGTCTGCGTCAGTGACTTGGCAGGGTATTATGCATGGTCTGGAATTGCTTAAGAATGGTGTCATTTGGCGGGTGGGAGATGGATCTAGCATTAATATTTGGAGGGATAATTGGTTACCCAGGAACACTGGACTTAAAATTTCAGCTAAAAGGCACAATACTAGATTCAAGTGGGTCTCTGATTTGTTCTTGAGTGGGAGAAAGGCATGGGATGAAAATTTGATCAAGTATCTTTTCTATCCCCATGATGCAGAGGAGGTTCTTAAGATTCAGTATTCATGCTTATGGGGATGGGGATTTTATTGTGTGGCACTATGAGAATAACGGTATATTTTCCGTTAAAAGTGCGTACAATTTAGCACTTAAGTTGAAGGATAGTCAAGATAAATTGGGTCAATCTAGTGGTGATCCATGCGGAGAAAGAAGACTCTGGAATTTAATTTGGAAGGCTAATATCCCTCAAAAGATAAGAATTTTTGCTTGGAGGGCCGCGACCGATAGCTTGGCGGTCCAGACCAATAGAGTTAAGCACCATCAGATTACTTCAGGTATGTGCTCTATTTGTGGAGTAGAAGAGGAAAGCACGTTTCATGCCCTAGTTATTTGTCCTAAGGCTCGTGCACTGCGACTGGCCTTGAGAGAATCGTGGAATATTCCTGATGAAGAGTGGTTCAAATTCTCGGGACCAGATTGGCTATTGATTTTGTTGGATCTTTTGAGCTTGCAACAGAGAGGGCAAGTTTTATTTCTGTTCTGGCGAGCATGGCACCTGAGAAATGATTTAATTTTTGGAAAAGGGAAGGAATCCATTGCTGCATCTGCAATTTTTGTGGTAAACTATTGGTCTTCTTTTACGTCAGGTCATAACTCTGTTGAGGTTGTTACTAGTAACAAAGGTAAAGGGAAAGTGGGAGGTGCTACACCAGGTTTCGCAACATCACAAGAACAGGTGGGATGGAAGCCTCCACCAGAAGATTATATCAAGATCAATGTTGATGCCAGCTATGTGGAGAGTATTAGTGCGGCCAGTGTGGGGGTGGTTGTTAGGAACTCATCTGGTGAAGTTATTATTTCTTCGTGGGACTTTCTGGGCCAGTGTTGCAGCGTGAACGAAGCTGAGCTACGTGCTTGTCTGGCAGGCCTTTATATAGGTATTACTCTTCACCAATCCATTATTTTGGAGACTGATTGTGCTTTTGTCCGTTCTTTCCTTGCAAATGAGAATCTTGACAGGTCTCTGCTCATTGATCTGAAGAAAGAAGCCTTGAGTATATTGACGATGCTCAAGAATTTTAAAATTGCGAAAATTAATCGGCAGGCCAATAAGGTGGCGCACGAAATTGCGAAGTTTAGCTTTATAAATAAATCTGATGGGATTCTTCTTAATAGTGTTCCGCCCTGCGTGGCGAATTTTGTAATGAATGATTGTAATAACATTATTAATTAATTAAATAATATAGGGGATTTTCAAAAAAAAACCTAGTTGGCGCATGCCGTGCTCGAACGTGTACGTGTTGCAATTATTTTCTTTCTTTTAGCATGCATTGTATATTTTGACACTAGCAAATTTTGATTCGAATTCAACCTTCATTTTCTCCTGATCAAGACGCCTCACGTTATCGCAAACAGTGACGAGCGAAACTACCTTAACTTGAACCAGACCAACGTCCTGTATGTCATGGTTGTCGACGGTACAAATAGAACTAGTGTTGGCCATATCATCCTTTCACCCTTAAAACGAAACCGTCCTTGGTTTCAAGTCTATCTTCGCAGCATATGCATCCGCATAAACTGTCGAGGCTAAAAATTCAGCATGTTGAATGACCACGTCTGCTTCCTCTTGGTCATTGAGTACCTTCACATCAATTGCTTCCTGAGCATGAATACGCCTTTGGCGATCTACCATGTATCGCTCTAGGGTATATGAGTCAAGTAGTATAAGTCGACCCTTTCATACAAAGGAAATTCACCATCATAATGATAAGTTAATTGTCTCAAGTCCGTCTTGGGTTTTCCCAACTGTATAGAACACACATGCATATGCATAGGAAGCACATCACACGGGACTAGATCACTATATCCGCATAAAGGAAACCACTGATGCGATGCATGATCTTGATCAAACTTGTTCGTCCACCAAAGCTCGTATGGTTCTGGATGTTCAACCTACGGCAAGTTCAAAGCAACAACTACAGTCTTACTCACGAAATTCATACTGAAATAGCAATTCATTAACATGGCACAACTAGCTGGTCCGACACGCATAAGCGCATAAAGCATTGGTACCAAGGCAAGGCACGCAATGGATCCATCTCCATCGCCATCACCATTTACGAAATACAATCTTTTCTCGTGATAAATAAAAATATCAATCGTAACTAGGAGAAAACAATTTTACCGTGAACAACCTTTGGTCCGAATACCAACTGATGAAAGCACAACCTCATCGTGCTACTAATTTGGCCCGATCTTTCAGGGTACAATGTACTCCTCTGAATTCAGCTGATAAAATCTCCCAATTATGCGAGCAGTACATGTAACCGAAAGATGGGGTAACGACAACCAACGGACAATCCCTCGACACACGAAGAACCTCCTACTGAAGTAGACTTAACCAGCACGTAACCCGTCGGAAACGACTGACCTCGAGCCAAGTGTAAATTCCACACCGAAAATTTATACAAAATAAATAACAGCGACACCCGAAGACGGCCGCTTCCTGGGCCATACACCACGATGTATAAACTCCAAAATATAACCTGCCTTTACAAAGAGGGTACCATGACTATATATACCAGTACAGCTAGCCGACTCTCACTTGCCTAATAAGTCAAGCAAACAAAAACTTCTTTATCTCTAACTCCCGACCAACACCTAAGGACGAAGTAAATCTGATCACAAGCTTTAACTTAACAAGTAATCATTAAAATTTAAATACTTAAAGTAATTAAACATAATTTCCTGGCAGCCCCCATTCAATGTTTCTCAAGGACAGCAAATCCCACCATTTAAACCAGCTCACATACAAATAAATGTCCGATGGCCTTGATCATGAGAAGTAGTAACCAATTAGGATTCTTCCGTTAGTCTCAATCAAAAGGTATCCTGCCCATGTATACTCTTGTTGTGGACGTGACAACCAAAAGAAACAACCTAGTTGACGCATGCCCTTATCAAACGTGTATGTTTTGGAATTATTTTCTTTCTTTTCTAATATCCAAGCATGAATTGTGTATTTTGGCACGCTGATTTTTTGAAAGGGTTTTTGTTTTGCTTGGTTGCATACAGGAGATGAGGGTGACCACGGGGCGACCGTGGAGGTGATCGTGGCGGCGTCCACGGTGACCAGCGCCGCCCGACAGCAACTACGTAGCATGGAGGAATCGGTTCTCGGCCCTTTTCGGTTCGAGTCCGGCGACTCCGATGAGGATGAAGGTCCAGACGGTGGCAGATCTGGTTCGTGGCGTATTCCCCAACGCCTTCGGACCTCATTTGCGAAGTCGCTCGGGTTGGATATACCGAAGAGGATGTGGGCGGCTTCATAGATGGGATCGTGCGGCGACTGACCGTGCTTGGGAGGGTCTCACCAAAGGCGGATGGAGTGGAGGTTCTCCGGTGAGTGGTGCATCGCCCGGACGGCGCCGTCAGCGATCTGTCCCTGGAAGGGTCCTTTACCCAAGGTAAGTCCTCCATCTCTTACTTTAGGTGCTTTCATTGGATCTTGGAAAGTGATCAATCTTGATCGCAAGAAAAACCGGCCGCGGCAGCTAGATCGCCATTGCCGGCGGCGGATCACGGCGGCATTCGAGCAGCGCAGCAGGCGCGTTTGAATTTGCTGCTGGGACATGACGGGCCGAAAGATGTCAGTGCGGGCCGGGGTTCAGCTGGGTATGTGGCCCAGGTTGACCTCCAGGTGACCGAACAAGTGGGGCAGGCCCAGATCGGGACGCAAGTGGTCGTCTATGATCAATCGTCGCCGCCACATGCATGTCTCGTTCTTTCGTGTGAAGGGGCTAGGGTTCGGTGGGTGAGCACTCCTGGCTTCCCTCGTCTCTCTCGGTCGGGCAACAGCGGATTCCTGCTGCAGTGGGCATTATGCATAGGAAGCACAGCACACACGACTAGATCACCATATCTGCATAAAGGAAACTACTTGACGCGATGCATGATCTTGATAAAACTTGTCCGTCCACCGAAGCTCGTATGGTTCTGGATGTTCAACCAACGGCAAGTTTAAAGCAACGACTACAGTCTTACTCATGAAATTCATACTGGAATAGAAATTCGTTAACATGACACAACTAGCCGGTCCGACACGCACACGCATAAAGCATCGGTACCAGGGCAAGGCACGCAATGGGTCCTTCACCATCGCTATCTACATTTTAAAAATGGACAGTAATAGGTCAAATTTTAGTTTCCCCATGGATTACTGTTCATGTGAATATATAGTTCCAGCCTACTAATCCTAACTCTAAATAAGGACCCGAGGGTGGACAAGGGAGAGAAAAGATGTGTTAAATATCCCAGTTTTTTAACATGCATATTTTTTATTCGGTGAAAGCTAAAGAAGGGGAGAAAATCAGACTATCCGGCACTCTTTAAGCGAAGTACTGTTGATCCAACATGACTGTTCACATCACAGTATTGTTCGCAGACAGGTACTGTTCAAATAAGGTATTGTTCATAGACGGGTACTGTCGGGGATATACCCCGCGGCGTAAACCGGCCGGATGTATAACCGGCGGACTTGGCGGTTTATTTGAGATCCCGCTGACACTTGACTATTCACTGGTGACCCGCCCTGACCTGGCGGTTTACAAGCAACCTGCCTGGACATTAGAACTCACGGTAACCGGCGGGCGGGTCAGACGGATGACGAGGCCCAAGGCCCAGAAGGCCGGTTCACGTTTAATGGTGGGCCGGTTTATGAGGAAAGCGTAAGGACTATTCTCCTACAAAGGAAGCAAGACTAGGACTCCACTTGTAATAGAGTAATCCTAGTCCAACTGATGAAAGCACAACCTCATCGTGCTACTAATTTGGCCCGATCTTTCAGGGTACAATGTACTCCTCTGAATTCAGCTGATAAAATCTCCCAATTATGCGAGCAGTACATGTAACCGGAAGATAGGGTAACGACAACCAACAGACAATCCCTCGACACCGAAGAACCTCCTGCTGAAGTAGACTTAACCAGCACGCAACCCGTCGGAAACGACTGACCTCGAGCCAAGTGTAAATTCCACACCGAAATTTATACAAAATAAATAACAGCGACACCCGAAGACGGCCGCTTCCTGGGCCATACACCACGATGTATAAACTCCAAAATATAACCTGCCTTTACAAAGAGGGTACCATGACTATATATACCAGTACAGCTAGCCGACTCTCACTTGCCTAATAAGTCAAGCAAACAAAAACTTCTTTATCTCTAACTCCCGACCAACACCTAAGGACGAAGTAAATCTGATCACAAGCTTTAACTTAACAAGTAATCATTAAAATTTAAATACTTAAAGTAATTAAACATAATTTCCTGGCAGCCCCCATTCAATGTTTCTCAAGGACAGCAAATCCCACCATTTAAACCAGCTCACATACAAATAAATGTCCGATGGCCTTGATCATGAGAAGTAGTAACCAATTAGGATTCTTCCGTTAGTCTCAATCAAAAGGTATCCTGCCCATGTATACTCTTGTTGTGGACGTGACAACCAAAAGAAACAACCTAGTTGACGCATGCCCTTATCAAACGTGTATGTTTTGGAATTATTTTCTTTCTTTTTCTAATATCCAAGCATGAATTGTGTATTTTGGCACGCTGATTTATTGAAAGGGTTTTTTGTTTTGCTTGGTTGCATACAGGAGATGAGGGGTGACCACGGGGGCGACCGTGGGGGTGATCGTGGCGACGTCCACGGTGACCAGCGCCGCCCGACAGCAACTACGCAGCGTGGAGGGAATCGGTTCTCGGCCCTTGTCGGTTCGGAATCCGATGACTCCGACGAGGATGAAAGGTCCGACGGCGACAGATCTGGTTCGTGGCGTATTCTAACGCCGGACCTCATTTGCGAGTCGCTCCGGGTCAGATATACCGAAGAGGAGGTGGGCGGATTCATAGATGGGATCGTGTCGGCGATTGGTGCGTGCTTGGGAGAGTCTCACCAAAGGCGGATGGATTGGAGGTTCTCCGGCGAGTGGTGCATCCCGGACGGCGTCGTCGGCGGCCCGTCCTGGATGGGTCCTTTACCCAAGGTAAGTGTTCCATCTCTTACTTTAGGTGATTTCATTGGATCTTGGAATTAAAGTGGTCAATCATGGTCACAAGAAAAACCGGCCAGGGCAGCCAGATCGCCATTGCCGGGCGGCGTTCGGCCCGCAGCGACGCATTTGAATTTGTTGCTGGGCCATGACGGGCCGAAATATGTCAGTGTGGGCCGGGGTTCAGCTGGGTATGTGGCCCAGGCTGACCTCCACGTGACCGAACAAGTGGGGCAGGCCCAGATCAGGACGCAGGAGGTCGTCTATGATCGATCGTCGCCGCCATATGCATGTCTCGTTCTTTCGTGTGAAGGGGCTAGGGTTCGGCGGGTGAGCACTCCTGGCTTCCCTCGTCTCTCTCTTGGCGAACAGCAGTTCCTGCTGCGGTGGGCATTATGCATAGGAAGCACATCACATACGTCTAGATCACCATATCCGCATAAAGGGAAACTACTTCGACGCGATGCATGATCTTGATAAAACATGTCCGTCCACCAAAGCTCGTATGCTTCTGGATGTTCAATCAACGGCAAGTTTAAAGCAACGACTACAGTCTTACTCATGAAATTCATACTGGAATAGAAATTCATTAACATGACACAACTAGCCGGTCCGACACGCTGCGCATAAAGCATCGGTACCAAGGCAAGGCACGCATAATGGGTCCTTAACCATCGCTATCACCATTTTAAAAATGGACAGTAATAGGTCAAATTTTTAGTTTCCCCATGGATTACTGTTCATGTGAATATACAGTTCCAGCGTACTAATCCTAACTCTATATAAGGACCCGAGGGTGGACAAGGGAGAGAAGAGATGTGTTAAATATCCCAGTTTTTAACATGTGTATTTTTATTCGATGAAAGCTAAAGAAGGGAGAAAATCAGACTATCCGGCACTCTTTAAGCGAAGTACTGTTGATCCAACATGACTGTTCACACCACAGTATTGTTCGCAGACAGGTACTGTTCAAATAAGGTATTGTTCATAGACGGGTACCGTTTAGAAGCGAATACGTGAACCACGTACGCGCACTTTTCATCTCTACTGTTCATTGATGGCGGCGGCAAAATGCGCTGTTTCAAAATAAAAATAAAAACCATAGAAAGGGAATCCTTCTAGTACCTCTGAGATTATCAGCCGGTGAGATTGTTCTCCGCCTACACAGTTAGAACCTTTCATATCTTGACTCAATTATCCACTGTCTGCAACTACATTCATAAGCACCAACGAATTTAACATCAATGTTATTGCTCAATGACTACTATGTCAAGCTTCATCTCAGGCATGAATGACTACATTCAACATCATCTACAATGTCAGAAACCTACTGACAGTCAACATCATATACAATGCCACAAACCTACTGACATGGAAATGCCTGTTGGCACAGCCCCGCATGCGCCGAGCCACATCATCTACAACACTCCAAGAAAACACCTTTGAGAGGGATCGCTACTCGACCGTCAATGTCGTCAGATCCAACCAGGAAGATCAAACTTGTGACAGACAACAAGGCTACAAAGGAAGCAATACTCAGTGCCAAAAAGGAACGGACTAGAGACCAAATGACCAAATCATGGTTCATATCTTCTGTTCTCAAATTAACCATGATACATACAGTATAGATGTTACCCCAATCCTCTTAATGTTTCTCTTCTACTTTGGATGCATCAGATATGCCTACCTAGGAAGCAATCACACATGTAAACATGCATATGAACAGTCACACACCCAAACACAAAAAAGTCTTCTTACAGCATCAGCACACTTTCGGCGGCTCAGGGCTAACTCACTTTGGAGCTGCACAGAGGGATGTAGCTGTGGGTTTAACCGGATGTTGCTCCCAGGTGTCCCTCCTGGGCTGACCCTAACACAACCGGGTGGAGAGGTCCACTGGTCAAAACCCGTCCTTAGAAAGTCAAAGGGCTAGATCTCGTGGTCAACCGCTTCTGAGGTTAGGCGGGACAGGGGCCTTGGGGGTAGCAATGTCACCGGAGTGTCGCACCGGCCCCTCATACATGGGGGCGGTGTTATGGCATGTCTGAAGAGGCGGCACGTGTCTCCAGGGTGTGGCCCCCCTCACGGATGGCGATGACACAGTAGTAGACGTTCTGCGATAACGGTGCGGCATGAATATTATTAAATACTCGGAGCGCGATAAAATCATGAGTTTTTACACGGACGTGGGCACATGTGCTATAGTAATGATGCTACTTTTTCATAATTTTGGTGATGGATAAGTATCTGAACACTTCCCTCTCGAGGATTGCCCTTCGCATGTCTCGACTATGGCGGCGGCCTCCGGGGACTAGCATGCCGCCAATCTTGCGTGTCTGGCCTCTCACAAGTCTGAAAGTGTTGTGGTGGTTGCAAATGCCCGGCACGCGTCTCCGGGTGTGGCCTCCCTCATGAAAGGCGCCGCGGCCGGCACCTGGAGAGGGGAAACGGACGCGTCGGGTCTACACGAAGGGATGTAGCTGTGGGTTTGGCCGGATGTTGCTCCCAGGTGTCCCTACAGGCTGACCCTAACACAACCGGGTGGAGAGGTCCGATGGTCAAAGCCCGTCCTTGGGAAGTCAAAGGCTAGATCTCGTGGTCAACCGGTCCGGGGTTAGGCGAGGCAGGGCCACAGGGATAGCAATGCCACGGAGGCGTCGCACCGCCCCTCATACATGGGGGTGGTGGTGTGGCTTGTTTGAAGAGGTCGGCTGCGTACTCGGGGTGTGGCCCCCCTCACGGACGGCGCCGCCGGCGGCACCTGTAGGGGGGGAACGGATGCGTTAGGTCTACACGGAGAGGATGTGGCTGTGGGTTTGGCCCGGATGTTGCTCCCAGGTGTCCCACTAGGCTGACCTAACACAACTGGGTGGAGAGGTCCACTGGTCAAAGCCCGTCCTTGGGAAGTCAAAGGGCTAGATCTCATGGTCAACTGCTCTAGGGTTAGGCGGGATGGGGGCTCAGGGGGTAGATATGCCACAGGAGCGTCTCACCGGCCCCTCATACATGCTTGAGGTGGTGTTTTGGCATGTCTGAAGAGGTGGCACGCGTCTCTGGGGTGTGGCCCCCCTCACGGACGGCGATGACATAGTAGTGGACGTTCTGCGGTAACGGTGTGGCGTGAATATTATTAAATACTCGGAGCGCGATAAAATCATGAGTTTTTTACACGACGTGGGCACATGTGCTATAGGAATTATGGCAATTTTCATAATTTTTGGTGATGGAGAAGTATCCGAACACTTCCCTCTACGTGGATTGCCCTTCGCATGTCTCTCGACTCTGGTCGGCAGCCTCCGGAGGCTAGCAAGACGCCAATCTTGCGTACACGGCCCCTCACAAGTCTGAAAGTGTTGTGGTGGTTGCAAACGCCTGGCACGCATCTCCGGGGTGTGGCCCCCCTCACGGACGGCACCGCCGCCGGCACCTGGAGGGGGGAAACGGACGCGTCGGGTCTACACGGAGGGGATCTTCTTTGTGGGTTTGGCCGGATGTTGCTCCCAGTGTCCCTGGGCTGACCTACAACAACCGGGTGGAGAGGTCCACTGGTCAAAGCCCGTCTGTGGGAAGTCAAAGGGCTAGATCTCGTGGCCACCGCTCCGAGGATTAGTAGGGCCAGGGGTCCACAGGAGGGTAGCAATGCCACCGGATCGTCACACCGGCCCCTGATACATGCGGGGTGGTGTGGTGGCATATCTGAAGAGGCGACACGCTCCTCCGGGGTGTTGCCCCTCTCACAGACGGTCGTGACACGGGTAAACGTTTTGCAGTATACATATATAGGATCCGGGGTCTGGCCCCCCTCACGGACGGCGATGTCGCCGGCACTTGGAGGGCTGAAACCGACGCGTCGGTAGCTTTCGGAGGGTAGAAATGACAGTGAGTGTTTTAAAAAATGGTAGGAGTTTTAAAAATTAAAGTTGATGTTAAAAATATTGAAAAATAGGTATGCCTACGGCTTGGCCGTCGAGCATATGTGGCCATGTAACGCGACACCGATGCCGACGGCAAAGCGGTCGGCATACTCCGCCTTATCCACACGGGATGCAACCCCCTCCACTCATTCTGCTCATCCCCACGTCGTGAACCCCGCCGCCCCAACCCGTCCCGTCGCCGTCGCCCTAGGCCCCCTGACCCGCGCCCGCCGCGCCCACCCACCCGCTGCGCCGCCGCGCTTAGATCCACCCGACCCCGCCACCGGCGCCCTCCATCCCGACTCGTGCCGCAGCCGCTACCCTCTCCCCTCCTCGTGCCCGGCACCACCACCCTCTCTGCCCCCTCCTCATGCCGCCGCCGACCCAGGCCTCCCACGCGCGCTCATCGGCCTGCGTCCACGCCGCCCCAACCTCGCTCCCTCCCTCACAAGGTCGGGCCTCGGCGGATCGGCGCCTCTCGTCGTGCCGACCGGCGCTTGGAGCCCTCCTCCGCCGACCCCTGCAGTGGCGGCCCCGGCGCCTGTCACCCTTCCCCGGCCCCTGCCCCCTGCCTCCCTGCTCGCCCGCTGCACGGCGCCCAAAACGCCCCCGGTGAGCTTTTTTTGCATTTTGTTACTATTTGTTATGTGCATGGATGCATGGATGAAATTTTGTTAGATGAATTGATGAATATTGGTAGATGGATGGATTGATGAACGTTGTTATGTTTAGTTAGATGGATTTGTGATAGATGGACGGATTAATGAATTTGTTAGATGGATTTGTGATAGATGGATCGATGAAATTTTGTTAGATGGATGTATTGATGAATATTTGTAAGTTTTGTGTTTGGTCATGTTGTTTCATATGACACATTATTTGTCATGTTTAGTGTTAGGTCATTTTGTTTCATAGGACACTTAATGAAGCTTTTTTTGCAATTTGAGATGTTGTTTCATGTTGGTTCATAATATAGTGTCAATGCTTTATGTGATATGCGATGATCTAAAAAGATTTCACTCAGTCAATTTTACAGGATTTGTGGTGTTTCATCTCCATGGAGTGATGTTTGACGTTGGAGGTGTTGGTCCACGGTCGTCCCTCCTCTGATCAACTACATCCTCTACATTCAAGGGTGAGCAACAATTCCATGACCTCGTCTGCTTTTTTTTCATGTCACTTGATTTCATTTTCACATCAAGTCACGTAACCTAGGCGTCTCCCATCCGAAAGGGTGGACGGGAATTCACTATGTTCACTTTGCCTAGTTCTTATACTGCTTTTCTTATTGTAGTCGATTCGTTGATGAAGAGTGGACGGGAATGCTGCCTCCTACTGAAGCAGAGGCACTTGCTCTTCTCCAAAAGGGTGCTGATGGAAGGAAAAAATTTGTTGCGTGGTTCATGGAGAAAGTAAATTTTCACACTTCCCTATTACCTATTTCACCGTACAATTCCAATTAAACTCATGCACCCTATAAATTCAATTAAACTTGTAGGGAAATGATCCGAACGAATCAATGAATGAAGAATTGAGATGGGTTTCCATAGGTTTTGACCCTGCTGTCATGACATGCAAAAAGTATGATGTGAATGGGTATCGCTTCCATACAGAGGAGCACCAGAACAGTCGGCCTGATCCCAAAACTATAAATACCAGTGTTGAGGGAATCAACACATATGGAATCACTGGGATCCCTTCTACGGTTGGCGGGCGCGAGGTTCTGCAACGAGCGGGTCTGACAGGAAGCACACGAATCGTTTACCCAGCTTCGGGCTGCGGAGATGCGTAATACCATAGTCCTGCTTTGGTGGATGTATTTGAGTGTTCTTGTGTTCTTGAGCTAGCTCCGGGGTGCCACTTGCCCAAAAGATCTGAATCCTCCTCCTGGTCGCCTCTTGCCTCCTTTTATAGGCAAAAAGGGGTTGCCACAGTGGCACACAGGAGGTGGTAAGGTGTCTGATGGATGAGGCTATCCTTTGGCCCCGTCAGACAAACGCATTTAGTGCGCTACCGACGTGCGCCTCTCACTTTATCAGGGACGGCAAGGAAGCACGTCCCAGCTGTCGCCGCCTCGCCTGGCCTCGACACGTGTCTGACTGACGAGGCGTCGCGGCACCACGTTGGTTCGCTGCTGGCGCGGTGGTGGAGCCTTCACGAAGATCTGCATGCCACCATGCAGGTGCTTGCTAGGCCAGTGTAGAGGCCGCTCGTCACCATGCAGGTGCCTGCCCAGCTGGTTGAGCTAGCAACTGCATGGGGACGGCGGTGGAATCTTGGCAGGCGCGGGCCTAGCTGTGGCCCCGCTGATGCCCTCGGCAAGGGTCTTGTCGGGGCCCCGGCAAGGGTCTTGCCTTGGCGTCATGGTCGTCCCCGGCAAGGGTCTTGTCAGGGGTCTTCTGGACTTCCTCGGCTAGGAGCCCGTCGAGGGTCGTCGTCTTCTGGTCCTCAACGGATCTTGTGTGTTCATGATCTTGACAAAGATCTGCATGCCACCACCGAGGTGCCTCCCGAGCCTTGGTGCCAACGTGGTTGATGGTGTTGGTGCCCTTGGGCTCAAGGGAGGCACGCTCCGTTGGCGTCAGGCAAGTCACCCCAGCAGGGCTCTTGCCGGGGCTGCGGAGGCCGTCCTGGCAAGGGTCTTGCCGGGGGAGGCCACCTCGCCCTCTTGCTCTTTGTGTCTCTGGTCTTGGCGTTCCCTTGGTTATCTCATACTTCGGCTTCCCTTCGACTTCTCTCCTCTGCCCTGCTAAGTGTGGCCGCGGGTGCGGCTCTGACTGCCCGTGCACAAGTAAAGGGGTAAAAAAGAGAGCCACTACTTTTGTACACCGACATGAGCCCCCGGGCCTTGGCCACACATAAGCGCGAAGCGTTGTTGGTTTGGGCCCAGAACGGTGCGCGGGTAGGTGGGGCGGATTTTTAACTTAGTAACTATTTACGTCGCTGCGCTTCCCCACGACCCGCGTTGAACGCACGATGTGGAGGGTCGTGCGTGACGTGGGGGTCATGTGTGGGGCGGTCTCCGTATGCATGCGTCACATCACAGTTAATGGGAAAACAGGCGGCCCACGCCTTCCCTGTAAAAAGGAATAATCGCGGTCGCGCTGCTCATCCCCCCCCCCCCCACGCGCCTTCTCCAATGTCGGCACCGCCTCCTCTCTCCTTCCTTATCAAGCTTTCGCCCTTGCTCGCCGTTGCTGCACCTCCGCTGTCCTCCATCCTTTGCCTCTCGCAGCCGCCATGGCCCGAAAACCAACAAAGGCAAGGGAGTGGCCAAGACGAGGGACGAAGGAGCCGCCCGGAGAGCGATTTGGCGGCGGCGGCGGACGCAGCACGCCTACTTCCCCTCGACGGTCGGCGGTGAACTCCGGGACTACTTCAGGCCCCCGTGGGGGTGCAGACGGGGAGACGACAGGACACCCAGCCACGCATGTCATCCCGCCAATTGCACCGAGGCCGCCTGAATCGGTATCCGTTCTTCTCGACTATTTTTCTTGCGGCCTATGCCCCCTTTCTCCGATTTATTCAATGATGTCATGCACAAATTTGGTTTCCACCTCCTGGATTTCACCCCAAATGTCGTGGCGTGCATGGCTCTTTTCGCCCATCTCTGTGAGGGCTTCGCCGGAGTTCTTCCCAACACGGCGCTCTTCCGCCATTATTTTTACCCTCGCATCCAGAAGGGAGGCGCCATCTCTGGTTGCGTCGCCTGGATCCCAAGGACCAAAGGGACATACCAGAGGCGCCCGAAGGAGAGGTGGGAAGAATGGCGGGGCTGATGGTGCTGGATTGAGGAGGAGGACCCACAAGAGTTCTGTCGGGTCCGCCAGCGCCGCCGATTCACGAGAATGATTAGGCGGCGTCGGCGCCCAGGATGACAAGCTCAAGGTCGCCACCATCGGGATCAACCGCCTCACCGTTGCGGGCTCACCACAGAGATGATTGGGGTGGACTTCCTCCGCCGCCAAATCCTCTGCACAACAAGGGAGGCCGGCTGGCTCTTCCGAATCTGGCGGACATCATGAGGATTTGCCACGGCCTCAACCACAACTTCAACGTGATGGGGCACGCCCACCATTGCCGGTGACTATTCGAGCTCGGCGTGAACCCGCGGCAGCAAGGCGAAAGGTCCGGCAAGGCTGCGAAGGCCGGCAAGATCGCCAAGGGCCCTTGTTTGATTTGCCGGTAGAGGTGGTCCCACTAAGCAACAACTTCGCACCGGACCGACATCATTGCCATGATGCCGACTGCAATCTTGCAGTCCCGTCCCAAATTGGGCGAGCCGGCGGATCAGTGTAGGAGTTCTTTGATACTTTGGCGGAGAAGTATGTCGCGACGAGCATGGATCATCCAGGACACCATCCAGCGGAGTTGGACTATATCGCCCGCCGAGGCGGTGGGCGGAGCTTCGCCCGGGGAGGTCGGAAGCGCAGGCGGCATGGAGGACGAGGCCGCGACGGCTGCGGAGGAGAGGGAGCTCGCCCAGTGGGTGGAGTCTGCTGGGAAGGCCAGTAGCGCTGGCACCAAGGCCCCTCTCATTGAAGATGTGGTCGACGAGTCGTCGTCGGGGGAGGCCGAGGCTGTCGACCCTACGATCACGGGGAGAGGGCGAGTCCTGTAACGGGCCAGCTCCGGCCAGCCAGTTCGGCCTGGCAGGGCTGCGCAATCGATGAGACCCAGGATGGAGTCATGCGCCCGAACAAAGGCAGGCGGCGAGGAGTTGGTGAAGGCCGCGGTGGCGAAGAAGAAGGCAACTGCTTCTTCGTCATTCAAGCGTGGCCAGACTCCACCTTCTTCCCCTCCTCCGGCAGACGTCGACCCGGAGGTCATCTTTGACTTTGGGTCCCTCAGCCCAAGGAGGAAGTGGAAGGCAGCAGAGGAGGAGGTGGAGGATGAGTAAGTATCTTGTTCCCTTTTGTCATCTCCGGCTCCTCGGCTGTGCCGCTTATCTTGATTTATTTTCATCTTTGCGAGGGATGCGGAGACGCTGGCCCGGAGGGTGAAGAGGGCCAAGTCCTCGGTGGGCGGCCAGCCCGGCGAATCGCCGAGGTGCCACTTGGTGGTGGTGAGCAGCCGGACAGCAGCCGCCAAGCAGCCCCCAGCGTAAGTTCGCCACTCGCCCCTCGTCGACGTGTGTTGGGGGTATGATCCATTGGCACTGACCTTGCCGAGGTCGCAGGAGGAGGACAGCAGCAGGAGGAGCCACTGAGGGCCACCCCCAACGCGCCGCCCCCATCGACCACTCCGCCCGAGGCGTCGAACAAGGCGCCAAGCACCGATCCCATGCACGGAGGAGGAGGAGGCAAACTTGGGCGCCGGCGGCTCCACCTCGGCGCCCGGATGTTGGCGAGAAAGGGGCTACTTCTTCCCAGCCTGACACGGGTACGTCGTTTGCCTCCCATCCCTGCCATTTCTTCTTCTTGAGTCTTGGTCTTGGCTCCGCCTCATCCCCTTCCCGATATCCAGATCCTCCCCTGGCGGACCAGGAGGACATAGACACCGTCATTGAGGATGTCGCCAAGGACGCCGCGGCGGAGGCCGAGAAGATCGCCGCCGAGGAGGCCGCCGAGGAGGCCGCCAAGGAGTCTGTCGGGGAGCCCGGCATGGCCGCCGAAGAGACCGGCAAGGGGCCCGCCAAGGCCGCTGCCGAGGAGGAGGTGGTTGACGACCAACCTTCCTCCTCCGCTGCCTCTGGCTCCGGCTAGTACCTGAAGGTGAGTGACGACATGTTCGTCCACCTCCCAGAGACGGCGAGCACCAGGGTGCCCACCGAGGGAGAGGTGTTTGACGATGAGGTGCTTGCCGCCGTCGGGCTCGAGGTTGTCGATGAACCGAGCGTGGGTGGCGACGGTTCCTAGGGAGAGCGGCTCCTTGAGGCCATGGGTGCCAACTTCCGGAAGCTCCAGGCGCTCCACCGCGCCTTCCTGGACAAGGCCAAGTCCAGGATGGCAGTGGTGGACAAGGCAGAGGCAGACCTCGAGGGGCGCGTCGCCGAGGCCTTGAGCTTGGTTCCGCCCGAACTGCGAGGAGCTGAACCGCCAGGGGCAGGCTGGTCGGCGCAAGGTGGAGATCACCATGAAGCGAGGCCGACATCGAGAAGGCCCATGAGGCGGTGAAGAACCAGGTCGCCAAGGATGAGGCCGCTCGGTCCCGGCATCGGGGCCCGAACTCCTAGGAGGAGGACCTTGCAGCAGCGTGAGAAGCTCGCTGCAACGCTCCGCGGCAAGGACGAGGAGGTGGAGAAGTTCGTCGTGCAGCAGACCCAGGAGCTGGAGCAGAGGCACAAGGAGGCACTCAATGCCCAGGCTCTGGTTCATGCCGGCAAGGTGAAGGAGCTTGACGAGCTAAAGAAGTAGGCCCTGGAACTGACGGGGGAGAGGGACGCGGCCAACGGCGCCTTAGCCGATGCACAGGCCGCGGTCCTCAGCAAGGTCGGGCTACTCTCCACGGCCAACGAGTCCATCAAGGGCCTGAAGCTGAAGCTAGAGGACCTTGAGGAGACGCTCTCGGAGGCCAAGGCCCGGGAAGGGACCCTGGCCAAGGATCTGGAGGCCGAGAAGGAGCAGCGGAAGAAGCAAGCCGCCAACCACGGGGAGTTCATGGAGGCGGCGTCGCCCGGCAGGATCACCGTGAAGCTGGCTGCCATGGGGATGCCAAGCGTGAGGTACACCCAGGCGCAACATGAGCCCCAACGCCAAGCGGACCACTGTTCTTCGAGGTGTCCTCGGGGACTGGAGCAGTTCGCTCAGCAGGCGGCCTCTCTGGCTGATGAGGCCCGAAAGCTTTGCCGGGTGCCATGACCAAGGTCCTCACCAAGGTGGCGCCTTGGAACCCCACCTCGACTTGACACCGCTGGAGAGCTTGCGGTGGATCACGGACCTCGCGGCGCTCGAGGCGTTTCAAGCCCATCATCACCGCATCGACGGAATCCAGAGGGTGGAGGGCCTGCATAGGGACTAGGCACCCCGTTTTTTACCGCTTGGTGAGTTCAAGACCAAGACAATTTCTATCTTTAGTTAGAACGGCAGCAACAACTTGATGTAATATAACTCTGCAGTACTTTTAGAAAGCGATGCATGTTATTTTCCTGTTTGATCTTCCTTCGTATGTCCACCCTACATTAGTCGGGTAGGCTTGCGGTAGCGTAAACCCAGCCGCCGCGTGAGGACGGATCTCCAATGGCCTATCGGGTGTGCTTGCTGCCGGCGAACCACCTTACCGCTCTCAACGCAGCCGCTCGAATCGTCGAGCTTGACTCGAGTCGAGAATCGAGGCGTTGCCAATTGCGGAAGACTACCCTGCCCGTTCTCGACGCGGCAGCTTAAGCTGTTGAGTGGACTCGAAAGCGAGCAAGGCGTTGCCAATAGCGGAAGGGCCCCTTTGCTGCAGGTTTTCCATACACAGGCGGGACCTCAGGGGCGATAACCTTATATATGAAAATAAATTGCACAAGGCTTTGCATGACTTAGCTTTTTCTGTTGTTGCCCGGGCGCCCACCGTCTGCAGATGGTGTCGTCAAGCTCGGTCGTCTTCTTCCTTGGAGCAGCGGCCACGATGAAGCTGCTGCTCGATCGGATCAGATTTCCACAATCGAGCCCCTTACAGCGCGTCAAAGATGTTGGGGAATCGACACCTATGGAATCAGGATCCCTTCTACGGTTGGCGTGTGCGAGATTGTGCAAAGAGGGTCTGACAGGAAGCACACGAATCGTTTATCCAGGTTCGGGCAGCGGAGATGCGTAATACCCTAGTCCTGCTTTGGTGGATGTATTTGAGTGTTCTTGTGTTCTTGAGCTAGCTAGGGGCGGGGCAACTTGCCCAAAAGATCCGTATCCTCCTCCTGGTCGCCTCGGGCCTCCTTTTATAGGCAAAAGGGGTCCATATGATTTATTTATTTATTTTTGTCTGGAATAACATTTTCTCATCTTTTGTTGGTCGTGTATGTCACTGATTTTCTGTCAGTGAGATTGTTTTCCACCTTTCTTGCCTTGACTCAAACATCCACCGTCTCTAGCTATGTTCGGAAATTTGAAGCGGCAATGGATTTAATGGCAAGCTTCATCTCTTGCCTGAATGTCCAACTACATTCAGCTTCATCTACAATGTCATAAACCTACTGAAATTGGGAAATACCTCCAAGAGAACACCTTCCAAGAGGAGATTGATACTCGACCGTCAAATATCGACGGATCCAACCAGGGAGAGAAAACTTGTGGTCAACAAACAAAGGCGAAGGAAGCAATAATTAGTGCCAAAAAAGGGACAAGAAAAGCACATAACCAAATCATGATCCATTCCTTCAGTTCCCATACATACAGTATATATATGTTATGTTACACACACCTGTTCCTCCAATTTCCTCTCTCTCTCTCTCTCTCTCTGTTTCTCTTCTACTTTCCGTGCGTCAGATATGCCTACCTAGGAAGGAATCACACATGTATACACCCCCCAAAAAAAACGCCTTCCAATAGCTCAGGGCAAACTCACTTTGGAGCTGCACTAGTGTGGATGCTGGGCCAGCAAGACCACCTGCCAAGCCTCACATGCCTCCTCGCATCTAGACGAAGCAAAACGTACAAGACGACCCGGTAACCGATCGCCATCAGGAACAAAACAAGGAGATTCATCCACTTGGCACCTGTCGATGATGATATGCCATACGAGCCTCGGACAGCCTGCGGCGCGGGTATCGTCCTCGTGGCCCCGACTGCAAATGATGTATCGACATACTCGTTCTCGACCAAGCCCTACAGCAGCATTGCTCGTTAGCACACCTGACCCGGTCGAAGCAAGATGGGCATAGGGTTTATGTAGGTCACATAAGATGGCCATATATAACTTACCTGGACGGCGTATGTGTGGAATGAAATGTAGGACAGCGGATAGCTCCACACGGGCGCTGGTATCGCGTCTCGGATCCGAAAATACCCAGCCACCAGCATCATGATAACCTGAAGTAGCCATGGTTATTTAATGTTGGTTCATAAAATATTTGTGCCCACTTGAAAGAAGACCAAGATGGAAACCTACATATAAGCAGATCAGGGTTAAGGTGCACTTATAAGTCTCAAGCCAGATGTACGCAACAATCATCATAAGTGCCTCGTTAGCCAACAGGCACATAAAGATGGTGATTATAAAGTACATAAGGAAGCTGAACTCATTCCTGAGGCCAACCAGGAAGTAGAAAACCAACGATGACGAAATGGACACCAGACATAGGAAGGGATGCTGGATAGGAAGTGGCCTAGTAGGAAAACCAATGTCCCAGAATGCCGATTTGAATCCTCGTGGGAATATATCTGCACAGGAGGGAACAGTACGTTATTATCTTACACACAGTACCTGATGTGATGTGTTGATATTATTTTGGTGTTTATTGTTTTTGCACCAAAGGATTATGTAGTGAATAATAAGATATCATTCAGGAATAAATCACATATTTTACAATTAATGTCACGGTTCCACTTTAAAGACTGAAAAGAGCCAACCTTGATTTCATCAATATGAGCAGGTACTCCACAAACACTCAGAAGGATGAGAAATGAAACAAAAATAAATATCGCATGAAATCCTAACCTGTCAAAACAAAGTGAACTTTGAGGATCATCAAATCATAAGTACATTTAATTTACTTGATAAATAAAAGTATCCAGTAAATTGAAATATAATAATGTAGTGACACTAACCACTACAGATGACAGTGAATGACCAATGTCAATAAATATGGTGCCGATTGAGAGGGCAAGCAGCATATACAAGACAAGCCTGCTCCAGAAGTACTTCCAGTCTCTTGACATAATTAGCAATGATCTCCAAGTGAGAATCCCAATTCTTGCTGCATCACTGGCCCTGCCTTTACTTTTCAAGTAAGGACCTTCCTGCATCACACCATGTAGACAATAGTTTATTCATTGTTATGGATACTGCAGTGTCCTATTTCTCAATCTAACATGGTTGATTGTAGAATTCCCTACTCTATGATCGGTGACAAGAATATTAGTATCAATTGTGTGTTTGTGGAAGGGGTGACATAGATGGCATTTTCATTACTCTAGGGTGTAGAGCAGTAGTACCTTCTCAATCAATTTTGCAATCATCGCTTCAACAGCGGCAGATTCAGCCGATGATTTGTATGTTGCTTCTAGTGTCCGTATTGCTACAGCAGTGTCCATGCTCACTGAAGAGAAATCGCCTTGATCATCCTGTTAATAACTACAAAGCTTTTTATCTCTCACAACAAAGGAACATTTTGCCATCAACTTGACTAAAATGACTGAAGATAATATCAGAAATTATGTCAGAGTAAAATCAAAAGATACCTGCAGATTTTTGCACATGGCTATGATTCTGTCGAAGTCGGTATTGATTGCCCTCAAGAAGTGATCAGATGGACTTTGCATGATTGGACATGGAAACCCAGCATTTGAGAAGTGCTACAACAGAACAAGACCAAGTAAGAGGAGTACAGAAAGCCATTACAGAAAGCCATAGGATGAGATATGGAAAACAGGACCATGTACAACAGGAATAACGCTGCAGCAACATGGATCATACAAGAAAAGGGACACTGTTAACATGAATATAAAGTTTTTAAAAGAAATATACGTGTGGATACTACTTTGCGCAGACTTATTTATTCCTAACAATGCAACTTGGGCATAGACAACGGGTGATTCAGTGGATGAAGCAAATAGCATCCCACTCGATTAACAACTCATGCGATGTTAGAGTAGCTGAAGGGACCCCTGTATCTCGTCTAAAAAAATGAAGTTACTCTGTCCGCATAACTGGATACCATCGTTTCACTCGTGATAGATTTAAATTGGTAATGCATGTAAAATGTTCTTGAGCAGAGTTAAGAATTAATACTACAGAGGAACACTCATTCACCTGCAGGCAAGCCAATGTTTCCCCAAAGAAGAGGGTATTCCCATTTGAAAGCAAGCAAATCCGATCGAAAAGTCCAAAAACCTCCGTGCTACTTTGATACATTGTGAAGATGACTGTGCACCCAGTGCTGGCAAGTTTCTTCAGTGTTACCATCAAGAGTAGTGCAGAAACACTGTATCAAAAGAAACAAAAAGAGAAGTTAGTTACATGGTGCAATTTACTCTGTACCTGTACTACAATTTGCAAAGATATAATCCATAAAGCAAGATCCATCCTACATGAACCACAGCAGCTTAAACCGTCGTTTTCTCTCTGATTGCAGGACAACCACACGCATACTCAACAGGTACTGTTTTTTTAGTAAGAATCCGAAGGGTTAAATAATAGTTATGGAGAAAAGAAATAACCTGTCAAGGTGATACAGAGGCTCATCAATGAACAAAACATGCGGCCTCATCACAAGCTCCCTTGCGATGCTGACCCGCCTCCTCTCGCCAGTCGGAAGCCTCTTCGTGAAGCAGTGTCCACCAATGAGTTTGTCAGCATAGTCACCTAATGACATGGCCGCGATCGCATCTTCCACAAATGACTTCTTTGAAGAGAAAACGCCGGGCAGCTGCAAGAGCGCCGAGTAGTACAGCATCTCCCGTACTGTGAGAGATTCGATTAGCACATCGTCCCGGTCAACATACCCCTACAAGCGCTCCAAGGAACAGGACATAAACAATCCATGGTATGCAGGGCTAACATCAGCAGCAAATCAACATTTCAGCAACGAAAACATATGAACGGATGTAACTGTCGACTAGATACAAGCAATTGTCCATATATATACTTGAGTTGTTTGGTGTGACATGATCAAATCGGTAACTGACACCCGACACTGAACTTGAGCATGTGGAGCAGTGATGAATGTAACAAGTGGCAGCTCCAAATGGCCATCAAGCAATGCAATTTGGCCAATATGATGGGCACCACTACTAGTTCACAGTAGCCTGAAGATGTTTGATTCAACAGAGCACACACAGTTTCAGTAGGATTGTGCATTTTATTTCAGATGGGCAAGTAGGTTCAGACATGTAGCAGACTGGTGTTAGTAGTAATAGTTTGTGTGTGGAAGGATGAGCTTACATATGATCCGTATGGTAATGGTGACTTGACGCCATTGACGAATACCTCGCCGTACATCCTCTCGGCGCCGCGCAGCCTCCCTGAGAGCAGAGCAGTTAGTGAGCTCAAATTCAGTCACATCAGTCAATAACAGAAGCTCAAATTCACGAGTCAATAGCAGCAGAGTGGAGTGAGGGCGAGGTAAGAATCTATAACCTGCGATGGCTCGGAGGAGGGTGGATTTGCCGGAGCGGGCGGGGCCCATGACGACGGTGAGGGTGCCGGGCAGCGCGTAGCCGCTGGAGCCCCTGACGACGCGGCCGGGGCGGCGGCCGCCCCGGACGGAGACGCTGAGCTCCTTCCAGACGAGCGCGGCGCCGGCCACCTTGCGCTCCCGGAATCCGGAGCCGGAGGCGGAGGGGGCCGGCACGGAGGGGGACGGGGAGGGGTAGGCGCTGCTGGCGGCGGAGGCGGAGGCGAGGTGGATGGAGGAGGAGGAGTCGTGGGCGGCGGCGGCGTCGACGGTGATGTCGTCCCCCCAGTCCGGCGAGTCCTCGAAGGAGACGGGCCGGCCCGGCCTCGGGAAGTAGTAGCGCCGCCCCGCGGCCCGGCCGGCCGGGGCGGAGGGGCTCCCCGCCGAGGAGGAGCTCGAGCGGTACTGGTCCGACGACGTCGCCTCCATTGCCGCTCAGACGACCAAGAAGAGAGAGAGAGAGAGAGACTGGAGATGAGTTGAGTGAGAGTGGGAAATCTCTCTGCCCCGCTTTGATTTGATTTGCTTTCCTCTGGTCTGGTATCTAGGACGCCGGACTCGCCATTGCTGCTTTGGCTTTCGGCTTTGGGGCTCCCTTTTTCGCTTTGTTTAAAGAGAGGATTTTCCCTCTTTCCTCGGTGGTGCTCTGCTCTGCTCTGCTCTCTTTAATGGAGTGCTGCTCCGTGGAAGAGAAAGGCGTGGAGCTAGCTGCCTAGCTGAGCCGAGCTGCAGGAGAGCAGCAGAGCAGGAGGGGAGAGAGTGGGAGTGAGAGTGAGCATGTGAGTGTGCGATGGCCCAGCTGGCGGAAATGGAGACGGACGGGGCCTCGCCTCGGGGGGCGGGTAGCGGAGGAGTGGCGTAGAGCGGTAGGTAGAGTGGTCACGAGGCCCGAGGAAGACGACGACGGAGGGCGGACGGAGAGGCGACGGGACTCTGGCTGGCTGGCGAGAGCAACAGTAGAGGAGACTGGTGACCACACTCGGGTCGGGCGCTCCCTCCCAAACAAGAAACAACACCAATACCACTACCCAACAAACAAACAAGCAAGCAATGAAGAAATTTAATCCACCCCTGACTATCCCTCCAATTTCTAAATACAAGCCCTTTTAGAGATTTCAATGCATACTACGACGCGGCGGAGGCATACAGACATATTTTAGAGTGTAGATTTTCTCATTTTACTCCGTATCTAGTCCATACTAGCTATGATACACCCATTTGCTTCTGATCTTGTACTATGTGGGAGGGAAAAGAACTCAGTTTACCTCCAAACAAGTTCAAACGTGGGCGGCAAAAGGAGAAAGGATCAAACAAAAGAAAAGAAGCTTCTAAGTTAACTTCTCCCCTTCTTTCCTTCCTCCCTTCACACTCAAAGCGTACAAGAGCTGGAGATTCCAACGGCTGCCGAGTCTACTCTCTTTTTTTTTTGGAAAACGAAGGTATTGCTCAAGTGTCTGCCGCATGTTGTGACACAAAGCCAACAGCCGTGTTGAATAATCTTGAGGATGTAAAAACGGCTGCGTCAATTTCTTCCTATATATCCTAGTATTTCTCTCATTTCAAATTACTCAACTAACAAGCATAATGAGGCAGGGGTTGGGCCCGCAGTGGTACCAAAAGTGCGGCCAGCACAGGGCCCAAAATTCTTAGGGGGGGGGGGGGGCAAAGTTTTATATAGGCCTAGTATTAAAGAAAAATTGAAGCGCTTCCGGGCCACTGAGCGCTGGAGTGGGCTGGAGTCGAGGGCTCGAGGCGACGAGGCCATCGAGCGACAAGTGCTTAAACATGATCGGCAATTGTACTCCTCGACTCCACCCGCTGCCAAGCGGGACAGAAGTAGGTGGGCACATTTACTATGACCGCGAACGGTGGTTGGCCGGCCAACATGTGGAACCTGGCCGGACATCGAGAGAGGGCCAGCGCGTTAAGCTTCACGTTCATGCGACGCATTTCGTAATTCGGATTTAGGCCAGAAATGGGTCTGCGCGGACGCAATGCGAACGCATTTTGGTTATGGGTCGCCACGTTGGGCCATCATTTTTGTCCGCGGCGACCCAAACGGATGGCAGTGGACGAAATGAGTCGCCGAGTTGGAGTTGCTCTCATGTCCACCCCTAAACATCTGAACGGGTTGTCTAGTCACTGTCTGGAAGTAAAATTGTCATCGAACTTGGCATTCGGCCAAAAAGTCCGGACTGACCGGTAGTCCGCATACCTAGCCCATACATGGGCCGGATATGGGGATGCCCGTACGCACCTGCCATCTAGAACTGACCGCAAGGGTCCGCGCGAACAGACGCAGAAATCGTCGGTCCAACAGGCGCATCCTCCCGTCTTTGGTGAGGATGCATTCATGAAGTCGTGTGGCGCCGCTCCAACGTGTCGCTCGAGGGAACAAGTTTGGTTAGTTAAACCGAATGGTGGCACCCCAACACTAGCATGTCCTCCCCTTCGCATTTCTATACCCTTCCTCCCTTTTGCGCCGCCACCTTCAGTCCGATCGCCATCAATCGCTAACCATGGCCCACCGTAGGATCACCACCTAAGCCATGCTCATCCTAGAGGAGTGGTTGCAGCTACTGGAGGAGATTCTGGGCAGGCATGATGCTAGGATCGCTGCCGGCCTGCCTCCGGATTCGCCACAATCAAAGAAGGAGGGGGAGGAGCTGGAGCCGGAGTAGGAGGATGCGGCAATAGAGGAGGAGCCGGTGGAGGCATCTTTGGCGCCTATGGGCTTCTGTTGAAAATATGCCCTAGAGGCAATAATATTGTATTATTATATTTCTATATTCATAATTAAGTGTTTATATTTCATATGTTGTAACTGCTATGATCCTGGAATATTCGATTCAGTGGAAAACTCATATGCACGTATGAAATGATAAACAGATAAAATAAAGGTTCCCAGTCTCGCCTCCAAGATTAGCTCAAGTGTTGTCGGTGATCATGTTTTGCGGATTTTAGGATATCATTAAGTGTAACGATAGTTCTAAAACAACATTGAGATTATGACGTTGAAAGAACAATCATACTGAATTGGCCAAAACTTGTTTGTTATGAATTGAGTAATATCGTGTGTAATCTATTGGTCTGCTCTAAGCTGGTATGCATGAATGCGAAGGTGACGTCTGGCAGGAAAAAAAGACGTCTGAACCGGTCCACGAATAGACACAGAACCACGTTGGATATCAAAACATATTCGGACCATGAAATCTGGATGATTGCGGGCGGTTTGGGGTCGGTGTTCGAGATGCCCTTAGGCCAACTCCAACACGTGACCCCAAACGGACGTCTGTTTCGTCCTCTTTTCGTCTGTTTGGGGGTGGCAATGGGGTCGTGTTCGCCCAGATTCATGGATGCGGCGGCCGTGCGCCCAACGCGCGGCCGTATTTCAGCCGCATCTTGTCCGTATACAATTTTTTTCGCAAACACGTATTTTTTTATCATTGATTTTTGATACATGGAAGCACATTATCAAATTTTGACTAGAATAGCAAGACGAAAGAACACAACAACCACAAGAAGATATTTTAGAAGATAACCAACTTCCATAACTGCTTCCGTAAGTTGGATTAGTGCCTTCTCGATGCATTTATTGTTGATCTGTGGAGGCTCAATCTTGCGTGTTTCTTTCTTCTTCGAGTCTAAAGAAGTAGACGTTGCTTCCTCGCATCTAGTCTCATGTCTAGCATCCATTCTAGCAACAAGTGCACTAGTCTCATCTCTAACCTCTATTCTAGCTAAAAGTGCACGACCATCTACTAACTGCACTCTATCAATATATCAATGCACTCTTCTTCCCAATATCAAAAGTTGCATCCATTCCATGGCACGGCGCGGCCTCCCGTAGCTGGGCGGAGCTCAAGTCCTGCCGAATCCGCTCCAAATCGGACCGCCGGGAGCGCAAATCAGGTGGTCATGGTTCGGTAGCTCGGGGGGTCGAGGGAACGGGGCTGCAACAAGGGTTGGGGCCAGCGCGCGGCCGAGCTGCACAGCAGCAATGGCGGATGCGGCGAGCGAGGAGAGTGGAGGGGGTGCGGCTGGAGGAGGAAGTAGAAAAAGGGGGGTTTATCTCCCCGACGGGCGGGCCAGGGAAGGACATGGGCAGACGCCACGCGCCGTTCACGCGTGTCTGTTCGACCGTAAACTCGGCCTAAACTTGGGCTAGGAATGGGTCAAAAGCGGACAAAAAACAGACGATGGTCCGTTTACGGCCACGCGTTGGGAGGCTGCTTTGTTCGATTACCCTCAAGCGGACAAGGACGGATAGGATGAGGTCGCGTGTTGGAGATGCCCTTCTCCCGGTGATGGGATGCATATGCATTTGCTTCACAAGGACAAGTCACACTGATTTACTCATGCTACTACTCCATCTTGCGTGTTATAGTACTCTGCATGAATCGAATTGATGATGATGGCTTTGCTCTGTAATCTGTGTTTGCCAGTCTCCCCGGGTATCATCATGAAATGAAGGAGACGTGTGCGCTGGATGGAGAAGTACCGATTCGATCGAGTATTCTATTCTTGTCTGATCCGACCCTCCCTCCTGGTAGCTCCTACAGCCAGATTCAGACCAGACAGGCATTGCAACTCCAGGACCAGCTTAAGCATAATAAAACAATTTTCAATCTGGACTAGGGAGTAAGTAATCACCCACACGCATGTGTGCGGTGCAGATCTCCATGATAGCCACATGTGTGCAGTACATTCCATCTGTACTACTCCGGTACCAGCAGATTATCTCATTGTTAAAGTAACCATGACAGTGAAAGGATTAAAGGGATCCTAAGACAGCAAGACTGAAAGGTCAAAGTGTGCCATTTGGCGCAATGATACTACTACCCGACAAACCAAAAATGCTACATCCAACTCTTACGTAATGTTCCTAACGAACTCTCCTCCCCCCCCCCCCCCCTGAATTTTAAGGGGGTGAGCCTCTTCCTCCCCAAATCTCTAATCCAAATCCTTCAGCTTGCTGATTACATTAAACGCGTAAACAAATTTTCGTAAGTGTTAGCTACGACTGCACAGCCCCGGTGGAGATGGACATCCCCGAGGGCGGCGCTGCGCGGAAGCTGTGGTGGAGCTAGGTCAGGATTTAAGACAGATACCATGTAAGAGGATTAGAGAGTGGACAAATGATGAGATCGCTTGTTGTATTGTTGAGCCCAGTGGACGAGTATAAATTGTGTACATGTCTTACAGGATAAGAAGCTCTTATAGAAATGCTGCCTTTGTCTTAAAATAAGTGACTCAACTTTGTACTAACTTTGACTAAAAGTTTTTACAGAAATACTTCATCCGTCTTAAAATAAGTGACTCAAAAGTCAGTACAAAGTTGAGTCACTATACAATCAAATATACCGCAAAAATGGCATGCATATGCATTTGCTTCCCAAGAACAGGTCACACTGTAGTACTTGATTGGAATCGAATTGATGATGATGGGTTTGCGCTGTAATTTGTGTTTGCCATCTCTTGAGAAATGTCATGAAATGAATGAATGCTCCAGGTCACGTGTGCTAGCAGTAGCTGGAACAACAGGGAGTACCGCTGGAGAAGTAGCAATTCGATCGAGTATTCTATTCCTGCCTGATCCCACCACAGCCGCATGGGTTGTTTGGATTGTGACTATATTTGCCTTACGCTCGTCATTATTATTCTTTGCTACATGTGTCATACTTGCCTAATTTGAGTTGCTTAAATTGTTAGTCGTACTTTGGTTTGCTTAAGGAAATTTTGTCATATTTTTTATATCTATGACATGTGGAGTTTACTGCTCATAAAAAAATTCATGTCTTAGGTGTGGCTAGAACCAAACACCCAACTAACTTGGTCAAACTTGCCTAAAATGAGGTGTGGCAATGTATGGCAATATGTGTACCAACATTTGTAATGGTAGGTCCATCTAGCTTAAATAATAAAGCACTTAACAAAACAATCTTTAATCTAGTACTGTACGTAGTTGCATAAATAATCACCCACACCACACGCGCGATCCTAAGACAGAGAGAGTGAAAGGTCGAAATGTGTCATTTGCTGGCTCAGTGATGGTCCATCCATCAACTGGGGCTGCTTTCTGTAAACACCATCAGCTAGCAGCGCCTGTGACACTTTGACAACGCCGACTTGTCAAGTGCATGTTTGCTCATATGGTCACAAACTCACAGGGCACGGTCGAGCAACAAACCTCACTTGTCTGCAGTGCAGTCCAATCTAGTATAGTGAGATGCATCCAACCAGTACTATGTACCCACTGTCTGTATTGTCTTACCTGACGAGCCAAAACCGACATGTGTAATACCCGTTCCTAAATATAAACCTTTTAGAGATTCTACAACATAGACAACATAGACAACTTCAGTACTCATCGAGCAACCATACACGATTTCCTCGTACACTTTGTCCTCTCGGCATACCTTATTTCAAACCCGATCTCCCAATAGTACAGATTATGAAATCGTAGGCCTCGCCCAATGAATCAAAGCTGAGGCCAAGTTCAAGACTTATCAGGTTCCTCTGCATACTTGCGAATCTACTGCTTTAGAGCGCTCATCCGAGAAGGCACATGGTGCCCGGTCTGGTCTGGTGGCGCACTCCCTAGACAAAGCCTGAATTTTTTAAAACGTACATGCTCATTTTCAGTACATCTTGTAGATTAATGTCAATGGTTCTGTAGCTAAATGACTAACAAGGTAAACCACTTTTCTGAAGAAAAATGCACTCTGCATATAAGTGGCATACGTAGTTGAAGAAAAACAGTTGACAATAATCAAGGAGGATTTTACTTCACACCTTTTAGTCCAGCCAGGGCCTCTGGATTGACTCTGTTGATGGACTGCGCCGACCTCATCGGAGATGCATCCCTTTTCAGCCATACCATACCATGATCCAGCATTTGAATCAGCAGGAACCGCAAGACCGGCTCGATCCGTTGTGTGAAAGGAGAACGAGGGGAACCGGACCTGGCTGCTCAAGGTTGCCAGCCAACGTTAACTCCTCTTATAGCGGGAACCTGAATAAACAAGGGCAATCACCGGCAAAAAGGCCAGCTCGTCAGAGTTATCCTGCGTGACATACAGCTTCGATCGCCCAGGAAATCCCAAAAGCGATTTCATAGATCTGTACGTACGGACTAACCTGTCAACGGCGTCCAGCAGGAACTCCATGCCAGACCCATCCATTCCCTCGTCGTCCACGGCAAATAACGAGCGCCGCCGCAACAAACAGCCGCAGAACGAAACGATTATCGATCCCTGGCTCGGCAAAAAGGTTCACGTCCTGGTCCACGGCCCAGCGCGCCATCCAGTCCCTTCCCCTACGCTTCGGCCCCACGCATTCACCACTGTTTCATACCGTATTCACGCGTACGCCCGAATTACTGCCGCTCCAGCTGGAATTGTTCGCATCCCGATCGAGCCAGGTATTGACGCGCGCGATTTTGGGTGCAGTTGGGCTCGGGCGCCGAAACGCCGCTCTCGCTATAAGCCCGCTACATGGTATTTCTTGTTTGTGTGAACGAGAGAGATGAAAAAATAAGGGGATCAGGTTCTCATGCAAGAGCCTAACTATATCGGGCGTAATTCATTATAGATAGGTCTAATCCAACAGTTTGGATAGTTGACATGATTTCTTATGCGTGTAAGGGCATACACAATGCCGACCGTCAAACCGCCCGCAACAGTCCGGACCACGCGGTTCAGGCGTGTTGTGTCATCCAACACGGTCCTGCATCGGTCTGCAGGGTGGTTTGGACACACTTTCTTCCGCAAACCGGAGACAAACGTGAGGGGCGTTGCGGTTGTCCGGACAACACCCACGCCCGCTTGTGACCACACTGGCCCGCCCAAAACCCCTCCCTCGCACACGGCTTCCCTCCCAAAATGATCGTCACCGCTCCAGAACGTCAGTGGCGCATTCATGACCGGCCAGATCGGACGCAATCTCTCACTGGCGTCGGCATTGAAGTAGCACAACAACCGAGAGAGCGCTGCACACGACTGCTCCGCGTTCAAATGACACCACGGCCGTCCGTCTGCCGCCCACATTAATGCACGCGGTTGCCGAGGAACCTACTACGGAGCCACCCGTCCATCCCTGTGCCGCCCACCATTGTCATTCGCCCGCTATATAAACTACAGTTCCGGCCATAGCCGCATTCATCCTCCTCCGATACCTTTCTCCCCTCTTCCGCACCACTCTCACTGTGGCCTCCTCGCGCACCAAAGCTCTCTGGGACAGACTATCACCGGAGCAGAAGAAGGAGATGGCTGCCATTGCTGGCTGGCAGGCCGGCAGGCAGCCAGAAGCTTAATTACGATGTCCCAATGGAGGACGCGGCCGAGGACGAGCCGACGCCACCCTTGACGGTGCATTGCACCATGACCATCGGCGAGCCCCGTGTCCATTACATGGACATGGTGCGGGAGAAGCAGCCTTGGAAGGTGCAGGCCGACGCCGCCTACAACCTCCAACTCCTTCAGGAGCACCAGCAGGCGGAGGAGCAGCTCAACGCCGGCAAGGAGATCGTGCCGGACGCGGACATGGCAGAGTAGGCGACGCTGCTCGAGCCCTACCGCTCCGCCCGCTGGCGGTACCGCCGGCGTCAGGCGGAACTATATGCCGCCTACAAGGAGTTCGACGAGGCAGCGAACGAGGTGTGGGGCAAGACCGACGACGAGGCAGGGGACATCGCAGGCTCCGCTGAGGCCACGCCCCGCCGCCACGACCACGAAGTCGGCACGCGTGCGGGCACCACCGCTAGCGAGGAAGAGTAGTGCACGGTAGGTCGCCGGCGTCAGGAGGAACTGTATGCCGCCTACAAGGAGTTCGACAAGGCAGTGGACGAGGTGTGGGGCAAGACCGACGACAAGGCGGGGGACATCGCAGGCTCCGTCGAGGCCGTGCCCCGCCGCCACGACGACGAAGCCGGCACGCGTGCAGGCACCGCCGCCAGCGAGGAAGAGTAGTGCACGGTAGGTCGTCGCCGCTCGGGTCTCAAGAAGGCCACCGCTCCTCCCCTCCCATTGAAGCCAAGCTTGATCGGCTGAACATCGTCGGCCGATTAGCCGCTTGGCGACGACGTGAAGGCGGACAACTTTGCTTCCTAGGACTCCGAAGACGATGGTTACGGAGGTGGAGCTGGAGAGCGGCGAGGCGGAACTGAAGAAGACGAAGCTTCAATTCTCAAGGCTCATGGCCGGATATGGGGAACGGGCGCCAGCGATCGGTTAGTTTAGGTTTAGAATAGAAGTATGTCCGATACCTTGAGAGTGGGATGAGCTTCGCCTTGAGTTGAAATATCTGTGAAATGTAATGAATTTCTGTCATATTGTTCGCTGGATCGATGAGTAGTGATTGGATCGAGTATTCTATTCTTGTCTCATCCTACTCTACTGCCAGATTCAGACGGACATTTGCAACTCCAGGGGGAGGGGGGGCAGCTTAAGCATCTAGCCCAATCTTTAATCTAGTACTACTAGTTGCATAAATAAATAATGAGGCAAAACACACGCATGTGTGCGGTGCAGATCTCCTGCATGTGTCCGTAAATTACAGGTCTCATTTTTTTTGTTTATTTTTTGCGAGGGACAGGTCTCGTTGTTAACATAATTAAGCATTACAGTGCAGGGAAAGTAGGATCAAAGGCAGAAAGAATCCTAAGACAGATATACTGATAGGTCAAAAGTATATACTACTCCCTCTGTCCCATAATATAAAAGCGTTTTTTGATATTATAAAAAATGATCTTATATTATGGGACGGAGAGAATATGTCATTTCATTTGTTGGCTCAGCTGATGTATCCATCAGCTGGAGCTGCTTTCTGTGGCATGTTGACGCCGTGAACTTGTGAACTTGTCAAGTGCATGTGTTGCATTGGCTGGCCCGCTCCAGCTCCAGACAAGTCGACAAGAGCTGTATCTATTCTAGGCACACACACTCAGCTGTGCTCATGGTCACATGGCACAGTCGAGCAAATGCCAACAAGCTTCGCTTGGCTGCAGTGCAGTCCAATCTAGCTAGGATAGATGTATCCAACCAGTAATATGGACCCACTGTCTGTCTGTCTGTCTGTCTGTCTGTCTGTCTGTCTGTCTGTCTGTCTGTCTGTCTGCTGGCAAAGCAAGTAGTATATATTCCTCTGAAGCTCAGCTCTGTATTCCTCTGCTTCAATTTCGAGGCTTGCACCATGTCCTTGGCAGTGGGGTTCTTCTTAGGACGTGGGGAAGAGATAGTCTTTGCTCTGTAATCTGTGTTTGCCAATCTGCCCAGTCCCCAGATATCATGAATTAAATGAATGAATGCTCCAAGCCATGTCACGTGTGCTGGAACAGCACAAGAGCTCCAGTACAACTAGTGCTACTGCTATGATCATCTCGAGTATTCTATTCTTGTCTGATCCTGCTCTACTGCCAGCTCCTACAGCCAGATTCAGACGAGTATAAAACAAACAAAAAACATAAAACCATCACAATTGCAACGTCATTAGCAATTTACCACCAATTTACAAAATGAGACAAAACAAATATACCGCAAGCAATGCTAAACTTTTACATAGCGCACTGGCCAATGCTAAACTACGTACTCTTCTTCTTTTTATGCGAGGAAACTTTCAATCTATCCATCTTCAATTATGGCAATACAACGAACATCAGAAATAATAAAAATTACATCCAGATCCATAAACCACCTAGCTAGCGGCGACTACAAGTACTGAAGCAAGCCGAAGGCGCGCCGCCATCATCGCCCCTCCCTTGCCGGAGCCGTGCAAAATTTGTTGTAGTAGACAGTCGGGGCAGGAGTCAATGCTAAACACTCTTCAATCTACTAGTAGTTGCATAAACAAATAATCGCCCACAGCACACGCATGTGTGAAGAGCAGATCTCCATGGCAGCCACATGGAGGTTTGCAGTACATTCCTCCATTCGCACTCCAGCGCCAGCAGCAGAAGTAAAGGGATCCTAAGACAGAGAGACTAAGAGGTCAAAGTGTGACATTTGTTGGTCCATCAACACTTGGAACTGCTTTCTTTCTTTCTTTCTTTCTTTTTACTCTCTCCCCTTCTAAATATAAGCCCTTTCGGAGATTTCGGTACAAATCATATATGGATGTATATAAACATATTTTAAAGTGTAAATTCATTTATTTTTGCTCCGTATGTAGTCCGCATTAAAATCTTTTAAAAGGCTTATATTTAAGAACGGAGGGAGTACATCCTTATTAGCTAGCGGTGGCACTGACACCATGAACTTGTCAAGTGCCTATTAGCATTGGCCGGCCCAGCTCCAAGGAGGACAAAGAGAAAGGTTGGATCTAGCCACACTGTCTCACACAGATAAGATGGTCCATCCAACAACAAACTTCACTTGGCTGCAGTACAGCAAATCAAGGATGCAGCCAACCAGTCCAGTGTGTGCTTGTGACAAGAACCACCCACTGCCTGTCTGTCTGTTAAGGAATGCATACATGCATAGTTATAGAGCTGTACCTGACCTGACCTGACCAGCCAAGGAGACATTTGAAATACTATGTGCTTGGTTTATATGAAAGCTAGAAATTCTACTTACACGGCCGGGCAGTAAAAAAAGATCTTCTGTGTTTCTCAGCTTCAATTCTAGGTTAATTAGCCCCTAAAGATAGGACGCGGTTAAACTGAGCTCAAGCTCATGTGAGCTCGAGTGGACAATAAAATCGATAAAAGTATAAAAGAAATCTGAATTTTTTATGGTGAACATTGACAAATGTTTTGATGGCTTGCAAAATTTTAATATCAGATGGCACCGTGAAATTTCACGTGGCAAAAAAGCAAAATCAATGCTCCAAAAGTGTTATTTTCAAAAGCCTTTTGGAGCATCAATTTTCAAAAGCACTGGAAAGGGGGAATACCCGGACAAAAGAAAGAAAAGAGAAGCTTCTCATCTTCACTGATTTCTCCCTGCCCTCCTTCATTCACACAAGCAGCTAAGAGTGTGAGATATTCCAGTAGCTCCTGCAGCTGCCACTTACTTAGGGCATCTCCAACGCCTTAACACGCAAAATTTGCGAAAAATAAAGGTGTCAGCAGCAACATGAAACCTCAAGCTGATGAACGACAAATACGTCTGAGTTACCAGTTCTACAATGTTACAACGATTACACATCATTACAGGGAGAGGTATTGCTATTACATACATCCTCAACCCAAGAAGTTAACACTCTTGCTATCAGAGCAAAACCGGGCTCATCAACGCACCATTCACCTACCTACCCTAATCTAGATACACAGAGACAGGCACTTGGGTTTAAGCGGCATCTAGCCCTTGTTTTTTTTCCTGTGTAAAACAAACGGCTATAGTTTCGATCATGTGAATTAGCGATCACCTCTCTAAGCTAGCTAACATCTCCCTTGTCTGTTGGCTGAGAGAGATGTCGATCGGCGTAGTGGAGAAGTCTCCTCAACCTCAGAACCATATCACAGTGGAAGGGGAGGGCGCTGCGCCTTTCCATGTAGACCGGGCTCACTGTCATCCACGAAAGGGCGTGGAGCTCGGCAGCCACCGCTTCCAACACATTGTGCATGTCCATTTCGTAATCACGGCCTGATGTTTCATGCCTTACAGCCTGCTTGCTCCCTCTGCTCATCTTGTCTTGGACAGTGGTGCCTCCATAGTAATCGACGATGCTAACAGAGAGAACAGAGTGCCGGTCCTCCTTGGTGAGTTGCTTTCTTACCGGTGGGACAGCTTTGGAGACGACATAACCCATTGCCAAGGGAGTTGCTGTCCCTTTGCTGTGCAATAGGTGGGCAAGTGGTGGGGATTCCGATGTAAGGCACGTTGGAAGCTGTAATGTCGCAGGGGAAAGATATCGCATACTTGGTGATGGAACCAGAAGGTACGATGCAGACATTGACCCGATGGACTTGACTGGGGCAAACCCGTCTAAGTAACTAGATGACCCAGTGCCGCTGCTTTGATTCCCTTCGCCTGTAAGAGAAGAGACGGGAAAAGGAACATTAGTAAATAAGTACGACACTGTCCTTGACTATGGAATTCCTTAAAAGCATGCATGATCCTTTACTTCTGCCACACTTAGCACGATCAAGATTCAAAACAAATAATCATATAATGTATTCGTATATGATGAAGTCCTTTCTTTACTGATTTTTTTTGATAAAGAGAGTTTCCTCTTTGATTTCTATTATTAGATATCACCAAGTCTTCCTTTCATTAGTGATGATCATGTACTTTAAAAATCGCCACATTAAATAAAGTAACTTGTAGGTGGAGATATAATAACATAACATACACAGGCAGTACTTACCAGAAGTAGGTCTGGTTGCCAGCAGATCCGCTTGGCATGCAAGATGCAATGAGCTATCTTGCGAAACTGCAACCAAACTGATGCTACGAACCAAGTGCAATGAACCCCTTGAACTGTCCATTCCAGTTTGTTCCGCTAGGATCTGCTTTTTGTTGCCTGGCTGACCTTTCGTGAAGCTAGATTTTGAATGGGGGCTGTATAATGTACTTGGTGAGGAAGGCATGTTTCTGTCCTGGATTAAGCCCATATCTTGTTGCTCGAGTGTTGGTCCATTAGAATTTGACGGAATACCATCAGGTATAGATCGCCGTAGCTGCACAGGCCACTTCTTTACCTCGTTACCACCAAAAGAATATATTGCCTTTTGCCACTCTGCATAAACAATACATAGACATTATGAACACATAGATAACAACACATTATGGCCGATCGAATGAAAAGTACAGAGTTAATGATCAAATTGGTTAGTACCCTGGATTTCAAGTTCAAGGAAACCTCCAATACGGGTTATTATTATATCTCTTGATCTCGTATTGCTAGCCTCTGGTGAAGAAGACATTATTTGACAACCCTGCTGCAGAATTTGAATGAATAGGCTTTGGAGAACTGTAGTGTCTTGGCGGCTACTAATGCCACCAAAAGGAAATATTAAGCTGTCTAATAACTCTCCTCTAGAATCTGTCCAGATGCATACTAACCATCGCCAGTCCTCGGTCCAGCCATAACAGCAATGAAGACTCGGAGCACTGTCATTCTCAGACCCTTCAAGTAGCGGGCTTGCTCCACTATCAGTGCCACCTGAAATTGAGCTGTAAACCCTGCTGCTACTTGCATCAACTCCAAATCTTGAAGATTCCATTGTATCATTGTAATCAACAGCCCCAGGCTCTGCCAGAATGAAAAGCGGCTCAAAGGCATACTTCCTGTCATCCTGAGCGCATAATTCTGGGATTTTGCTTGGATCAGGCAATCCTACAGCACGGCCAGGTTGCCATGAGTTGTCCCATGATACTGACCTCATGGATGCATCAAACTCTGCTTCTCTAGAGAGAGTTTGTCCAGACATCCGAGGAGCTAGACATTCTTTCCAAAGGGTAGGACCAGGAGATGCAGTATGCATCATCGTCGACTGAGGCCTACTCATATAACTAGGTGACTGGAACATGTCTCCCATGGAAACAAACCGTGGGATCCGTCGAGCCTTATTGTACACAGTGAAAGCTATGTCCTTGAAAGCAGCAAGCTCATTTGGTTTATGGAGTCTCAGTAAAGTTTCAACGGTAACAATCTGCAAGACAAGCTTCGGTATACTGAACCCAGAGAGCATTACAACATTGGATGCTGATGCTTCATCAGCAGAAGCACTGCTGTTTAGAGCTTTGGCGACCTGAGTATATAGGAATGATTTCCTTTCTCTCTCTGACGATAAGATAGACCCAAGGGCAACAGAACTTTCTACCAGTGTCTGTAGAACTGCAGATGGTTCAGGAAATGGGCAGACCACATAAACTACCTGCGTACATAATGGACCATGGGTGTTAAAATAGATTAGCATTGTGATTTTGGGGGAAAATGCCAACTTAAAGTTTATTTTTGTAGCACGGCACTACTCCAGGCAAAGCATGAAAGAAATATCAATCAATCCACCTAGAGGCCATCATGCATATAACTGAATGATTAGAAGTCCTGAGAATGTGGGGTTTTTTTTGTAAATACAAGTGAATAGAAATGAACTGTTGGATCATTTCTGCATCCAAAAACTTAAAAATTGAGTTCAGAATATCTCCAAACAAATTGGCAACGTATATATGTAAAGTGTACTGCAATGGTGGCATTTATTAGTAACAAGTGTAGAATAATAATGGCATCCTACAAAAGTTGTCATAAGAGAAAACAAATAATGGTATATCCCATGACAAGAGCCTCAGTTGGATCAAGAAAATAGGAGAGATGTATTTGGACAGAGTGGGAATGACAGAAGCAACATTCTAAAAGTAAACAATCATATACTCCCTCTATCTTAATATAAGACGTCTTTGGACACTGTCATAGACTCTAAAAACGTCTTATAAAAAAGTTATAGGTAGTGCAAAACAACAATGATAAATAAATTATCATATCTTATTAAATAAACATCCTACAATAAGTTGACTGTATTTCTCGTTTACCAATTCCTTTTGTACAAGTATGTATACCAATATTTATTTCAGTGGGCTTCTCTGCGTTGGTTCTCATAACAAAGAAAAGGAAAAAGAAATACTGATCGGAGAAGAGCAAATAACGAGATGAATACAAGTGAGACATGCGGCTATTGTTTTGTAAGTCCCTTGGATCAAAGAAGTGGAGAAGGAAGAAAAAGTAAAAGGCCTTACAGTGCAAGGTAT
The DNA here is from genome assembly GCA_021605145.1 of Aegilops bicornis. Lineage (NCBI taxonomy): Eukaryota > Viridiplantae > Streptophyta > Magnoliopsida > Poales > Poaceae > Aegilops > Aegilops bicornis. The sequence goes on from CM038673.1 coordinate 801,697,034, forward strand.
GTTACTGCTCTCTTTCTGATTTGTTGAAATGTTCAAAGTAAGCTTTATATCCTTAATTACCCTTGCCAGAGATGATAAAAAACTTTTCACACTCCAACCTTTTGAAAGAGCCTGAAAGTAATCAGATACTGAACTGATAGAAACTGAGTGGCTGCCACTAGACTTCAATTGATCAGGGCACTCAACGAGAACAAGTCCTGAAGGCTGATATTTTCCAGGAGATTGTTCTATTTGCCCCCCACTGTGTTGTGGCGAATGAGTACCCAGTTTGCAAACTTCATAAACTGTAAGAATGCAAAATAGATAAAAGTAAGGAACAAACTTTGAAACACAATGAATTAGAATAATTATATGGAGATTATGAGATTGCTAAACTATGACTAATTGACAAGTCACCCCAGTAATGACAAAACATTGTTATATCATTTTGGATGTTTATATCTATTACAATGTTGTGATCAAATAGAACAAAATCAATTATATTGCATCCATGAAGCCATATAATGTGTTCAAGTGTTATCTTAAAAGCATAATGACTGGCTGTAAATATTGCCTCTGAATGAAACATATAGCTTGCACAAATAGTAAATACAAAGGTAGGAAAGGTGGCATTAGGCCTAAAACTCTATACATGTCTCATTGTCATACAGCCAACACAGTGAACCAATGATGTTCATTGGATTCATAGACACTTTGCAGGCACAAGTGTAGAAAATAATCAATAGCTATCAAGATTTTAAGTTTATGAATTTGAGTCCTACCTTACTGATCAACATTAATTACCGCTAATTAGCACTGATCATTGCTAGCTATAGAGAAGAAGCATTGTTATAGACACTTACTTGTTCCAAGCTGCATGAAAAAATCAGTGGCTGCAGAAGTAAGCATATCAATATCGGGGCACAGTGCATAGTAAGTAACCTGAAAGAGCGGACAAATGAGAAATTTATGAATCCGAAAACTGTAAAACTCTTTCCAGAGTAACCAAAACAAAGAAACACGTAGTAATCTAGATTCAAGAATGACTACATAACTTAGGGCCATTTGCAGGTGTGTTGTGTTGTGCTATTTCCTGATATGGAATACTTAAAGGGCAGACCGGTGCACGTAGCTGCCGCTTGCGCAGGGTCCAGCCACTTTGGATCTATTGTATGCAGCCTTTCCCTATATTTCGCCAAGAGGCTGTTACCAGAACTCGAATCCGTGACCTCATGGTCACAAGGCAACAGTTTGACCTCATAATATGGAATACTTACATTACAAAAATATTTACGGATTCTATTAACATGTTACTTTTATGGATCTAGAACGACACTACAAATATGCTCTCAGGCAGTGGATATATCAAAAGGTAATAAAAATAAGTTGGCTATAAGCCACCACAGTGCCAACTTACAGGCTTGGCCGAAGCATAAGGTTCCAAAGGAGCCTTCTCCCACAACTTGAGGCAACTAGCAGAGGTCTTTAACCAATCATCCTGATAACTGCAATTTTAGTACTTGCATCAGTAACGCGTGCAGACAATTAAATGTTAGTTCATTTAATAAACATTTTCAGGGAAACAAGTCTGCTACCCAACAAGAAGAGATGGCGAAGGGAGGACGGCGATGGTTGGTCTAACACGGTGATATCCCTTATGATGCTCCTCTGAAGTGCCTGCATTGATATTCAGTCTCCTCTAGATGAATCATGGCTTGCTCCTTCTGGCAAAACTATGCTTGTAACATAATAAAGAAGTTGAAGACAAGTTGAGAGATATGGCAGCAGGAATACCTCGATCACTGCTAGACTGGGGTGGGCTCATTGCATCTCCACCAATGGGTATAGAATTTGAAGACTCTCGAATATCACCAGTATAATGGAAAGAGTATGCATCTCCCATGGCAACAGATTCTGCTATATTACTTCGACCCCTGCACCAATCAATTACTGATAATGGGCCATCCATGTTTGCAAACGCTGTTTTAAGAGCTGATTTTATATCCGACTGCAACAAGCCAATCATGGATGACTCTGAAACCTGTATCCAGAAAGGGACATGGAGACATGATGCATGGATAAGTAGAAATGGCAAGAAAAACAGAGCACCAGATTTTTACCTCTGCAGAAAGTGGATCAACTAAATCAACACCAGCGCAATCCTTGGAATGACATGTTCCTAGTAGTCCACCACAGCCAGCATGAACCATAGAAGGATCACAAGAAAATCCGCGTCTCCTCTGCTCATCCAAGGAGAGCCAGAAAAAAGAACCATCCCCATCATCCATATCAAGTGCGATATCAACAAATGAAGTAGATTGCTGAACTAGCAGAGCCATGGCACTGAGGAGTTCCACAATAGGCTGTCTTTGTACAGATGGGCTTGTGCCAGAAAATGTTTTAGCGGACAAAGAATCAAGGGGTTTTGCCCCTTTCGGTACCACAACAGACCTCCAAACTCCCACGTTTTCCAATCGGGACCTATCATACATTTCATGGTCAATGTCACTAGACAGCCTAGCTGGTATACTTTCTTTCCTTTTCATGTCATATTTGGGGACAAGATCCGAGTTACTACTGCTCTCTGTCTGCATAGCACTGGACAAAGCACTTTTTAACTCAGCAGATGCTTTGGTTCTCAGAGACACTAGTGAATGCCTTATTCTGCACATGGCAGCCTGAAATGTGATGCACTCAATTTCAGTTGCAAGCGCGGTCTTCATAGATAGGAGGAAATACCCAACATTAAGCATGTTATCACTCTTCTTTTGCAAAGTCAGAGAAGAGCTAAACGAAGTTTCACCAGAAACAGGTCTTGATGTTTCTCCCTTGCATGATTGTTCGTCTGCATTGTTTAAGCTCTTTTCACTCTCTTTTTTCCTACCTTGCACAAGTGTGTATAAGCTCGATCGACCAACATCACGTGAAAGATTAGCTGGTGTTAGTTTATCAGACTTCTCAGACTTGTCTCCTGCAGACTCAACTTTAGAACTTTGTGTGACATCATATGAATAAACTCTTGAGCTAAAACCGCAACTCCCTCTCTTTTTCGATCGGGGCAAGTAAGGATTTGTAAACAGTGTTGCCGGCGTCTCACAACTGGAAATTTCAACAGCTGCATATTCTGGTGCAAACGTGAGTGTAGCTTCAGCTCTGGTGAGAAAATCAGATCTACTAGATGATAATACTAAAGACTGGGACCCTTCAGGTGATGCAATTTCTTTGAGAGGCTCCTGAACTTTAGAAGCAACATCCTGAATAGGTGACATTGTATGGTGGTTAAATGCCTCCATAGATGTGAAACCAACTGGAGAAAGTCTTTGCTCAGGTATATCCATAGCTATGGATGGACTATCTATGAATGGCATATCTCCATATTCCGAAGCAGGGGTTACTAAAGCATGTGATTCAGCAGTACCTGGAGGCTACATAAAATGGAACATCAGTATTATAGATAACAGGTAAATCAGAAAGAAGTGATCCTAAAACACAAATATCATCGTCATACAGTTTTCTACTTGCATGTCCAGAAAAGGTAGTATGTTATTTACATTTAAAGAAGGGTTCTGCATTGTGCTCGTTGTTTAGATCCAACAAGCAGAGAATTCCACATTTCATGGCTAGTAGACAGGGTAGAAGGTTAAAAGGAACAAGTTGCACAGTAGGAGAAAACTCTTTCACAAGCTTTTGGTGATATCATAAGCAACATGTTTCAACTCATGAAATATGTGAGTAAGTCAATAAATGACCCTTGATTACAGTCTAAAAGCTCGAGAAAGCAGAAGTGAAGTTATTGGCTACAATCTAGAAACTTAAACAAGCAGCGGCAACAATAGCAACCTTTTGTTAAAAAAAATGCACAGCATTGCAGGAGCATGAAATGCAACGAAGTCAATACAATATATTAAGTTGCAGAATACAACTAGTGATGTATTTAACGGAATTAAATATTTCAAAAGTGCTACAGATTCCTAACAGTCATATTATTGCTGTCATATGCATAATGAGTTCATCATTATCACAGAGCTTCTCATACAAGACCAAGCATAGTAACTCTAAATGTTGTAACCTTGCTTCATCTACAAATAACTACTTCGAGGATGATAGGGTACCTACCTCACCAAAATCTAACTCATCCTCTTGAAAGAAGTCACTAAAATCTCCAAACTCCGAGAGAAGTATATCGATGTCCATCACAACCCCCTCTTCACCCCAGCCCCAGGAACATCCCCCCTGACCATTTGTACCTTGCATGTTTTCCCTAACTTCTTTGCCAGCATGAGAAGAAACTTCCGTTATTTCAGAACGAGAGCGCTTGGATACCTAATTGAACAAATACATAGCGGACTTCTTCAGCACAACATTGACGTAGAATTGTACAGAATAGTTTGATTGTGCGGTAATGCTATCAAGCATTAACATAGCAAAATGAGTTAATAACACAAACAGTGTAACATATATATATGGAGATTATTCACCAGACTAGAACTTCATGCATGTAATGTGGCAAGAAATTTTGGTTTTGTGGTATTTTAGCATCAACAGATTGGTATATGCTCACAAATTAAACTTCTATGCAATGAAATTTAGTGTTGTGATAGTTTTACACAAATAATTCTATGTACAAGATGGCATGAACTGTATAGCATGTGTTCTTCCATGTAATGAAATTTCTGCTAGCATTCAATTATCAGTTTCTATCCAGATTTTGCTCCATTTTATCACCATCAATGCTTAGATTATTTGCTACGTAACGTGTTATGCACTTCCAAAAATAAACTATGCACATATTTGTTCAGCAAGTCATATTCCCGTAGCCTCTATTTCACATGAAAGCCTCACTGAGGAGTGAAGATGACAAAATATTTTATGCAGTAGTATACATACTTAGCTTTCTGTAGGAAAAAAGGATGCAGCTACTCATAGCTGATCATTGTTTTACCTACAGCATCATTCATTTACACAAAAATTGACTCATATTTCACGCGTAGAACTAACTAGAAATAAGTTGATAAGCATGTTCTCTGTTAATCACAAGAATGATGTAGCAAAGCATGGTACTACCACTACAAGTTAGCAGCTACTGAGAAGAGGAAACAGTAGTGTTGTACTAACAAACATATATTAAAATGTAATTCTTGAGAAAAAAACTAATTCAATATGGAACAAGTTTGTAAATTAAGAGGAAAACAACACAGTACCACCTTGCTACCAGCAATGTCATTGTTCAATGGCAGATCAGACTGACGGCATGCTGCAGAGTCAGCATCTGCTAAAAGATCACCACCTTTAGCAGCAACTGCATGCTCACTTCCATTAGAAGTGCTACTGACACTACTGATACTACTAGCCATGCCATTGGAGTTGCTATTCCTTTGTCTTCTTAGTCTTAGAAAATTAGAGTTCACACCAAGTCCACGTGAAGATCCAAAGAAAGAGCTGCTAACAGAACAAAACAATTAATGCAGGAGAAATCAGACAAAACACATTTGCAATCATGACGTATTAGCAACCGCAAACTGAGCCTCGGTAACTCTAATTTTTTGGATAACTTAGCTGCCAATTCTTCTAGGTCTTTTTTTGTGCAGGAATGTGGCAGTTGAGACTTCAGAGCCTTGATTACAAAATAAGTGCCTTTAAAACAACACTTACAGCCTGTTTGGTTGGAACTTGGAAGCCAAAATTTGCAACAATGTGCCACACTTTTCTTAGCCAAATTAGACAAGTATCTCATAACCACAGCTAGACATGACAAAAATGACGTCATAAGAACATAAGTTATGGCATGGTAGGTTAGGTTATGGCTCCACTTTTCTTGGCCACAAGCCAGCCTGTTAGGCAAAAAAATTTGGCATGCTAGGACACTGTTAGGCATCAACTGAAACTGTCCTTGGTGCTGTTTTTCTCCAGTTGAAGAGAAGTTCTGGCCCTCAAATGAGAGCAAGCCAGAAAGGAGTTACTGTAAGGAACATGGGTACGTGATATTACAGTTTACAGCAAGGTGGTAGGCAACATACTTTATGTTCCAATTATTTTATCCTAGTTCTAAAGAAGTGATAGTTTGCACATGCTCAGCAATTTAAATTTCTAAGCTCTGAAAAATGGCAGGATTTAGAGCATCTACAGCCGGACTTGGCAAATCCGGCCCCTCAAACGCCCGCGGACGCGCCCGGCGTTTGAGGCCCGTTTGAGGCGCCCGCCTGGGTCAAAAAATCGTGACCAGTCAGTGACCGGGCGGGCAGCCCGAGCGTTTGAGGGCGATTTGGGGCGCCTGGCTGTAGATGCTCTTACCTAGTTGTTCTATGTCCACCCCTAGCTCAGAAAGTAGGAGGGTGTTTCTATGTCTAACATAACGAAAAAATAATCAGAATTTCATGTATTCCCCTTAAGAAAAATATTTTCTTGTTATTTTTTAGATCTTGTATTCCACTATTTAGTTCTTACAGATATAGGATAACATCAAAACAGCATTTCAATGCTGTTCTTTCAACATTTTACAGAGTTCATTGTAGATAACAGCATTTGAAGTTGGTCTCTTAACGTTTTGACTTACGAGCTGTTCCTGATAGTCATTGACTGATAGAAAAAACAATGCATGCAAGACTGACCTGTTCCGGAAGTAAGAAGACGGAGAGAAGTTCCAGAATGGCCAAGCCTCCCATGATGAACTACCCATCCAGTCTTGTGACCACATTCTGCGGGCAACATAATTTAAACCATGCACTCTCCAAACATAACAAGATCATTAGAGCAAGACTATTACCTTTTACTAGAAAAGCGAACAAATGCCTGATGGACCATTGGTACCATAACAGCCTCAGGTGGGTATATGAATGTCCTTTCAAGAACTGGAAGGCCATCAGCAGATTCTAACTTTTGCTGCCCATCAGCACCTAAATGAGGGTCGTTCACTGAATCTAATTCTTTCTTAATCTGATTATTTTCCGATTCAGAAGTTTTGCCGGTTGAGGCAGGTGGAAAGCCAAGGGCAACTTCAACATAGTAACTTTGACCTCTCAGCTGGCAGATGGTGGGTTGAGTGAAACCTGGTAGATTAGGTGCCGATAATTTGCTGAAATGTTTACAGAAAGTTACCATGAGAACTAAGTGTCATAATCAACTGCTCTGCATATGAATATCCTTAAAAGAAACACAGGATCTCACTGACAGGTGAGGTAACACCCAAGAGGTGCAAGCAGGTCTAAGTGTCTAACTCATCAGTGAGAGGTCATATCAACAGGCATAGAATGCCAAAAAAAAAGCTTAGCATATAAGTCGATTTGAGTTTTGAGTTCTGAAATACCTTGAATATACTTGTCTCGCGAGGTCACTTGGGCAACAGCCAACAAGCCTACCCAGCATTCCACTAGGAGCGACAATAACTGCAGCATTCAATTAAACAGACCATGAATTTGAATATGCATGATATAAAACATAACTTTCATCCCAAAAAAAGGCAAGCATAATTTACATAAACGATTAAGAAACTGACAAAAGCAAAGTTATCATGAGCTTGGTCACAGAAACAGAATGCACAGTGAAGTTAGTTTAACTATTTAGAGAACTATTTTATATTTCAGCCTGATTCATGATGATGACTCCAAGAATATAAACCACTATATGGCTGTGCTTCTGCCCATTTTGTCAACGTCGTTGCACACAGACTAAGACAAATACAGAACAGAACTATCACCAGCAGCGCGATTACTTAGAAGGTTCTAACTGTCAAACTAACCAATGTAGTCATGTTTTTTAACTGTAAGGGATCCCTTTAAATAACAGTATGATACAAAAGGACCATCGATAAAAGTTGAACAACTGGAAAACTGAATCAAAATGTATGCCATAAGCTAGCATACCGCCTCTCCTGAAGTTCTATTTGTAAAGATGAAATTTCAAAAACACCATATTACTGAATGGCTCCCCACTCTAAATGAGATTCACTTGTCATCCTTTAATTCACCTTATAAAGAACTAAAAAGTAAGATAAAACAGTGGGCAGTCCCTATTTGTAAATCAGATAACCCAAAGACTTTTCCAAGTCCCCCTACCACAAGAAAATCATGTCAGATCAGAATTGTGAATAGCACAAATATATTATCTTTTTCCAGCAGATAAGACGGTAGATTTTCTAAGGATGTCAATACAGCAAGATATGTGAAGATAGAATTAGTGAATGAAACAGTACCTGGAAGACCTTCACCAACAGAACGGGGAGTGTGTGTGAGAACTTTCTCTATATCATCACTAGATAGGTTCCGCATATATCTAACAGAATAAACCATTTAAAGTAAGACCACTGGCACTAAATAAACTGAAGAAAGCCAACGATATGACGGGACATAATAAGAACTGACCTTGCAGATATAATAACATGCACAAAGATTGCTTCCTCAGTGGCCGCAAAGACAAATTCTACTGTAGGTTGTGCTCGCCTATAACACAATGATAACAAAATTAAATGGAACGGAAATCAAGAAAAGCAAAGTTGTCCTTGGAAAACAAACAGAAACAATGAAACTGCATGGCCAGCCACATCTGTATCCTCCATGTCACACTGTCAGTACTTATTTCAACCGTGATCAAAGAGGAATGATTGCGAGCCTGTGACATTATCGCAAGTTGATATGGACTTCTGGTTCATCATACAATTACTAGAAGTCAAGAAAGATCAGCCTACTAAGTCATCTCGAGAGACACTTATTTTGGGACAGAGGGAGTATGTCAGGCGATACGAATTCATGCAGGCCCCACTCCAATGCTTGTATACAAGATAAATGGCCAACAAGTATCTGAATATTATCATTACATTCTTGGCATCATATACAGATTGGCAAAAACAAGGGATGCGGCTATTTTCGAAACCACTATAGCAGAAAGAAAAAAGAATCTATTAAGTTGAAACCCTATGTTGACAATTCGGTTATTGTTTAAACAAAGTTTTGTATCACTAGATGGGCAGGGGCCTTTTCATTTCTTCAAACACAGGAATAATAACCAACTTCACTCTATCCCAATATTACCAAACACTATCTATTGTAGTGCACAACATTTGAACTTTAACAGACACGTTGCATAAGTTGCTGAACAAAGATTGTAAGAAACTAGTTAACAAAGAATACAAAATGAATAGATAAAGGCATAGCAACTTAGTCACGAACCTAAAGCTGTTTTGATTTCTTGTAGGGGGGTTGTATTTTGTAAATACATCACCAAATCTTGCATAGGAAAGCCCTCTTAGTGCTCTGTGCAAGAGAAATTGTCAGATTGGAAATTCATCAATGAGACAGCAAATTATAAATTACAGATTCATACTATAACAGGTATAATGATACCTCTCCAACGAATTTCTTAAGGCCTGACATAGTGCAGCTGCAACCTCTTCCGAGTTGCCTGGAGCCACCCATAAACCACTTGAAACAACTGCAAAACAGAATAAGCAGTAGAAACAAGCAAATAAATAAGCAAAGTAGACAGTCTAAGACTCCATGCAATAACAAATATCAACAACAATCAACCTCTTAATTTAGCTACAGCGGGCTGGGTCATTTCAGGTACTGACGAGTGACGGCCAGAAAGAAACAACCAGAGCTTGATCTTCTCATCTGTCATTGTTACAAAAAAAAAAGTTTGGCATAAATATGCATAGGCTAGACGTAGGTAGAAAGAAAGATGGATGCAGGTAGTGCACATGATTATTACCAGGGTTATGCTCTCCTTGAGATGGATCCCAAGGACCAACAAAAGAATTTGTCCAAGTACTTAAGAAACCTTCATTCTGCAAGCGAAGATATGCTGACAGCACAGTGCTATTAAGAGCATCTTTCTGCTCGGCTTTTGAACTGGACGAGGAACAGGGATCACAAAAAAGAACGCATGCATCAGAACAAAAATAACAAGTGGCAACAAGCAACTAAAGGACAGCACAAAAACGGCATATGGAGGGTACAATTAACACCTTCTATCAGAAGTAGCACTATAATCTGGTTCAACAGGAAGAAATTGAAACCATGATACAGTCTGAAGCTCCCCCTGCAAGCACGAAATATATACATAAGAATTAAGACTAAACCAAAGAAAGCCTATCTGAATAATCTACAGACTAATCCCATAGCAAGCTGTGGCAGACTAAGTAGGTCAAAAATATCTCGCTTCCATACTCTTAAGCTCTAGCAGAGACCTACAGATATGAAATGGAACACCATTCGCAGTTTGGAAGTGTGGCAGGTAATGCCTCTCCTGTTCTGTAGTTTGTCATGTGTGAGGAGGGTGGTTCACTAGCTCTCCTAACTTCCCAACTTTGCAATCAGTTCCAAGTTCTACTTCTACTTCATAAAAAAAAGCTACAGACCATTATAGAAATTGAAGAGAGAAAAAAGGCCATTTGTAAGTCGCAAAGATAGCAGTGAGAAATAATATGTGGAAGATCCCACAAAAATGACCCATGCAGAAATATTATCCCTATTGGGCAAACTGAGCTGAATAGTTTCTTTCAGGGTATGCTGAGTGTTGTTGGGTGTGGGGTGAGAGGGTTTTTTCTCCCTCTTCCTTGTACTATTTTCTTCCTTCTTATTCTTAATGAAATGATGCGCAGCTCTCCTGCGTGCCCGAGAAAAAAATGCATCAGAGTAGTTGCCGTACTACATTTTGTTCACTTTTTCACACCATCATCATGGTGGGTATAGAACAGAAGTCGTTGCAAATGATGATACTCCATCTGTTCCTTTCTATTAGGTGTAACTTCAACACGGTAACCAAAGCACTGATTTGAGGATAATTTGGGACAGAAATGCCCCTGGTTACACAATGTAGGTTAGAGGGGTAATTACTGGCGGCTAATTAATGATCCTCCAATTCAGGACGGCTGGAATTGGCATCAACAGGGGTAAAAAGGAAATACACCTAAAGGATGTCGGGAGTATAACACCATCGAGAACTTGCAAGTTGCAATAATAGAAACACTAGAGTTTGCATTTCGCAGTACAATGAAATACAATAAAACAAGTTATGGGGTCACAATTCAACAGAACCCACGCGGGGGCGCGGGGCGCGGGGAAGGGGGGCGTGTTAAACTTACAATTTTGAAAATGTTGGTCCACATATTCAGTGTAGAAGGCAAGGATACTGCCTTTATAAAATCACCAGTGTTCCTGCCTGTACAGTACAAGGTGAAATCTGCAACATGGCCTGCTGCCTGTCATACAAAGAGTAATGACGTAATCCCATATATAGAACAGAAGAACAAATGAAGAAACTAGATGAAAGAAATGGGATCACACTAAGTTATCTGAAAATAGTGGGATTCCATGGTTGTCATTCTTAATTCCAAATCGGAGTACAAGATATGATAACTGAACAATACTACAACAATGGAAGTCTATCATTGTCATTTTAAATTCCACAACCAGTATTCAGCCATTCTAGTTCCAAAGCCTTAAGAAGTTGCACCATTCCACTCACAGATGAATGAGCAAGAAGTTTCTATTTATAGGGTAAAAACACAATCCAATTGCTTTCAACAACGGTTGCAGTTAACATATTCGAGCTCCCCACAGGGAGTGACCGACACGCGCGAAACAGGGAGCAAGCTATAGATTGCCGAACTCCCTACTCCTTTCGACATCTCACACGATGCTTACCCTTGTGGAGTTCCCACGGCATATGATGCATAAACTCGTTAAATCAACGATAGGCCCGATCTCCTATCTAGGGTTTGTGAGTGAAAGGACGGGAGACGAGATCAGAGAAGAGGGCGGGCTGGTGAAGAGGAGAGGAGTGCTCAGCGGAGGAAGCTCACGTTGAGTTGCCTGGATGCGTCGCCGATCTCGCCGGACCTGGTCGCGGCCGGCGTGGCGTGGAGCTCATCCTCGGTGGTATGTGCGGGCAGGGGAGGGGGGTGCGCAAGGGCGCCTGGGCCGTCTTCGTCGCTGCCGCCAGCGACGGCTGGATCTGGCGGGGGCGAAGGGTCCGGCATGCGACGAGGGAGCGGTGGGGCGGGTGTCAGGGAGCCGGCGTGGGGTTAGCGGCTTCGGGGCACCAGAGGCGCAGGCGTCGTGGGCATTCAATGAGGATCTGTTGAATCGGATCTGTGGGGGCTGCGATGGATGAGGATTTGTTGAATCGGATCTGTGGGGGCTGCGATGGATGAGGATTTGTTGAATTAGATCTGTGGGGGCTGCGATGGACGAGGATTTGTTGAATCGGATCTGTGGGGGCTGCGATGGATGAGGATTTGTTGAATTAGATCTGTGGGGGGCTGTGATGGACGGGGTCGGGGCAGTCTTTGGAGCGCCTCGTCACCGGCCTCACCGGATACTACACACCTTAAGATGGACCTTCCACCAATCATCATCGGCTACAACAGTTCCTTTCACGTCATCCCAACCTAGCCCAGTTGCTGCACTTTTCAACACCATGAATTGTGTATACTAGTATACTGTCTCTTCAACATGTCCCGTTTGTTTTTGAACCGAGTCTTAGTAACTCCCTGTCCTAGCCAAGAACTTCTCTCCAAGATTTTTATCATAACCTCTACGGTTCAAACATGGCCTGTTATGATTTTCAACCTCTTCTTTGCATATACTGGCATAAAATGACTATGTGGTGTGCATATCCCAATTTGCCTTTTTCCTTTTCCATCCATTTCACATCATAAATTTCAATCAAGCATATATAAAAGGTAAATTGTCGCACACTTCACCGCTGCCATAACCAGGAAGTTATAATAGCAGTACATGTTTCACACACAAGCTGCTGTGTATCAACATAACCAGGAAATAATGCACGTTGAGGACAGGCACAAGTTATGCATCATATGAATCTACACATAGGTTTTTCATGCTGGGATTTATTAATAAGTTTGCTGTGAAAGAAAAAGTTTGCTTCTTTACCTCTGGCTACAGGGGAGAGGGGAAGAGCAGCCTCAAGGCGTGCTCCCGCTGCTCGAGGTGGATGGGGATGGCGGACTCGGGCAGAGGTGGAGCTCCTGCTGCTGGAGGTGGATCCGGGGGGGCGGTGAAGCTCCTGCGTCGGCCGTTCGCCGTGGTCGACGAGGGGCCGCGCCGGTGGAGAGCAGCCGGCCGGCGGTGGAGCTCCTGCGGCGGCCAGGGAAGACAGAAGAGGAGGCGGGCGTGGGTGGGGCTCCTGCGGCGGGCTGTGGCGGTGGCTGAGGAGGGGCCGCGCCGGTGGCCGGCGGCGCCAGCAAACCCTAAATCGCGAGATCGGTGGCGCTGCGCATCGGGGGTGCCGATTCAGATTTTTGCGGTGGCAAAGGTGGGTAATTCCCTCACAAATCCAGGGGTAAAGTCGTCACTGTTCTCACCATTGTGCCAAAGTTCAGCACTATTTTGACTCTGTTTAAAAAAAACGGATTCGTCATTTTTCCTACCGCCGTCATCCCTCGCGGTAGGATACCACTAGCTACAGTCGAGGTCAATTGCGATAGGAAGCAGGTCAACGTGTCTGCGTCGTCACGACGCTAGCTGACATGAACAAGTGTTACCACCAAGGATGGTACCTCATTATACCCCTACCGCCATAGTCGATGACGGTAGACCCTTGGAAGGTAAGTTGTCGATGGGGTGGCGGGTGGGCCACCCATCCTCTTCATCAGTTCATCTCTAAACAGAGAGCTTGCACCACTCTCCTCCCCTCCGTTTTCCTTAGTTTGGACATCGTTTTGACATATCTTGAATGCAAAACGAAGAGGAAGGTAATCTTTTTCGCCCCCTCCATTTTTCTGTCAAATCCTTTAAGTTTTGATGTATTTTTGGCACTAGGTGTCACTTATCCACGTCAGCGAGCGTCGTGGCGGCACAGGCACATTGGCCTTGACCTGCTTCTCATTTGCCCTTGTGAATGTCATTCGTGGAGATCACCACGCTCAGCGGTAGGCAAATGTTTAGTGAAATGTCATTTCTCCCTTCTTTGAAGCAATAGATTTGTACATGGAGTACCCGTACGAGCACTACATTGAGTCATCCGACAAGGAGGATTATGCGTACGAAACTACAATAATGCAAGCGATCCTTGAAGATGTGAAGCATGCCGAAGAGTGTGTTCCTAGTTTCCGGGGATCGATCAAGGTGACCGAGTGCTGAATCGGAACAGGGAAAGGGGTAATTTGATGCTGAGGGACGACTACTTTGCCCCCATTGCCCTATTTGCAGATAATTTTAAATGCCGCTTTTTTGCCGAAAAATGTGTTTGAACGTCTCTACAATGGCATCAAGACCTACGATGACTACTTCATCTTAAAGAAGGGTGTCCTTGGAAGATTTGGATTCTCTGGTTGCCAAAAGTGCGTGGTTGCTTTGTGAATGCTTGCATATGGCATGATTGCAGATTCATGGGACGAGTACCTCCGGATGTCTAAGAGCACATCCACACTCGCCACGGTAAGATTTGATTCACAGGGATAGAAAAAGGACAGTATTAGAAAGATATCTCCACTTGAATCTTTGGGCGTGTTTGGTTCAAGTTGTGAACAGTTCCTGCATCGCATACACTTCTCAACCTAGCCTGGTTGAGCAAAAACAGGCCCTAATGCATCATCTGCAAGTTGTTTGGTTGCCTGCATCTAGTGTCCCTGCATTAGGTAATACGCAAGTTCACTTTGTTTGGTTGCATGCATTGGTCCAAGCGGCACATGAACACGGCGTTTGGTTGCATATGGCGTACATGGTGTGCTTACCTTGTACCCTAGTTGGTGAGCTTACCCACAATGATCACACCTAGCACACCAACGCCACAACATAATAATGGCGATGAACTGGGCGAAGATGATGAAATTCTTCAGCTTCAGACCAAACGGACGATCCACCTCTTAGCGCCTTCCACTTTGACACCTCCGACCTTGCCATCATCACAATTAGCTTCCTTCAGGCTTTCGCACTCGGAGTAAGCTTGTTTTTGCTGCCTAGTCTTGAACCCTCTATGGCTGCTATTGCTATACGATGCCACTTGTGCACTGGCTTCTTCCCATGAACTGTAAACCCTTGGAGCCTTACCGATGAACACGACATACCACTTGCCCTAGCAATGCACAAGAGTAAGAGTTGAAGCGGCAAATCAATGGAGCACACAAAGTAGCAAGCAAAGCAGCACACAAACAACAATGGAGCAGAAGAGAAGAAGTAAAGCATGCATGATCATCCGGCATATCAAGTTCTACCTAGCACTACCTTGGTGTTAACCTACCACCACATCCAAAAGAGGGTGTCGTTCTACCACCGCAAGTTCACAATCAGCGTGAGGGGTTATTATATACCACCCCACCAAAATATACAGACCATCAAATAGTTTTTCAGCCCATGTTACACAAAATGTACGTCGTCATCGTCATCGTCGTCGTCGTCGCCACGACCATCGCCGTCGGGGATCATGCACGTTCACATGTAGCACTACTCTAGTAGTAGTGCTTGCCCAGCCAGCTCCTGAGCCACAACACCCTGTGAGCGTCTGCCATGGCAACGAACCCAACACCCTGGGCCTTGTTGTCAAGCGGTGGTCGAGAGCTGCCATGAGAGCCTCGTCGCTTAAGCCACCACAGGTCATGGCAGCGCCATACAGATCGAGGTGGACGTCGAAGGGCTTGCACTCCACGATGGTTGTTGCCACCTCCTTCACCGCCTCGGTCATGCCGCAAAGACATTGATCTCCTCCTCCATCAGGCCTCCTCTCTTCCTCTTCCTATCATGGACGGGGTCAAATGGCTTGTCGAAGGGCTTCACAAAGGGCTTGTCAGGGCCATCAAAGACCTCGACGTCCGGGGTCCTAGGTAAGTCTGGCATGGGAGAACCAAGAGGCTCCCCCCGAGCCCATGGCATGCTTCCCAGTTGCCAGCCCGAAGGAGAAGATGTGTTGCATCTGGTTGTAGTTCTGTATGGGTGTGTCGAGGAACTTAGCGTCCCTTGGGTGGTCCTAAAAAATGAAACACAAGTGTTGTTAATTGCGATTAGGAGTAGGCAATGGTGGACGGTATGAAAAGAAAGAGGGATGTGAGTTAACCGCAACATGGCCGGCGTAGTGCTCTGCCTCTAGAACTATGGAGCAAGTGTTCTCATCCCATGAGGCGCCGCTAAGGTCTCTCAGCTTGGACACTTGGATCCATCAGCCTCTCCACTTCCTCAGGTGGTTGTACACCTGGGTGGCGTACACCTCCACCTTACAGAACTCGAACACCTGCTTCGCAACGGTGTTCAAGTGCACCTCCTTGAAGCCCTTGTCAGTCGTAACTCCACTAGAGATGAGCTCACACATTTTGTTCAGCACAAACGTGGACATGAACGGCTGCCACTTCATGTTGTTCGACCTACCATCCTTTTTTGCCTTTGTTGTTGCTACCTTGAGTGCAGCGGCAACATGAGTTGGCTCAACGAGCACTACTGGCACATAGAGGGAATCAGACGCGAACACCTCTGAATCAGGTGCCATCTCGGACATAGGCTGCGAGTCCTCGACAAACGATGGAGCAAACTGGCTGTCGGATAGGACAAGGGCCTGACTAAGATCTTGCGTCTGCGTGGTCATGTCCTACAATCATAGCACGCATTGACAATAAGCATAGCACACAACATACCGGATAATTCATGAAAGCAGGAGCATACATGTACATGGTTCATCACTATCATAGCAAGCACATGCTTCATCACTATCATACTAAGCACATGGTTCATCCTATCATACTAAGCATACCGGGACAATCTATGAGCACGAACATACATCTACTACAAAAGCTCATGCTACAGATGGACCACCAATAGCTACAAATCACAAATCTAAGCACGAATCAACGCAAGCACAAGGTTCAACTTCAAACTCTACTACTAATCTAGCCCACCACATGCTTGAACATATAGCCCTACCACAAATTGCAACCGCAACATAGCAATCAACCATATGAGCTCACGGATCAGACTATTAATCAACCATGCATCTAGATCAAACCCTAGCTGCGGCTCAGATCTAGCTACAAGGAACAGAGAGAAAGGGGGATTGAACTCACAGAGGCCATGGCTGCAGCTTGAGGACAACGGGGGACGATCGTAGAAGATCACCGCCGGCCGGTGAAGGAGCGCCGACGCCGTGGACTGCCGACCAATGAAGATGCGCCGCTTACACCTTTCGTCGGTGCCGATCTTGGCGTCGTGGAAAGCTCGAAGGGAGGGAGAATGGTGGCGGGAGTTGGGGCGGTGAGGAAGGGGGCTAAATAGTGGTGATTTTTCGGCGACGCGGGCGAGCTCGCGCCATCTCCCTGATCGCACAAGGAGAGAAGCGCGTCGCCTCCCCAGCCTCGCCCGAGCCAGACTCGCGAGCTACTGCCGATTCGGGCGTTTCCTCTGGGCCTGGCCTGGACGTGCTTTAAGTTCCGTGCCATGCGGCCGCACAGCACAGGCAACCAAACGGGCCAAGTTCTTTTCGTGCAGGCCAGGCTGGGCCATATGCAGGAAACCAAACACGCCCTTATAGGATTAGAGAGTGTTTGATCCCACAAGAAAAGCAAAGCAACCATAAAAAAGGAGGTTTGAGTGTGGAAATTTTTATTCAAAATGGAGTGCAAAGCAGCTGTCTAAGATTTCCCTAAGGATTCCAATCCTACAAATCAAACAGACAATATAGGAAAAATTGAATCCTCTAGAAATCTAATCAACTTGGCCCCAACCGTAGCAGGTGTGCAGGGATCGAAGGAATCCTAAGGCACACAAAGACTGAAAGGTCAAAGTGTGTCAATTGACAAAACACAGTGATGGTCGTATCATGGGTATGATGAGCTGCCGTCTTTAAAAGACAAAGGCTGTATCTAGCCACTCACAAACACAGTGATTTCACTTGGCAGCAGTCCAAGTCCTTGGTTGCAAGAAATCAATTGCAGTATGAGTATGTATGTAGTATGGTTGCAAGAAATCGGCTGCGAAATTTTTACTTACACCCGACAAAAAAACATGCCACTTAAACTCTGAAAGTGTGTTGTGTGTTTTTCTGCTTCAGTTCTAGGAGGCTTGCACATGTCAGTGGGGTTCTAGCTTCTTAGGCTACATACATACATACATACATGTGTGTTCCCTTCTGTATGAACAATCGAACCGAGGACAAACGAGGCGCTAGCTGCCTAGCCGTTCGAGGTCAGCAGGTCCAAGTAGACGTCGAACCCCTGCGTGGACACGCTCCGCTTCAGCTTGTCTAACGCCCGGTTCTGGAGCTGCCGGATCCGCTCCTTGGACAGGCCGTACATGTCCACGATCACGTGGAGCGTCTTGGGCTCGCCGTCGTAGATCCCGAACCGGTGCTCGATGATCTCCTTCTCCCTCGTGGTCAGGATGCCCAGGAACCGACGCACCTGCTGCCTCATCATTATCCTGTCACCAAGATCTACTATGGAGAAACTAGCAACGAGGGGAAGGAGAATGCATCTACATACCCTTGTAGATCGCTAAGCGGAAGCGTTCAAGAGAATGGGGTTGAAGGAGTCGTAATCGTCGTGATCCAAATCACCGGAGATCCTAGTGCCAAACGCACGGCACCTCCGCGTTCAACACACGTACAGCCCGGTGACGTCTCCCATGCCTTGATCCAGCAATGAGAGAGGGAGAGGTTGGGGAAGACTCCATCCAGCAGCAGCACGACGGTGTGGTGGTGATGGAGGAGCGTGGTAATCCTGCAGGGCTTCGTCAAGCACCGCGGGAGAGGAGGAGGACTTGGGAGAGGGGGAGGGCTGCGCCAGGGGCAAGGGTGCAGCTCCCATGCGCCTCCACACTATATATAGGGGTGGAGGGGGATTATTTCTTGCCCTCCAAGTCCATTGGGGCGTTGCCAAAGGTGGGAGGAAAGAAATCTCATCCTTTCCTTTCCCCACCGATTGTTATCCCCCTTTTTAGGGATCTTGATCTTATCCCTTCGTGATATGATCTTATTCCTTCTAAGGGGGGATCTTGGTGCGCCTTGACCAGGGGTGTGGGGCCTTGCCCCACTTCCCACGTTCAGGTGGCTACCCCCATGCAGGTGGACCCCCACTACGGTTCCTTCTAGAACCTTCCCGAGACCATACCGCAAAATCCCGACTATTTTCCGGTGGCCAAAATAGGACTTCCCATATATAAATCTTTACCTCCGGACCATTTGAACACCTCGTGACGTCAGGATCTCATCCGGACTCGAACAACATTCGGTAACCACGTATATCTATTCCCTATAACCCTAGTGTCATCGAACCTTAAGTGTGTAGACCCTACGGGTTCGGGAACCATCTTGAACATGACCGAGACGTTCTCTGGTCAATAACCAACAGCGGGATCTGGATACCCATGTTGGCTCCCACATTCCACGATGGTCTCATCGGATGAACCACGATGTCAAGGACTCAATCAATCCCGTATACAATTCCCTTTGTCTAGCGGTATTGTACTTGCCCGAGATTCGATCGTCGGTATGCCGATACCTTGTTCAATCTCGTTACCGGCAAGTCTCTTTACTCGTTCCGTAACACATCATCCCATGATCAACCCCTTGGTCACATTGTGCACATTATGATGATGTCCTACCGAGTGGGCCTAGAGATACCTCTCCGTTACACGGAGTGACAAATCCCGATCTCGATTCGTGCCAACCCAACGGACACTTTCGGAGATACCGTAGTGCACCTTTATAGCCACCCGATTCGTTGTGGACGCTTGGTACACCCAAAGCATTCCTACGGCATCCGGGAGTTGCACAATCTCATGGCCTAAGGAAATGATACTTGACATTAGAAAAGCTTTAGCATAGGAACTACGATCTTTGTGCTAGGCTTAGGATTGGGTCTTGTCCATCACATCATTCTCCAAATGATGTGATCCCGTTATCAACGACATCCAATGTCCATGGTCAGGAAACCGTAACCATCTGTTGATCAACGAGCTAATCAACTAGAGGCTTACTAGGGACATGGTGTTGTTTATGTACCCACACATGTATCTGAGTTTTCTATCAATACAATTATAGCATGGGTAATAAACGATTATCATGAACAAGGAAATATAATAATAACTAATTTATTATTGCCTCTAGGGCATATTTCCAACAGTCTCCCACTTGCACTAGAGTCAATAATCTAGTTCACATCGCCATGTGATTAACACTCACATGTCACATCGCCATGTGACTAACATCCAAAGAGTTTACTAGTGTCACTAAACTAGTTCACATCATCATGTGCTTAAGACTCAATGAGTTCTGGGGTTTGATCATGTTTTGCTTGTGAGAGAGGTTTTAGTCAACGGGTCTCGCAACATTCAGATCCGTATGTACTTCGCAAATCTCTAGGTCATATTGTAAATGTTGCTTCCACGCTCCACTTGGAGCTATTCCAAATGGTTGCTCCACTATACGATCCGGTTTGCTACTCAGAGTCATTCGGATAGGTGTTAAAGCTTGCATCGGCGTAACCCTTTACGCCGAACTCTTTATCACCTTCATAATCGAGAAACATGTCCTTATTTACTCCAAGGACAATTTTGACAGCTGTCCAATGATCCATTCCTGGATCATTCTTGTACCTCGACCGACTCATGGCGGGCACACTTCCGTAAGCGGTACACAAAGATAGCATACTATAGAGCCTACGTCTGAAGCATAGGGGATGACCTTCGTCCTTTCTCTCTCTTCTGCCGTGGTCAAGCTTTAACTCTTAACTTCATACCTTACAACTCAGGCAAGAACTCCTTCTTTGACTGATCCATCTTGAACACCTTCAAGATTATGTCAAGGTATGTGCTCATTTGAAAGTACCATTTAGCGTTTTGATCTATCCTCATAGATCTTGATGCTCAATGTTCTAGTAGCTTAATCCAGGTTTTCCATTGAAAAACACTTTTCAAACAACCCTATATGCTTTCTAGAAATTCTACATCATTTCGATCAACAATATGTCTACAACATATACTCATCAGAAATTCTATAGTGCTCCCACTCACTTCTTTGGAAATACAAGTTTCTCATAAACTTTGTATAGACCCAAAATCTTTGATCATCTCATCAAAGCGTACATTCCGACTCCGAGATGCTTACTCCAGTCCTTAGAAGGATAGCTAGAGCTTTGCATACATGTTAGCGTCTTTCAGGATTGTCAAAAACCTTCTGGTTGTATCACATACAGCCTTTCCTCAAGAAAACTGTCAAGGAAACAATGTTTTGACATCCTATATGCAAGATTTCATAAATAATGCAGTAACTACTAATCCAATTCCAACAGACTCTTAGCATCGCTACGAGTGAGAAAGCCTCACCGTAGTCAACTCCATGTGGTATGATTTGCATATCTCAAGTGATTCAAAATCAAGTGAGTCCAAACGATCCATCTGCATGGAGTTTCTTCATGCGTATACACCAATAGAAATGGTTCGCATGTCTCAAACTTTTCAAAGCGCGAGTGAGTCCAAAGATCCATCAACATGGAGCTTCTTCATGCGTTTACACCAATATGACTTACATGGCGAGTGCCACAAGTAAGTGGTACTATCATTACTATCTTATATCTTTTGGCATGAAAATGTGTATCACTACGATCGAGATTCAATAAACCATTCTTTTAGGTGCAAGACCATTGAAGGTTTTATTCAAATAAATAGAGTAACCATTATTCTCCTTAAATGAATAACCGTATTATGATAGACATAATCCAATCATGTCTATGCTCAACGCATAAACACCAAATAACAATTATTTAGGTTTAACACAAATCTTGATGGTAGAGGGAGCAGGCGATGCTTGATCACATCAACCTTTGGAAACACTTCCAACACATATCGTCACTCACCTTTAGCTAGTCTCCGCTTATTCCGTAGCTTTTATTTCGAGTTACTAACACTTAGCAACCGAACCGGTATCTAATACCACGGTGCTGCTAGGAGTACTAGTAAAGTACACATTAACATAATGTATATCCAATATACTTCTATCGACCTTGCCAGCCTTCTCATCTACCAAGTATCTAGGGTAATCCTGCTTCAAAGGTCCGTTCCTCTCATTACGTAAGCACTTAGTCTCGGTTTGGGTTCAACCACAGGTTTCTTCATCGAGCAAAGAATCGATTTGCCGTTTCATGAAGTACCCCTTCTTGCCCTTGCCCTTCTTGAAACTAGTGGTTTCACTAACCATCAACAATTGATGCTCCTTCTTGATGTCTACATTCGCAGTGTCGAACATTGCGAATAGCTCAAGGATCATCATATCTATCCCTGATATGTTATAGTTCATCACGAAGCTTCTAGCAGCTTGGTGGCAATGACTTTGGAGAAACATCATTATCTCATCAGAAGATCAACTCCCACTCGATTCAAGTGATTGTTGCACTCGGACAATCTGAGCACAAGCTCAACGATTGAGCTTTTCTCCCTTAGTTTGCAGGCTAAGAAAATCGTCGGAGGTCTTATACCTCTTGACGTGAGCACGAACTTGAAATCCCAATTTCAGCCCTCGAAACATCTCATATGTTCCATGACGTTTGAAATCGCCTTTGGTGCCTCAACTCTAAACCGCTTAACTGAACTATCACGTAGTTATCAAGACGTGTATGTCGATGTTCGCAACATCCACGCATTCGGCGTTCGAGGTTCAAAGACACCGAGCGGTGCATTAAGGACATAAGCCTTCTACTGTCGCATAATTGCTACTGTCAACTTTCAACTATATTTTCTCTAGGAACATATCTAAAACAAGAGAACTAAAGCGCGAGCTATGACATAATTTGCAAAGGGTTTTTGACTATGTTCAGATAATTAAGTTCATCTTATGAACTCCCACTCGAATAGACATCCCTCTAGTCATATAAGTGATTACATGATCCGAGTCAACTAGGCCGTGTCCGATCATCACGTGAGACGGACTAGTCATCATCGGTGAACATCTTCATGTTGATCGTATCTACCATACGACTCATGCTCGACCTTTCGGTCTCTTGTGTTCGAGGCCATGTCTGCATACATGCTAGGCTCGTCAAGTCAACCTAAGTGTTTCAAGTGTGTAAATCTGGCTTACACCCGTTGTATGTGAACGTAAGAATCTATCACACCCGATCATCACGTGGTGCTTGAAGCAACGAACTTTCGCAACGGTGCAGTTAGGGGGAACACTTTCTTGAAATTTTAATGAGGGATCATCTTATTTACTACCGTCATTCTAAGCAAATAAGATGCATAAACATGATAAACATCACATGCAATCAAATAGTGACATGACATGGCCAATATCATTTTTCTCATTTTGATCTCCATCTTCGGGGCTCCATGATCATCATCGTCACCGGCATGACACCATGATCTCCATCATCATGATCTCCATCATCGTGTCTTCATGAAGTTGTCTCGCCAACTATTGCTTCTACTACTATGGCTAATGGTTAGCAATAAAGTAAAGTAATTACATGGCGTTGTTCAATGACACGCAGGTCATACAATAAATAAAGACAACTCCTATGGCTCCTGCCGGTTGTCATACTCATCGACATGCAAGTCGTGATTCCTATTACAAGAACATGATCAATCTCATACATCACATATCATTCATCACATTCCTTTTGGCCATATCACATCACATAGCATACCCTGCAAAAACAAGTTAGACGTCCTCTAATTGTTGTTTGCATGTTTTACGTGGCTGCTATGGGTTTCCAGCAAGAACGTTTCTTACCTACATAAAAGCCACAACATGATATGTCAATTGCTATTTACCCTTCATAAGGACCCTTTTCGTCGAATCCGATCCGACTAAAGTGGGAGAGGCGGCACCGCTAGCCACCTTATGCACCAAGTGCATGTCGGTCGGTGGAACCTGTCTCACGTAAGTGTACGTGTAAGGTCGGTCCGGCCGCTTCATCCCACAATACCGTCGAAACAAGATTGGACTACTAACGGTAAGCATATTGAACAAAATCAACGCCCACAACTACTTTGTGTTCTACTCGTGCAAAGAATCTACGCAATAGACCTAGCTCATGATGCCCTTTGTTGGGGAACGTGGCGAAATTCAAAATTTTCCTACGTGTCACAAAGATCTATCTATGGAGAAACTAGCAACGAGGGGAAGGAGAGTGCATCTACATACCCTTGTAGATCGCTAAGCGGAAGCGTTCAAGAGACCGGGGTTGAAGGAGTCGTACTCGTCGTGATCCAAATCACCGGAGATCCTAGTGCCGAACAGACGGCACCTCCGCGTTCAACACACGTACAGCCCGGTGACGTCTCCCATGCCTTGATCCAGCAAGGAGAGAGGGAGAGGTTGGGGAAGACTCCATCCAGCAGCAGCACGACGGTGTGGTGGTGATGGAGGAGCGTGGCAATCCTGCAGGGCTTCCGCTTAGCGGTGAGGAAGCAGGTCAAAGTGTCTGAGTCGTCACGACGCTAGCTAACATGGACAAGTGTTACCACCAAGGTTCGTGGTGGTACCTCATTATACCCCTACCGTCATAGTCGATGACGGTAGACCCTTGGGAGGTAAGTGGTCGATGGGGTGGCGGGTGGGCCACCCATCCTCTTCATCAGTTCATCTCCAAACAGAGAGCTTGCATCACTCTCCTCCCCTCCGTTTTCCTCAGTTTGGGCACCGTTTTTGACATATCTTGAATGCAAAACGAAGAGGAAGGTAATCTTTTTCGCCCCCTCCATTTTTTTGTCAGATCCTTTAAGTTTTGATATAATTTTTGGCACTAGGTGTCACTTATCCATGTCAGCGAGCGTCGTGGCGGCACAGGCACATTGGCCTTGACCTGCTTCTCATTTGCCCTTGCGAATGTCATTCGTGGAGCCACGCTCAGCAGTAGGCAAATGTTTAGTGAAATGTTATTTCTCCCTTCTTTGAAGCAATAGATTTGTACATGGAGTACGTACAAGCACTACATTGAGTCATCCGACAAGGAGGATTATGCATACGAAACTACAATAATGCAAGCGATCCTTGAAGATGTGGAGCATGTCGAAGAGCGTGTTCCCAGCTTCCAGTGATCAATCAAGGTGACAGGGTGCTGAATCGGAACAGGGAAAGGGGTAATTTGATGCTGAGGGACGACTACTTTGCCCCCATTGCCCTATTTGCAGATAATTTTCGTCGGCGCTTTCGGCTGCCGAAAAATGTGTTTGAACGTCTCTACAATGGCATCAAGACCTACGATGACTACTTCATCTTAAAGAAGGATGTCCTTGGAAGATTTGGATTCTCTGGTTGCCAAAAGTGCATGGCTGCTTTGTGAATGCTCGCATATGGCACGATTGCAGATTCATGGGACGAGTACCTCCGGATGTCTAAGAGCACATCCACACTCGCCACGGTAAGATTTGATTCACAGGGATAGAAAAAGGACAGTATTAGAAAGACATCTCCACTTGAATCTTAGGGCGTGTTTGGTTCAAGTTGTGAACAGTTCCTGCATCGCATACACTTCTCAACCCAGCCTGGTTGAGCAAAAACACGCCCTAATGCACCATCTGCAAGTTGTTTGGTTGCCTGCATCTAGTGCCCCTGCATTAGGTAATACGCAAGTGCACTTTGTTTGGTTGCCTGCATTGGTCCAAGCGGCACATGAACACGACGTTTGGTTGCATATGGCGTACATGGTGTGATTATCTTGTACCCTAGTTGGTGAGCTTACCCACAATGATCACACCTAGCGCACCAACGCCACAACACAACAATGGCGATGAACTAGGCGAAGATGATGAAGTTCTTCAGCTTCAGCCCAAACTGACGATCCACCTCTTAGCGCCTTCCACTTTGACACCTCCAACCTTGCCACTGTCAACAGTGCTTCCTTCGTGCTTTCGCACCCAGTCGGAGTAAGCTTGTTTTGCTGCCTGCCTAGTCTTGAACCCTCTATGGCTGCTATTGCTATACGATGCCACTTGTGCACTGGCTTCTTCCCATGAACTGTAAACCCTTGGAGCCTTACCGATGAACACGACATACCACTTGCCCTAGCAATGCACAAGAGTAAGAGTTGAAGCAGCAAATAAATGGAGCACACAAAGTAGCAAGCAAAGAAGCACACAAGCAACAATGGAGCAGAAGAAAAGAAGTAAAGCATGCATGATCATCCGGCATAGCAAGTTCTACCTAGCACTACCTTGGTGCTAACCTACCACCACATCCAAAAGAGGGCGGTGTCCTACCACCGCAAGTTCACCATCAGCGTGAGAGGTTAGTATATACCACCCCACCAAAATATACAGACCATCAAATAGTTTTTCAGCCCTAGCTACACAAAATGTACGTCGTCATCGTCGTCGTCGCCACGACCATCGCCGTCGGGGATCATGCACGGTCACATGCAGCACTACTCTAGTAGTAGTGCTTGCCCAGCCAGCCTCTCGAGCCACAAGACCACAGGAGCTGCCCGCCATGGCAACGAACCCAACACCCTGGGCCTTGTTGTCAAGCAGGTGGTTGAGAGCTGCCATGAGAGCCTCGTCGCTGAAGCCACCCTGAGTCATGGTAGTGCCATACAGGTCAGGATGGACATCGAGGGGCTTGCACTCCCTGATGGTTGTTGCCACCTCCTTCACCGCCTCAGTCATGCTGCAAAAGACATTGATCTCCTCCTCCATCAGGCCTCCTCTCTTCCTCTTCCTATCATGGACGGGATCAAATGGCTTGTTGAAGGGCTTCACAAAGGGCTTGTCAGGGCCATTAAGGACCTCGACGTCCGGGGTCCTAGGGAAGTCTGGCATGGGAGAACCAAGAGGCTCCCCCGAGCCCATGGCATGCTTCCCAGTTGCCAGCCCGAAGGAGAAGATGTGATGCATCTGGCTGTAGTTCTGTATGGGTGTGTTGAGGAACTTTGCGTCCCTTGGGTGGTCCTAAAAAGTGAAACACAAGTGATGTTAGTTGCGATTAGGAGTAGGCAATGGTGGACGGTATGAAAAGGAAGAGGGATGTGAGTTAACCGCTACATGGCCGGCGTAGTGCTCTGTCTCCAGAACTATGGAGCAAGTGTTCTCATCCCATGAGGCGCCGCTAAGGTCTCTCAGCTTGGACACTCGGATCCATCGACATCTCCACTTCCTCAGGTGGTTGTACACTTGGGTGGCACACACCTCCTGCCCACAGAACTCGAACACCTGCTTCACAACGGTGTTCAAGTGCACCTCCTTGAAGCCCTTGTCAGTCGTAACTCCACTAGAGATGAGCTCACACATCTTGTTCAGCACGAACATGGACATGAACGGCTCCCACTTCATGTTGTTCGACCTACCATTCCTTTTTGCCTTTGCTGTTGCTACCTTGAGTGCAGCGGCAGCATGAGTTGGCTCAACGAGCACTATTGGCACATAGAGGGAAACAGACGCGAACACCTCTGAATCAGGTGCCATCTCGGACATAGGCTGCGAGTCCTCAACAAACGATGGAGCAAACTGGGTGTCGGATAGGACAAGGGCTTGACTAAGATCTTGCGTCTGCGTGGTCATGTCCTACAATCATAGCACGCATTGACAGTAAGCATAGCACACAACATACCGGACAATCCATGAAAGCAGGAGCATACATGTACATGGTTCATCACTATCACAGCAAGCACATGCTTCATCACTATCATACTACGCACATGGTTCATCGCTATCATACTAAGCATACCGGGACAATCTATGAGCACGAACATACATCTACTACAAAAGCTCATGCTACAAATGGACCACCAATAGCTATAAATCACAAATCTAAGCACGAATCAACGCAAGCACAAGTTCCACTTCAAACTCTACTACTAATCTAGCCCACCACATGCTTGAACATACAGCCCTACCACAAATTGCAACCGCAACATAGCAATCAACCATATGAGCTCACAGATCAGACCATTAATCAACCATGCATCTAGATCAAACCCTAATTGCAGCTCAGATCTAGCTACAAGGAACAGAGAGAAAAGGGGGATTGAACTCACAGAGGCCATGGCTGCAGCTCGAGGACAAGGGGGGACGGTCGTAGAGATCACCGCCGGCCGGTGAAGGAGCGCCGACGCCGTGGACCGCCGACCGATGAAGATGCGCCGCTTACCTGCTCGTCGGTGCCGATGCGCGTCGGCGGGAAAGCTCGAAGGGAGGGAGAATGGTGGCGGGAGTTGGGGCGGTGAGGGAGGGGGCTAAATAGGGGTGGACTCGGCGGGAGGTGAGCCGAAATCCTCCCGCCGATTTTTCGGCGACGCGGGCGAGCTCGCGCCATCTCCCTGGTCGCACAAGGAGAGAAGCGCGTCGCCTCCCCAGCCTCGCCCGAGCCAGGCTCATGAAGCTACGCTGTTCGGGCGTTTCCTCTGGGCCTGGCCTGGACGTGCTTTAAGTTCCGTGCCATGCGGCCGCACAGCACAGGCAACCAAACGGGCCAAGTTCTTTTCGTAAATGCAAATTTGGGCCATATGCAGGAAACCAAACACGCCCTTATAGGATTAGAGAGTGTTTGATGCCACAAGAAAAGCAAAGCAACCATAAAAAAGGAGGTTTGAGTGTGGAAATTTTTATTCAAAATGGAGTGCAAAGCAGCTGTCTAAGATTTCCCTAAGGATTCCAATCCTACAAATCAAACAGACAATATAGGAAAAATTGAATCCTCTAGAAATCTAATCAACTTGGCCCCAACCGTAGCAGGTGTGCAGGGATCGAAGGAATCCTAAGGCACACAAAGACTGAAAGGTCAAAGTGTGTCAATTGACAAAACACAGTGATGGTCCTATCATGGGTATGATGAGCTGCCGTCTTCAAAAGACAAAGGCTGTATCTAGCCACTCACAAACACAGTGATTTCACTTGGCTGCAGTCCAAGTCCTTGGTTGCAAGAAATCAATTGCAGTATGAGTATGTATGTAGTATGGTTGCAAGAAATCGGCTGCGAAATTTTTACTTACACCCGGCAAAAAAACATGCCACTGAAACTCTGAAAGTGTGTTGTGTGTTTTTCTGCTTCAGTTCTAGGAGGCTTGCACATGTCAGTGGGGTTCTAGCTTCTTAGGCTACATACATACATACATACATGTGTGTTCCCTTTTGTATGAACAATCGAGCCGAGGACAAATGAGGCGTTGCTTAGCCATTCAAGGTCAGCAGGTCCAAGTAGACGTCGAACCCCTGCGTGGACACGCTCCTCTTGAGCTTGTCCAGCGCCCGGTTCTGGAGCTGCCGGATCCGCTCCTTGGACAGGCCGTACATGTCCCCGATCACGTGGAGCGTCTTGGGCTCGCCGTCGTAGATCCCGAACCGGTGCTCGATGATCTCCTTCTCCCTCGTGGTCAGGATGCCCAGGAACTCCCGCACCTGCTGCCTCATCATTATCCTGTCCACCACCAGGTCCGGCGGATCAATGTTCGGGTCCTCCGTGATCTCCTGCAGCGTGCGTCAATAGATTATCACAGCTCAGTTCTTGTTTGTCTGACCGGCGAAAAGATCACAGCTCAATCCCTGGATTCAGTCCTGGAACGATCTCTCTACAGTATTCTCGTTTTATAAGTATAATAGTGTTTTGTTCACTGGTACCAGACCAGTGTTGCAAAGATCGTCGTACCTGGAAGGTGACAGCGTCGTTGGACCAAACTTGATCCTGCATTGATCGCGGCTTTCTGGTCTTCGCTTTGAGTTTCGCCAGCTTCTCGATCGTGATGCCGGCACGCCTAGCTACGTTTTGGTTAGTAGGCTGCTCCCCTTCCAAGATGCACTCCAGCCTTGCTTTCCCCACCTTTTTCAGACGTGCATACACACTCTCCTGCACAGGAAAACAAGGTCACGCCACTGCATCGGAAAATCTATAATTTTCAGGAATTATAGGACTAGAATATCAAGTTGAACTAAAAAGTTCAGGTCATACCGGCAACCGAATCAGCCTCGAATGCTTGAAGATGGACTTTTTGATTGCTTGGCGTATCCACCAGTACGCGTACGTCGGGAACCTGCATCCCTTGCTTGGATTGAATTTCTCAAAAGTCTTCATCAACCCACAGCATCCATCCTGAAAGCAAGAACGGGAAAGAAACATTTACAACATGATATTGGCATGCATATGTTTCGCAGTAATGAGTTGATCCTCCTTTCTGGAAAGAAAATGTAAGAACGAAATTAACCTGAACTAGGTCCTCAATGTCAAGGCCGTATCCCTGGTATTTCCTAGCTACGTGTATCACAAGGCGGAAGTTGGAGCGGGCCATCTTCTCTCTGCAGCGCCTTCCGATGTGTATGGACGACTGCAGTTCCTTGCAGCTCATTCCTACGGCCTGAGCCCACTCCGGAAGCGTCGGCTCGCGGCCACATTGCGCTTCTAGCCTGCGCTGAGCCTCCTCCAGTTTCATAAGATTCTGTACATGGAAGTCATCGTATCTTCGAATTAGCAAAGCTGAAATATCTTTTGATCTGGGGCATGACAGCAGGATACAACATTACAAGGTGGTGTAGAAAAATGACATGCCTGTATCTGACTGAACAAGTGTCTCTCTTCCTTTGCCGTCAAGAACTCCGTCGTCTCGCGGTCTCGTAGGAACAACCTGAAGGGTTCATCTGGACCGAGAACCCGGCCATACTTTTTTGGCCTGTCTTTCTTCTTCAAGTCGGCGACACCACACTGGACAACATCAGTGCTTGTTGATGCTCGAGGAACATTGCGTTTCTTCGATCTTCTCTCAAGCAACCTTGTAGATCTAATAAACACTTGCCCATTGCTGAGCAGTTTCTCATATGGGTGGTTGGTCTCCACACTTGTTGTAACCGGTGGTGGTACATTCAGCTGGGTAGCTGAAGTGCCTGCTGATTCCTCTCCCAAAAACGCCACCTCCTTCATCAAGGTCACCGAGGTTGCGCCAAGATCCAAAGTTGGAACTGATTTTGTGGGCGGAGTTGAAGTTGAAGTGATCGCAGAAGTAAAGCTGTTCTTTTCACTGACAATCAAATGTGATCCAATTGAGGTCAGAATAAGCAGCAAACCAATCAATTTGCGCAAGTAAGCAGAAACAGAGACTTTCATTAATTACCCAAATGCCTGCTGGTAAATGACTTGCCGCTGTAGTCCTCGTAGATAGCTCTCAAACTCGCTCTCCGCCCCCTCTTCGCCTGCGAGGCTGTTCCCTTCTGTGTGCTGCTCCAAAGCCTTGGGCGAAACAGATAATACAGAATCAATTAGCAGTAAAGAGTGACACAGGATAAAACCATGTAAATGGATGGCCTTTTTTCTTCTTCTGGAAATTTTAGCTATCATCATCTGTTGACGACCACATGAAGCAAGGAGGTGTTGGGTGGGCAACCAACCATGTCCAGCAGGAACTCCAGCAAGGCCTTCTCGCCCTTTAACGACGATACGGAGCCATGGGCCTGCTGCTCCTCGGCCACGAGCGACGGCGAGTAGTGGCAGGCGGTGGATGCTCGGGCTGTGTTGTCGTGCATCATCGGAACTGCCAAATTAACGCGCAGGCAGATGAGCATCAGGGCCAACAGAAAAGCAGACAGAAAGGAAAGGAAAATACCTGAGGTCCGGGAAGGGGATGGAGAGGCGGCGGCGGTGCCCCTGAAGTTTGGAGATGAGGTGGGGAAGAGGGGCGACGAGAGGAGGCTCCTGCTGGAATTCATCTCAAGGGAAGGGAAGAAGAAGATGAAGAAGAAGCCTTGAGCTCAGCAGCTTGTCTGGTTCAGTAGTGTCCTCCTCCTCCTCCTCCTCCTCTCCTATCCGTTTTCTTCAGAGTGGTGCTTTGATTGGTGAGGCAGATCGTGTTCGCTCCATCAGGGGTCAGCGATTGCGATCCATTCCTTCCTTTTTTTTACTCCTACCTACGTACATAGGCTAAAGCTGAGCAGAGCAGTGAGCAACAGCGGCCGATTGATTGAGCGAGCGAGTGATATGGTTATGGAGGGAGGGGAGAGGAGTGGAGGCTGCTGTAGCGAGAGAGGATAAGGCGCGCAACCAGCACCATGGATTTTGCTGCCAAGCCGGACCCGCGGATCGACACCTGTGCAAACCGCTTGATTCCTTGGAATTATTATCCTCAAAATAGCAACTTTTTTTTTTACTTTACCTGAATCTGAATGAATGAAAGTTGGATCCGCCGGCGGCGCGGTCCAGCTCGTCCAACCGGCGGCGACCTCGGTGGGGCTCGGGGTGGGCATTCCGCCGAACACGCTGCGGGCACGCACCGCTGGTCCACGATATCACCGCCTGAGCTGCCCGATTCTTGGCTCTTCAATGCTGCCCGCGAGCCGGTCGCTGGGGTTCACGGCGCCGGTGCACGCCGGCGACGGGGCCGTCGCGGAGGTGCACGGCAGTCAGAACCACCGGCGGCGCAAGGAACGACATGTACCGCCACGGTCTCCTCTCTTATTCTTTGCTTTGCTGAGACCACGGTTACATTTTTTTTTTCTATAAGCAAGGGATCAGTTTTAGGATGCGTTTAGTTACTCGCATCGTTTTCACGCACTTTGCATATTTGGTCCAACTAGATCTGGCTGAGCATATACAGATAAAAAAAAATCAATATTTGCATATTTTTTTGCAAGAAAATTTCCGATCTATTCATCTTCAATTATGGCAGTACAACGAATACCAGAAATAATAAAAATTACATTCAAATCCGTAGACCATCTAGCGACAACTATCAACACTGAGGCGAGCCGAAGGCGCGCCGCCGTCATCGCCCCTCCATCGCCGGAGCCGGACACAACTTGTTGTAGTAGACAGTCGGGAAGTCGTCGTGCTAAGGCCCCATAGGACCAAAGACCCCGTAACAAAGAACCACCGCCGATGAAAAATAGCGTAGATCGGAAGGATCCAAGCCGAAGACACATGAACGTAGACGAACAACGACGAGATCCGAGCAAATCTACCAAAGATAGATCTGCTGAAGACACACCTCCGCACGCCCACCAACGATGCTAGACGCATCGCCGGAACGGGGGTTAGGCGGGAAGACCTTTATTCCATCTTCAGGGAGCCGCCGCCTCGCCTTCCCCGAAAGGTGACACGAACCCTAGCAAAGCCGAAAGAAAGCGATTAAAAGCGGAGCCTCCCGCCGACCCTTCTTTGAGATCCATCATGCCCCCATGGCCCTAAGGCCATCGGAGAGGAGGCGGACCTGCGGTGGCGGCGGCGGAAGGCAAAAACACTAGCTTTTTGTGGAGGAGAAGGAGGAGGCGGCGGCTACAACCTTTTAGAGCTCAGTATCTGCATGTTGATTTATTGCATGTATCCCCTTTAGCCTGTATGTGCCAAAACAGAAGGTTTGTTGTATGGTTGCGGACTTGTTTGAGGGGAAACACAAGTCCGGTTGTTTGGTTACATCCAGGACAATTGTGTGGTAACCTTCTTCTCGATGTGGTGAGGTTACCAAAAGCACACATGAAAAAACTAAGAACTAAACTAGAGCGGTAGAACAAACTAGGCACAAACACAAGTCCGGTTGTTTTGTTACATCCATGACAGTTGTGTGGTAACCTTCTTCTCGATGTGGTGAGGTTACCAGAAGCACACATGAAAAAACTAAGAACTAAACTAGAGCGGCAGAACAAACTAGGCACAAACACAAGTCTTAACCAGACATTATAAGTTTTAAACCAATAAAGTACGATAAGTTTTAAATGAAACCCAAGTTTTAAACCAACAACCAACAAGGAACAGGCAACAGGAACTCAAGTGGCCACGGCGAGGCGTTGTCGTGCACCTTGCACTTGGTGACCACCTCCACGCCGTCGTCGTTGAAAACGATCACCTTCACGGTTTCAGGAGTCAGCAGCTTGCACGTCAGCATGTATCCGATCATGATCTGGTGAATGACGGCGAAGGTGGACCAACCCTGATCAAGGGTGACCCCTGCTGTCGATCACCCTCACTGTCACCCTCCATGCGCATCCGGTGTTCTCTTCAGTTTGAACTATGTAGGGACGGCGCGGAAGTGCTTGGTGAACTCCAGAGACATTGGCAGATTCTCCAACTTTGGAGCAATGACAACCTTGCAGAAGTGGCTTGGTCCTAACTCCTGATGGTAGTGGTCATAATTCCTACGCTTGACACTTGGGTGATCCCGCACCGCCACTTCGACCAATGGCGGCACGACCTCCTTGCCCTTGTCAATCTGCATTATGAACGACACGCAGTTTAACGGCCAGCATTCATTCATACTGGCCTAACGCTCCTATATTAACCCACCCTACTAACCCAACACCGCACTCACACCCCCTCTCCTCTTCCACCTCTCTGCTTCACCACCTCTCCCTTGTCATGAATTGCAACTCCAACCCCAACCATTTCCCCTGAGCATTGGGTGGAGGGCTTTCTTCCTTGGGTGCTCGCTCGGTGATGCAAGAAGTTCGAGCACACCATGGAAGTGTGCTCGAACTTCAGCAACATCGATGACATGCACAAGGAGGCCGACACTGTGATGAAGAAGGCTACGTCGGACGAGCTAAATACACTGATTCCAGACCCAGCTAAGGACGCAATGTCAGTGGACATCATGCGTTGGGCCATGAATCAAGCAGACTCCGAACAACGGGCAAGATGGGCCAACTACAGGCGGTACAAGGCGCCTCAAGACCAGCATGCCACGGCGTACTGGAGTAGGACGTTCGGCTCGCCGGAGGTCGACAACGACGAAGTGCAGATGGTGGCCAGGGCGCCGGCGGCAGGGGACCGTGCATGACTCATCGTTCTTGACGAAGACGATGAGGGAGAAAAGAAGATGGCTATGCCCCCCCCTCTCGACGCGACAGGGAACAGAGGAGCGCTCCGGCGGCCCTGAGCTCGAGCTTCGGCCGCCTCGCGCTGCCTCTAACGTCGGTCCCGGCCCGCGTGAAGCTCCAGACGCTGCCGGAGCTCGAGCCCGCGCCCCTGCGCCCTTGTTCCGGTGATGCTCACGAGCATCGTTGGGGTCTTTCTGCTGGAATTTAGTCTATATTGGGGCAGCCCAATAACTATTTCAGAAATTCCTAATAAATCCTAGAGGTCCACTTAGCCCATTTGTGCAAGGCAAGGGATACTACTAAAGTTTAGTCCCACATTGCTAGATGAGTGGGAATTGGACCTCCTTATAAGGGAGGTTCTTTCCCACTTGTATGAGCATGAGAACAAGAGGGGCGTCCACGCGCTCCTCCTCGCCGCCCGCCACCGCCACGACGCCGCGGGTTGCGGGAATGAGCCGAGCCGATGTCTAATTTTGCCACGCACTACGGGTATCTGAAAAGGTCACCCGGAGCCGAGAAGTTTTTATGATGAGTGGATAATGAGTCTGAACGGCGCACCTCTTCGCGTCTTTGCTGTTTCACTTCGCCTCCTCCGTTGCTTCACCTCCCATTGTCTTCCTCATCCCGGCTTGCGGCGTGCACCGCGTCGGAGACGATGAACCTCCGAGACCGCACCTTTTGAGTCCTGTCTGGGAGAAGGGTGATAAGGTTTTTGGGGGCGCTCGGTAGCGACTCTTGCTGTTCATCAAGGACGATCCGGTCGCCGACGACTACTTCCCGACGGCGACTTCTTCCCCGACGTCCACGACCACCTCGGCGACATGGCGGCGAGGACACCGACCAAGTCCGGTAACCTGCTGCTTTGTGGCGTATGTGTTCTTCTCCTTTCGCTACAAGTCCTCCTACAGCTTCTTGGCTCTAGTTTACGCCCCTACGTATGTTAGGTTACATTTCGTATAAGCAACTTCATTTAGTGTCTGCATTTCTAGATGCGTTTACCTCAAGTTCATATATGCAGACGATGTTTACCTTCTCTCTGTCAGATTGCATGACTTGCTTTATATTTGCTATTTTAATCATGCTTTATCTAGTATTTTTATTAATAAAATCATTTGATAAATTGCTCATATTTCCAACACTTTCGGGGATCCAATTTGTAATCTAGGTTTTGTACTTAGGGTTTGTTGTGTTATTTTGTAGGGACATTCTTGTAAAATGAATTGCTGACTAGGGGGCTTCACATCGAAAACAAATTTACAGGACGAGCCGTACTACATCAGAGGATGCTCTAACCTTTCCTCAAAAAAAAAAATTCAGCACCCCAGTCGGTCGGGCGCGCCGCCGACGAGACCACCAACACCAACACCTCCATCCAACCAAACCAGCAGGCAAGCCCCTCCATCCCCTTGTGTGGAGACCTAAGCAAGCAGCATACACCAATCGCCGATCCGGGCCATGGACGCCAACTGGCGGCCCACCCAAGGGCCGGATCCCGCCGCCGCAGCCGCCGCCCTAGGCGATTGGCGCGCCGAGCTCCAGCCCGAGGCGCGCGGCAGGGTCGTCAGTAAGATGTATGCACGCTCATGCTGGGACTCACTCTAATTTATTCGATCTGGTTTTCATCTGATTCCCCCTTCCATAGCGGCAGAAAAAAAGAGAGGATTTTTTTCATCGATCCACCTGATATTTAGCTTTGATCCACCAAATAGCGGCAGCAGCAGATTCGTCCGTCGTCGATCTAGCAGCCAGCTCCCAGTTTCAGCGCCTCTGCTTTGATTCCTAGTCAAAATCCCCCCTGCTTTGAACCCAGCTTAATCACTTCATTAACTCTCAACAGTTTAACACAAGTTTATTGACCGAGAGCTGCAGACTTGTCATGTCACGGCGTTTGATGATCACCTAGGGTAAAACCATTCTACTACTAGTACTGTTCCGGGATGCAGTTTTGTTCTGAAACCAGGGTTTCTCGTACGCTAGCTTCCCCAATGATATTATATTATTATTATGCACATGATCACAAGTCATGACCCCTTCTCCTTGGTCCTTTCTTAGCTAAACATAAATTACGCCTTGCTTGCACGAATGGAGGGAGTATATATATAATTGAGAATTGGAGACGTATTTTATTGCACAAAACAGTTGAAAAGCAATGCATCCCCCCCACCCAATTTATTCACATTTTGTATTATTATATGCGTGTAGATTGGAGACTCTGATGAAGATCCTGCCAGTGTCTGTGCCGGACGAACTGAACGAACTTCAAGAAATCGCAAGGCAATTCGAAGAGAGGATCTACACTGAAGCAACCAATCAGGTACCTTCTTCGGAGCAGAGCACACATTAGTAATGGGCTCCAACTGGCATACAATAATTTTTACATGACGTTTTAGTACCTTTAGCAGTTCCCACCCTAACAATCATTTATCCCGGACCGAAAATCAAATAATACCTTACTCCCTCCTCCCCGGCTTGCTTAGCTTCATCTACTCTTCCAGTCTGGTAAAAAAAATTAAAATGGATTTATTTGGTTGCGGTGTACCATATCACTATTTCTGTTTCGAATCTCTGTTCGTGGAGCAATCTGCAACTCTTCATCATTTTTGCCTAACTCACTTATGATGAATATTTGTTTAGTTGATAAAGTTGGGGCACACTGTCACTATTTTTTATTTGGATTTTCTATTCGTATCGCTTACTTGAGGCAGTGTGTTTCTCTGCTTATATGACATTTTTTGAATTCAAATATTAAAAGCTCAAACACCTTCCTGGCCGTGCTAAACTGCTAATCACACAGGAACTGTTGGTCGCAAGCCACTATTAATAATTTGTTATAGAATTTTACATCATTTTCTTTTGTATTACTCAGTCTGATTATGTGCGGAAGATTTCTCTGAAAATGCTCTCTATGGAGACGAACAGACAACTAGCTCCTGGAAATGCTCAAGTGATTCCAAATCAAAACAACCCAGGTAAAGGTACCACATACAGTAAACTGAGTGTTACACAATTTATCATCTTTGCTTGGATGTCAATTTACACTCATGAAATGATTATGCCATATGGTAGACTAAAGCCCAGTTCTTTTTGCGGATTATCTGCCCCCTCCCCAGCTTCTCCCATAAGTAAGCCGCAAAAGAACCATTTAGTTAGTTTGCAATGCTGCGACCATTAAGTTACAGTAACATTGGATTGGACCAACCATCTTCAACACTTTGTAGGATTATGTTTATTCTCTCCTTGCTACTAATTCTCAAATTAGTCGGTCAGCTCTCAGCTTGCTACAAAGGAACTAACCATTAGTTGTTAAATCAGTTGGTCAGCTCTCAACTGTATTTACGTTGACTCTGTCTTATTGAAAAGAATTGCAAACACTTGTTTGCGTGCTCTTGAAAGCAAATCTGGTTGCCAGCCCTTTGGTACATTTTTTTTTTCTCATTGAAAATGCAGAAGGTCTTAATTTGATCTGTAAGATGCTGCTTTCAGCGCTTTGTGTGCCTGTACAGTTCCACAAGATGTATTTGTTCACAAGATACTTTCTTAACACACATATGGTACCTTTTCTGAAACAGCTCCTGCACTCCCTCCACAAGGCAGAAATCAAGCACAGACAACAAAGAGACAATCTTTACAGCAACCCATGATGCAAATGTTGTCTGGCCTTCACCCTGGGCAGTCCACCATTCCACAGAGACAGCCAATGGCCATGCAGTCGGCTACTCAGAGTGGTACTCAACAGAATCAATTGAATTTCGTACAACAGTCTGTACAATCATTACTCCACCAACCTCAGCAAACTGTTGGGAGGCAGCAGCAACAAGCACATCCCTCCATTCATCAACAGCCTTCGCTGCAGAGTCAGCAGCCCAATATTCCTTTACAGCAGCAGCAACAGCAGTTGATGGGGCATCAGCTAATTGGTCAACATAATGGTGCTGTGGAGATGCAGGAGCAACAGAGGCTACCAGTTCAGTCAAATATTCTTTTGAACGTGCAGCAAACACAGCAGATGTTGAATCAGCCGTATATGCTTCTGCATCTGACACATCAATTGGGCTCTCAGGCAAACATGGCGAGTCTACAGCATCAGCAACTTCTTGGAATTGTGCCTTACATGCTCTTGCAACAAAATAACATGGATCCGATTCAGGCACAGAGAGGCCTTCAAGAAGTTTCCTCTAGTAGTAAGTTTTCACATATACTTTCTTTATGGGATCCATCATATGCTCTTATTGTTCCCATCTTCTTTTTTCTCTGTGTTCTTATATCTATCTTCCTGTTGTGGCCTTACATTCCTTCTGCAGTTTAAACCAGCTTATCGATCTGGCCTCTCATTATTTTCACCTTACTTACATAGAAAAGTTTGGGGGAAAATGTGTGTTGTCCATCAGGACCCCCACACCCTTACTTATCGTGCTAACAGTTCTGTTGGACTATAGTACAACCTGAATTCTTGGATCCTAACTCTTTATTGAACCCTTTGGGCACTCCCGCTGCATTGTATCTTCATTGTATCATATGCATTAAATGTGTGTTTAGATATAACTCTTCCAGTGGCTTATATCTTAAGTGTTATATCTAATGGAGCTGCCATTTAATATGTTCTGTGGGAGAAAAAAATAATTACCCTGGGTTACCTGATAAGAACTGTATCTTCATAAGATACAATATCTCTCTTTTTCCTCACTAACTAGGTTTCTTCCCCAATGGTATTTGGACTTTTGCCTAGGTGGCATGTTTTAGATGCAACGGGCATCATTGCACTGAGTTTTCCCTAAGTATGACTTAAACAGTTTATGAAGTTAATGTTTATGCTACATGAAGTAGCTTTAAATCTTTGAGACTTCTTTGAAGATGACAACGAGATTCATAATTCAGATGCAATTATATGTTTTTTGACAAGTGAAATGCACCACAGGTCCTAGAACTATCGAGGGGTGTAAAGTTGGTCCTAAAGCTTCAAAACTTCGTTTCACTCTTCTTTTGCCTAAACTATGTTTTTTTTTACGGTAGATAGAAGGACAGCTTGAAGATGGAATTATATATTCCGTTGTTTAGTGATCCAGTTCTCTGTAATCATCATGTTGACTAAACTGACCCTATTGATCTTCTGTGACTTCTGTTCAGCACATTGGGGTTTCTTATTTTCTGGAAAAATGCTACTGTGCAACAATCATGATGACTAAGCTGGCCATATTTTGATCTTCTGTGATTGTTTGATTTGGTTCACAAGTTTTCCAATTTGCCCCTGCATTCTGTCCTACAATGTACTTGTAGCAGTTTATTTGTTGTTTTGTTCATTGTATTGTGATACTCTTCGACCACCTTGCTTTTTATGCAGCATCTGCAGACTCTACTGCTCAAACAGGCCATGAAGATGCAGATTATTGGCAAGAGGAGATATATCAAATGGTAAGACATGATACTGATATCATCCTTTTTGGCACTCCCTTCCTTGGAACTTCCTAAATTTCGTAGACAGTGGCCCCTAGAAGAAAGAGGTTGAGATTGGCCTGATCTAGATTGTTAGAAGATGAAACAACACGCGGGGCTTTTTACTTTTGCACTTCATGTTGCCCATCTCCTTTCTTTTTGGTCTGTACTCCAACAAATTCCTCTTCTGGAATTGGAACGAGAATTTCATACAACAAGTGTGTAGATGCACTACATTCTGGCAGTCTGTTTATTATATGTATACGGAATTCTGTATGAAAGCGGAGTATGCAGCGTACAACCATACAGAGTATCTAGATGCAGTAATGCCTCAAGACAGTTAGTAAAAAGATTTATATTTAATGGGCATCATAGTTTCTTATTTTGTTTTAGATTTGTATATGCTTGTAAAAGCTAGTTGAAATATCTTGCCAGTGCCATATTCACCGATCGACTTAACAGCAAACCGTGGCCTACTAGCTGTTCTGTTTTCATCTGTATATAGTTTGTTTCTGCACCAAATTTATGTGTGTACGTGGTCTGTGTTATCGACAGGTCAAGATGTTGAAGGACCAATACTTTGCAGACATCAGTGAACTGTTCAATAAGATATGTGTGAAGCTACAGCATGTTGAGAGCATTACACCGCCTCCGATTCCATCTGAGCAGTATGATAGAATGAAGAGCTTCAAAACATTGTTGGAACGTATATTACAGATGCTGCAAATTAGCAAGAGTGTCATCCAACCTGCTATGAGGGACAGAGTTCCGCAATACGAGAAACAGATTATCACCATCTTGAATTGTCTAAGGAAGCCAGTGCAGCCACAAGTACAGCAGTAATTTCAGCAGAGCCACCTGCAGGACAAGCTCCTAGTTCTAGCATTCCGCATTAGCAACAGCTTTCCCAAAATTTGGTGGCAGCATTATAGTCATATTAATGTCAAGTGCAGCAGAAAGGCCAAGAATGATTACTTAAATCTGTAGTAAAGTAAATAGCTTGCGAGCTTTATGTTTACTGTCTTATGTTATTTTTTGTGCTCAATCAGTGGTGTTCTGAATGTATTGTAGAAGCTGACCATTTTATTTTAATAATAATATGGTAAACATTCGCAGCCGGTCGACCGGCTACCTGTTCCGCCGGTCGCTGGCGCACATGTACTGGGCCCACGGGTGCTCTTCTCTATGGCCGTATGCATCTTTCTGATGCAGAGGCCGGGGAGCCCCCCCTTTTCGGAAAAAAAACGGATGCTCTTCTCTTGCCACATACCTCATCACGTGTCGCTGTTCCCCTTTCTCTCATTGATTTGACCAGGACATCGCAACTTCCTCACAAATCACAGCCACCGCTGCACACAATCGCCGCTGTAAATAGAGAGGAGGAAGGCGCTGCTGCGAGGAGTCCTGGGGGAGGGAGGTGCTGTGTTTTTTGGCCGGCGGTTTTTGGTGGCGAATCTGGTGCCCGAGCCAATGGAGACACCAGCGCGAGGTGTGATGCGGGGCGACAACGGCGACTCGAGGTGCCGAGTGCTACAACCGCGTCGTGCCTGGAGGCTGGAGCTAGGACCGGCGTGCCGAGTTGCGGGGGCATGCTGGAACCGGCGAGGCAAAGAGCGGTGCTTCACCCGGATTCAACGAGAGCTGCAGTTTTAATTTTTGCTACAACTAGGTTTTTGTTTTGCTGGAATTAGTGATTTTTTTGCAAGGATTTGTAATTGGGGGTGTTTCTTGCTGGAACCAGCTCTAATTTTTGCTGCTACCATCTATGATTTTTGCTACTACTACCATATATGATTTTGCTACTACAATCCTTCAGATTTTTGCTACCGCCCGTCTTTGATTTTGGCTGAAACGAGTTTCAAATTTTTGCTACCACCGCCCTTTGTTTTTGCTGCTACCGTATTTGATTTTTGCTACCACTCTTTCTTTTTGATTTTTTTGTTAGATTCCTCTTTTTGCTGGAACCATCAAAGTATTTTGCTGGAGCTGGTTGATTCCATAGCACGGCCCTGACGGCCGCTTTTCTTCCCTCGCGCGAGATGTGCCAGGGGAGCTACGAAATTGGCAAAACCTGGAACCGGCGCACAATTTTGTTGGAATCGGCGCCAATTTTGCTACGGCGACGGCTACGGTAGGAGCAACGAACTAGCGAGGATGTTTCAACCTGCAGGCTTTTTTGCTGGAACCGACGGCGTGTTTTGCTACATGGGGACAGACACACGCGGGGCACGAGCGATGTGACCATCAAGCCGGCGACGGGGTCCGGCGGGCTGCGCTGCCGAGCGGTGGCTGCGAGCCGACGAGAGGCGCCATCGAGCCAGAGGCGAAAGGCCGAGGGGGAACAACGAGCTAGCAGGGAATGTGTGCGGCTGGCGTTTCTCGCGAGAAGAGAGGGCTGGCGTTTCTCGCGAGAAGAGAGGGACGTGCGCGAGGCAATCGTGTGGTCCAGGGCGCGTGCATCGGGCGGCTGCGCGTCGATCGGCGCCTAGTACTGCCCTTTTCATATTTAGCCAGACTGCTCTGAAGCATACTGGCATAAAAAAATGAGGGCCAAGAGGGTTGTTTTTTTTCGAAACGGAGGCAAAAGATTCGCCTCATCGATTAATTAAGCAGAAGAGAATTGCCTAATCAATGGGCCAAGAGGGTTGTTTTTTTCCCGAAACGGAGGCAAAAGATTTGCCTCATCGATTAATTAAGCAGAAGAGAATTGCCCAGTTA
Organism: Aegilops bicornis; assembly: GCA_021605145.1. NCBI lineage: Eukaryota > Viridiplantae > Streptophyta > Magnoliopsida > Poales > Poaceae > Aegilops > Aegilops bicornis. Next base: position 801,739,816 of record CM038673.1, read on the forward strand.
ATGGGTCAAGAGGATTTTTTTTTCGAAACGGAGGCAAAAGATTTGCCTCATCGATTAATTAAGCAGAAGAGAATTGCCCAGTTAATGGGCCAAGAGGGTTGTAGCCTTGTAGGAGTTAGATATACAAGATGACCCGTTGCGCCAATGGCGCAAAGGCCGACGGCAAGTCATGTATTGTAAGAGTGGTGAGAGGAAAAATCAAACACAGATCAAAATAATGAATACTTTGCGCCGATAGCGCAAAGGGTGAGAGCAAGCCTCGCATTCAAAACCATGCACATAAAAATATTTAGACACTGATTGGAAGATAAGGAAATAGATACTTAGGTATAATGTTGATACACTACGTTACAATTTATGGTAGCTTATTTACATTGCTTTTAGTAAGCAAGCTACATAAGTAGAGATGCATCATATAGATAGGTCTGGTCATCCCTCTTACAATGAGTGATATATGCAGCGCTGAACATCAGGTAGAATCATCGTTGCATGTGTCATCGGTATCGAAAATGACTTCATTGTCTAAGCAACTCTTCATGGTGGGTGTGTTTGGTGGGCTGCCAATGCCAAAAGCAGAAATGCCTTCCATATCATCATCCAGTCCCCAATAATACACGGTTTTTTTTGTAGAATGTCGTTTGATTGTAATCGTATCATTGAGGAGCTCTGCAACATATCTTATTTGCGATAGAGTATGGTTAAAATCGATGTTTTCAGGCATTGATCCTGCTATGAAGTTGGTATCTCTTATATGTTAAAGTTCTTTCAGTGTCATGCAATCCCCGCCTAGAACACTGCACCAGCTGCTGCTTAGATAGTCCATTATTACTTATTTTCTTTAAGCTCCTATTTTGGAGATTTATTTTTTGTTGAACCAACTGGAACTTATCATAGTTGAAGTCTTGCACCACTTTGTTGTAAGAGACTTCCATAAACCTAATAGCTTCATTTTCCAGCCGATCTTCAGCTTCTTTGAGATTTTCGTGGACATAGATGGATATATTGATTTCCTTGAAAGTTCATTACTTAGTTGGTGCTTAGATGGACAAAACTGAATGGTTGCGTCGACACCAACATTCCTTTACTTTTCTTTTCTGTGTTGAGTACACTACGATTTGGAAGGCCAATCTGTTGCATCATAGCATCCAAAATCATTTTTGTTGGGATCCTAACTTTTTCCAACACTTTTGACCCGTTGCACTGCTGACGCAAGAAGCGAGGGCGAACCAAGCATTCAAACCATTTAAATAAGAGTGGTTTAGAGATTGATAATAAAATCCTTAAAGCATAAAGAAATAGAAACTTAGGTATGATTTTTATAGACAACACTATATATTACTCCCTCTGTTTTTAAATATAAGACGGTTTGACAGTTCAAATGACCATATCGACTAAGTAGCTCCTCATGGTAGGTGTGTCCGGTGGGCTGTCATTGGCGAAAGCACAAATGTATTCCATATGACCGAACTCGTCGTCTAAGCTCTCAAAATGTCTTCGGATTGTAAAGTGTATCGTCAAGGTGCTCTGCAATATATCTTACTTATGTCGTCTTCAGTTGATTCCAGAATGAAACTGGTATAGGTTGTACTGAAAAGCACTAAAAAGAGTTGAATAGATTAGCACCAAAGTAAGTTAATATGTAGCAAGCATAAAAGTCTTCTCACTGATTATCTTTAACCATCATGTAACACAATCACCTAAATCACTAAACTCCCTGGGGTTAAAACTCCTGGGAACGACTATTTCGCACATCAGTTTTGACTCTTTCCTCTCATGTTTTTTTTAAAAGCACTCGTTCCTCCCAAGTGCAACGGCCCGTTTTGTTGGAGTGTGAAGTTTGTGTGCTCGGGCACCATGGTGCCCTCTAAAAAAATGCAAATACCATATTTTAAAATTTCAAAAAAATCGAAAATAATTCTGTGGAAACTCCCATTTTTACTGCTGACACTATGGATCCATGGAATTTTGTTTGAAAAGAAATGTAATTTGTAAGCTGTACAGAAAAACAAAATTCCGGCGAGAAAATTCCGGCCCATTTGAAAATACATGTTTGTCTTTTTTTTACACCACGTGGGAAAGCAAAATGTTATAAATTTTTGCACATATATAGTATATATGTGTGTGTGCATGTTGACAAAAGGTTTCAATTTTTTTGAGCTGTATAAAAAGTTTTTTTTAAAACAGGCACCATGATGCCCGTGCACATCTTGCAATATTTGGTTTTGTTGGGAGTGCGGAGGGAAGGCGCTCGGGCGCGTTTAGTGGCCGTGGTTAAATAGACAGTTGTAAATTCAGATGCAGTAAGTGCTCTGCATGTTCATTTGTCTAACAGACTTAAGATTAATTAAGAAAGGATGATTTTAAATCCCAATTTGCAAATTGACTTCTGTTCATTTTCGCGGTGCAAAAAATGGCCTATCCTAGCAGATTCGGGACGATAACATTTCATAATTTGCAAAATAAGAAAATTACATGTTCGTTGTGCAAATGATGATTAAATTTCAGTATTTAAATTAGGATTTGTTCATGTTCACCATGAAAAAAATGCGACTACATTTTACAATTTGAAAATTGGGATTTTTCCATGTTGGCCATGCAAAAAATGCCCTAGCACATGGTAAGTTTTCTACTCCCTCCGTCACGGTTTAGAAGGCGCGCTTGGAAATTCTTTGAGACCTAGGTGGTTATCTATTGGTTGTGAGATGGGCTAAAAAATAGCATTCACACTACGCATGCATATAGAAATAGTATATCGAAGTACTAATTAGCTACTAGAAATAAATGCAATGCGCCCTAAACCTTGTCTATTGTGAAAACGCACGCAAATTTAACTGTGCCTTCTAAACTATGACGGAGGGATAGTAGATTGGGATTAATTAGACCTAATACAAAAATCAAATAGGGGATGCATTGAAGAGGCTGACGTCACTAGTATGCCTCTACTTGACTAGCTCATTAATCAAAGATGGTTATGTTTCCTAACCATAGACATGTGTTGTCATTCGATTAACGGGATCACATCATTAGGAAAATGATGTGATTGACATGACCCATTCCGTTAGCCTAGCACTTGATCGTTTAGTATATTGCTATTGCTTTCTTCATGACTTATACATGTTCCTGTAACTATGAGATTATGCAACTCCCGTTTACGGAGGAACACTTTGGGTGCTACCAAACGTCACAACGTAATCGGGTGATTATAAAGGAGTACTACAGGTGTCTCCAAAGGTACATGTTGGGTTGGCGTATTTCAAGATTTGGTTTTGTCACTCCGATTGTCGGAGAGGTATCTCTGGGCCCTCTCGGTAATGCACATCACTATAAGCCTTGCAAGCAATGTAGCTAATGAGTTAGTTACGGAATGATGCATTACGTAACGAGTAAAGGGACTTGCCAGTAACGAGATTGAACTAGGTATTGGATATCGACGATCGAATCTCGGGCAAGTAACATACCGATGACAAAGGGAACAACGTATGTTGTTATGCGGTTTGACCGATAAAGATCTTCGTAGAATATGTAGGAGCCAATATGAGCATCCAGGTTCCGCTATTGGTTATTGACCAAGAATAGTTCTAGGTCATGTCTACATAGTTCTCGAACCCGTAGGGTCCGCACGCTTAAGGTTTCGATGACAGTTATATTATGAGTTTATGAGTTTTAATGTACCGAAGGAGTTCGGAGTCCCGGATGAGATCGGGGACATGACGAGGAGTCTCGAAATGGTCGAGACGTAAAGATTGATATATTGGACGACTATATTCGGAGTTCAGAAAGGTTCCGAGTCATTCGGATATTTTTCGGAGTACCGGAGAGTTACGGGAATTCGCCGGGGAGTATATGGGCTTTATTGGGCCATACGGGAATAGAGAAGAGAGGCCAAAAGGAAGGAGGCCTGCGCCCCCCTTCTGGTCCGAATTGGACAAGGGAGCAGCCCCTTTCCTTCTCCCTCTCCTCCTCTTTCCTTCTCTCCTACTCCAACAAGGAAAGGAGGAGTCCTACTCCCGGTGGGAGTAGGACTCCCCCCTTGGTGCGCCTCCTCCCTAGACCGGCCGCCTCCCCCCTTGCTCCTTTATATACGGGGGCAGGGGGGCATCCCATGACACACAAGTTGATCTACGTGATCGTTTCTTAGCCGTGTGCGGTGCCCCCTTCACCATATTCCACCTCGGTCATATCGTCGCGGAGTTTAGGCGAAGCCCTGCGCCGGTAGAACATCATCATCGTCACCACGCCGTCGTCTTGTGGAACTCATCCTCGACACTTTGCCGGATCGGAGTCCGGGATCGCCATCGAGCTGAACGTGTCTGAACTTCGGAGGTGCCGTACGTTCGGTACTTGGATCGGTCGGATCGTGAAGACGTACGACTACATCAACCGCGTTGTCATAACGCTTCCGCTTACGGTCTATGAGGGTACGTGGACTTACTCTCCCCTCTCGTTGCTATGCATCATCATGATCTTGCGTGTGCGTAGGAAAATTTTGAAACTACTACGTTCCCCAACAGGCAGCCATCCCCAGAGATTGAGGATGCCTCCCGACGAGCATGCTCGTGGTTGCTCACATCCCAGCAGTGCATGGGAGCCGATGTCTTTGGGCAGAGGTGGGTCTCCTTGCCGGCGACTCCACCGTCACAAGTATATCTGCAGGTATGGTAGTTTCTACACCCCCTCTATTCTTTGATAGTGTTTTTTCTTTGTTGCTGTTGTTGCAGAAAACAGCCAAAACATGCTTGAGATTTCAGTAAAAAAGGATTATGTTTTACTGTGTGTGTTCGCTCTAAAATTTTGTTCTGACCATTTCAGTGGGGGATCTTCATTGCTTCTTCAGGCTGGGGAGGCTGCTCTACGCCGGGTCTTTTTCTGCTTCCTCTGTTGTGTCGCTTCTTCTTCAGTCTCACTCACTCAGTCGCTACTGTTGACACTTGTCACAAATACGGGGACAGTGGTATTACTGACATTGAGGGAGTTTGACTCCAGTAATGCATGTTATGGTGGAACAACTTCCCTCTTGAATTGGTGTGACTTCGGTTGAAAGTCGATGTTCGGATGAACGTTACGGCCTTGTAGCCTGTACGGATAGCACGGTTAGTCACCCAATATGGCCATCTAACTGTTGCACTAAGTGGATTCAGTTTCTCTTCCTTTTGTCTCCGTGCAACACTCATTTGATGTTCCATGTTATGTCCAGGTTTATGCAGAGGGACCAGCTCGGCCTATGGGTGAAGCTGTTGTAGTTGCTATCACTAGTAGAAAAATGGCCTATTGTCCTGGTTGGTGAGGGCCTTTAGTCCCGGTCCGGGACTAAAGGGTTTGCATTAATGCTCGACCCTTTAGTCGGTTCAATCCAACCGGGACTAAAGGCCGCGGCCACGTGGAGCTTCACCTTTAGTCCCGGTTGGTAACACCAACCGGGACTAAAGGAAATTTTATGATTCTTTTTTGAAATTTTTTTTGAATTTTTTTATTTTCAAATTTCTAAATTATTTGAACCTCTAATCTCTAATCACCACCCCTCATCACTGCTCAATTTATCCTCTAATCACCCCTCATCATTCCAAATCATCTAACTTCCCGAACGGTCACCCATCCTCCCACTCCCCCAGCCTGAGCACGCTTAACTTTCGGGTTCTATTCTCCCTCGTTTCCAAGTCTACACTTATTGTTTTCCTGACAATAGTAAGATGTCAATCCTATTAACCCTCGTGAATTTTGCTTGAGCATGAAGTGACACATTTCACTGTTTGAGTTTGAAACTATTGTTTTAAAAACAATAATTATTTAAAAACAATAGTTATTTTGAATAATTAGTTTGACCATTGTTCGACCATAGTTTGACCATAGTTTGACCAGATTTGACCAAAATTCAAAATAACTGAAATAATTATTTAGTAACACTAATATTCTAGAATAATTAGTTTGACCATTGTTTGACCACAGTTTGAAATTTTTTCTTTTTTTTCACTCTAGATCTTAAAAGTCCCGTAACTTTTTTTCTGTTAGGTTTTTGAGGATTTTGAAAATGTTTAACGGGGTCCCCCTGTTAAATTCGGATGTAACTTTTCGAGTAGATGATTTTTCATATAAAAAACTTTTTCATCCGAGTTAGTATGCAATTCCAGAGAGATTTTGCAAATAAAGTCGAAATTCACATTTGCAAATTTTCCCAACAACTAGACCACATATCACATGGGAAACTTATTTTCTTTTATTTTTTTGACATTTTCATCATTTTCTTTTATTTTTTTAAAACTAAAAAGGCGATGGGGGGGTAGAGTTTGAAAATGGGACCTTTAGTACCGGTTCGTGGCACGAACCGGACTAAAATCTCAACCCCATTAGCACCGGTTCGTTTCTCAAACCGGGACTAAAGGTACCTTTAGTCCCGGTTTGAGGCACGAACCGGGACTAAAGGGCATCGCACCCTTTAGTCCCGGTTTGAGGCACAAACCGGGACTAATGCCTTAGCCGCACGAACCGGGACCAATGCTCACATTAGTCCCGGTTCGTGACTGAACCGGGACTAATGTGAATATTGGCCCGGAACCATAGCCCTGTTTTCTAATAGTGTATGCTTATTGGTCCAAATGCATCTATTTCTTTTGAAAGCAAATATAGAGCTTCTCACATGACTCGTGTTTACGATCTCTACAAGCCTCATCTTGCAAGTGAATATCCGGTTAGGATTCTATCACTTGTTTTTGTTTGTTTGTTTTAGGCATCTAAATAAACAATTTTCTCAACCAGGTACCATTTTGTCTATTTCATAGTATTATATCATCTGTACACATTATAGCTAGGTTGTTAATGCGAAACTTTCTCAAACATGCGATTGCGGACCATATAGTTCCTAATAAAAAAAGAAGCCTCATATAGTTTGTCTATATACAATTCCTAATAAAAAAAGCCATATATGCAGGTTGGGGACATAGGTGTGTGGTTGCTGAGTTATCTGCATAGTTTTGAACTTTTGATAAGAAAAGTCCACCGTCGCCATGCTACTATGTCCTTTTTAAGTGGCCTGGATCCGCTCGTGCTTGGTGCAGCGAGATGCATGGCGCTGCGGGAGTCGTGGCGGACATGGACAGATGAATTCACATGATCTTGAGATTGCATGGGACCCTATGTTGTTCGGACGTGGATTTTTAAAGCTTAGGTTTTTGGACACCTCTTATCCTTACCCTCCAGCATTGCTTTGAAATCCGTGCTAGATAATTAATTTTGTACATCAGATTTTCTCTTTTTTATTTCTTCAAAATAAAACAACATATGAACTCCAAACTTTGCAAGACACCAAAACGTTCTAACTAGAATGTGAGAAAAAACTTTCAGATTTTTTTGTCAAACATAAATATACGAAATTAGTTTTTTTGTATTAAAACATGTACTTTTTAGTATTTATATTGCACGAAAAATTCCGAATGTTTTTTCCCACATTCTAGTAAGAATGTTTTGTTGAGCTGCCAAGTTTGAAGTTCATATATTGTTCTATATGGGAGAAACAAAAAGGACAAATGTACTCGCACGAATCGCGATGCAAAAATGAGTGGCTAAATAAGGGGGCGTCCCAAAGCCTATGCTCTACAAAATGTTTACCTATGTGGTTCACACATAAGGTGTATGATCTCGACCTCGTTGAACCCTGTCTTGGTAAATTTATCAGTTCCTTATATCTGTTTGTGTAACTTCGAACCCAGTTTAGACATACTCAGTTTCATAGGGCAGACGAGTAAGGAAAAGCAATTGATGTTGTTAAGAAGCATTGGGGAAAGTCTGTATCTTGGAATCGCTTATGTCTACTATTTAAATTGCTTGTATGATAAAATTTATTGCGTGAAGAATTTGCTTTTGCAGTTTGCCTGGTTTAATACTCTATTCATTTACTTTGCAGCTCACAACACTTCTGTTGAGACTACTTGTGAGCGGATGTTTATGCCATTAATGTCGATCATTATATTGGAGGATTTAAAGTAGGTAATATACTATCATGTTTAAATAAATTCTCATCTTATTTGTTTAAAGAACCCGCGTGTTGTGACACCTGTTGCACCAATTGACATTGTTGACGACATAAAAAGAAGCTTGAACTAATATTAAGTTTTGCAATTGAGAAGAGGAGCGTGAGGGAATATGATATGACATGTGAGTATCTTCTCTCTATGTAATTACATCATTGGTAATATATATTCTCTCACTATTTGTCATACAGTTCCACCAAATGTCACAAGTACCTAATACAAACCAAGGGCTTCATTTAATAGCTATAAGTTTTAGATCACCGAGAAACAAATTCTACACTAATGTTGGTAAGCATCAGATTCACATGACACGGCCAAAAAGAGCAAGCACATAGTATTCTAAGAATGGCCCATAAAACTAAGCGATGTAGCAGAGGAAGGTGGCAAACCTTAATCACAGCACGGCATCCGCTAGCTACTGATGGATTGAACAATACCTGGAAGAAGAACATAGAAATACACATGTCAAAAAGAGGCCAAGACATGGACTGGATCGAATGCATATCCTACCGGAAAAGAAACAATAGTTGGAGGTTTGCCATCATGGAAGGAGGTGGATAACAACTTTTTGTCAGATTTTATTGGCCACCGCAGAAATAAACAGAAATCGTAACATCCCCATGATTGATAATATGAAATAATAACTTCAAATCTCAGAGAGAGTGGCACACACAGAGAGTGAGAGAGAGAGAGAGGGAGACTTAGACACCATTCATGGCAGTAAAAATGAGTGCAGGCCGCGGAACTGATCATATGGGAAGAATACCCTTCGAAATTATATCCCAAAAGCTAGGCGCAGCCAATATAAATATACAACTATCAGATATTAGAAAATGGTATTATAGATGTGGTAATGCCTAAAGTGGCAGAACAAATCATGCTCATATGCACATCACAACACAGACACACACCCACGCACGCAATCACAACACATACACGCATGCACGCACGCGCACGCGCACACACCATAAACGCAGCAGCAACAAATAGGCGTGTGGCGCATCACACGGGGAAGACAGAGACACAACCAACAGAGCGAGGAGCAGATAGCCACCCTTGCCATCGAGCCGTTCACACTAAAAGGGATCAAAGAGTAGGACGTTTCCTATTCTCAAACCTACCCATCATAGGGAGTAATTATCAAACAGAGAAACAAAAGGAAAAGAAAAGCAAGAAGTTCCCTTCTTCCATCCGTTTTTTTATTTTCTTTCGCTTATATACATCAGACCAACACACAAGCACTTTAACTATTATAAACATAATTCCCAATTCAAGAACACGGTTGAATATTAGAGCACCACAAACTACTCTTCGTAAATTAAACCGGGCATGCCAAGTCATGATTGTGCTATTAGTCAGTAGGTACATTACAAAGCATGTTCATGCTAAGAACATCTGCTATTAGATTCTTATAACCACACTTCATGTTTCTATTTTCTAAATTAAAATAAGTGATCTCACTACAGTAAAAAAACAAACACATATATAGCTGACATAATTACCTCGCGAAGCTATTAGCAGAATATTATGCTATCCTAATCATATTGCCAAATTACAATTGACCGATTCTAGTCTAGGTTTTAAATTTGAAAAGGGAGAACAACTCACCATGCTCTTTGATTTCTTCTTGGACCCATGTTTCCTATCACCAGTCCCCTCCCCGCCACCTGAATCCTCATTGATCTATGCAAATCTTCAAACGAAAGCATCCAAATAACCAATATGTATCTTCAAAATAGAAAAATCAAATTAATAAAAGCTATCTAATTGATTGAAGGAGCTTCATTTTATAATGGAATTAACTCTATCAGGCAAACTGTGATGTTTTGGCATCCACGATCAAAACATCAATATAAAATTCAAATATTTAGACATGACAATGAGTCATGATGTCAAAAAAAGCAGAGTTTTTCTCATTTATGTGGGACAAAATACATAGTTGATATGCTTAATAATAAGTTAACAAAGATGACACCCAATGACTCAAACACTAAAGCTTTGTGTTGGAAATATGCCCTAGAGGCAATAATAAAAGTATTATTATTATATTTCCTTGTTCATGATAATTGTCTTTTATTCATGCTATAATTGTGTTATCCGGAAATCGTAATACACGTGTGAATACATAGACCAAAATATGTCCCTAGTGAGCCTCTAGTTGACTAGCTCGTTGATCAACAGATAGTCATGGTTTCCTGACTATGGACATTGGATGTCGTTGATAACGGGATCACATCATTAGGAGAATGATGTGATGGACAAGACCCAATCCTAAGCATAGCACAAGATCGTGTAGTTCGTTTTGCTAGAGCTTTTACAATGTCAAGTATCTCTTCCTTAGACCATGAGATCGTGTAACTCCCGGATACCGTAGGACTGCTTTGGGTGTACCAAACGTCACAACGTAACTGGGTGACTATAAAGGTGCACTACAGGTATCTCCGGAAGTGTCTGTTGGGTTGACACGGATCGAGACTCGGATTTGTCACTCTGTATGACGGAGAGGTATCACTGGGCCCACTCGGTAGTGCATCATCATAATGAGCTCAAAGTGACCAAGTGTTTGGTCACGGGATCATGCATTACGGATGCGAGTAAAGTGACTTGCGATAACGAGATTGAACGAGGTATTGGGATACCGACGATCGAATCTCGGGCAAGTAAAATACCGATTGACAAAGGGAATTGAATACGGGGTTGTTTGAATCCTTGACATCGTGGTTCAACCGATGAAATCATCGAGGAGCATGTGGGAGCCAACATGGGTATCCAGATCCCGCTGTTGGTTATTGCCCGAGAGCCGTCTCGGTCATGTCTGCATGTCTCCCGAACCCGTAGGGTCTACACACTTAAGGTTCGGTGATGCTAGGGTTGTATGAATATGAGTATGCAGCAAACCAAATGTTGTTCGGAGTCCCGGATGAGATCCCGGACGTCACGAGGAGTTCCGGAATGGTCCGGAGGTAAAGATTTATATATGAGAAGTCTTATTTTGGTCGCCGGAAAAGTTTCGCGCGTTATCGGTATTGTACCCGGAGTGCCGAAAGGGGTCCGGGGGTCCATCGGGGGGGGGCGGGGGGGTCCACCTGCCCCGAGGGGCCACATGGGCTGTAGGGGGTGCGCCTTGGCCTATATGGGCCAAGGGCACCAGCCCCAAGAGGCCCATGCGCCTAGAGATCAAGGAGAGGGGAGAGTCCTAAGAGGGAAGGAACCTCCGAGGGGCCTTGGGGAGGATGGACTCCTCCCCCCCTCTTGGCCGCACCCTTCCTTGGAGGAAGGGGCAAGGCTGCGCCCTCCCCCCTCTCTCTTGCACCTATATAAAGGGAGGGGGGGAAGGTGGCCGCACTCAAGCCTGGCGCCTCCTCCTCCTCGCAACACCTCCTCCTCCTCCCGTAGTTGCTCAGCGAAGCCCTGCCGGAGTTCTGCTGCATCCACCACCACACCGTCGTGCTGCTGGATCATCATCAACCTCTCCTTTCCCCCTTGCTGGATCAAGAAGGAGACGTCATCCGCTCCGTACGTGTGTTGAACGCGGAGGTGCTGTCCGTTCAGCACTAGGTCATCGGTGATCTGAATCACGGCGAGTACGACTCCATCATCCCCGTTCCATTGAAAAATTCCGCACGCTACCTACAAGTGGTATGTAGATGCAATCACTCTCCCATGACTCGTTGCTAGATGAACTCATAGATGGATCTTGGTGAAACCGTAGGAAAAATTTTAATTTTCTGCAACGTTCCCCAACAATGGCATCATGAGCTAGGTCTATGCGTAGTTCTCTATTGCGCGAGTAGAACACAATTTGTTGTGGGCGTAGATGTTGTCAACTCTCTTGCCGCTACTAGTCTTATCTTGCTTCAGCGGCATTGTGGGATGAAGCGGCCCGGACCGACCTTACACGTCGCTTACACGAGACTGGTTCCACCGGTGACATGCACTAGTTGCATAAGGTGGCTAGCGGGTGTCTGTCTCTCCCACTTTAGTTGGAGCGGATTCGATGAAAAGGGTCCTTATGAAGGGTAAATAGAAGTTGACAAATCACGTTGTGGCTTTCACGTAGGTAAGAAAACGTTCTTGCTAGAACCCTATTGCAGCCACGTAAAACTTGCAACAACAATTAGACGACGTCTAACTTGTTTTTGCAGCAAGTGTTTTGTGATATGATATGGCCAAAGTTGTGATGAATGATGAATGATATATGTGATGTATGAGATCATGTTCTTGTAATAGGAATCACGACTTGCATGTCGATGAGTATGACAACCGCAGGAGCCATAGGAGTTGTCTTTATTTTTGTATGACCTGCGTGTCATTGAAGAACGCCATGTAAATTACTTTACTTTGTTGCTAAACGCGTTAGCCATAGAAGTAGAAGTAGTCGTTGGCGTGACAACTTCATGAAGACACGATGATGGAGATCAAGATGATGGAGATCATGGTGTCATGCCGGTGACAGGATGATCATGGAGCCCCGAAGATGGAGATCAAAGGAGCTATATGATATTGGCCATATCATGTCACTACTATATAATTGCATGTGATGTTTATTATGTTTATGCATCTTATTTACTTAGAACGACGGTAGTAAATAAGATGATCCCTCATAACAATTTCAAGAAAGTGTTCTCCCTAACTATGCACCGTTGCTAAAGTTCGTCGTTTCGAAGCACCACATGATGATCGGGTGTGATAGATCCTTACGTTCACATACAACGGGTGTAAGACAGTTTTACACATGCAATACACTTAGGTTAACTTGACGAGCCTAGCATGTACAGACATGGCCTTGGAACACAAGAGACCGAAAGGTCGAACATGAGTCGTATGGAAGATACGATCAACATGGAGATGTTCACCGACGATGACTAGTCCGTCTCACGTGATGATCGGACACGGCCTAGTCGACTCGGATCATGTATCACTTAGATGAATAGAGGGATGTCAAATATGAGTGGGAGTTCATTAAATAATTTGATTAGATGAACTTTATTATCATGAACAATAGTCTAAAATCTTTACAAAATGTCTTGTAGATCAAATGGCCAACGCTAATGTCACCATGAACTTCAACGCGTTCCTAGAGAAAACCAAGCTGAAAGATGATGGCAGCAACTATTCGGACTGGGTCCGGAACCTGAGGATTATCCTCATAGCTGCCAGGAAACAATATGTCCTAGAAGCACCGCTAGGTGAAGCACCCATCCCAGAGAACCAAGACGTTATGAACGCTTGGCAGTCTCGTGCTGATGATTACTCCCTCGTTCGGTCGCGGCATGCTTTACAGCTTAGAACCGGAGCTCCAAAAGCGTTTTGAGCGACACGGAGCATATGAGATGTTCGAGGAGCTGAAACTAGTTTTCCAAGCTCATGCCCGGTCGAGATATGAAGTCTCCGACAAGTTCTACAGTTGTAAGATGGAGGAAAATAGTTCTGTCAGTGAGCACATACTCAAAATGTCTGGGTTGCACAACCGTTTGTCCTAGCTGGACATTAACCTCCCGGACGAGCGGTCATTGACAGAATCCTTCAGTCGCTCCCACCTAGCTACAAAAGCTTTGTGATGAACTACAATATGCAGGGGATGGTGAAAACTATTCCTGAAGTATTTTCAATCTTTGAAGTCGTGAGGTAGAAATCAAGAAGGAGCATCAAGTGTTGATGGTCAATAAAACCACTAAGTTCAAGAAGGGCAAGGGAAAGAAGAACTTCAAGAAGGACGGCAAGGATGTTGCCGCCGCCCGGTAAGCCGATTGCCGGAAGAAGTCAAAGAATGGACCCAAGCACGAGACTGAGTGCTTTTATTGCAAAGGGAAGGGTCCTTTGAAGCGGAACTGCCCCAAATACTTAGCGCATAAGAAGGCCGGAAACACTAAAGGTATATTTGATATACATGTAATTGATGTGTACCTTACCAAGACTCGTAGTAACTTCTGGGTATTTGATACCGTGCCGTTGCTCATATATGTAACTCACATCAGAGCTGCGGAATAAACAGAGATCGCGAAGGACGAGGTGACGATGCGCGTCGGGAATGGTTCCAAGGTCGATGTGATCGCCGTCGGCACGCTACCTCTACATTTACCTACGGGATTTGTTTTAAACCTCAATAATTGTTATTTAGTGCCAAGTTTGAGCATGAACATTGTATCGGGATCTCGTTTAATACGAGATGGCTACTCATTTAAATCCGAGAATAATGGTTGTTCTATTTATATGAGAGAAATGTTTTATGGTCATCCTCCGATGGTCAATGGTTTATTCTTAATGAATCTCGAACGTAATGTTACACATGTTCATAGTGTGAATACCAAAAGATGTAAAGTTGATAACGATAGTCCCACATACTTGTGGCACCGCCTTGGTCACATTGGTGTCAAGCGCATGAAGAAGCTCCATGCTGATGGACTTTTAGAGTCTCTCGATTATGAATCATTTGACACATGCGAACCATGCCTCATGGTCAAGATGACCAAGACTCCGTTCTCCGGAACAATGGAGCGAGCAACCAACTTATTGGAAATCATACATACCGATGTGTGCGGTCCAATGAGTGTTGAGGCTCGCGGAGGATATCGTTATATTCTTACTCTCACTGATGACTTGAGTAGATATGTGTATGTCTACTTGATGAAACACAAGTCTTAGACCTTTGAAAAGTTCAAGGAATTTCAGAATGAAGTAGAGAATCAACATGACCGAAAGATAAAATTCTTGCGATCAGATCGTGGAGGAGAATATTTAAGTCACGAATTTGGTACACACTTAAGGAAATGTGGAATCGTTTCACAACTCACGCCGCTGGAACACCTGGCGTAACGGTGTGTCCGAACGTCGTGTCGCACTCTATTGGATATGGTGCGATCTATGATGTCTCTTACTGATTTACCGCTATAATTTTGAGGATACGCTCTAGAGACAGCTACATTCACTTTAAATAGGGCACCGTCTAAATCCGTTGAGACGACACCGTATGAATTATGGTTTGGGAAGAAACCTAAGCTGTCGTTTCTAAAAGTTTGGGGATGCGATGCTTATGTCAAGAAACTTCAACCTGAAAATCTCGAACCCAAGTCGGAAAAATGCGTCTTCATAGGATACCCTAAGGAAACCATTGGGTATACCTTCTACCTTAGATCCGAAGGCAAGATCTTTGTTGCCAAGAACGGATCCTTTCTGGAAAAAGAGTTTCTCTCGAAAGGAGTAAGTGGGAGGAAAGTAGAACTCGATGAAGTACTACCTCTTAACCCGGAAAGTAGTGCAACTCAGGAAAATGTTCCTTTGGTGCCTACACCGACTGGAGAGGAAATTAATGATGATGATCAAGGTACTTCGGATCAAGTTGCTACTGAACTTCGTAGGTCCACTAGGACACGTTCCGCACCACAGTGGTACGGCAACCCTGTCCTGGAAATCATGTTGTTAGACAACGGTGAACCTTCAAACTATGAAGAAGCGATGGCGGGCCCAGATTCCAACAAATGGCTTGAGGCCATGCAATCCGAGATAGGATCAATGTATGAAAACAAAGTATGGACTTTGACAGACTTGCCCGATGATCGGCGAGCGATAGAAAACAAATGGATCTTTAAGAAAAAGACGGACGCGGATGGTAATGTTACCATCTATAAAGCTC
Organism: Aegilops bicornis; assembly: GCA_021605145.1. Lineage (NCBI taxonomy): Eukaryota > Viridiplantae > Streptophyta > Magnoliopsida > Poales > Poaceae > Aegilops > Aegilops bicornis. Next base: position 801,755,470 of record CM038673.1, read on the forward strand.
GACTTGTCGCTAAGGGTTATCGACAAGTTCAAGGGATTGACTATGATGAGACTTTCTCTCCCGTAACGAAGCTTAAGTCCGTCCGAATCATGTTAGCCATTGCCGCATATTATGATTATGAGATATGGCAGATGGACGTCAAAACGGCATTCCTTAACGGTTACCTTAAGGAAGAGCTGTATATGATGCAGCCGGAAGGTTTTGTCAATCCTAAGAATGCTAACAAGGTATGCAAGCTCCAGCGATCCATTTATGGGCTGGTGCAAGCATCTCGGAGTTGGAACATTCGCTTTGATGAGATGATCAAAGCGTTTGGGTTTTACGCAGACTTATGGAGAAGCCTGCATTTACAAGAAAGTGAGTGGGAGCTCTGTAGCATTTCTCATATTATATGTAGATGACATACTTTTGATGGGAAATGATATAGAACTTTTGGACAGCATTAAGGCCTACTTGAATAAGAGTTTTTCAATGAAGGACCTTGGAGAAGCTGCTTACATATTAGGCATCAAAATCTATAGGGATAGATCGAGACGCCTCATAGGTCTTTCACAAAGCGCATACCTTGATAAGATTTTGAAGAAGTTCAAAATGGATCAGTCCAAGAAAGGGTTCTTGCCTGTTTTGCAAGGTGTGAAATTGAGCTCAGCTCAACGCCCGACCACGGCAGAAGATAAAGAAGAGATGAGTGTCATCCCCTATGCCTCAGCCATAGGATCTATTATGTATGCCATGCTTTGTACCAGACCTGATGTAAACCTTGCCGTAAGTTTGGTAGGAAGGTACCAAAGTAATCCCGCAAGGAACAACTGGACAGCGGTCAAGAATATCCTGAAGTACCTGAAAAGGACAAAGGACATGTTTCTCGTTTATGGAGGTGACGAAGAGCTCGTCAGAAGGGTTACGTCGACGCTTAGCTTCGACACAGATCCGATGACTCAAAGTCACAAACCGGATACGTGTATATGTTGAATGGTGGAGCAAGAGCTGGTGCAGCTGCAAGCGTAGCGTCGTGGCGGGATCTACATGTGAAGCGGAGTACATGGCAGCCTCGGAGGCAGCACATGAAGCAATTTGGGTGAAGGAGTTCATCACCTACCTAGGAGTCATACCCAATGCGTCGGAGCCGATCAAACTCTTCTGTGACAACACTGGAGCTATTGCACTTGCCAAGGAGCCCAGGTTTCACAAGAAGACCAGGCACATCAAGCGTCGCTTCAACTCCATTCGTGAAAATGTTCAAGATGGGGACATAGAAATTTGCAAAGTGCATACGGATCTGAATGTCGCAGATCCGTTGACTAAACCTCTTCCATGAGCAAAACATGATCAACACCGTAACTCTATGGGTGTGCGATTCATCACAATGTAACTAGATTATTGACTCTAGTGAAAGTGGGAGACTGTTGGAAATATGCCCTAGAGGCAATAATAAAAGTATTATTATTATATTTCCTTGTTCATGATAATTGTCTTTTATTCATGCTATAATTGTGTTATCCGGAAATCATAATACACGTGTGAATACATAGACCACAATATGTCCCTAGTGAGCCTCTAGTTGACTAGCTCGTTGATCAATGATAGTCATGGTTTCTGACTATGGACATTGGATGTCGTTGATAACGGGATCACATCATTAGGAGAATGATGTGATGGACAAGACCCAATCCTAAGCATAGCACAAGATCGTGTAGTTCGTTTTGCTAGAGCTTTTACAATGTCAAGTATCTCTTCCTTAGACCATGAGATCGTGTAACTCCCGGATACCGTAGGACTGCTTTGGGTGTACCAAACGTCACAACGTAACTGAGTGACTATAAAGGTGCACTACAGGTATCTCCGAAAGTGTCTGTTGGGTTGACACGGATCGAGACTGGGATTTGTCACTCTGTATGACGAAGAGGTATCACTAGGCCCACTCGGTAGTGCATCATCATAATGAGCTCAAAGTGACCAAGTGTTTGGTCACGGGATCATGCATTACGGATGCAGTAAAGTGACTTGCGGTAACGAGATTGAACGAGGTATTGGGATACCGACGATCGAATCTCGGGCAAGTAAAATACCGATTGACAAAGGGAATTGAATACGGGGTTGTTTGAATCCTCGACATCGTGGTTCAACCGACGAAATCATCGAGGAGCATGTGGGAGCCAACATGGGTATCCAGATCCCGCTGTTGGTTATTGCCCGAGAGCCGTCTCGGTCATGTCTGCATGTCTCCCGAACCCGTAGGGTCTACACATAAGGTTCGGTGGCGCTTAGGGTTGTATGAATATGAGTATGCAGCAAACCGAATGTTGTTCGAGTCCCAGCTGACATCCCGGACGTCATGAGGAGTTCGGAATGGTCCGGAGGTGAAGATTTATATATGGGAAGTCTTATTTTGGTCGTGGGAAAAGTTTCGCGTTATCGGTATTGTACCGGAGTGCCGAAAGGGGTCCGGGGTCCACCGGGGTCCAGCTGCCCTGGGGCCACATGGGCTGTAGGGGTGCGCCTTGGCCTATATGGGCCAAGGGCACCAGCCCCAAGAGGCCCATGCGCCTAGAGATCAAGGAGAGGGAGAGTCCTAAGAGGGAAGGCACCTCAGAGGTGCCTTGGGAGGATGGACTCCTCCCCCTCTTGGCCGCACCCTTCCTTGGAGGAAGGGGCAAGGCTGCGCCCTCCCCTCTCTCTTGCACCTATATAAAGGGAGGGAGGGAGGGGTGGCCGTGCCAAGCACAGGCGCCTCCCTCCTCCCTGCAACACCTCCTCCTCCTCCCGTAGTTGCTTAGCGAAGCCCTGCCGGAGTTCTGCTGCATCCACCACCACGCCGTCGTGCTACTGGATCATCATCAACCTCTCCTTTCCGCCTTGCTGGATCAAGAAGGAGGAGACGTCATCCGCTCCGAACGTGTGTTGAATGCGGAGGTGCTGTCCGTTCAGCACTAGGTCATCGGTGATCTGAATCACGGCGAGTACGACTCCATCATCCCCGTTCCATTGAACGCTTCCGCACGCGATCTACAAGTGGTATGTAGATTCAATCACTCTCCCATGACTCGTTGCTAGATGAACTCATAGATGGATCTTGGTGAAACCGTAGGAAAATTTTTAATTTTCTGCAACGTTCCCCAACAGTGGCATCATGAGCTAGGTCTATGCGTAGTTCTCTATTGCGCGAGTAGACAATAATTTGTTGTGGGCATAGATGTTGTCAACTCTCTTGCCGCTACTAGTCTTATCTTGCTTCATCGGCATTGTGGGATGAAGCGGCCCGGACCGACCTTACACGTACGCTTACCTGAGACTGGTTCCACCGACAGACATGCACTAGTTGCATAAGGTGGCTAGCGGGTGTCTGTCTCTCCCACTTTAGTTGGAGCGGATTCGATGAAAAGGGTCCTTATGAAGGGTAAATAGAAGTTGACAAATCACGTTGTGGCTTTCACGTAGGTAAGAAAACGTTCTTGCTAGAACCCTATTGCAGCCACGTAAAACTTGCATCAACAATTAGAGGACGTCTAACTTGTTTTTGCAGCAATTGTTTTGTGATATGATATGGCCAAAGTTGTGATGAATGATGAATGATATATGTGATGTATGAGATCATGTTCTTGTAATAGGAATCACGACTTGCATGTCGATGAGTATGACAACCGGCAGGAGCCATAGGAGTTGTCTTTATTTTTGTATTGTTGGGGAACGTAGTAATTTCAAAATTTTCCTACGCACACACAGGACCATGGTGATGGCATAGCAACGAGAGGGGAGAGTGTCTGTCCACGTACCCTCGTAGACCGAAAGCGGAAGCGTTATAATAACGCGGTTGATGTAGTCGTACGTCTTCACGATCCGACCGATCCAAGTACCGAACGTACGGCACCTCCGTGTTCAGCACACGTTCAGCTCGATGACGATCCCCGGGCTCGATCCAGCAAAGCGTCGGGGATGAGTTCCACAAGACGACGGCGTGGTGACGATGATGATGCTCCACCGACGCAGGGCTTCGCCTAAGCTCATGACGATATGACTTCTCCGGCGCAGGGCTTCGCTAAACTCCGACGATATGACCGAGGTGGAATATGGTGGAGGGGGCACCGCACACGGCTAAGGAACGATCCGTAGATCAACTTGTGTGTCCATGGGGTGCCCCTGCCCCGTGATATAAAGGAGGGAGGGAGGAGGAGGCCGGCCCTAGGAGAAGGGCGCGCCAGGGGAGTCCTACTCCCACCGGGAGTAGGACTCCTTCTTTCCTAGTCCAACTAGGAGAAGGGGGAAAGGGGAAGTGGAGAAGGAAGGGAGAGGGGCTGCGCCCAAACCCCTTGTCCACCTGGACTGGGCTTGGGAGGCGCGCCACCTCCTTCCTCCTTCCCACTAAAGCCCATTAAGGCCCAATACTCTTCCCCGTATTCCCGTAACTCCCGGTACTCGAAAAATACCCGAATCACTGGAACCTTTCCGAACTCCGAATATAGTCGTCCAATATATCGATCTTTACGTCTCGACCATTTCGAGACTCCTCGTCATGTCCCCGATCTCATCCGGGACTCCGAACTCCTTCGGTACATCAAAACTCATAAACCCATAATATAACCGTCATCGAAACCTTGCGTGCGGACCCTACGGGTTCGAGAACTATGTAGACATGACCTAGAACTATTCTTGGTCAATAACCAATAGCGGAACCTGGATGCCCATATTGGCTCCTACATATTCTACGAAGATCTTTATCGGTCAAACCGCATAACAACATACTTTGTTCCCTTTGTCATCGGTATGTTACTCGCCCGAGATTCGATCGTCGGTATCCAATACCTAGTTCAATCTCGTTACCGCAAGTCTCTTTACTCGTTCAGTAATACATCATCTTGCAACTAACTTATTAGTTGCAATGCTTGCAAGGCTTTATATGATGTGTATTACCGAGAAGGCCCAGAGATACCTCTCCGAGCAATCGGAGTGACAAAACCTAATCTCGAAATACGCCAACCCAACATGTACCTTTGGAGACACCTGTAGTACTCCTTTATAATCACCCGATTACGTTGTGACGTTTGGTAGTACCAAAGTGTTCCTCCGTAAACGGAGTTGCATAATCTTATAGTTGCAGGAACATGTATAAGTCATGAAGAAAGCAATAGCAACATACTAAACGATCAAGTGCTAGGCTAACGGAATGGGTCATGTCAATCAGATCATTCTCCTAATGATGTGATCCCGTTAATCAAATGACAACTCATGTCTATGGTTAGGAAACATAACCATCTTCGATTAACGAGCTAGTCAAGCAGAGGCATACTAGTGACACTCTGTTTGTCTATGTATTCACACATGTATTATGTTTCCGGTTAATACAATTCTAGCATGAATAATAAACATTTATCATGATATAAGGAAATAAATAATAACTTTATTATTGCCTCTAGGGCATATTTCCTTCAGTCTCCCACTTGCACTAGAGTCAATAATCTAGTTCACATCGCCATGTGATTTAACATCAATAGTTCACATCTATATGTGGTTAACACCCATAGTTCACATCGACATGTGACCAACACCCAAAGGGTTTACTAGAGTCAGTAATCTAGTTCACATCGCTATGTGATTAACACCCAAAGAGTACTAAGGTGTGATCATGTTTTGCTTGTGAGATAATTTTAGTCAACGGGTCTGTCACATTCGAGCCGTAAGTATTTTGCAAATTTCTATGTCTACAATGCTCGCACGGAGCTACTCTAGCTAATTGCTCCCACTTTCAATATGTATCCAGATTGAGACTCGTAGTCATCTAGATTAGTGTTAAAACTTGTATCGACGTAACCCTTTACGGCTAACCTTTTTTCACTTCCATAATCGAGAAACATATCCTTTTTCTACTAAGGATAATTTTGACCGCTGTCCATTGATCTACTCCTAGATCACTATTGCACTCCCTTGCCAAGCTTAGTGGTAGGGTATGTAATAGATCTGGTACACAGCATGACATACTTTATAGAACCTATGGCTGATGCATAGGGAATGACTTTCATTCTTTTCTGCCGTGGTCGGGTTTTGAGTCTTACTCAATCTCACACCTTGTAACACAGGTAAGAACTCTTTCTTTGACTGTTCCATTTTGAACTACTTCAAAATCTTGTCAAGGTATGTATTCATTGAAAAACTTATCAAGCGTCTTGATCTATCTCTATACATCTTGATGCTCAATATGTAAGCAGCTTCAACGAGGTCTTTCTTTGAAAAAACTCCTTTCAAACACTCCTTTATGCTTTGCAGAATAATTCTACATTATTTCCGATCAACAATATGTCAATCATATATACTTATCAGAAATGTTGTAGTGCTCCCACTCACTTTCTTGCAAATACAGGCCTTTCCAAAAGTCTGTATAAAATCATATGCTTTGATCAACACATCAAAGCGTATATTCCAACTCCGAGATGCTTGCATCAGTCCATTGATGGATCGCTGGAGCTTGCACATTTTGTTAGCTCCTTTAGGATTGACAAAACCTTCTGGTTGCATCATATACAACTCTTCTTTAATAAATCCATTAAAGAATGTAGTTTTGACATCCATTTGCCAGATTTCATAAAATGTGGCAATTGCTAACATGATTCGGACAGACTTAAGCATCGCTACAGTTGAGAAAATCTTATTGTAGTCAACACCTTGAACTTGTCGAAAACCTTTTGTGACAAGTCGAGCTTTGTAGATAGTAACACTACTATCGTTGTTCCGTCTTCCTCTTGAAGATCCATTTATTTAACATGGCTTGCTGATCATCGAGCAAGTCAATCAAAGTCCATACTTTTGTTCTCATACATGGATCATATCTCAGATTTTATGGCCTCAAGCCATTTCATGAATCTGGGCTCATCATCGCTTCCTCATAGTTCGTAGGTTCATCATGGTCTAGTAACATGACTTCCGTAACATGATTACCGTACTACTCAAAAGCGGATCTTACTCTGGAAGACCTATGAGGTTTGGTAGCAACTTGATCTGAAGTTTCATGATCATCATCATTAACTTCCTCACTAATTGGTGTAGGAATCACTGGAACTGATTTCTGTGATGAACTACTTTCCAATAAGGGAGAAGGTATAATTACCTCATCAAGTTCTACTTTCCTCCCACTCACTTCTTTCGAGAGAAACTTCTTCTCTAGAAAGGATCCATCTTAGCAACGAAAAACTTGCCTTCGGATCTGTGATAGAAGGTGTACCCAATAGTTACCTTTGGGTATTCTATGAAGACGCACTTCTCCGATTTGGGTTTGAGCTTATCAGGTGAAAACTTTTTTTTTCACATAAGCATCACAACTCCAAACTTTTAAGAAACGACAGCTTTATGTTTACTGTTAAACCATAGTTCATATGGTGTCGTCTCAACGGATTTAGATGGTGCCCTCTTAAACGTGAATGCAGCTGTCTCTAATGCATAACCCCAAAATGATAGTGGTAAACCGATAAGAGACATCATAGATCGCACCACATCAAATAAAGTGCGGTTCTGACGTTCGGACACACCATAACATTGTGGTGTTCGGTGGCGTGAGCTGTGAAACTATTCCACATTATTTTAATTGAAGACCAAACTCGTAACTCAATTATTCGTCTTTGCGATTAGATCGCAGAAACTTTATTTTCTTGTTACGATGATTTTTCCACTTCACTCTGAAATTCTTTGAACCTTTCAACTATTTCAGACTTATGTTTCATCAAGTAGATATACCCATATCTGCTCAAATCATCTTGTGAAAGTCAGAAAATAACGATACTTGCCACGAGCATCAACACTCATTGGATCGCATACATCGGTATGTATTATTTCCAATAAGTCGGTAGCTTGTTCCATTGTTCCGAGAACGGAGTTTTAGTCATCTTGCCCAAACGGCACGGTTCGCAAGCATCAAATGATTCATAATCAAGTGATTCCAAAAGTCCATCAGCATGGAGTTTTCTTCATGCGCTTTACACCAATATGACCTAAACGGCAGTGCCACAAATAAGTTGCACTATCATTATTAACTTTGCATCTTTTGGTTTCAATATTATGAATATGTGTATCACTATGATCGAGATCCAATGAATTATTTTCATTGGATGTGTAACCATATAAGGTTTTATTCATGTAAACAGAACAACAATTTATTCTCTTACTTAAATGAATAACCGTATTGCAATAAACATGATCAAATCATACTTATGCTCAACACCAAATAACACTTATTTAGGTTCCATACTAATCCCGAAAGTATAGGGAGTGTGCGATGATGATCATATCAATCTTGGAACTACTTCCAACACTCATCTTCACTTCCCCTTCAACTAGTTTCTGTTCATTCTGCAATCCCGTTTCAAGTTACTACTCTTAGCAACTGAACCAGTATCAAATACCGAGGGGTTGCTACGAACACTAGTAAAATACACATCAATAATCTGTATCTCAAATATACCTTTGTTCACTTTGCCATCCTTCTTATCCGCCAAATACTTGGGGTAGTTCCGCTTCTAGTGACCAGTTCCATTGCAGCAAAAGCACTTAGTCTCGTGCTTAGGTCCAGACTTGGGTTTCTTCACTCGAGCAGCAACTTGCTTGCCGTTCTTCTTGAAGTTCCCTTTCTTCCCTTTGCCCTTTTCCTTGAGACTAGTGGTCTTGTCAATCATCAACACTTGATGCTCTTTCTTGATTTCTATCTTCGTCGATTTCAACATCACGAAGAGCTCGGGAATCATTTTGTCATCCCTTGCATACTATAGTTCATCACGAAGTTCTAGTAACTTAGTGTTGGTGACTAGAGAATTCTGTCAATCACTATCTTATCTGGAAGATTAACTCCCACTTGATTCAAGCGATTGAAGTACCCTGCACAATCTGAGAACATGCTCACTAGTTGAGCGATTCTCTTCCATCTTTTAGCTATAGAACTTGTTGGAGATTTCATATCTCTCAACTCGGGTATTTGCTTGAAATATTAACTTCAATTCCTGGAACATCTCATATGGTCCATGACGATCAAAACGTCTTTGAAGTCCCGATTCTAAGCTGTTAAGTATGGTGCACTAAACTATCAAGTAGTCATCATATTGAGCTAGCCAAACGTTCATAACGTCTACATTTGCTCCTGCAATAGGTCTGTCACCTAGCGGTGCATTAAGGATATAATTCTTCTGTGCAGCAATGAGGATAAACCTCAGATCACGGATCCAATCCGCATCATTGCTACTAACATTTTTCAACTCTGCTTTCTCAAGGAACACATTAAAATTCAACGGAACAACAGTACGAGCCATCTATCTACAGTAAACATAGACAAGCAAAATACTATCAGGTACTAAGTTCATGATAAATTTAAGTTTAATTAATCATATTAAAACCTCCCACTTAGACAGACATCTCTCTAGTCATCCAAGTGATCACGTGATCCAAATCAACTAAACCATGTCCGATCATCACGTGAGATGGAGTAGTTTCAATGGTGAACATCACTATGTTGATCATATCTACTATATGATTCACGCCGACCTTTCGGTCTCCGTGTTCTGAGGCCATATCTGTTATATGCTAGGCTCGTCAAGTTTAACCTGAGTATTCCGCGTGTGCAACTGTTTTGCACCCGTTGTAGATGGACGTAGAACTTATTACACCCGATCATCACGTGGTGTCTGGGTACTACGAACTTTGGCAACGGTGCATACTCAAGGGAGAACACTTCTTGATAATTTTTAGTGAGAGATCATCTTATAATGCTACCGTCAATCAAAGCAAGATAAGATGCATAAAGGATAAACATCACATGCAATCAATATAAGTGATATGATATGGCCATCATCATCTTGTGCTTGTGATCTCCATCTCCAAGCACCGTTGTGATCACCATCGTCACCGGCGCGACACCTTGATCTCCATCGTAGCATCGTTGTCGTCTACGCCATCTATTGCTTCTATGACTATCGCTACCGCTTAGTGATAAAGTAAATCAATTACAGGGCGTTTGCATTTCATGCAATAAAGCGACAACCATTTGGCTCCCGCCAGTTGCCGATAACTCGGTTACAAAACATGATCGTCTCATACAATAAAATATAGCATCACGTCTTGACCATATCACATCACAACATGCCCTACAAAAACAAGTTAGACGTCCTCTACTTTGTTGTTGCAAATTTTACGTGGCTGCTACGGGCTGAGCAAGAACCGTTCTTACCTACGCATCAAAACCACAACGATACTTCATCAAATAGACTACGTTTTAACCTTCTCAAGAACCGGGCGTAGCCACACTCGGTTCAACTAAAGTGAGAGAGACAGACACCCGCCAGCCACCTTTAAGCACGAGTGCTCAGAACGGTGAAACCAGTCTCGCCAGAAGCGTACGCGTAATGTCGGTCCGGACCGCTTCATCTCACAATACCGCTGAACCAAAGTATGACATGCTGGTAGGCAGTATGACTTGTATCGCCCACAACTCACTTGTGTTCTACTCGTGCATATGACATCAACGCATAAAACCAGGCTCGGATGCCACTGTTGGGGAACGTAGTAATTTCAAAATTTTCCTACGCACACACAGGACCATGGTGATGGCATAGCAACGAGAGGGGAGAGTTTCTGTCCACGTACCCTCGTAGACCGAAAGCGGAAGCGTTATAATAACGCGGTTGATGTAGTCGTCGCCTTCACGATCCGACCGATCCAAGTACCGAACGACGGCACCTCCGTGTTCAGCACACGCTCAGCCTCGATGACGATCCCCGGCTCCGATCCAGCAAAGCGTCGGGGATGAGTTCCACAAGACGACGGGCGCAGGACGATGATGATGCTCCACCGACGCAGGGCTTCGCCTAAGCTCCGCGACGATATGACTTCTCCGGCGCAAGGCTTCGCCTAAACTCCGCGACGATATGACCGAGGTGGAATATGGTGGAGGGGGGCACCGCACACGGCTAAGGAACGATCCGTAGATCAACTTGTGTGTCCATGGGGTGCCCCTGCCCCTCAGATATAAAGGAGGGAGGGAGGAGGAGGCCGCCCTAGGAGAAGGGCGGCCAAGGGGAGTCCTACTCCCACCGGGAGTAGGACTCCTTCTTTCCTAGTCCAACTAGGAGAAGGGGGGAAAGGGGGGAAGTGGAGAAGGAAGGGAGAGGGGGGCTGCGCCCCAAACCCCTTGTCCAATTCGGACTGGGCTTGGGAGGGGCGCGCGCCACCTCCTGGCTCCTTCCCACTAAGGCCCATTAAGGCCCAATACTCTTCCCCGTATTCCCGTAACTCCCCGGTACTCCGAAAAATACCCGAATCACTCGGAACCTTTCCGAACTCCGAATATAGTCGTCCAATATATCGATCTTTACGTCTCGACCATTTCGAGACTCCTCGTCATGTCCCCGATCTCATCCGGGACTCCGAACTCCTTCGGTACATCAAAACTCATAAACCCATAATATAACTGCCATCGAAACCTTAGCGTGCATGGACCCTACGGGTTCGAGAACTATGTAGACATGACCTAGAACTATTCTTGGTCAATAACCAATAGCGGAACCTGGATGCCCATATTGGCTCCTACATATTCTACGAAGATCTTTATCGGTCAAACCGCATAACAACATACTTTGTTCCCTTTGTCATCGGTATGTTACTCGCCCGAGATTCGATCGTCGGTATCCAATACCTAGTTCAATCTCGTTACCGGCAAGTCTCTTTACTCGTTCCGTAATACATCATCTTGCAACTAACTTATTAGTTGCAATGCTTGCAAGGCTTTATATGATGTGTATTACCGAGAAGGCCCAGAGATACCTCTCCGACAATCGGAGTGACAAAACCTAATCTCGAAATACGCCAACCCAACATGTACCTTTGGAGACACCTGTAGTACTCCTTTATAATCACCCAGTTACGTTGTGACGCTTGGTAGTACCAAAGTGTTCCTCCGTAAACGGGAGTTGCATAATCTCATAGTTGCAGGAACATGTATAAGTCATGAAGAAAGCAATAGCAACATACTAAACGATCAAGTGCTAGGCTAACAGAATGGGTCATGTCAATCAGATCATTCTCCTAATGATGTGATCCCGTTAATCAAATGACAACTCATGTCTATGGTTAGGAAACATAACCATCTTCGATTAACGAGCTAGTCAAGCAGAGGCATACTAGTGACACTCTGTTTGTCTATGTATTCACACATGTATTATGTTTCCGGTTAATACAATTCTAGCATGAATAATAAACATTTATCATGATATAAGGAAATAAATAATAACTTTATTATTGCCTCTAGGGCATATTTCCTTCATGTATGACCTGCTTGTCATTGAAGAACGCCATGTAAATTACTTTACTTTATTGCTAAACGCGTTAGCCATAGAAGTAGAAGTAGTCGTTGGCGTGACAACTTCATGATGACACGATGATGGAGATCATGATGATGGAGATCATGGTGTCATGCCGGTGAGAAGGAGATCAAAGGAGCTATATGATATTGGCCATATCATGTCACTACTATATATAATTGCATGTGATGTTTATTATGTTTATGCATCTTGTTTACTTAGAACGACGGTAGTAAATAAGATGATCCCTCATAACAATTTCAAGAAAGTGTTCTCCTAACTGTGCACCGTTGCTAAAGTTCGTTGCTTCAAGCACCACGTGATGATCGGGTGTGATAGATCCTTACGCTCACATACAATGGGTGTAATCCAGATATACACACGCGAAACAATTAGGTTTACTTGATGAGCCTAGCATGTACAGACATGGCCTCGGAACACAAGAGACAGGTCTAGCATGAGTCGTATAGTAGATACGATCAACATGAAGATGTTCACCGATGATGACTAGTCCGTCTCACGTGATGATCGGACACGGCCTAGTTGACTCGGATCATGTAATCACTTAGATGACTAGAGGGATGTCTATCTAAGTGGGAGTTCATTAGATGAACTTAATTATCCTGAACATAGTCAAAAGCCCTTTGCAAATTATGTCGTGGCTCTCGCGCTTTAGTTCCACTGTTTAGATATGTTCCTAGAGAAAATATAGTTGAAAGTTGACAGTAGCGATTATGCGGACAAGAGAAAGCTTATGTCCTTAATGCACCGCCACATGTGCTGAATCCCAAACGTCGCTTGTGGATGTTACGAACATCGGACATACACGCTTTGATAACTACGTGATAGTTCAGTTAAACGGTTTAGAGTTGAGGCACCAAAGACGCTTTTTGAAACGTCATGAACATATGAGATGTTTCGAGGGCTGAAATTGGGATTTCAGGCTCGTGCCCACGTCAAGAGGTATAAGACCTCCGACGATTTTCTTAGCCTGCAAACTAAGGGAGAAAAGCTCAATCGTTGAGCTTGTGCTCAGATTGTCTGAGTGCAACAATCACTTGAATCGAGTGGGAGTTAATCTTCCTGATGAGATAGTGATGTTTCTCCAAAGTCATTGCCACCAAGCTACTAGAGCTTCGTGATGAACTATAACATATCAGGGATAGATATGATGATCCTTGAAGTATTCGCGATGTTTGTCACCGCGAAAGTAGAAGTCAAGTAGGAGCATCAATTGTTGATGGTTGGTAAAACCACTAGTTTCAAGAAGGGCAAGGGCAACAAGGGATACTTCATGAAATGGCAAAACAGTTGCTGCTCTAGTGAAGAAACCCAAGGTTGAACCCAAACCCGAGACTAAGTGCTTCGTAATGAGAGGAACGGACATCAAGCGGAACCACCCTAGATACTTGGTAGATGAGAAGGCTGGCAAGGTCGATAGAAGTATATTGGATATACATTATGTTAATGTGTACTTTACTAGTACTCCTAGTAGCACCAGGGTATTAGATACCGGTTCGGTTGCTAAGTGTTAGTAACTCGAAACAAAAGCTACGGAATAAACGGAGACTAGCTAAAGGTGAGCTGACGATACATGTTGGAAGTGTTTCCAAGGTTGATGTGATCAAGCATCGCACGCTCCCTCTACCATCGAGATTGGAGTTAAACCTAAAATTGTTATTTGGTGTTTGCGTTGAGCATAGACATGATTGGATTATGTCTGTCGCAATACGGTTATTCATTTAAGGAGAATAATGGTTACTCCGTTAATTTGAATAATGCCTTCAATGGTCTAGCACCTAAAAGGAATGGTTTATTGAATCTCGATCGTAGTGATACACATTTTCATGCCAAAAGATATAAGATAGTAATGATGGTACCACGCACTTGTGGCACTGCCATGTAAGTCATATTGGTATAAAACGCATGAAGAAGCTCCATGTTGATGGATCTTTGGACTCACTCGCTTTTTGAAAAGTTTGAGACATGCAAACCATGTCTATTGGTGTATACGCATGAAGAAACTCCATGCAGATGGATCGTTTGGACTCACTTGATTTTGAATCACTTGAGATATGCAAATCATACCACATGGGCAAGATGACTGAAAAGCCTCGTTTTTCAGTTAGATGGAACAAGATAGCAACTTGTTGGAAGTAACACATTTTGATGTGTGCGGTCCAATGAGTGCTGAGGCATGCAGTGAATATCGTTATGTTCTTACTTCACAGATGATTTGAGTAGATGTTGAGTATATTTACTTGATGAAACACAAGTCTAAATTATTGAATGGTTCAAGTAATTTCAGAGTGAAGTTGAAGAACATCGTGACAAAAGGATAAAATGTCTATGATATGATCATAGAGATGAGTATCTGAGTTACGAGCTTTGGCACACAATTAAGACATTGTGGAAATTGTTTCACAATTAATACCGCCTGGAAACACCATAGTGTGATGGTGTGTCCGAACATCATAGTTGCACCCTATTGGATATAGTGCGTACCATGATGTATCTTATCGAATTACCACTATCGTTCATGGGTTAGGCATTAGAGACAACCACACTCACTTTAATAGGGCACCACGTAATTCCGTTGAGACGACACTGTTTGAACTATGGTTTGGAGAAACCTAAGTTGTCGCTTTCTTAAAAGTTTGGGGCTGCGACGCTTATGTGAAAAAGTTTCATCGTGATAAGCTCGAACCCAAAACGGATAAATACATCTTCATAGGATACCCAAAATGGTTGGGTATACCTCCTATCTCAGATCCGGAAGCAAAAGTAATTGTTTCTAGAAACAGGTCCTTTCTCGAGGAAAAGTTTCTCTCGAAAGAATTGAGTGGGAGGATGGTGAAGACTTGATGAGGTTATTGAACCGTCACTTCAACTAGTGTGTAGTAGGGCACAGGAAGTTGTTCCCGTGGCACCTACACCAATTGAAGTAGAAGCTTATGATAGTGATCATGAAGTTTCGGATCAAGTCACTAACGCATTACCTCGTAGGGTGACAAGGATGCGCATTTACTTCAGAGTGGTACGCAATCCTGTCTTAGAGGTCATGTTGCTAGACAACAATGAACCCACGAGCTATGGAGAAGCGATGGTGGGCCCGGATTCCGATTTAATGGCTCGAGGCCATAAAATCCGAGAACGGATCCATGACTTTGGAAGAAATACTTGATGGTCGTAAGGCCATTGGGTACGGATGGATTTTGAAAGGAAGATGCATAATGATGGTAAGAATTACCATTAAGAAAGCTCGACTTGTCGTTAAGATGTTTTTCGACAAGTTCAAGGAGTTGACTACGGTGAGGCTTTCTCACCAGAGCGATGCTAAGAGTCTGTTGGAAATGGATTAGCGATTCGCATCATTTATGAAATCTTGCGTATAGAATGTCAAAACATTGTTTCCTTGACAGTTTTCTTGAGGAAAGGTTGTATGTGATACAACCGTAAGGTTTTGACAATCTCAAGAACGCTAACAATATGCAAAACTCCAGCAATCCTTCTAAGGACCGGAGTAAGCATCTCGGAGTTGGAATGTGCGCTTTGATGAGATGATCAAAGATTTTGGGTTTATACAAAGTTTGTGAGAAACTTGTATTTCCAAAGAAGTGAGTGGGAGCACTATAGAATTTCTGATGAGTATATGTTGTTGACATATTGTTGATGAGAAATGATGTAGAATTTCTGGAAAACATATAGGGTTGTTTGAAAAGTGTTTTTCAATAGAAAACCAGGATTAGGCTACTTGAACATTGAGCATCAAGATCTATGAGGATAGATCAAAAACGCTTAATGGTACTTTCAAATGAGCATATACCTTGACATGATCTAGAAGGTGTTCGTGATGGATCACCAAAGAAGGAGTTCTTGCCCGAGATGTAAGGTATGAAGTTAAGACTTAAAGCTCGACCACGGCAGAAAAGAGAGAAAGGATTTAAGGTCATCCCCTATGCTTTAGACATAGGCTCTATAGTATGCTATCTTTGTGTGTACCGCACCGAAGTGTGCCTTGCCATGAGTCACTAAGGGTACAAGAATGATCCAGGAATAAGGATCATTGGACAGCGGTCAAAATTGTCCTTAGAGTAAATAAGGACATGTTTCTCGATTATGGAGGTGATAAAGAGTTCGGCGTAAAGGGTTACGCCGATGCAAGCTTTAACACCTATCCGAAAGTGACTCGAGTAGCAAACCGGATACGTATAGTGGAGCAACCATTTGGAATAGCTTCAAGTGGAACGTGGAAGCAGCATTTACAATATGACATAGAGAATTGCAAAGTACATACGGATCTGAATATCGCAGACCGTTGACTAAAACTTCTCTCACAAGGAAAACATGATCAAACCCGTAACTCATTGAGTCTTAATCACATGGTGATGTGAACTAGTTTAGCGACACTAGTAAACTCTTTGGATGTTGGTCACATGGCGATGTGAACTAGATTATTGACTCTAGTGCAAGTGGGAGACTGTTGGAAATATGCCCTAGAGGCAATAATAAATTAGTTATTATTATATTTCCTTATTCATGATAATCGTTTAGTATCCATGCTATAATTGTATTGATAGGAAACTCAGATACATGTGTGGGTACATAGACAACACCATGTCCCTAGTAAGCCTCTAGTTAACTAGCTCGTTTATCAATAGATGGTCATGGTTTCCTGACCATGGACATTGGATGTCATTGATAACGGGATCACATCATTGGCAGAATGATGTGATGGACAAGACCCAATCCTAAGCCTAGCACAAAGATCGTGTAGTTCGTATGCTAAAGCTTTTCTAATGTCAAGTATCTTTTCCTTGGACCATGAGATTGTGCAACTCCCGGATACCGTAGGAATGCTTTGGGTGTACCAAACGTCACAACGTAACTGGGTGGCTATAAAGGTGCACTACAGGTATCTCCGAAAGTGTCTGCACGGTTGGCACGAATCGAGACGGGATTTGTCACTCCGTGTAAACGGAGAGGTATCTCCGGCCCACTCGGTAGGACATCATCATAATGTGCACAATGTGATTAAGGGGTTGATCACGGGATGATGTGTTACGGAACGAGTAAAGAGACTTGCCGGTAACGAGATTGAACAAAGGTATTGGGATACCGACGATCGAATCTCCAAGCACAATGCCGCTAGACAAAGGGAATTGTATACGGATCGATTGAGTCCTTGACATTGTGGTTCATCCGATGAGATCATCGTGGAACATGCGGGAGCCAACATGGGTATCCAGATCCCGCTGTTGGTTATTGACCGGAGAACGTCTCGGTCATGTCTACATGTCTCCCGAACCCGTAGGGGCTACACACTTAAGGTTCGGTGACGCTAGGGTTGTATGAATATGAGTATGCAGCAAACTGAATGTTGTTCAGAGTCCCGGATGAGATCCCGGACGTCACGAGGAGTTCCAGAATGGTCCGGAGATAAAGATTTATATATAGGAAGTCTTGTTTTGGTCGCCGGAAAAGTTTCGCACTTTATCGGTATTGTACCGGGAGTGCCGAAAGGGGTCCGAGGGTCCTCCGGGGGGGTCCACCTGCCCCGGGGGGCCACATGGGCTGGTGGGGGTGCGCCTTGGCCTATATGGGCCAAGGGCACCAGCCCCAAGAGGCCCATGCGCCAAGGAGACTTGGGGAGGGGAGAGTCCTAAGAGGGGAAGGCACCTCCGAGGTGCCTTGGGGAGGATGGACTCCTCCCCTCTGGCCGCACTCCTTCCTTGGAGGAAGGGGCAAGGCTGCGCCTCCCCCTCTCTTGCACCTATATAAAGGGAGGGAGGGAGGAGGTGGCCGGACCTGAAGCCCTTGGCGCCTCCCCTTCCTGCTACACCTCCTCCTCCTCCCGTAGTCGCTTAGCGAAGCCCTGCCGGAGTTCTGCTGCATCCACCACCACGCCGTCGTGCTGCTGGATCATCGACCTTTCCTTTCCCCTTGCTGGATCAAGAAGGAGGAGACGTCATCCGCTCCGTACGTGTGTTGAACGCGGAGGTGCTGTCCGTTCAGCACTAGGTCATCGGTGATCTGAATCACGGCGAGTACGACTCCATCATCCCCTGCTCCATTGAACGCTTCCGCACGCGATCTACAAGTGGTATGTAGATGCAATCACTCTCCCATGACTCGTTGTTTAGATGAACTCATAGATGGATCTTGGTGAAACCGTAGAAAAAATTTTAATTTTCTGCAACGTTCCCCAACAGATACAACAAACCCGTTGTTCAAACATCAAAAATTCCGCCGCCATTTCTGTATGAGTAGGAATCTTTTCAACCGTATTAGAGAGGGGGTGGTCGGCTATGATGACTATTTTGAGTGCAAAAAGGATGCCGTTGGCAAGATTGGTTTTTTCTCTTATCAGAAATGCACTGCCGCCATCCGAATGCTTGCATACGGAGTGCCCGGTGATCTCATTGACGAGTACGTCCGTATGAGCGAGTTTACTTGCCTAGTACCTGTATAAGTTCTGCAAGGTTGTTATTGCTGTGTTTGACCCTTAGTACTTGAGAGAGCCGACTGCTGAAGATACAACCCGGTTGTTGGCGATGAATGCCGGCAGGGGCTTCCCAGGGATGCTTGGTAGCATAAACTGCATGCATTGGGAGTGGAAGAACTGCCCTTCTGCTTGGCAAGGGCAGTATCAGGACCATGTCAGGGCTTACACTGTCATACTAGAGGCCGTGGCGTCCAAAGATCTCTGGATCTGGCACTCTTTCTTTGGCATGGCTAGATCACACAATGATATCAACGTGCTTCAACACTCGCCGGTGTTTGCTAGGCTTGCCGAAGGCAACAACCCACCGGTGAACTTTACTGTCAACGGCCATAACTACGACAAAGGATACTATCTGGGTGACGGTATCTATCCTCAGCGGACCACTATTGTCAAGACAATACCCAACCCTGTCGGAGAGAAAAGGAAAAGATTTGCCCAAAAGCAAGAGAGTGCTAGGAAGGATGTCGAGCATGCCTTTGGTGTTTTGCAATCTCGATGGGACATCGTTCGGTATCCTGCTAATACGTGGAGCACGCAGAAACTGTGGGAGGTGATGACTGCTTGTTTGATCATGCATAATATGATCGTAGAAGACGAGCGCCCGGAACGTCTGTATGATCAAGGTTTTCAGTTTCAGGGTGAGAATGTTATGCCTGAGCATGGAGGAGTGGCAATGTTTGAACAGTTCATCCAATTTCATCGAGACATGCGTGATTGGGAAACTCACGTGCAACTGCAAAATGATTTGGTTGAGTATATGTGGGCTCATGTTAGCAACCAATAAATGTATATTCTTTTATTCGTCTGCAGAACTATGTGAGACATTTTCATTTTCATTCGGCCTGTAATAACTATGCTATTTTATTCGGTCCAAAACTATGTTATTTGATTCAAACTATGCAAATTCATGCAAAAAATAGGGAGGCCAGCCGGCACATATAGGTTGGCGTGTTGGGTGCCAATCCATATCTAAAACAAAGCGGACGTCGGGCGGGCGGCCGACTCAAAAAGAAGAAAAAAAAAGCGAAATTGACCCCGTTTGGGTCGCCCCATTAAAATTGCTCTAAGAGCGCACACAAAATGACATCAACAAGGATGGACTACGTACTTCTCGCCACCGTCGAGGCACGTGATCACCATAGGACACGCAGAGTCATCTACTTACATGCGGGCGCCGTCCACAAGCCAACGGTTGGCCTGTCGCTTCATGGTCTGCTAGCCAATCTATGCCAAGCAGAGCGGCGGCTGCTCCACGATGCAAGGGGCTGCGACACGGCCTCTACCAGCTTCTCTTTGCCCTGCAGACGCATGCTGCTAGCCGACGCAACCGTTCAAGTCGGATGTTCTTCTTGGGGAGTATTGCACTCTCCGTGTTTGGCCTTTGTTATTCGGCTCACATGCATAATTTTGCTGTGCTTTGCCAGATTAGGTATGGGATGCCTGCCTAACGAAGGCCCTAGGAGGG
Organism: Aegilops bicornis; assembly: GCA_021605145.1. Classification (NCBI taxonomy): domain Eukaryota; kingdom Viridiplantae; phylum Streptophyta; class Magnoliopsida; order Poales; family Poaceae; genus Aegilops; species Aegilops bicornis. The sequence goes on from CM038673.1 coordinate 801,775,763, forward strand.
TTTCTTTATTCCCACTTGGATGGATGTGGAGGAAGAAGAAGATTTTGGCACCAACCGTAGTCCAGCTTTCATACTGACGCCAGAGTTCGCCACCGTCCGCCCATGCTACACCCGAGGTACACCGTTGCTAGGAGACATCCACAGCACCAAAAGCTGGGCTCTGTCTTTTTAAATTTAGAAGAAACTCAAACTATTGTGTACTTTAGATGCTTTTTTTTTGCGACAAGTGTAATTTAAATGCTAACAATACCATATTCGAGATTGATCTGGATCAATGATATGTGATGTTGAATCAATTGACATGTCCATTATTCCATGAGCATATTATTGATTATTTTGCGCGCAACTCATTGTCAACTCGTTGAACTGCGCCTGCGCCTGCTCCATGGTGAAGCTGACATGCATAGGCGTTGGCTCCGGTATGGTGTCCTTGGAGCCCGTCTCCATCATGGGGTCGTCCTTGTCATCAGAGGCCTCGGGTGAGCTGGCCGGCACGACGCCTCTGCCAGACGGCCACCGCGTGCTTCATCTTTGTCGAATGGCTCCCCCACAGAGCATTGTTGCCTGTAGTCATGGCGTATATGATGCAAAGGAGGAGGATGTGGATCCACTTGTGTTGTTGCGTGGAGTTAGCCGGGTTTGGCTGCCTTTAAATAGCGGACTCCGGTGAGGCCAGGCGGCCGGGTGCGTCAATGCCCAGCGTTGGAGTTTCTCGGTCAACGAGCCTGCTTAATGGCGGCATACGTCTGACGGGGCATTGGACGGGCGTGATAGATATATGTCCCATTCCGTCCAGTAACGCGTCTTCGACATTGAACCGCTGGACACAGGGGACACGTGACAGGCGGCGCTCCGCTTCAATGCCGAAGCTAGTGAGAGGTCACGTCCGCTCTGGCCGACTTCAATGTGGAGCAGCCGTTCTATGGCGGCATGAATGTGGACAGCTGACGCCGGCGGGAATGCGCGCTGGCGAGGGAGGAGGATTTTGGGTGGGCCAAGGTGGTCAGAAGCGGGCATACTGTTGTCCGAACGCCCGCAAAGCTTCCATAGTTTGTCTCTAGTTTGCGGGAGAATGTGCGTTTGAACCGACCTACGGACCGATGCAGGACCACGTTAGATGGCACAACACATCCGGACTGCATGATTCGAACGGTTGCGGAAAGTTTGAGCGTCAGTGTTGGATATGCCCTTAGTAGTGGTCCCAGTAATCAATCCATGCATAGCAAGCAAATAATGCGCTTACAAATATGTATCAACACCTGTTTCCCCATATTATTACAGTAATCCAGGTCGTTTCATACGCATAGAACACATGATACATGTATGATAAAACGGGTTTGCTATTTCACATCTAAATGTGAAATAGCTACCTCACATCTAATGTTTTCATCGTTTGATTATAACATCAAGATTCGTGTCTGGATTAGCTTTTTTTTTGTCTGGATTAGTTGTGCAGTCTTGTTGAGACGCCGTGGAGCAGGGTTCGGTTGCTGGGCTGCTGTGTTTATGCATTTGCTGTGTCCAGCGTCACATTATGTCTTGGGTTGCTGCGTACATTTGTTCCTTTTTCTTGTTTTTTATTCTTGTGAAGATTGTCCCTTTGAGAACATAAAAATTAGTGAGTAAATGATGTTTTTGTTCACGTCTTGTACATTCGTGACATCCGTTTTTCTAATTTTCCGTTTTCACCTGTTTTTTTGTGATGCTCATGTGTACATCTTTAGCGTAGAGTCATTTTTTCATTGTGATTTTTATACGCATGTTTACTGTTTCATGAAAGAGAGAGCTGCATATTCACTTTAGATGCACAAACTTGTTCAACAGTTGTATGTCTATCCCTAATATGCAACTCGATTCAGTTGTATGGTCATCCTCGACATACAATTTACCTCATTCACTTAATTGTCTCCATTTGCATGTCTATTCTCAACGTGCAACCCACTCGACAATTGCATATCCATTCACAACATACACCTTGTCTGACTCTTGACCTAATTGCATGTCCATCTTTTGACAGGCAACTCGTTTGGCACATTTGCATGTCCAACCTCAAAAAGCAACTTATCCAACTACGGCCCCAGTTGCATGTACTTCCTCGACATGCAACTTGTTTGACTCCGACCTAGTTGCATGTCTATCTTTGACACGCAACTCGTCTCACCAAGTCGCATATCCATCCTCGACACGCAACTTGTCCGATTGCCATTCTAGTTTCTGACCTAGTTGCAAGTCCACAATTGACATGTAACTGGACCCATAGGTGGTGTTGTTGTCTCTGGTTGCAAGCCCACCCCTCAACGTGCAATTATGCCTGTACCTTTTGTTTTTTTCCTAGTTGCAAGCCCCCCTTCACTCGCAACTGGTCCCATAGTAGGTGTTGTCCCACTTGCAAGTCCGGTCCCTCGACTCACAACTGGGCCCATAGGGTGTTGTTGTCTCCTCAGTTTGCAAGCCCACAACTCAACTCGCAATTTGGCTCGTAGTTATTTTCAATACAGTTGCAAGTCCACCCCCCGATTTTCAACTAGGGGGCATAGTAGGTGTTGTCTCACTTGCAAGACCATACATCAACCCCGCAAATCGAGCCCATAGGGTTTTTCCTTTACTCATCACTGGGCCCTTACTTGTCCTTGTCCCAGTTATAATTCCCACTCGATTCGCAATTGGATACGTAGTAGGTGTTGTCCCACTTGCAAGTCCACGTCTAGGCTAGTAACTGGGCCCATTGGTGTTTTTGTCTTCCCAGTTGCAAGCCCACCCCTTGACCCAACTTTGCCACGTAGTTGTTTTAACTCAGTTGCAAGTCCACAATTGACTCGCAACTAGGCCTGTAGGTGTTGTTGTTGTTGTCCCGTTTGCAAGCCCACCCCTCGACTCACATCTTGGCCCATTCTTTTTGTTCTTGTCCCAGTTCCAAGTCCACCTCGACTCGCAACCCGTGTGTGTGTGTGTGTGTGTGGGGGGGGGGGGGTAGGTGTTTTCCAACTTGCAAGTACGCCCCTCGACTCCCAACTTGGCCAATAGATGTTCTTGCGCTCTTGTGTGCCCATTGTATCTGGCATGTGTTGTGCAAGTCGAAAGGCAGGTTATGTCGCTTGTCCAAGTTAAAGTCTATGCTCGACTCATAACTGGGCCAATAGTTTATTTTTCATCCCAGTTCCAAGTCCACCCTCGACTCATAAGTCGGCTCGTAGTTTGTAGTTGTCCAAGTTGCAAGTCCATCCTCTACTCGCAACTGGTATCATAGTTTTGTGTAGTTGCTCCATGTTGGGGAACGTAGCACAAATTCAAAATTTTCTACGCATCACCAAGATCAATCTATGGATTAACTAGCAACGAGAGAGGGGGGAGTGCATCTTCATACCCTTGTAGATCGCGATGCGGAAGCGTTGCAAGAACGCGGTCGGTGGAGTCGTACACGAAGCGACTCCGATCTCGGCCGAATCCGATCTAAGCACCGAACAACGGTGCCTCCGCGTTCAACACACGTGCAGCCCGGTGACGTCTCCCGTGCCTTGATCCAGCAAGGAGAGAGGGAGAGGTTGAGGAAGACTCCGTCCAGCAGCAGCACAACGGCGTGGTGGTGATGGAGGAGCGTGGCACTCCTGCAGGGCTTCGACAAGCACTGTGAGAGACGAGGAGGAAGAAGGGTAGGGCTGCGCCAAGAGAGAGGGAGACTCATGTTCTTGGCAGCCCCAAAACCCCCACTATATATAGGAGGAGGGGAGGAGGGTGCGCCCCCTCTAGGGTTCCCACCCCTAGGGGGGCGGCAGCCCTAGATGGGATGGAGGGACGCGGCCAAGAGGGGGGGAGAGGGGGGGGCGCCTAGGGTGGGCCTTAGGCCCATCTGCGCCTAGGGTTTCCCTCTCTCCTCTTTGTTGCGCCTTGGGCCTTGGTGGAGGCGCACCAGCCCACTCAGGCTGGTCCCTTCCCACTCTTGGCCCATGCAAGCCTCCGGGCTGGTGGCCCCTCGGTGGACCCCGGAACCCTTCCTGGTCCTTACATTACCGGTGACACCCATAATACTTCCGGTGACCAAAACCTCACTTCCTATATATTATTCTTTACTTCCGGACCATTCCGGAACTCCTCGTGATGTCCGGGATCTCATCCGGGACTCCGAACAACATTCAGTAACCACATACAAAACTTCGCTATAACCCTAGCGTCATCGAACCTTAAGTGTGTAGACCCTACGGGTTCGGGAATCATGCAGACATGACCGAGACAGCTCTCTGGCCAATAACCAACAGCGGGATCTGGATACCCATGTTGGCTCCCACATGTTTCACGACGATCTCATCGGATGAACCACGATGTCAAGGATTCAAGCAATCCCGTATACAATTCCCTTTGTCAATCGGTACGTTACTTGCCCGAGATTCGATCGTCGGTATCCCATTACCTCATTCAATCTCGTTAGCAGCAAGTCACTTTACTCATTCCGTAATGCATGATCCCGTGACTAACTACTTAGTCACATTGAGCTCATTATAATGATGCATTACCGAGTGGGCCCAGAGATACCTCTCCGTCATACGGAGTGACAAATCCTAGTCTCGATTCGTGCCAACCCAACAGACACTTTTGGAGATACCTGTAGTGCACCTTTATAGCCACCCAGTTACGTTGTGACGTTTGGTACACACAAAGCATTCCTACGGTATCCGGGAGTTGCACAATCTCATGGTCTAAGGAAATGATACTTGACATTATAAAAGCTCATAGCAAACGAACTACACGATCTTGTGCTATGCTTAGGATTGGGTCTTGTCCATCACATCATTCTCCTAATGATGTGATCCCGTTATCAATGAGATCTAATGTCCATGGTCAGGAAACCATAACCATCTATTGATCAACGAGCTAGTCAACTAGAGGCTCACTAGGGACATGTTGTGGTCTATGTATTCACACATGTATGGCGGTTTCCAGTTAATACAATTATAGCATGAACAATAGACAATTATCATGAACAAGGAAATACAATAATAACCATTTTATTATTGCTCAGAGGGCATATTTCCAATAGTCTCCCACTTGCACTAGAGTCAATAATCTAGTTCACATGACTATGTGATTGTAACAAGTCCAACACCCATTGGGTTTGATCATATCTCGCTTGTGAGAGAGGTTATTAGTCAACGGGTCTGAATCTTTCAGATCCGTGTGTGCTTTACAAATCTCTATGTCATCTCCTAGATGCAGCTACCACGCTCTATTTGGAGCTATTCCAAATAACTGTTCTAGTATATGAATCCGGTTTACTACTCAGAATAATCCGGATTAGTGTCAAAGTTTGCATCGACGTAACCCTTTACGACGAACTCTTTTACCACCTCCATAATCGAGAAAATTCCTTAGTCCACTAGTTACTAAGGTTAAGTTTGACCGCTGTCATGTGATCCATTCCTGGATCACTCTTGTACCCCTTGACTGACTCATGGCAAGGCACACTTCAGGTGCGGTACTCAGCATAGCATACTGTAGAGCCTACGTCTAAAGCATAGGGGACGACCTTTTTCCTTTCTCTCTCTTCCGCCGTGGTCAGGTCTTGAGTCTTACTCAATACTCACACCTTATAACACAACCAAGAACTCCTTCTTTGCTGATCTATTTTGAACTCCTTCAAAATCTTATCACAGTATGTGTTCGTTTGAAAGTACTATTAAGCGATTTTGATCTATCCTTATAGATCTTGATGCTCAATGTTCAAGTAGCTTAATCCAGGCTTTCCATTGAAAAACACCTTTCAAACAACCCTATATGCTTTCCAGAAATTCTACATCATTTCTAATCATCAATATGTTAACAACATATATTCATCAGAAATTCTATAGTGCTCCCACTCACTTCTTTGGAAATACAAGTTTCTCATAAACTTTGTATAAACCCAAAATCTTTGATCATCTCATCAAAGCGTATATTCCAACTCTGAGATGCTTACTCCAGTCCTTCAAAGGTTTGTTGGAGCTTTGCATACTTGTTAGCATCTTTTAGGATTGACAAAACCTTCTGGTCGTATCACATACAACCTTTCCTCAAGAAAATCGTCGAGGAAACAATGTTTTGACATCCTATCTGCAAGATTTCATAAATAATGCAGTAACTGCTAATATAATTCCAACATACTCTTAGCATCGCTACGAGTGAGATAGTCTCATCGTAGTCAACTCCTTGAACTTGTCGGAAAACATCTTAGCGACAAGTCGAGCTTTCTTAACGGTGACACATACCATCATTGTCTGTCTTCCCCTTTTAGAATCCATATGTACTCAACAGCCTTACGACCATCAAGTAGTTCTTCCAAAGTCTACACTTTGTTTTCATACATGGATCCTCTCTCGGATTTTATGGCCTCGAGCCATTCATCGGAATCCGGGCCCACCATTGAGGGAGTCCTGGATAAGGGGGTATCCGGACAGCTGGACTGTTGGACTATGAAGATACAAGATTCAAGACTTCGTCCCGTGTCCGGATGGGACTCTCCTTTGCGTGGAAGGCAAACTTGGCGATCCGGATGATAGATCTCCTTCTCTGTAACCGACTTTGTGTAACCCTAGCCCCTCCGGTGTCTATATAAACCGGAGGGTTTAGTCCGTGAGGACAATAACAATGATACCATAGGCTAGCTTCTAGGGTTTATCCTCTACGATCTCATGGTAGATCAACTCTTGTAATACTCATATCATCAAGATCAATCAAGCAGGAAGTAGGGTATTACCTCCATCGAGAGGGCCCGAACCTGGGTAAACATCGTGTCCCCAGTCTCCTGTTACCATTAGCCTTAGACGCACAGTTCGGGACCCCCTACCCGAGATCCGCGGATTTTGACACCGACATTGGTGCTTTCATTGAGAGTTCCTCTGTGTCGTCGCTGTAAGGCTCGATGGCTTCTCCAACCTTCAACAACGTCGTCCGGGGTGAGACTTTCCTCCCCGAGCAGATTTTTCGTGTTCGGCGGCTTCGCACTGTGGGCCAACTCGCTTGGCCATCCGGAGCAGATCGACAGCTATGCCCCTGGCCATCAGGTCAGGTTCGGGAACCTAAACTACACTGCTGACATCTGCGGAGACTTGATCTTCGATGGATTTGGGACCACGTCAGGAGCGCCGAACACACACGACGCGCATGACTTAGATCTGCCGTCGGACGGTATTCGGGATATCACACCTGCTACAGCTCCGGACTTCGATCCAGAACATATCGTGCCATCCGAGGACAGGTGGATGGAACCCGCCACGGAGGCCGCACACTTATCGGCGTTGGAGCCGAATACAAACTCTGCTTTCAAGGAAATCTGTGTCTCCGGACCCCCGGACTTGTCTTCGGTCGTAGTTTCCGGACCGCGTGCATCCATGCCCATCGAATCTGATTGGGCCCCGATCATGGAGTTCACCGCCGTAATATCTTTCAGCATTCGCCCTTCGGAGACGTGCTAAATTCATTGAGGTCTCTCTCCCTGTCAGGGGATTCCTGGCCGAACTATGTCCGGCTCGAGTGGGAAGCAGGCGACGAAGAAATTCATTACCCACCCACCACCCACTTAATAGCCACTATCGATGATTGGACCGACGCGCTTAATTTCGACTCTGAAGAAATCGACGGTATAGACGATGACGCTGGAGAAGAACAAGAACCACCGCCCACAGGGCGCTGGACAGCCACCTCTTCATATGATATATATATGGTAGACACCCCCAAAGACAACAATGGTGATGAGGCAACAGAAGATAACCCCTCAGGGAGGAAATCAAAGCATGGGCGTCATCGGCGCCGCTCTAAGCCCCGCCACAGCAATACCGGCACAGGAGATGAAAACAATCCGGATACTGCCGAAGATGAATACAACCCTGATCTGCCTGCCTTTGAACAGGCCGAACAGGAGCACGGGCATGCTAGCCCAGGCAAACAGGCGACGGATGGAGATTTGAAGGATGACAACTATATGCCTCTCCCCGAGGACAAGGTGAGCCTAGGCAACGACGAATTCGGCGTGCCTAAGGATCCCATGGAGCAGGAGCGCTTCAAGCGCCGACTTATAGCCACTGCAAGAAGACCGAAGAAGCAACAGCAGCTACAAGACAGACGGACTGAGGTCCGGGCAGCCGAGCAGTACGGACTCGAGCGCCGAACAAAATGCTACCCAAAGCGCAGGCTGCTACCTCAATTTGAGGAGGAGACACTAAAAGCCAAACGCCAGCCTACACCCCACCGCCAACACACTACGGCCAGGGGCTACTCACAAGACCAGCAAGACATGCTAAACAACAACATAGCAGGCGCCCCGGGCACATCAGCAGCTAGGAACAGCGTCCGCAAAACTCGGCGCAATAAATATAAGTGCCCCAAGATGAAGGATAATGCCTAGGGCATGACAGTCAATACAGGAGCCCGTAGCCCTCAGCCCGTTCAGCGGGAGAAGACTCCTCAAAATAATAATTCGGGCCCATCCAGCCTGAGCCGCATACTTGACCGCCCATGTCAAATTCATGGTACCCCAGGAACGGCAGCCAATCATACCAATAGAGAATGCCGGGTCTTTAAACAGGTCTGCAGGTCGGCGCCGGAAACAATAAGAAGGGGTCTCAGAGCAAGGAGCCCAGATTATCAGAAATTTCTTCCGCCAATACGACGAAATGATAAACACCGTCCACATCCCCAAACGGGAGCGAACGTATGCTCTTCGGGACGTCAACTCGACAAAGCAAGTGGCCCCACCATACAAAAATACAACCGATCATTTTCGATCGACTAGACCGTCCGGCTAATGTCAACAAGTAGTATCCTCCTATTAACGGATACAACAGTCCAAATTTGTTGCAATAGGGCACAGTGCGCCGGATAGGTATGGATCACTTAAATATCTAACCCACTAAAAAAATCATTTCAAGGTGTCATACCAGGAACAAAGGTCAGTGGTAAAGGCCCCATCATTCTGAAGATCGTCCCCGGATCACCAAAAAGTCACTATACCGAAGAGTTGGTCTTCGACATTATCCCTCTAGGCAGTAGCTATTATGCATCACCAGCGTGAACTACGAGTCAACGCGGTATCACGCCATGCCTATGGCAATCTCAAAATACCCGGCCCACGTGACGCAGCCACGATTACGGGCAAGACCGAGCCTCACCTCGGCGCTGAAGAGTATTCGGCCACTTTAGCAACAGAAGCAGTAAGTCGCGGCTTTTTCAATGGAACCTTGGTTCGACAGCCAGACTCCTGGACACCGATAAAGGAGTCCGAACTACCTCCCGGTATCTCAGCCTGATCAGGGCTCAGATAAACCCTCCGGCATAAGCTGGGACGGGTCACATCCCACGGCTAAGCCGCTCTGTGGCACACAAACGCCTCTAGCATTTTTTTTGCAGGTTCACTTTTGCACATAACTGACTGGCGACATGGAATCATCTTGGATGAACAAGGAGGGAATCTTCATATATCCCCCCGAATACAATCCGGACATTACTTCGGATCCGTCCACAGCTCCCTACCGCCCGGTCCCAACAGGTTCTACCGTCATGCCTCTCCTTTATAACATGCACCGTACTCATACGCATAGCCGTATTACTTAAATACACCATGTAGAGTCTTTTGACGGTCATATTCTATCATTTCTCACTGACATTTTGTCATAATGGCATCCGAACATCGTTTTATGCCTTAAAACGCCAGGGGCTTCATTGCACCTGCACTATGGCAACAAAGTCCGACCACCTTCTCGGTCGTTCAGCACCCCGAACTTATAGCATTATATGCATCATCTCCGAATCATGTCTTGGGTCATTGGTTGGGTTTGCCCGGCTCCCATGTTTTGGTACCTTACGTTCCGCAATATCGGCTAAGGTAGCACTGGGAGAACTACTGCGATTGTGTCCCGGTTCTTCCGGACGAGCACCTCAGTAGAGAAAGCCGAAAACTGACTGTCATGATACGGCGAGAGCTGGTCAGCTGTTCGAGAGGTTGTAAAATCTTTAAGGATTTATTCCGCATAATGCCATAATAAAATGCAGAGTGCGAAGGATCGGTCTGTCGATCAGGTGCTGTTAGAGCCCCTCATGCGGTCTTCCGAACACCAGGGGCTGCGCCTACCATACTCGTATTCCTATGGCTAAGTGAGAGTAATAAAGCCCTATAGTCTGATTGCCTGGTTCGTTGTGCTGAACACCTCCTTTATGGACCCAAGAATGGGGTAAAGAGTGTTCAGGTGTATCCCGAACACCCCCGTACTTCCTACGTGGGGGTAGAAGCCGACGACTGGCCAACTCTCAAGATTAATATATAAAAAATGGCCGCGCATGAAGAAAACCTTCATATAACAGGCAAATACATAAATAAAAGTGACTTTGTTCCGCCTTACAAAGGGCAGCATGGCTGCCTTCAGGGAAAAATAACGTCTTTCGCACATTGCTCCGCCACAAGGCGGGCACCTTTCAGGACACCATCATAATATAATTCGGGCTTGCAGTGCTCCTTCCCCCTCCGGCGGTCCCTCGATCATCAGCTTCTCAACATCTAGCTTCCCCAGTGCACTTTCGCACGAGCAAATGCCATTCGCGGACCTTCTATACAGACCGACCACTTAATGACATCAAGCCGAGGGCTAGCACTCACAATTCACTTCACGAGCCTAAAGAAACTGCTCGGAATGGGCTCGGCGGGCCATAGCCGGATAATCAAATCCTTCATGGCTAGTTCGGCCGCCTGGTGTAGTTCGACCAGCTGCTTCAGCTGGTCAACAAATGGCACTGGATAATTCGGCGCCAAATACTGCGACCAGAAGAGCTTCTCCGCAGACTACTTCTCCTGAGCTCGATAGAATTGGGTAGCATCAGATATGCTGCGCGGTAGATCCGCAAACGCCCCTGGAGAAATCAGGATTCAATGGGTCACCCTAAATTTTCCCTGTTACCGCATATCAATCGCTTTGAATAAGAAAAAGCCTTACCAGCCGCAATCTTCCTCGCCTCCTGAATATCCTTCAGAGCAGCTTGGGCTTCCTCCCGAGCATCATTTGCGGCTTGGAGAGCTTGGACGAGTTCGGATTCTTTCAATGGTAGACTCTGCTCCAAAGTCTCGCCTTTCTTCACGGCCTCCTGAAGCTCTCGCTCAGCTTCAATGACCCTGGCCTCGTGCTTCTCGCGGAGAGCCTGCTCCGCATCTGCCTTCTTTTCGGCCAAGGTAACAGCCTTCTTGAGCGCCTCAATTTTGGTATTCGCCCCTAGAGTGCGCAATATAAATGCTTTCATTAGGCACAACTACTTAGTTGTGCTAAACTTAATAAGGTTTCGACATACCTTGATTCTCCTCCAACTGCTTCTTTACTTGGACAAGTTCTTCTTCGGCCCGCTCCAGACTCTGTTTAAGTCTGGATACTTCTGTAGTATGAGAGGCGGCAGTCGCTGCAGATGCCTGTTTACAAAGGAAGAGACATATGTCATTAGCTGAGTCTCCTACAAACGGAAATTTGATCCCCTGTCCGGTTCTCTTCGTCACCAGACAGTGTATCAGGGGCTACTATCTATACTATGACAGTCTTCCAAAAATTCCTAAACATGTACCTCCAAGCCCTTTATAAGGCTGATGCAGGATGCATTCAGTCCGCTCTCAGCGGCCTGAATCTTTTCTATCACCGCGCCCATAAGGGCGCGATGTTCATCGATGATGGAAGCGCTCTTCAGCGCTGTCGATAAGCTGCCCGGCACCTCTGGTTGGACAGAGATCGCAGGTGAAGCAGGATCGCCCCCTCCAGTCAAGGGGGGCTGCCTGCCTGATCCCGGAGCCTCAAGGGTCTCCGGGACTGTGTACGGCGGTGGGCCGAATCCAAGAACGCCCCTGCCGTCGACATTCATGGGAACCGTCGCTCCCGTGTGTTCGGCCCCTGAGGTGTGCCCCCCCTGGTCGAAGTCATTTTGGGACGACACCTCGGTGTCACAACCAGGCTTCGGGGAAGGGGCCCTCGGAGGTGTCTCGCTCTCCAAGGCATCGGAGCTCAACGAATCCTCCGATGAGGACTGTTCGGCACGAGACCTAGCCGGACTGCAAAAAGTATGATGCAAAGTAAAATATTACACTTTAGCGATCCTGGACCCATAGGCATGTTCGGATTTCACATACTTACGAGTTTACCAGGGGCTCGGCCCTGGGATCCCACTCCAGGCTGCTGTCGGTAGCTGTGGTGGATGACTCTGGGAGAGGGGTTCTTCCCCTCTTAGGCAGATCGGCCTCCAGGGATGACGAGGCAGTCCTTTTCTTCCCTCCCTCTATGGGAGACTCGTCGTCGTCCTCCTCCTCCTCTTCCTCTTCGGAGGAAGGGTGGGTACCGGAGTCTTCGGACTTCGTGTCCGAAGCACCACGATGACGGAGGCCGCTCCTGGTCTCCTTGACCTCTTTGTAGGCCTCTTTCTTTGGCGCCTCGTAAGGCGCTGGGACCAACATCTTTGTCAGAAGTGGTCCGGCCGGTTCTTCTGGCAGCGGGGCCAGACAGTGTATCTGCTCTACCTTCTTCGTGCATCTCTAAGATAATTGTGGAAAGCACGTTAAAGCATCTTCTTCGGGACATGTCAATGAAACACATGGATGGACAAAACATAATGATGACTTACCGGACTTGCGGGGCGGGATGCTTGGTACCATGATCACAAGGCGGAGTCCGCCACGGTTTGCCGACTTAAAAGCACCTTCCAGATATCCTTGTGTGAGGAGCCGAAAAGCTCTCGCAGGGTCCGTGCTTGGCCGGGTCATACTCCCACAAATTACAGCTTCAGGTCGACAAGGAAGAACCAAAGTGACCAGCATCACCTGGACTACGTCAACAAGTTTGATGGCCTTGTCTTCCATACCTTTGACGCGTGTCTGGATCACCGACAGTTCGTCGGATGACGACCATTTCAAGCCCTTCTTGGGCCAGGACGTAAGACGCAAAGGGGCTCCAGATCGAAACTCAGGAGCAGCGGCCCATTTTTTGCCGCGCGGCTCAGTGATGTAGAACCACTGTTGCTGCCACTCCTTGACGGAATCGTTGAAAGTACCCGTCGGCCATGTGACCTTAGGCATCCTGCTCACCATGGTGCCTCCGTACTCAGCGTTCTCACTGTTCACCACCTTGGGTTTCACGTTGAAGATCTTCAGCCATAGTTCGAAGTGTGGCGAGATGCGGAGGAAGGCCTCGCACACGACGATAAACGTCGAGATGTTGAGGAAGGAATTGGGGGATATATCATGGAAATCAATCCCATAATAATACATGATGCTGCGAACAAAGGGGTGAAGGGGAAACCCGAGCCCGCGGACAAAATGAGGGAGGAACACAACCCTCTCATGAGGCGCCGGAGTGGGGACAATCTGTCCCGCCGTGGGAAGGCGGTGGCCGATTTTCTTGGCCAAGTACCCGGCCTCCCGGAGCTTTTTGATATCCTTTTCCTGGACGGTAGAGGCCATCCACTTGCCTCCCGCTCCGGATCCGGACATTTTCGGAGAGCCTTTGTTGGTAGAGAAGATGAGCGCTCGGGTGTTAGGGCTCGAGCGAAAGGGAAGGGACGAGCAGAAGGAGAAGGCGTGGGTGGAAAGGAGGAGGCTTTTCCTCTTTATAGAGGCGATGAAACTTTGCACCTCCCCGCTTGCCTAGTAAAACCTGCTCATTCCCCGCTCACCGTGATTGGTGGAGCGGTTGGGTTACCCACATCCGTATTGATGAGAGTCCCGCAATAAAGGGACGCGATCTGTGCTTCGACAAGACGTGCCAGAGAAACCGCCTCGCAATATGCGCAGTAGCTGGTTAGTAGTAAACGGTTCGAATCATGATCGGACCATGGCGTGTTGTTGCGCTGTGAAGAGTTGTCAGCAGATTAGATTTGTGAGATATCGTTCTCTCTATGGTGGTATGTGGAATTTTGTCTTGCAGAGCCGGACACGATTTAAGTGTTCGAAGATTACTTTGGAGTATTCGGAGATGGAACCCGCCTTGCAATTCCGAAGACAATCTGCGCGCGGACTCATCGTCATTGAAGCCTGGTTCAGGGGCTACTGAGGGAGTCCTGGATAAGGGGGTATCCGTACAGCCGGACTATATACTTTGGCCGGACTGTTGGACTATGAAGATACAAGATTGAAGACTTCGTCCCGTGTCCGGATGGGACTCTCCTTTGCGTGGAAGGCAAGCTTGGCGATCCGGATGATAGATCTCCTTCTCTGTAACCGACTTTGTGTAACCCTAGCCCCCTCCGGTGTCTATATAAACCGGAGGGTTTAGTCCGTAGGACAATAACAATGATACCATAGGCTAGCTTCTAGGGTTTATCCTCTACGATCTCGTGGTAGATCAACTCTTGTAATACTCATATCATCAAGATCAATCAAGCAGGAAGTAGGGTATTACCTCCATCGAGAGGGCCCGAACCTGGGTAAACATCGTGTCCCTAGTCTCCTGTTACCATTAGCCTTAGACGCACAGTTCGGGACCCCCTACCCGAGATCCGCCGGTTTTGACACCGACAACCATCACTTCTCCATAGCTCGTAGGTTCATTGTTGTCTAGCAACATGACCTCCAAGATAGGTTTACGTACCACTCTGAAGTAGTACGTATCCTTGTCAACCTACGAGTTTTGGTAGTGAATTGATCCGAAGTTTCATGATCAATATCATCAGCTTCCACTTCAATTGGTGTAGGCGCCACAAGAACAACTTCCTGTGCCCTGCTACACAGTAGCTGAAGTGACGGTTCAATAACCTCATCAAGTCTCCACCATCCTCCCACTCAAGTCTTTCGAGAGAAACTTTTCCTCGAGAAAGGACCCGATTCTAGAAACAATCCTTTTGCTTCCGGATCTGAGACAGGAGGTATACCCAACTGTTTTTGGGTGTCCTATGAAGATGCATTTATCCGCTTTGGGTTCGGGCTTATCAGCCTGAAGCTTTTCCACATAAGCGTCGCAGCCCCAAACTTTTAAGAAACGACAACTTAGGTTTCTCTAAACCATAGTTCATACGGTGTTGTCCCAGCGGAATTGCGTGGTGCCCTATTTAAAGTGAATGCGGTTGTCTCTAATGCCTAACCCATAAACGATAGTGGTAATTCGATAAGAGACATCATGGTAAGCACCATATACAATAGGGTGCAGTTATGATGTTCGGACACACCATCACACTAAGGTGTTCCAGGCGGTATTAGTTGTGAAACAATTTCCACAATGTCTTAATTCTGTGCCAAACTCGTAACTCAGATATTCATCTCTATGATCATATCATAGACATTTTATCCTCTTATCACGACGATCTTCAACTTCACCCTGAAATTACTTGAACCTTTCAATAATTCAGACTTGTGATTCATCAAGTAAATGTACTCAACATCTACTCAAATCATCTGTGAAGTAAGAACATAACGATATCCACTGCGTGCCTTAGCACTCATTGGACTACACACATCAAAATGTATTACTTCCAACAAGTTGCTTTCTTGTTCCATCTTACTGAAAACGAGGCCTTTCAGTCATCTTGCCCATGTGGTATGATTTGCATGTCTCAAGTGATTCAAAATCAAGTGAGTCCAAATGATCCATCTGTATGGAGTTTCTTCATGCATATATACCAATAGACATGGTTCACATGTCTCAATCTTTTTCAAAAACGAGTGAGTCCAAAGATCCATCAAACATGGAGCTTCTTCATGCGTTTTATACCAATATGACTCAAGTGGCAGTGCCACAAGTATGTGGTACTATCATTACTATCTTATATCTTTTGGCATGAACATGTGTATCACTATGATCGAGATTCAATAAACCGTTCATTTTAGGTGCAAGACCATTGAAGCTATTATTCAAATAAACAGAGTAACCATTATTCTCCTTAAATGAATAACCGTATTGTGGTAAACATAATCCAATCATGTCTATGCTCAACGCAAACACCAAATAACAATTATTTAGGTTTAACACCAATGTCGATGGTAGAGGGAGTATGCGATGCTTGATCACATCAACCTTGGAAACACTTCCAACACATATCGTCATCTCACCTTTAGCTAGTCTCCGTTTATTCAGCAGCTTTTATTTCGAGTTACTAACACTTAGCAACCGAACCAGAATCTAATACCCTGGTGCTACTAGGAGTACTAATAAAGTACACATTAATATAATGTATATCCAATATACTTCTGTCGACCTTGCCAGCCTTCTCATCTACCAAGTATCTAGGGTAGTTCTGCTTCAGTGGCTGTTCCCCTCATTACAGAAGCACTTAGTCTCGGGTTTGGGTTCAACCTTGGGTTTCTTCACTAGAGCAGCAACTGATTTGCCGTTTCATGAAGTATCCCTTTTCCCTTGCCCTTCTTGAAACTAGTGGTTTTACTAACCATCAAAAATTGATGCTCCTACTTGATTTCTACTCTCGCTGTGTCAAACATCGCGAATTGCTCAAGGATCATCATGTCTATCCCTGACATGTTATAGTTCATGACGAAGCTCTAGTAGCTTGGTGGCAGTGACTTTGGAGAACTATCACTATGTCATTGAGCTTTTCTCCCTTAGTTTGCAGGTTAAGAAACTTGTCGGAGGTCTCACACCTCTTGACGCGGGCACGAGCCTGAAATCCCAATTTCAGCTCTTGGAACATCTCATATGTTCCGCGACATTTTAAAATGTCTTCGGTGCCTAAATTCTAAACCGTTTAACATTACGCATTGAACTATCACGTAGTCATCAAAACGTGTATGCCAGATGTTCGCAACATCCACAGACGACGCTCGAGGTTTAGCACACCGAGCGGTGCATTAAGGACATAAGCCTTCTGCGCAGCAATGAGGATAATCCTCAGTTTATGGACCCAGTCCGCATAATTGCTACTATCAACTTTCAACTAAAATTTTCTCTAGGAACATATCTTAAACAGTAGAACTAAAGCGTAAGCTACGACATAATTTGCAAAGACCTTTTGACTATGTTCATGATAATTAAGTTCATCTGGTTATTTAAAGAACTCCCACTTAGATAGACATCCCTCTAGTCATCTAAGTGATACATGATCCGAGTCAACTAGGCCGTGCCCGATCATCACGTGAGACGGACTAGTCATCATCGGTGAACATCTTCATGTTGATCGTATCTACTATACGACTCATGTTCGACCTTTCGGTCTCTTGTGTTCCGAGGCCATGTCTGTACCTGCTAGGCTCGTCAAGTAAACCTAAGTGTTTTGCGTGTGTAAATCTGGCTTACACTCGTTGTATGTGAATGTTAGAATCTATCACACCCGATCATCATGTGGTGCTTCGAAACAACGAACTTTCGCAACGGTGCATAGTTAGGGGGACCACTTTCTTGAAATTTCAATGTGGGATCATCTTATTTATGCTACCGTCGTTCTAAGCAAATAAGATGTAGAAATGACAAACATCACATGCAAATCATAGAGTGACATGATATGGCCAATATCATCTCGCGCCTTTGATCTTCATCTTTGAGGCGCGACATGATCACCTTTGTTACCGGCATGACACCATGATCTCCATCATCATGATCTCCATCATCGTGTCTTTATGAAGTTGTCTCGCCAACTATTACTTATACTACTATGTCTAACGGTTAGCAATAAAGTAAAGTAATTACATGGCGTTTTCAATGACACGCAGGTCATACAATAAATTAAGACAACTCTTATGGCTCCTGCCGGTTGTCATACTCATCGACATGCAAGTTGTGATTCCTATTACAAGAACATGATCAATCTCATACATCACATATATCATTCATCACATTCTTTTGGCCATATCACATCACATAGCATACCCTGCAAAAACAAGTTTCTAACAAGAACGTTTCTTACCTACGCAAAAGCCACAACGGTGATATGCCAATTGCTATTTACCCTTCATAAGGACCCTTTTCATCGAATCCGATCCGACTAAAGTGAGAGAGACTGTCACCCGCTAGCCACCTTATGCAACAAGTGCATGTCAGTCGGTGGAACCTGTCTCACGTAAGCGTACGTGTAAGGTCGGTCCGGGCCGCTTCATCCCACGATGCCGCCAAATCAAGATAAGACTAGTGACGGTAAGCATACTGAACAAACCAACGCCCACAACTACTTGTGTTCTACTTGTGCATAGAATCTACACAATAGACCTAGCTCATGATGCCACTGTTGGGGAACGTAGCACAAATTCAAAATTTTCTACGCATCACCAAGATCAATCTATGGATTAACTAGCAACGAGAGAGGGGGGAGTGCATCTTCATACCCTTGTAGATCGCGATGCGGAAGCGTTGCAAGAACGCGGTCGGTGGAGTCGTACACGAAGCGACTCCGATCTCGGCCGAATCCGATCTAAGCACCGAACAACGGTGCCTCCGCGTTCAACACACGTGCAGCCCGGTGACGTCTCCCGTGCCTTGATCCAGCAAGGAGAGAGGGAGAGGTTGAGGAAGACTCCGTCCAGCAGCAGCACAACGGCGTGGTGGTGATGGAGGAGCGTGGCACTCCAGCAGGGCTTCACCAAGCACTGTGAGAGACGAGGAGCGAGAGGGGTAAGGCTGTGCCAAGAGAGAGGGAGACTCATGTTCTTGGCAGCCCCAAAACCCCCACTATATATAGGAGGAGGGGAGGAGGGCGCGCCTCCTCTACGGTTCCCACCCCTAGGGGGGCCGCAGCCCTAGATGGATGGAGGGGGGCGGCCAAGAGGGGGAGAGAGGGGGACGCGCCCTAGGGTGGGCCTTAGGCCCATCTGCGCCTAGGGTTTCCCCTCTCTCCTCTTTGCTGCGCCTTGTGTTGGAAATATGCCCTAGAGGCAATAATAAAAGTATTATTATTATATTTCCTTGTTCATGATAATTGTCTTTTATTCATGCTATAATTGTATTAACCGGAAATCGCAATACACGTGTGAATACATAGACCACAATATGTCCCTAGTGAGCCTCTAGTTGACTAGCTCGTTGATCAACAGATAGTCATGATTTCTGACTATGGACATTGGATGTCGTTGATAACGGGATCACATCATTAGGAGAATGATGTGATGGACAAGACCCAATCCTAAGCATAGCACAAGATCGTAGTTCGCTTTGCTAGAGCTTTTCCAATGTCAAGTATCTCTTCCTTAGACCATGAGATCGTGTAACTCCGGATACCGTAGGAGTGCTTTGGTGTACCAAACGTCACAACGTAATCGGGTGACTATAAAGGTGCATTACAAGTATCTCCGAAAGTGACTGATGGGTTGACACGGATCGAGAATGGTAGTTGTCACTCCGTCTGACGGATAGGTATCACTGGGCCAACTCGGTAGTGCATCATAAAAAAGAGCTCAAAGTTACCAAGTGTTTGGTCACGGATCATGCATTGCGACATTTAGTAAAGTGACTTGCCGGGTAACGAGATTGAACGAGGTATTGGGATACCGACTATCGAATCTCGCAAGTAAAATACCGATTGACAAAGGGAATTGTATACGGGTTGTTTGAATCCTCGACATCGTGGTTCAACCGATGAAATCATCGAGGAGCATGTGGGAGCCAACATGGGTATCCAGATCCCGCTGTTGGTTATTGCCCGAGAGCCGTCTCGGTCATGTCTACATGTCTCCCGAACCCGTAGGGTCTACACACTTAAGGTTCGGTGACGCTAGGGTTGTATGAATATGAGTATGCAGCAAACCGAATGTTGTTCTGAGTCCCGGATGAGATCCCGGACGTCACGAGGAGTTCCGGAATGGTCCGGAGGTAAAGATTTATATATGGGAAGTCTTATTTTGGTCGCCGGAAAAGTTTCACGTGTTATCGGTATTGTACCGGGAGTGCCGAAAGGGGTCCGAGGGTCCACCAGGGGTCCACCTGCCCCGGGGGGCCACATGGGCTGTAGGTGCGCCTTGGCCTATATGGGCCAAGGGCACCAGCCCCAAGAGGCCCATGCGCCAAGGAGACAAGGGGAGGGGAGAGTCCTAAAAGTGGAAGGCACCTCCTAGGTGCCTTGGGGAGGATGGACTCCTCCCCCCCCCTTGGCCACACCCTTCCTTGGAGGAAGGGGCAAGGCTGCGCGCCCCCCCTCTCCCTTGCCCCTATATAAAGGGAGGGGAGGGAGGGGCAGCCGCACCTCAGAAGCCTTGGCGCCTCCCTTCCCCTGCTACACCTCCTCCTCCTCCCGTAGTTGCTTAGCGAAGCCCTGCCGGAGTTCTGCTGCATCCACCACCACCCCGTCGTGCTGCTGGATCATCATCAACCTCTCCTTCCCCCTTTCTGGATCAAGAAGGAGGAGACGCCATCCGCCTCCGCACGTGTGTTGAACGCGGAGGTGCTGTCCGCTCAGCACTAGGTCATCGGTGATCTGAATCACGGCGAGTACGACTCCATCATCCCCGTTCTATTAAACGCTTCCGCACGCGATCTACAAGTGGTATGTAGATGCAATCACTCTCCCATGACTCGTTGCTTAGATGAACTCATAGATGGATCTTGGTGAAACCGTAGGAAATTTTTTAATTTTCTGCAACGTTCCCCAACAAAGGGCATCATGAGCTAGGTCTATGCGTAGTTCTCTATTGCACGAGTAGAACACAATTTGTTGTGGGCGAGATGTTGTCAACTTTCTTGCCGCTACTAGTATTATCTTGCTTCAGCGGTATTCTGGGATGAAGCGCCCAGACCGACCTTACACGCACGCTTACGTGAGACCTGGTTCCACCGACCGACATGCACTAGTTGCATAAGGTGGCTAGCGGGTGTCCGCTTCTCCCACTTTAGTTGGAGCGGATTCGATGAAAAGGGTCCTTATGAAGGGTAAATAGAAGTTGAAAAATCACGGTGTGGCTTTCACGTAGGTAAGAAAACGTTCTTGCTAGAACCCTATTGCAGCCACGTAAAACTTGCAACAACAATTAGAAGACGCCTAACTTGTTTTTGCAGCAAGTGTTTTGTGATATGATATGGCCAAAGTTGTGATGAATGATGAATGATATATGTGATGTATGAGATCATGTTCTTGTAATAGGAATCACGACTTGCATGTCGATGAGTATGACAACCGGCAGGAGCCATAGGAGTTGTCTTTATTTTTTGTATGACCTGCGTGTCATTGAAGAACGCCATGTAAATTACTTTACTTTATTGCTAAACGCGTTAGCCATAGAAGTAGAAGTAGTCGTTGGCGTGACAACTTCATGAAGACACGATGATGGAGATCATGATGATGGAGATCATGGTGTCATGCCGGTGACAGGATGATCATGGAGCCCCAAGATGGAGATCAAAGGAGCTATGTGATATTGGCCATATCATGTCACTACTATATATAATTGCATGTGATGTTTATTATGTTTATGCATCTTGTTTACTTAGAACGACGGTAGTAAATAAGATGATCCCTCATAACAATTTCAAGAAAGTGTTCTCCCTAACTATGCACCGCTATAAAGTTCGCTGCTTCAAGCACCACGTGATGATCGGGTGTGATAGATCCTTACGTTCACATACAACGGGTGTAAGACAGTTTTACACATGCAATACACTTAGGTTAACTTGACGAGCCTAGCATGTACATACATGGGCTCGGAACACAAGAGACCGAAAGGTCGAACATGAGTCGTATGGAAGATACGATCAACATGGAGATGTTCACCGACGATGACTAGTCCGTCTCACGTGATGATCGGACACGGCCTAGTCGACTCGGATCATGTATCACTTAGATGACTAGAGGGATGTCAAATCTGAGTGGGAGTTCCTTAAATAATTTGATTAGATGAACTTTATTATCATGAACAATAGTCTAAAAATCTTTGCAAAATGTCTTGTAGATCAAATGGCCAACGCTCATGTCACCATGAACTTCAACGCGTTCCTAGAGAAAACCAAGCTGAAAGATGATGGCAGCAACTATTCGGACTTGGTCCGGAACCTGAGGATTATCCTCATAGCTGCCAAGAAACAATATGTCCTAGAAGCACCGCTAGGTGAAGCACCCATCCTGCAGAACCAAGACGTTATGAACGCTTGGCAGTCTCGTCTGATGATTACTCCCTCGCTCAAGGCAGCATGCTTTACAGCTTAGAACCGGGCTCCAAAAGCGCTTTTGAGCGACACGGAGCATATGAGATGTTCGAGGAGCTGAAACTAGTTTTCCGAGCTCATGCCCGGTCGAGATACGTAAGTCTCCGACAAGTTCTACAGTTGTAAGATGGAGGAAAATAGTTCACAAGGAGCACATACTCAAAATGTCTGGTTGCACAACCGCCTGTCCCAGCTGGACATTAACCTCCCGGACGAGGCGGTCATTGACAGAATCCTTCAGTCGCTCCCACCAAGCTACAAGAGCTTCGTGATGAACTACAATATGCAGGGGATGGTGAAAACTATTCCTGAAGTATTTTCAATGCTGAAGTCAGCAGAGGTAGAAATCAAGAAGGAGCATCAAGTGTTGATGGTCAATAAAACCACTAAGTTTAAGAAGGGCAAGGGAAAGAAGAACTTCAAGAAGGACGGCAAGGATGTTGCCGCGCCCGGTAAGCCAGTTGCCGGGAAGAAGTCAAAGAATGGACCCAAGCCTGAGTGCTTTCATTGCAAAGGGAAGGGTCACTGGAAGCGGAACTGCCCCAAATACTTAGCAGACAAGAAGGCCGGCAACACTAAAGGTATATTTGATATACATGTAATTGATGTGTACCTTACCAGTACTCGTAGTAACTCCCGGTATTTGATACCGTGCCGTTGCTCATATATGTAACTCACAAGAGGAGCTGCGGAATAAACGGAGACCGCCGAAGGACGAGGTGACGATGCGCGTCGGGAATGGTTCCAAGGTCGATGTGATCGCCGCCGCACGCTACCTCTACATTTACCTACGGGATTAGTTTTAAACCTCAATAATTGTTATTTAGTGCCAAGTTTGAGCATGAACATTGTATCAGGATCTCGTTTAATATGAGATGGCTACTCATTTAAATCCGAGAATAATGGTTGTTCTATTTATATGAGAGAAATGTTTTATGGTCATGCTCCGATGGTCAATGGTTTATTCTTAATGAATCTCGAACGTAATGTTACACATGTTCATAGTGTGAATACCAAAAGATGTAAAGTTGATAACGATAGTCCCACATACTTGTGGCACTGCCGCCTTGGTCACATTGGTGTCAAGCGCATGAAGAAGCTCCATGCTGATGGACTTTTAGAGTCTCTCGATTATGAATCATTTGACACATGCGAACCATGCCTCATAGGCAAGATGACCAAGACTCCATTCTCTGGAACAATGGAGCGAGCACCCAACTTATTGGAAATCATACATACCGATGTGTGCGGGCCAATGAGCGTTGAGGCTCGCGGAGGATATCGTTATGTTCTCACTCTCACTGATGACTTGAGTAGATATGGGTATGTCTACTTGATGAAACACAAGTCTGAGACCTTTGAAAAGTTCAAGGAATTTCAGAATGAAGTAGAGAATCAACGTGACCGAAAGATAAAATTCTTGCGATCAGATCGTGGAGGAGAATATTTAAGTCACAAATTTTGTACACACTTAAGGAAATGTGGAATCGATTCACAACTCACGCCGCCTGGAACACCTCAGCGTAACGGTGTGTCCGAACGTCATAATCGCACTCTATTGGATATGGTGCGATCTATGATGTCTCTTACTGATTTACCGCTATCATTTTGGGGATACGCTCTAGAGACAGCTACATTCACTTTAATTAGGGCACCGTCTAAATCCGTTGAGACGACACCGTATGAATTATGGTTTGGGAAGAAACCTAAGCTGTCGTTTCTAAAAGTTTGGGGATGCGATGCTTATGTCAAGAAACTTCAACCTGAAAAGCTCGAACCCAAGTCGGAAAATGCGTCTTCATAGGATACCCTAAGGAAACCATTGGGTATACCTTCTACCTTAGATTCAAGGCAAGATCTTTGTTGCCAAGAACGGATCCTTTCTGGAAAAGAGTTTCTCTCGAAAGGAGTAAGTGGGAGGAAAGTAGAACTCGATGAAGTACTACCTCTTGAACCGGAAAGTAGTGCAGCTCAGAAAATGTTCCTGTGGTGCCTACACCGATCGGAGAGGAAATTAATGATGATGATCAAGGTACTTCAGATCAAGTTGCTACTGAACTTCAGGGTCCACTAGGACACGCTCCGCACTGCAGTGGTACGGCAACCCTGTCCTAGAAATCATGTTGTTAGACAACGGTGAACCTTCCAACTATGAAGAAGCGATGGCGGGCCCAGATTCCAACAAATGGCTTGAAGCCATGCAATCCGAGATAGGATACATGTATGAAAACAAAGTATGGACTTTGACAGACTTGCCCGATGATCGGCGAGCGATAGAAAACAAATGGATCTTTAAAAAGAAGACGGACGCGGATGGTAATGTTACCATCTATAAAGCTCGACTTGTCGCTAAGGGTTATCGACAAGTTCAAGGGATTGACTACGCTGAGACTTTCTCTCCGTAGCGAAGCTGAAGTCCGTCTCAATCATGTTAGCAATTGCCGCATACTATGATTATGAGATATGGCAGATGGACGTCAAAACGGCATTCCTTAACGGTTACCTTAAGGAAGAGCTGTATATGATGCAGCCGGAAGGTTTTGTCGATCCCAAGAATGCTAACAAGGTATGCAAGCTCCAGCGATCCATTTATGGGCTGGTGCAAGCATCTCGGAGTTGGAACATTCGCTTTGATGAGATGATCAAAGCGTTCGGGTTTATGCAGACTTATGGAGAAGCCTGCGTTTACAAGAAAGTGAATGGGAGCTCTGTAGCATTTCTCATATTATATGTAGATGACATACTTTTGATGGGAAATGATATAGAACTTTTGGACAACATTAAGGCCTACTTGAATAAGAGTTTTTCAATGAAGGACCTTGGAGAAGCTGCTTACATATTAGGCATCAAAATCTATAGGGATAGATCGAGACGCCTCATAGGTCTTTCACAAAGCACATACCTTGATAAGATTTTGAAGAAGTTCAAAATGGATCAGTCCAAGAAAGGGTTCTTGCCTGTTTTGCAAGGTGTGACATTGAGCTCAGCTCAATGCCCGACCACGACAAAAGATAAAGAAGAGATGAGTGTCATCCCCTATGCCTCAGCCATAGGATCTATTATGTATGCCATGCTGTCTACCAGACCTGATGTAAACCTTGCCGTAAGTTTGGTAGGAAGGTACCAAAGTAATCCCGCAAGGAACACCGGACAGCGGTCAAGAATATCCTCAAGTACCTGAAAATGAGAAAGGACATGTTTCTCGTTTATGGAGGTGACGAAGAGCTCGTCAGAAGGGTTTCGTCGACGCTAGCTTCGACACAGATCTGGATGACTCAAAGTCACAACCCGGATACGTGTATATGTTGAATGGTGGAGCAGTAAGCTAGTGCAGCTGCAAGCAGAGCGTCGTGGCGGGATCTACATGTGAAGGGGAGTACATGGCAGCCTCGGAGGCAGCACATGAAGCAATTTGGGTGAAGGAGTTCATCACCGACCTAGGAGTCATACCCAATGCGCTTCGGAGCCGATCAAACTCTTATGTGACAACACCGGAGCTATTGCACTTGCCAAGGAGCCCAGGTTTCACAAGAAGACCAGGCACATCAAGCGCCGCTTCAACTCCATTCGTGAAAATGTTCAAGATGGGGACATAGAAATTTGCAAAGTGCATACGGATCTGAATGTCGCAGATCCGCTGACTAAACCTCTTCCATGAAAGCAAAACATGATCAACACCGTAACTCTATGGGTGTGCGATTCATCACAATGTAACTAGATTATTGACTCTAGTGCAAGTGGGAGACTGTTGGAAATATGCCCTAGAGGCAATAATAAAAGTATTATTATTATATTTCCTTGTTCATGATAATTGTCTTTTATTCATGCTATAATTGTATTAACCGGAAATCGCAATACACGTGTGAATACATAGACCACAATATGTCCCTAGTGAGCCTCTAGTTGACTAGCTCGTTGATCAACAGATAGTCATGATTTCCTGACTATGGACATTGGATGTCGTTGATAACGGGATCACATCATTAGGAGAATGATGTGATGGACAAGACCCAGTCCTAAGCATAGCACAAGATCGTGTAGTTCGTTTTGCTAGAGCTTTTCCAATGTCAAGTATCTCTTCCTTAGACCATGAGATCGTGTAACTCCCGGATACCGTGGGAGTGCTTTGGGTGTACCAAACGTCACAACGTAATCGGGTGACTATAAAGGTGCATTACAAGTATTTCCGAAAGTGTCATTGGGTTGACACGGATCGAGACTGGGATTTGTCACTCCGTATGACGGAGAGGTATCACTGGGCCCACTCGGTAGTGCATCATCATAATGAGCTCAAAGTGACCAAGTGTTTGGTCAAGGGATCATGCATTGCGGTACGAGTAAAGTGACTTGCCGGTAACAAGATTGAACGAGGTATTGGGATACCGATGATCGAATCTCGGGCAAGTAAAATACCGATTGACAAAGGGAATTGTATACGGGGTTGTTTGAATCCTCGACATCGTGGTTCAACCGATGAGATCATCGAGGAGCATGTAGGAGCCCACATGGGTATCCAGATCCCGCTGTTGGTTATTGCCCGAGAGCCGTCTCGGTCATGTCTACATGTCTCCCGAACCCGTAGGGTCTACACACTTAAGGTTCGGTGATGCTATGGTTGTATGAATATGAGTATGCAGCAAACCGAATGTTGTTCGGAATCCCGGATGAGATCCCGGACGTCACGAGGAGTTCCGGAATGGTCCGGAGGTAAAGATTTATATATGGGAAGTCTTATTTTGGTCACCGGAAAAGTTTCGCGCGTTATCGGTATTGTACCGGGAGTGCTGAAAGGGGTCCGGGGGTCCACCGGGGGGGTCCACCTGCCCTGGGGGCCACATGGGCTGTAGGGGGTGCACCTTGGCCTATATGGGCCAAGGGCACCAGCCCCAAGAGGCCCATGCGCCTAGAGATTAAGGAGAGGGGAGAGTCCTAAGAGGGGAAGGCACCTCCGAGGTGCCTTGGGGAGGATGGACTCCTTCCCCCCTCTTGGCCGCACCCTTCCTTGGAGGAAGGGGCAAGGCTGCGCCCTCCCCCCCTCTCTTGCACCTATATAAAGGGAGGAGAGGGAGGGGTGGCTGCACTCAAGCTTGGCGCCTCCTCCCTGCAACACCTCCTCCTCCTCCCGTAGTTGCTTAGCGAAGCCCTGCCGAGTTCTCACTGCATCCACCACCACGCCGTCGTGCTGCTGGATCATCATCAACCTCTCCTTCCCCCTTGCTGGATCAAGAAGGAGGATACGTCATCCGCTCCGTACGTGTGTTGAACGCGGAGGTGCTGTCCGTTCAGCACTAGGTCATCGATGATCTGAATCACGGAGAGTACGACTCCATCATCCCCGTTCCATTGAACGCTTCCGCACGCGATCTACAAGTGGTATGTAGATTCAATCACTCTCCCATGACTCGTTGCTTAGATGAACTCATAGATGGATCTTGGTGAAACCGTAGGAAAAATTTTAATTTTCTGCAACGTTCCCCAACAGTGGCATCATGAGCTAGGTCTATGCGTAGTTCTCTATTGCACGAGTAGAACACAATTTGTTGTGGGCGTAGATGTTGTCAACTTTCTTGGCGCTACTAGTCTTATCTTGCTTCAGCGGTATTGTGGGATGAAGCGGCCCGGACCGACCTTACACGTAAGCTTACGTGAGACTGCTCCACCGACTGACATGCACTAGTTGCATAAGGTGGCTAGCGGGTGTCTGTCTCTCCCACTTTAGTTGGAGCGGATTCGATGAAAAGGGTCCTTATGAAGGGTAAATAGAAGTTGACAAATCACGTTGTGACATGCACTAGTTCCATTGAACGCTTCCGCACGCGATCTACAAGTGGTATGTAGATGCAATCACTCTCCCATGACTCGTTGCTTAGATGAACTCATAGATGGGTCTTGGTGAAACCGTAGGAAAATTTTTAATTTTTGCAACGTTCCCCTACACCTTGGGCCTTGGTGGGAGGCGCACCAGCCCACTCAGGGGCTGGTCCCTTCCCACTCTTGGCCCGTGCAAGCCTCCGGGGCTGGTGGCCCCTCCTGGTGGATCCCCGGAACCCTTCCGGTGGTCCCAGTACATTACCGGTGACACCCGTAATACTTCCGGTGACCAAAATCTCACTTCCTATATATTATTCTTTACCTCCGGACCATTCCGGAACTCCTCGTGACGTCCGGGATCTCATCCGGGACTCCGAACAACATTCGGAAAGAACATACAAAACTTCTCTATAACCCTAGCGTCATCGAACCTTAAGTGTGTAGACCCTACGGGTTCGGGAATCATGCAGACATGACCGAGACAACTCTCTGGCCAATAACCAACAGTGGGATCTGGATACCCATGTTGGCTCCCACATGTTCCACGATGATCTCATCGGATGAACCACGATGTCAAGGATTCAAGCAATCCCGTATACAATTCCCTTTGTCAATCGGTACGTTACTTGCCCGAGGTTCGATTGTCGGTATCCCAATACCCCGTTCAATCTCGTTACCAGCAAGTCACTTTACTCGTTTCGTAATGCATGATCCCGTGACTAACTACTTAGTAACATTGAGCTCATTATGATGATGCATTACCGAGTGGGCCCAGAGATACCTCTCCGTCATACGGAGTGACAAATCCCGCCTCGATTAGGTACAACCCAACAACACTTTCGGAGATACCTGTAGTGCACCTTTATAGCCACCCAGCTACGCCAGACGCTTTGGTACACACAAAGCATTCCTACGGTATCCGGGAGTTGCACAATCTCATGGTCTAAGGAAATGATACTTGACATTATAAAAGCTCATAGAAAACGAACTACACGATCTTGTGCTATGCCTAGGATTGGGTCTTGTCCATCACATCATTCTCCTAATGATGTGATCCCGTTATCAATGACATCTAATGTCCATGGTCAGGAACCATAACCATCTATTGATCAA
This sequence comes from Aegilops bicornis, assembly GCA_021605145.1. NCBI lineage: Eukaryota > Viridiplantae > Streptophyta > Magnoliopsida > Poales > Poaceae > Aegilops > Aegilops bicornis. The sequence continues at coordinate 801,804,730 of CM038673.1, forward strand.
CGAGCTAGTCAACTAGAGGCTCACTAGGGACATGTTGTGGTCTATGTATTCACACATGTATTACGGTTTCCAGTTAATACAATTATAGCCTGAACAATAGACAATTATCATGAACAAGGAAATACAATAATAACCATTTTATTATTGCATCTAGGGCATATTTCCAACACTAGAGTTGCAAGCTCACGCTTGACTCACAATTAGAGCTATAGTTTTTTCATCAAAGTTGCAAACCTAGCCTTGACTCACAACTGTGCCTGTGTTTTTTCTTTCATGAAGGAAATATGCCCTAGAGGCAATACTAAAGTTGTTATTTTATATTTCCTCATACAATGATAAATGTTTATTATTCATGCTAGAATTGCATTAACCAGAAACTTGATACATGTGTGAATACATAGACAAAACACTGTGTCCCTAGTAAGCCTCTACTAGACTACCCGTTTATCAAAGATGGCTAAGTTTCCTAACCATGGATATGTGTTGTCATTTGATGAACGGATCACATCATTAGGAGAATCATGTGATGGACAAGACCCATCCGTTAGCTTAGCATAATGATCGTTCAGTTTTAATGCTATTGCTTTCTTCCTGTCAAATACATATTCCTTTGACTATGAGATTGTGCAACTCCCGGATACCAGAGGAATGCCTTGTGTGGTATCAAACGTCACAATGTAACTGGGTGGTTATAAAGATGCTCTACAGGTATCTCCGAAGGTGTTTGTTGGGCTGGCATAGATCGAGATTATGATTTGTCACTCCGAGTATCGGAGAGGTATCTCTGGGCCCTCTCGGTAATACACATCGTAAGACGCCTTGCAAGCAAAGTGAATAATGAGTTAGTTGTAGGATGATGTATTACGGAACGAGTAAAGAGACTTGCCGATAACGATATTGAACTAGGTATGAAGATACCGACGATCGAATCTCGGGTAAGTGACATACAGATAGACAAAGGGAATTACGTATGTTGTCATAAGGTTCGACCGATAAAGATCTTCGTCGAATATGTAGGAGCCAATATGGACATCCAGGTCCCGCTATTGGTTATTGACCGGAGAGGTGTCTCGGTCATGTCTACATAGTTCTCGAACCCGTAGGGTCTGCATGCTTAACGTTTGTTGATGATATAGTATTATATGAGTTATGTATGTTGGTGACCACATGTTGTTCGGAGTCCCGGATGAGATCACAGACATGACGAGGAGCTGCGGAATGGTCCGAAGGTAAAGATTAATATATTGGATAATATGGTTAGGCCAAGGGGTCAGGCCCACGGGGCTATAGGTCGGTGCAAAAGAAAGTTTTGCGGAGCTTAGAGGCCAAACGCCGGAGACCTTGGCGTCTGGCCTTGGGCCAGATGCCGATGCCCATGGCATCTGGGCCAGACGCCAAGGATTGTGGCGTTTGGTCCTGGAGTCCGACTGGAACTCTTGCCTTTCGGGAAAAACAAAGTTTGAGGAGGCTTTTGCTCCAAGTTTCGATCCTAGGGCTCAACATATAAATAGAGGGGCAGGGCTAGCACCAAAGACACGTCAAGATTCACCAAGCCGTGTGCCGCCAACCCCGTCCCCTCTAGTTTATCCTCCATCATAGTTTCTGTAGTGCTTAGGCGAAGCCCTGCGGAGGTTGTTCTTCACCAACACCATCACCACGCCGTCGTGCTGCCGGAACTCATCTACTACTTCGCTCTACTTGCTGGATCAAGAAGGCGAGGACGTCATCGAGCTGAACGTGTGCTGATCGCGGAGGTGCCGTACGTTCTGTACTTGATTGGAACGGATCGTGAAGGTGTACGACTACATCAACCGTGTTGATAAACGCTTCCGCTTAGCGATCTTCAAGGGTATCAAGATGCTCTCCCCCTCTTGTTGTTGTGCATCTTCTAGATAGATCTTGCGTGAGCATAGGAATTTTTGAAATTGCATGCTACGTTCCCCAACATTTCATCCCAGCTGCAAGTCCACCATTGACTCGCAACTAAGACTCTAGTTTCTTCTATTCTAGTTGCAAGTCGACCCTTGACAAGCAATTGGGCTCGTAGTTTCGTAGTTGTCCCAGTTGCAAGTCCACCTTCGACTCGCAGCTAGGCTCATAGTTCTCCCAGTTGCAACCCCACCCTTGACTTGCAACTAGACCTATGTATTGTCTTTCATCCCAGTTGCAAGTCCACCATTGACTCACAACTAGGACTATAGTTTGTTTCATCCCAGTTGCAAGTCGACCCTTGACATACAACTGGGCTCGTAGTTTCGTAGTTGTCCCAGTTGCAAGTACACTTTCAACTCACAACTAGGCTCATAGTTCTCGCAGTTGCAAACCCACCCTTGACTCGTACCTAGGCATGTGTTTTGTTTTTCATCTCATTTGCAAGTCCATCCTTGACTTGCAACTAGGGATCGTATGTTGTTTCATCCTAGTTGCAAGTCGACCATTGACTCGCAACTGGGCTCATTATTTTGTAGTTGTCTTAATTGCAAATCCATCTCAACTCGCAACTGTTGTTCCAATTGCAAGTCCACCCTCGACTATCAACTGAAGCCTAAGTTTGTTGTTGTCCCAGTTGCAAGTCCACTCTCAACTCGCAACTAAGATGTTTTTTGTTTTTTTCTCATTTGCAAGCCCACCCTCAACTTGCAACTCGTATCATTGTTTTATATACTTGTCCTAGTTACAAGTTCACCCTTAACTCGCAACTAGGAACGTAGTTTGTTTTATCCCAGTTGCAAGCCCAGCCTTGACTCTCAACTGGGCATGTGTTTTTGCCTTTCATCCTAGTTGCAAATCCATACTTGACTCACAAGTGGAATCATAGTTTGTTTTACTTCAGTTCCTAGTCGACCATTGACTCGTAACTGGTCTCATAGTTTGTAGTTATTCTAGTTGTAAGTCCATCCTCAACTTGTAACTCAACTCATAGTTCTCCCAGTTGCAAGCCCACCCTTTGACTCGCAACTACACTTGTGCTTTGTTATGAACACACAACTTGCCCCGACCCTTATCTAGTTTCACGTCCAAGCTCAACATGTAAACTCACCCAACCCAGTTGCATGTCCAAGCAAAACATGCAACTCATGCCCGACATAGTTGCATGTCCACTCTCGGCACGCAACTCGTTCCCGACCCAGTACCCCTATATAGTTGTATTTTTTTTACAAATACATCTTCACTTTTGTAATACACATTATATATTTTTTCTATATACTCAAGAACATTTTTTAACACACAATGATTTTTTTAAATATGTGATGAATAATTTTTCAAATACAAGCCCGAGCATTTTTTAGAATACATGGTAAGCATTTTCAAATTCATACTGATCATTTTTCTAAATAGAATGAAACTTTTTAAAAAATTGTGCAAACATTTTTTACATTGCAATAAAAAATTCTAGAAAATGTCATGATTTTTTTGAAATGCGCGAAGTTTCCTTAAAAATGTATTCACGGCCATTTCCTTGAATGTTACGATTTTTTCCCATTATGTAATACATTTTTTCAAACATGACAAACATTATTTTGAAATGCATGAAATTTTCAAAATGTCAAAAATTTATAAAATTATGCAAAAATATATATTGAAAATTTATTAAATGAAAATAAAATAAAATTTTCGTTTTTCAAAAAATGTCGACACTCTAAAAATTGTTCAGGGATTTTCAAATTTTGTGCTTATTTAAAAAAAACAGAATTATAAAGTTTATTCACATTTGAAAATACATTTCGAAAAATTAAAAAAAAATTGTGTTTTCAAAAATATGGGATATTTTAAAAAATACAATATGTAAGAAAAAGTTTCAAAAAAATTGAAACATATTTTCAAATCTGCACGCTGTGGTATGTTCTTATACATTTCTGGTTTGCTGATTGTCATCAATAGCTGTTGGTTGGAGCGGTAGTAGTTGTTATTTCCCAATATGTGGTTCTGAGATCAAATCGTATGTAGCACTAGCACACTACGTTACAGGCAATTTCATTTTTTGATGCTGCGAGGTGGCAACTTTAATTGTTAACACATGACAACTTTGTTCCAGTTCGATTTTTTGTCAAAACATTGCCATGTTTGTCCACAACACCTTGACTAAAGTTGCCATGAAAAGAGTTCGGATTAGCATTGCTTAAAAATCGAACTTCGGGATTTATCTATTCCGAAAAAAAGAGACTTAGAATCTCACATTTAAATGTTATATAGTCACACTAATAAAAATAGAGAGGACACATGCAACCCTAAGAATTATTCATAGACTGAACAATACAGAATTAATGAAATAGACGAAAACAATCTCATAGGCCGGGATATAGAACCTTAAGAGAAGTAGCTATAGCTCTAGTATTAGACCATCTCCAATAGGTTGCTTCTTCACGTAGGGCTTATTGGTGTGTAGATTTGCAGCTCTTTTCCATGCTTCCAGTATTGTATTAGGAGCAGAATGGTGGAGTATCACCTCGTTGAGATTTTTAAGAAATGATATACCCTTGACTCCAACCTTTTCTTCTATTCCCACCCGGGACTCTTTCATCTGAACATGAGGACAGTGTGGACAATGCTGCGCATGAGGGTCAAGATCCTCCATTCCATCTTCTTCTATTCTGGGCATCAGTTCGAACCTTTTCTGTTTCTTTTGGTAGTTAGCCCCATCCGTCTCAGGAGGAGGAGATTCTGGACAGAGCAGCAGAAGAGAGGCAAGATGTTTCATGCCGCCATTTTCGGTGCTGATACGCGGATGTTTCTTGGCTTGGAAGCACAGCCAAATAAGGCTGTTGAATCCGCTAGCCTCAACGTGGAAGTTGCCGTCCCACAGTTGAGGTTCCTTCTCGCCGAGCTTGAGATGCACCAAGCAAGGCAATCTTTGCAATGCTTCTGCCAGTTCTTGGATGCTGCGTCCAGCTGAGAAGAGGTGCAATTTGTTGAGATTACGTACCTGATCTAACACGGCATTGTCCGGCAGAGTACCTGATCCTCGCCGTAGTTTTAGGGATGTGATAGTGCTGGCAGGCCGTAGAAGACCCAGAAAGCCATTGGAGACACCATTCGAGTCAATGGACAGAGACTCGAGACCGATGCAGCGCTTCTGAAGAAGCTGGAGTATCCGGCCCACAGAAGCCGGATCTGCTGAATCTGGCGCACCGACAGACGACTGTCCGGCACCACAAGGGAACTTCTTTCTCTTTCCGAGTTGGTTGGGAGCTTGGCCATCTTGAGTGTTCTTCCACCATAGTTTGACATTCTTGAGCATTCTTGCGTGTTCTATGACGAGCAACACATCATGCCTCCTTGCCCCATTCATAAGAGCTCCAGAGAGAGTGTGCAGTTTACTTTCCCTCGACAAGAACTTCACAAGGCGAAACTTTACCCCACTGTCAGTTAACTTTTGCAGCTCGAACTTGCCAAACAGGTAGGCTAAACCTGGCAACATGATGACTTCCATGGCCAAACTTTGCACCCTGGTCTCTCGAATGTCAAGTGTCTGTAAATGCTTCAAATTGCCTACATCCTTGGGAAGCTTGGCGACGTCAGTTCTCCTGAGGCCGAGATAGTTGAGAAGCACCAGTCCACATATATCATCAAGAAGGCCATTGTCAAGCCCAGTGCAACCTTCCAGATCTACCACTCGCAGAACGCTGCAATCCTTGAAATACCCTGGTGCCCGTTTAACAAGGTTACGTTTCAAGATCGTTAACGACCTGACGGTTGACAGATCAATATCACTTGGAATTGGAACTCCACTGCTTCCATCTTCGGTGCTGGACTGGACGGTGACCAGTCGGCGGACACGACCACCTTTGTTCCGTATGGTCCAGTGCTCGTCAATCAGACTGACGAAATTCTTAGACAAGGACATCTCCATGCTAAACTCCAGAATTATACTCTGGAGTTTACACCTCTGAACATCCTTGTCAACAAGTACTCTCTCTCTCTCAATCATACTCTGGTTGATCAACTCCTCCAAGCACCTGCTGGTGAAACCCAATGCTTCAGCTATTCCTCTGTCGACATCTTTGTCAACTAACTCTTCAGCTACCAATCTTCTGGCTAGACTTGCGATGTTTATCGGGTGACCCCTGGGGAACATGCTTGCATAAAGCAGGCAGTTCTTGTGACTGTAGTCTTGCAGGTTGTCATAACACCGGAAAAGTGCTCTTCTAATCTCTGCGAAGTAAAAGTAGGTTCCATCACCTGCCAGGAAATCACCAAGTGTTCTGCCCACATGTTCACATTTGGACTCCAATTGTTCTGCCCCCTTCAAATATTTACCTACGCTAGCCAGCGCCAGTGGTAAGCCATCACATTTAACCAGGATGCTTTCTGAGGAATGGGCCACGGCATTTGAAGGTTCCTGTGGAGGCCGAAGAGCTTTTGACCATAATAGCTTTTCTGAACTAGGTCGGTCAAGATATTGCATTTTGTACACATAACTGCCAGAACTGCAAGCTCTGGCGATAGAGTGAACATTTGTTGTCACAAGTATTCTGCTACCCATGTAATTTTCAGGGAGCACAGCTTCTATCTCGTCCCATACTTCTTTCTGTTGTACATCATCAATACAGACCAGATACCTGAAGCATATTTAAGACACAGTTTTAGGACAATATGCGTACGGAAGTAGTTGTGGAATGAATAAAAGGGCCCCCCTTAGCTGGCGAACGTTTGGCAGGAGAACGATTTCTTTGGCATTTTTAGTTGTGAGGGGGTAGAATTTTCTTCAGGGCAACATGAAAGTTTCTGTCAGAAAAGACTATTTTCGTTTAAAACTGCCATTGTTTGATCTCGTCTTAGAACTAAAACTGCCATCAAAAGGGTTCGTTTGCCACCCCTCTCTCCCAACGAACGGTCGCCAGATAGGATTTCCGACAAAAAAATTATGCTATCTTCCAGAATTCACTCCGAAACGACTCATTATTCAGGCCTCGGACTGTGGACTCCTAACTCACACGATCGCTAATGATATGCCTTGCCCCATCCTTCAGTATGCGGATGACACGCTAATTGTCCTCCCCCAAGACGCCTCTCAGCTTCGGACTCTCAAATGTATCCTGCTCCAATTCTTTGAGGCTACTGGTCTAAAATTCAATTTCCACGAAAGCACCTTTGCCCTGATCCACGTCGACCCCGATCTCTCGGCTAGCCTTGCCGCAACCCTGGGCTGCCCAGTTGCAACTTTCCCCCAATCTTACTTGGGCTTGCCTTTATCTACACACAAACTAAACCTGCCTGACTTCTTCTTCATCATTGACAAGGTCGACCGCCGTCTTGCTGGTTGGAGGGGCCTTTTGCTCTCTTTGGCCGGAAGGGCTATCCTGGTCTGCTCTGTTTTACGCGCCCTGCCAATGTATGCCATGAGTGTCCTTCTTCTTCCTGCTGGAACCATTCAAGAAATCGAGAAACGCTGTAGGGCCTTGTTTTGGTCTGGACAGGAAACGACCTCGGGCGGCAACTGCAAGGTCGCTTGGGACCTAGCTTGTGCTCCCTTCGCCAACGGGGGCCTTGGTTTTCTTTCTCTACCGCACATGAACCTGTGTCTTTTACTCAAACACATTTCCAAGATGCACGAAGAGCAAACCTTGGGAGAGACTCGATACATGGTCTCCAAATATGGCTGGTCGACTGCTAACGATGTGGGCATGTCGTACAACCAGCATACCCCGATTTGGAAGGACATCATGAAAGGCCGCGCCCTCTTCCGTGACACCACCAGGGTCAGCATCGGAAATGGAGCCACTACCTCTTTTTGGCTCGACCTATGGCTACCTTACTCATCCCAAACCCTAGCCCAACAATTCCCGGCCCTGTTTTCGCACTCCAACCGAGTCCACACTTCAGTGACACGCGCTATGGCCTCGAACAACCTAACCTTGGACCTAACACCTAGGCTGTCTCACGCAGCCGAATGCGAACTGCTTGAACTACGCACTATTTTGGCCACGGTAAACTTGAATATGTAGGTAGCTGACAGGAGAACTAAAAGGGATGCTGGGGAACCTTTCACCACTAAGCTAGCATACCACGCGGTTTGGAGGACAAAGCCTACAGACACGCTCGCCCCGGACATCTGGCGAAACTACGCCGCAAATAAATGCCGAATCTTCCTCTGGCTTGCCCGCAAGGAACGCCTCTTCATGAATGAACGACATTTCAGACGGGGCATTGCCACTTCTGCCGCATGCCCCTTCTGCGACCACTGCGAATCCATCGACCATCTCCTATTCGGCTGTCAGCACCTGGCTCCACTTTGGGTGCAGCTGGACAGCCTCTGTCCGGATCCACCGCAGGGGCTGCTTCAAGCATGGGAGGGTGAATGGCACAACAGAACAAGATCAACGGTTATGCTGGCCGTTCTCTGGAATATCTGGAAAAGACGGAACACCAAGGTTTTTCGGTGGGCTTCATGATGTTGCATGCTCCGCTGCGGATGATCTTAAACTCTGATCCACCGTTGTAATAATATTCACAAGCAAATTAGGCTCCGGGACTGGGGCTCCATGTTGTTCCACCTTGCCGGGAGAATATAGCCTTGCGTTACATGTATTTTTGTTTTTCCACTTTTTCCTTCCTCTAAAGCCCATGTAATCTCTCTTCTCCCTGAGAGATCTGCAACACCCGACGATTGGCAATAAAGGTTCAGGCAGGCGTAAGCCAGCTGTTGACGCGTAAAAAAAAACTCCGAAATCTTAATTTGTCTAATACTCCTTGGGAGAGTAATTGACTAGGCTATCGCCTGTCCCAATGGAAGCCTTGTTGGTGCCACCTCTCCTTGCAGCGCCGCTCTTCTTTTTCCTCTTCTCACACAACTTTCTCCTCTCTCTTTCATGGTTTCTCACAAGAACGCTCTGATGAACACAAGGACACACAAACACCAGGGGAAGACTCAACACACACACGCATATGCCAAGAAGAGCACACAAGCTTTGCCCAGAGGCACTCTTACTTGGCAGCCACAAACACTACATTGTTTTCCCAGCCCTCTCGGCCTTAATTTTTCTCATTAACTCAATGCAACACACTTATATACAAGGAGTTGGCCTCACGCACGTACTAACTAGCCGGCAGGTTCGGCCACTAACTCCATGTACCGCAGGCCCAGGTAACTACCCTGGAATCCCTCCAGCCAGCTAACAACTTATCCATGCAGCCACTAACGAACCCGTGCATGCATTTAACTCGACTAAACACAATACTGTTGTAGCTTGCAGCACATACACGGACACATCTCTATGTGTGCACAGCCGCAGCTACTACTACCTCCATGACTTAAAGCAAAACAAATTACCCACCTATACAACAAGGTTAACTCTATCAAGCCTAGCTCATAAACCATTCCAGCAAGGCCCCTGCTTAGGTCCCTATTAACTAGCGGTGGTCATACTAGCCAAGAACTGATGTACTGAACCGAAAGAATCCGGATCGAACTTGTAAAAACCAACGGTGAAAATATTAGTCCCTAATTCATTTCTCAAATCTTAGGAACATAGAGGGTGTTTTATCTATTCTCGCACACGCTCTTGCCACGTGTTTGGTTAAAAAAATCGTTGCGGTTTCAAATTATTGTGCTTTCTGAAACGGTATCCGGCGTTCGCATGATCTAAAACACCTGAATCGAGGCTGATTGGAAAACGATGATCCTGACGGCCAAACCAATTAGATAGCATATTCGTAAAGAAAAAGAAAGGGAAAACAGAGCTTCCCGATACCTTAGGGTTTTCAATTTCGGAAACAAAATAATTTCGGACCTCATCGAAATATGCGAAATTTCAGAAATTTTGCATATTTCAAAAATTATTTCCGATTTTGAGATTTAAAATTTCACTTAATTTTAATGAATTCTAACATAATGTAAATTTATTTTAAAATTATTTTGAATCTCCCTCGAAATTTTGGGGTTAAAAATATTTTGGAACCCACTAAAATATGCAAAATTTTGAAAATTTCACTTAAATTTCGTTGAAATTTTTAACCCGACCATAACAGAACACGTTAGCTGAGGGCGAACCAGACGCTTAGTTGGTTTGTAAGGTAAAAATTTAAGGCATACCCTCTAGCTAGTAAAAATTAGTCCCTGTTTCAGTTCTCAAAATTACTTTTGGACGGTGTTTTACCGGTTAAGAAACTGGTAAATGTTTACCCAAAAATCGAGCCTTAAATTTTTTTAAACAGGGTATGCCAGCATAGGTAGGTAGCTAGCATGCAGTGGATTACGAAAGGCAACACAGTTTTGTTCGCTAGCTAGCTATTAATTTTGAACCGCACCATTTTGAAGTATTGTGCGCATGAATCAAGGCGAGCGTGAGCCTTACTTTTCAGAGAGAAAAAATAGCATGAACATATGGAAATTGGAGAGAGAGAGAGAGAGAGAGAGAGAGAAAGAGAGAGAGAAGGACCTTTTTTTCATCAGTAGACTCCGCAAAGCTTCTGCGGTGCTTGCGCCACTTGCCGGGTCGGTAGCGTTGCTTGCTGATGGCACGGAACAATCTTCTCTCACATCTAAAGATGAACGAACTTGTTGCAGAATCCTCTGTAGAATACCCTCCACGGTTTTGTGCAGATTTTGCACAATCGTGATTGAAAGGTCTTTACCGTATTTGTACTCCGGCATCACCACCCAAGCTTTGCACTGGAATGAACAACTACTGGTATGGTCCTCGTAAACTGCCCTTGCAAGGGCCGTTTTCCCCAAGCCACTACAGCCCACTATGGAGATCACCCTCAGTTGCTCATCGGATGGGGAACAGAGCCGCTTCAGGAAGTCGTCCTTGGTCTCCGGGAAGCCCACCAGATCCTTCTCTGGAGTATAACAAGAAGACGGGGAGGCTCCACTCTGACTCTCTTGAGTCGATTCAAATATCTTCTTTGGCTGCTCGCTTTCTCTCTTGATTACACTCTTGAGGTCTTCTCTGAAAATGTTGATTTTCTCGATTAGTCCATGGCGGGGGTCCGCCCCCGCAGCTGAGAGGACGCCGCCCGCAATTTTTCCGGGAACCCGGAGATGATCTATGAAGTCTTCGATATCATAAACCAACTCCAGATTTTGCATCTCTTGGCACTTGTCTTCTAAAATGGCACTCCGGATCATCACGAGCTCCCTGCTGATCGATCCGAGGCCACTCTGGATCTTGGCGTCAAGCCTGGTAGTTGCATCTCCTAGCTTGCTCACTAGCACGATACCCTTCAGTACAGTGTTGATGATGGGGAGAATTAACGCCATCGCTCAGCCGTAGCTCTTGCACGATACCACAGCCTTACTATGCAGTGTACTGCTTCATGTATTATGTAATCATGCTTCTAGTTCTAGTAGGAGGATGCCGGCCTTAGCTGCCCCTTCCCGTTTCTTCCCTCCACTAGCCTATATCTCTCCCCACCCCCTCTTGTATCTGGTACACATTCAGATGGAGAATCTCACTGATATCCAAGGATGCCATTTTCCAATACATAATAACATCACCACGGATCATTTTTGAAAGGGATACAAACTAATTAAGTCAAGCCACCAGCCACATGCATCTTCCTGGTAGCTTCCTCCTTGGCGAGTAGGTGACATGTTGTTTTCATGGGGTCTTGCAAATTGATGTATAAAACTCTACATTTCAGAACATAACGGGGCATAAAAATAAATGACTGTTGGCATTATTCCAACAAAAACAGGGATTCCAACAAGGTGATCCGTTGTCTCCAACGTTATTTAACATCATCGCAAATAGATTAACTATTCCTATTTGACGTGCTAAACAGGACGATTGGATTGCATTAGTCGTCCACATCTAATGGACGTGGCCTCCAAATTCTGCAATACACTGCTGACACAACTCTTCCTTATGGTAAATAACCTTGAGTAGCCTAACATATTAATTTCTCTATCATGGGAATGATACCACAGCCAAACTACTCCCTCCGTTCCATAATGTAGTGCCTATAGATTTTTTATAAAGTCAAACTTTACAAACTTTGACCTAGTTTATAGAGAAAACTATTTATGTATACAATGTCAAATATATAAAATATGAAAATACATCTTACGGTGAATCTAATAATATATGTTTGGCATTCTAAATGTAAATGTTTTTCTCAATAAACTTGGCCAAAGTTTATAAGGTTTGACTTTTCCATAAATCTATAGGCACTACATTATGGAACGGAGGGAGTATATACTACTTCATATATTATGCAATCATGGTTCCAGTAGGAAGATGTCGGCTTTAGCTAACCCTTCCCATTTCTTCCCTCTATATCTTCCAACCCCTTGTTGAATTTGGTACGCATTTTTATTTTCAAGATTTTGTATGAATACAATTTTAGGTGGGGAACCTCTTTGATATATTAATTGGCAGAATGTTGTTTTAGATGCCAAATCATGAGCTATATCAAACTCTACCCAATTGATCATCCAAGGATATCATTTTCCAATGCATAAATTTATCATCATGGATCACTTTTGAATGGATATAAACTAAGTCAAGCCACACCGGGCACATGCATCTTCCTGGTAACTTCCTCCTTGGCACGTAGGTGGCATGTTGTTTAGATGGGGTCTTGCAAATTGCATAAATAAAACTATATTTTCAGGAAGGTAATGGGACATAAAAATAAATTAATACGTTGGCATTTTTACATGGAAAAAAAGGACTCTGACAGGGTGGTCTATTTTCTCCAGGCGTTATTTAACATCGTCTCAGATATATTAACCATTCTGATCTCGCATGCTAAATAGGACGGTAGGGTTGCATTAATCATCCCACATTTGCATCGAAATTTTGCAATACGGTGATGACACAAATCTTTCTTATGGTACATAACCTTGAGTAGTCTAACGTACCGCGGCCACGTGGGGCTCCACCTTTAGTCCCGGTTGGTAACACCAACCGGGACTAATGGAAATTTTATGATTTTTTTGTTGAAACTTTTTTTTGAATTTTTTTTAAATTATTTTTGAATAATTTTTTATTTTCAAATTTCTGAATTATTTTAATCCCTAATCTCTAATCAGCACCCCTCATCACTGCTCAATTTATCCTCTTCTCTAATCACCCTCATCATTCCAAATCACCTAACTTCCCGAACGGTCACCCATCCTCCCACTCCCCCAGCCTGAGCACGCTTAACTTCCGGGTTCTATTCTCCCTCGTTTCCAAGTCTGCACTTGTTGTTTTCCTGACAATAGTAAGATGTCAATCCTATTAACCCTCAGGAATTTTGCTTGAGCATGAATTGACACATTTCACTATTTGAGTTTCAAACTATTGTTTTCAAAAACAATAATTATTAGAAAACAATAGTTATTTTAAATAATTAGTTTGACCATAGTTTGACCATAGTTTGACCATAGTTTGACCAGATTTGACCAAAATTCAAAATAACTGAACAAATTATTTAGTAACACTAATATTCTAGAATAATTAGTTTGACCATGGTTTGACCATGTTTTGACCATAGTTTGACCATAATTTGACCACAGGTTGACCAGATTTGACCAAAATTCAAAATAACTGAATAAATTATTTAGTAACACTAATATTCTAGAATAATCAGTTTGACCATGGTTTGAGCATTGTTTGACCACAGTTTGAATTTTTTTCGATTTTTTCCACTCTAGATATTAAAAGCCCCGTAACTTTTTTTCTGTTAGGTTTTTGAGGATTTTGAAAATGTTTAACGGGGTGCCCCCCTGTTAAATTTGCATGTAACTTTTCGAGTAGATGATTTTTCATATAAAAAACTTTTTCATCCGAGTTAGTATGCAAAAGTTATGCCCATATTTACAACTTTCAGAGAGATTTTGCAAATAAAGTCGAAATTCACATTTGCAAATTTTCCCAACAACTAGACCACATATTCGTAATGTAATTGATGAGTTATGCATGCGTGCGCAGCTTCCACTATATTCTCCTAGATATTAAGCTTGAGCAGGGACTAGTAGCCATCTTAGACTCGAGACGAAAAGATCCCAAGGAGTATGCGGACATGACTGAAATTCTAGAGATGTAAGTTAAATTGATCATTATCGCACCATATTGGCAACTTTGTTCATTTCCTGATATCAAGTAATTGTTTTCTTTGTCCGCAGGGTTTGGAAAAATTCACCTCAAAAACTCTGGACCGTCAAGAAGCTGCAATTTAAACACCTGAAAGTAAGTACTATAGTAGCATGTTTCACATCTCCTAGTGATTCAAGCGCTAGTTTCATCAATATCATTTAGCATGCTTGCTTATCAGTTTGATTGACCTCTGCTTCTTGTAAAGTGGTTGTGGCAGGAACAAGGGAATGATTATCAGGATTCTACATTTGCGAGTCCATCCCCACACGACCTATGAGCGGGGCTACTCTGACAAATAATATGAAGTGTGTAAATAATAATATTCACAATTTTATTTTATTACCATCATTTGTGTTGAGTTTCATTTATTCATATATATGTATTGATCCCCTTCTTCGAATTAGATATTTCAGATGTGGGATGAACTCCTACCACCATATCGTATGCGAGCAATTCAAGAGGAATTGGCGGCATTCTTTCTTGACCACGTGATCGATAAAGACGGAGAATACCATATGGACCCTGATCAGTTCATATATAATTAGGAGATTATATTGTAAGAGATAATTATATTGTATATATGTAGAACTTGTTGTTCGACCAATCTCTCAGAGAAGGAGAGGTGGTCGATATCACTTCTCTCTGTATGCATATGTTCATGACGATCTTCTGTTTCCTTCATTTGCTTACTAGCTAGCGTGTCTAGTCCTCTCTATACGTATAGTACGTAGGGTCGATCAAGCACGGAGATAAGAGAGGACACTTCTCTCTATTAATTAGCTAGCTAACACAATATATGAAACACCTAAATTAACCCCCCAACACCCCCAAACTCTCCCCCCCCCCCTTTAAAAAAAAACCTCAGCCCCTGAAATGCTGACGCGTGGATGCCTATTGGTCCCGGTTGGTGCCACCAAGCGGGACCAAAGGGCCTCCTGTCTGGGCTCGCCGCACCGGCCACGTGGAGGCCCATCTGTCCCGGTTTATATAAGAACCGGGACTAAAGGCCTAGGGCATTAGTAACGACACTTTAGTCCCGGTTCAACAACCGGGACAAATGGCCCTTACAAACCGGGACAATAGGCCCTTTTTGTACTAGTAACTTTTCGAGTAGATGATTTTTCATATAAAAAACTTTTTCATCCGAGTTAGTATGCAAAAGTTATGCCCATATTTACAACTTTCAGAGAGATTTTGCAAATAAAGTCGAAATTCACATTTGCAAATTTTCCCAACAACTAGACCACATATTCGTAATGTAATTGATGAGTTATGCATGCGTGCGCAGCTTCCACTATATTCTCCTAGATATTAAGCTTGAGCAGGGACTAGTAACCGTCTTAGACTCGAGACGAAAAGATCCCAAGGAGTATGCGGACATGACTGAAATTCTAGAGATGTAAGTTAAATTGATCATTATCGCACCATATCGGCAACTTTGTTCATTTCCTGATATCAAGTAATTGTTTTCTTTGTCCGCAGGGTTTGGAAAAATTCACCTCAAAAACTCTGGGACTGTCGAAGAAGCTGCAATTTAAACACCCGAAAGTAAGTACTATAGTAGCATGTTTCGCGCATCTCCTAGTGATTCAAGCGCTAGTTTCATCAATATCATTTAGCATGCTTGCTTAATTGACCTCTGTTTCTTGTAAAGTGGTTGTGGCAGGAACAAGGGAATGATTACTGTGGATTCTACATTTGCGAGTCCATCCCCACACGACCTATGAGCGGGGCTACTCTGACAAATAATATGAAGTGTGTAAATAATAATATTCACAATTTTATTTTATTACCATCATTTGTGTTGAGTTTCATTTATTCATATATATGTATTGATCCCCTTCTTCGAATTAGATATTTCAGATGTGGGATGAACTCCTACCACCATATCGTATGCGAGCAATTCAAGAGGAATTGGCGGCATTCTTTCTTGACCACGTGATCGATAAAGACGGAGAATACCATATGGACCCTGATCAGTTCATATATAATTAGGAGATTATATTGTAAGAGATAATTATATTGTATATATGTAGAACTTGTTGTTCGACCAATCTCTCAGAGAAGAAGAGGTGGCCGATATCACTTCTCTCTGTATGCATATGTTCATGACGATCTTCTGTTTCCTTCATTTGCTTACTAGCTAGCGTGTCTAGTCCTCTCTATAATGATAGTACGTAGGGTCGATCAAGCACGGAGATAAGAGAGGACACTTCTCTCTATTAATTAGCTAGCTAACACAATATATGAAACACCTAAATTAACCCCCAACACCCCAAACTCTCCCCTTTCAAAAAAAACCTCAGCCCTGAAATGCTGACGTGGATGCCTATTGGTCCCGGTTGGTGCCACCAAGCGGGACCAAAGGGCCTCTCTGTCTGGGCTCGCCAGACCGGCCACATGGAGGCCCATCTGTCCCGGTTTATATAAGAACCGGGACTAAAGGCCTAGGGCATTAGTAACGACACTTTAGTCCCGGTTCAACAACCGGGACAAATGGCCCTTACAAACCGGGACAATAGGCCCTTTTTGTACTAGTAACTTTTCGAGTAGATGATTTTTCATATAAAAAACTTTTTCATCCGAGTTAGTATGCAAAAGTTATGCCCATATTTACAACTTTCAGAGAGATTTTGCAAATAAAGTCGAAATTCACATTTGCAAATTTTCCCTACAACTAGACCACATATTTGTAATGTAATTGATGAGTTATGCATGCGTGCGCAGCTTCCACTATATTCTCCTAGATATTAAGCTTGAGCAGGGACTAGTAACCGTCTTAGACTCGAGACGAAAAGATCCCAAGGAGTATGCGGACATGACTGAAATTCTAGAGATGTAAGTTAAATTGATCATTATCGCACCATATCGGCAACTTTGTTCATTTCCTGATATCAAGTAATTGTTTTCTTTGTCTGGCAGGGTTTGGAAAAAATTCACCTCAAAAACTCTGGGACTGTCGAAGAAGCTGCAATTTAAACACCTGAAAGTAAGTACTATAGTAGCATGTTTCGCGCATCTCCTAGTGATTCAAGCGCTAGTTTCATCAATATCATTTAGCATGCTTGCTTATCAGTTTGATTGACCTCTGTTTCTTGTAAAGTGGTTGTGGCAGGAACAAGGGAATGATTACTGTGGATTCTACATTTGCGAGTCCATCCCCCACACGACCTATGAGCGGGGCTACTCTGACAAATAATATGAAGTGTGTAAATAATAATATTCACAATTTTATTTTATTACCATCATTTGTGTTGAGTTTCATTTATTCATATATATGTATTGATCCCCTTCTTCGAATTAGATATTTCAGATGTGGGATGAACTCCTACCACCATATCGTATGCGAGCAATTCAAGAGGAATTGGCGGCATTCTTTCTTGACCACGTGATCGATAAAGACGGAGAATACCATATGGACCCTGATCAGTTCATATATAATTAGGAGATTATATTGTAAGAGATAATTATATTGTATATATGTAGAACTTGTTGTTCGACCAATCTCTCAGAGAAGAAGAGGTGGCCGATATCACTTCTCTCTGTATGCATATGTTCATGACGATCTTCTGTTTCCTTCATTTGCTTACTAGCTAGCGTGTCTAGTCCTCTCTATACGTATAGTACGTAGGGTCGATCAAGCACGGAGATAAGAGAGGACACTTCTCTCTATTAATTAGCTAGCTAACACAATATATGAAACACCTAAATTAACCCCCCACCACCCCCAAACTCTCCCCCCCCCCTTTCAAAAAAAAAAACCTCAGCCCCTGAAATGCTGACGCGTGGATGCCTATTGGTCCCGGTTGGTGCCACCAAGCGGGACCACAGGGCCTCCTGTCTGGGCTCGCCGCACCGGCCACGTGGAGGCCCATCTGTCCCGGTTTATATAAGCACCTGGACTAAAGGCGTAGGGCATTAGTAACGACACTTTAGTCCCGGTTCAACAACCGGGACAAATGGCCTACAAACCGGGACAATAGGCCCTTTTGTACTAGTAACTTTTCGAGTAGATGATTTTTCATATAAAAACTTTTTCATCCGAGGTTAGTATGCAAAAGTTATGCCCATATTTACAACTTTCAGAGATTTTGCAAATAAAGTCGAAATTCACATTTGCAAATTTTCCCAACAACTAGACCACATATCACATGGGAAACTTATTTTCTTTTATTTTTTTGACATTTCCATCATTTTCTTTTATTTTTTTTTAAAATTGAAAAGACGATCCACGGGGGGGGGGGGGGTGGAGAGTTTGAAAATGGGACCTTTAGTACCGGTTCGTGGCACGAACCAGGACTAAAGGTCTCAACCCCATTAGTCTCGCATGCTAAATAGGACGGTAGGGTTGCATTAATCATCCCACATTTGCATCCAAATTTTGCAATACGGTGATGACACAAATCTTTCTTATGGTACATAACCTTGAGTAGTCTAACGTATTAATTTCTCTTGCATAGGAATGGTACCACACCCAAACTATACTTCTTCACATATTATACAATCAAGGTTAGCTGCTCCTTCCCGTTTCTTCCCTCTATATCTTCCAACCCCGTGTTGTATCTGGTACTCATTTTCATTTTCAAGCCTTTGTACGAATACTTTTTCAGGTGGTGAATCTATCTGATATATTAATCACCAGAATGCAGTTTTGCATGACAAATCATGAGCCATATCGTAGTCACCCAACCTGTCATCAAGGATGCCATTTTCCAACACATAAATATAACATTCCCGATCATTTTTTATAGGATACAAACTAAATCGAGCCACTACCACATGCATCTTCCAGGTAGTTTCCTCCTTGGCGAGTAGTTGGCATGTTGTTTTCATGGGGTCATGCAAATTTCATATATAAAACTGCACATTTCCCGGAAGGTACCGGGGAATAAATATAAATGACAATGTTGGCATTAATTACAGGAAAAGGGGACCCCATTAGGGTGATCCGTTGTGTCCAACGTTATTTAATATCATTGCAGATATATTAACCATTCTGATTTCATGTGCCAAATAGGACACCTGGGTTGCTTTAGTCGTCCCACATCTAGTGGATGTGGGCTCCAATTCCGCAATACACTAATGAGACAAATCTTTCTTATAGTACATAACCTTCAATAGTCTAACATATCAATTTCTCTTGCATGTGAATGATACCACAACCAAACTATATACTAAATATATTATTTAATCATGATTCAAGTACGAAGACATCGGCTTTAGCTTACCCTTCCCATTTCTTCCCTCTATATCTTCCAACCCCTTGTTGAATTTGGTACGCATTTTAATTTTCAAGAATTTGTATGAATACAATATTAGGTGGGGAAGCTCTTTGATATATTAATCGGCAGAATGTTCTTTTAGATGCCAAATCATCCAAGGATATCATTTTCCAATGCATAAATTTATCATCACAGATCATTTTTGAATGGATATAAACTAAGTCAAGCCACCAGGCACATGCATCTTCCTGGTAGCTTCCTCCTTAGCAAATAGGTGGCATGTTGTTTAGATGGGGTCGTGCAAATTGCATATATAAGATTCTATATTTTCAGGAAGGTAGTGGGGCATGAAAATAAATGACTATGCTGGCATTTTTACATGGAAAAAGGGACTCTGACATGGTGATCCGTTTTCTCCAGCGTTATTCAACATCGTCCCAGATATATTAGTCATTCTGATCCCGCGTGCTAAATAGGACAGCTGGGTTGCATTAATCATCCCACATTTGCATCCCAATTGCAATACGGTGATGACACAAATCTTCGTTATGGTACATAACCTTGAGTAGTCCAACATATTAATTTCTCTTGCATGGGAATGGTACAACACCCAAACTATATACTTCTTCACATATTATACAATCAAGGGTCCTAGAGGAAGACGCCGGCTTTACCGCCCCTTCCCATTTCTTCCCCCTATATCTTCCAACCCCGTGTTGTATTTGGTAATCATTTTGATTTTCAAGCCTTTGTATGAATGCTTTTTCAGGTGGAGAATCTATCTGACATATTAATCACCAGAATGCAGTTTTGGATGACAAATCATGAGCCATATCGTAATCACCCAATCTATCATCCAAGGATGCCATTTTCCAATACATAAATATATCATCACCGATAATTTTTTATTGGATACAAACTAAGTTGAGCCACTGCCAGATGCATCTTCCAGGTAGTTTCCTACTTGGCGAGTAGTTGGCATGTTGTTTTCATGGGGTCATGCAAATTTCGTATATAAAACTCCACATTTCCGAAAGATACCGGGCATAATTATAAATGACAATGTTGGCATTAATTACAGGAAAATGGACCCCGTTAGGGTGATCGGTTGTGTCCAACATTGTTTATATCATTGCAGATATCTTAACCATTCTGATTTCATGTGCCAAATAAGACGGTTAGGTTGCTTTAGTCGTCCCACAGCTAGTGGAGGTGGGCTCCCAATTCTGCAATACACTGATGAGACAAATCTTTCTTATAGTACATAACCTTCAATAGTCTAACATATCAATTTCTCTTGCATGGGAATGATACCACAACCAAACTATATACTACATATATTATACAATCATGGTTCAAGTACGAAGATGTCGGCTTTAGTTTAACCTTCCCATTTCTTCCCTCTATATATCTTCCAACCACTTGTTGAATTTGGTACGCATTTTTATTTTCAACCATTTGTATGAATACAATTTTAGGTGGGGAACCTCTTTGATATATTTAATTGGCAGAATGTTGTTTTAGATGCCAAATCGTGAGCGATATCAAACTATACCCAATTGATCATCCAAGGATATAATTTTCTAATGCATAAATTTATCATCACGGATCATTTTCAAATGGATATAAACTAAGTCAAGCCACCGGGCACATGCATCTTCCTGGTAGCTTCCTCCTTGGCGAGTAGGTGGCATGTTGTTTTCATGGGGTCTTGAAAATTACATATATAAAACTCTACATTTTTAGGAAGGTAGTGGGGCATAAAAATAATTGATGACTTTGGCATTCATTACAGGAAAAAGGGATACCGTCAGGGTGATCCATTGTCTCCAACATTATTAACATCATCGTAGATATATTAACCATTCTGATTTCGTGCGCAACAGGATGGCCGGGTTGCACTAGTCGTCCCAAATCTAGTGGATGTGGCCTCTCAATTTTGCAATATGCTGAAAACCCAAATCTTTCTTATCGTAGATAACCTTGAGTACCCTTGCATGTGAATGATACCACAACCAAATTATATACTACATATATTATGCAATTATGGTTCCAGTAGGAAGACATTTGGTTTAGCTGACCCTTCCCATTTCTCCCCTCTATATCTTCCAATCCCTTGTTATATCTTTTTTTAGAAAAGGAGGATGACCTCGCCTCCGTGCATCAGGAGATGCATACGACCACTTTATTGATTATTCTCAAGGACCTTACAAAGTATTACAACAATGTTCCTGAAACCACCATCTTGGCAACATATGACGCTACTCCTATCCAAAATGATGAAGGGGTGCTAGCTGGGCCACTACCGGGACCACTCACCTAAGCCTAATATCAAAAGCCGGAAGCCGAAACACATTCGGAAGCCCCAGCCGAGCCACATACTGGGTCTGGGGCACAATCCGGTCAGACGCACTCGTGTGTCATCGCCGCCATCTTCCACAGGTCCGTCTTCAGATCAAATTGAGGCTTCTACCTTGTCTGGCCACTCAGCCATCGACGTCACCACGACACCAGACAGCTTCATCCTCCTACTCGAGTCCATCGCCACACATCGGACGCCGAATTTCCACTGTGCCACGCCGCCGAGATACGCCGCCATCAATGCGTAGGATGAAGCACCGCTCCGCCGAGACCGGCAGGGCTGCTGAAGACCAATCCGCCGCCAAGCAACCAAAGCATCACATCCACCCCAAGCTCACCACGAACGACACCCCCAAGAAGGTGACGACGCCTGGAGCGCCGCTGTCGCTCGATCCGGCAAGGATTTGGGCTTTCGCCCGGCATACGAGCTGGGTGGAAGGAAGAGGGGAAGGAGGCAACCTGGACGGCGCCTACAAGAAGGGTACGGCGCCCTCGAGCGTCGCCGCCATCGTGACCAGCACTGCTGGCCTCGAATTTCTCCGGAGCCACCTCCCACCTCCAGCCGCCAAACAGGTACAACTCCCGCGACAAAGGCCGCCCAAAGTAGGACCAGCGGAGGCAGCCCTGGTTGAAATAGACAGAGGCCTTCAGATCTGGATCGGGTGCCACCGAGACACCCGCACCACAGCCGCCACCAGTCGCCGCCTCGCCGCCCCCCCGGCCGAGGAAGAACGGCCAGCACCAACGAGCACCGGTCAAGCCAATGGAATCTCGCCGGAAGGGCCGCCGCCCCAGATCCAAAGAGCCACGCTCACCCATCTCCGAAGAGACGAGCAGCTCGCGCGAAGCCGGCCGCTCCAGCCACCGCATAGCGAGCACCACTCCGAGGCCCCATCCCAGACCGACCTCCAAGCACCCCCAACACCATGATCAGCCTCGCCGCCGAGGACGAGGCGGCGAGCAGGAAGGGGACCAACGCAGGGATGGACAGAGGAGGAGGTGGAGGTCCGCCGCCACCGCTGGCCGGGCCAGAGGCCGCCATGACGACGGCGGCGAAGGCAGACGAGGTGGCGGCGCCGGGAAAACCTAATCGCCCCGAGTCACCTGCGCGAGACGCACGCGGGTACGCCCTCTATTTCGGTCCCCTGTTATATCTGAAACATATTTTTATTTTGAGGTCATTGTATGAATACAATTTTAGGTGGGGAACGTTTTGATATACTAATGACGAGAATGCAGCTTTAGATGACAAATCGTGAGCCATATTGTAGTCTGATCTTCCAAGGATGTCATTTTCCAATACATACATAAATCATCACAGATCATTTCCGAATGGGTACAAACTAAGTCAAGCCACCGGCCAGATGCATCTTCGTGGTAGCTTCCTCCATGGTGAGTACTATCTCCGTTCAGGTTTATTGGGCCCAAAGACCACTTCTCTTGGACCAAGGCGCGTGGTAATTTTCTCACATTAATCCTTCCATCCCACTTCCAAACACTCTCTCACATGCCAACTCACATGCAGCCAATGGCAAAGCATGCATGCACCATATTTATTCTCCAGCCATGGGTCCAGTAAGGCTAGTCATAGTGGGTAGTAACTTAGATTAGTAACATGCATATGTTACTAGTCTATGTTACTACCATCATAGTGGGTAGTAACATAAATGTAGTGTCATGCAAGCCTTCATTTATTATACTATAGACTCATTTTGCATTGGGGTGCGTTATGTTACGGTAACATACTATGTTACCACAAGCACTTCTCTCCTCCTTAACTCCACGCCACATAAGCATATATGTCTTGCGATGCGTTATGTTACTACCTAAGTTACTCCCACTATGGCTAGCCTAACAATGCCTCTCTCTACGACCAATGAAATAGCTCCATGCATGTTGATTTCCAAAGCAAGGCCTTGTAAGAATGGACATGCTTGTGTTGCTCTTAGGCCTAATAAACCCGGATGGAGGGGAGTAGTTGGCATGTTGTTTTCATATGGTCTTGCAAATTGTATGTATAAAACTCTATATTTTCAGGAAGGCAGAGGGCATTAAAAATGACGATGTTGACACGAATTAAAGGAATAGAGGGACTCCATCAGGGTGGTCCGTTGTCTCCAACATTATTTAATATCGTCGTAGAATTATTAACCATTATGATTTTGCGTGCTATATAGGACGGTTGGGCTGCATTATTGGTCCCACATCTATTGACGTGGCCTCTCCATTCAGCAATATGTTGATGGCATAAATCTTTCTTATGGTACATAACCTTAATTAGTCTAACATGTTAATTTCTCTTGCATGGGAATGATACCACGGCCAAATTATACACTACTTCATATATTACGCAATCATGGTTCCAGTAGGAAGACACCGGCTTTAGCTGACCCTTCCCATTTCATCGCTCTTACACATTTTGATTTCCATGCCTTTATAGGAATACATTTTGAGGTATGAACTTCTTTGATATATTAGTACCCAGAATACAGTTTGAGATGTCAAATCATGAGCCATATCAAAGTCTACCCAATTGATCATCCAAGGTTGTCATTTTCTAATACATAAATATATCATCATGGATCATTTTTGAATGGATACAAACCAAGTCAAGCCACCGGCCACATGCCTCTTCCTGGTAGCTTCCTCTTTGGTGAGTAGGTGCAATGTTGTTTTCATGGGGTCTTGCAAATTGCATATTAAAACTCTACATTTTTAGAACATATATAATGGGAGATAAAAATAAATGATGGTGTTCGATTTATTACAGGGAAAAAAGGGACTCCATCAGGGTGATCCATTGTATCCAACATTATTTAACATCGCTACAAATATATTAATCATTGTTATTTCGCGTGTTAAACATGACGGTTGGGTTGCATTAGCCGTCCCACTTCTAGTAGACGTGGCATCTCAATTATGCAATATGATGATGACATAAATGTTTTTATGGTAGTCGAACATATTAATATTTCTTGCATGGGATGGCGCAACCAAACTATATAGCACTTCATATTAATTCTGCAATACGTTGATGACACAAATCTTTCTTATGGTAGTCTTACATATTAATACCTCTTCCATGGGACTGATACTATAGCCAAACTATATACTACTTCATATTAATATTGCAATATGCCGATGACACGAATCTTTCTTATGGTACTCTAACATATCAATATCTCTTGCATGGCTCAATCTCACCCTTCCCGTTTTTCGCTCTATATCTTCCAACCCCCTGTTGTATATGGTATGCATTTTCAGTTGGGGACTCTCATTGATATATTAACCGCAATAATGCAGTTTTAGATGACAAATCACGAGCCATATTGTAGTCTACCCAGTTGATCCCAAAGGATGTCATTTTTGAATACATAAATATATCATGATGGATCATTTTTTATTGGATACAAACTAAGTCGAGCCACTGCCACATGCGTCTTCCTGGTAGCTTCTTCCTTGGCAAGTAGTTGGCATGTTGTTTTCATGGGATCTTGCAAAATGCATATATAAAACTTCAAGGAGGTAGTGGGGCATAGAAGTAAATGATGACACTGGCATTAACTAAAGGGTAAAATGGACACTCTTGGGGTGACCTGCTGGCGCTAGCGTTATTTAACATCATCACAGATATATTAACCATTCCGATTTCACTTGCAGAACAGGACGATTTGGTTGCATTAGTGGTCCCACATCTAGAGGATGTGGCCTCTCAGTTCTGCAGTACGTTGATGACACAATTATTTCTTATGGTACATAACCTTGAGTAGTCTAACATATTAATTTCTACTGCATAGAAATGATACCACAAGAAAACCGTATACTACTTCATATATCATGCAATAATGGTTCAAGTATGAAGATGTCCGCATTAGCTTACCCTTACCGTTTCTTCCCTCCATATGTTCCAACCCCCTATTGTATCTTGTACACTTTATTATTTTTAGGCCTTCGTATGAATACATTTTCAGGTGGGGAATCTCTTTGATATTTCGGTCACCCGAATGTAGTTTTAGATGAAAAATATCGACCATATCGTAGTTTACCCTATTGATCATCCAAGGATGTCAATTTCCAATACATAAATATATCATCACGGATCATTTTCGATTGGATACAAACTAAGTCAAGCCACCGGCCACATGCATCTTCCTGGTAGCTTCCTCCTTAGCAAGTAGCTGGCATGTTGTTTTCATGTGGTCTTGATAATTGCTTAGATAAAACTCAACATTTTCAGGAATGCAGTGCAACATAAAAAATAAATGATGACGTTGGCACTAATTACAGGAAAAAAGGGACTTCTTCAGGGCCAATCACAGAATTATTAACCTTTCTGATTTCACATGCTAAAGAGGATGGTTGGGTTGCATTAATTGTCCAAAATCCAGTGGACGTGGCCTCTCAATTCTGCAATACATTAATGACACAATTATTTTTTATGGTACATAACCTTGAGTGGTCTAATATATTAATTTCTACTGCACAGAAATGATACCACAAGCAAAGTATATACTACTTCATATATTATGCAATCATGGTTCAAGTATGAAGATGTCGGCTTTAGCTTAGCCTTCCCGTTTCTTCCCTCTATATCTTCCAACCCCTTGTTGTATGTGTTACACTTACACACGTTGATTTTCAAGCCTTTGTATTAATACATTTTTAGGTAGGAACCTCTTTGCTATATTAATTGCCAGAATGCACTTTAGATGACAAATCATGAGCCATATCATAGTTTGCCCAGTTGATAATCGAAGGATATCATTTTCTAATACTTAAATATGTCATCACATGTCATTTTCCATTGGATATATCTACATTTTTCAGAAAGGAAGTGGAGTATAAAAATAAATGACGGCGTTGGCATTATTAAAACGAAAAAGGGACTCTGTTAGGGTGATCCGTTGTCTCCAACGTTATTTAACATCCTCACAGATATATTAACCATTCCGATTTCACATGCTAAACAAGACGGTCGGGTTGCACTAGTCGTCCCACATCTTGTGGACGTGGCCTCTCAATTGTGCAATACACTGCTGACACAAATCTTTCATACACTGGTAGAAAATAGGGCTTTCGTTCGGGCCTGGCCAGCCCATCAGTCCCGGTTCAGTCACGAACCGGGACCCATGGGGGAATTCGTCCCGGTTCGTGAGCCCAGGGGGCCGGCCGGGGCCTCGTGGGCATTGGTCCCGGTTCGTGTGGACCCATTTGTCCCTCGAGGCACGAACCGACTAATGGTCCTCGCTCCTGGCCCACAACCATTGGTCTCGGTTCGTGGCTTGAACCGGGACAGAATGCTGGGATTTAGTCCCGGTTTCTACCACGAACCGGGACAAATGAGTTGCCTATATATACCCCATCGTCACAGCAGAGCACTCCATAGTGCTCTGTTTTTTCTGGCCGGCGAGGGGAGGGCATTCGGGTGCTCTAACTCACCTCCTATGCACATGAGGTGTTCAATGAAATGTCCGAGCCACACTAGTTAATCTTTCTCCTCTCGAAACACGACCTCCGAGCTCCCTTTTCCCCGAGATTTGTCTAGGTTTAGCGGTCCGTCCTGTCCCATCCCCGTCTTCACCGCCGTCGATCGCCCGCGCCGATCTCGTCGCTGGCACCACCGTGGTGAGCCTCTTGTTCTTATCTTCTTTCTGAAAGAAAAAATATTACTTCAGATAGATACTTGTCTAATTTTCTTACTTTTATTATTCCTTGTTATTATATAGTGCGATGGTTTTGGTATCCGCCTCACGGCCCTCGTCCTGTCTATGATTCGGATGTGGTATATATATTATCTTTTGATAACTATTTGGTTTATTTATTGTTTATGACAATTATGCCGACCAACATGACATAGATTTTATTTATCTAGGAGGTGGTTGAACCAAAAATTCCAACCGACCCTATTGTCGAGAGGTTAAATTTAGTTGAAGAAGAAAACAATTACTTGAAGGAAAAAATAAAAAAAGGGCCTATTTTCTGAGGCCACCCAAATTTACCAAGTTAAAAGAGTGTTGTCGTCGAGGCCACCCCAAACCTTGAAGCATTGTCGAGGCCACCCCAAACCCTTGAAGCATTACCGAGGCCACCCCAAACCCTAGAGAAGCAGCGTCGAGGCCACTAATATGATTCCTTATTGTGATTAGCTAGCTAGTTCTATGTTTGCCACTAATATATCCATTTGTCATGTTTGAATAATAATTGCCATGTTGTAAATATTTGCAGAAACTATGGAGCACCCCCGAGATGGAGCAACAGAAGCGATGTTGGGGGACATAATCGCAAAAGGACGTGATGCCGTCTTGTCGTTTCTCAACGACACCGATGGTCTGGAAGGATAGGGTGAAGAAGCAGGCCATGAGTATGATGGCTCCGGTGACCCAATGCCGGTACAAGAAGGAGATGTTGATGACGGCTCCGGTGACCGAACCGAGTCGGCCAGGTATATATATTAGTTAAGCTCTGTGCTGACTAGCTAATTGATGCATTCATTGTTTTCGTATGTACACATATTAATTAACTCGCCTTTTCTTCTTTTTCTAGCCCTCCGGATCGAGCACAACTTCGGTAAAGAGACGAGGCCCGAAGAAAAAATTGCGCTCGGATGAAAGGTTTGAGATCACAGCAATCGCGCGCGATGGCAAGCCGATTGAACCCTTCCGGACAAAGGAAGCATTTGCTGCTTAGTGCGGGGTTCTTGTTAGGGACAAGATCCCGATCAGTATCCACCAATGGTTAAAGCCTAAGAATGAAGACCCTGAGGTGTCTTATGTCTCCAATATGCATAGATGATCTTTGAACAACGCTTAAGGCAAATTTCACCCTACCGCCAGAGAAGGATCCGGAGAAGCCAGTTAAAGAGCAATTGATCAAGTCTCATGCTTTTAAGAAGATGGCAGAACTATTCAGGAGGTGGAAGAATGAGCTGAAAACATCGTTCGTCGACAAAGAAAAGACACCAGAATTCACCGGCCGGTATGAGAATATCGGAGATCACTGGCCCGCATTTGTGGCCCACAAGACATCAGAAAAGAGTAAGATGATGTCAGCGACAAACAAGAAAAATGCTGCGAAGAAGAAGCATCACCATCGCACGGGGTCAGGTGGCTACCTCAAAGCCCGACCATTGTGGGCCAAGGCTGAGAATGACCTGATTGATAAAGGGGTCGAACCATAGACATTGAATCGCTGCACCGTTGCGGACTTGGTTCTTCGGGTTGGCGGAACCTTGGACCTGTATCGTGGAAGTGTGTTTGATCGGCGAGCAACCGCGAATACACGCCACGAGGCTTCGTGGAGTATATCGAGGTAGTGCAGAAAGGGACGTTCGTTCTCGAGAGAGAAGGACGAGCTCACAATGGCCCTCAGAATCCCGAGCACCACAGACGGACACGAGGCACGCCAGTTCGCTCCGTGGAAGGCTGGGCTTCCGGACGTAGGGGTTACAAATGCCGGAGAGGAGGAAGAAAGTGGAGCATAGCTAATCGCAGCGCTGCACGCAAGGGTACAAGCGATAGAGGAACGAGAAGCAAATCGCAGCAAACGACTGCCGAAACTTCCCTGAAGCTATCACGCCACTCAGCGGAGAAGCAGCGTGGCTTCCAAATGAGCAGCTTCAGCTGGAGCCTGTCTTCACGGCTCCTGCTATCTACCCCGTGGATGCTATCACGGAGTCTCAACATTGCCACCTTATGACGCAATGGATGAAATTCAAAGTCAAGGAGGCTGTTGGCTCTGTTTTACCTACTGAACCTGGCGCAACCTACCACAGTTGGTCGATTCCAGAAGGATATGCTAGGGTGATGGTGGATGAAATAACAGACGGATATGAGGACCTCGAGCTTGACCACCCTACGGGTGAAGGGGAGATTCGACTGGGTTCTTCTCTGAAGACTCCATGCTTATGGCGGGAGGAGCTCATCAACCTTCCGAACAAGACGCCTCCGCCTCCTCCCCCTCCTCCGGCGAGTCAGGGCACTCCGCCTCCTCCTCCTCCGCCTCCTTCTCCGGCGAGTGATCAGGGCACTCAGCCTCCTTCTCCGGTGCGTGGCGGCACTCCACCTCCTTCTCTGCCTGCGCCGGCGCGCCCGAGCAGCCAGCCTCCTCCTTCTCCGCCTCATCAACAAGGGTGGAAGAGACCCGCCGCTCCGGCTACTCCAAGATCGTAGTCCTTCTCCTCCGCCTCATAAGAAAGGAAAGACAGCCGCAGCCGCTCCATCTGCTACGGCGTCTAGCAAGATAGCCAGAGGCGGAGGCAAGATAGATTCGGTCCTTCTCAAGACTCCAGAGAAGTTACCATACGAGAGGAGCCTGGAGGAAAACGCGAAGATCGTGCGAGCCGAAGTGAAGAACTTCTTTGAAGGGGTGAAAGCAAAGAACATCCACCTCCGGAGGAGAAGATAGATCCGGTGAAAGCGAAGCGTACTCTGGCTGCCCTGAAGATACCACCAAAGTCTCCGTCCAAAGGCAACTATGAGCGCATTATTTAAAAGTCATTAATCAAAGCGGAGTGGTCGGGAAGTACTGTCAGTGATCAAAGGTTAGCAGAACGACGAGCTGGGAAAAAATTGCGCAGCTCGGCGAACAAGCGAACCAATCGTTCCCCCCGCTCCAGGTGTCTAGCGATATCGTCGCTAATGATCCGGGGATGGTGCCCGGTTATAACAATCTTGGAGATTACCTGCCTGATGATGTACATTATGATTTCTTGGAGGTGGACGAATACAAATACGAGTACGGGAAGCCTCTCGTCAAAGATGAAAGATCTCTAACAACAATGATGCGAAAATTCCATGATTGGTACATGAAAACCTGCAGAGTCTAGGGGGACGAATATTTTGACGCTGAGAGTTAAAGAGGAGCATGTCCTCATTGGAATTGAGCTGCTGAATGTTCCATTTGAGGAGTTCTTCCAGTTTTTAATCAAAAGGCTCTCGATAAATTAACGGTCACTTGCTACCGTCTCGTAAGTAGTACTACTTCTATCATTAAGTCTCTATATATAAGTCAGCTCTTTCATTTCATGTATTTTTAATTATCCTCACTATATTATGCAGATTGAATATCACCGAATTGAAGAAAAGACAAACCAGTGATATTGGGTTCATTAACACAAATCTCATAGATGCATTTATGGTTGAATTTCAGGCCAGAGATACCGAGGCCAAGCTGCTACAATCGTAATGTAATTGATGAGTTATGCATGCGTAGCTTCCACTATATTCTCCTAGATATTAAGCTTGAGCAGGGACTAGTAACCGTCTTAGACTCGAGACGAAAAGATCCCAAGGAGTATGCGGACATGACTGAAATTCTAGAGATGTAAGTTAAATTGATCATTATCGCACCATATTGGCAACTTTGTTCATTTCCTGATATCAAGTAATTGTTTTCTTTGTCTGGCAGGGTTTGGAAAAAATCACCTCAAAAACTCTGGGACTGTCGAAGAAGCTGCAATTTAAACACCAAAGTAAGTACTATAGTAGCATGTTTCATGATCTCCTAGTGATTCAAGCGCTAGTTTCATCAATATCATTTAGCATGCTTGCTTATCAGTTTGATTGACCTCTGTTTCTTGTAAAGTGGTTGTGGCAGGAACAAGGGAATGATTACTGTGGATTCTACATTTGCGAGTCCATCCCCCACACGACCTATGAGCGGGGCTACTCTGACAAATAATATGAAGTGTGTAAATAATAATATTCATAATTTTATTTTATTACCATCATTTGTGTTGAGTTTCATTTATTCATATATATGTATTGATCCCCTTCTTCGAATTAGATATTTCAGATGTGGGATGAACTCCTACCACCATATATCGTATCAAGTAGCAATTCAAGAGGAATTGACGGCATTCTTTCTTGACCACATGATCGATAAAGACGGAGAATACCATATGGACCCTGATCAGTTCATATATAATTAGGAGATTATATTGTAAGAGATAATTATATTGTATATATGTAGAACTTGTTGTTCGACCAATCTCTCAGAGAAGAAGAGGTGGCCGATATCACTTCTCTCTGTATGCATATGTTCATGATTTATCTTCTGCTTCCTTCATTTGCTTACTAGCTAGCATGTCTAGTCCTCTCTATACGTATAGTACGTAGGGTCGATCAAGCACGGAGATAAGAGAGGACACTTCTCTCTATTAATTAGCTAGCTAACACAATATATGAAACACCTAAATTAACCCCCCAACACCCCCAAACTCTCCCCCCCCCTTTCAAAAAAAAAACCTCAGCCCCTGAAATGCTGACGCGTGGATGCCTATTGGTCCCGGTTGGTGCCACCAAGCGGGACCAAAGGGCCTCCTGTCTGGCTCGCCAAGACCGCCACGTGGAGGCCCATCTGTCCCGGTTTATATAAGAACCGGGACTAAAGGCCTAGGGCATTAGTAACGACACTTTAGTCCCGGTTCAACAACCGGGACAAATGGCCCTTACAAACCGGGACAATAGGCCCTTTTTGTACTAGTAACTTTTCGAGTAGATGATTTTTCATATAAAAACTTTTTCATCCGAGTTAGTATGCAAAAGTTATGCCCGTATTTACAACTTTCAGAGAGATTTTGCAAATAAAGTCGAAATTCACATTTGCAAATTTTCCCAACAACTAGACCACATATCACATGGGAAACTTATTTCTTCTTCTTTTTTGACATTTCCATCATTTTCTTTTTTTTAAAAAAAATTGAAAAGGCGATCCACTGGGGGGCGGGGTGAAGAGTTTGAAAATGGGACCTTTAGTACCGGTTCGTGGCACGAACCGGGACTAAAGGTCTCAACCCCATTAGTCTCGCATGCTAAATAGGACGGTAGGGTTGCATTAATCATCCCACATTTGCATCCAAATTTTGCAATACGGTGATGACAAAAATCTTTCTTATGGTACATAACCTTGAGTAGTCTAACGTATTAATTTCTCTTGCATAGGAATGGTACCACACCCAAACTATACTTCTTCACATATTATACAATCAAGGTTAGCTGCTCCTTCCCGTTTCTTCCCTCTATATCTTCCAACCCCGTGTTGTATCTGGTACTCATTTTCATTTTCAAGCCTTTGTACGAATACTTTTTCAGGTGGTGAATCTATCTGATATATTAATCACCAGAATGCAGTTTTGAATGACAAATCATGAGCCATATCGTAGTCACCCAACCTGTCATCAAGGATGCCATTTTCCAACACATAAATATAACATTCCCGATCATTTTTTATAGGATACAAACTAAATCGAGCCACTACCACATGCATCTTCCAGGTAGTTTCCTCCTTGGCGAGTAGTTGGCATGTTGTTTTCATGGGGTCATGCAAATTTCATATATAAAACTGCACATTTCCCGGAAGGTACCGGGGAATAAATATAAATGACAATGTTGGCATTAATTACAGGAAAAGGGGACCCCATTAGGGTGATCCGTTGTGTCCAACGTTATTTAATATCGTTGCAGATATATTAACCATTCTGATTTCATGTGCCAAATAGGACACCTGGGTTGCTTTAGTCGTCCCACATCTAGTGGATGTGGGCTCCCAATTCCGCAATACACTAATGAGACAAATCTTTCTTATAGTACATAACCTTCAATAGTCTAACATATCAATTTCTCTTGCATGTGAATGATACCACAACCAAACTATATACTAAATATATTATTTAATCATGATTCAAGTACGAAGACATCGGCTTTAGCTTACCCTTCCCATTTCTTCCCTCTATATCTTCCAACCCCTTGTTGAATTTGGTACGCATTTTAATTTTCAAGAATTTGTATGAATACAATATTAGGTGGGGAAGCTCTTTGATATATTAATCGGCAGAATGTTCTTTTAGATGCCAAATCATCCAAGGATATCATTTTCCAATGCATAAATTTATCATCACAGATCATTTTTGAATGGATATAAACTAAGTCAAGCCACCAGGCACATGCATCTTCCTGGTAGCTTCCTCCTTAGCAAGTAGGTGGCATGTTGTTTAGATGGGGTCGTGCAAATTGCATATATAAGATTCTATCTTTTCAGGAAGGTAGTGGGGCATGAAAATAAATGACTATGCTGGCATTTTTACATGGAAAAAGGGACTCTGACATGGTGATCCGTTTTCTCCAGCGTTATTCAACATCGTCCCAGATATATTAGTCATTCTGATCCCGCGTGCTAAATAGGACAGCTGGGTTGCATTAATCATCCCACATTTGCATCCCAATTTTGCAATACGGTGATGACACAAATCTTCGTTATGGTACATAACCTTGAGTAGTCCAACATATTAATTTCTCTTGCATGGGAATGGTACAACACCCAAACTATATACTTCTTC
This sequence comes from Aegilops bicornis, assembly GCA_021605145.1. NCBI lineage: Eukaryota > Viridiplantae > Streptophyta > Magnoliopsida > Poales > Poaceae > Aegilops > Aegilops bicornis. Next base: position 801,838,674 of record CM038673.1, read on the forward strand.
ACATATTATACAATCAAGGTTCCTATAGGAAGACGTCGGCTTTACCCGCCCCTTCCCATTTCTTCCCCCTATATCTTCCAACCCCGTGTTGTATTTGGTAATCATTTTGATTTTCAAGCCTTTGTATGAATGCTTTTTCAGGTGGAGAATCTATCTGACATATTAATCACCAGAATGCAGTTTTGGATGACAAATCATGAGCCATATCGTAATCACCCAATCTATCATCCAAGGATGCCATTTTCCAATACATAAATATATCATCACCGATAATTTTTTATTGGATACAAACTAAGTTGAGCCACTGCCAGATGCATCTTCCAGGTAGTTTCCTACTTGGCGAGTAGTTGGCATGTTGTTTTCATGGGGTCATGCAAATTTCGTATATAAAACTCCACATTTCCGAAAGATACTGGGCATAATTATAAATGACAATGTTGGCATTAATTACAGGAAAAATGGACCCCGTTAGGGTGATCGGTTGTGTCCAACATTGTTTATATCATTGCAGATATCTTAACCATTCTGATTTCATGTGCCAAATAAGACGGTTAGGTTGCTTTAGTCGTCCCACAGCTAGTGGAGGTGGGCTCCCAATTCTGCAATACACTGATGAGACAAATCTTTCTTATAGTACATAACCTTCAATAGTCTAACATATCAATTTCTCTTGCATGGGAATGATACCACAACCAAACTATATACTACATATATTATACAATCATGGTTCAAGTACGAAGATGTCGGCTTTAGCTTAACCTTCCCATTTCTTCCCTCTATATATCTTCAAACCACTTGTTGAATTTGGTACGCATTTTTATTTTCAACCATCACTGGTGGAAAAAAGGCCTTTGGTCGCGGTTCGCAACTGCCATTAGTCGCGGGTGCGCAACCGCGACCAAATAAGCGGGACTAAAGGCGCCGCCTTTAGTCGCGGCGGGGTGAGAACCGCGACTAACGGCCCGTCCGCGTGGGCGCCAGGCGGCCGTCAAGCGGAGGACCTTTAGTCGCGGTTCTTCTGGCCAACCGCGACTAAAGGCCGCCACAGGTTTAGGGTTTTAGCCCCCCCCCCTAAACCTGTTTTCTGTTTAATTTGTATTGTTTTATTTCTTTTGTGCTTTATTTTAATTTTGAAGGAGTTTCATATATTCTACGATACTACATACATGCATATGAATGTACAATTTCAAATAAATTTGAAATTAGAACCAAAAGAATTCAAGAGGAATATACAATATATATTCAATATCATCGGATGACCATATACAATTTTGAACAAGTTTCCATACATGATTTAATGCATATAAAGTTCTACGTCCTCGTAATAGTGTTCTCCTTTAGGATGGAGGACTTCCTGTTGAACCATCCAGCTAGTTCCTCTTGAAGTGGTCGGAAGCGAGCTTCTGGACTAAGCATCATCCGGAGGCTATTCCTCCGAGCATTGGTATCACTCGGAACCCGCTTTCGAGGTGTATCTCCGGATCCTCTCACGAACATAGTATCCACATAGATTGGTCTCCGGTGGCTGAATATCCCCAGCATTCTTAGGCTTTAACATTTTGAATTCTAGCTCTTTTTGAATTCACCGACCTTTGTATCTACGAACCGTCTCCAAACCCTACGAGGCAAAGAAAATTAAATGAACAAGAGAGTTATTAGTTACTTGATATTAGGAAATGAACGAAATAGGCCGATCGATATAGAGCGCAAATGAATGAAAATAATTACTTCTGCAGCATTCTTCTCATGTCGGCCCAAAGCTTTGGATCCATATTCAGAGAGTCGTGGACGAGACATTACGAGGTGTTAACTTTAATTACTAGCAGAATCCGGTGGAACTGCGGACACGATACATGCACAAGACGTCATGCATAACTCATCGATTAGCCGCCACATACCATGCACATGGAGTAAACAAAAGAGAATGTGCTCAAGACAGAAACACTCACCCAAAATAGTAAGGAAATAGAATATCACTTTTGAGTTCCTGCTTTGTAAGAAACCGCCACAGGTCTGCCTCCACGTCGGCGGGGTGACGCCCAACACATGTCCATTAACGATGTGTGGGTCAATGAACCCAACATCATGGATGTTCCTTACTCTGCATTCCTTAATCTTCATTCTGCATGTATAATAGCGGACACAACAATATAGTTAGGACATATATATAGTGCAGCCAATATGAACGAGATGGGGTAGAAATTAATAAATCACTTACAGAACGTAGCAACTGATGATAGATTTGTCGAGCTCGCGCAGATTGAAAAGCTGGAACAATTCACTTAGTTCAATTTGTACATAGTAATGTTTGAAGTGATGCTCATGTCTAACTTCCGCATAAATATATTCTTTGGCGTTTTTATTTTTATGTAACCCTTGTACCAATTCAGCAGACCTTTCATTTGTGGAGGTAGATCATTTTCTCGCAGGCTCGATGAGAGGCCCATTCTTGACATATATAATTACTACCTCCTTCATCGGGCGCCTCATCAAGGCCTAACAGTTCACGAAGAGTAATACCTAAGTTGGCCGCTTGTTCTCTCGCACAAGTTACAGATCAATCCATGTGCCGGTCGCAGCTTGTATGATCTCGGGTCATCCGGACGAAGGCTTCCACTATAAGCGGGCAATCGATTGTTTACTTTGTTCCCCGAGCTGGGCAACTTGTTTCCGCTTATTTTACTTTCGGCCTTCTCCCGCTCTTTGTTCTCGTTGAACATGAGTGCCTGCTGCCAAGTTCACGTGCATAGTCGTTAGGCAGATTCTTCGCTTGGGACGGTGTGCTCAAAAATGACTTAGCCCACTTCTTTTGCTCATCGTAATATCTTGGCTTGGGCTCGGGCTCTCTTTTCTTCTTGCAGTCCGCCTTCCATTTCTCATAATGAGCAGCATGTCGGCGCGTCGACTTCCTCGGCACTCGTTCCCAAGGCCTTGTGGGGAGAGGCTTCAGTGATGGCTCCGGTACCTTTGTGGTCTTAGGTACATAAGGGTCCGGGTTAATAATCCAGGACTGCTTCTGCTTCTTTGTCGGAGGTGGATTGGGGGGCGGCGTCTGATCACCCGCCGGACGAGGATCGGGGCGGCGGCTGATCACCCGCCGGACGTTAGGATCGGGGCGGCGGCTGGTCGACGTGACGGAGGTGTAGGTGAACCGCCACCACCACCACCACCACCACCACCGCCACCGCCACCACCACCACCGTAGGGGTGGACTTGTTGTCCTTGGCGCCTCGCCGAAACTTGATAAACTTCTTTTGCCATAGAATGAAATGGCGCTTGACATCTCCAAGTCTTTTCTCCCCTTCGTGTAGCAATGTCAATCTCCGTGTCCTCAAACCCTTGGACTATGTCCTCCACCGTGACACGAGCATAGCCATCTTGAATGGGGTTGTTGTGGTGGAGTGCTCCGTAAACATGGTAAAGCACTGCCGATGGCTACCTTCATGGACATGTTCCCGATAGGATAATACAGATGACATTCTTTCATCTCCTTTATATCGCCCACGGGTAGCGAGGAGGCTCCGGTGCAGTAATTTCGACCACCGGAGGCTCCGGTGCAGTAATTTCGACCACCGGAGGCTCCGTGCAGTAATTTCGATCGTCGGTGCATCTGCACCAGCCGGTGGGGCCTCCGTGGAAGACACGCTGCTTCTCCGCTGCTGGCTTCCGAGATCCGCTGGATGATCTTCATGCTGCACCCGAGCTACATCTCTTTAGTCTACTAGTACACTCATGGTTTTCTTCATCACATCCATTTCCGATGCCAACCGCGCCACAACATCTGATTCCCGATCCATCTTTCTCTACGGCTTCAGAATCAGACGGGTCATCGCTCGGGGAACCCTATTTTCCACGGAATGTGCCCCATGCCTCGTGCGTCCTCCGTGTTCAGGATTCCCGAGGGCTTTTGTCGCGTCGTTCTCTCTGTTGAACTTGATCTTCCCTGTTGAGCATCCTTCATTGCGTCAATAAGGGCTTGGGTGGGTTTAATTAATTTGCCCGGTAAACACACTCCCTGTCTCCGGGTTCAGCGTTCCCCATGCCCGTACCACCATCTTTTGGCCCTTGGGTCCCATCCCTCCGCACTGGACGGATTCCTCGCGCCCTCATCTCGTTCTCCATCTTCTCCAACCTAGGCACCAAAATGCGATACCCTCCTGGCCCCATAACATGATTGTACTCCTTCTTAGCCGCATTTTCCTTATTTTTTCGATATTTCAATGAACTGCTCCGATTTCTTTTGCTTCACAAATTCTGGCCAATCATGTTTCAGTTTCTCATATTGTCCTTTGAAATCCGGAGTCTTGTTCTGCTTGACAAAGTCACGGGCTAGATTTTGCTTGAATTTCCGGAATGCGTCGGCCATCTTATGAAGAGCGAACTGTTTGACTAGCCTCCTCCTCTCCTTGTTTTCCTCAATCTTGTTACCCTCCTCATCGAATTTGTTGTATTCCAGAGGTAGAACGAAATGTTCCATAAGCTTCTTGAAGCAATCTTTTTTTGTTCTCTTATCGACAAAAGTGAAACCATCAATTCGTGCCTTCTTTGGCTCATTCCACTCTGGGCGGTGATCGAGACGTTGTCTCTAACAATGGCTCCGCATTGGCTGACAAACTTGGTGGCGTTCTTGCGGGGATCCAGCGGACTGCCGGTTGCACTGTCGAAAAACTCGAAGGTGCATGTTTCTCCTTGTTTCATCGTCATGGTTGCGCCACGCTTTGACGACGTACTCGATTGTTTCGACGATCCGGCCGAGGGCTAAAATAGGAAAGAGAGTCGCAGCGTTAGTACACACATATTTATTCAAATCAGTTAGTTTGTATCACCAGAGGCTCAATGTATATATATACCTCGGCGCCGGAGGTGGTTGCTACTACATTTGAAGATCGTCGTTTATCGACGCTTTCTTGACATCTTCTTCGACGGCGCCCTTCATCTTCACCGTCAAGGTTCAGATAAGAAGAGATATCATCTTCTTCTTCTCCGGTCGGCACATATTGAATATCGCCGTTTATGATGCCGAACATATGTGCTTCACCGTCCGGATCATAGTTGTCCATAATCGGGTCAGCTCTATCGTCCGCCATTATGTCAGTCCTGAAAACATGTAGTAAAAACAAATTAATTAAGTGAAGAAGGGGGCGGTGGCGGTGGCGAAGGGCGGTGGCAAAAGGAGGCGAGGAAGGGGTGGGAGAGGGTGTCGCGGTAGAGCGCGAGACGGGTGCTCCGTGGTCGAACTTGGGGTCGCCCGGCAGTCTCGGGTCTACCGGAAAGAAGTAACGGAGGGAACACAATAAATAACAGAGCAATCAAAGCATCACAAAGCGTAACCTGGCAATACGCGGTGCTAGGTGTGCCCTAACGCTGCAAGTAGGTCGTGATCGCGAAGGGGAAACATCCGGAAAGTATCCCCGGTGATTCGCGTTTTGACGAGATGAACCGGAGGAAAGTTACGTGTTTGCTATGCTAGGGATGTGTGGCGGACGAGCGGGCTGCGTATCCGGATCCGCCTCATCGCTCGAGCAACTTTCATGTACAAAGTATTTTCATCCGAGTTACGGATTATTTTATATTAATTTTAAAGCTTTATATCATTTTTAGAATTAACAGAATTAATTAAATTGTCTGTTAACTAATTAACCAAGTTAATTAGATTAATTAACAGATTAGTTATATTAGTTATTTAATTAGGTTTACTAAACACAATTAATTAAGTTAATTAATTTAATTAACTGATTAATTAATTAATATATTTATTTATTTATTTTCTAAATTCTCTTCTCTCCTTTTTTAAATCGTTTGCAGGCGTGGGCCCCAATTGTCATTGGGCCAGGGGCCTTAATGGCGCCAGCGCTAGCGGCAGCGGGTGTGGTGCCCATGCCCGAGGCCGTAGCCTGCCCGGGCGAGGGGGAGCTGGCACGAGCCCGCTGACCAAGGGTCGATGGCGGCGCCCGAACAGGCGGCAGGGCGGAGGAAGTGGCGGTCCGGCGAAGCGCCAAGAATCGTCGCGGGAGTTGGCGACGCGCTGGCGCCGCTTATGCAGAGGCGGCGCGCGACGGACGGGCGGGCGAAGCGTTCGAGGGGGCCGGAGACGGGCCGACGGGGCCCGATGGGGAGCTCACCAGGAGAGGGCGGCGATGCGGGAGGACCGACGAAGGAGAGGCGGGACGGGCAGTCCGGCGCGACGGGGCGAGGGCGACGCGGGCGGCGCCGAGGGCGCGGCAGACGAACCGATCGGAGAAGACGAGAATAGATCGAGCGTGGTATTTATAGTCTCTTTAGTCGCGGTGGGCTACGAGGCCCGCGACTAAAAGGTACCTTTAGTGGCGGGTCGCCGCCCAACCGCGACTAAAGGTTTTTTGGGCGGGTTTTTATGCTCATGCCCCACCTTTAGTCGCGGCTGGTCTGCGACCATGACTAAAGGCCCCACCTTTAGTCGCGGCTGGTCTCGGGCGACCATGACTAAAGGCCTTGTGCTGCCTCACGCCCCAGAAGTTTAGTCCCACCTCGCTAGTTGAGAGAGCTCGAGAGTGGTTTATAAGCGCTGCTGCGCCCACCCTCTCGAGCTCCTCTCAACTGCAGGCTTTCGGGCCTAATCTGTCACTAGCTATGTGCCTGTGGGCCTACTTGGCCTTCCAGGGCCTGAATCCTGGCCCATGTAGGGTTTCTAGTCGTATTCAGGCCGTGGGGGTCCAGTAGGCGGCACTATTTTTTCCAGTTTTTTTGTTTTGTTTTCTGCATTATTATTTATTTTTGTTGTTTTTTGCTTTATTTTTTAATTCTTTTTGCTTTTAGTTTTAGAAAAATTATAAACTTTCTGTTAGTGCCATTAGTTTTCAAACTTGAAAACACTTTTTTTTTTTTATTTGTTGATTTATTTATTTTATTTTGTTTCTACTTACAACAAAATACTTATTGTTGCTATTTTAGTCGCTGGTCGCTTGCCCAACCGCGACTAAAGGCCGCCGCAGGTTTAGGGTTTTCCGCCATTTCTTCCCTGTCTTCCCGCCTCTTTCTTCCCGCCACTTTCTTCCCGCCTCCTGTCTTTCCCGCTCCCATTTTTCCCGCCATTTCTCACTACATATATGTAGCCCGGCTTGGCCAGCATTATCACATCTCTACAATCTCTCATCACTCTCTCATGGCTTCCACCGCACCCACTCTAACCTACCAGCAGGTGGAGGAGCTTTGCGCCTCGAACTACCCTTGTCCACTGGCTACTGGCGTCCCCACCTGGAGCCTAAGCGCCGGCGTGCCGGTCCCTCCCGTCCCTCGTGGTACTGCACAAGCGGCCATCACGAACCACTACTACCTCGACCTCACGCCAGAGCAGCGGATGAATCCCCGCTGGCATCCCGATAACCAGCATACTTGGGACGCCTTCTTCATCAATCGGCGTGAGAGGGCGCTCGCCAGGTATGAGGAGGACGGTCTGCCTCCTGGGAACTTCCACGAGGCCGGCCGTCGGCTATGGTGGTATGGCCGGACTCTGCAGAGCGTCATGGACTACATCACAGCAGCGACGACAGCAGCGACGACGACGGCGGCAACTTAGAAGGCGACGACTACCAGTACAACGACGACGGCGGCTATGAAGACTACGAGTATGCATATTATACGCCTAGGCAGGAGTATGACTAAATCACTCCAAATTTCATGTATCATCGGTGGTATCTCGAATCATTCAAAATGGACACCAAACACATCACGGGTAATATAATTCACATGATCCATTCAACAAAGTTTGGTACAATAAATTATTACACATCATTTCTTCCCTTGTGTCCCTGCTTGCTTACGATTGTGCCGTATCCATGGAGCATCCTCATCATTTAACTTAATGCTTGGGTCGGTGTTCACTTTGAAGGGCGGAATTTCAGCAAACATATTATAATCTTCTGACATGTCTGTCTTGTCCTCCACTCCCACGATGTTTCTTTTCCCTGAAAGAACAATGTGGCGCTTTGGATCATCGCATGATGTACTGATCGTTTTCTTATCTTTCCGTTTCCTCGGTTTGCTACTCATGTCCTTCACATAGAAAACCTGAGCGACATCTTTCGCTAGGGACGAATAGTTCGTCAAGGTAACCAAGATTGTTGAAATCCACCATTGTCATTCCGTATTGCTGGTCCACCTTTACCCCACCTCCTGTTAGCTTGAACCATTTGCACCGGAACAAAGGGACCTTAAAGGAGGGTCCATAGTCAAGTTCCCATATCTCCTCTATGTAACCATAATATGTGACCTCTTGCCCATTCTCGGTTGCTGCATCAAAGCGGACACCACTGTTTTGGTTGGTGCTCTTTTTATCTTGGGCGATCGTGTAAAATGTATTCCCATTTATCTCGTACCCTTGGAAAGTCGTTATAGTCGAAGATGGTGTCTTGGCCAACATGTACAGCTGATCTACAACATCATTGTCATTCATTAAATGTTTTCTCAACCAACTGCCGAAAGTCTCCATGTGGGCCTTCCTAATCCAGGATTCAGGCTTCCCGGGTTGTCGAACGTAAAATATTCTTGTGTTTCTCAAAGTACGGAGCCACCAAGCTGGAATTGGTCGATAAAGTGTGGTGTGCTTCAGGAGAATGGCCGTCCATACATATCGTTGATTTCATTCCGATCGTGCCTTTTCCACTTAGTCTCCCCTCGTACGCGATCGAGGAAGACCAATCGGCTTAAGGTCAGGAACAAAGTCAACACAAAACTCAATTACCTCCTCATTTCCATAGCCCTTGGCGATGCTTCCTTCCTGGCCTAGCACGATTCTGAACATATTTTTTAATACTCCCATGAACCTCTCGAAGGGGAACATATTGTGTAGAAATACAGGACCGAGAACGAAAATCTCTTCGACTAGGTGAACCAGGAGGTGCGTCATAATATTGAAGAAGGATGGCGGGAACACCAACTCAAATCGACAAGACATTGGATCACATCGCTCAGAACCGTGGTAGAACTTCTGGATTGATTACCTTCGAGAGATTGCATTGAGGAATGCACATAGCTTCACAATGGCTACTCGAACATTTTCCGGCAGGAGCCCCTCAAAGCAATCGGAAGCAATTGCGTCATAATCACGTGGCGATCGTGAGACTTCAGGTTTTGGAACTTTTTCTCCGCCATGTTTATTATTCCCTTTATATTGGGCCGAGAATCTAGACGGAACCTTCATACTGCTCGGGCATTCAAAAAGATGACCTTCTCTTCTTTGGTCGAGCGTAGCTGGCACGACCTTGAAACCATTCCGGATGCCGGTCATCGTGGTCTTTCAAACGTTGCTGGTCCTGCCGTGCTTCCTTTGTATCATTTGTCTTCCCATACACGCCCAAGAAGCTTAGGAGGTTCACGCAAATATTCTTTGTAACGTGCATCACGTCGATTGCAGAGCGGACATCTAGGACTTTCCAATATTCTAGCTCCCAGAATATAGATTTCTTCTTCCACATGGCTGCGTGCCCGTCGGCTCCTTCGAACTGATTGTCCGCCAGACCCTTTCCAAAGATGACTTTCAAATCCTTGACCATATCAAATACCTCAAGACCAGGTCGTTCCGCAGGCTTCGCCGGTGATCTGCCTTGCCGTTGTAATGCTTGCCTTTCTTTCTTCTTGGATGAATTTTCGGAAGAAATCGACGATGCCCAAGGTACACGTTCTTCTTACAATTTGGCAAATGTACACTTTCAGTCTCATGTAAGCAGTGCGTGCATGCATTGTATCCCTTATTTGACAGTCCCGAAAGGTTACTAAGAGCAGGCCAATCGTTGATGGTTACGAAAAGCAACGTCAGAGGTCAAATTCCTCTTGTTTGTGCTCATCCCACACACGGACACCACCCCACAGCTGTAAAAGTTCATCAACTAATGGCCTTAGGTACACATCGATGTCGTTGCGGGTTGCTTCGGACCTTGGATGAGCACCGCATCATAATGAACTTCGCTTCATGCACAACCAAGGAGGAAGGTTGTAGATGCATAGAGTCACGGGCCAGGTGCTATGGCTGGAGCTCTGCTCGCCAAAAGGATTCATGCCATCCGTACTTAGAGCAAATCTTATGTTCCTTGCGTCAGCTGCAAAATCTTTGAACCATCTGTCGATCTTTCTCCATTGCGTTCCATCTGCGGTGTGTCTCAACTCCCCGTCCGACTTACGGTCCTCTTTGTGCCATCGCAACAACTTGGCATGCTCTTTGTTCCTGAACAGACGTTTCAACCGTGGTATTATAGGAGCATACCACATCACCTTGGCGGGAACCCTCTTCCTGGGTTTCTGGCCCTCAACATCGTCACCAGGGTCATCGCCTCTGATCTTATAACGCAATGCAAGGTATACCGGGCATTCATTCAAATTCTCGTATTCATCATGTAGAGGATGCAGTCGTTGATGCATGCATGTATCTTCGTAACCTCTAAACCTAGAGGGCAGACAACCTTCTTTGCTTCAGACGCGTCTTGGCGGGCAACTCGTTATCCTTTGGAAACATATTCTTCAACATTTTCAGCAAGTTTTCAAATGCCGAAGTCAGCTACACCTGCCTCTGCCTTCCATTTCAGCAAATCCGATTGTGCAGCCCAGCTTTTTCAGACCATCATCGCATCCGGGGTACAGCGCCTTTCTGTGATCCTCTAACATGCGATCCAAATTCTCCCTCTCCTTTTCAGTTTCGCAGCGTCTCCGTGCATCAGCAATGGTCCGACCAAGATCATCAACGCATCACGTGCCTCTTCTTCACCTTCCCTTCACCATCAGCATCCTCCATGAAAGTATCACCGAAATGAGCAAGATAGCTTTCATCGATGAAATCATCCCCTTCTTCATCTTCTTCCATTATAACCCCTCTTTCTCCATGCTTGGTCCAACAATTATAGCTTGGCATGAAACCGTGCCGAAGCAGATGCATGTGAACATTTCTTGAGGAAGAGTAACCCTTCTCATTCTTACAGATAACACATGGACAGATAACAAAACCCCCCCGCTTGTTCGCATTAGCCACTACGAGGAAATCTTTCAAACCCGTAGTGAACTCGCCGGAGAGTCGGTTACCGTACATCCATTGACGATTCATCTGCATTATTATAATATAAAATATATAATTAACCATCATGCATTTGTTAAACTAACTAGCTACAAACAATATAAATTAAACAATGAACTACACACATGCATATTTTATCAATGACACATCAAAGGTTCATCAAGTTGCTAATCATGATCGAGGAGTGTGGCTCCAACACTTCATGTCATGTTTGTTTCATGCTCTTGGGGCATTTCATCAAACACCTTATGTGCATAAGAGGAACCAAAAGCAAACCTACACCCACTTGTGAAGAGAATGGCTCCAAATGGCTAAGTGTTGGCTGCTGGATGGGTATATATAGGGGAGGGCTTTAGTTGCGGTTGGCCTGGCAAACCGTGACTAAAGGTTCGGCCTTTAGTCGCGGTTGTCTGGCAAACCGCGACTAAAGACCCTCACGCGTCGCCAGCTGGCCACCGAGCGCCTGGGCCCAGGCCTTTGGTCGCGGTTCACCTCCAGAACCGCGACTAAAGGTCCCATTAGTCGCGGTTCCTACAGCTTCGCGACTTATGGGGCTGGACGGAAGCCTGTTTTTCCACTAGTGCATTTGTATGAATACAATTTTAGGTGGGGAACCTCTTTGATATATTTAATTGGCAGAATGTTGTTTTAGATGCCAAATCGTGAGCGATATCAAACTATACCCAATTGATCATCCAAGGATATAATTTTCTAATGCATAAATTTATCATCACGGATCATTTTCAAATGGATATAAACTAAGTCAAGCCACCGGGCACATGCATCTTCCTGGTAGCTTCCTCCTTGGCGAGTAGGTGGCATGTTGTTTTCATGGGGTCTTGAAAATTACATATATAAAACTCTACATTTTTAGGAAGGTAGTGGGGCATAAAAATAATTGATGACTTTGGCATTCATTACAGGTAAAAGGGATACCGTCAGGGTGATCCATTGTCTCCAACATTATTAACATCATCGTAGATATATTAACCATTCTGATTTCGTGCGCAACAGGATGGCCGGGTTGCACTAGTCGTCCCAAATCTAGTGGATGTGGCCTCTCAATTTTGCAATATGCTGAAAACCCAAATCTTTCTTATCGTAGATAACCTTGAGAACCCTTGCATGTGAATGATACCACAACCAAATTATATACTACATATATTATGCAATCATGGTTCCAGTAGGAAGACATTTGGTCTAGCTGACCCTTCCCATTTCTCCCCTCTATATCTTCCAATCCCTTGTTATATCTTTTTTTAGAAAAGGAGGATGACCTCGCCTCTGCGTCCAGGAGATGCATACGACCACTTTATTGATTATTCTCAAGGACCTTACAAAGTATTACAACAATGTTCCTGAAACCACCATCTTGGCAACATATGACGCTACTCCTATCCAAAATGATGAAGGGGTGCTAGCTGGGCCACTACCGAGACCACTCACCTAAGCCTAATATCAAAAGCCGGAAGCCGAAACACATTCGGAAGCCCTAGCCGAGCCACATACTGGGTCTGGGGCACAATCCGGTCAGACGCACTCGTGTGTCATCGCCGCCATCTTCCACAGGTCCGTCTTCAGATCAAATTGAGGCTTCTACCTTGTCTGGCCACTCAGCCATCGACGTCACCACGACACCAGACAGCTTCATCCTCCTACTCGAGTCCATCGCCACACATCGGACGCCGAATTTCCACTGTGCCACGCCGCCGAGATACGCCGCCATCAATGCGTAGGATGAAGCACCGCTCCGCCGAGACCGGCAGGGCTGCTGAAGACCAATCCGCCGCCAAGCAACCAAAGCATCACATCCACCCCAAGCTCACCACGAACGACACCCCCAAGAAGGTGGCGGCGCTTTGGGCCGCTGTCGCCGATCCGGCAAGGATTTGGGCTTCGCCCGGCATACGAAGCTGGGTGGAAGGAAGAGGGAAGGAGGCAACCTGACGGCGCCTACAAGAAGGGTACGTCGCCCTCGAGCGTCGCCGCCATCGTGACCAGCACTGCTGGCCTCGAATTTCTCCGGAGCCACCTCCCACCTCCAGCCGCCAAACAGGTACAACTCCCGCGACAAAGGCCGCCCAAAGTAGGACCAGCGGAGGCAGCCCTGGTTGAAATAGACAGAGGCCTTCAGATCTGGATCGGGTGCCGCCGAGACACCCGCACCACAGCCGCCACCAGTCGCCGCCCCCGCGGCCGAGGAAGAACGGCCAGCACCAACGAGCACCGTTCAAGCCAATGGAATCTCGCCGGAAGGGCCGCCGCCCCAGATCCAAAGAGCCACGCTCACCCATCTCCGAAGAGACGAGCAGCTCGCGCGAAGCCGGCCGCTCCAGCCACCGCAACGAGCACCACTCCGAGGCCCCATCCCAGACCGACCCCCTCCAAGCACCCCCAACACCATGATCAGCCTCGCGCCGCCGAGGACGAGGCGAGCGAGCAGGAAGGGGGACCAACGCAGGGATGGACAGAGAAGGAGGTGGAAGGGGTCCCGCCGCCACCGCGGGCCGGCCAGAGGCCGCCCGCGACGGCGGCGAGGGGAGGCAGACGAGGGTGGCGGCGCTCGGGGGAAAACCTAATCGCCCCCGAGTCACCTGCGCGAGACGACGCGGGGGTACGCCCTCTATTTCGGTCCCCTGTTATATCTGAAACATATTTTTATTTTGAGGTCATTGTATGAATACAATTTTAGGTGGGGAACGTTTTTGATATACTAATGACGAGAATGCAGCTTTAGATGACAAATCGTGAGCCATATTGTAGTCTGATCTTCCAAGGATGTCATTTTCCAATACATACATAAATCATCACAGATCATTTCCGAATGGGTACAAACTAAGTCAAGCCACCGGCCAGATGCATCTTCGTGGTAGCTTCCTCCATGGTGAGTACTATCTCCGTCCAGGTTTATTGGGCCCAAAGACCACTTCTCTTGGACCAAGGCGCGTGGTAATTTTCTCACATTAATCCTTCCATCCCACTTCCAAACACTCTCTCACATGCCAACTCACATGCAGCCAATGGCAAAGCATGCATGCACCATATTTATTCTCCAGCCATGGGTCCAGTAAGGCTAGTCATAGTGGGTAGTAACTTAGATTAGTAACATGCATATGTTACTAGTCTATGTTACTACCATCATAATGGATAGTAACATAAATGTAGTGTCATGCAAGCCTTCATTTATTATACTATAGACTCATTTTGCATTGGGGTGCGTTATGTTACGGTAACATACTATATGTTACCACAAGCACTTCTCTCCTCATTAACTCCATGCCACATAAGCATATATGTCTTGCGATGCGTTATGTTACTACCTAAATTACTCCCACTATGGCTAGCCTAACAATGCCTCTCTCTACGACCAATGAAATAGCTCCATGCATGTTGATTTCCAAAGCAAGGCCTTGTAAGAATGGACATGCTTGTGTTGCTCTTAGGCCTAATAAACCCGGATGGAGGGGAGTAGTTGGCATGTTGTTTTCATATGGTCTAGCAAATTGTATGTATAAAACTCTATATTTTCAGGAAGGCAGAGGGCATTAAAAATGACGATGTTGACACGAATTAAAGGAATAGAGGGACTCCATCAGGGTGGTCCGTTGTCTCCAACATTATTTAATATCGCCGTAGAATTATTAACCATTATGATTTCGCGTGCTATATAGGACGGTTGGGCTGCATTATTGGTCCCACATCTATTGACGTGGCCTCTCCATTCAGCAATATGTTGATGGCATAAATCTTTCTTATGGTACATAACCTTAATTAGTCTAACATGTTAATTTCTCTTGCATGGGAATGATACCACGGCCAAATTATACACTACTTCATATATTACGCAATCATGGTTCCAGTAGGAAGACACCGGCTTTAGCTGACCCTTCCCATTTCATCGCTCTTACACATTTTGATTTCCATGCCTTTATAGGAATACATTTTGAGGTATGAACTTCTTTGATATATTAGTACCCAGAATACAGTTTGAGATGTCAAATCATGAGCCATATCAAAGTCTACCCAATTGATCATCCAAGGTTGTCATTTTCTAATACATAAATATATCATCATGGATCATTTTGAATGGATACAAACCAAGTCAAGCCACCGGCCACATGCCTCTTCCTGGTAGCTTCCTCTTTGGTGAGTAGGTGCAATGTTGTTTTCATGGGGTCTTGCAAATTGCATATTAAAACTCTACATTTTTAGAACATATATAATGGGAAATAAAAATAAATGATGGTGTTCGATTTATTACAGGGAAAAAAGGGACTCCATCAGGGTGATCCATTGTATCCAACATTATTTAACATCGCTACAAATATATTAATCATTGTTATTTCGCGTGTTAAACATGACGGTTGGGTTGCATTAGCCGTCCCACTTCTAGTAGACGTGGCATCTCAATTATGCAATATGATGATGACATAAATGTTTTTTATGGTAGTCGAACATATTAATATTTCTTGCATGGGATGGCGCAACCAAACTATATAGCACTTCATATTAATTCTGCAATACGTTGATGACACAAATCTTTCTTATGGTAGTCTTACATATTAATACCTCTTCCATGGGACTGATACTATAGCCAAACTATATACTACTTCATATTAATATTGCAATATGCCGATGACACGAATCTTTCTTATGGTACTCTACCATATCAATATCTCTTGCATGGCTCAATCTCACCCTTCCCGTTTTTCGCTCTATATCTTCCAACCCCCTGTTGTATATGGTATGCATTTTCAGTTGGGGAATCTCATTGATATATTAACTGCGATAATGCAGTTTTAGTTGACAAATCACGAGCCATATTGTAGTCTACCCAGTTGATCCCAAAGGATGTCATTTTTGAATGCATAAATATATCATGATGGATCATTTTTTATTGGATACAAACTAAGTCGAGCCACTGCCACAAGCGTCTTCCTGGTAGCTTCTTCCTTGGCAAGTAGTTGGCATGTTGTTTTCATGGGATCTTGCAAAATGCATATATAAAACTTC
Organism: Aegilops bicornis; assembly: GCA_021605145.1. Classification (NCBI taxonomy): domain Eukaryota; kingdom Viridiplantae; phylum Streptophyta; class Magnoliopsida; order Poales; family Poaceae; genus Aegilops; species Aegilops bicornis. The sequence goes on from CM038673.1 coordinate 801,854,725, forward strand.
AAGGAGGTAGTGGGGCATAGAAGTAAATGATGACACTGGCATTAACTAAAGGGGAAAATGGACACTCTTGGGGTGACCTGCTGGCGCTAGCGTTATTTAACATCATCACAGATATATTAACCATTCCGATTTCACTTGCAGAACAGGACGATTTGGTTGCATTAGTGGTCCCACATCTAGAGGATGTGGCCTCTCAGTTCTGCAGTACGTTGATGACACAATTATTTCTTATGGTACATAACCTTGAGTAGTCTAACATATTAATTTCTACTGCATAGAAATGATACCACAAGAAAACCGTATACTACTTCATATATCATGCAATAATGGTTCAAGTATGAAGATGTCCGCATTAGCTTACCCTTACCGTTTCTTCCCTCCATATGTTCCAACCCCCTATTGTATCTTGTACACTTTATTATTTTTAGGCCTTCGTATGAATACATTTTCAGGTGGGGAATCTCTTTGATATTTCGGTCACCCGAATGTAGTTTTAGATGAAAAATATCGACCATATCGTAGTTTACCCTATTGATCATCCAAGGATGTCAATTTCCAATACATAAATATATCATCACGGATCATTTTCGATTGGATACAAACTAAGTCAAGCCACCGGCCACATGCATCTTCCTGGTAGCTTCCTCCTTAGCAAGTAGCTGGCATGTTGTTTTCATGTGGTCTTGATAATTGCTTAGATAAAACTCAACATTTTCAGGAATGCAGTGCAACATAAAAAATAAATGATGACGTTGGCACTAATTACAGGAAAAAATGGACTTCTTCAGGGCCAATCACAGAATTATTAACCTTTCTGATTTCACATGCTAAAGAGGATGGTTGGGTTGCATTAATTGTCCAAAATCCAGTGGACATGGCCTCTCAATTCTGCAATACATTAATGACACAATTATATTTTATTGTACATAACCATGAGTGGTCTAATATATTAATTTCTACTGCACAGAAATGATACCACAAGCAAAGTATATACTACTTCATATATTATGCAATCATGGTTCAAGTATGAAGATGTCGGCTATAGCTTAGCCTTCCCGTTTCTTCCCTCTATATCTTCCAACCCCTTGTTGTATGTGTTACACTTACACACGTTGATTTTCAAGCCTTTGTATTAATACATTTTTAGGTAGGAACCTCTTTGCTATATTAATTGCCAGAATGCACTTTAGATGACAAATCATGAGCCATATCATAGTTTGCCCAGTTGATAATCGAAGGATATCATTTTCTAATACTTAAATATGTCATCACATGTCATTTTCCATTGGATATATCTACATTTTTCAGAAAGGAAGTGGAGTATAAAAATAAATGACGGTGTTGGCATTATTAAAACGAAAAAGGGACTCTGTTAGGGTGATCCGCTGTCTCCAACGTTATTTAACATCCTCACAGATATATTAACCATTCCGATTTCACATGCTAAACAAGACGGTCGGGTTGCACTAGTCGTCCCACATCTTGTGGACGTGGCCTCTCAATTGTGCAATACACTGCTGACACAAATCTTTCATACACTGGTAGAAAATAGGGCTTTCGTTCGGGCCTGGCCAGCCCATCAGTCCCGGTTCAGTCACGAACGGGACCCATAAATTCGTCGGTTCGTGAGCCCAGGGGCGGCCGGGCCTCGTGGGCATTGGTCCCGATTCGTGTGGACCCATTTGTCCCGGTTCCGAGCACGAACCGGGACTAATCTCGCTCTGGCCCACAACCATTGGTCTCGGTTCGTGGCTTGAACCGGGACAGAATGCTGGGATTTAGTCCCGGTTTCTACCACGAACCGGGACAAATGAGTTGCCTATATATACCCCATCGTCACAGCAGAGCACTCCATAGTGCTCTGTTTTTTCTGGCCGGCAAGGGGAGGGCATTCGGGTGCTCTAACTCACCTCCTATGCACATGAGGTGTTCAATGAAATGTCCGAGCCACACTAGTTAATCTTTCTCCTCTCGAAACACGACCTCCGAGCTCCCTTTTCCCCGAGATTTGTCTAGGTTTAGCGGTCCGTCCCGTCCCATCCCCGTCTTCACCGCCGTCGATCGCCCGCGCCGATCTCGTCGCTGGCACCACCGTGGTGAGCCTCTTGTTCTTATCTTCTTTCTGAAAGAAAAAATTCTTACTTCAGATAGATACTTGTCTATTTTTCTTACTTTTATTATTCCTTGTTATTATATAGTGCGATGGTTTTGGTATCCGCCCCCGTCGGCCCTCGTCCTGTCTATGATTCGGATGTGGTATATATATTATCTTTTGATAACTATTTGGTTCATTTATTGTTTATGACAATTATGCCGACCAACATGACATATATTTTATTTATCTAGGAGGTGGTTGAACCAAAAATTCCAACCGACCCTATTGTCGAGAGGTTAAATTTAGTTGAAGAAGAAAACAATTACTTGAAGGAAAAAATAAAAAAATTGAGGAGGAGAAGATGATATTGGAGTTGCATGTTGTGGATGTCGTCGATGATCACAAGATCAAGATGGATGCAATGCGATTGAAGATTAGAAAGATTAGAAAATATGCCATTCATACCGAGGCTTCGTATCATTATGCAGTTGGATCGGTTGTTACCTTGGTTGCGATTATGATCACATTTGTTGTTGCGGTGAAATGTTTTATATAATTTCAATGTATGGTTTAATTAGATGCTCTGGAGAGCTATATGTTGTTCAATGAGAACTATGTATGTACTTTGGTTTTAATGTGATGATGAACTTCTATTAATTTGGTCACTTATCTATTCATGAGAGGGTTGAAAATTGATGATGTGGCTTTGAATGGTGCATTTTGAACACAGAAAAACTATGGAGTTCAAATAAGTTCAAAAAATGAAATCCCTTTGTAACAGACGAGTTTCCGTATGAAACCTGATACTTCGAAAGAGATTGTCCGTTTTGTAAATGAAGTGCATCCAGTTTTTGCCGTAACCCTCTCTACTTTCTTGCACATGCTACGTGGGTGAAATGATGATACCATGCCAACTTTCAACCTTTTTAGAGTTCATTTGAAATGCTGTTCAATTTCATGGTCTTATAGCTCACAATAATCAGTAAATGCATGAAAAATAACAAATGAAGTCAGAAAGGGTTGAAAATTGATGATGTGGCTTTGAATGGTGCATTTTGAACACAGAAAAACTATGGAGTTCGAATAAGTTCAAAAAAATGAAATCCCTTTATAACAGACGAGTTTCCATATGAAACCCTGATACTTCGAAAGAGATTGTCCGTTTTGTACACGAAGTGCATCCAGTTTTTGCCGTAACCCTCTCCACTTTCTTGCATATGCTATGTGGGTGAAATGATGATGCCATGCCAACTTTCAACCTTTTCAGAGTTCATTTGAAATGCTTTTCAATTTCATGGTCTTATAGCTCAAAATAATCAGTAAATGCAAGAAAAATAACAAATGAAGTCAGAAAGGGTTGAAAATTGATGATGTGGCTTTGAATGGTGCATTTTGAACACAGAAAAACTATGGAGTTCAAATAAGTTCAAAAAAATGAAATCCCTTTGTAACAGACGAGTTTCCGTATGAAACCCTGATAACAAAAATGAAATCCCTTTGTAACAGATGAGTTTCCATATGAAATCCCTTTGTTTCAGAGTTCATAAATAATTTTTTTGCTACAAACTTTAATAGCAAAAAGAATTGTCATAAAATAAAATAAATAAGTAATTTGAAACAAAATAATATAAAATTTAATAAAATATATAAGTAGAAACAAAATAAAATAAAATAAAATAAACTTTAATAACATAAATAAAATTAATGAAACTAAAATTATCAAAGTATTTTCTGTTCAAAACATTATAAGCAACCTCTAGTATTATTGAAACTAAAATTATATAAAACTGATGCACCTAAAATTATCAAAGTATTTTCTGTTCAAAATCATTAAAAGCAAAAAGATTTTTCATAAAGAACTTTTTTTGTTAGAAACTTTAATGGCAAAAAGAATTATCATAAAATAAAATAAATAAGTAATTATAAATAAAATAAAATAAATAAGTATTTTGTTGTAAGTAGAAACGAAACAAAATAAATAAAGCAAAATAAAACAAAAAAACTGGGAAAATAAAAAAATTGCCACCTACTGGGCCACCACGGCCTAAATACGACTAGAAACCCATCCATGGGTCAGGATTCAGGCCCTTGAAGGCCCAATAGGCCCATCATGCGTAGCAGTCACAAATACTCCCGTAAGCCTGCAATGGAGAGGAGCTCGAGAGGGGTGCGGCAGTGGGGCTTATAAACCACTGCGCACCCCTCTCAACTAGCGAGGTAGGACTGAACTCCCACCACCACGCCGCTGTGCAAGGCCTTTGGTCCCGGTTGGTGGCACCAACCGGGAATAAAGGGGCGCATTGGTATCGGTTCGTGGCACTAACTGGTACCAATGCCCCCTTTAGTCGGTTGGTGCCACCAACCGACCAAAGGCCTCTGCTTCCGCCCTTTGGGATCTTTGAAAAGTGACCTTTGGTCCCGGTTGGTGGCACAAACCAGGACTACTGGGAGCATTGGTCGCGGTTGGTGCCACGAACCGGTACCAATGCCCTGGGTATATAAGAAAACACTTAGCAGTTTCGACCAAATCCATCACTTCCTCTCCCCCGCCGCCTCTGCTCCTCCTCGCCGTCGCCGCCCGATACCCCTGCTCCACCTTGCCGTCGCCGCCGCCACCGACGCCGTCAGGCTGCTTAACATCGTCGCCGCCGCCCTCTGCCCGACGGCGTCGACCCTCTCGCCCTGCCCGGCCCGGCCGCGCCCACCGTGCCCGCCGCCTGTGAGCACCAGCCTGCTCGCGCCCTCCCCTCCCGCGCCCTGCGCCTGCCTTGCCCGGCCGGCGCCGGCGCCCGCCCTCCGCCGTGCCCCTCCTCCCCTGCGTCGTGCCCCTCCGCCCCTGCGCCGTGCTAGCTATTAGATTTTGAGATATTTTTAGTTGTTTTTAGATGTTTTTATATGTTTTTACATGTTTTTTAGATTATTTTAGTTTATGTTTAGTTTAGTTTTAAGATTAGGAAAATTTCAGATGTGTAGTTATATTTATTTAGATGTGTAGTTAATTTAGATGTTGTAATTTGTTCATAAAAAATGTGCACTTTTGTATAGAAACTTTTTTTTTCATATGTACGAAAATGTAGAGTGAAAACGAAAACAAACATATAAGAAAAAACAAAGGAAAAAATGAAGAAGGAAAAGAAAACCGTCCGGCTCGGCCACCACCGCATTTTCATAAAGTGCTTCCACCGCATTTACATGAGGGGGGGGGGGGGCGTCGGAAAAAATAAGAAGAGGAAGAAGAAGAAAAAAAAGAGGAGAAGAAGGAATAGAGGAGTGGAAGACTTTTTTCTTCTACTCCTCTATTCCTTCTTCTTCTCCTCTCTTTTTTTCTTCTTTTTTTTATCGTGAACTAGGGCAGAGGGTCGAGGGTCGGGAACTAGGACAGAGGGTCGAGGGTCACCCTCTCGACCATGATAACTTATACCACGGGAGCACCCCCCCCCCCGGCCCTCTCGCTCGACCAAAACTCTAGAGGACACCCAAACCCTAGAAAAAAACGATGTCGGTCTCCTACCCCCTACCGCCGCGCCCTACCCGATAAACTCTATCGAGGCCACCCAAATTTACCAAGTTAAAAGAGTGTTGTCGTCGAGGCCACCCCAAACCTTGAAGCATTGTCGAGGCCACCCCAAACCCTTGAAGCATTACCGAGGCCACCCCAAACCATAGAGAAGCAGCGTTGAGGCCACTAATATGATTCCTTATTGTGATTAGCTAGCTAGTTCTATGTTTGCCACTAATATATCCATCTGTCATGTTTGAATAATAATTGCCATGTTGTAAATATTTGCAGAAACTATGGAGCACCCCCGAGATGGAGCAACAGAAGCGATGTTGGGGGACATAATCGCAAAAGGACGTGATGCCGTCTTGTCGTTTCTCAACGACACCGATGGTCTGGAAGGATAGGGTGAAGAAGCAGGCCATGATTATGATGGCTCCGGTGACCCAATGCCGGTACAAGAAGGAGACAGTGATGACGGCTCCGGTGACCGAACCGAGTCTGGCCAGGTATATATATTAGTTAAGCCTGTGCTGACTAGCTATTTGATGCATTCATTGTTTTCGTATGTACACATATTAATTAACTCTCGTCTTTCTTCTTTTTTCTAGCCCTCCAGATCGAGCACAACTTCGGTAAAGAGACGAGGCCCGAAGAAAAAATTGCGCTCGGATGAAAGGTTTGAGATCACAGCAATCGCGCGCGATGGCAAGCCGATTGAACCCATCCGGACAAAGGAAGCATTTGCTGCTCAGTGCGGGGTTCTTGTTAGGGACAAGATCCCGATCAGTATCCACCAATGGTTAAAGCCTAAGAATGAAGACCCTGAGGTGTCTTATGTCTCCGATATTTAGAAAGATGATCTATGGACAACACTTAAGGAAAATTTCGCCCTACCGCCAGAGGAGGTTCTGGAGAAGCCAGTTAAGGTGCAATTGATCAAGTCTCATGCTTTTAAGAAGATGGCAGAACTATTCAGGAGGTGGAAGAATGAGCTGAAAACATCGTTCGTCGACAAAGAAAAGACACCAGAATTCACCGGCCGGTATGAGAATATCGGAGATCACTGGCCCGCATTTGTGGCCCACAAGACATCGAAAGAGTAAGATGATGTCAGCGACAAACAAGAAAAATGCTGCGAAGAAGAAGCATCACCATCGCACGGGGTCAGGTGGCTACCTCAAAGCCCGACCATTGTGGGCCAAGGCTGAGAATGACCTGATTGATAAAGGGGTCGAACCATAGACATTGAACTGGCCAGACCGTTGCCGGACTTGGTTCTTCGGGGTTGGCGGAACCTTGGACCCTGTATCAGGGAAGTGTGTTTGGACGGACGAGCAACCGCGAATACACGTCACGAGGCTTCAGGAGTATATCGAGGTAGTGCAGAAAGGGACGTTCGTTCCTGACAGAGAGAAGGACGAGCTCACAATGGCCCTCAGGAATCCTGAGCACCCTGGACGGACACGAGGCACGCCAGGCTCCGTTCCGTGGAAGGTTGGGCTTCCGGACGTAGGGGGTTACAAATGCCAGGAGAGGAGGAAGAAAGTGGAGCATAGCCAACTGCAGGCGCTGCACGCAAGGGTACAAGCGATAGAGGAACGAGAAGCAAATCGCAGCAAACGACCTGCCGAAACTTCCCCTGAAGCTATCCTGCCACTCAGCGGAGAAGCAGCGTGGCTTCCAGCGAGCAGCTTCAGCTAGAGCCTGTCTTCACGGCTCCTGCTATCTACCCCGTGGATGCTATCACGGAGTCTCAACATTGCCACCTTATGACGCAATGGATGAAATTCAAAGTCAAGGAGGCTGTTGGCTCTGTTTTACCTACTGAACCTGGCGCAACCTACCACAGTTGGTCGATTCCAGAAGGATATGCTAGGGTGATGGTGGATGAAATAACAGACGGATATGAGGACCTCGAGCTTGACCACCCTACGGGTGAAGGGGAGATTCGACTGGGTTCTTCTCTGAAGACTCCATGCTTATGGCGGGAGGAGCTCATCAACCTTCCGAACAAGACGCCTCCGCCTCCTCCCCCTCCTCCGGCGAGTCAGGGCACTCCGCCTCCTCCTCCGCCTCCTTCTCCGGCGAGTGATCAGGGCACTCAGCCTCCTTCTCCGGTGCGTGGCGGCACTCCGCCTCCTTCTCTGCCTGCGCCGGCGCGCCCGAGCAGCCAGCCTCCTCCTTCTCCGCCTCATCAACAAGGGTGGAAGAGACCCGCCGCCGCTCCGGCTACTCCGGCGCATCGTAGTCCTTCTCCTCCGCCTCATAAGAAAGGAAAGACAGCCGCAGCCGCTCCATCTGCTACGGCGTCTAGCAGTATAGCCAGAGGCGGGAGGCAGTACAGATTCGGTCCTTCTCTGAAGACTCCAGAGAAGTTACCATACGAGAGGAGCCTGGAGGAAAACGCGAAGATCGTGCGAGCCGAAGTGGAGAACTTCTTTGAAGGGCTGAAAGCAAAGAACATCCACCTCCGGAGGACAAGATAGATCCGGTGAAAGCGAAGCGTACTCTAGCTGCAGTGAAGATACCACCAAAGTGTCCGTCCAAAGGCAACTATGAGTGCATTATTGAAAAGTCATTTATCGAAGCGGAGCGGTCGGGAAGTACTGTCAGTGATCAAAGGTTAGCAGAACGACGAGCTGGGAAAAAAATTGCCCAGCTCGGCGAACAAGCGAACCAATCGTTCCCCCCGCTCCAGGTGTCTAGCGATATCGTCGCTAAGGATCCGGGGATGGTGCCCGGTTATAACAATCTTGAAGATTACCTACCTGATGATGTACATTATGATTTCTTGGAGGTGGACGAATACAAATACGAGTACGGGAAGCCTCTCGTCAAAGATGAAAGATCTCTAACAACAATGATGCGAAAATTCCATGATTGGTACATGAAAACCTGCAGAGTCTAGGGGGACGAATATTTTGACGTTGAGAGTTAAAGAGGAGCATGTCCTCATTGGAATTGAGCTGCTGAATGTTCCATTTGAGGAGTTCTTCCAGTTTTTTAATCAAAAGGCTCTCGATAAATTAACGGTCACTTGCTACTGTCTGTAAGTAGTACTACTTCTATCATTAAGTCTCTATATATAAGTCAGCTCTTTCATTTCATGTATTTTTAATTATCCTCACTATATTATGCAGATTGAATATCACCGAATTGAAGAAAAGACAAATCAGTGATATTGGGTTCATTAACACAAATCTCATAGATGCATATATGGTTGAATTTCAGGCCAGAGATACCGAGGCCAAGCTGCTACAATCGTAATGTAATTGATGAGTTATGCATGCGTGCGCAGCTTCCACTATATTCTCCTAGATATTAAGCTTGAGCAGGGACTAGTAACCGTCTTAGTCTCGAGACGAAAAGATCCCAAGGAGTATGCGGACATGACTGAAATTCTAGAGATGTAAGTTAAATTGATCATTATCGCACCATATCGGCAACTTTGTTCATTTCCTGATATCAAGTAATTGTTTTCTTTGTCTGGCAGGGTTTGGAAAAAAATCACCTCAAAAACTCTGGGACTGTCGAAGAAGCTGCAATTTAAACACCCGAAAGTAAGTACTATAGTAGCATGTTTCGCGCATCTCCTAGTGATTCAAGCGCTAGTTTCATCAATATCATTTAGCATGCTTGCTTATCAGTTTGATTGACCTCTGTTTCTTGTAAAGTGGTTGTGGCAGGAACAAGGAAATGATTATCGTGGATTCTACATTTGCAGTCCATCCCCCACCACGACCTATGAGCGGGGCTACTCTGACAAATAATATGAAGTGTGTAAATAATAATATTCACAATTTTATTTTATTACCATCATTTGTGTTGAGTTTCATTTATTCATATATATGTATTGATCCCCTTCTTCGAATTAGATATTTCAGATGTGGGATGAACTCCTACCACCATATCGTATGCGAGCAATTCAAGAGGAATTGGCGGCATTCTTTCTTGACCACGTGATCGATAAAGACGGAGAATACCATATGGACCCTGATCAGTTCATATATAATTAGGAGATTATATTGTAAGAGATAATTATATTGTATATATGTAGAACTTGTTGTTCGACCAATCTCTCGAGAGAAGAAGAGGTGGCCAATATCACTTCTCTCTGTATGCATATGTTCATGATTTATCTTCTGTTTCCTTCATTTGCTTACTAGCTAGCATGTCTAGTCCTCTCTATCTATATGATAGTACGTAGGGTCGATCAAGCACGGAGATAAGAGAGGACACTTCTCTCTATTAATTAGCTAGCTAACACAATATATGAAACACCTAAATTAACCCCCCAAAACCCCCTAACCCCCCCCCCTTTCAAAAAACACAAAAACCCCAGCCCCTGAAATGCTGACGCGTGGATGCCTATTGGTCCCGGTTGGTGCCACCAAGCGGGACCAAAGGGCCTCCTGTCTGGGCTCGCCGCACCGGCCACGTGGAGGCCCATCTGTCCCGGTTTATATAAGAACCGGGACTAAAGGCCTAGGGCATTAGTAACGACACTTTAGTCCCGGTTCAACAACCGGGACAAATGGCCCTTACAAACCGGGACAATAGGCCCTTTTTGTACTAGTGATATGGTACATAACCTTCAATGTCTAACATATATTTTCTCTTGCATGGGACTGATACCACATCCAAACTATATAGTACTTCATATATTATGCAATCATGGTTCCAGTAGTAGGATGTCGGCTTAAGCTGACCCTTCCCATTTATTCCCTCTATATTTTCCAACCCCCTGTTGTACCTGATACACATTTTGATTTTCAGGCCTTTGTATGAATACATTTCCAGGTGTGGAATATATTTGATATATTAGTCACGAGAATGCAATTTTAGATGACAAATCACGAGACATATATTAACAATTCCAATTTTGATTGCTAAACAGGATGGTTGGGTTGCATTAGTGGTCCCAAATCTTGTGGACGCGACCTCTCAATTCTGCAATACATTGATGACACAAATCTTTCTTATGGTACATAACCTTGAGTAGTCTAACATATTAAATTCTTGTATGCAGGAATGACACCACAAACAACTATATACTACTTCATATACTATGCAATCATGGTTCCAGTAGGAAGACGTCGGCTTAAGCTGACCCTCCTTGTTTCTTCCTTCTATATCTTCGAAACACTTGTTATATCTGGTACACATTTTTATTTTCAGGCTTTTGTATGAATACATTTTCAGGTGGGGAATCACTTTGCTATATTAATTGACAGAATACTGTTTTAGATTACAAATCACGAGCCATATCAAAGTTTACCCAAATGATCATCCAAGGATGTCATTCTCCAATACATAAATATATAATCACAGATCATTTTTGATTGGATATAAACTAAGTCGAGCCACTGCCACATGCGTCTTCCTGGTAGGTTCCTCCTTGATGAGTAGTTGGCATGTTGTTTCATGGGGTCTTGCAAATTGCATATGTAACATTTTCGGGAAGGTAATGGGGCATAAAAGTAAATGATGAGGTTGACATTAATTACAAGGAAAAAAGGGACTCCCTCGGGGTGATCCGCTATCTCCAACGTTATTTAACATCGTCGCAGATATATTAACCATTCTGATTTCACATACTAAATAGGACGGTTGGGTTGCATTAGTGGTCCCACATCTAGTGGATGTAGCATTTTAATTCAGCAATGTGTTGATGGTACAAATCTTTTTATGGTACATAACCTTGAGTTGTCTAACATATTGACATATTAATTTCTCTTGCATCTACATATTAGACATAAGCTTTAGCTGCCCCTTCCCATTTCTTCCCTCTATATCTTCCTAGCAGCCTCCTCCCTCGCGAGTTTCCTAATATATTAATCCCTGTCATGTTTGATGACAAATTACGAGCCATAGCGCACAAGTCTACCCAATTGATCATCCAAGGATGTCGTGTACCTACACTTAAATATGCCACACATCTTCTTGGCAGGCTCCCCCTTTGCGGTAGTTGTCATATTTTTTCACGGTGTATTTTAAATTGTATACACAAAACTCTACCTTTTTTTCTTAGAATGTAGTGCTGATAGAAGTCAATCATGTCATTGGCCATTAATTTCAGGAAAAAAGGAATCAATTAGGGCAATCTAATGTCTCCAATGTTAGTTAACATTGCCACATATATGTTGCCATTTTGATTGAGCATGCTAAATAGGACTGTCAAATTGCAGGAGTCGTGCCACACCTAGTGGATGCGGCCTCTCAATTCTGCAATACACCAAAGATACAATTCTTTTAATGGAATATCCTTGCAAAGGCTAAAAACTTAACTTTTGCTCTCAATGTTTGAGTAGATATCGGGTATGAAAATTAATTTTCATAAAAGTGATTTGTTCTGCTTTGGATAAGCTAATGAGGCAGCTGTGCAATATGCTGACTTCTTTGGTTGTGCACAAGGCCACTTCTCAATTAAGTACTTGGGCAATCTGATCCAGTATCGGCACTTAACTACTACAGAGTGGAAATATGCAGGGAAGCGGTTAGGGAAACACCTGAGTACAATGGCGGATCTTGATGAAGATTACCTCGGGGGCTAATCAGACTTGAGGGGGTGAAGAAGATAAATTATGCATGAACTCTAAGAAATTTTTGATATTCAAGCCTAATAATTAGGTGTACACTCAAGAGTTTTCCTAGTGTAGGGGGGCAATGAAGCTCCGCCACTGCCTGAGTAGTTGAAAAGATAAGTTGCTCTCGGTTAGGGGATGACTTGTTTTGATCAACTCCGTAATCACTAACATGTTTTTTTGTATGCTCTCCTCTTTTAACTCTCGACAGGAGATAAACTTTTAGGCAGGGTCATATTTTTTTTTTGCATGTCCCGCCTAAGGTATCTTTCAGGCGAGATCATCTTTAGTAATATCATCTCTTAATCTTCCTGGTGTCCTCCTCCTTCCCGAGTAGTTGGCATGTTGTTTTCATGGGTTATATATACAATACTCTACCTTTTCTAATTGGAAGGTAGGGCTCATACCACCACCTGGAAAAAGTTGAGAGACTAGTAAAATAGGGTAAAAGCACTGCCATAATATGTGACAATTGAAGGGTGAAGTATGACAAAGATTTCTTAGATGGGGTAAAAGCCATTGTAGAAATTAGAGCGCAAAGAATCGATTAGCATATCAAATTTGTATTATGTAATGCACATATTACCAAAGACATTTCCTATAACAGACCACGAGAAGCGTTCGTGTTTGTTTTCTATCCCTAGACCAAATGGAATGTCTATCCGTAAACTTTATTTTCTTTGGGTTATTGAGGGAAGCATTTGATAAGTTGTTTTATTAGCGAAGCCATGTACGCCCTCTGTAAACAAATATAAGACTAATTATTTACTTAAGAAAGAGATAATTTCGTAGCTGTATGTTTTCTAATTAAAATTTTAATCAGCACAGAATTTCATGTATGCAAAGATTAGTTAGTAGATAAACATTAATCATCTCGAGCTGATGTGGAGGGCTAAAACTATCTTCTAAACCAATATGTATGTGTGCATGCCCTGAACCAAAGTGAGGAGTCCATTTCGATTTTAATACTACTTCCTAGTAGGTACGTTATATATTGGTGGTTGGTGCGCACTCTGCATCCTCTCTAGTTGATTGTTCAACAGCATCAGTAGTTGGGTATTCGTCATAGGTTGTGGGGGAAAGAGAGGGAGGGAGGGAGAGAGGGCGCATGGAGGGTGTTGTAGTACCTATGGTGAGCTGTTCAAGAGGGTCGATGAACTCTCTCCTCCACAAGCTCACCGCCGAACTGAATACTCGAAATATTCAGGGTTTGCCTCGAGCTCATGTTGAACGCTTGCTGGAAGCTTTGATGGGCCTCAGTGGGGAGTTCGTCGACAAAGTTGCGGGACGACAGGAGGCAGATGGGCGAGTCAAAGCGTGGATGAAGCAAGTGAGACAGCTGGTCGTCGATATTGAAGACTGGGTCGATCCAAAGCTTCGAAGAAGGAACAAGGACGAACCGGATAATGGAAGTTTAGAAGAACCGGAGAATGAAAGTTTAGAAGAAGAAGATATCATGACAAATGATGAAATATTGCAAGATTTCACGACCCAGATCGAGGAGGCGTGTGAGCTATGCACAAGGTACGAACTTGTCAATAAAGAGCCTGCTGACCCTGTCTCGCCTGCTGATGGTGTACCCAGCGACGAACCCCGCCGACTGCTTCTTCGGGAGACCCCTGTTGGCCTTGTTGGTGTCGATGGTCCAACACAAGCAGTTGTGAAGAAGCTGATAGACATGAACACGAGCCTGAAGGTGGTATCCATGGTCGGAGGGGCAGGCCTTGGTAAGACTACTCTTGCCAAGAGGATTTATGAAGAGCTTCAAGGGCAGTTCACCTGCCAGGTTTTCGTCTCTGTTGGCCAGAGAACACCGGTGAGTACCGCTCTAATGGATATACTCCGTCAAGTAAAGCGGGTAGTCCGGCCAAAAATAAAGGAAGAACATAAGGCAAAGACGAAGACGAAGGCGAAGGCAAAGACCAAGACGACATCTCGTGGCATCCAAGCCATCATCACTGACCTCCGAGGATGCCTTGGCACAGAAAGGTATTTCTCTTTCCCATGGAAAACAAATCACTTATTCAGAATAATCCATCTTTTTGGTCTGATGCAAACAAGAACTGTACAATCAATTAGCATAGACCGTAAACTGTTACCCAAAACAAAGCCACACTCACGCTCATGATAAAAATCCTTTAATTGTACCATCAAGTAGCTCTAATTTCCTAGGCAATACCTCTTTAAGTTTGACTGAATTTACAGCCAAGTAGATCAACATCTGTAAATACGAAATCAGTTTTAGTAGATTCATTGTACAATATAGTTACATCTTTTTTTTCGAAAAGGAGTTACATCTGTAAATACTATTCATCACCCAAGTTCCAGAATAAGTTATTCTTCACCCGAGGTAATTTTACGACTGCTTTATAAATAAATTATATTTGGTGTACAAATAGTTACATTCATATTGATTCACCACGTAAAATTTGGCATAAGAAAACAAATATATATATATAGGTCACAAGACCTAAAAATTTGCATTTTATGTATATTTTATACTATGTTTTTACGTTCGTAATTTCACGTAACATCAAATATTTTTTACGGCGATTATATATTTTCTTACGTTCCCTTTCTACGTATGAAATAAGACAAAATTTACGAACCTAAAAATACGGTGCATTGATATTAAAATAGAGGGGTGGAGAATAATATTCCTCGGCCGGGTGATGAATAGTGCCAGATATTTTATATGGACTTGATCAAATATAGGGAAGTTTGACTTAAGACAAAGAGGTGAACAGCTGGTATCCTACAACTAAAACTTCAACTAGTTTGAAATGATGATATATGGCACAGACGGCACTCATCTCTCTCATTTCTCCATACTTTCCTTCCTGTGTATTCAACCCCCTTCCGCCCATCGGTCGTGACACTATAGCGTCTCTGTCTCCACAATTCCAATCGTCACCTCAGTCAGCAACTATTGGTAGCGAGCACCTCATCGTGTAACCACTCAACCGCCCCCCTTTATTTTTCCATTACGCTTCACTATCCTACTACGGCGAGCCTCTACTCCACGGTGTGCAACGCTGACCGATATGCTGGCACGATCGCTCCATCAAGATGATCTTTTTATCGAAAGAAAAATATTGTCCATTCTCATTAATTAAGAAGAAGAGAATAGTCCAGTTAAATAACAGAAAACCCCTTTCGTAAAAAGAAAACCAGGCGAAAATCATTACAAATGCCCATAAATAACATCATGGAGCATCATGGAGGTGACCACAAAGAACACCACTGGCCGACCTGGCTACCAACACAAAAAACACACAGGCCACCAAGATGAGAACTTGTCGGGGTTGACTACACATGTAATCGTCATCACCCCTCCTTGAGTCGGTGACTCCGACTTCACTACAGATGACCACCGACAAAGCCTTTGCCACAACAACCGCACAAACCCTATGTCGATCCATGCCAAATAGTCAGCCAACCCCCACCAATGCCGAGTCATCTTCGACCTGGACGACAAATATTGCAGAAGAGATATGCATGGTTTATGCTGACTAGGTACTCCATGAAGACCACCAAACGCTTGTCATCTTCACCGCCTGGGCTCCTCCGAGGGAGCTCAGACTTCATGACGACATGGTGATGTGGAAGAAACCTCTCAGACACGTCGTAAGCATCCAACTACCGATGCCCTGCTGAGACTCTACTAACTTCGTAATTGTCATTATTGCAATAATACCACATAGCAGATCCAGAGCAGCCACGTTCACATCCACACGAGGCAAGCTGCCATAGATCACACCATTCGCAACAGCTCTAAGCGACGCCTTCGAGAAGGAAGTGGCACCAAAGCACCGTTATAGCCGGCCCCACTAGCAACAAGTGTTTCCACCGCAGCCTAGGTCAGGAGAGACAAACTCAAAATAGCACCACATGTTGTCGTCGCTACCTACGGCCAAAACACCGGATATAGGTATTTGCCTTGAGACAAAGACCTTCCACCACGTACACGAATGCCACAACATGCAGCCCGCCATCGGCTTGAAACCACCATGCCTAACCTAGGTAACCCAAGCATAGCCGTTGCCACCAACCACGTTGTGCGGCGGCGGCAAGCATATCAACCCAAACACCTGCTGACCAGCCAAATCCAGGCACACTCGGTCAGATCCGATGATGCTAGCCACCCGCCATCCTTCTACTCCATCAGCCTTTGACACTGCTTAGCAGTGCCTAAAGCCTTGGGGGTTCGCCGCTCTACACCGTGTTCAGCAATACCCCTAGAAAACATAGAGCTCACGTCGAGCGCCACTAAGGGGAATACCGGGGGGCCACCAGTGATGGGAGGGGGAAAAGCGAGCAAGTCTTGTGAGCCTCATCGATCTGGTGCAGCTCTTCAATAGGTTTGTCTGGTCCCTGTTTTGTATGTGCTCCGCCCCTGTTTTATTTCTATGGTCGCCGCCGTGGTGGGGTTGAAGCAGGGAAGATATGGCGATCCAGATCCCGTAACCGCATTGGCCGCCATAGTCGCAGAGAAACCCAGGGCCATTTCCCAAAATCTGAGCAACAATCTGCGCCATCATGGGAGGAGGCAGCAGCTCCGCCGCTTCCGGTCGCAGCATCATCAAGCGAAGTGGTGGAGGGGGGAGAGGTGGCGGCGATGGACTTTATGTCACCGCCTGTTTCACCTAGAATGTGACACGAAGGATGCCTCCTTTTTTGCAAAAATGACTCAGATCTATTATAAAAGTTCACTAGAAGAACAAATCACCCAAAACCTAATAAAATATTCCATCATCGTCACTGTACAACAATTACAACAGCTACTAGCAGAATGAGCCACCGACGCATCGCAATAGCAGCTCCCATATTGGAGTCGGCCTCACTTTATCCATGACAGCCAGGAAATCTTCATGCACATGCCCCTAAAGACCAGTCTCTAAAGTCGCAGTGGTCGTCGTTCAACCCTTGAATCGGTCCGAAGAAACTAGCACCCAATCGCGTAGGCACGATGAGAAGCCCTAATGTTGCGACCCCAATGAGCTAGAAACAATCTACAACATAGCTCCATCTAATACGTCCTTACGAATGACGAACTTGAGGAGGATCGGAGCCTGGTAGACTAACTCGGAAGAAGTGCGGCCGTCTGCTCAAGTGTCGCCCCTGCAAGGACTAAAATCCTAACCTATTTGCTAATCGGAATCGAGGCACCAAGACTTCCCTGCTCGTCAGCAGCCGGAGTGGCTGGTAGAGGGGAGGCTAATCCATGGGCTCACTTGCTGAGATCGAGGGGAGGAAGGATTTTCCCTAGCCCCCCAGCGAGAGGGGATATTGCCTCCTATGTGTGTTTGTTTCTTGCCTTCTCAAATAACAACTTCTTCGCCACTAACAATTTAGTGGAAGGTTCACTTATTTAGTGGGATGGTTAAAAGATCGTATATGGTTAACCTCTTCACACCTTACTATTTCATATATTGTTTTGAAAATTGTTAATATATTTTATTTTAGTTTACTCTTTCGGAATGAATAGTTTATTAATATGTTGTGGGTGTTCTTATTTGGACATCCTTTTGGCTACTAGATCTATGTTCTCAAGTCCCTGGCATGATATTGCCAACAACTGGTTATTTTACCTTATTTGAATGGAATTTCTGTTATATTTCTTCTTTTCCACATAATAATTGAGATCCAACAATTTTCGAGTTTTTTTAGGTATCTCATCATAATCGATGGCGTTTGGAGTACGTGGGACTGGAAAGTAATCAATTGTGCTTTACCAGAAAATTATCTTAGAAGTAGGGTATTAACAACAACTTGCAGCATGAGTGTAGCCCAATCCTGCTCTGTAAATCCCAGTGAAATCATCCAGGTGAAGGCTCTTAGCGGAGTCAACTCTGAGAAAATACTAAAGGAAATGTTTGATGTGAATACTCCTAGCGGAATGGAGTCCAAGGAAATATTTGATGGAGAGGCAGATGACATGTTAAAAATCTGTGGTGGTGTGCCACTGGCCATAATTATTGTATCCGGCTTGTTATCCTGGAAATCAGCAAAACTGGCAGAGCCCAAGATGCTTGGTAAATCAGATTGCAGGTCAGAAGCGATGACAAAGATATTGTACATGAGTTATGATGACTTATCGGTGCCACTGAAGTCTTGCTTCCTGTACTTGAGTGTTTTTCCTGAAGGTTATATCATCAAGAAAGATCGCTTGATACGGCTATGGCGTGCTGAAGGATTTATCCCTGGAAGTCTTGAACAAAGCATGTGGGCAACAGGGGAGAGATACTTTAAAGAGCTGATCAGTAGGAGGTTGATTCAGCCAGTGTTGGGCTACGAAGATGACCATGCAGTGAGTTGTACAGTTCATGATGTGGTTCTTAATTTCCTGGCATGCTTGGCAAGCAAAGAGAATTTTGTTACAGTGGGTGCAGAGCTAAAGCCCGTGCGACCATTGGAAGTGGCTCTGCCATGGTCGCTCATAGAGAGAACGGTTGCCGAGTTGACACCCGAACCATTTTTGTGTTACGAAACGGTTCGGCGATTGTCGCTCCAGTGCTGTGATGAAGGTAGATCTGACAACTTGGTCTCAAGCAATGTGCACCTATCTAGAGTGCGATCTCTCCTAGTTTTTGGGGTCTCTGATGGGCTACCTGATCTTTGGGCCTTCAAACTTATCAGAGTATTGGATCTGGAAGGTTCTAAGAGTACATCATATTGTATAATTGGAAGTTTGTTCCTACTGAGATACTTGGGACTCAAAGGGACTAGAATCCGTAGCAAGGACATAGAGAGAATGGGAGAATTCGATCACCTGCAAACATTGGATATAAGGCGAACCGGTGTGCAAGGGTTGCCTATTCGTATGGATCTAATGCCAAACCTAGTGTCCGTGCTTGGTGATGGTCTGACATTTGCTGCTGTCGACTTGGAGGATCATGCCATATGTTCCTATGAGCATGTCCAAAACTTGGAGGAACTGTCCACCATTGATATCACTGACGAAAGGTCGCGTGATGATGTGGCAACATTGCTGTTTAGGTCGAAGAAGCTAAGGATGCTTGGTGTGAGAGCTAATAGAGGTGGCAATACACAGGGTGTTATACCTTTCCTTAATGAGCTCCGAAAATATAACCTTGAGTCACTGATCATCGAAAGTGACCTGTGTGATCTGGATGAATGGGAACCATGGCCTGAGCTCAAAAGATTTGAACTGACAAAACTCCTCCCACGGGTTCCAGAGAGTTGGGGATCACTGGACAGCCTCACCCACTTGGATTTTGCAATTCGTAAAATCGAAGCAACAGATGTTCTTGTCCTTGGTGAATTGCCCAAGCTAATCGTTCTCAACTTGTTGTCATGGGAGCGTGAAGGGAGTGGAAGCATTGTCAGCAGCGTCGGATTCCAGAGCCTTGAGGTGGCCTCGTTCAAGTGGCTCTTTGGCGGGATGTGGCTGCACTTCCAAGAAGGAGCCATGCCCAAGCTCCTCAAGCTTCGGCTCGAGTTCAACGCTGCGGAGACGATGATGGAGCGTGGCATCGGCAAGTTCCCTTGTAACCTCACGCAAGTTGCTGTCAGCATCAGCTGTCAAAACTCTACTCAAACGGACGTGCAGGATGTTGAGCGTGCCATCAGAGACCAAATAGCTACCCACCCTAGAAGTGCCAACCTCTCCTTGCAACTGACAAAATATGAGGGACCCGTCAAGATGAAGCCGTTGGATTATCCACAAAGTCCGTCAGCGCTCGTGCCGTCTACATTTTCCTAAACTTCTTCAGGTCCTCCTCTACCCATCTCAGGTTTGCCTAGCTTGTTGCACCTACTACGTACCAAGTGCATGCCTCCATGCATTGTCATTAATCTTTTATAAGCCTATAGTTCGGATCGGGGTAAACAACCTAACTCTCTGTTTTCCTCTTACAAGTCAGTAATGCTATGGTGCATCTGCTTCTTCATTGTTCCACGCTCGACGCCAGCAGTCCCTGACTCTCCCGGTTGACCCAAGACACGCCACTCGGGTCACGGGCTGGCTCCAGTGTCTGCAACAATAAACTGCTGGAGTGTTGATAGTACAGCTTATCGCCTGCCATGCCTTTTGGGAATGTAAACGTCAATTGCGATCACAGCACTCCTTCTGCCTATGCTATATATGCAGGCTGGGCTTTTTTAATCTCTGGGCCTCTTTGGTTTCCATAGGAATTTTTGAAGGATTAGAACTCCTAAGTGTTGACATATGTGCAGTTTCAGCAAATTATTCAGAATATTAAATCCTAGTTCCATCATAGTCTGAGTGCAACAGCAGCATATGCATGTGTTCAAAAGCAATGGCAATATGTACAGAAAATACATAAGGGGTAACTGTTAAAAATTTCAGAGCAACTACCAAAAAATGTAAGCACTACAGAGACAAGACGAACTATTTGATCAACCAAAGCTATGCCCAATGCCATCTTGCAGATGTCACTGATCAAAGATAAGTTGTGTTGATTAGGACTCACCTCTCCTCCCTCCCCTCCTCCTCGTGTGGGACTGGCAGCACAGGCTGAGGTCTCATGGCGGAGGCTGCGTGGGGGTGCGTGGTGGTGCTTGCGCGGGCGTCCTCGTCGCCATGGGGCCGGGTCGGATGCAGGTCGTGGGCGGAGCTCAGCGTTGGGGTAACGAGCACGTGGCGGCGGTGCGCGCACGGTTGGAGGGTGCCCCGTCTTGTTTATCCTATGTTTCCAATACAATCACGTTACTCAACATCCCCCCCCCCCTCCCTCCCCCCGCAGTCACAACGGTAGCGACGCAGACGGTGAGACTCGAGAAAAATCCGAAGGCAAGCCGACGGACATCCCCCCACAGTCGTAATGGTCGATGCATCGTGGAAGTCATGGCTGGAGTGGAAACCGACGAGGTTTCTCAAGCAAGGCGGTAGCCCTTTGTGTTGTTTGTCGATGTAGCCGAGAGCGTATGTGGTGGAGCCGTGGTCGAGGTAGCCGTCGATGAATGTCATGGTCGATGTCGAGTCGGGGTAGCCGGTGTCGAGGAAGTTGCCGAGGAGCCGCGGGCGCAAGGAGGCGCCGAGTTAGTCATGGGCGCAGTGGTGTCGAAGTAGTGGTGCGCCGGGAAGAAGACGGTGTTGACGACGCGTCGCGTCGGGTGTGTTAAGCCGGTGGACACGTCGTAGACGAAAGCAGGCGTCGTTGTTGCCAGCACCGAGCATGCGTAGATGAAGAAAGACGAAGCGCCACACTAGGCTTGCCAGGCCCGAGGACACGTCATGGATGAAGGCACGTGATGCGGAGCATCCTACGGCTATCTCCATGTACACCGTCATAGCACCCCAAGCCCCAAGTGAACCTACCGGACTTAAGGTGAACCCGCTCCTCTTGGAGATTCACATCAATATCCTTTGGACTTGGACTCTACCTCAAATAGGCACATTATGCATTCGCAGGTACCCCAGAGATCATCGCGAGGAAGCATGGAAGAATCACCAAGTCCATCCGAAGACCCAAGCATCCGGGAAGGAGAAGAAGGAGGAAGGAGACGTGAAGAAGAAGGACGTGGAGGTCCTGGACACTCCGGGTGCCCGGGCACTTTGGCCCCGGAGGCCCGGCCCCCTGGCGCTGCTCCTAGCCAGCCCCGGGTGCCTGGCCTCACACGGCCCAGCTGCCACCCAGGCCACCCCGGGTGCCCGGTCCTGAGGCCCCGGGTGCCCGGCCTTTCGCCCAGCCTGCGCCTGGCCTGCACCCCGGGTGCCCGATCTCTTGCCTGAGCCGGCCCAGCTTGCCCCGGGTGCCCGGCCTACCCCGCGCCAGCCACCAGCCCCGCCCCGGGTGACCGGGCCTTGGACCCCCGGGTGCCCGATCCTCCTCCAACCGGCGCCCCTGACCAGTCCGGGTGCCCGGCCGGTTTGCCCCCGGGTGCCCGGACGACTCCGAATATGCCTGCGTGCATTTTGGGCAATTGACCCTTGTATCCCCCTCTCCCATCTATTTTGCCCCTAGATTATATATACCCCTTCCCTAGCTCATTTAGAGGGATAGCAAAGTATATGAGAGACATTAGTGAGCTTTGCTCCTTGTACCCACTCCTCTAGGAGATCATGACCTCCTGGAGAAGATCCCTAGTGGATTCAAGCCCCCATCTTGGGAAGGATCCCCATCGTAGGATCATCAAGACCTCTCTCCTCATAGGATTGGGATGAACTAGTTACCTTGTATCTTTCTTTTGTTGCTCTTGGATCATTGTGACCTCTTGTGTGTTCTTGGATCTAGCATATGTGTGATTGGATCTAATCAATTTGAGTGTTTCCGCTCTCTTGTGTTCTTCGTGTTCTTGGGGATTTCCCCTTCAATTCGTGAAAGATCTCCACATAGGGTTCCTCCCTACAACATCTTGGTATCATGAGCCACGTTTATCACGAATTTGGAGTCCCCCCACCGTTTTCTAGCCTTGTTTTGTGTGATTTCGTCCTAATTTTGAAAATTCCCCACCAAAAATAGCCCTGAAATGTTTTTGTGATTTGTTGGTTTAATGAGGTTTTGTTGGATTTGATCCATGGATTTGCTTGGTTTCAAGTGGATCTAGCATTCCCTCCATCCATCTCCACCTTTTCCTCCATGAAATCCACCAATTTCTCCCATCTTCCCATGAATTTCTGCCCAAATCAGTCATCCCCGGGCACCCGGACCCCCCACCTCAGCATCCTCGGACCCCCGGGTGCCCGCACACCGAGCCCCGGGCACCCACACCAGCGGATTGTTTGCCCCTGACCACCCCGGGTGCCCGCACCTTCCACCCCCGGGCACCCGCACCTCCCCGAATCAGCTCACCGACAAAAACTATTTCGGCCATAACGATCCAACTACCAGCCCGCAATCCACTCACATGTCCTCGCTTTTTTACCAGGTTAACTTGTGATTCGGCCCATAATCCCGTGCTTGCCTATTTTACAGGGTGAACTGGTGATCCAATTTTTTCTGATGCGAGAAAAATTAAGGTGAAGGTGAGGAAGGAGGATCGAAGGCTTGTCCTCTTGGAATATTGGTGCAACAAGCAAGCCAACTCACCCACCATTAGTTGCTGTCATTAGTTTCCAGATCTTTTTTATATGACTACTTAGGTCTCTTTTTTACCACATAGAATGTGACGTGAGCTTTTTTTCCTTTTTTCTTTTTGTTGACCAAAATTTTCTTTGCATTATTTGAACATTTCATTTCCTTTTTTCTAGTTAGGAGACATGCTAAAAGTCCAGATAACTTACGCCTAGAAACACCGTGGTAATTTTACTCCTGGTAATTTTTTTTGTTCAAACATATCCCAATAAATTATGTGTAAATACAATAGTACTCCCCCCGTTTCCAAATATATGTCTTTTTAGATATTCCAACAAGTGACTACATACGGAGCAAAATGAGTGAATCTATACTCTAAAATATGTCTACATAAATCCGTATGTTGTAGTCTATTTGAAATGTCTAAAAAGACTTATATTTAGGAACGGAGGGAGTAGTTTACACATCCTAGACCTGATAACTTACATAGAAACATCATGATAACTTTTGACCAGGGAAAAAAATTTGTTGAAACATAACCCAATAATTTGTATGTAAGTAACATGATAATATATGCATCACAAACATGATAGCTTCTGTGCAAACACCACGATAACTTTGACCAAGGAAAAATATTATTGAAACATACCCCTGATTATTTTTGTTTAAATAGCATGGTAATATACAAACAGCTGACCTGATAACTTACATACAAACACCCGTGGTATCTTGGATTTTGTTGTTGTTGAAATTGAAGGAAATATGCCCTAGAGGCAATAATAAAGTTATTATTTATTTCCTTATTTCATGATAAATGTTTATTATTCATGCTAGAATTGTATTAACCGGAAACATAATACATGTGTGAATACATAGACAAACATAGTGTCACTAGTATGCCTCTACTTGACTAGCTCGTTAATCAAAGATGGTTAAGTTTCCTAACCATAGACATAAGTTGTCATTTGATTAAGGGGTTCACATCATTAGGAGAATGATGTGATTGACTTGACCTATTCTGTTAGCTTAGCACATGATCGTTTAGTATGTTGCTATTGCTTTCTTCATGACTTATACATGTTCCTACAACTATGAGATTATGCAACTCCCGTTTACCGGAGGAACACTTTGTGCGCTACCAAACGTCACAACGTAACTGGGTGATTATAAAGGATCTCTACAGGTGTCTTCGAAGGTACATGTTGGATTGGCGTATTTCGAGATTAGGATTAGTCACTCCGATTGTCGGAGAGGTATCTCTGGGCCCTCTCGGTAATGCACATCACTATAAGCCTTGCAAGCAATGTAACTAATGAGTTAGTTACGGAATGATGCATTACATAACGAGTAAAGAGACTTGCGATAACGAGATTGAACTAGGTATTGAGATACCGACGATCGAATCTCGGGCAAGTAACATACCGATGACAAAGGGAACAACGTATGTTGTTATGCGGTTTGACCGATAAAGATCTTTGTAGAATATGTGGGAGCCAATATGGGCATCCAGGTCCCGCTATTGGTTATTGACCGGAAACGTGTCTTGGTCATGTCTACATAGTTCTCGAACCCGTAGGGTCCGCACGCTTAACGTTTCGTTGACGATATAGTATTACATGAGTTATGTATGTTGGTAACCGAATGTTGTTCGGAGTCCCGGATGAGATCATGGACATGACGAGGAACTCCGGAATGGTCCGGAGATAAAGTTTGATATATGGGATAATAGTGTTTGATCTCGGAAGGGTTCGAAATTCACCGGAAGGGGTTCCGGATGTTTCCCGAAATGTTTGGGGTACAAGAACACGTTATTTGGGCCAAAGGGGAAAGCCTACAAGGATTTTGGAAAGCGCAAAAGAAAGTTTTGCGGAGTCCAGGGGCCAGACGCCAGGGTCCCTGGCATCTGGCCCTGGAGTCCGAGAAGGACTCTTGCCTTCCGGGTGAAACCGACTTTGTGGAGGCTTTTACTCCAAGTTTCGACCCCAAGGCTCAACATATAAATAGAGGGGTAGGGCTAGCACCAAAGACACATCAAGAAAAACGAAGCCGTGTGCCGGCAACCCCGTCCCCTCTAGTTTATCCTCCGTCATAGTTTCCGTAGTGCTTAGGCGAAGCCCTGTGGAGATTGTTCTTCACCAACATCGTCACCATGCCGTCGTGCTGTCGGAACTCATCTACTACTTCGCCCGTCTTGCTGGATCAAGAAGGCGAGGATGTCATCGAGCTCAACGTGTGCAGAACTCGGAGGTGTCGTGCGTTCGGTACTTGGATCTGTCGGATCGTGAAGACGTACGACTACATCAACCGTGTTGATAAACGCTTCCGCTTAGCGATCTTCAAGGATTTGAAGATACACTCCCCCTCACGTTGCTATGCATCACCATGATCTTGCGTGTGCGTAGGAAATTTTTGAAATTACTACGTTCCTCAATAGTGGCATCCGAGCCTGGTTTTATGCGTAGATTTCATATGCACGAGTAGAACAGAAGTGAGTTGTGGGCGATATAAGTCATACTGCTTACCAGCATGTCATACTTTGGTTCGACGGTATTGTGAGATGAAGCGGCCCGGACCGACATTACGCGTACGCTTACTCAAGACTGGTTTCAACGTTGCGAGCACTCGTTGCTTAAAGGTGACCGACGGGTGTCTGTCTCTCTCACTTTAGTTGAACCGAGCGTGGCTACGCAGGTCCTTGCGAAGGTTAAAACAACACTAACTTGACAAACTATCGTTGTGGTTTTTGATGCGTAGGGCATGTTGTGATGTGATATGGTCAAGACCTGATGCTATATTTTATTGTATGAGATGAACATGTTTTGTAACCGAAGTTATCGGCAACTGGCAGGAGCCATATGGTTGTCGCTTTATTGTATGAAATGCAAACGCCCTGTAATTGCTTTACTTTATCACTAAGCGGTAGCGATAGTCGTAGAAGCAATAGATGGCGTAAATGACAACGATGCTACAATGGAGATCAAGGTGTCGCGCCGGTGACAATGGTGATCACGACGGTGCTTCGGAGATGGAGATCACAAGCACAAGATGATGGTGGCCATATCATATCACTTATATTGATTGCATGTGATGTTTATCCTTTATGCATCTTATCTTGCTTTGATTGACGGTAGCATTATAAGATGATCTCTCACTAATTATCAAAAAGTGTTCTCCCTGAGTATGCACCGTTGTGAAAGTTCTTCGTGCTGAGACACCACGTGATGATCGGGTGTGATAGGCTCTATGTTCAAATACAACGGGTGCAAAACAGTTGCACACGCGGAATACTCAGGTTAAACTTGACGAGCCTAGCATATACAGATATGGCCTCGGAACACGGAGACCGAAAGGTCGAGCGTGAATCATATAGTAGATATGATCAACATAGTGATGTTCACCATTGAAAACTACTCCATCTCACGTGATGATTGGACATGGTTTAGTTGATTTGGATCACGTGATCACTTAGATGACTAGAGAGATGTCTGTCTAAGTGGGAGTTCTTAAGCTATATGATTAATTGAACTTAAATTTATCATGAACTTAGTCCTGGTAGTATTTTGCAAATTATGTTGTAGATCAATAGCTCGTGTTGTTGCTTTCATATGTTTATTTTGATATGTTCCTAGAGAAAATTGTGTTGAAAAATGTTAGTAGCAATGATGCGGATTGGATCCGTGATCTGAGGATTGTCCTCATTGCTGCACAGAAGAATTATGTCCTTGATGCACTGCTAGGTGACGGACCTATTGCAGGAGCAGATGCAGACGTTATGAACGTTTGGCTAGCTCAATGTGATGACTACTAGATAGTTTAGTGCACCATGCTTAACGACTTAGAATCGGGACTTCAAAGACGTTTTGAACGTCATGGGCCATATGAGATGTTCCAGGAGTTGAAGTTAATATTTCAAGCAAATACCCGAGTTGAGAGATATGAAGTCTCCAACAAGTTCTATAGCTAAAAGATGGAGGAGAATCGCTCAACTAGTGAGCATGTGCTTAGATTGTCTGGGTACTACAGTCGCTTCAATCAAGTGGGAGTTAATCTTCCAGATAAGATAATAATTGACAGAGTTCTCTAGTCACCATCACCAAGTTACTAGAACTTCGTGATGAACTATAATATGCAAGGGATGACGAAAACGATTCCCGAGCTCTTCGTGATGTTGAAATCGACGAAGGTAGAAATCAAGAAAAGAGCATCAAGTGTTGATGATTGACAAGACCACTAGTTTCAAAAAAAGGGCAAAGGGAAATAAAGGGAACTTCAAGTAGAATGGCAAACAAGTTGTCACTCCCGTGAAGAGGCCCAAAGCTGGACCTAAGCCTGAAACTGAGTGCTTCTACTGCAAAGGAAGTGGTCACTGGAAGTGGAACTACTCCAAATATTTGGTGGATAAGAAGGATGGCAAAGTGAACAAGGGTATATTTTGATATACAGGTTATTGATGTCTACCTTACTAGTGTTTATAGTAGGCCCTGAGTATTTGATACTTGTTCGGTTGCTAAAAAAAATTAGTAGCTCGAAACAGGAGTTACAGAATAAACAGAGACTAGTTGAGGGTGAAGTAACGATGAGTGTTGGAAGTGGATTCCAAGATTGATATGATCATCATCGCACACTCCCTATACTTTCGGGATTAGTGTTAAACCTAAATAAATGTTATTTGGCGTTTGCATTGAGCATGAGTATGATTTGATCATCTTTATTGCAAAACGGTTATTCATTTAAAATCAGAGAATAATTGTTGTTCTATTTACATGAATAAAACCTTCAATGGTCATACACTCAATGAAAATAGTTTGTTGGATCTCGATCGTAGTAATACACATATTCATAATATTGATGCCAAAAGATGCAAAGTTGATAATGATTGTGCAACATATTTGTGGCACTGCCGTTTGGGTCATATCGGTGTAAAGCGCATGAAGAAACTCCATGCTGATGGGCTTTCGGAATCAATTGGTTATGAATCATTTGATGCTTGCGAACCGTGCCTTTTGGGCAAGATGACTAAAACTCCGTTCTCCGGAACAATGGAACGAGCTACTGACTTGTTGGAAATAATACATACTGATGTATGCGGTCCAATGAGTGTTGATGCTCATGGCAAGTATCGTTATTTTCTGACCTTCACAGATGATTTGAGCAGATATGGGTATATCTACTTAATGAAACACAAGTCTGAAACATTTGAAAAGTTCAAAGAATTTCAGAGTGAAGTGGAGAATCATCGTAACAAGAAAATAAAGTTTCTACGATCTGATTGTGGAGGAGAATATTTGAGTTATGAGTTTGGCCTTCATATAAAACAATGTGGAATAGTTTCACAGCTCACGCCACATGGAACACCACAGCGTAATGGTGTGTCCGAACGTCATAACCGCACTTTATTGGATATGGTGCGATCTATGATGTATCTTACCTATTTACCACTATCGTTTTGGGGTTATGCATTAGAGACAGTTACATTCACTTTAAAAAGGGCACCATCAAAATCCGTTGAGACGACGGATTATGAACTGTGGTTTGGATAGAAACCAAAGTTGTCGTTTCTTAAAGTTTGGGGCTGCGATGCTTATATGAAAAAGTTTCAACCTCATAAGCTCGAACCCAAATCGGAGAAGTGCGTCTTCATAGAATACCCAAAGGTAACTATTGGGTACACCTTCTATCACAGATCCGAAGGCAAGTTATTCGTTGCTAAGATGGATCCTTTCTAGAGAAGAAGTTTCTCTTGAAAGAAGTGAGTGGGAGGAAAGTAGAACTTGATGAGGTAACTGTACCTTCTCCTTTATTGGAAAGTAGTTCATCACAGAAATCAGTTCCAGTGATTCCTACACCAATTAGTGAGGAAGTTAATGATGATGATCATGAAACTTCAGATCAAGTTGCTACCAAACCTCGTAGGTCTTCCAGAGTAAGATCCACACCAGAGTGGTACGGTAATCATGTTCTGGAAGTCATGTTACTAGACCATGATGAACCTACTAACTATGAGGAAGCGATGATGAGCCAGATTCCGCGAAATGGCTTGAGGCCATAAAATCTGAGATATGATCCATGTATGAGAACAAAGTATGGACTTTGATTGACTTGCTCGATGATCAGCAAGCCATGCTAAATAAATGGATCTTCAAGAGGAAGACGGACGCTGATAGTAGTGTTACTATCTACAAAGCTAGACTTGTCGAAAAAGGTTTTTGACAAAGTTCAAGGTGTTGAATACAATGAGATTTTCTCACTCGTATCGATGCTTAAAAGTCTGTCCAAGCATCATGTTAGCAATTGCCACATTTTATGAAATCTGGCAAATGGATGTCAAAACTACATTCTTTAATGGATTTATTAAAGAAGAGTTGTATATGATGCAACCAGAAGGTTTTGTCAATCCTAAAGGAGCTAACAAAATGTGCAAGCTCCAGCGATCCATCTATGGACTGGTGCAAGCATCTCGGAGTTGGAATATACGCTTTGATGAGTTGATCAAAGCATATGGTTTTATACAGATTTTTTGAGAAGCCTGTATTTACAAGAAAGTGAGTGGGAGCTCTGACCATTTCTAAAACTATATGTAGATGACATATTGTTGATTGGAAATGATATAGAAATTCTAGATAGCATAAAAGGATACTTGAATAAGAGTTTTTCTTAGAAAGACCTCGGTAAAGCTGCTTACACATTGAGCATCAAGATCTATAAGATAGATCAAGATGCTTGATAAGATTTTTCAATGAGTACATACTTGATAAGATTTTGAAGTAATTCAAAATGGAACAGTCAAAGAAAGAGTTTTTGCCTGTGTTGCAAGGTGTGAAGTTGAGTACGACTCAAAGCCCGCCACGGCAGAAAAAAAAAGAAAGAGAGTGAAAAGTCATTCCCTATGCCTCAGTCATAGGTACTATAAAGTATGCTATGCTATGTACCAGACCTATTGTATACCTTGCTCTGAGTTTGGCAAGGGAGTACAATTTTGATCTAGGAGTAGATCACTGGACAGCGCTCAAGAATATCCTTAGTGAGGACTAAGGAAATAGTTCTCGATTATGGAGGTAATAAAAGAGCTCGTCGTAAAAGTTACATCGATGCAAGCTTTTACACCCATCCAGATGACTCTAAGTCTCAATCTGGATACATATTGAAAGTGGGAGCAATTAGCTAGAGTAGCTCCGCGCGAGCATTGTAGACATAGAATATTTGCAAAATACATATGGCTCTGAATGTGACAGACCCGTTGACTAAGCTTCTCTCACGAGCAAAACATGATCATACCTTAGTACTCTTTGGGTGCTAATCACATAGCAATGTGAACTAGATTATTGACTCTAGTAAACCTTTTGGGTGTTGGTCACATGACGATGTGAACCATGGATGTTAATCACATACAGATATGAATATTGGTGTTAAATCACATGATGATGTGAACTAGATTATTGACTCTAGTGCAAGTGGGGGACTGAAGGAAATATGCCCTAGAGGCAATAATAAAGTTATTATTTATTTCCTTATTTCATGATAAATGTTTATTATTCATGCTAGAATTGTATTAACCGTAAACATAATACATGTGTGAATACATAGACAAACATAGTGTCACTAGTATGCCTTTACTTGACTAGCTCGTTAATCAAAGATGGTTAAGTTTCCTAACCATAGACATAAGTTGTCATTTGATTAATGGGATCACATCATTAGGAGAATGATGTGATTGACTTGACCCATTCTGTTAGCTTAGCACATGATCGTTTAGTATGTTGCTATTGCTTTCTAGATGACTTATACATGTTCCTACAACTATGAGATTATGCAACTCCCGTTTACCGGAGGAACACTTTGTGCGCTACCAAACGTCACAACGTAACTGGGTGATTATAAAGGAGCTCTACAGGTGTCTTCGAAGGTACATGTTGGGTTGGCGTATTTCGAGATTAGGATTTGTCACTCCGATTGTCGGAGAGGTATCTCTGGGCCCTCTCGGTAATGCACATCACTATAAGCCTTGCAAGCAATGTAACTAATGAGTTAGTTACGGAATGATGCATTACATAACGAGTAAAGAGACTTGCCGGTAATGAGATTGAACTAGGTATTGAGATACCGACGATCGAATCTCGGGCAAGTAACATACCGATGACAAAGGGAACAACGTATGTTGTTATGCGGTTTGACCGATAAAGATCTTCGTAGAATATGTGGGAGCCAATATGGGCATCCAGGTCCCGCTATTGGTTATTGACCGGAAACGTGTCTTGGTCATGTCTACATAGTTCTCGAACCCGTAGGGCCGCACGCTTAACGTTTCGTTGACGATATAGTATTATATGAGTTATGTATGTGGTAACCGAATGTTGTTTGGAGTCCCGGATGAGATCATGGACATGACGAGGAACTCCGGAATGGTCCGGAGATGAAGTTTGATATATGGGCTAATAGTGTTTGATCTCCGGAAGGGTTCCGGAATTCACCGGAAGGGGTTCCGGATGTTTCCCGGAATGTTTGGGTACAAGAACACGTTATTTAGGCCAAAGGGGAAAGCCCACAAGGTTTTTGGAAAGCGAAAAAGGAAGTTTTGCGGAGTCCCGGGGCCAGACGCCAGGGTCGCTGGCGTCTGGGTCCAGACGCCAGAACCTCAAGGCGTCGCCCCGAGTTCGAGAAGGACTCTTGCCTTTCGGGTGAAACCGACTTTGTGGAGGCTTTTACTCCAAATTTCGACCCCAAGGCTCAACATATAAATAGAGGGGTTGGGCTAGCACCAAAGACACATCAAGAAACACCAAACCGTGTGCCGGCAACCCCGTCCCCTCTAGTTTATCCTCCGTCATAGTTTCCGTAGTGCTTAGGCGAAGCCCTGCGGAGATTGTTCTTCACCAACATCGTCACCACGCCGTCGTGCTGTCGGAACTCATCTACTACTTCGCCCGTCCTGCTGGACCGAGAAGGCGAGGACGTCATCGAGCTGAACGTGTGCAGAACTCGGAGGTGCCGTGCGTTTGGTACATGGATCGGTCGGATCGTGAAGACGTACGACTACATCAACCGCGTTGATAAACGCTGAAAGATCGTGGATGTCGCCTAGAGGGGGGTGAATAGGCGCTTTAAAATAATTATGATTTAGGCTTGAACAAATGCGGAATAAACCTAGCGGTTAATTTGTCAAGAACAAACCCTAAAACAACTAGGCTCACCTATGTGCACCAACAACTTATGCTAAGCAAGATAAGTAACTATGCGATAGCAAGATGTATGACAAAGAACAATATGGCTATCACAAAGTAAAGTGCATAAGTAAAGGGCTCGGGTAAGAGATAACCGAGGCACGCGGAGACGATGATGTATCCCGAAGTTCACACCCTTGCGGATGCTAATCTCCGTTTGGAGGCGGTGTGGAGGCACAATGCTCCCCAAGAAGCCACTAGGGCAATCAGAATCTCCTCACGCCCTCGCACAATGCAAGATGCCGTGATTCCACTAAAAGGGACCCTTGAGGCGGTCACCGAACCCGTACAAATGGCGACCCTTGGGGTCGGTCACCGAACCAGTACACTTTGGCAACCCTTGGGGCGGTCACCGCACCGACAAATTGCTCGGGGCGATCTCCACAACCTAATTGGAGACCCCGACGCTTGCCCGGAGCTTTACACCACAATGATTGAGCTCCAAGCACCACCAACCGTCTAGGGCGCCCAAGCACCCAAGAGGAACAAGCTCAAGGGTACCAAGCACCCAAGAGTAATAAGCTTCTCAACTTGTAACTTCCACGTATCACCGTGGAGAACTCAAACCTATGCACCAACTGCAATGGCAAGGGCACACGGAGTGCCCAAGTCCTTCTCTCCCAAATCCCACCAAAGCAACTAATGCTAGGGAAGAAAATGAGAGGAAGAACAAGATGGAGAACCCCAAGAACTCCAATATCTAGATCCAAGGGGTTCCCCTCACATAGAGGAGAAAGTGATTGGTGGAAGTGTGGACCTAGATCTCCTCTCTCTTTTCCCTAAAAAACTAGCAAGAATCCATGGAGGGATTGAGAGTTAGCAAGCTCAAAGAAGGTTAACAATGGGGGCAAAAACGAGCTCAAGAGTTGGAGAACCATTGGGGAAGAAGACCCCCTTAAATAGGTCCCCACGAATCTGCCCGTTATGTGCAGAAAACTATAGGACCGGTACAACCGGTGCACGAACCGGTACAACCGGCCAAAGCAGAGGAAAAACCAACCTGGGAAAAGCTCTAAGCGGTACAACAGCCTGGGGAACCGGTAGTACCGGTTAAACCGGTAAAACCGGTCAACAACCGCCCAAGAACCGCTCCAAAATAGAAACTAGTCCGGTGGTAGAGCGGTACATGTCCGGTACAACCACCGGACCAATTCTAGAGCGGTACAACCGCTCCAAACACCGGTTGTACCGGTCAACCGGTACAACCTCTCTATGTAAAACAAGCAATATCAAAACAGCCACAACTTTCGCATACGAGCTCCGAATTCGATGAAACCAAGTTTGTTGGAAAGCTAGCAACAAGGGCTAACACAATCTTGAAATAAATATCAATAAGAAGCAAATTAAAAAAGGCCCATAAGAAAAATGTGAGAACCCTTCCTCGGATAAAACCGGTAAA
The DNA here is from genome assembly GCA_021605145.1 of Aegilops bicornis. NCBI lineage: Eukaryota > Viridiplantae > Streptophyta > Magnoliopsida > Poales > Poaceae > Aegilops > Aegilops bicornis. The sequence continues at coordinate 801,888,523 of CM038673.1, forward strand.
ACCTCCAATACCGAAAACATCATAGAAGACGCATGCAAACTCCATTTTCGATGAACTCAAGCTTGTCATCAAGATGACCATAAGCTCTAAGACTCACAAAGAGAACCAAACAAGAACCAAGAAACATGATGCAAGGATGCAATGGTTTGAGATCTCTACTAACGATACGATCAAGCTACCAACTTGAGAGCCCCCCTTGATAGTACGGCAAACGATCCTATAACCCGGTCTCCCAACTACCAACACGAGACCGGTAAAAGAGAAAACCTTTCAATGGCAAACCTTTGCCTTGCACATGGTCCACTTGAGCTAGATGATGACGATCTTGACTCCCTCAAGTTGGACCACCTTTCTTGATTGCGTTGGCTCGATGAAGACTAGATGATTTCTCCCCCATAGTCCACTATGGGTGAGCCACTCTTGACACATCTTCACAAGACCATTGACACCACAAAGGATGGCAAGATTCAAGCACTTGATCTCTTTGTGATGCTCCACTTGAACTTGCACACGACAATCATGATGACGATCACCACTCGATGTCATCCTTTCCATGGGTTGTATGATATCTTCCTCTTAATGCAAGCCCATGGACACGTACCTAACCCCACATAGAACTCTCACATAGACTATGGGTTAGTACACAAAGTGGAATGGAAAATGCTCACCATACCATGGGATCACTTGATCCCTCTCGGTACATCTTCTACGCTTTGTGAGTTGATCAACTTGATTCACTCTTGACTTAGTCTTGATCAACCTTGAATCTTTCCAACTCTGTTCATTTGGATGATGTATGACCAATCTTTGGATAATTCTTTAATAGCACCTTGGTCAGCTCATAAACTCCTTGAAACCAACACATGGACTTCAAGAAAAGCCTATGGACAAAACCTTCAAATATAACTCAAGGCAACCATTAGTCCATAGAGATTGTCATCAATTACCAAAACCAAACATGGGGGCATCGCATGTTCTTTCAATCTCCCCGATTTTGGTAATTGATGACAATCACTTTCGAGAGAGTTTATATAAGGAATTATGCATCACCATGCAATGCAACGACCAATAGTGCATGCGAATGAGATGCAAATGCTAAGGAACAAAACCAAAGCAAGAGGAGACAACTCTCTAAACTTCTCCACAAAACTCTCTGAAACTTCTCCCCCATTGGCATCAATTGCCAAAATGGGCTAAAGCTTAGAAGGCCAATATAAAATGTGTTCCTCCATAAATTGTGTATTTCTCAACAAGAGAGTGGAGCATAATACACATATCCAACGGTAAATACTTGGAGGAAGACAAACTATATTGAGGCCCAAAGATTGCAAAAGGAAGATATGCCACAAAGACATAATCAAAGAGAGAAACAAGCAATCAAGCAACCAAAAGATACCAATTGAAGCAAGCTATCAAAAGATACCAATTGAACCAACTAGGCCAATAATCCCTACGAGCCACATGAATAAAGGATATTATGATAAGAGCGGGCAGTGTTCTAAAGAAACTAGAGAAGCTCCCATGATTTGTGCACATCAAGAATTTTTGTATTTGGATACAAAGTGCACAAAATAGGATCATAGCTCCCCAAAATCAATAGAAACTAACATCCAAAGGCAAGTGGAGCATATAGGAAACAAAGCCTAGCGCTTGCAACAAGCACATGGTTGAGCAACATGTAAAAGAGGCAACTTAAGAATAGGCTCAACCAAAAAGATGTGTGTGAGTCATGGCTAAGCACTTGAGAAGACTAAGAATAGGATGAGCATTAAGCATCAACATAGTCTTGAAAGAATGAGGCACACGGTGCAAGGCCTATCATTCCCACACACAACTAGCAAATGGGTTCACAAGCTTACAAATAAGCAAATAGAGAACCTATGCTTGTGACAACCCGTGGTGAAGATAGACGATGAGAGGCTCATCAAGAGGAGGGATACCAAAAGCCTCGTAAAGATAAGCAAGAGGAAAATAATCTTCACCACACAAGAGTGCATCAAGATGCAACGATAGAGATCACGCACTCAAGGCAAAGGCTTTCACGGGGCCACCAAAGAAATAACATAAGAAAGACAAGGTGGACGTGAAAGAAAGGATATCAACTAGAGATGTAATTTCTCTCAAGTGTGTAAGGTTCTAGGTAGACGAAATCATGATGATATATATCTACAAAGAAGGATGTACACCCGAAATAGTTACAACACGAAGGAACAAGATATCCACAAGGAAGTCATAAATATACCAATAAGATATTTGCTTGAAAGCATAGCACTTGGCTAGAAATGGTCTTATTGTATATAAATGAATTCCTACCGCGCGAACATCAAAGACATCACAAGTAGCAACATGAGATCATCATTGAGATGCTTTGAGAAAGGAAACAAGTAACACAAGAAAGAATGAAATACATGCCATGATACAACCTACACAAGGTTGATGCAAGTAGTGTGTGCATGTAGTAGATGATGATACTTATTACCGAGATACCATTGGAATGATGTAGTAGATACCAATTGAAGGTAGATAGTAGTTCATTGATCATCCTAGCTTGACTCCAATATGCACATGGTGACAACACCTTCCTTGTGAGTGAGCCGAGCATCCAATGCATCTCCAAATGTTCCTAGAAGAACAACACAAACTAAACGGTACCCAAACTCATTGGGACCACATAGTTAGACACACCAATACATAGGACAAACTCCACATAAATATGTGCATATAGATATGAAAATGAATTTCATGCACATCTCATCCAAATTGAGAATAGCTGGAGTTTCCCCTATATATTGAGTCAAAGAAAGAAAGAAAGCGTGCCAAATAAAATACATGAAGTAAACATGCATGCTCAAGACTTTCAAAACCCGAAACCTAGAGACAAAGAAATGCCAAGTGAAAAGGATACCAAAATGGAGAAATCATCACTTGGAAGATATCAATAAAGATACATCAAGGAATGAGATATCCATTGATACACATTAAATAAAAGGTGTCAAACTCCCAACGAGAGGATGGTTCCAAACAAACCAAGCTCTCAACAAAGTTTCATGATGGCACAAAGTACCAAAAACAAATGGCTTGCCTTCCACCAAAACACACTTGATAAGGATCACAAGAAGAGTGTTCTAAATAAAATCGGATAGCTCCCCCACGAGTTGTGCATTATATAGGATTTGCATTTGAATACAAAATGCACAAGGTGGGATCACCACTTTCACTATATCTAGAAAACACTGGACAAGAACAAGAAATAAACAAGATCCACAAGTGGTAGGGAAGACAACGGGAGTTGACACAAACCTTGGCAAGAGAAAAGGCAAATAAAAACAGACGCCAATGTAAAGATGATCAATAAATTCTACCACACATAAGTGACTACCAATTGTGAAAAGACAAGAAGTATTTGGAAATAATTCCCGGTGGTAGATAACAAGGATATCCAACATCATCTTTACAACAAACACAAGCAAATTGCAACTTGTAGAGCTATCATGCCACCTAGGAACAAGATAATTTACAATATCAATTCTAGGTGACAATATATCAAATGTACACATTTTCTAGGCTAGTAATACACACATAGCATATTACTCCCCCATAATGTGATATCAATTAAAGATAGACAAGAGGCAATTAAAAGGATCCAACAAGAGATAATTAATGGACTATTAAGAATTTGAATTTCTCATGAGAAGACATACACATAGCGACTAGATAATCTTGAAATAGCAATACTAGATGGTATTACTTATGTACACACATTTATAGGATTGTGAGGTGCACAAAGCACATCACTCCCCCATAATGGGATATTCCATTAATCTCTCACAAGAGCCAACTAAGATACAAACAAGATGCACAAAGGCTCAACGTACGACACACATGTACATGAAGTGCAAACCAACATACATAAATTTGATTACTCAAGATAAGCAATTTGGAGACACTGTTGGGGAACGTAGTAATTTCAAAATTTTCCTACGATCACGCAAGACCATGGTGATGGTATAGCAACGAGAGGGAAGAGTGTCCGTCCACGTACCCTCGTAGACCGAAAGCGGAAGCGTTAAAACAACGCGGTCGATGTAGTAAATGCGTCTTCACGATCCGACCGATCCAAGCACCGAACGTCACGGCACCTCCGAGTTACGCACACATTCAGCTCGATGACGATCCCGGACTCCGATCCAGCAAAGTGTCGGGATGAGTTCCGTCAACCTGACGGCGTGGTGACGATGTCGATGCTCCACCGACGCAGGGCTTCGCCTAAGCTCCACGACGATATGACTTCTCCGGCGCAGGGCTTCGCCTAAGCTCCGCGACGATATGACCGAGGTGGAATATGGTGGAAGGGGGCACCGCACACGGCTAAGGAAAGATCCGTAGATCAACTTGTGTGTATTGGGGTGCCCCTGCCTCCGTATATAAAGGAGACAAGGGGGAGGTGGCCGGCCCTAGAGGAGGCGCACCAAGGAGGAGTCCTACTCCTCTGGGAGTAGGACTCCCCCCCTTCTCCTAGTTGGAGTAGGATTGGGGAGGAAAGGGGAAGGGCGCGCCCCTCTCCTTGTCCTATTCGGACTGGAAGGGGAGGGGCGCGCAGCCCACCTGGCCGGCCCTTCTCCTTCGTCCTCAAGGCCCATGAGGGCCCATATACCCCCCGGGGGGTTCCGGTAACCCCCCGGTGTTCCGGTAATATCCTGTTTTCACTCGGAACCATTCCGAAGTCCAAACATAGGCTTCCAATATATCAATCTTTATGTCTCGACCATTTCGAGACTCCTCGTCATGTCCGTGATCACATCCGGGACTCGAACAACCTTCGTGCATCAATACTTATAAATTCATTATGAACTGTCATCGAAGCGTTAAGCGTGCGGACCCTACGGGTTCGAGAACTATGTAGACATGACCTAGAACCATTCTCGGTCAATAACCAATAGCGGAACCTGGATGCCCATATTGGTTCCTACATATTCTACGAAGATCTTTATCGGTCAAACCGCATAACGACATACGTTGTTCCCTTTGTCATCGGCATGTTACTTACCCGAGATTCGATCGTCGGTATCCAATACCTAGTTCAATCTCGTTACTGGTAAGTCTCTTTACTCGTTCCGTAATACATCATCTCACAACTAACTCATTAGTTGTAATGCTTGCAAGGCTTAAGTGATGTGCATTACCGAGAAGGCCTGGAGATACCTCTCCGACAATCGGAGTGACAAAACCTAATCTCGAAATACGCCAACCCAACAAGTACCTTTGGAGACACCTGTAGTACTCCTTTATAATCACCCGATTCGTTGTGACGTTTGGTAGCACCCAAAGTGTTCCTCCGTAAACGGGAGTTGCATAATCTCATAGTTACGAGGAACATGTATGGGTCATGAAGAAAGCATTAACATACTAAGCGATCAAGTGTTAAGCTAACGGAATGGGTCATGTCAATCAGATCATTCTACTAATGATGTGATCTTGTTAATCAAATAACAACTCCTTGTTCATGGTTAGGAAACATAACCATCTTTGATTAACAAGCTAGTCAAGTAGAGGCATACTAGTGACATACTGTTTGTCTATGTATTCACACATGTATTATGTTTCCGGTTAATACAATTCTAGCATGAATAATAAACATTTATCATGATATAAGGAAATAAATAATAACTTTATTATTGCCTCTAGGGCATATTTCCTTCAGACACAACACATACAAACACATGCAAGGAACAAAACCAAAACATGCAAAGGGGCAAGTAACTTTCAATAACAATTTAAGTACAAGTTACCGCAAGGAGGCACATTGGATATAAGATAGAAACTTGATAACCCAATTGACTTGGCTTGAGACAATAAGAATGATGAAGTCCCTTAATTCTTCATAATGTAGCCAAGTCTCCAATGACCTCCAACAACACCTATTGATCAAGTTTGAGCTTGTTGGTCCCCAACCAAGTTGGGTCCTAAGAGGTTAGTCACAATAAGCTTGGCTACCCAAATGGTTCTTTTCTTGACACCACTTTGAGTACCAACAAACTTGGCAAACACATTGCCAACCTTATCCTTCCCAAGAGAATAGATATCATCAATAATAATTGGGTTGGATAAGTTACCACTAGTGCATGAAGAAGCGGCGTGGCCTTTCTCACGACATAAGTAGCAACGTCTACTCTTCACTTTCTTCTCACTTGATTTCTCAACAAGAGAAGCATTAACTCGAGTCTTCTTGGGAAGAGGCCTTTCTTCAACTTGAGGTTGAGCATGAGAATGCACTTGTAGCCGCTTCCCTTGTTGCTTGTCACTAATGGCCTTCTTCTTCAATGGGCAAGACCTAACATGATGCCCTTCAATTTTGCACTTGAAGCAAATAATCTTGGCGAATTCTTGACTTGTTTTTGGCCCTTCTTCTTGTTGATCTTGGACTTCTTCTTCTTCTTGGAGTTGAATCCAAGTCCACCTTTGTCATTGGGGGATTTTTGCACACTCAAGATATTGTTGAGTGTGAATTTTCCTTCATGACACTTTTCCAAGTCTTTCTTCAAAGAAGTGACTTGGGCCTTGAGCTCTTTGATTTCCTCTACATGGTTAGTCTCAACACAAGTACTAGATGAAGTATAAGCTTCATCGTTAGAGCAACAAGGCAAGGAAAGCAATTCATCGCAAGATGTACCAACATTGTGAGTAGATGAATTGCCTTAACAATATCTTGAGTAGAAGTAGTGCTTGAAGAAGGACTAGCACATGGCAATATACTATTTTGACTAGAAGTAGTGCTAGTATCCACATGAGGCTCACTAGATGTTACCTTAACAATCATGGCCTCATGAGCTATCTTTAGCACACTATGGGATACTAGAAGATCATCATGAGAGCTTGAGAACTTTTCATGACTTTCTTCCAATTTCCCATAATTACTAGATAGCACCTCAAGTTGAGCCCGTAGATCAACATTCTCCTTCAAAATGGATGCTTCACAAGTAATAGAGTTAGTAGCACAAGCATCATCATTTACAACAATAAGAGAGGACAACTTGGCAAGCTCTTTTAAATAAGAAGCTTCAAGTTGGGCATGAGACTCGGTGAGTTTGATGAGCTCACCCTTGATGACCCTTGAGCCATTTTCGAGGTGCTCAAAATCCTCAAGGAGTCTAGCATGACAAACTTCAAGCTTAGCATGTTTAGTTTTGAAATCATTGGCCACCTCAAGAGCTCTATCATGAGATTCCCTCACTCTAGATAATTCTAGAGCAAAAGTCTCCTCAAGAGATCCGGAGGTGGTTTGTTCATGTTCAAGAGCTTGAGATAGCTCTGATCTCATTTAAGTAATCACGCCCATGAGCTTCCATTTTCTCAATGGTGACCTTATGCTCCTCTAGATGAGATTCCAACTCCTCAATGTATTTCTTGCCATCAATGGCAATGGACATTATTTCCATGAAGTTGGAATGAGCAATTTTATTTTTATGAAGAGCTTTAAAAATCATTTCCCCCTTAGTTTTTAAGGAGGCAACATTATCATTCTCTTCATCATTATCCTCATCATCATTAGCATCAACATCATCATCAAGAGACATATTGGGGTACAAAGTAGGAGATACCTTTGACGCCTTAGCCATAAGGCAAAAGAAATAGATGATGATGTAGGATCCCTTGAAGCACCATTCAAGACCACATCTTGTTCCATGGAGTGTTGGGTTTCCTCTACATTGTTAGCACAACAACTCAAGGAAATACATGCATTTTTATCATGGCAACAAGACATAGCAAGCATATCATCATGAGATTTAGTCAAGCAACTTATACATGATATGCAAGGACTATCAACACAAGCATGTGAAACATTTGGAGTGCTAGAAGTGTTAAAGTCCAAAGATGAAGCATTGCAATAAGAAAGTGATGAAGGATTATCAATAATAAGCCCATTATCATTATTGCAATGAACACCACTACTTACCATGTCATTACCTTGTCGCAAACCACATGTAGGTGAAGTAGAAGAAGTTGAGAATACTAAGCGAATTGGAGGTGGAGGGAGAACAATCATCCCCACAAATATTGGACACACCATATTTATCTCGAAGCTTTGTCCACAACTCATGAGCATCCCGGAACGGCATGAGTTGAAAAATAACTACATTGCTCAAAGCATCGAAAAGCACATTAGAAGCTTGAGCATTGAGATAAGAGTTTTTCTCATCCTCTAAAGATAATCTTTGGGGATCCTTTGGAGGAGAAAAACCTATATCTACAATTCGCTCTAAATTTGGGTCCATGACCCTAAAGAGATTAACCATGCGAATTACCTAAACATCAAAATGTGTGCCATAGAAACTAAGAGTGTAAGAGAATCCTAATCCCCTAGTCGACATCTTTACTCTCTAGGCGGTTAAGCCCAACAAAGAGAGACAAGGCTCTGATACCAATTGAAAGATCGTGGATGTTGCCTAGAGGGGGGGTGAATAGGCGCTTTAAAATAATTACGGTTTAGGCTTGAACAAATGCGGAATAAACCTAGCGGTTAATTTGTCAAGAACAAAACCTAAAACAACTAGGCTCACCTATGTGCACCAACAACTTATGCTAAGCAAGATAAGTAACTATGCGATAGCAAGATATATGACAAAGAACAATATGGCTATCACAAAGTAAAGTGCATAAGTAAATGGCTCGGGTAAGAGATAACCGAGGCACGCGGAGACGACGATGTATCCCAAAGTTCACACCCTTGCGGATGCTAATCTCCGTTTGGAGCGGTGTGGAGGCACAATGCTCCCCAAGAAGCCACTAGGGCCACCGTAATCTCCTCACGCCCTCACACAATGCAAGATGCCGTGATTCCACTAAGGGACCCTTGAGGGCAGTCACCGAACCCGTACAAATGGCGACCCTTGGGGGCGGTCACCGAACCCGTACACTTTGGCAACCCTTGGGGGCGGTCACCGATACCCAACAAATTGCTCGGGGCGATCTCCACAACCTAATTGGAGACCCCGACGCTTGCCCGGAGCTTTACACCACAATGATTGAGCTCCAAGCACCACCAACCGTCTAGGGCGCCCAAGCACCCAAGAGGAACAAGCTCAAGGGTACCAAGCACCCAAGAGTAATAAGCTTCTCAACTTGTAACTTCCACGTATCACCGTGGAGAACTCAAACCTATGCACCAACTGCAATGGCAAGGGCACACGGAGTGCCCAAATCCTTCTCTCCCAAATCCCACCAAAGCAACTAATGCTAGGGAAGAAAATGAGAGGAAGAACAAGATGGAGAACACCAAGAACTCCAATATCTAGATCCAAGGGGTTCCCCTCACATAGAGGAGAAAGTGATTGGTGGAAGTGTGGATCTAGATCTCCTCTCTCTTTTCCCTCAAAAACTAGCAAGAATCCATGGAGGGATTGAGAGTTAGCAAGCTCAAAGAAGGTCAACAATGGGGGCAAAAACAAGCTCAAGAGTTGGAGAACCATTGGGGAAGAAGACCCCCTTAAATAGGTCCCCACGAATCTGCCCGTTATGTGCAGAAAACTGTAGGAATGGTACAACCGGTGCACGAACCGGTACAACCAGCCAAGGCAGAGGAAAAACCAACCTGGGAAAAGCTCTAAGCGATACAATAGCCTGGGGAACCGGTAGTACCGGTTAAACCGGTAAAACCGGTCAACAACCGCCCAAGAACCGCTCCAAAACAGAAACTAGTCCGGTGGTAGAGCGGTACATGGCCGGTACAACCTCCGGACCAATTCTGGAGCGGTACAACCGCTCCAATCACCGGTTGTACCGGTCGGCAGTACAACCTCTCTATGGGGCGGTACAACCTCTCTATGTAAAACAAGCAATATCAAAACAGCCACAACTTTCGCATACGAGCTCCGAATTCGATGAAACCAAGTTTGTTGGAAAGCTAGCATCAAGGGCTAAAACAATCTTGAAAGAAATATCAATAAGAAGCAAATTAGAAAAGGCCCATAAGAAAAAGGTGAGAACCCTTCCTCGGATAAAACCGGTAAAACCTCCAATACCGAAAACATCATAGAAGACGCATGCAAACTCCGTTTTCGATGAACTCAATCTTGTCATCAAGATGACCATAAGCTCTAAGACTCACAAAGAGAACCAAACAAGAACCAAGAAACATGATGCAAGGATGCAATGGTTTGAGATCTCTACTAACGATACGATCAAGCTACCAACTTGAGAGCCCCCCTTTATAGTACCAAGCGATCCTATAACCCGGTCTCCCAACTACCACCACGAGACCGGTAAAAGAGAAAACCTATCAAGGGCAAACCTTTGCCTTGCACATGGTCCACTTGAGCTAGATGATGACGATCTTGACTCCCTCAAGTTGGACCACCTTTCTTGATTGCGTTGGCTCGATGAAGACTAGATGATTGCTCCCCATAGTCCACTATGGGTGAGCCTCTCTTGACACATCTTCACAAGACCATTGACACCACAAAGGATGGCAAGATTCAAGCACTTGATCTCTTCGTGATGCTCCACTTGAACTTGCACACGACAATCATGATGACGATCACCACTTGATGTCATCCTTTCCATGGGTTGTATGATATCTTCCTCTTGATGCAAGCCCATGGACACGTACCTAACCCCACATAGAACTCTCACATAGACCATGGGTTAGTACACAAAGTTTAATGGACAATGCTCACCATACCATGGGATCACTTGATCCCTCTCGGTACATCTTCTACGCTTTGTGAGTTGATCAACTTGATTCACTCTTGACTTAGTCTTGATCAACCTTGAATCTTTCCAACTCTCTTCATTTGGATGATGTATGACCAATCTTTGGATAATTCCTTAATAGCACCTTGGTCAACTCATAAACTCCTTGAAACCAACACATGGACTTCAAGAAAAGCCTATGGACAAAACCTTCAAATATAACTCAAGGCAACCATTAGTCCATAGATATTGTCATCAATTACCAAAACCAAACATGGGGGCATCGCATGTTCTTTCAAACGCTTCCGCTTAGCGATCTTCAAGGGTATGAAGATACACTCCCCCTCTCGTTGCTATGCATCACCATGATCTTGCGTGTGCGTAGGAAATTTTTTAAATTACTACGTTCCCCAACAGTGGCATCCGAGCCTGGTTTTATGCGTAGATGTCATATGCACGAGTAGAACACAAGTGAGTTTTGGGCGATATAAGTCATACTACTTACCAACATGTCATACTTTGGTTCGGCGGTATTGTGAGATGAAGCGGCCGGACCGACATTACGCGTCAGACGCTTACGCGAGACTGGTTTCACCATTGCGAGCACTCGTTGCTTAAAGGTGACCGGCGGGTGTCTGTCTCTCTCACTTTAGTTGAACCGAGTGTGGCTACGCCCGGTCCTTGCGAAGGTTAAAACAACACTAACTCGACAAACTATCGTTGTGGTTTTTGATGCGTAGGGCATGTTGTGATGTGATATCGGCAACTGGCAGGAGCCATATGGTTGTTGCTTTATTGTATGAAATGCAAACACCCTGTAATTGCTTTACTTTATCACTAAGCGGTAGCGATAGTCGTAGAAGCAATAGATGGCGTAAATGACAAAGATGCTACGATGGAGATCAAGGTGTCGCGCCGGTGATGATGGTGATCACGACGGTGCTTCGGAGATGGAGATCACAAGCACAAGATGACGATGGCCATATCATATCACTTATATTGAATTCATGTGATGTTTATCCTTGATGCATCTTATCTTGCTTTGATTGACGGTAGCATTATAAGATGATCTCTCACTAATTATCAAGAAGTGTTCTCCCTGAATATGCACCGTTGCGAAAGTTCTTCGTGCTGAGACACCACGTGATGATCGGGTGTGATAGGATCTACGTTCAAACACAACGGGTGCAAAACAGTTGCACATGCGGAATACTCGGGTTAAACTTGACGATCCTAGCATATACAGATATGGCCTCGGAACACGGAGACCGAAAGGTCGAGCATGAATCATATAGTAGATATGATCAACATAGTGATGTTCACCATTGAAAACTACTCCATCTCACGTGATGATCGGACATGGTTTAGTTGATTTGGATCACGCGATCACTTAGATGACTAGACAGATGTCTATCTAAGTGGGAGTTCTTAAGTTATATGATTAATTGAACTTAAATTTATCATGAACTTAGTCCTGGTAGTATTTTGCAAATTATGTTGTAGATCAATAGCTCGTGTTGTTGCTTTCATATGTTTATTTTGATATGTTCCTAGAAAACTGTGTTGAAAAATGTTAGTAGCAATGATGCGGATTGGATCCGTGATCTGAGGATTGTCCTCATTGCTACACAGAAGAATTATGTCCTTGATGCACCGCTAGGTGACGGACCTATTGCAGGAGCGAGATGCGGCGTTATGAGCGTTTGGCTAGCTCAATGTGATGACTACAAGATAGTTTAGTGCACCATGCTTAACGGCTAAGAATCGGGACTTCAAAGACGTTTTGAACGTCATGGGCCATATGAGATGTTCCAGGAGTTGAAGTTAATATTTCAAGCAAATACCCGAGTTGAGAGATATGAAGTCTCCAACAAGTTCTATAGATAAAAGATGGAGGAGAATCGCTCAACTAGTGAGCATGTGCTCAGATTGTGCAGGTACTACAATCGCTTGAATCAAGTGGGAGTTAATCTTCCGGATAAGATAGTGATTGACAGAGTTCTCTAGTCACCATCACCAAGTTACTAGAACTTGGTGATGAACTATAGTATGCAAGGGATGACGAAACGATTCCGAGCTCTTCGTGATGTTGAAATCGTGAAGGTAGAAATCAAGAAAAGAGCATCAAGTGTTGATGATTGACAAGACCACTAGTTTCAAAAAAAGGGCAAAGGGAAATAAAGGGAACTTCAAGTAGAATGGAAAACAAGTTGTCACTCCCGTGAAGAGGCCCAAAGCTGGACCTAAGCCTGAAACTGAGTGCTTCTACTGCAAAGGAAGTGGTCACTGGAAGTGGAACTACTCCAAATATTTGGTGGATAAGAAGGATGGCAAAGTGAACAAGGGTATATTTTGATATATAGGTTACTGATGTGTACCTTACTAGTGTTTATAGTAGCCCCCGAGTATTTGATACTTGTTCGGTTGCTAAAAAATTAGTAGCTCGAAACAGGAGTTCTGAGAATAAACAGAGACTAGTTGAGGGTGAAGTGACAATGAGTGTTGGAAATGGATTCCAAGATTGATATGATCATCATCACACACTCCCTATACTTTCGGGATTAGTGTTAAACCTAAATAAATGTTACTTGGCGTTTGCGTTGAGCATGAATATGATTTGATCATGTTTATTGCAAAACGGTTATTCATTTATAATCAGAGAATAATTGTTGTTCTATTTACATGAATAAAACCTTCAATGGTCATACACCCAATGAAAATAGTTTGTTGGATCTCGATCGTAGTAATACACATATTCATAATATTGATGCCAAAAGATGCAAAGTTGATAATGATTGTGCAACATATTTGTGGCACTGCCGTTTGGGTCATATCGGTGTAAAGCGCATGAAGAAACTCCATGCTGATGGGCTTTCGGAATCAATTGGTTATGAATCATTTGATGCTTGCGAACCGTGCCTTTTGGGCAAGATGACTAAAACTCCGTTCTCCGGAACAATGGAACGAGCTACTGACTTGTTGGAAATAATACATACTGATGTATGCGGTCCAATGAGTGTTGATGCTCGTGGCAAGTATCGTTATTTTCTGACCTTCACAGATGATTTGAGCAGATATGGGTATATCTACTTAATGAAACACAAGTCTGAAACATTGGAAAAGTTCAAAGAATTTCAGAGTGAAGTGGAGAATCATCGTAACAAGAAAATAAAGTTTCTACGATCTGATCATGGAGGAGAATATTTGAGTTATGAGTTTGGCCTTCATATAAAACAATGTGGAATAGTTTCACAGCTCACGCCACATGGAACACCACAGCGTAATGGTGTGTCCGAACGTCATAACCGCACTTTATTGGATATGGTGCGATCTATGATGTATCTTACTGATTTACCACTATCGTTTTGGGGTTATGCATTAGAGACAGTTACATTCACTTTAAAAAGGGCACCATCAAAATCCGTTGAGACGACGCCTTATGAACAGTGGTTTGGCAAGAAACCAAAGTTGTCGTTTCTTAAAGTTTGGGGTTGCGATGCTTATATGAAAAAGTTTCAACCTGATAAGCTCGAACCCAAATCGGAGAAGTGCGTCTTCATAGAATACCCAAAGGTAACTATTGGGTACACCTTCTATCACAGATCCGAAGGCAAGTTGTTCGTTGCTAAGATGGATCCTTTCTAGAGAAGAAGTTTCTCTCGAAAGAAGTGAGTGGGAGGAAAGTAGAACTTGATGAGGTAATCGTACCTTCTCCCTTATTGGAAAGTAGTTCATCACGTAAATCTGTTCGATGATTCCTACACCAATTAGTGAGGAAGTTAATGATGATGATCATGAAACTTCAGATCAAGTTGCTACCAAACCTCGTGGGTCTTCCAGAGTAAGATCCGCACTGAGTGGTACGGTAATCATGTTCTGGAAGTCATGTTACTAGACCATGATGAACCTACGAACTATGAGGAAGCGATGATGAGCCCAGATTCCGCGAAATGGCTTGAGGCCATAAAATCTGAGATATGATCCATGTATGAGAACAAAGTATGGACTTTGATTGACTTGCTAGGATCAGCAAGCCATGCTAAATAAATGGATCTTCAAGAGGAAGACGGACGCTGATAGTAGTGTTACTATCTACAAAGCTAGACTTGTCAAAAAAGGTTTTTGACAAAGTTCAAGGTGTTGAATACAATGAGATTTTCTCACTCGTATTGATGCTTAAAAGTCTGTCCGAATCATGTTAGCAATTGCCACATTTTATGAAATCTGGCAAATGGATGTCAAAACTACATTCTTTAATGGATTTATTAAAGATGAGTTGTATATGATGCAACCAGAAGGTTTTGTCAATCCTAAAGGAGCTAACAAAATGTGCAAGCTCCAGCTCCATCTATGGACTGGTGCAAGCATCTCGGAGTTGGAATATACGCTTTGATGAGTTGATCAAAGCATATGGTTTTATACAGATTTTTTTGAGAAGCCTGTATTTACAAGAAAGTGAGTGGGAGCTCTGACCATTTCTAAAACTATATGTACATGACATATTGTTGATTGGAAATGATATAGAAATTCTGGATAGCATAAAAGGATACTTGAATAAGAGTTTTTCTAAGAAAGACCTCGGTAAAGCTGCTTACACATTGAGCATCAAGATCTATAAGATAGATCAAGATGCTTGATAAGATTTTTCAATGAGTACATACCTTGATAAGATTTTGAAGTAATTCAAAATGGAACAGTCAAAGAAAGAGTTTTTGCCTGTGTTGCAAGGTGTGAAGTTGAGTACGACTCAAAGCCCGACCACGGCAGAAAAAAAGAGAGAATGAAAAGTCATTCCCTATGCCTCAGTCATAGGTTCTATAAAGTATGCTATGCTGTGTACCAGACCTATTGTATACCTTGCTCTGAGTTTGGCAAGGGAGTACAATTTTGATCTAGGGGTAGATCACTGGCAGCGGTCAAGAATATCCTTAGTGAGGACTAAGGAAATATTTCTCGATTATGGAGGTAATAAAAGAGCTCGTCGTAAAAGTTACATCGATGCAAGCTTTTTACACCCATCCAGATGACTCTAAGTCTCAATCTGGATACATATTGAAAGTGGGAGCAATTAGCTAGAGTAGCTCCGTGCAGAGCATTGTAGACATAGAATATTTGCAAAATACATACGGCTCTGAATGTGACAGACCGTTGACTAAGCTTCTCTCACGAGCAAAACATGATCATACCTTAGTACTCTTTGGGTGTTAATCACATAGCAATGTGAACTAGATTATTGACTCTAGTAAACCTTTTGGGTGTTGGTAACATGACGATGTGAACTATGGATGTTAATCACATACATATATGAATATTGGTGTTAAATCACATGATGATGTGAACTAGATTATTGAATCTAGTGCAAGTGGGAGACTGAAGGAAATATGCCCTAGAGGCAATAATAAAGTTATTATTAATTTCCTTATTTCATGATAAATGTTTATTATTCATGCTAGAATTGTATTAACCGGAAACATAATACATGTGTGAATACATAGACAAACATAGTGTCACTAGTATGCCTCTACTTGACTAGCTCGTTAATCAAAGATGGTTAAGTTTCCTAACCATAGACATAAGTTGTCATTTGATTAATGGGATCACATCATTAGGAGAATGATGTGATTGACTTGACCCATTCTGTTAGCTTAGCACCTGATCGTTTAGTATGTTGCTATTGCTTTCTTCATGACTTATACATGTTCCTACAACTATGAGATTATGCAACTCCCATTTACCGGAGGAACACTTTGTGCGCTACCAAACGTCACAACGTAACTGGGTGATTATAAAGGAGCTCTCTGGTGTCTTGAAGGTACATGTTGGGTTGGCGTATTTCGAGATTAGGATTTGTCACTCCGATTGTCGGAGAGGTATCTCTGGGCCCTCTCGGTAATGCACATCAGTATAAGCCTTGCAAGCAATGTAACTAATGAGTTAGTACGGAATGATGCATTACATAACGAGTAAAGAGACTTGCGATAACGAGATTGAACTAGGTATTGAGATACCGACGATCGAATCTCGGGCAAGTAACATACCGATGACAAAGGGAACAACGTATGTTGTTATGCGGTTTGACCGATAAAGATCTTCGTATAATATGTGGGAGCCAATATGGGCATCCAGGTCCCGCTATTGGTTATTGACCGAAAACCTGTCTTGGTCATGTCTACATAGTTCTCGAACCCGTAGGGTCTGCACGCTTAACGTTTCATTGACGATATAGTATTATATGAGTTATGTATGTTGGTAACCGAATGTTGTTCGGAGTCCCGGATGAGATCATAGACATGACGAGGAACTCCGGAATGGTCCGGAGATAAAATTTGATATATGGGATAATAGTGTTTGATCTTCGGAAGGGTTCCGGAATTCACCGGAAGGGGTTCCGGATGTTTCCCGAAATGTTTGGGTACAAGAACACGTTATTTGGGCCAAAGGGGAAAGCCCACAAGGTTTTTGGAAAGCGCAAAAGGAAGTTTTGTGGAGTCGAGGCTGACGCCAGGTCCTCGGCGTCGGGTCCAGACGCCGGGAACCCTGGCGTCTGGCCCTGGAGTCCGAGAAGGACTCTTACCTTTCGGGTGAAACCGACTTTGTGGAGGCTTTTACTGCAAGTTTCGACCCCAAGGCTCAACATATAAATAGAGGGGTAATGCTAGCACCAAAGACACATCAAGAAACACCAAGACGTGTGCCGGCAACCCCGTCCCCTCTAGTTTATCCTCCGTCATAGTTTCCGTAGTGCTTAGGCGAAGCCCTGCGGAGATTGTTCTTCACCAACATCGTCACCACGCCGTCGAGCTGTCGGAACTCATCTACTACTTCGCTCGTCTTGCAGGATCGAGAAGGCGAGGAAGTCATCGAGCTTAACCTGTGCAGAACTTGGAGGTGTCGTGCGTTCGGTACTTGGATCGGTCGGATCGTGAAGACGTACGACTACATCAACCGCGTTGATAAACGCTTCCGCTTAGCGATCTTCAAGGGTATGAAGATAC
Organism: Aegilops bicornis; assembly: GCA_021605145.1. Taxonomy (NCBI): domain Eukaryota; kingdom Viridiplantae; phylum Streptophyta; class Magnoliopsida; order Poales; family Poaceae; genus Aegilops; species Aegilops bicornis. The sequence goes on from CM038673.1 coordinate 801,906,207, forward strand.
ACTCCCCCTCTCGTTGCTATCCATCACCATGATCTTGCGTGTGCGTAGGAAATTTTTTAAATTACTACGTTCCCCAATAGTGGCATCCGAGCCTGGTTTTATGCGTAGATGTCATATGCACGAGTAGAACACAAGTGAGTTGTGGGCGATATAAGTCATACCGCTTACCGACATGTCATACTTTGGTTGGCGGTATTGTGAGATGAAGCGGCCCGGACCGACATTACGCCAGACGCTTACGCGAGACTGGTTTCACCGTTGCGAGCACTCGTTGCTTAAAGGTGACCGGCGGGTGTCTGTCTCTCTCACTTTAGTTGAACCGAGTGTGGCTACGCCCGGTCCTTGCGAAGGTTAAAACGGCACTAACTTGACAAACTATCGTTGTGGCTTTTGATGCGTAGGGCATGTTGTGATGTGATATGGTCAAGACGTGATGCTATATTTTATTGTATGTGATGATCATGTTTTGTAACCGGGTTATCGGCAATGGCAGGAGCCATATGGTTGTCGCTTTATTGTATGAAATGCAACGCTCTGTAATTGCTTTACTTTATCACTAAGCGGTAGCGATAGTCGTAGAAGCAATAGATGGCGTAAATGACAACGATGCTACGATGGAGATCAAGGTGTCGGCGCGGTGGCGATGGTGATCACGATGGTGCTTTGAGATGGAGATCACAAGCACAAGATGATGATGGCCATATCATATCACTTATATTGAGTTCATGTGATGTTTATCCTTTATGCATCTTATCTTGCTTTGATTGACGGTAGCATTATAAGATGATCTCTCACTAATTATCAAGAAGTGTTCTCCCTGAGTATGCACCATTGCGAAAGTTCTTCGTGCTGAGACACCACGTGATGATCGGGTGTGATAGGCTCTATGTTCAAACACAACGGGTGCAAAACAGTTGTACACGCGGAATACTCAGGTTAAACTTGACGAGCCTAGCATATACAAATATGGCCTCGGAACACGGAGACCGAAAGGTCGAGCGTGAATCATATAGTAGATATGATCAACATAGTGATGTTCACCATTGAAAACTACTCCATCTCACGTGATGATCGGACATGGTTTAGTTGATTTGGATCACGTGATCACTTAGATGACTAGAGAGATGTCTGTCTAAGTGGGAGTTCTTAAGTTATATGATTAATTGAACTTAAATTTATCATGAACTTAGTCCTGGTAGTATTTTGCAAATTATGTTGTAGATCAATAGCTCGTGTTGTTGCTTTCATATGTTTATTTTGATATGTTCCTAGAGAAACTGTGTTGAAAGATGTTAGTAGCAATGATGCGGATTGGATCCGTGATCCGAGGATTGTCCACATTGCTACACGGAAGAATTATGTCCTTGATGCACCGCTAGGTAGCGGACCTATTGCAGGAAGCGGTCTGAGCGTTATGAGCGTTTGGCTAGCTCAATGTGATGACTACTAGATAGTTTAGTGCACCATGCTTAACGGCTTAGAATCGCGACTTCAAAGACTGTTTGAACGTCATGGGCCATATGAGATGTTCCAGGAGTTGAAGTTAATATTTCAAGCAAATACCCGAGTTAAGAGATATGAAGTCTCCAACAAGTTCTATACCTAAAAGATGGAGGAGAATCGCTCAACTAGTGAGGATGTTCTCAGATTATGCAGGTACTACAATCGCTTGAATCAAGTGGGAGTTAATCTTCCAGATAAGATAGTGATTGACAAAGTTCTCTAGTCACCATCACCAAGTTACTAGAACTTCGTGATGAACTATAGTATGCAAGGGATGACGAAACGATTCCCGAGCTCTTACGTGATGTTGAAATCGGCGAAGGTAGAAATCAAGAAAAGAGCATCAAGTGTTGATGATTGACAAGACCACTAGTTTCAAGAAAAGGGCAAAGGGAAATAAAGGGAACTTCAAGTAGAATGGCAAACGAGTTGTCACTCCCGTGAAGAGGCCCAAAGCAGGACCTAAGCCCGGAACTGAGTGCTTCTACTGCAAAGGAAGTGGTCACTGGAAGTGGAACTACTCCAAATATTTGGTGGATAAGAAGGATGGCAAAGTGAACAAGGATATATTTTGATATACTGGTTAGTGATGTGTACCTTACTAGTGTTTATAGTAGCCCCTGAGTATTTGATACTTGTTCGGTTGCTAAAAAAATTAATAGCTCGAAACAGGAGTTACAGAATAAACAGAGACTAGTTGAGGGTGAAGTGACGATGAGTGTTGGAAATGGATTCCAAGATTGATATGATCATCATCACACACTCCCTATACTTTCGGGATTAGTGTTAAACCTAAATAAATGTTATTTGGCGTTTGCGTTGAGCATGAATATGATTTGATCATTTTTATTGCAAAACGGTTATTAATTTAAAATCAGAGAATAATTGTTGTTCTATTTACATGAATAAAACCTTCAATGGTCATACACCCAATGAAAATAGTTTGTTGGATCTCGATCGTAGTAATACACATATTCATAATATTGATGCCAAAAGATGCAAAGTTGATAATGATTGTGCAACATATTTGTGGCACTGTCGTTTGGGTCATCTCGGTGTAAAGCGCATGAAGAAACTCCATGCTGATGGGCTTTCGGAATCAATTGGTTATGAATCATTTTATGCTTTCGAACCGTGCCTTATGGGCAAGATGACTAAAACTCCGTTCTCCGGAACAATGGAACGAGCTACTGACTTGTTGAAAATAATACATACCGATGTATACGGTCCAATGAGTGTTGATGCTCGTGGCAAGTATCATTATTTTCTGACCTTCACAGATGATTTGAGCAGATATGGGTATATCTACTTAATGAAACACAAGTCTGAAACATTTGAAAAGTTCAAAGAATTTCAGAGTGAAGTGGAGAATCATCGTAACAAGAAAATAAAGTTTCTACGGTCTGATCGTGGAGGAGAATATTTGAGTTATGAGTTTGGCCTTCATATAAAACAATGTGGAATAGTTTCACATCTCACGCCACATGGAACACCACAGCGTAATGGTGTGTCCGAACGTCATAACCGCACTTTATTGGATATGGTGCGATCTATGATGTATCTTACCGATTTACCACTATCGTTTTGGGGTTATGCATTAGAGACAGTTACATTCACTTTAAAAAGGGCACCATCAAAATCCGTTGAGACGACGCCTTATGAACTGTGGTTTGGCAAGAAACCAAAGTTGTCGTTTCTTAAAGTTTGGGGCTGCGATGCTTATATGAAAAAGTTTCAACCTGATAAGCTCGAACCCAAATCAGAGAAGTGCGTCTTCATAGAATACCCAAAGGTAACTATTGGGTACACCATTTATCACAGATGCGAAGGCAAGTTATTCGTTGCTAAGATGGATCCTTTCTAGAGAAGAAGTTTCTCTCGAAAGAAGTGAGTGGGAGGAAAGTAGAACTTGATGAGGTAATTGTACCTTCTCCGTTATTGGAAAGTAGTTCATCACGTAAATCTGTTCGATGATTCCTACACCAATTAGTGAGGAAGTTAATGATGATGATCATGAAACTTCAGATCAAGTTGCTACCAAACCTCGTGGGTCTTCCGAGTAAGATCCGCACTTTTGAGTGGTATGGTAATCATGTTCTAAGTCATGTTACTAGACCATGATGAACCTACGAACTATGAGGAAGCGATGATGAGCCCAGATTCCGCGAAATGGCTTGAGGCCATAAAATCTGAGATATGATCCATGTATGAGAACAAAGTATGGACTTTGATTGACTTGCTCGATGATCAGCAAGCCATGCTAAATAAATGGATCTTCAAGAGGAAGACGGACGACGATAGTAGTGTTACTATCTACAAAGCTAGACTTGTCGAAAAAGGTTTTGACAAAGTTCAAGGTGTTGAATACAATGAGATTTTCTCACTCGTATCGATGCTTAAAAGTCTGTCCGAATCATGTTAGCAATTGCCACATTTTATGAAATCTGGCAAATGGATGTCAAAACTACATTCTTTAATGGATTTGTTAAACAAGAGTTGTATATGATGCAACCAGAAGGTTTTGTCAATCCAAAAGGCGCTAACAAAATGTGCAAGCTCCAGCGATCCATCTATGGACTGGTGCAAGCATCTCGGAGTTGGAATATACGCTTTGATGAGTTGATCAAAGCATATGGTTTTATACAGATTTTTTTGAGAAGTCTGTATTTACAAGAAAGTGAGTGGGAGCTCTGACCATTTCTAAAACTATATGTAGATGACATATTGTTGATTGGAAATTATATAGAAATTCTGGATAGCATAAAAGGATACTTGAATAAGAGTTTTTCTAGGAAAGACCTCTGTAAAGCTGCTTACACATTGAGCATCAAATCTATAAGATAGATCAAGATGCTTGATAAGATTTTTCAATGAGTACATACCTTGATAAGATTTTGAAGTAATTCAAAATGGAACATTCAAAGAAAGAGTTTTTTCCTGTGTTGCAAGGTGTGAAGTTGAGTACGACTCAAAGCCCGACCACGGCAGAAAAAAAAAGAAAGAGAATGAAAAGTCATTCCCTATGCCTCAGTCATAGGTTCTATAAAGTATGCTATCATGTACCGGACCTATTGTATACCTTGATCTGAGTTTGGCAAGGAGTACAATTTTGATCTAGGAGTAGATCATCGACAATGGTCAAGAATATCCTTAGTGAGGACTAAGGAAATATTTCTCGATTATGGAGGTAATAAAAGAGCTCGTCGTAAAAGTTACATCGATGGAAGCTTTTTACACTGATCCAGATGACTCTAAGTCTCAATCTGGATACATATTGAAAGTGGGAGCAATTAGCTAGAGTAGCTCACATGCGAGCATTGTAGACATAGAATATTTGCAAAATACATACGGCTCTGAATGTGACAGACCCGTTGACTAAGCTTCTCTCACGAGCAAAACATGATCATACCTTAGTACTCTTTGGGTGTTAATCACATAGCAATGTGAAGTAGATTATTGACTCTAGTAAACCTTTTGGGTGTTGGTCACATGACGATGTGAACTATGGATGTTAATCACATACAGATATGAATATTGGTGTTAAATCACATGATGATGTGAACTAGATTATTGACTCTAGTGCAAGTGGGAGACTGAAGGATATATGCCCTAGAGGCAATAATAAAGTTATTATTTATTTCCTTATTTCATGATAAATGTTTATTATTCATGCTAGAATTGTATTAACCAAAAACATAATACATGTGTGAATACATAGACAAACATAGTGTCACTAGTATGCCTCTACTTGACTAGCTCGTTAATCAAAGATGGTTAAGTTTCCTAACCATAGACATAAGTTGTCATTTGATTAATGGGATCACATCATTAGGAGAATGATGTGATTGACTTGACCCATTCTGTTAGCTTAGCACTTGATCGTTTAGTATGTTGCTATTGCTTTCTTCATGACTTATACATGTTTCTACAACTATGAGATTATGCAACTCCCGTTTAACGGAGGAACACTTTGTGCGCTACCAAACGTCACAACGTAACTGGGTGATTATAAAGGAGCTCTCTGTGTGTCTTGAAGGTACATGTTGGGTTGGCGTATTTGAGATTAGGATTTGTCACTCGATTGTCGGAGAGGTATCTCTGGGCCCTCTCGGTAATGCACATCACTATAAGCCTTGCAAGCAATGTAACTAAAGAGTTAGTTACGAATGATGCATTACATAACGAGTAAAGAGACTTGCCGGTAACGAGATTGAACTAGGTATTGAGATACCGACGATCGAATCTCGGGCAAGTAACATACCGATGACAAAGGGAACAACGTATGTTGTTATGCGGTTTGACCGATAAAGATCTTCGTATAATATGTGGGAGCCAATATGGGCATCCAGGTCCCGCTATTGGTTATTGACCGGAAACGTGTCTTGGTCATGTCTACATAGTTCTCGAACCCGTAGGGTCCGCACGCTTAACGTTTCGTTGACGATATAGTATTATATGAGTTATGTATGTTGGTAACCGAATGTTGTTCGGAGTCCCGGATGAGATTATGGACGTGACGAGGAACTCCGGAATGGTCCGGAGATAAAGATTGATATATGGGATAATAGTGTTTGATCTTGTAACATCCCAAAATTCTAAATTTCGGAATTTTATATTAGATAAATAACTATGCCTGTTGTCTGATTGTTTGTTTGATTGATTGAGTGAAATTGAGTGGAATTTGAAAAATTTGAAAGTTGGATGAGAGGGAATAAAATGACTTTCCCAAAACTATCCCCTTTGCCCTTTTTGGATCTCAATGAATTCAATTCCATTCCAACACCAAAACCCTAGAGTGAAGATGAAATGACTTCTTCCATTTGAAATGAAAAGGGTTTTGAAAAGATTTGAATTTCATTTGAGAATATTTCAAATTCAAAGCTTTATGCAACTCAATGATTTTCATGAGGGAAGATAAAATGACTTCTTCAATTATATGAAATATGAGTTGGAAGTTAAAAAGAATCAAATTGAAAGTCATTTGAAAGTGCCTTGAAAGCCCCTTTCAAATTTGAGTTTTATTTTGAATTTTGAAAAAAAATGAATTTTTATAAAGTCTGGATTTTGCCCCTGGAAAAATGTTCAAATGATAGCGAATGTTCCCCTGATCATTTTGATATATATATGTCCTATATAAAATATTTATATTTTATATATATTTTCTCTGTTTTTATTTTCAAAAAATGTAGAAAAAAAGGAAGAAAAGCCCTGGCGCCACCAGCCAACCGCCCAGCCAACACCCAAAGCGGCTCACCAGCCAATCGGCCCAAAGTCGCCAAACACGCTGCCCACGCCGAGCCGATCGAGCGATCGAGCCGAATCGGCTAGCCACGGTCGCCTGGACGCAACGCCTCCCTCTCACCGGCGGACCCCACCACACCTTCCTCGCCCACGCAAGGCTGGCCACGGAGATCCGCGATCTCCGGGATCTCACCTGATCCGCTCGCCTGACTTGCCCTCGTCCAAGCCGTGCCCTACCCCTAGATATACCCCCCCTCGACCCATTCCTCCCCTCGCCCCCTCACCCGACGCCCTCCTCCCTCCGCACGCGATCGCCGGAGACCGAGCACGCCGCCGCCGCCATTGCCACCGTCCCAACCCACCCCGGCCACCCCGAGCTCGCCCGACCCCACCCCCGGACTCCCCTCGCCGCCACACCCGCGGAGGTCCCCGCCGACGCCCGACCACCGGAGTCGCCGGAACCATCGCCCGCCAGCCCGTCGCCGTCGCCGTCGCCGACCGGTAAGTCGCTGACCCCTCCTCGCCGTTAGATCCAACGCGTACGGCTTAGATTAGATCCCCCCCGAAGGGGTATGTTATTTAAATAAAACCGGGTTTTAGATCCGGTTCATTTTTAGTTAGGTTTTTTTTTATTAGACAGGCCGATTCGTTTAAACCCTAGGGCCCGTTTAGTTATATTACGCCCAGGGCGTTAGTTAGGCCCATTAGGCCGTTTTTCTTTATTTTTCGTTTTCTGTTTTAACAGAATAGTTTCAGATTTGAAAAATTCATATCTTTTAATCTACTTAATATTTTTAAGTGATTCTTTTTTTTGTTGGTTTGCAAATTTCTTGTAGTTTCTGTAGAAAATATAATTAGCTATGTTAAAATTATTTAGAATTGCTTTATTTTAGGTTTAGACAGAATAGTAAATCTGCTATAAAGTGAGTTAGGAAAATTATTTTTTAGTGATTCTTTTGTCACAACTTTTTTGACATTACCTAACCGTAGGAATTTGTTTGGGCATTTTAGGATTAATAAAAAAATAGTTTTAATCAGAATCATGTTATTCTTAATTAATTAACTAGCTACTGTTTTCCTATTGTTTTAGTTAGCAAATAAATTTATTTTTCATATGTGATAGATTATTCTAGGTTAGTTTCTGTCACTTTAGAGCATGAACTTTTATTTATAATAAATAAAACATTTATTTTATTTTTCCTACTAGAATTTGCTTTAGGCCTAATAGGAGTTTTATAATAGATTTTAAAGTGATTCTTTTTGCTCCTAGTTGCTTGATGAATCCTTTTCTATTAGGTAGCATAAACCCATGCTTAGGTTCTGTAAAGAAAATTTTTGCTATGTAAAACTATTTTTAGTTGTTGGATATGGGAAAACTTTGAGTTGGATTTCTTTGAGTTTTTCTTTGGGTTTTGGTTCAAGTGCTTTGTGTGTTATGTTAGCATGCTATTATGTTAAGTGGTCATATGTTGTATGCTTATTATGATTGTTGTTTGCCTCGGTAGAATTTCCGGAGTCTGAAGCTTGCTACCACGAGTCCCTAGTTTTTCAAGATCGTCAAGAAGGCAAGTTCACTTTGACCATGCTTTCATACCTATGTTTTTATTGCATTTAGTGGCATCTTTGCAACAACCCTACAGTAGTGATATTGAATTCTTGTAGTTGAGTAGTATGCATGAGGTAGGAACCCATCACCCTGTTACCAAGCCGGGACGATATTTTATTTTAACGCTACGCTATAGTAGACGGGTTTGGTATGAGTGCACGAGAGTGGTGTGAGAATGGAGGATCTCGTCAATGATGACAACTCCATGATGGAATCTGCAAGGACTGCATCTTCAAGGCCTCAAGACTTCAAGACTCGAGACAAGAATTCAATACACACTCTTTGGGTGAAGGATGGTTGACGGGCACCTGGAGAATCCAGTGGTTGGCCGGGATGCATGGAGAAGCGCCATGACATCTTGGAAAGCTTCACCCAGACTCAAAGAGACGGAAGAATACTTCATGCCGGAAGCTTACCTATGCAACCGCAAGTCAATATGGGCTCGCTTGGTTGACCTTAGTTGTGACTCTGGCTGGGGCGGTGCTAGCGGATGTAGAACTACGGTAGGATTGGATGAGCACCGACGGTGGTCGAGGAACTCTTGGAAGACCATGTTTGGTCATCTTGTTCTCAAACACCTGAAGTGCGAGAACGTAAAAAGAGGGATCGAATCTTGCGAGTAAAGTGTACAAACCTCTGCAGAGGGTTAAAACCTAATCGATTAGCCGTGTCCCCGGTTACGGACAATTTGAGCATCTGGACTTGGACCTATCTCGGAACTCTCAACACCGGATTGATAACTTAATTGTGGGCAACTTATGATGATTTTGGGCTATGAGACATCGGTTGGCGGAACCATGTCATGATAGAAAACTCTATAGTACAGACTTCATTTATTCCTTTGATGTAGGGAAAATAAATCAGCTTTTACGCAAACAAAACTCAGACACAGAGCCACAAAGCCATATTGCATATAGAATAGTATTATCATCTGCTTTCTCATGTTGTGATCTTGCCGGTACATTCAATGTACTGACCTACACGGCTGCAACGTATCATGTTGCAGACATTTACTCCGACGCAGTAAGAGTGCAGTGCAGGGTTACGGTCTACACTCAACCTGCCGATGGCGTTGATGGGACTCCACACCCGATTACTTGTTTCACGAGACTTATGAGGTATATATCAGTTTTACGTTAATTATACATGTGATTGCACTTTGATATGTACATTGATGTACCGTGTAAAGCAAAGATCTTGATCCGAGGATGGCACAAAGAACACGTAGACTTGACCGTCGAGGTCGGGTCGCTCTGAATATGGTATCAGAGCACATGTTGACTGTAGGACGTGACCCTAGAAACCGGAAAGCCCCTTGGGCAGGATATCTCAAAAACTTTATTTTCAAAAAGACTCTTACTTCTCATCTTTTCTGATTTTATCAAATAGACCCTCTCACCTCAAATAGTTAGAATACATGAAGGATCAACTGAAGCCGCTCCAAGAAAGATATCGGACAGCTGATGACCTCTTCAAAGTAACAAAGGGTTTCACCATGCATTAGAAGAGTTGAAGCTGCAACAATTGAAGACTCCGAAGTCTAGAAGAATTTGAAGAATCTGAAGAATTATTTGACCTTTAGAAGACCAAACCCTGTTACATACTTACGTTAGATGCATTTATTTGTGAGCTGTCATTTGATTGATGTTTTCCGACAGCCACAAAGTAAAACTTGTTTCTTCAAAAACTATTGTTTGTATTGTGTGTATCCCTCCCCACCTCTCTCATATCTCATCCCAAAACTTTTGGACCCCATAGATGATGAATGAAGTTGGACTGATATTCTTCTGGACCGAAGACTCGATCGAGGCGGAGCTATGGATGCGTAACATGGAGAATCACTTCGGGAGCAATTTGGTTTCAAGGAAGAATGAAGTATCTTACGCTCTTCAGTGCTTTGAAGGAAGTGCTGCAACCTGGTGGAAAATGCATCAAGCCATACAAGGATTTAATGGAGCAAGAACTTGGGACGAATTCAAGAAGACTCTGACAAGATCTCGTCTTATCCGGAAGCACCATGATACACCAAGAAATAAACCTTGTGCCCGCAAGATTTATGGAGAAATAGGACACACTCGGGGAGGAACACAAGGATGGATGCCCTCATTGTGAGGAGAAACACCCGGTGAGGAATGCCCAACTAGTCGTGTGACTTGTTACTTGTGTGAAGGAACCACCCACTCCCCGGCCCAGTGACACACTTCCCCCACGGAGCCACAAACTCTACAGGAGCAGGAAGAAGGAATGAAAGAAGCCCTCTGAGAAGTTATGAAAGAACCTGTGATGAAGGAATGTGTTGAAGACCCTGATGGAGAAGGCCTCAACAGATTTTACTCCAATACCTGCTATTCATGTGGAGAAGAAGGACATTTTTCACAGAATTGCACCAAGGAAGGAAAAGAGTATCTGGGATACTTCCCGACGGAAGCAATATAGCTTGATCCATAGGGAATAGAAGGTTTGATCAGAACGAAGAAATCCAGGAAGCGGAAACGAAGGCATCCCCAGAACAACCCAATTTCTGTAGAGAAGGACCTGAGTAATATCACTTGTTACAGGTGCAAGGATTTAGGTCATTCTGTTTGGTAAATGTACAGAGAAGAAGCCAAGAACCCAAAGAGTAGACACCATCTCCAAGAAACCCAAAGACTTATCGAAAGTCATTTGTTTTCGCTGCAAGGAAGCAGGACATTATGCTACTAAATGTCCCGACAAGATGAAAGCTGGAGCTGAGTAGTTGGAATTTTGATATTGGAAACAAGAGTAATAGAAAGCAATTTCATTTTCATGAGTTCGATGAGTTCATTTATGTAATGAAAGTCTCGGATATTGTAATGAATTCATGAAATCAATAAAGTTAATGTGTCATGATTTCATACATGGATTTTTTGAGTTGTTACTCTATGAACAAAGATTTTGACCATTTTCGAGGGTATGAGAAATATGGTCTATGGATGGATTTGTGCATTTTAAGGGTGGTAGTACCCAGTGAAGAAGACTAGACTAATGGATAAGAAAATATATATTCCACGGACTGTAGTTCAAGGAAAAAAAGTTGGAGTTTTGCTTTTGATATGATGGTATGAAGAAAGCAGTAGTACTGGATTTAAAGGATGTGTAATATGGAACAAGAGAGTTACCCCAAGGATGAGTTAAAGCTGCACTAGTGTTGAAGTGGGCCATAACCCACAGGCCCAAGAATTAATAAGGATCAAGTACCCACTGGAGAAAGAAATTTTGGGAATAGACTACGATTTGATCAACCGACGATTCTATAGGAGTTTACGCAAAACCTGAGAGTTGTGAAGAAACGATAGATGTTTTGTTTGGCTTGCAGAATCAATGGATTTTCTGAACTCGGTTCGTCGACAAGAGAAACTCTGCAATGCTTGTGAGTATGCCCAAGTGTTAGAATACATGATTCAATATTTACGTATGTGGTAATGATTCAAGTACGGGATGGATTGGCCCCCATACTAGAGACTTCTATCATGAACTGTCATATGTTGATGGAAAATCAGAGAGCCTTGAAAACCTTAGAAGAGTGTCGACACGTCAAGCCGTAAAACGATAGAATGGTAGGGCGATGGAACCCTTACAGGCAGTCAATGCCAATCGTAGAATATATGGTGAGATCCAACCCCGACCATATCCCTGCAGGAGAAACCATGAATTGTCGACCACCATGAGATTTTCGATAGTTGTTTAGTATTGGCGATGCACCCGTCGGAGATGAAGACCCAGTCTCGGAAGAACCTCACCAGGATGAAAGGACACGTGTGGAGAAAAAGGTTATACCCTACCGAAAGAGCCTCAGTGAAACCCGGAGCGACACTGCCAACCCAAAGGGATGGAGTACCTAAGTTCCGTCGGAACCATAACCCTGCTTTTAAGTGTGGTAGCACACTAGACCATTCCGATCGATGGAATTGCTGGAAGACCCCAAACTCTAACCCTTTCTTTCTAGCCTCTTCGAATCTCGAGGACGAGATTCGTTTTAAGTGTGGTAGGTTTGTAACATCCCAAAATTCTAAATTTTGGAATGTTATATTAGATAAATAACTATGCCTGTTGTCTGATTGTTTGTTTGATTGATTGAGTGAAATTGAGTGGAATTTGAAACTTTTGAAAGTTGGATGAGAGGGAATAAAATGACTTTCCCAAAACTATCCCCTTTGCCCTTTTTGGATCTCAATGAATTCAATTCCATTCCAACACCAAAACCCTAGAGTGAAGATGAAATGACTTCTTCCATTTGAAATGAAAAGGGTTTTGAAAAGATTTGAATTTCATTTGAGAATATTTCAAATTCAAAGCTTTATGCAACTCAATGATTTTCATGAGGGAAGATAAAATGACTTCTTCAATTATATGAAATATGAGTTGGAAGTTAAAAAGAATCAAATTGAAAGTCATTTGAAAGTGCCTTGAAAACCCCTTTCAAATTTAAGTTTTATTTTGAATTTTGAAAAAAATGAATTTTTATAAAGTCTGGATTTTGCCCCTGGAAAAATGTTCAAATGATAGGGAATATTCCCCTGATCATTTTGATATATATATGTCCTATATAAAATATTTATATTTTATATATATTTTCTCTGTTTTTATTTTCAAAAAAAAATAAAATGTAGAAAAAAAAAGGAAGAAAAGCCCCTGGGCGCCGGCCAGGCCAACCGGCCCAGCCAACACCCAGCGGCTCAAATATAACGGCCCAGCGCTGCTACCACGCCGAGCCGACCGAGCGACCGAGCTGAATCGGCTAGCCACCGGTCGCCCGACCGCAACGCGCTCCCCGCCCTCTCACCGACAGGTGGACCCCCACCCGTCACCTTCCCCTCGCCCACGCAACCGCGCCGCCGCTCGCCAGAGATCCCGCGATCTCCGGGATCTCACCGATCCTTCGCCGACTTGCCCTCGTCCAAGCCGTGCCCTACCCCTATATACCCCCTCGACCCATTCCCCCACCCTCGCCCCTCACCCGCCTCCCTCCGCCTCAGACGCTGGAGACCGAAACACGCCGCCGCCGCCATTGCCACCGTCTGACCCACCCGGCCACCCGAGCTCGCCCGACCCCACCTCGGACTCCCTCGCGCGCCGCACCACGGAGGTCCCCGCCGACGCCACACCGAGTCGCCGGAACCATCGCCGCCCGAGCCGCCGTCGCCATCGCCGACCGGTAAGTCGCCGGACCCCTCCTCGCCGTTAGATCCAACGCGTACGGCTTAGATTAGATCCCCCCCCCCCGAAGGGGTATGTTATTTAAATAAAACCGGGTTTTAGATCCGGCTTATTTTTAGTTAGGTTTTTTTTATTAGACCGGCCGATTCGTTTAAACCCTAGGGCCCGTTTAGTTATATTACGCCCAGGGCGTTAGTTAGGCCCATTAGGCCGTTTTTCTTTATTTTTCGTTTTCTGTTTTAACAGAATAGTTTCAGATTTGAAAATTCATATCTTTTAATCTACTTAATATTTTTAAGTGATTCTTTTTGTTGGTTTGCAAATTTCTTACAGTTTCTGTAGAAAATATAATTAGCTATGTTAAAATTATTTAGAATTGCTTTATTTTAGGTTTAGACAGAATAGTAAATCTGCTATAAAGTGAGTTAGGAAAATTATTTTTAGTGATTCTTTTGTCACAACTTTGTTTTGACATTACCTAACCGTAGGAATTTATTTGGGCATTTTAGGATTAATAAAAAATAGTTTTAATCAGAATCATGTTATTCTTAATTAATTAACTAGCTACTGTTTTCCTATTGTTTTAGTTAGCAAATAAATTCATTTTTCATATGTGATAGATTATTCTAGGTTAGTTTCTGTCACTTTAGAGCATGAACTTTTATTTATAATAATTAAAACTTTTATTTTATTTTTCCTACTAGAATTTGCTTTAGGCCTAATAGGAGTTTTATAATAGATTTTAAAGTGATTCTTTTTGCTCCTAGTTGCTTGATGAATCCTTTTCTGTTAGGTAGCATAAACCCATGCTTAGGTTCTGTTAAGAAAATTTTTGCTATGTAAAACTATTTTTAGTTGTTGCATATGGGAAACCTTTGAGTTGGATTTCTTTGAGTTTTTCTTTGGGTTTTGGTTCAAGTGCTTTGTGTGTTATGTTAGCATGCTATTATGTTAAGTGGTCATATGTTGTATGCTTATTATGATTGTTGTTTGCCTCGGTAGAATTTCCGGAGTGCGAAGCTTGCTACCACGAGTCCCTAGTTTTCGAAGATCGTCAGCAAGGCAAGTTCACTTTGACCATGCTTTCATACCTATGTTTTTATTGCATTTAGTGGCATCTTTGCAACAACCCTACAGTAGTGATATTGAATTCTTGTAGTTGAGTAGTATGCATGAGGTAGGAACCCATCACCCTGTTACCAAGCCCGGGACGATATTTTATTTTAATGCTACGCTATAGTAGACGGGGTTGGTATGAGTGCTCGAGTGGTGTGAGAATGGAGGATCTACGTCAATGACGACAACTCCATGATGGAATCTGCAAGGACTGCATCTTCAAGGCCTCAAGACTTCAAGACTCGAGACAAGAATTCAATACACACTCTTTGGGTGAAGGATGGTTGACGGGCACCTGGAGAATCCGGTGGTTGGCCGGGATGCATGGAGAAGCGCCATGACATCTTGCGGAAAGCTTCACCTAGACTCAAAGAGACGGAAGAATACTTCATGCCCGGAAGCTTACCTGTGCAACCGCAAGTCAATATGGGCTCTGGCTTGGTTGACCTTAGTTGTGACTCTGGCTGGGACGGTGCTAGAAGATGTAGAACTACGGTAGGATTGGATGGGCACCGGACAGTGGTCAGAGGAACTCTTCGGAAGACCATGTTTCGGTCATCTTGTTCTCAAACACCACGAAGTGCGAGAACGTAAAAAGAGGATAGAATCTTGCGGGTAAAGTGTACAAACCTCTGCAGAGGGTTAAAACCTAATCGATTAGCCGTGTCCCCGATTACGGACAATTTGAGCATCTGGACTTGGACCTATCTCGAACTCTCAACACCGGATTGATAACTTAATTGTGGGCAACTTATGATGATTTTGGGCTATGAGACATCGGTTGGCGGAACCATGTCATGATAGAAAACTCTATAGTACAGACTTCATTTATTCCTTTGATGTAGGGAAAATAAATCAGCTTTTACGCAAACAAAACTCAGACACAGAGCCACAAAGCCATATTGCATACAGAATAGTATTATCATCTGCTTTCTCATGTTGTGATCTTGCCGGTACATTCAATGTACTGACCTACAAGGCTGCAACGTATCATGTTGCAGACATTTACTTCCGACGAGTAAGAGTACGGTACAGGGTTACGGTCTACACTCAACCTGCCGATGGCGTTGATGGGACTCCACACCCGATTACTTGTTTCACCGAGACTTATGAGGTATATATCAGTTTTACGTTAATTATACATGTGATTGCACTTTGATATGTACATTGATGTCTTGTGTGTGCCAAGATATCTTGATCGAGGATGGCACAAAGAACACGAAGACTTGACCGTCTGAGGTCGGGTCGCTCTGAGATCTCCGGAAGGGTTCCGGAATTCACGGAAGGGGTTAGGATGTTTCCGCAATGTTTGGGTACAAGAACACGTTATTTGGGCCAAAGGGAAATCCCACAAGGTTTTTGGAAAGCGCAAAGGAAGTTTTATGCGAGTCCGAGACCAGACGCCAGGTCCTGGCGTGCAGGTCCAGACGCCGAACCTGGCGTTCGCCCCGAGTCCGAGAAGGACTCTTGCCTTTCGGGTGATACCGACTTTGTGGAGGCTTTTACTCCAAGTTTCGACCCCAAGGCTCAACATACAAATAGAGGGGTAAGGCTAGCACCAAAGACACATCAAGACACACCAAGCCGTGTGCCGGCAACCCCGTCCCCTCTAGTTTATCCTCCGTCATAGTTTCCGTAGTGCTTAGGCGAAGCCCTGCGGAGATTGTTCTTCACCAACATCGTCACCACGCCGTCGTGTTGTCGGAACTCATCTACTACTTCGCCCGTCTTGCAGGATCGAGAAGGCGAGGACGTCATCGAGCTAAATCTATGCAGAACTCGGAGGTGCCGTGCATTCGGTACTTGGATCGGTCGGATCGTGAAGACGTACGACTACATCAACCGCGTTGATAATCGCTTCCGCTTAGCGATCTTCAAGGGTATGAAGACACACTCCCCCTCTCGTTGCTATCCATCACCATGATCTTGCGTGTGCGTAGGAAATTTTTTAAATTACTACGTTCCCCAATAGTGGCATCCGAGCCTGGTTTTATGCGTAGATGTCATATGCACGAGTAGAACACAAGTGAGTTGTGGGCGATATAAGTCATCTTGCTTACCGACATGTCATACTTTGGTTCGGCGGTATTGTGAGATGAAGCGGCCCGGACCGACATTACGCGTACGCTTACAAGAGACTGGTTTCATCGTTGCAAGCACTCGTTGCTTAAAGGTGACCGGCGGGTGTCTGTATCTCTCACTTTAGTTGAACCGAGTGTGGCTACGCCCGGTCCTTGCGAAGGTTAAAACAGCACTAACTTGACAAACTATCGTTGTGGTTTTTTATGCGTAGGGCATGTTGTGATGTGATATGGTCAAGACGTGATGCTATATTTTTGTTGTATGAGATGATCATGTTTTGTAACCGAAGTTATCGGCAACTGGCAGGAGCCATATGGTTGTCGCTTTATTGTATGAAATGCAAACACCCTGTAATTGCTTTACTTTATCACTAAGCGGTAGCGATAGTCGTAGAAGCAATAGATGGCGTAAACGACAACGATGCTACGATGGAGATCAAGGTGTCGCGCCCGGTGACGATGGTGATCACGACGGTGCTTGAGATGGAGATCACAAGCACAAGATGATGATGGCCATACCATATCACTTATATTGATTGCATGTGATGTTTATCCTTTATGCATCTTATCTTGCTTTGATTGACGGTAGCATTATAAGATGATCTCTCACTAATTATCAAGAAGTGTTCTCTCTGAGTATGCATCGTTGCGAAAGTTCTTCGTGCTGAGACACCACGTGATGATCGGGTGTGATAGGCTCTACGTTCAAATACAACGGGTGCAAAACAGTTCACGCGCGGAATACTCAGGTTAAACTTGACGAGCCTAGCATATACAGATATGGCCTCGGAACACGGAGACCGAAAGGTCGAGCGTGAATCATATAGTAGATATGATCAACATAGTGATGTTCACCATTGAAAACTACTCCATCTCACGTGATGATCGGACATGGTTTAGTTGATTTGAATCACGTGATCACTTAGATGACTAGAGAGATGTCTGTCTAAGTGGGAGTTCTTAAGTTATATGATTAATTGAACTTAAATTTATCATGAACTTAGTCCTGGTAGTATTTTGCAAATTATGTTTTAGATCAATAGCTCGTGTTGTTGCTTTCATATGTTTATTTTAATATGTTCCTAGAGAAAACTGTGTTGAAAAATGTTAGTAGCAATGATGCGGATTGGATCCGTGATCTGAGGATTGTCCTCATTGCTGCCTGTAAGAATTATGTCCTTGTTGCAATCGCTAGGTGACGGACCTATTGCAGGAAGCGATGCGACGTTATGAGCGTTTGGCTAGCTCAATGTGATGACTACTAGATGGTTTAGTGCACCATGCTTAACGGCTTAGAATCGGGACTTCAAAGACGTTTTGAACATCATGGGCCATATGAGATGTTCCAGGAGTTGAAGTTAATATTTCAAGCAAATACCCGAGTTGAGAGATATGAAGTCTCCAACAAGTTCTATAGCTAAAAGATGGAGGAGAATCGCTCAACTAGTGAGCATGTGCTCAGATTGTCCGGTACTACGATTCGCTTGAATCAAGTGGGAGTTAATCTTCCAGATAAGATAGTGATTGACAGTGTTCTCTAGTCACCATCACCAAGTTACTAGAACTTCGTGATGAACTATAGTATGCAAGGGATGACGAAAACGATTCCCGAGCTCTTCGTGATGTTGAAATCAGCGAAGGTAGAAATCAAGAAAAGAGCATCAAGTGTTGATGATTGACAAGACCACTAGTTTCAAGAAAAGGGCAAAGGAAAAGAAAGGGAACTTCAAGTAGAATGGCAAACAAGTTGTCACTCCCGTGAAGAGGCCCAAAGCTGGACCTAAGCCTGAAACTGAGTGCTTCTACGCAAAGGAAGTGGTCCTTTGGAAGTGGAACTACTCCAAATATTTGGTGGATAAGAAGGATGGCAAAGTGAACAAGGGTATATTTTGATATACAGGTTATTGATGTGTACCTTACTAGTGTTTATAGTAGCCCCTGAGTATTTGATACTTGTTCGGTTGCTAAAAAAATTAGTAGCTCGAAACAGGAGTTACAGAATAAACAGAGACTAGTTGAGGGTGAAGTGACGATGAGTGTTGGAAGTGGATTCCAAGATTGATATGATCATCATCGCACACTCCCTATACTTTCGGGATTAGTGTTAAACCTAAATAAATGTTATTTCGCGTTTGCGTTGAGCATGAATATGATTTGATCATGTTTATTGCAAAACGGTTATTCATTTAAAATCAGAGAATAATTGTTGTTCTATTTACATGAATAAAACCTTCAATGGTCATACACCCAATGAAAATAGTTTGTTGGATCTCGATCGTAGTAATACACATATTCATAATATTGATGCCAAAAGATGCAAAGTTGATAATGATTGTGCAACATATTTGTGGCACTGCCGTTTGGGTCATATCGGTGTAAAGCGCATGAAGAAACTCCATGCTGATGGGCTTTCGGAATCAATTGGTTATGAATCATTTGATGCTTGCGAACCGTGCCTTTTGGGCAAGATGACTAAAACTCCGTTCTCCGGAACAATGGAACGAGCTACTGACTTGTTGGAAATAATACATACTGATGTATGCGGTCCAATGAGTGTTGATGCTCGTGGCAAGTATCGTTATTTTCTGACCTTCACAGATGATTTGAGCAGATATGGGTATATCTACTTAATGAAACACAAGTCTGAAACATTTGAAAAGTTCAAAGAATTTCAGAGTGAAGTGGAGAATCATCGTAACAAGAAAATAAAGTTTCTATGATCTGATCGTGGAGGAGAATATTTGAGTTATGAGTTTGGCCTTCATATAAAACAATGTGGAATAATTTCACATCTCATGCCACATGGAACACCACAGCGTAATGGTGTGTCCGAACGTCATAACCGCACTTTATTGGATATGGTGCGATCTATGATGTATCTTACTGATTTACCACTATCGTTTTGGGGTTATGCATTAGAGACAGTTACATTCACTTTAAAAAGGGCACCATCAAAATCCGTTGAGACGACGCCTTATGAACTGTGGTTTGGCAAGAAACCAAAGTTGTCGTTTCTTAAAGTTTGGGGTTGCGATGCTTATATGAAAAAGTTTCAACCTGATAAGCTCAAACCCAAATCGGAGAAGTGCGTATTCATAGAATACCCAAAGGTAACTATTGGGTACACCTTCTATCACAAGTCCGAAGGCAAGTTATTCGTTGCTAAGATGGATCCTTTCTAGAGAAGAAGTTTCTCTCGAAAGAAGTGAGTGGGAGGAAAGTAGAACTTGATGAGGTAATTGTACCTTCTCCGTTATTGGAAAGTAGTTCATCACAGAAATCAGTTCCAGTGATTCCTACACCAATTAGTGAGGAAGTTAATGATGATGATCATGAAAATTCAGATCAAGTTGCTACCAAACCTCATAGGTCTTCCAGAGTAAGATCCGCATCAGAGTGGTACGGTAATCATGTTCTGGAAGTCATGTTACTAGACCATGATGAACCTACGAACTATGAGGAAGCGATGAGGAGCCCAGATTCCGCGAAATGGCTTGAGGCCATAAAATCTGAGATATGATCCATGTATGAGAACAAATTATGAACTTTGATTGACTTGCTCGGATCAGCAAGCCATGCTAAATAAATGGATCTTCAAGAGGAAGACGGACGCTGATAGTAGTGTTACTATCTACAAAGCTAGACTTGTCAAAAAAGGTTTTTGACAAAGTTCAAGGTGTTGAATACAATGAGATTTTCTCACTCGTATCGATGCTTAAAAGTCTGTCCGAATCATGTTAGCAATTGCCACATTTGATGAAATCTGGCAAATGGATGTCAAAACTACATTCTTTAATGGATTTATTAAAGAAGAGTTGTATATGATGCAACCAGAAGGTTTTGTCAATCCTAAAGGAGCTACCAAAATGTGCAAGCTCCAGCGATCCATCTATGGACTGGTGCAAGCATCTCGGAATTGCAATATACGATTTGATGAGTTGATCAAAGCATATGGTTTTATACAGATTTTTTTGAGAAGCCTGTATTTACAAGAAAGTGAGTGGGAGCTCTGACCATTTCTAAAACTATATGTAGATGACATATTGTTGATTGGAAATGATATAGAAATTCTGGATAGCATAAAAGGATACTTGAATAAGAGTTTTTCTAAGAAAGACCTCGGTAAAGTTGCTTACACATTGAGCATCAAGATCTATAAGATAGATCAAGATGCTTGATAAGATTTTTCAATGAGTACATACCTTGATAAGATTTTGAAGTAATTCAAAATGGAACAGTCAAAGAAAGAGTTTTTGCCTGTGTTGCAAGGTGTGAAATTGAGTACGACTCAAAGCCCGACCACGGCAGAAAAAAAAAGAAAGAGAATGAAAAGTCATTCCCTATGCCTCAGTCATAGGTTCTATAAAGTATGATATGTTGTGTACCAGACCTATTGTATACCTTGCTCTGAGTTTGGCAAGGGAGTACAATTTTGATCTAGGAGTAGATCACTGGACAGCGGTCAAGAATATCCTTAGTGAGGACTAAGGAAATATTTCTCGATTATGGAGGTAATAAAAGAGCTCGTCGTAAAAGTTACATCGATGCAAGCTTTTTACACCCATCCAGATGACTCTAAGTCTCAATCTGGATACATATTGAAAGTGGGAGCAATTAGCTAGACTAGCTCCGTGCAGAGCATTGTAGACATAGAATATTTGCAAAATACATACGGCTCTGAATGTGACAGACCCGTTGACTAAGCTTCTCTCACGAGAAAAACATGATCATACCTTAGTACTCTTTGGGTGCTAATCACATAGCAATGTGAACTAGATTATTGACTCTATTAAACCTTTTGGGTGTTGGTCACATGACGATGTGAACTATGGATGTTAATCACATACAGATATGAATATTGGTGTTAAATCACATGATGATGTGAACTAGATTATTGACTCTAGTGCAAGTGGGAGACTGAAGGAAATATGCCCTAGAGGCAATAACAAAGTTATTATTTATTTCCTTATTTCATGATAAATGTTTATTATTCATGCTAGAATTGTATTAACTGAAACATAATACATGTGTGAATACATAGACAAACATAGTGTCACTAGTATCCCTCTACTTGACTAGCTCGTTAATCAAAGATGGTTAAGTTTCCTAACCATAGACATAAGTTGTCATTTGATTAATGGGATCACATCATTAGGAGCATGATGTGATTGACTTGACCCATTCTGTTAGCTTAGCACTTGATCGTTTAGTATGTTGCTATTGCTTTCTTCATGACTTATACATGTTCCTACAACTATGAGATTATGCAACTCCCGTTTACCGGAGGAACACTTTGTGCGCTACCAAATGTCACAACGTAACTGGGTGATTATAAAGGAGCTCTACAGGTGTCTTAGAAGTTACATGTTGGGTTGGCATATTTCGAGATTAGGATTTGTCACTCCAATTGTCGGAGAGGTATCTCTGGGCCCTCTCGGTAATGCACATCACTATAAGCCTTGCAAGCAATGTAACTAATGAGTTAGTTACGGAATGATGCATTACATAACAAGTAAAGAGACTTGCCGGTAACGAGATTGAACTAGGTATTGAGATACCGACGATCGAATCTCGGGAAAGTAACATACCGATGACAAAGGGAACAACGTATGTTGTTATGCGGTTTGACCGATAAATATCTTCGTAGAATATGTGGGAGCCAATATGGGCATCCAGGTCCCGCTATTGGTTATTGACCGGAAACGTGTCTTGGTCATGTCTACATAGTTCTTGAACCCGTAGGGTCCGCATGCTTAACGTTTCATTGACGATATAGTATTATATGAGTTATGTATGGTGGTAACCGAATGTTGTTCGGAGTCCCGGATGAGATCATGGACATGACGAGGAACTCCGGAATGGTCCGGAGATAAAGTTTGATATATGGGCTAATAGTGTTTGATCTCCGGAAGGGTTCCGGAATTCACCGGAAGGGGTTCCGGATGTTTCTGAAATGTTTGGGTACGAGAACACGTTATTTGGGCCAAAAGGGAAAGCCTACAAGGTTTTTGGAAAGCGCAAAAGGAAGTTTTATGAGTCTAGGGGCAGACGCTGTGGTCCTCGGCGTCTGGGGTCCACGCCGAACCCCAAGGCCCGTCCTCGAGTCCGAGAAGGAGTCTTGCCTTTCGGGTGAAACCGACTTTGTGGAGGCTTTTACTCCAAGTTTCGACCCCAAGGCTCAACATATAAATAGAGGGTAGGGCTAGCACCAAAGACACATCAAGAAACACCAAGCCGTGTGCCGCAACCCCGTCCCCTCTAGTTTATCCTCCGTCATAGTTTCCGTAGTGCTTAGGCGAAGCCCTGCGGAGATTGTTCTTCACCAACATCGTCACCACGCCGTCGTGCTGTCGGAACTCATCTACTACTTCTCCCGTCTTGCCGGATCGAGAAGGCGAGGACGTCATCGAGCTGAACGTGTGCAGAACTCGGAGGTGCCGTGCGTTCGGTACTTGGATCGGTCGGATCGTGAAGACGTACGACTACATCAACCGCGTTGATAAACGCTTCCGCTTAGCGGTCTTCAAGGGTATGAAGATACACTCCCCCTCTCGTTGTTATGCATCACCATGATCTTGCGTGTGCGTAGGAAATTTTTGAAATTACTACGTTCCCCAACAGAAATATACTCCCGATAACTTATATGTAAATAGCATGGTAACATACGAAATGCAGCCTGATAACTTAAATACAAACATTGTGCTAACTTTTGACCCGGAAAGAAAAGTTGTTGAAAGCATACCCCATCAATATATGTGTAAAATGCATGATTACGCACCATAGAGCTAATAACTCACATACAAACATCGTGGTAACTTTTTTGACAGGAAGAGAAAAGTTGTTGAAAACATACCCCCAATAATTTCTGTAAACCCCGTAGACTTGATAAATTACGTATTAACCTGAGATCTAGTTTCGAAGGTCTCGCCACAACGGATGGAGGAACCATTTTGTATGTCCCGGTAATTTTCTCTGTGAATACCATGATAACTTATGTACCACACATGTGATAACTTACATAGTACAAGCATGGTAACTTTTGCCTGGAACAAAAGACTTTGGAATATCAACATGAGCACAAGTGTGGTATGTTCTGTGTGAAGAGCATGATAATTTACACATCAACGCCTGATAATTTACATACAAACATCATGGTAACTTTGGCTAGGGTGGGGTTGTTGTTATACACTGCCGATAACTTATGTCTGAATAGCATGGTAATTTACGCACCACAGGTCAGATAACTTCTGTGCAACACGCTGATAACTTTTGGCCCAGGAAAATAAAGTTGAGGAAACATGTCCCCGGTAATTTTTGTGTGAATTACATGGTAATTTACTCACCACAGACCCGATGATAACTTACGTACAAACACGGTGATAATTTTGACCCGGTAACTCATGTGTAAATAACATGATAATATATGCACAACTGAGTTGATAACTTACTTAGTCCAAGGTGTGATAACTTTTGACCCCGAGGGGGGGGGGGCTTGTTGAAAAACACCCTTCAACAACTTGTGTGTGAATAGCTTGGTAATGTACACACAATAGAGTTGATAACTTAGTTAGCTCGGGCATTATTGAAACATACCAACATGAAATCTAGTTTTGAATGTCTTGTCGCGATGAATTTTTTATGTGAAAATGATTTTTATATCAGAGCAATAATTTGAGTTACAAAACATTTTAATTTTTTTGAATTTCGGTGGAATCTTCACTGAGATTAGCATGTTTCGTTCTCTAGGGAAAGTGTGAATGTGCATGTGCATGTGGGAAGAAGATCGAAGGAACTATTTTTTTTCCCCGATAACTGTGTAAACAACATGATAAGGTATGCTCAACTAATCTCATAACTTATGTAGCACATGTGTGATAACTTTTTATCCGAAAAAATCATTGAAACACAACATGGGATCTATTTTAAAGATCCCGTCATGGTGAATCTTTTATGTGAAAACTGTTTTTCGATCAGAGCGATAATTTAAGCTATGAATTTTTTTTAAGTTTTAAAATAGGAATAATGTAGGATGACATCAACATTTTGTCATCTAGTGCATGCATGCATGTGCGCGTGTGAAGAAAGGTTCGAATACCATTTTTTCATGTCCGGTAATTTTTATGAAAACAGCTTAGTAACCGTTGGGGAACGTTGCATAAAATAAAAAAATTCCTACGTTCACCAAGATCCATCTATGAGTTCATCTAGCAACGAGTGATAGGAGTGCATCTACATACCTTTGTAGATCGCGAGCGAAAGCGTTCAAGTGAACGAGGTTGAGGGAGTCGTACTCGTCGTGATCCAAATCACCGATGACCAAGTGCCGAACGGACAGCACCTCCGCGTTCAACACACGTACAGAGCGGATGACGTCTCCCGCACCTTGATCCAGCAAGGAGGAGGGAGAGGTTGATGAAGATCCAGCAACCTGACGGCGTGGTGGTGGATGTGTAGCAGATTCCTATGAGAGCTTCGCCGAGCTTCCGTGAGAGGGAGAGGTGTAGCAGGGAGAGGAGGCGCCAAGACTTGAGGTGCGGCTGCCCTCCCTCCCCCTTTATATAGGCCCCCTGGGGCGCCCGGCCCGAGACGAGATCTCCCAAGGGGCGGCGGCCAAGGGGGAGGCTTGCCCCCAAGGCAAGTGGGCGCCTCCCTAGGGCTCCCAACCCTAGGCGCATGAGGGGGCCCAAGGCGCACCAGCCCACCAGGGGCTGGTTCCTCCCCACTTCAGCCCACGGGCCCTCCGGGATAGGTGGCCCCACTCAGGACCCTCGGGACCCTTCCGGTGGTCCCAGACAATACCGTGACCCCGAAACTCTCCGTTGGCGAAATATCACTTCCTATATATAATTCTTTACCTCCAGACCATTCCGAACTCCTCGTGACGTCCGGGATCTCATCCGGACTCAACAACTTTCGGTTTGCTGCATACTCATATTCATACAACCCTAAGCGTCATCGAACCTTAAGTGTAGACCCTACGGGTTCGGGAGACATCTTGAGACATGATCGAGACGGCTCTCCGGTCAATAACCAACAGCGGGATCTGGATACCCATGTTGGCTCCACATGCTCCTCGATGATCTCATCGGATGAACCACGATGTCGAGGATTTAAGCAACCCCGTATACAATTCCCTTTGTCAATCGATGCGTTACTTGCCCGAGATTCGATCGTCGGTATCCCAATACCTTGTTCAATCTCGTTACCGGCAAGTCACTTTACTGCACTGTGATGCATGATCCCATGACCAGACACTTGGTCACTTTGAGCTCATTATGATGATGCATTACCGAGTGGGCCCAGAGATACCTCTCCATCATACGGAGTGACAAATCCCAGTCTCGATCCATGTCAACCCAACAGACACTTTTGGAGATACCTGTAGTGCACCTTTATAGTCAACCAGTTACATTGCGACGTTTGGTACACCCAAAGCACTCCTATGGTATCCGGGAGTTACACAATCTCATGGTCAAAGGAAAAGATACTTGACATTGGAAAAGCTCTAGCAAACGAACTACACGATCTTGTGCTATGCTTAGGATTGGGTCTTGTCCATCACATCATTCTCCTAATGATGTGATCCTGTTATCAATGACATCCAATGTCCATAGTCAGGAAACCATGACTATATGTTGATCAACAAGCTAGTCAACTAGAGGCTCACTAGAGACATATTGTGGTCTATGTATTCACACGTGTATTACGACTTCCGGATAATACAATTATAGCATGAATAAAAGACAATTATCATGAACAAGGAAATATAATAATAATCCTTTTATTATTGCCTCTAGGGCATATTTCCAACAGTCTCCCACTTGCACTAGAGTCAATAAACCAGTTACATTGTGATGAATCGAACACCCATAGAGTTCTGGTGTTGATCATGTTTTGCTCGCGGAAGAGGTTTAGTCAACGGTTCTGCGACATTCAGATCCGTATGCACTTTGCAAATTTCTATGTCTCCATCTTGAACATATTCACGAATGGAGTTGAAGCGACGCTTGATGTGCCTGGTCTTCTTGTGAAACCTGGGCTCCTTGGCAAGTGCAATAGCTCCAGTGTTGTCACAGAAGAGTTTGATCGGCCCCGACGCATTGGGTATGACTCGTAGGTCGGTGATGAACTCCTTCACCCAAATTGCTTCATGCGCTGCCTCCGAGGCTGCCATGTACTCCGCTTCACATGTAGATCCCGCCACGACGCTCGCTTGCTTGCAGCTGCACCAGCTTCTTGCTCCACCATTCAACATATACACGTATCTGGTTTGTGACTTAGAGTCATCCAGATCTGTGTCGAAGCTAAGCGTCGACGTAACCCTTCTGACGAGCTCTTCATCACCTCCATAGACGAGAAACATGTCCTTAGTCCTTTTCGTGTACTTCAGGATATTCTTGACCGCTGTCCGGTGTTCCTTGTCGGGATTACTTTGGTACCTTCCTACCAAACTTACGGCAAGGTTTATATCAAGTCTGGTACACAGCATGGCATACATAATAGACCCTATGGCTGATGCATAGGGGATGACACTCATCTCTTCTATATCTTCTGCCGTGGTCGGACATTGAGCCGAGCTCAATTTCACACCTTGTAACACAGGCAAGAACCCTTTCTTGGACTGATCCATTTTGAACTTCTTCAATATCTTATCAAGGTATGTGCTTTGTGAAAGACCTATGAGGCATCTCGATCTATCCCTATAGATCTTGATGCCTAATATGTAAGCAGCTTCTCCAAGGTCCTTCATTGAAAAACTCTTATTCAAGTATGCCTTAATGTTGTCCAAAAGTTCTATATCATTTCCCATTAAAAGTATGTCATCTACATATAATATGAGAAATGCTACAGAGCTCCCACTCACTTTCTTGTAAACGCAAACTTCTCCATAAGTCCGCATAAACCCAAACGCTTTGATCATCTCATCAAAGCGAATGTTCCAACTCCAAGATGCTTGCACCAGCCCATAAATGGATCATTTGGAGCTTGCATACCTTGTTAGCATTCTTAGGGTCGACAAAACCTTCCGGCTGCATCATATACACCTCTTCCTTAAGATAGCCGTTAAGGAATGCCGTTTTGACGTCCATTTGCCATATCTCATAATCATAGTATGCGGCAATTGCTAACATGATTCGGACGGACTTCAGCTTCGCTACGGGAGAAAAAGTCTCATCGTAGTCAACCCCTTGAACTTGCCGATAACCCTTAGCGACAAGTCGAGCTTTATAGATGGTAACATTACCATCCGCATCCGTCTTCTTCTTAAAGATCCATTTGTTTTCTATCGCTCGCCGATCATCGGGCAAGTCTGTCAAAGTCCATACTTTGTTTTCATAGATGGATCCTATCTCGTATTGCATGGCTTCAAGCCATTTGTTGGAATCTGGGCCCGCCATCGCTTCTTCATAGTTCAAGGTTCACCGTTGTCCAACAACATGATTTCCGGAGACGGGGTTGCCATACCACTCTGGTGTGGAACGTGTCCTTGTGGACCCTCTGAAGTTCAGTAGCAACTTGATCCGAAGTACCTTGATCATCATCATTAATTTCCTCTCCGATCGGTGTAGGCACCACAGAACATTTTCCTGAGACGCACTACTTTCCGGTTCAAGAGGTAGTACTTCATCGAAGTTCTACTTTCCTCCCACTTACTCCTTTCGAGAGAAACTCTTTTCGTAAAGGATCCGTTCTTGGCAACAAAGATCTTGCCTTCGGATATAAGGTAGAAGGTATACCCAATGGTTTCCTTAGGGTATCCTATGAAGACGCATTTTTTCGACTTCGGTTCGAGCTTTTCAGGTTGAAGTTTCTTGACATAAGCATCGCATCCCCAAACTTTTAGAAACGACGGCTTAGGTTTCTTCCCAAACCATAATTCATACGGTGTCGTCTCAACGGATTTAGACGGTGCCCTATTTAAAGTGAATGTAGCTGTCTCTAGAGCGTATCCCCAAAATGATAGCGGTAAATCAAGAAGAGACATCATAGATCGCACCATATCCAATAGAGTGTGATTACGACGCACGGACACACCGTTCTGCTGAGGTGTTCCAGCGGCGTGAGTTGTGAAACGATTCCACATTTCCTTAAGTGTGTACCAAATTCGTGACTTAAATATTCTCCTCCACGATCTGATCGTAAGAACTTTATTTTTCGGTCACGTTGATTCTCTACCTCATTCTGAAATTCCTTGAACTTTTCAAAGGTCTCAGACTTGTGTTTCATCAAGTAGACATAACCATATCTACTTAAGTCGTCTGTGAGAGTGAGAACATAACGATATCCTCCGTGAGCCTCAACACTCATCGGACCGCACACATCAGTATGTATGATTTCCATTAAGTTGGTTGCTCGCTCCATTGTTCCGGAGAACGGAGTCTTGGTCATTTTGCCCATGAGGCATGGTTCGCATGTGTCAAATGATTCATAATCGAGAGACTATAAAAGTCCATCAGCATGGAGCTTCTTCATGCGCTTGACACCAATGTGACCAAGGCGGCAGTGCCACAAATATGTGGGACTATCGTTATCAACTTTACATGTTTTGGTATTCACACTATGAATATATGTAACATCACGTTCGAGATTCATTAAGAATAAACCATTGACCATCGGAGCATGACCATAAAACACATCTCTCATATAAATAGAACAACCATTATTCTCGGATTTAAATGAGTAGCCATCTCAGATTAAACGAGATCCCGATACAATGTTCATGCTCAAACTTGGCACTAAATAACAATTATTGAGGTTTAAAACTAATCCTCGTAGGTAAATGTAGAGGTAGCGTGCGACGGCGATCACATCGACCTTGGAACCATTCCCGACGCGCATCGTCACCTCGTCCTTTGCAGTCTCCGCTTATTCCGCAGCTCCTACTGTGAGTTACAAATATGAGCAACGGCACGGTATCAAATACCCAAGAGTTACTACAGTCTTGGTAAGGTACACATCAATTACATGTATATTAAATATACCATTAGTGTTGCTTTGGCCTTCTTGTCCGCTAAGTATTTGGGGCAGTTCCGCTTCGATGACCCTTCCCTTTGCAATAAAAGCACTCAGTCTCGTGCTTGGGTCCATTCTTTGACTTCTTCCGGCAATCGGCTTACCGGGCGCGGCAACATCCTTGCCGTCCTTCTTGAAGTTCTTCTTACCCTTGCCCTTCTTGAACTTACTGGTTTTATTGACCATCAACACTTGATGTTCCTTCTTGATTTCTACTGCTGACTTCAGCATTGAAAATACTTCAGGAATAGTTTTCACCATCCCCTGCATATTGTAGTTCATCACAAAGCTCTTGTAGCTCGGTGGGAGCGATCAAGGATTCTGTCAATGACCGCCTCGTCCGGGAGGTTAATGTCCAGTGGGACAAAGGCGGTTGTGCAACCCAGACATTTTG
Organism: Aegilops bicornis; assembly: GCA_021605145.1. Taxonomy (NCBI): domain Eukaryota; kingdom Viridiplantae; phylum Streptophyta; class Magnoliopsida; order Poales; family Poaceae; genus Aegilops; species Aegilops bicornis. The sequence continues at coordinate 801,936,340 of CM038673.1, forward strand.
AGTATGTGCTCACTGACAGAACTATTTTCCTCCATCTTACAACTATAGAACTTGTCGAAGACTTCATATCTCTCGACCTGGGCATGAGCTTGGAAAACCAGTTTTAGCTCCTCAAACATCTCATATGCTCCGTGTTGCTCAAAACGCTTTTGGAGCCCCGGTTCTAAGCTGTAAAGCATGCCGCACTGAACGAGGGAGTAATCATCAGCACGAGACTGCCAAGCGTTCATAACGTCTTGGTTCTCTCGATGGGTGCTTCACCTAAGCGGTGCTTCTAGGACATATTGTTTCTTGGCAGCTATGAGGATGATCCTCAGGTTTCGGACCCAGTCCGAATATTTGCTTCCATCATCTTTCAGCTTGGTTTTCTCTAGGAACGCGTTGAAGTTCATGTTGACATGAGCGTTGGCCATTTGATCTACAAGACAATTTTTGCAAAGATTTTAGACTAATGTTCATGATAATTAAGTTTATCTAATCAAATTATTTAATGAACTCCCACTCAGATTTGACATCCCTCTAGTCATCTAAGTGTTACATGATCCAAGTCGACTAGGCCGTGTCCGATCATCACGTGAGACGGACTAGTCATCATCGGTGAACATCTCCATGTTGATCGTATCTTTCATACGACTCATGTTCGACCTTTCGGTCTCTTGTGTTCCGAGGCCATGTCTGTACATGCTAGGCTCGTCAAGTTAACCTAAGTGTTTTGCATGTGTAAAACTGTCTTACACTCGTTGTATGTGAACGTAGGAATCTATCACACCCGATCATCACGTGGTGCTTCGAAACGATGAACTTTAGCAACGGCGCACAGTTAGGGGGAACACTTTCTTGAAATTATTATGAGGGATCATCTTATTTACTACCGTCTTTCTAAGTAAACAAGATGCAAAAACATGATAAACATCACATGCAATCAAATAATAGTGACATGATATGGCCAATATCATATAGCTCCTTTGATCTCCTTCTTGGTGCTCCATGATCATCTTGTCACCGCATGACACCATGATCTCCATCATCGTGTCTCCATGAAGTTGCTCGCCAACTATTACTTCTACTACTATAGCTAACGGTTTAGCAATAAAGTAAAGTAATTACATGGCGTTAAATCATTGACACGCAGGTCATACAATAATTAAGACAACTCCTATGGCTCCTGCCAGTTGTCATACTCATCGACATGCAAGTCGTGATTCCTATTACAAGAACATGATCTCATACATCACAATATATCATTCATCATACATCACAACTTTTGGCCATATCACATCAGAAGGCAATTGCTGCAAAAACAAGTTAGACGTCCTCTAATTGTTCTTGCATCTTTTACGTGGCTGCAATAGGGTTCTAGCAAGAACGTTTTCTTACCTACGAATAACCACAACGTGATTTGTCAACTTCTATTTACCCTTCATAAGGACCCTTTTCATCGAATCCGCTCCAACTAAAGTGGGAGAGACAGACACCCGCTAGCCACCTTATGCAACTAGTGCATGTCAGTCGGTGGAACCTGTCTCACGTAAGCGTACGTGTAAGGTCGGTCCGGGCCACTTCATCCCACAATACCGCTGAAGCAAAATAAGACTAGTAGCGGCAAGAAAGTTGACAACATCTACGCCCACAACAGATTTGTGTTCTACTCGTGCAATAGAGAACTACGCATAGACCTAGCTCATGATGCCACTGTTGGGGAACGTTGCATAAAATAAAAAATTGCCTACGTTCACCAAGATCCATCTATGAGTTCATCTAGCAACGAGTGATAGGAGTGCATCTACATACCTTTGTAGATCGCGAGCGGGAGCGTTCAAGTGAACGGGGTTGAGGGAGTCGTACTGCCGTGATCCAAATCACCGATGACCAAGTGCCGAACGGACAGCACCTCCGCGTTCAACACACGACAGAAGCGGATGACGTCTCCCGCACCTTGATCCAGCAAGGAGGAGGGAGAGGTTGATGAAGATCCAAGAGCACAACGGTGTGGTGGTGGATGCAGCAGAGATTCCCAGAAGCTTCACGAGCCTGCGAGAGGGAGAGGTGTAGCAGGGGAGAGGGAGGCGTCAAGACTTCAGGGTGCGGCTGCCCTCCCTCCCCCCCCCCCCTTTATATATGCCCCCCTGGGGGGGCGCCGGCCCTGCAGATGAGATCTCCCAAGGGGCCGGCGGCCAAGGGGGGAGGCTTGCCCCCCATGGCAAGTGGGGCGCCCCCTCCCCTAGGGTTCCCAACCCTAGGCGCATGAGGGGCCCATGAAGCGCACCAGCCCACCAGGCTGGTTCCTCCCACTTCAGCCCACGGGCCCTCCGGGATAGGTGGCCCCACCGGTGGCCCCCGGGACCCTTCCGTGGTCCCGTACAATACCGTGACCCCAAACTCTCCCGTTGGCCGAAACATCACTTCCTATATATAATTCTTTACCTCCCGACCATTCCGGAACTCCTCGTGACGTCCGGGATCTCATCCGGGACTCCGAACAACTTTTGGTTTGCTGCATACTCATATTCATACAACCCTAAGCGTCGCCAGACCTTAAGTGTGTAGACCCTACGGGTTCGGGAGACATGCAGACATGACCGAGACGGCTCTCCGGTCAATAACCAATAGCGGGATCTGGATACCCATGTTGGCTCCCACATGCTCCTCGATGATCTCATCGGATGAACCACGATGTCGAGGATTTAAGCAACCCCGTATACAATTCCCTTTGTCAATCGGTACGTTACTTGCCTGAGATTCGATCGTCGGTATCCCAATACCTTGTTCAATCTCGTTAGTGGCAAGTCACTTTACTCGTACCGTAATGAATGATCCCGTGACCAGACACTTGGTCACTTTGAGCTCATTATGATGATGCATTACCGAGTGGGCCCAGAGATACCTCTCCGTCATACGGAGTGACAAAAATCTCAGTCTCCATGTCAACCCAACAGACACTTTGGGAGATACCTGTAGTGCACATTTATAGTCACCCAGTTACGTTGCGACGTTTGGTACACCCAAAGCAATCCTACGGTATCCGGGAGTTACACGAGCTCATGGTCAAAGGAAAAGATACTTGACATTGGAAAAGCTCTAGCAAACGAAGTACACGATCTTGTGTTGTGCTTAGGATTGGGTCTTGTCCATCACATCATTCTCCTAATGATGTGATCCCGTTATCAATGATATCCAATGTCCATAGTCAGGAAACCATGACTATCTGTTGATCAACGAGCTAGTCAACTAGAGGCTCACTAGGGACATATTGTGGTCTATGTATTCACACGTGTATTACGATTTCCGGATAATACAATTATAGCATGAATAAAAGACAATTATCATGAACAAGAAAATATAATAATAATCCTTTTATTATTGCCTCTAGGGCATATTTCCAACTATATGTTGTACACGTGATAACTTATGTAGTACATTCCTGATAACTTTTGACCTGGAAAAAAAGTCATCGAAACGTATCGACATGGGATCTAGTTTCGAAGGTCTCGTCATGAGAATCTTTTATGCGGAGACAGTTTTTCAATTCGACTGATCGTTTGAGCTACAAAACATTTTAAATTTTGTGTTTTAGTGGAATCTTTTGCTGACATCATCAATTTTGTCCCTATATACTTGCTTGCATACTTAAGATTAATTAAGGCCAATTAGTAGATCAACTTTTCATAAACTCACGGAGTGAATCATGGGGCTGGGAAAAGAAAGCTTAATCATGTTTTGAATCGTGGGGTGGAACAGCTAACTGAGGATTCGTCCGGATCTGTAGCTATCTAGCGACCAGACGGATTTTAGCACAGTCCTAAATACGATTGTTTGTATATTTTTGGGCCCCTTACCCATTTCGCACCGAGGCCCCAAATTTCTGAAGACGGGCTCCTCAACATGGAGGTCCAGCTGGGGCCGCAGGTGGTTGCAGGGGTCGCTGGCGCGTCCGTTGCTGTCCTGACGGTGATCAAACTTACGACAGAGGGACGCATGTGCATGTAGTCCGTTCGTTGCGCATCCGACGGCACCAGGTACAACCAGTGAAAACACGGGCATGCGAGGGGCCCCAAAAGGCATGATACAGCCCCCAGTTCACTTGCCCTTGCCTTTTTACTGAAAAAACCCATGGCGGACACACAGGCTATCTAGGGTTTGCTGTCGCCGGCGACGGAGCGAGGGTGGCCAGATTGGACGGAAGAAGTTGATGACCCCCCCCCCCCTCGTGCACAATTGCATTAAAAAGGACGAAGACTTCAGAGGCTTCAAGACACTGTCGTGCGGGCTCAAGTTAGGTGGTCGCATTGACTTTGGTAGCGTGGGATAGGTGGATGGCCGACACGCGGGCCCGAGGCAAACACCCACCGGACGTGTGGCATGTCTGTTTCATGTCCGTGTGAACATAAATCTGGTGCAAATATGGACGAAAAATGTGTCCAGCAAACAGCGTGTGGATTGATTTTGAGTTTCAGTGTCACGGCCCGGATTTGGTAAAATCCAAGTCTCTGTGCTTACTGTGCTATCCCTGGATCATAGTTAGCACACACAGTAACAAAAATGAATTAAAAAATACATACATCATTTTACTACAACGGTACATCCAGAATTAAAAAAATACATACCATCGACACAGCTCAATGCTGGCACATAATACATCAGAATAATACGTAGTCGCTAAGTTAGGGCTCCATCAACGCCACTGGGCTTGTTGAGTGTAGACCATAACCCTATCATCCTTTAATCTGTCAAGATCTGCACATAACAGGTGCAGGTGAGTACGTGGAATGTACTCGCAAGTTGCAAAGGAAAGTTTAACAGAATATATATGCAGGGTAAGTATTGGTGGAGGTTTCATTTGCATAAAGCTAATTTTCTTCTATACTAAATTTTGCAAATTTCTTTTGAAATAAAAAAATAGTTTTAGTTTAAAAGGTAGGAGTGAGACACTTGGATATATGCACCCGTGCTCATTCTTCAAAATAGTTTTAAAACATACATAAGGTTGAAGTGAAACACATTCACTTTGCTCATTCCTCAACTTTAACCCTTAAAACAGATGTTTAGAAAAGATAGGAGAGATTCTTCTTCAGTCCAAGCCTTCAATTGCTCAAATTTGCCCGTAACCGGGGGCACGGCTAATCGATTAGATTTAACCCTCTGCAGAGGTTGTACACGTTCCCCACATGACACAACCAACCCCATTTATCGTGACACACTTAGATGTACGACTAGAAGGAGATTGTGATGAAGCCTTTCCGTAACAGCCCCCTATACCGCCAAGCCGCCCGCAACTTCGGCACGAAGGCCTCTCTCTGATGGCGGTCCTGGGGTAGGGTTTCCCGTTAGTACTAAGCTAAGACAGAGCCTAGCATGTGGCTGTACTGGAAGCTACATTAAACTGTACTTGGAAGATCTCAGTCCCCTGGACGGCGGTCCCCATCAAAAACCTGTGTGCAAGACCCCAGTCGAGCGCATTCACTGCAAGACCCCGATGGGCGCAATCACTTGTAGACGCTCACGTCAATACCACTCCGTCCAGGGAGTAGAAGATAAAATAATATGTAGTTTTGTTTTTCAATAGTTTTCACAAAATGTTGCCCCGAAAGAGGCAAATTTAAAGGTTCAAAACAATTTTGGTTTTCATACCACCCATTTTGTGCCAGCGTGACCAAGCATGGTTGCAAGTCTTGAACCTATGGCTCTAGCTAGTAATAATACTTTGTAAAACTTTTATAAAACATGCATAGCATTAAAATACAAAGGATTATGCATAATATGAAAACATAGGTCAGAGCATGATCAATTTACAACTTGCCTTCGGTTTCGCAGTCAGAGGGTTCTACCTCCTCGTAGAATTCACCTTCGCACTCGTCGCAATCTAACGCGATAAATAACTCAAGTAAGACACTCGGCATATCCACATTCACATAACAATGATTCAAGCAAGCATTCAACACACAATAAAAATCCAAGTGAAGATCCAAATAACGACACAAATTATTCGATTGCCACTATCATAATTTCTAGGGCATGGTTAGGGTTTATATAGGATCAGCTGTGGTATTGGAAGAAAATATGACAGTCATATTCTAGGACTGGTTAATATTGATACTAAGTGAGGATTTGGTTTGAAGAGTTGTGAGACCGGGTTCTACGACAACAAAGTCTATAATGGGTTCGATTGAAATATTTTGACTTGTGTTAAATGGAAATGGGTATGGCATAAGTTCAAGATAAAAGAATTAAATTCTTAATCTTGTAAACTCCAAATTTTGTGGTGGTTTCAAATGACCAGAGAGGGTTTCTAGGGATCCATATAAGAGATTTATCCTATAGTCAAATTCTAATTTAACAAAGTTATTAAACGATCATCAAAGAAGGTCAAACTAAGATGTTGATGTTAAAACATCAACTAAACATTCCTGAAAAATTATGCAATGAGTTCTAACATAAAGGTTAGGTTCTAAGGTCCAACTTTCATATATAAAACATTTTGATATGATTTATAGAATAAAAGATATAGCAAAATTACTCAAATTCGTATTTAAATCAAAACTAAATACTAGTTTGCTCAAAAGTGAATTTTATATTTTTATAATAACCAAAGAATCCGGGGATATCTTATTTGTAGAAATCGGACATACGGTTTGGGAGATATGAATTTTCGAAGTTTGGATATTTTTCTGAAAATGAATTACGGGAATGAAAATAGGTTGCCACGTGTCAGTTTCTTGGTGGCTAATACCTGTTCGTTTTTTTAAAAAAAAAAGAAACAGAGAGGTGTCTCACCGGAGTTTCGCCGGAGTTGGAGACGATGGTCTCTGGCGTAAACGAACAACTGAACGGCGTAGAGAAGGTCGGTGGGAGTTCGCTGGACAAGGCCCTGACCTCGGCCTCTTCACGTGGCAGTGGCGGAAGGCCGCCGGAGTTGAACAGAGCTCCGACCGGAACTCGGCGATGGAGATGGCACGCTCCGGCTACACCTACGGAGATTCTATCATGACCATAAGGTAAGAAACAAACTTTTAACAAGACAGGGAGAAGAAAGCGGTCGGTAACACCTTGGGCTTGCCGGGATCATGCACGAACGGCGGCGGCAGCGGGTTACTACGGCGAGCAATTCCGCGAGAGACAGTGGGGTAGGAGTGCCCATATGACGGGGCTTAGGACGAGGAGAAGATGGGCTGCGTCCTAGGCTTTTATAGAGGGTCAGGGGAGGTCGGACGTGAGCAAAACGTCGCCGGAATTTATGGCCTTAATGGCGGTTGTTTCTAATGCGTTTCCGGTGCGTTTACTCGCACTTAAGAGAGGGTAGTGAGTCAGGAAAGTGGAGGACGGCCATGGGAACCGGTTCTGGGGTCCTGGTAAGTGGGAAAGGCGAGGGGAGACGACGGCCGTGGTGAGATGTCATGGCTGCCCTTGCGTGCGTGAACGTACTGGAGGTGGAGGTGGAGGAAGAAGAACGCTTCGCTGGTTCAGCCAACTAGCTGGGCCGTGTAGCTGTTGCTCACGCTGGCATGGGCCTAGGCCTTGCTTTAGTGGTTGATCAGGATAGAAGGAGAGAAACAAAAGGAAGAAAGAAAAAGAAACAAGAGAAAGAGAGAAGCTTCGGTGGATAGTGGATAGTGGATGTGAGATAGGCTAACAAATGCCAAGCTAGAAACGTATTGGTCCAAGGACCAATTCGAGAGAGAAAAATCAATATAATGGTATTGATTTTTGGAATTAAAAATAACTACAAGGAAATACGTGTAGGAGAAAAGCTAAACGACTAGATCGACTCGGAAAATAGAGACGTGCATGCGAATCAACCTGTGGTTGAGTTGGTTAGGTGGACAGTGGTATCCCCAACCCAGCAGGGTTCAAATCCTGGTGCTCGCATTATTCCTGGATTTATTTCAGGATTTCTGGCAATGCGCTTTCAGTAGGAGGAGACGTTTCCGTCGATGACGAGGCGCCTACGATGGCTTCGTAAATCTCAAGATGATATGCCAGCTCAGTCTCTCGGAGGTGCTCATAGGGGTAGGATGCGCGTGTGTGCGTTTATATGGATGAGTGTATGCCCGTATATATGAGCGCTTGTGTCTGTACTGATACTCAAAAAAAAATAAACGTGCATAATCTGCTGGGCTAAAGACGAAAAAAATAAATTAACATGGGCCTTAGTGGGGATCTAGGCCGAGGGAAAAGGAAAAGGTTAAAAAAAGAACTAGTGGGCTGTACTGCTTCGCTCGCGAGCGCCGGATTGCAAGAGAAAAGATTAGCTAAGCCCATTACTAGGTTAGGACAGTATCTTTATTTTTAATGAAGCAGTTGGTAGTCTCGCTTCCAGGTTTTTTTTCGTCCCATCACTTTCGTTCGGTTTTTTTCATTGGTTAGCCGTCGTAGATTTTTTTTCGATGCTGGTTTCTTATTCACCGGTTTATTTACCCCTCAGCTCTTTCCTTGCAAATCAGCACTTTCCAAACGTGCACATAATCACGGATCTAAATTTACTAATTTATCCAAATCAACCGATACCTTCCATTATTGCAAATTTCTTTAGGAAACAAATAATAGATTTTAAGGAAACAAATAAAAAATTTTAAAGACGCATCATACTTTACTAACAATCACTAAAAATCAAATCTAAATTAATTAACCTTACCTTAAATCACTCAATCACTTTAATTAGAAAACATTTTCTTTCCTAACTGCATCCCGCTTAGTGTGCACATAACAATCCGAAGTAATTAGAGTCACATGATTGAATCCATTTATTTAGAGCGACATGATTGAATTCATTTATTAACAATAATCCTCACCAAAAGTGTGTTTAGCAATTTTAAAGGGCGAACCAAAACTCTGCCATCCGCTCGCCCGCGTTTGTTTAGGTACAGGAAAAAATGGCATATGGAAACAACACGACCGGGGCGGCGGCGCAATCTTCGGGGATAAGGGATCGGAGGAGAAGGACCTGCGCTGGCGGCATGATCGGGTGCTTCCCATGCCGCGCCGTCCTCGCGATGCCACCTACCGAAATCAACGCTGCTCCCTGCCGTCACCGAGGCGACGCCGCTGCCCTCCTACCCACGGTCGCCGCTGCGTGCGGCTACTGGCGGAGGAGTAGCGACGGGCCGAGGTCCTTCATGCGTTCCGGATGGAGGCCATGATTTCATCGAGGTCGTTCTTGCCTCCTACACTTAGGGTGTGTCGCCAAGATCGAGGCGAGCATGAGGAGCTGTGGCCACCGCCATGGTCACCCCATCGCGAGGGATGGAGCACGCCGTCGGCCTACAGCTTGTGGAGATCATCGTTGCTCTTGGTCGGCGTGGTGACCGGATCTTGCCGATGTGTCCCTCCCGACGACCTCCTCTTCGCCCGGTTGGCCGGCATGGATCTCGCCACTGCTGCCCTCAACTTCTCTGCCTCGAGCTCGACGGTCAGCCACCATGAATCCCCCAGCTGGAGGGTCACGTGAACCAGCCGTCCTCCCATGCTGCAGCGGTGAGAAGGTGACATGGCTCTCCGTACACGAAGAGTGGAGTTTAGTCAAGTACTTATGTACTGACCTCGAGGCTGTTTTCCTCTCGTACGTGGCGGCTGCAACCCTAGCCGCCGATCTTCCAACGCCGTTCTCCGGCGGCTCCCCTCCGCCGGCGACTTCGGTTCCATCACCTCGTTCGATCCCACGTACGATCGCGACTCACCCAGCCTTAATCCCCGCTCGGAATTAAAAATGAAAAAAGAAAATCGGAAAGAAAAAAAGAAACTACTCCCCACGATCACACGTTCCATGCCCTCGTCTCCCGCAACATCTTCCTCCCGATCACATCCTCTCCCTGAAAAATTGCCGTGGCACCCACCCTCCTGTGCACGCCATCTTCGCCATCCCAGATCCCGATCCGCCGCCAGAGCTTTGCATGGCCACTCGCCGCCCCAGATCTCGATCAACCGCCAGGAGCCTTGCGTGGCCAACCCATGCCTCCCACCATCGTTGCCCTCCTCGTTCACATCGTGGTTGTGGTGGTTGCGGTCCTGGTTGTACACGACGCCGCCCCACCCCAACTCTCTTTTGCTCGATGACCCTCCATCCGACGTCTGCCGCTCTTCTCCCGCTCCTAACGCAACCATCGTTTTCATTGTGGTGGCGCCGCCCTTCTAGAGCAGTTAAACAGTAGAGCAAGCGGGTGTGCGGGTAGGAGCTGGAGGCCGCACTGCTGTGCGTGCGAGCAGGAGGCACGCGAGGCTTGTGTAGGCAGGTGGCTATGGGGAACGGCCCATTCAATTTCCGCCCTCTGCTGTCGACGTTCTCATCTTCAAGCCCCACCCCTACCACCGTCCTACTCCCTGCAGGCAGCTCGGCCCCGATCTCCTCCCCAAGGTGGCTCTGTGCGTGACATCTATCTCGCTCCCAATGCCTTCGTTGTGTTCTTTATTTTTCAGATAATGTTCAGATATTTAACAGGCGGAGAGTGTACTGTTGTGCCAAAACTTTCAGTTACTCTGCAGAACTTTTTTAGCTATCGTCTAATTGTGGATTGTGCAGATCCCCTCACCCACTTAAATCCTTTTTCTGATGAATTGTATTGGTTATGCTGAATCATCCTGTTACAAGGGCATAACCAAGTGGGTAAGATCAAGCACCAACAACTTTTGTGATCTGCGAGGTTTGCACATTGAACCCCGATATTGTGGCTTATCCAATAGCGCGAGTGGTTTTTCGCTATGTAGATTAAAACTAAAACTTGTTCAAGTGTGAATTAATGTATTGATCTCAATTTTATTATTCCAGATCTGTAGATGCACACGAGTTGATATTACAATTCCATAACACAAGAGGTATTGTGTTAATTTACTATTTACTACTCTGTTCAGAGTTTTAGATTTGGCCCCTTGTATCGACAAGCCTTGTTTTTTTTTCTGACAATGATGTTTGCAGCTGAGATTTCAGACAATACGAACAGTATGCTTCAGTACTGGAAGCAGCCGAAGTATCTTTGGGGGGAACTCGTGTGGCTTGAAACTTGGTTCAAATACTAAATTTGGGCCCTTACATATATAGGTACAGTGATATGCTGCAATGTTTAGGAAATGTGCATGTAGATTATATGAGGTTTTGCGATTATGGTCTTATAGGCTATAGGCCATGGATTTTTAATTCTCCTTGCATGTCAAGGATAAGACAATGGTCTTGGTTATATAAAAAAAATATAGGTGAAGCTTCAAAAAACTGGAGCATACACATACATTTAGAAGTTGTGCTCAAAGACTTTGCTTTATCTAGAGGAATGTACAGTCTATACTTGCACAATATTTTCTTCCATTTTCCTTTACTGAATTTACAATTCACATAAAAGTAAACTATTAAGCAACTATTCCCACCTTACTGTAGATTTTCAAAAGTTAGTATATGCTTTTAGAAATTTACATATGTTCTTACTGGCTAATTAGAGTGCATCAGATGTAATTTTTCAGTAGATATCACAATTTTTAAAGAATGGTGGGGCGCATGACTACAACAGGCAGGAGATCCTGCAGGGCACACATCAACATTTCAGGGACACCAAGGTCGTGCCGGTCGTGTCGGACATTGACATGATGTTCTTGCCCTACTACACTCCATTCAGCAGCATGGCTACAATTGTAGGTGGACACAGCAAGGTTAGTATGGCTACAAAGATGCACTAGAGAAATGGCCAGGCAAGCTCGCGGGGTCGAGCGTGGGAAGGCAGCTGGGGAACGGCTATGGTTGATTTCGATTAGAGGTTCAGGGCGTGGGGGGCATGGTAAAATTCCTCCCTTCTTTTGAAAATTCTAGGAGACAGGTCCTCTCTTTTCAGGTTTCTGAAAGTGTTAATGCTCCTGCTTGTTTTGACGGGCAATGCTCCTGCTTGTGTTAACAGATTGTTTTCTTGGAGGGGAAAGCAACTCTGTTTGAAATGAACTTGTAAGTTGTGGAGTTTCAGTGCAATTTTCTTATTTTGTTTTATTTTTTAGTTGTAGCCAGCCAGATGTAATATTGCAATTCCCTTTTTATAATGTTGAAATAAAGCCATATTCCATATAAATAGTTTGTGTATCACTGTCTCACTTTGTTGCATATCACTAAGCTTAATCTCCATTAGACAATCTTTTTGTCAACTAATAAATGGCCGCATGGTATCTTCTTATATGTTGCATGGTATTTTCTTGTATTTGATGTACATGATGCAAAGAGACCAACTAAAGGTAAATAATGGATTTTTTACGCTTGATAGGAATGCATTATAGGAAGTAAAGACTCGTGGTTTGAGTAACAATCATGGGAAGAGTCCGAGCACGATTTCCTTCTTTAGTTTATGATGGCCACTCCTACTAGCCACGTAGTATCAGATGTTGCCGCCAGATGTCTAACCCTTCATTATCGATGTTTATGTGAGGTTCTTAGTATACGTGACCATATTGTTGGTCTCCTACCCCAATACTTGACTCGGAGCAGAGTTTAAGAGGAGATGACGCATGATGCATGTAGCCGGAGATACCTTGAGCATTTACTGTTGTATAATTTGATCGTGTATTACCTTTATAAATGTTTTTGTCTCGTGGCAACGCACGGGCATCCAACTAGTACTTATGTACATGCACAAAATGTTTACTTAAAACAGAAAATAAAAATGTTTACATTTGTCTAAATATTATTTAGAGTCCATGAAAATTAGTTTCGGCATTTAAAAGTATACATTTTGTGTACAACTACTATTAATGCTTTATGGACATAATTGAATTACTAAAAGAAATCAATTTACAGTTTTTTTTTGCAAATTCTCAAAAGGATAATTATGCCATATTAATTATTTCCAAATATATTTTTGGAGAAGTCACATTATCTCCTCTCATTCAATTTTTGTTTGAAAAATTTTAAATGGCACTAGAACTCCAATTAAGATCCAAGTTCAGATGGAACTAAAAATTCAAAGAACTTCACATAGAATATTCTTCCACCACATTTTGAGAAAGTCATTTTGTTCTCACTCCATTTTTTATTTGTGGCTTCAAAATATTTCATAGTTGTCCAAAAGAAAAGCAATTGGATTGAAATATTTGAAACAAAAATCAAAAGGTTTTAATTTTCCATGAAAATCATAGCAATTCACTCAATAATATCTTATTATTAACATTCCAAAATTTGGAAATTTTTGGAATGTTACATTGAGTCGGCACGTTGGACCAGTGTTTTCGTCCGTTTCAACGTAAACATACACATGCAGATCATTTGCGTCGGCGCATTGGAGTGGCGCAAAGCTTTATCGAATTCAAAACAAATCTGATGACGACAGTTGGATCAATTCCACTGTTATTATTAAACCAAATCTCAAGATGGTAAAAGAAAGGCAGAGATTTACAATTTACGTGCAGATCGATGAGCAGGACACCGTGCTCACTTCAGCTCGTGCGTTTTTGTCCGCGCACCATTTCATCGGACTGGGCCGCATCATGCTCATGGGCCCTATGGCTTCGTTATGTTCTGCCCGTGTTCAGCCGTTGCCATCGGATGCTGCACGGACGGTGATCCGTGTTGGACGTCCCTCTGTAGTAGTTTGTTGTACGTGTGAGGATCTCGTTCCGGGGACCGTGACTACTAGTTGTTCCGACTATGAATATTATTCTTTCCTCAAAATGCCGAAATAAGTGTCTTGAGCTTGAAACAAATTTGTCTTAGAAATTTAGTATAAAGTTAGAATAACTTATTTTGGGATGAAAGATTTAATAATAATTGATGATTTTAGCCACTATTCTTGGAGGTTTCCTGTAGGCCATAAATCTGATGCCGCCAATGTTGTCATACATTTCTATGCCTATGTGCTCACACAATTTTATCTTTGCATCCATTGTGATAACGGTTGTTCGTCTTCGCTTGTTTCTCTCCGAAAATGGCATCTCCCCCATACTTCTCCCTTAGCACAAGTTAGCCAGTTGCGGCCGCCGCTGCGTTCTTCGCGGTCTCAGTCGCAAGCACAAGGGATACCGCTGCCTCGACCTAGAAACCTGCATGTCGTTTTTGATTAACATATTTTCTTTGTTCAAAAAAAAAGAATTATAGCAAAAACCACAACTCAGAATAGATTAAGCTAGAAATAACAAGGTTGGCGTAGCTTGCGACGTCAACAGAGAAAAAATGAATTTTGCAAGCATGATACAGTGTTTATAAGAAGTGTTCAGGCTTTGAGCCAAAGCTGCCTGCCTACATGCTTTCATTTCACTAGAGAGAACATCCAGCTGCTGCCTACAATCCCAGATCGAAAGAATCAAGATAAAAAAAAAACAGGGGCATGCTCAACTTTACTAATTTATTACTCTTCTCAAACTCAGCTAGGCAAAATATTGTTTTCACGATGGTAGCGGTACCAAATAGACAATAGAACAGGTCATCATTATCCATTACACACCATGATTTCCTCCTTAAGGTGCCACATTTCTCTCCCCTGGCAAAACAATCACCACGCCCCTAAAATTGCATGCCCCAGGTTGCTACCGTATCATTGCGCTTCTACATCATGCCCTGGGGCATCCCGGCGGGCGCAGGGGCCTTCTTGCTCGGCTTCTCCACGACGATCGCCTGGGTGGTCAGGACCATTCCGGCCACCGATGCCGCGTTCTGCAGGGCACACCTTGTCACCTTCGCAGGGTCGATGACGCCAGCCTCAACCAGGTTCTCGTGCTTGTCGGTCATCGCATTGTACCCAAACTCCCACTCGCTGTCCTTGATTTTCTCCACAATCACCTCTCCTTCAACTCCGGCATTGTGCGCTATCAATGATGCGGGTGCCACTAGAGCCTGCAGATCACCAATGCAGTCTCGTCAGTCAGATAAATGAACAGTTAAATATGCTCCAGTTACTACTGCCTTGCGAATGCTATCAAAGTTAAAACTGATAACTCTTCTTACTTTAATAATATACAGTAATAATAATAAACAAATTAACTGTTTAACACTACAAACTAAGGGGCAGCAATTTGCAGTATAGTCATCTCGTTTGGAGTAATACCTTCTGAATGATATCAGCACCGAGGCGCTCCTCAGGGTCATCCAGCTTCTCCTTGATGGCTGGTACGAATGTGGACAGGTGAACATAGGCCGCACCACCTCCAGGTACTATACCTTCCTCAATGGCTGCAAAAGTTGCATTCTTGGCATCCTCTATGCGGAGCTTGCGGTCCTCAAGCTCCGTCTCTGTTGCAGCTCCAACCTTGATCACAGCAACTCCACCAGAGAGCTTTGCTATTCTCTCTGCCAGCTTCTCAGAATCATATGTCGAGTCTGTCTGAGAAAGCTCTCTCTTCAGCTGTGCAATTCTAGCCTGGATCTCATCCTTGGTGGCAACATCAGCTATTATGGTTGTGGATGACCCGGAGATTGTCACCTTCCTGGCTATGCCGAGCTGCTCCACTGTTGTCTGCTCGATCAGTTGGCCAAGATCTTTAGCTTGAAATTCAGCACCTGAACACAGAGAAGGACAGATGAGTATATTCCAGATTAGAACATTAAAGAGGTGGAACCCCACTTGCAGAGCAAACAAGGGTTGTTTTTGTTTTAACTTATGAACTGGAAACTTGAAAGTATAACCAAATCGATGTTATTTCTATCACTTAACACCACTCCTATCAATACAAAAAGTGGTATTCGAAATACTACAGCTTCCATATTCTATCTAGTACAATAGGTAATGTGTATACCCAAGAGGCCAAGACTATGTTACAGTCAAGGGTAAGCTAAAAAGAGACAGGAGAGACGGGGAAATATTGTAGCAATAGCAAGATAAAGTATTCGACTGAGGAAATAGAGCTTTTGGTCAAAAAAGATGAGCATCTTGAGCATAAAAAGCAAAGCCCAATCAGCCTAGCAGAAAGTAGTCTCACCTGTAACAATGGCAATGTCCTGAAGAAGAGCCTTGCGCCTTTCACCAAAACCAGGAGCTTTAATCGCAGCTACATTCAGAATTCCTCTAAGCTTGTTGACAACCAGAGTTGCCAAAGCCTCACCAGATACATCCTCTGCAATTATCAGAAGTGGTGCTCTCAACTGTGTGGTTTGCTCCAACAAAGGAAGGATTTCTTTAATGGACGAAATCTTCTGATCAGTGACAAGAACTCGAGCGTTTTCAAACTCAACAACTGACTTCTCAGAGTTTGTGACAAACTGGGGAGAGATGTATCCTCTGTCAATCTGTACAATTGGGTGAAAACAAGTTACCACTTCAGCATCACAAAAAAGTAATGTAAATATTCAACCACACAACGGAATAAGCAAGAAAACAGTGCTTAGTTTGGGTGCTTACCTCCATTCCTTCTTCAACTTCAACAGTGGTCTCAAACGACGATGATGACTCAATCGAGAGGACACCATCAGGGCCAACTTTGTTAATAGCCTCCGCGATCATGGTCCCAATAAAGTCATCGTTTCCAGCAGATATGGCAGCAATAGCTGAAATGGAAGAGCAAAGAGTTTTACAATATATTCCTTCCTTGTACAGAGAGCAAGCTATCAGGGTCACTTTAGATGAAAGCATCGCTCATCATCATTATAAAGCTGTGTCTCACCTTTAATGTCCCCACTGCCCTTCACTGGCCTGGATTTCTTCTCGAGTTCCTCAACTAAACTCTGCACAGTCTTATCTAAGCCCTTCTTAATTGATACTGGATTTGCCCCTGATGTAACACTCAACAACCCCAATTTTATGATCTCACGAGCCAGAACAGATGCGGTCGTGGTACCATCACCCGCCGAGTCATTTGTCTTGCTAGCAACCTTGCATTTGACAGATAAAAAAATGTGTAAGGTAAGCAATCAAGTGATAATTAATTTTTCTCATCCAGGAAACACATATTGGTTTCAATTTGTGCGTGACAGAGAACAAGAACATAATGCTTACTTCACGAATTAGAGCAGCACCAGCATTCTCCATGGGATCAGCAAGCTCAATAGCCCGGGCGATTGTAACTCCATCGTTGACGACTTTGGGGCTGCCAAACTCATCCAAAACAACATTCCTTCCTGCAAAAAAAAAGCAAGCAATAATGAGAGGTCAGGGGAAGAAACAGCCAGCCTTGTACAAGCAGAGGAAAAATCACGCAGATATACATATGTACCAATTGACCAGAAATTCCCAAAGGAAGGCACACTAAAACAACACATCAGAACCTATAAAGCCATCCTAACATCACTAGTCTGTGGTTGAATGTGACAGGCCCAAAGCATACACTTCACATCATCATAAATCTGAAATCTTCAAATTTGCACCTAAATTAAACCTTAAGTAGTTGAAGCATACATTGACCCTTGTATAAATCCTAAATCTTGAAATCTGTACTGGAACTAAATCACAAATAAAACATCCTACCACAAATCAGACTGAGGGGCCATGAGGCTGCATATCTCTCATGTACTACTAGCACTAATCATTAGAGGACCAGTATACTGCCAAGTTCCGGCATCATCCAAAAACAGATCCGTGGGGCGCTAGGGACAAGAGCCGACAGCGACATGAAGCTTGGACCAAAGGGAAGTGGGGGAGAGATCGCGGGCGCAACCTCTGGGGCCGAGGGTGACGCCGACGGCGGCGGCGAGCTTCTCGACGCCGGCCTGGAGGGCGGAGCGCGAGGCCTGGTCGAAGGCGATGTCCTTGGCGGAGGCGCGCACGACCGACAACGAGCGCGCGCGGCGCCCCGGCAGCGGCCTGGCCGCCGACGACGGCCTGGTTGACCTCCCGTCCCTCTGCCGCGCAGGAGCAAAGAAAAAGGGGTCAGCTTTAGGCGGAACAAGAGAAGAAGAGACGGCGGCCGCCGGCGGAACGAGGAGGAAGAAGGAAAGAGATTGGATCAGGGCGGGCCGGGTACCTGGAGGGCGGCGGAGCCCCTGAGCAGGGAGGCGGAGCCGGTGGTGGGGATGGTCGCCATGGATGGGGTGGGTCTAGCTAGCTAGCTAGGGCTTTTCTTGGTGGGACGAGCGGCGGCTGCGGAGGAGGGGCGGAGGAACAGAGGAGGAGAGGGGAACCTTGTTGAGGGTTTGTGAAGATTCTAGAACGTTGCAGGCACCCCACCCACCAACACCAACCCACCCCGTGCAATGCATGTCTCATGTGTGCACTCGGCCGGCTCAAACAAAACCAACAAAAAATACTATCAAAAGTTAAAAAAAATAAGAAAATACATTTAGATCCGTAAACCATGTAACGACGGCTACAAATGCTCTATTGTAAATTAACTTAAATTTAGCTAAATCAAGGTTCTAATCAAATACTGTGAAATTTAGTTTGTGCTAACTATGGGTTATGCGCGCCGCGCTGAAAACCTTGGGTTAGTTTCATGGAAATTTGACACACTTGTGTCTAGTTTTAACAATATGACACCCCTCGCGTCCCCAATGATATGTGTGGTCTGGGGTCATCCGTCAATGACACAAGACATGCTAACCCTTTTTTTTTTGTTATCACAGTGTGAGGTAGAGTGGTACAACGTTTTGTCATAATAAAACTTCACCCTGCATCGAGGTGCACGGGCTCTTTGGTTGCTTAGCCCTTGAAAACCGAATAAAATGCATGCATGGGTAAAAAAGGGCCGTACTTGCAGGTTGGAGCGAATAATAAAATAGTATTGGCGAATAGCAACAACCTGCTTTTAATTAAAATCAACTACTCCTTCGGTAAAGAAATATAAAATCGTTTAGATCGCTATATTAGTGATCTAAATGATCTTATACTTCTTTGTAGTAGGAGTATTTTAAAAAAAATGTACTAAGATTTTCTTGGAATTCATGCATTGAGTATTGTGGGTTATTAAGACGATGCCTTAAACCGCCGACAACATTGAAATAAACATGTGTTGTGTTCTTGCTGACCTTGCTCCAACACACCGGAATATCCGCACAATGCCTAGAACCACTAGCAAAATTGGATATTGGACATGTGTGGTGTCCTTACCTCCTAACTTTCAAAACATTTTAACATCTACTCCCTCCATGCCATAATATAAGATCGTTTTGCAAGTTGTGGCATGGAGGGAGTAGAATATTGATAGAAACACCTAATTGAACTTAAAGATAACCCTGCAGCAAGCAAATTGGATACATTATCGAAGTTATCATAATCCGTACACACAAATTATTATAATATTCATCTATTATCAAATTTGGATTTCAATAGAAGGGTAATTATTTTATTTACATATAATAAACATTTTTCTATGTAAATATTAGACTCTTTTTTTGTCGATCAAGGATGGTGTGCCAATTGGTACATCACCTTTGTCTCAATGAAAAGAAAGACATCGCTAAGCTCTGTATTCATTGTTGTATTGGATTTATGATTTCCTTTTTATTTAATTATGTTATAGGGTGAAACCCTGTCTGCCAGTGAAATCGGATGGAATTTGTCCAAAATTTACCCTCGATAGGGCAACTTTATAGTCGTGTTCCTTGGACTCAACAAGACAAAACAAATCACAGTCTAGAATTTTCCATATAACTTACATCCAAGAAAGTTAAGTATTGTAAACTCTTTTTAGGTTTACGTTAAAATCAATTTAAAATCCAGAATACCGCAAACTAAAAAGAGTTGTAAAGGTTATAAAGTTGATTACCATTATGCTCCTTAATAGTGGGTTGACATGCAACTTGTGTACACTACAATTTACTGTGTAACATAAGTAGTTGTACACGAAACGGACATACAAATTACATTTTTGTGGAAAGGACTAAGGGCATACATTAAGTATCCTATGTCCTTACAAACACAATTTTATAGGAAAAAGATTACATCCAAGTCCTTATGGATCGCAAAAGCTTCTTCATATATCCACCGGCTGCGTGCCTTGAACAAAAGCTCGATGTCACCTCTGCGCCTCGCCTGGAAGGAGCAAAATTGTCAAAAACCGGGAGCTTGTAGAAGTAGCGCCCGGGAAGTAACATTGACCAGAAGACGCAGACGGTCGTAGTCACCATTGAAAATAGCCGCCCCTAAGAGAAGACGCCGAAGAGACATGTAGATGCTCAAAAGACCATGAACATCGACCAAATCCAGACGGGTCCACTGGAGACCAATGTCGTCCGGTTCCAGGAAAATCCGTCGAAGATGCACCTCCACATGCCATCGATAAAGCACACTGAAAGAACGGGGATATGATGGGAAGGACATTATTCCTATACTGGGCAACGCCACCGCATCGCCGCCCCAACCAAGACATAGACACTCTCTAAAACCAAACTAGACCAAGACGCCCACGCTGCTATACGCCAAATGTGGGTCAAAGGTTGAGCCTGCCCGCCATCTAGGGCCCCGTCTTCAGGGACCATCAGATGCCACTAGTAGAAAAAGGGCCTATAGTCCCGGTTGGTGAGGGCCTTTAGTCCCGGTTCATGAACCGGGACTAAAGGGTCGGTACTAATGCCTGACCCTTTAGTCCGGTTCAATCCAGAACCGGGACAGATGGGCCTCCACGTGGCCTGTCCACGAGCCCGAGCAGAGGGCCTTTGGTCCCGGTTGGTGGCACCAACCGGACCAATAAGCATCCAGCGTCGGCATTTCTATGGCTGTGGTTTTTGTTTTTTTAAAGGGGGGTTTGGGGGTTTTGGGGGGTTAATTTAGGTGTTTCATATATTGTGCTATAGCTAGCTAATTAATAGAGAAAAGTGTCCTCTCTTTTGTCCGTGCTTGGTCGACGCTACGTACTATACATACGTATAGAGAGGACTAGTTAGACACGCTTAGCTAGCTAGTAATTAAGCAAACAGAAGATCGTCATGAACATATATGCATACAGAGAGAAGTGATATCGACCACCTCTCCTTCTCCGAGAGATTGGTCGAACAACAAGTTCTCGTATATCTATCCGACACTACCGGCTACATATATACAATAATTATCTTTTACAAATATATAATCTCCTAACATACGGACGCGTGGTCCACATAGTATTCTCCGTCTTCAGCGATCACGTGGTCAAGAAAGAATGCCGCCAATTCCTCTTGAATTGCTCGCATGCGATCTGGTGCTAGGAGTTCATCGCGCTTCCGAAACATATAATTTTTATATAGGTGTCTATACATATATATATATATATATATATATATATATGAATGAAACTCAACACAAATGATGGTAATAAAATAAAATTGTGAATATTTTTATTTGCGCACTTCATATTGTTTGTCGGAGTAGCCCCGCTCACAGATCGTGTGGCGGATGGACTGCATAACGTAGTATCCACAGAAATCATTCCCTTGTTCCTGCCACAACCACTTTACAAGAAATAGAGGTCAATCAAACTGATAATTAGCAAGCATACTAAATGGTATTGATGAAACTAGCGCTTGAATCACTAGGAGATGCGTGGAATATGCTACTATATAGTACTTACTTTCGGGTGTCTAAATTGCAGCTTCTTCGGTAGTCCCGGAGCTTTTTGGTGAATTTTCTCCAAGCCCTGCCATACAAAGAAAACAATTACTTGATATCAGAAATGAACAAAGTTGCTGATATGGTGGATAATGATCGATTTAACTTACTTCTCGAGCATTTCAGTCATGTCCGCATACTCCTTGGAATCTTTTCGCTTGGAGTCTAAGACAGTTACTACTCCCTTCTCAAGCTTAATCTCTAGGAGAATATAGTGGTAGCTGCGCACACATGCATAACTCATCAATATTACATTACTATAACCTGGACTAATAAGGAAACCGAATATGCCACAAGACAGTAACACTCACTTGAAGTTGTAAGGAAAGAGTATTATATCTTTGTGTTCATTTATTACCAACGATTGTAGCAAGTTGGCCTCGGTATTTTCTTTACGTAAATTCAACCTCAGTTTTATCTATGAGATATGTGTTAATGAACCCAATATCACCCACTTGTCTTTTCTTCAATTCGACGATCTTCAATCTGCATAATATAGTGAGGATAATTATAAATACATGCAATGAAAGGGCTGAGTTATATAGAGAGACTTAATGACAAGTAGTACTACTTACAGACGATGGCGGTGACCGTTGCTTTATCGAGGGCCAATTGATTGAAAAACTGATAGAACTCCTCAAATGGAATAGGCAACAGTTCAGTTCCAAGGAGGTCATGCTCCTTTTTAACTCTCACATACAAAGTACTCCTCCCCTTAGACTCTTTGCAGGTTTTCATGTACCAATCATGCAATCTTCCCATCATCGTTGATAAAGAACTTTCATCTTTGACGAGAGGCTTCCCGTACTCGTATCTTTGTATCTGCACCTCCAAAAAATCATAATGTACATCATCGGGCAGGTAATCTGCAGGATTGCCATAACCGGGCACCATCCTCGGATTGACGATGTCGCTAGCGAGCACCTTGAGCGGGGGCACGATTGCTTAAGCTTGTTCGCCGAGCTGGGCAATTTGTTTCCCAGCTCGTCGTTCTTTCATCCTTTGATCACCGATGCTTCCCAACCTCTCCGCTTCGCAAATGCCTTTCCAATAATGCGCTCATAGTTGCCTTTCGGCGGAGACTTGGGTGGTTTTGTCGAGGCAGCCAATGCGCTTCGCTTTCACCGGATCTACCTTCTCCTCCGGAGGTGGATGTCTCTTTGCTTTCAACCCTTGAAACCAGTCATCCACTTGATGCATGCGATCTTCGCGTTTTCCTCCTCGCTCCTCTCGTGCAGTAACCATGGAGTCTTGAGAGAAGGACCGAATCAGATCTCCTCCCGCCTTTGGTCAGACTGCTAGACGCCCGGCGAGCAGACGGAGCGGATGTCTTCTTTCCTTGCTTACGAGGCGGAGGAGAAGGACTACGACGCCGCCGGAGCAGCGGAGCGGGCGGGTCTCTTCCGCCCTTGCCGACGAGGCGGAGAAGGAGGAGGCTGGCTGCTCGGCGCGCGCAGCGGAGAAGGAGGCGGAGTGCCGCCACGCGCCGGAGAAGGAGCCGGCCGAGTGCCCTGATCGTCACTCACGGGAGGAGGAGGCGGTGGAGGAGGCGGAGTGCCTGACTTCACGGGAGGAGGAGGAGGAGGCGAGGCGTCCAGTTCGGAAGGTTGATGAGATCCTTCCGCCATAAGCATGGAGTCTTCAGAGCAGAACCCAACCGATCCTCCCCTTCATCGATAGGGTGGTCAAGCCGGAGGTCCACAAATCCCTCCGGTATTTCATCGACCATCACCTTAGCATATCCTTCTCGAATCGGCGGCGGTGAAAAGTTGAGTCGGGTTTAGTAGGATAAACAGAGCCAACAACCGCCTTGACCTTCAAAGTGCTCCATTGCGCCATAAGGTGGCAATTTTCAGCATCCGTGATAGCATCCACGGGATAGCTGGCAGGAGCCGTCAAGGCATGCTGCTCCGGCTGAAGCAGCTCGGTGGAAGCCACGCTGCTTCTCCGCCGAGATGGCGGGTAGCCGGGGAAGCTTCGGTGTCGTTCTTTGTGATCTGCTGCTTCTCGTTCCTCTTCTCGTTCCTCTAGCCCCATTACCCTTTCGTGCAGCGCCGCATTTGGCTCTGCTCCGCTTTCTTCCTCCTCTCATGGGTTTTGTAACCCCTGCGTGAAATCCAGCCTTCCACGAAGCGAACTGGCGTGCCTCGTGTCCGTCAGGTGCTCGAGATTCCCGAGGGCCATTGTGAGCTCGTCCTTCTCCCTCTGCAGAACGAACTTCGCTTGCCTTTGCTTCGATATATTGCTGAAGCCTCTTGGTGGTATGTCCAATTGTTCGTCCGTCCAAATGCACTTCCCTGTTATAGGGTCCAAGGATCCGCCCCGAAGAACCAAGTCCGCAACAGCAGTCTGGCGATTCATTGTCTCTGGTTCGATCCCTTTATCAAGCAAATCATTCTCAGCCTTGGCCCACTTAGGCCGGGCTACGAGGTAGCCACCGACCCCGTCGATGGTGAAGCTTCTTCTTCGCAGCATTTTTCTTGTTTGTCGCCGACATCTTTTTACTCTTTTCCGATGTCTTGTAGGCCACATATGCGGGCTATCATCTCTGATCTTCTCATATTTGCCCTTGAATTCTGGTGTCTCATTTTTTGACATACGTATTGAGTTCTTTTCTTCCAATTCCTGAATAGGTCTGCCATCTTCTTAAGAGCAAAAGACTTGATTAATGGCTCTATTACTGGCTTCTCCGGATCATCCTCTAGCGGTAGGGTAAAATTTGACTTCAGCTCGGTCCAAAGATCATTTTTCTGCATATCATTGACATAAGACACCTCGTGGTCTTCGTTCTTAGGCTTATACCATTGGTGGATGCTGATCGGGATCTTGTCCCTAACGAGAACCCCGCATCGAGCAACAAATGCCTTCTTTGTCCGGTAGGGTTCAATCGGTTGGCCGTCGCCCATGATTTGTATGATCTCAAACTTTTCATCCGAGCTCAACTTTTTCTTCGGCCTCGTCTCTTTACCGAAGTTGTGCTCGATCCGGAGGGCTAGAAAAAGAACAAAGGCGAGAGTTAATTAATATGTGTACATACCAAAACAATGAATGCATCAATTAGCTAGTCAAGACAGCTTAACTAATATATATACCTGGCGGACTCGGTTTGGTGATCACCGGAGCCGTCCTCACGGTCTACTTCTTCACCCTCTCCTTCTTGCACCGGCATTGGGTCGCCGAGACCATGTAAATCATAGCCAGCTGCTTCTTCATCCTCTCCTTCCAGACCATCTTATCGTTGAGAAACATCAACGAAAGCGTAGCATCACTTCCTTGTGCGATTATGTCCCTCAACAATGCTTCTTGTGCTTCGTCTCGGGGTGTCCATAGTTTCTACAAATATTTACAACATGGCAATTATTATTCAAACATGACAGATATGGATATATTAGTGGCAAACGTAGAACTAGCTAGCTAATCACAATAAGGAATCATATTAGTGGCCTCGTATTTGCTTCTCTAGGGTTTGGGGTGGCCTCGACAACGCTTCAAGGGTTAGGGGTGGCCTCGAGAACGCTTCAAGGAGGGGTAATATCGACCCCCACGTGTTGAAGCTATCGGGAGGGGTCAGCGTTGAACACTACATCTATGTCCCACAAGTGACGTGGGCATCGGCGCCCTTGATGAGGGTAGAGGGTCGTGGATCACCGAGCGGTCGAGGTCAAGGGGTCGAGGTCAAGGGCTCGAGGATCGCCGAGGTCGGGAGGTTGCCTAGTGTCAAAGGATTCAACAAAACCATGTCTTCATCATTAGGCGAAAGTAACAGGTGCATGATGGTACGAAGCTCTCCAAAGTTATTTTGGAACAGAGTCCCAGATAGGATAATTCGCTTTTTGGTACAAAGTTCAGCAAGAACCTTCCGAATATCATTATTTGAAAGGCCTTTGCTGAAATTGCATAAAAAGGCAAATTATCCTATCCGGACTCCATTCCGAAATAACTTTGAGGACTTCGTACCATCATGCCATGGTTACTTTCGCCAATGATGAAGCCATGGATTTCTTCAATACTTTGACACTATAGGAACCTCGACCCTGAAACCTTCGACCCTTGACCCCTTAACGACCCTCGAACCTCTACCCTAGTTCCCGACCCTCGACCCTCGGCGATCCTCGACACCCTCGTTATATCGTAAACGAAGCGACATACATATACATGGGAAAATTATGTTATCGGGGAGGGGGTATCGGTACCCCCCCCCCTCGTGTTGAAGTTTCTTCTTTCTCCTCTATTCCTTTCTCTCTTCTTCTCCTCTTCTTTTTCTTCTTATCCCTCGAGAAAGGAAAATAAGGAAAAGGAAGAAAAAAGAGAAAGAAGGAAGAAGGAAGAAGAAGAAGAAAAAAAAGAAGAAAAAGAAGAGGAGAAGAAGAAAGGAATAGAGGAGAAGAAGAAAAAATAGAATTTTTCTATTTTTTCTTCTTCTCCTCTATTCCTTTCTTCTTCTCTCTCTTCTTTTCTTCTTTTCCTCTCATTCTTTTCTTCTTCTTCTTCCTTCTTCCTTCTTCCTCTTTTCTTCCTTTTCCTTGTTTTACTTTTTCCTCTACACTAACCTAATTAAAATGCACTAACCTTTTCCTGCACTAACCTAATTAAAATTGTAACTTTCTATATATGAACAAAAAACTAAACTAATAAAAATAAAAAAACATATACATTATAGCCACATACACATATACATCACATATGAACAAAAAATAAACTAATAAAAATAAAAAAAATTGCAACATATGAGCAGAGGCTCGGCAGTGACGGCGGCTCACGAGGCGGCTCATGAGGGCGGCAGCGTGGCGTCGGCGAGGCTCGAGGCGGCGGCGAGGCGGCAACGGGCTCGGGCGGGCGGCGACGACGGGCTCGGGCGGCAAGGCAGCGAGGACGGCGGGCTCGGGGTAGGGCGACAGCAGGCTCGGGCGGCGAAGCGGCGACGAGGACGGCGGGCTCGGGCGGCGACGGAAGACGAGCTTCGGGCGGCGCGGCGGGCGGCAATGAGGCGGCAACGGGCGACGACGGGCGGCAGCAAGCGGCGGGCGACGACAAGCGGCGTGGCGGCGGCAGCGTCTTGTGACGGCAACGACGAGGAAGCGAGCGTCGAAGCGAAGGGTGGCGTCTGCGGCGGGATGAGGAACTGAATGAATTTTTCGCAAAGTCCTGTATATAGAGAAAGTGCATTGGTCCCGGTTCGTGGCATAAACCGGGACTAATGCCACCCTTTAGTCCCGGTTGGTGCCACCAGCGGGACCAAAGCGACCTTTGGTCCCGGTTGGTGGCAACCGGGATTAGCATTGGTCGGTTTTGAACCGGGACCAATGCCCCTTTAGTCGGTTGGTGCCACCAACCGGGACCAAAGGCCGCCTTTGGTCCCGGTTGGTGGCACCAACAAACCGGGACCAATGCCCCCTTTAGTCCCGGTTGGTGCCTGTTGGGGAACGTAGTAATTTCAAAAAATTTCCTACGCACACGCAAGATCATGGTGATGCATAGCAACGAGAGGGGAGAGTGTATGTCCACGTACCCTCGTGAGACCGTGGCGAGCGTTATAACAACGCTGTTGATGTAGTCGTGCGTCTTCACGATCCGACCGATCCAAGTACCGAACGTCACGGCACCTTCGAGTTCTGCACACGTTCAGCTTGATGACGATCCCGGACTCCGATCCGGCAAAGTGTCGGGATGAGTTCCACAACCTGACGGTGTGGTGACGATGATGATGCTCCACCGACGAGGGCTTCGCCTAAGCTCCACGACGATATGACTTCTCCGGCGCAGGCTTCGCCTAAGCTCATGACGATATGACCAAGTGGAATATGGTGGAGGGGCACCGCACACGGCTAAGGAACGATCCGTAGATCAATTTGTGTGTCCATGGGGTGCCCCTGCCCCGTATATAAAGGAGGGAGGGAGGAGGAGGCCGGCCCTAGGAGGGCGCGCCATGGGGAGTCCTACTCCCACCGAGTAGGATTCCCTTCCTAGTCCAACTAGGAGTCCTTCCATGTATTAGGAGTAGGAGACAAGGAAGGGGAAGAGAGAAGGGAAGGAAGGAGGGGTGCGGCCTCCCCTAGTCCAATTCGGACTAGGCCATGGGCGCGCGGCCTGCCCTAGGCAGCCCCTCTCTCTTTCTGCAGGGCCCAATAAGGCCCAATACTTCTCCCGGCGAATTCCGTAACTCTCCGGTACTCGAAAAATACCGAATCATTCGAACCTTTCCGAACTCCGAATATAGTCGTCCAATATATGGATCTTTACGTCTCGACCATTTCGAGACTCCTCGTCATGTCCCCGATCTCATCCGGGACTCCGAACTCCTTCGGTACATCAAAACTCATAAACTCATAATATAAGCATCATCAAAACCTTAAGCGTGCGGACCCTACGGGTTCGAGAACTATGTAGACATGACCTAGAACTATTCTCGGTCAATAACCAATAGCGGGACCTGGATGCCCATATTGGCTCCTACATATTCTACGAAGATCTTTATCGGTCAGACCGCATAACAACATACGTTGTTCCCTTTGTCATCGGTATGTTACTTGCCCGAGATTCGATCGTCGGTATCAATACCTAGTTCAATCTCGTTACCGGAGAAGTCTCTTTACTCGTTCCGTAATGCATCATTCCGTAACTAACTCATTAGCTACATTGCTTGCAAGGCTTATAGTGATGTGCATTACCGAGAGGGCCCAGAGATACCTCTCCGACAATCGGAGTGACAAAACCTAATCTCGAAATACGCCAACCCAACATGTACCTTTGGAGACACCTGTAGTACTCCTTTATAATCACCCAGTTACGTTGTGACGTTTGGTAGCACCCAAAGTGTTCCTCCGTAAACGGAGTTGCATAATCTCATAGTTACAGGAACATGTATAAGTCATGAAGAAAGCAATAGCAACATACTAAGCGATCAAGTGCTAGGCTAACGGAATGGGTCATGTCAATCAGATCATTCTCCTAATGATGTGATCCCGTTAATCAAATGACAACTCATGTCTATGGTTAGGAAACGTAACCATCTTTGATTAACGAGCTAGTCAAGTAGAGGCATACTAGTGACACTTTGTTTGTCTATGTATTCACACATGTATTATGTTTCCGGTTAATACAATTCTAGCATGAATAATAAACATTTATCATGATATAAGGAAATAAATAATAACTTTATTATTGCCTCTAGGGCATATTTCCTTCAGTCTCCCACTTGCACTAGAGTCAATAATCTAGATCACATCACCATGTGATTAACATCGATAGTTCACATCATCATGTGATTAACATCCATAGTTCACATCGCCATGTGACCAACACCCAAAGGGTTTACTAGATTCAGTAATCTAGTTCACATCGCTATGTGATTAACACCCAAAGAGTACTAAGGTGTGATCATGTTTTGCTTGTGAGAGAATCTTAGTCAACGGGTCTTTCATATTCAGATCCGTTATGTATTTTGCAATTTTCTATGTCTACAATGCTCGCACGGAGCTACTCTAGCTAATTGCTCCCACTTTCAATATGTATCTAGATCGAGACTTAGAGTCATCCAGATCGGTGTCAAAACTTGCATCGACGTAACCCTTTACGGCGAACCTTTTGTCACTTCCATAATCGAGAAACATATCCTTATTCCACTAAGGATAATTTTGACCGCTGTCCGATGATCTACTCCTAGATCACTATTGTACTCCTTGCCAAACAGTGTAGGGTATACAATAGATCTGGTACACAGCATGGCATACTTTATAGAACCTATGGCCAAGGCATAGGGAATGACTTTCATTCTCTTTCTATCTTCTGCCGTGGTCGGGTTTTGAGTCTTACTCAATTTCACACCTTGTAACACAGGCAAGAACTCTTTCTTTGACTGTTCCATTTTGAACTACTTCAAAATCTTGTCAAGGTATGTTCTCATTGGAAAAACTTATTAAGCGTCTTGATCTATCTCTATAGATCTTGATGCTCAATATGTAAGCAGCTTCACCGAGGTCTTTCTTTGAAAAACTCCTTTCAAACACTCCTTTATGCTTTGCAGAATAATTCTACATTATTTCCGATCTACAATATGTCATTCACATATACTTATCAGAAATCTTTGTAGTGCTCCCACTCACTTTCTAGTAATTACAGGCTTCACCGCAAGTCTCAGTATAAAACTATATGCTATGATCAACTTATCAAAGCATGTATTCCAACTCGAGATGCTTGCACCAGTCCATAGATGGATCACTTTGGAGCTTGCATATTTTGTTAGCACCTTTAGGATTGACAAAACCTTCCGGTTGCATCATATACAACTCTTCTTTAATAAATCCATTAAGGAATGCAGTTTTGTTTATCCATTTGCCAGATTTCATAAAATGCAGCAATTGCTAACATGATTCGGACAGACTTAAGCATAGATACGAGTGAGAAACTCTCATCGTAGTCAACATCTTGAACTTGTCGAAAACTTTTTGCGACAATTCTAGCTTTGTAGACGATAACACTACTATCAGCGTCCGTCTTCCTCTTGAAGATCCATTTATTTTCTATGGTTTGCCGATCATCGGGCAAATCCATCAAAGTCCATACTTTGTTCTCATACATGGATCATATCTCAGATTTCATGGCCTCAAACCATTTTTGCGGAATCTGGGCTCATCATCGCTTCCTCATAGTTCGTGAGGTTCGTCATGGTCAAGTAACCTGACCTCCGTAATGGGATTACCGTACCACTCAGTGCGGATCTCACTGGTTGACCTACGAGGTTCGGTAGTAACTTGATCTGAAGTTACATGATCATCATCATTAGCTTCCTCACTAATTGGTGTAGTAGTCACAGGAACTGATTTCTGTGATAAACTACTTTCCAATAAGGGAGAAGGTACAATTACCTCATCAAGTTCTACTTTCCTCCCACTCACTTCTTTCGGGAGAAACTCCTTCTCTAGAAAGGATCCATTCTTGGCAACAAATGTCTTGCCTTCGGATCTGTGATAGAAGGTGTACCCAACATTTTGGGTATCCTATGAAGACGCATTTCTCCGATTTGGGTTCGAGCTTATCAGGATGAAACTTTTTCACATAAGCATCACAACTTCCAAACTTTAAGAAACGACAGCTTAGGTTTACTGTTAAACCATAGTTCATACGGTGTCGCCTCAACGGATTTAGACGGTGCCCTATTAAGCGTGAATGCAGCTGTCTCTAATGCATAACCCCAAAGCGATAGTGGTAAATTGATAAGAGACATCATAGATCGCACCATATCCAATAAAGTGCGGTTACGACTTTCGGACACACCATTATGTTGTGGTGTTCCATATGGCGTGAGTTGAAACTATTTCACATTGTTTCAAATGAAGACCAAACTCGTAACTCAAATATTTATCTCCATGATCGGATCGCGAAACTTTATTTTCTTGTTACGATGATTTTCCACTTCACTCTGAAATTCTTTGAACTTTTCAATTATTTCAGACTTATGTTTCATCAAGTAGATATACCCATATCTGCTCAAATCATTTTGTGAAGGTTAGAAAATAACGATACTTGCCACGAGCATCAACACTCATTGAATCGCATACATCGGTATGTATTATTTCCAATAAGTCAGTAGCTTGTTCCATTGTCCGGAGAACGGAGTTTTAGTCATCTTGCCCAAAAGGCACGGTTCGCAAGCATCAAATGATTCATAGTCAAGTGATTCCAAAAGTCCATCGGCATGGAGTTTTCTTCAAGCGCTTTACACCAATATGACCTAAACGGCAGTGCCACAAATAAGTTGCACTATCATTATTAACTTTGCATCTTTTGGTTTCAATATTATGAATATGTGTATCACTATGATCGAGATCCAATGAACCATTTTCACTTTGGGTGTGTAACCATATAAGGTTTTATTCATGTAAATGTAACAACAATTTATTCTCTTACTTAAATGAATAACCGTATTGCAATAAACATGATCAAATCATATTTATGCTCAACACCAAATAACACTTATTTAGGTTCCACACTAATCCCGAAAGTATAGGGAGTGTGCGATGATGATCATATCAATCTTGGAACTACTTCCAACACTCATCGTCACTTCCCTTCAACTAGTTTCTGTTCATTCTGTAACTCCGTTTCAAGTTACTACTCTTAGCAACTATACCGATTATCAAATACCGAGGGGTTGCTATGAACACTAGTAAAATACACATCAATAATCTGTATATCAAATATACCTTTGTTCACTTTGCCATCCTTCTTATCCACCAAATATTCAGGGGTAGTTCCGCTTCCAAAGGACCAGTTCCATTGCAGCAAAAGTACTTAGTCTCGTGCTTAGGTCCAGACTTGGGCTTCTTCACTCGAGCAGCAACTTGCTTGCCGTTCCTTTTGAAGTTCCCCTTCTTCCCTTTGCCCTTTTCCTTGAGACTAGTGGTCTTGTCAATCATCAACACTTGATGCTCTTTCTTGATTTCTACCTTCGTTGATTTCAACATCAAGAAGAGCTCGGGAATCGTTTTAAATCATCCCTGCATACTATAGTTCATCACGAAGTTCTAGTAACTTAGTGATGGTGACTAGAGAATTCTGTCAATCACTATCTTATCTGGAAGATTAACTCCCACTTGATTCAAGCGATTGAAGTATTCGGACAATCTGAGCACATGCTCACTAGTTGAGCGATTCTCCTCCATCTTTTAGCTATAGAACTTGTTGGAGACTTCATATCTCTCAACTCGGGTATTTGCTTGAAATATTAACTTCAATTCCTGGAACATCTCATATGGTCCATGACGTTCAAAACGTCTTTGAAGTCCCGATTCTAAGCCGTTAAGTATGGTGCACTAAACTATCAAGTAGTCATCATATTGAGCTAGCCAAACGTTCATAACGTCGGCATCTGCTCCTGCAATAGGTCTGTCACCTAGCGGTGCATTAAGGACATAATTCTTCCATGCAGCATTGAGGATAAACCTCAGATCGCGGATCCAATCCGCATCATTGCTACTAACATTTTTCAACACAATTTTCTCTAGGAACATATGAAAATAAACATATGAAAGCAACAACGCGAGCTATTGATCTACAACATAATTTGCAAAATACTACCAGGACTAAGTTCATGACAATTAATCATATTACTTAAGAACTCCCACTTAGACAGACATCTCTCTAGTCATCTAAGTGATCACGTGATCCAAATCAACTAAACCATAACCGATCATCACGTGAGATGGAGTAGTTTTCAATGGTGAACATCACTATGTTGATCATATCTACTATATGATTCACGCTCGACCTTTCGGTCTCCGTGCTCCGAGGCCATATCTGTATATGCTAGGCTCGTCAAGTTTAACCTGAGTATTCTGCGTGTGCAAAACTGGCTTGCACCCGTTGTAGATGGACGTAGAGCTTATCACACCCGATCATCACGTGGTGTCTGGGCACGACGAACTTTGGCAACGGTGCATACCCAGGGAGAACACTTCTTGATAATTAGTGAGAGATCATCTTAAAATGCTACCGTCAATCAAAGCAAGAATAAGATGTATAATAGATAAACATCACATGCAATCAAAATATGTGACATGATATGGCCATGATCATCTTGCGCCTTTGATCTCCATCTCCAAAGTATCATCATAATCTCTATCGTCACCGCACGACACCATGATCTTCATCATCTTGATCTATATCAATGTGTCATCACATGGTTGTCTCGCCAACTATTGCTCTTGCAACTATTGCTATCGCATAGCGATAAAGTAAAGCAATTATTTGGCACTTGCATCTTATGCAACAAAGAGACAACCATAGGGCTTCTGCCGATTGCCGATAACTTCAACAAAACATGATCATCTTATACAACAACTTATATCTCATCACGTCTTGACCATATCACATCACAACATGCCCTGCAAAAACAAGTTAGACGCCCTCTACTTTGTTGTTGCAAATTTTACGTGGCTGCTACGGGCTTAGCAAGAACCGTTCTCACCTACGCATCAAAACCACAACGATAGTTTGTCAAATAGACTCCGTTTTAACCTTCGCAAGGACCGGGCGTAGTCACACTCGGTTCAACTAAAGTGAGAGAGACAGACACCCGCCAGCCACCTTTAAGCACGAGTGCTCGTAGCAGTGAAACCAGTCTCGCGTAAGCGTCTGGCGTAATGTCGATCCGGGCCGCTTCATCTCACAATACCGCTGAACCAAAGTATGACATGCTGGTAGGCAGTATGACTTGTATCGCCCACAACTCACTTGTGTTCTACTCGTGCAAAACATCAAACCATAAAAACCTAGGCTCGGATGCCACTGTTGGGGAACGTAGTAATTTCAAAAATTTCCCTCGCACACGCAAGATCATGGTGATGCATAGCAACGAGAGGGAGAGTGTATGTCCACGTGCCCTCGTGAGACCGTGGCGGAAGCGTTATAACAACGCGGTTGATGTAGTCGTGCGTCTTCACGATCCGACCGATCCAAGTACCGAACGTCACGGCACCTCCGAGTTACGCACACGTTCAGCTCGATGGCGATCCCGGACTCCGATCCGGCAAAGTGTCGGGATGAGTTCCACAAGACGACGGCGTGGTGGCGATGATGATGCTCCACCGACGCAGGGCTTCGCCTAAGCTCCGCGACGATATGACTTCTCCGGCGCAGGCTTCGCCTAAGCTCATGACGATATGACCGAAGTGGAATATGGTGGAGGGGCACCGCCACGGCTAAGGAACGATCCGTAGATCAACTTGTGTGTCCATGGGGTGCCCCCTGCCCCCGTATATAAAGGAGGGAGGGAGGAGGAGGCCGGCCCTAGGAGGGGCGCGCCATGGGGAGTCCTACTCCCACCGGGAGTAGGATTTCCCCTTTCCTAGTCCAACTAGGAGTCCTTCCATGTATTAGGAGTAGGAGACAAGGAAGGGGAAGAGAGAAGGGAAGGAAGGAGGGGGTGCGACCCCTCCCCTAGTCCAATTCGGACTAGGCCATGGGGCGCGGCCTGCCCTAGGCAGCCCCTCTCTCTTTCCCGCAGGGCCCAATAAGGCCCAATACTTCTCCCCGGCGAATTCCCGTAACTCTCCGGTACTCGAAAAATACCCGAATCATTCGGAACCTTTCCGAACTCCGAATATAGTCGTCCAATATATCGATCTTTACGTCTCGACCATTTCGAGACTCCTCGTCATGTCCCCGATCTCATCCGGGACTCCGAACTCCTTCGGTACATCAAAACTCATAAACTCATAATATAATTGTCATCGAAACCTTAAGCGTGCGGACCCTATGGGTTCGAGAACTATGTAGACATGACCTAGAACTATTCTCGGTCAATAACCAATAAGCGGGACCTGGATGCCCATATTGGCTCCTACATATTCTACGAAGATCTTTATCGGTCAGACCGCATAACAACATACGTTGTTCCCTTTGTCATCGGTATGTTACTTGCCCGAGATTCGATCGTCGGTATCCAATACCTAGTTCAATCTAGTTACCGGCAAGTCTCTTTACTCGTTCCGTAATGCATCATTCCGTAACTAACTCATTAGCTACATTGCTTGCAAGGCTTATAGTGATGTGCATTACCGAGAGGGCCCAGAGATACCTCTCCGACAATCGGAGTGACAAAACCTAATCTCGAAATCGCCAACCCAACATGTACCTTTGGAGACACCTGTAGTACTCCTTTATAATCACCCGATTCACGTTGTGACGTTTGGTAGCACCAAAGTGTTCCTCCGGTAAACGGGAGTTGCATAATCTCATAGTTACAGGAACATGTATAAGTCATGAAGAAAGCGATAGCAACATACTAAACAATCAAGTGCTAGGCTAACAGAATGGGTCATGTCAATCAGATCATTCTCCTAATGATGTGATCCCGTTAATCAAATGACAACTCATGTCTATGGTTAGGAAACGTAACCATCTTTGATTAACGAGCTAGTCAAGTAGAGGCATACTAGTGACACTCTGTTTGTCTATGTATTCACACATGTATTATGTTTCCGGTTAATACAATTCTAGCATGAATAATCAACATTTATCATGATATAAGGAAATAAATAATAACTTTATTATTGCCTCTAGGGCATATTTCCTTGATGCCACCAACGGGACCAAAGGCACATGCTGCCCGAACCCAAATATTTAGTCCCACTCGCTAGTTGAGAGGAGGCGCACTGTTTATAAGGTGTGGTGCGCCTTCCCTCTCGAACTCCTCTCTAAAGCAGGCTTTCGGGCCTAAACCTGCAATCTGTGCCTGTGGGCCTACTGGGCCTCCCGCGGGCCAATGAATCCTGGCCTTGGTAGGGTTTCTAGTCGTATTCAGGCCGTGGGGGCCCGATGGGTGGCACTTTTTTGTTTTTGTTTTCTTTGTTGCTTTATTTATTTTATTTTGTTTCTACTTACAACAAAATACTTATTGTTGCTATTTTTATTTTTTCCAGTTTTTTGTTTTGCTTTTTGCATTATTTATTTTTTGTTGTTTTTTGCTTTATTTTTAATTCTTTTGCTTTTAGTTTTAGAAAAATTATAAACTTTCTGTTTGTGCCATTAGTTTTCAAATTTGAAAACATTTTTTGTTTTCTTTGTTGCTTTATTTATTTTATTTTGTTTCTACTTACAACAAAATACTTATTGTTGCTATTTTTATTTTTTTTCAAGTTTTTTGTTTTGTTTTCTGTATTATTTATTTTTTTCTTTTGGTTTTTTGCTTTATTTTTTAATTCTTTTTGCTTTTAGGTCAGCAAAATTATAAACTTTCTGTTTGTGCCATTAGTTTTCAAATTTGAATTCTTTGAAATTTGTGTGAATCACAAGTTTGTGAGCTCAACAAAGGCGTGTAGAGGGCGGGCTTATAAACGGTGTGGCGCCCTTGGTTGGCGAGGTTTTCAAATTCATAGTTTTCAAATGAACTTTGAAAAAGTTGGCATAGCATGTGCATGTACAAAGCGGATAATGGTATCATACTAAATGCATTACAAAGTTGGCATGGTATCATCATAATAGTTGCGGAGAAAGTCTTCACTTTTTCTTCGCTTGTGTCGCTTGCTTATTGTGCCGTAACCATGGATAATCTTCATCGTTTATCGGGATGCTTGGGTCAGCCTTGACTTTGAAGGGGGGAATTTCATGAAACTTTTCATACTCTTCAGACATGTCTGTCTTGCCCTCCACTCCCAGGATGTCCCTTTTTCTTGAAAGAACTATGTGGCGCTTTGGCTCATTGTATGATATATTCGCTTCCTTATCTTTTCTTTTCCTCGGTCTGATAGACATGTCCTTCACATAGATAACCTGTGCCACATCATTGGCTAGGACGAACTGTTCGTCGATGTACCCAAGATTTTTCAGATCCTTTGTTGTCATTCCGTCTTGTGGGTCTACCTGCACCCGCCTCTGACAGATTGACCCACTTGCACTTAAACAAAGGGACCTTAAAATCTACTCCGTAGTCAAGTTCCCATAGGTCTACTATGTAACCATAATATGTGTTATTTCCCTTGTCGGTTGCTGCATCAAAGCGGACACCGCTGTTTTGGTTGGTGCTCTTTTCATCTTGGTCAATCGTGTAAAATGTATTCCCATTTATCTCAGATCCTTTCCAAATCATTACGATCGAAGATGGTCCCTGGACAACAAGTACAGCTCATCACAAACAGTGCTGTCACCTCCGAGACGTGTTTCCAACCAACTGCTGAAAGTCCTGATGTGTTCACATGTAATCCGATCGTCGCCTTTGCTCCGGGTGTTTGGGCGCAGACTGTTCTTGTGTTCATCGACATACGGGTCACCAAGGTAGAGTTACGTAGAAGCGTGTAGTGTGCTTGAGACCAAGAATATCCGTCCCTGCATATTATTGAGTCCCTTCCAAGCGTGCCTTTTCCAGTCAGTCTTCCCTCATACCGCGATTTAGGGAGACCTATCTTCTTAAGGCCAGGAATGAAGTCAACATAAAACCTGATGACATCCTCTGTTTGATGGCCCGTGGAGATGCTTCCTTCGGCCTAAGCAGCGATTCTGAAGATATTTCTTTAGGACTCCCATGAACCTCTCAAAGGGGTACATATTGTGTAGAAATACGGGCCCCGTAATGACAATCTAAATCGACTAGATGAACTAGGGCGTGCGTCATGATATTGAAGAAGGATGGTGGGAACACCAGCTCGGCCCGACAAGACATTGCGCCACATCACTCCTTACGTTGGTATGATTTCTGGATCGATCACCTTCCGAGATATTGCATTGAGGAATGCACATAGCTTCACAATGGCTAATCGGACGTTTTCCGGTAGAAGCCCTCAATGCAACCGGAAGCGATTGCGTCATAATCACGTGGCGATCATGAGACTTTAGGTTACGGAACTTTTTTACGGCATATTTATTATTCCCTTTATATTCGACGAGAAGCCGGTCGGGACCTTCATCTTGAGCAGGCATTGAAAGAATATTTCGTTCTCTTCTTTCGTAAGAGCATAGCTGGCGGGACCTTCATATCGCCTTCGGAGGCATGCCATCTTTTCGTGCAAGCGTTGCAGGTCCTCTCGTGCCTCGGTGTATCTTTTGTCTTCCCATACACGCCCAAGAAGCCTAGCAGGTTCACGCAAGGTTTTAAATCACGTGCATCACGTCGATCGAAGAGCGGACCTCTAGGTCTTTCCGGTGGGTAGGTCCCAAAATATAGATTTCTTCTTCCACATGGGTGCGTGATTCTCGGCGTCATTCGAACAGCTAGTCCGCGGGACCCTTTCCAAAGATTACGTGTAAATCATTGACCATAGCAAATGCGTGATCACCGATGCGCATGGCGGGCTTCTTCCGGTGATCTGCCTCGCCTTTGAAATGCTTGCCTTTCTTTCGACATTGATGGTTGGTCGGAAGAAATCGGCGATGGCCAGGTACACATTCTTCCTGCAGCTTCCGGTATATACTATCGGTGTCAAGTAAACAGTGCGTGCATGCGTGGTATCCCTTGTTTATGCATCACGAAAGGTTACTGAGAGCGCGCCAATCTTTGATGGTCACGAACAGCAACGCCTTTAGGTCAAATTCCTTCTTTTTGTGCTCATCCCACGTACGTACACCGTTTCCATTCCACAGCTGTAAAATTTCTTCAACTAATGGCCTTAGGTACACATCAATGTCGTTGCCGGGTTGCTTAGGGCCTTGGATGAGAACTGGCATCATAATGAACTTCCGCTTCATGCACATCCAAGGAGGAAGGTTATACATACATAGAGTCACGGGCCAGGTGTTGTGATTGCTGCTCTGCTCCCGAAAGGATTAATGCCATCCGCGCTTAAAGCAAACCATACGTTCCTTGGGTCCTTTGCAAACTCATCCCAGTACTTTCTCTCGATTTTTCTCCACTGCGACCCGTC
The DNA here is from genome assembly GCA_021605145.1 of Aegilops bicornis. Classification (NCBI taxonomy): domain Eukaryota; kingdom Viridiplantae; phylum Streptophyta; class Magnoliopsida; order Poales; family Poaceae; genus Aegilops; species Aegilops bicornis. The sequence goes on from CM038673.1 coordinate 801,975,086, forward strand.
AGCGGATGCTCTCAACTTCCTGTCTTTCTTACGGTCATCATTGTGCCATCACATCAACTTGGCATGCTCTCCGTTTCTGAACAGACGTTTCAACCGTGGTATTATAGGAGCATACCACATCACCTTCGCAGGAACCCTCTTTCTGGGAGGCTCGCCGTCAACCTCACCAGGGTCATCTCGTCTGATCTTATAACGCAATGCACCGCATACCGGGCATGCGTTCAGATCCTTGTAGGCACCACGGTAGAGGATGCAGTCATTAGGGCATGCATGTATCTTCTCCACCTCCAATCCTCGAGGGCATACGACCTTCTTTGTTGCGTATGTACTGTCGGGCAATTCGTTATCCTTTGGAAGCTTCTTCTTCATTATTTTCAGTAGCTTCTCAAATCCTTTATCGAGCACAACATTCTCTGCCTTCTCTTGCAGCAATTCGAGTATGGTACCGAGCTTTGTGTTGCCATCTTACGCAATTGGGGTACAGCCCTTTTTGTGATCCTCTAACATGCGATCGAACTTCAGCTTCTCCTTTTGACTTTCGCATTGTGTCCTTGCATCGACAATGACCGGCGGAGATCATCATCATTGGGCACATCGTCTGGTTCCTCTTGATCTTCAGCAGCTTCGCGTTGCAGCACCATCGTGCACATCGTCTGGTGCATCTTGATGTTCGATAGCATCACCGTATTCAGGGGCACATAGTTGTCATCGTACTCTTCTTCCTCGCTGTCTTCCATCATAACCCCTATTTCTCCGTGCCTCGTCCAAACATTATAGTGTGGCATGAAACCCTTGTAAAGCAGGTGGGTGTGAAGGATTTTCCGGTCAGAATAAGACTTCGTATTTCCACATATAGGGCATGGACAACACATAAAACCATTCTGCTTGTTTGCCTCAGCCACTTCGAGAAAATCATGCACGCCCTTAATGTACTCGGAGGTGTGTCCGTCACATTACATCCATTGCGGTTCATCTGCGTGCATTATATATAATTAAGTGTGTCAAAAATCATTCTGAGAACATCATGAATAGATAATTAAGTGACCAAATTAATAGAAGTTCATCATCACATAAAAACCAAAGTACATACATAGTTCTCATCTAACAACATAAAGCTCTGCAGAGCATCTAAATTAATTAAACCATACATTGAAACTATGTAAAACATTTCAATGCGAAAACAAATGCGATCATAATACGCAACCAAGGTAACAACTAATCCAACGGCATAATGATACCAAGCCTCGGTATGAATGGCATATTTTCTAATCTTTCTCATCTTCAAGCGCATTGCATCCATCTTGATCTTGTGATCATCGGCGACATCCGCAACATGCAACTCCAATATCATCTTCTCCTCCTCAAGTTTTTTATTTTTCCTTCAAGAAATTGTTTTCTTCTTCAACTAAATTTAACCTCTCGACAATAGGGTCGGTTGGAATTTCGGTTCAACAACCTCCTAGATAAATAAAATCTATGTCACGTTGGTGGCATAATTTTCATAAACAATAAATGAACCAATAGTTATGAAAAGATAATATATACCACATCCGAATCATAGACAGGGCCGAGGGCCGAGGCGGATACCAAAACCATCGCACTATATAAGATGCAATAATAAAAGTAAGAAAATAATACAAGTAAGAATATTTTTCCTTTCAGAAAGAAGATAAGAACAAGAGGCTCACCACAGTGGTGCTGGCGATAAGATCGGTGCGGGTGATCGACGGCGGTGAAGACGGGGACGGGGCGTGACGGACCGCTAAACCTAGACAAATATTGAGGAAAATGGAGGTTGGAGGTCGAGCTTGGAGAGGAGAAAGCTTAAGTAGTGTGGGTCGGGCATTTCATCGAACACCTCATGTGCATAGGAGGTGAGCTAGAGCACCACAAAGCCCCCTCGCCCGGCAGAGAAAAACAGAGCACCGGAGTGCTCTGCTTTCATGGCGAGGGTATATATAGGCAGCACTATTGGTCCCGGTTCGTGGCATGAACCGGGACTAAAGGGAAGTCTTTGGTCCCGGTTCATGCCACCAACCGGGACCAATAGTGATGGGTCAGGAGTCAGGCCCATTGGTCCCGGTTCGTCCCACCAACCGGGACCAAAAGGTCCGGACGAACCGGGACTAATGGCTCACGTGGCCCGGCCGGCCCCCTGGGCTCACGAACCGGGGCAAATAGCTCCATTGGTCCCGGTTCTGGATTAAACCGGGACTAATGGGCTGAACTGGCCTGGGCCATTGCCCCCTTTTCTACTAGTGTGCAGCCGCCCTAGGCAGCATCGCAGTCGAACACCATCGGCCTAGATTTGGCACCGTCTGGTTACACATACACCGTCGTCAACAACCCCGATCCGCCGCAGGCAAGCAACTGCTGCATCAAACTCCCATGTGGATAGATCCTTGGGGTGAAGGGGCGTTGTGGTGAGGGTAGGTGGTTGTGGATGGTACGGAGATGAGGCGTGATGGCGGTGGGGGGTAGCCAGGGGTAGGGCGGCGCTGGTTGTTGCCGCTCGCCGGTGCATCAGAGAGAGAGAGAGGGAGAGGGAGAGGGAGAGGGAGAGGGAGAGAGAGAGAGAGATTTTGACTTGGACTACTCATGTGGCAGGTGGGATTCAAAAACTAGTGACACATCAACCTGAATATCACCTTGCCTCGGTTTTGGACGAAACTTACTCGGTTATGAGATTGGAGGGATCAAATATCGCTCAAAAATTCGTGAGGAACCAGATGTACTTTTGAAGAACTTGAGGGACCAATTTTTTTTCTTTTTTAGAAGTCATGCAGATTTTTAGTGCATTTTTTTGTTTTAAAATACACATCTTATACAATATTCCCTTGTAAACAAATATAAGACAATGGTCAGAAATCTACTGTATTATTTAAGTTAGCTACTAAGTAGAAAACAAAAGGGCGTGCATGCATATCCCCACCTATTTTTACTCTTCACCACACACGCTTTGGGCGCGGGTCAAAGCAAGGATGGATCGATCTCGTGCTTTCCCGCGGCGGCCCAACTCCAGCTCCACACATGCACCACATACTCGTCGACGCCTCCCCAACTCGCCACCACCTATTAATCTTCTTCCCCTTGCATGTCAATCTCGGTTCGTTCTGCGCGTCTCATCAGGTAGCCAGCAATTTGGTGGCCAGCCATGGCGAGCCTCCTCTCCCTCGTGCTGCTCCTCGCGCTCCTCGACGCGTCGCGCGCCACCAACTTCGAGGTCGGCGGCGACGCCGAGTGGGTCGTCCCGCAGGCCGGCGATTCCCAGACGTACAACCATTGGGCGTCCAAGAACCACTTCCACGTCGGCGACATCGTCCGTAAGAGCCGCCCGCCGTGTTACAACTACCAACTCGTTCGTCGGTCTATGCTTGGTTGATAATAAATTGTTTTTTGGTATGTGGCACGGTCGTGCGTGCGTGCGTTCATAGATTTCAAGTACAATCAGGACTCGGTGATGGTGGTGACGGAGGAGGGGTACAACAAGTGCGAGTCGTCGCACCCCATCTTCTTCTCCAACAGCGGTAACACCCAGGTGCGCCTCGACCGCCCCGGCCCCTTCTACTTCATCAGCGGCGTCACCGGCCACTGCCAGTGCGGGCAGAAGCTGGTCATCAAGGTCACCGACAAGGCCCGGCCACCGTCGGGGCCCCCCAGCGGGGCCGCGCCGGCGGGCTTTGGATCCGCCGGCGCCATTGTTGTCTTGATGGCTGTGCTTTGGCCTCTTCTTGTTATGCATGATATTTGAGATGAACATATATATAATGTTTTTGGAGCTTCATATTAATGGTTGTAGCTCCTTTCCATCATTCCATGTATTCTCGGTTCTCAGTCGTCCAATTTAGTTATAGTACAATGGAATGTACACGAAACCAAAAGGCTAATGAAATTAGTGCAACATTTTGAGAATAGCGGAGTTTCCTTGCATATTGCAGTCATATGTTTACTCTTTTTCTTTGTACATAGAGGCCAGACAAGTAACATGTGTTTGGACAAATGATTTATAAACACATGGTGACAAATGGTTCTGTAATATGGGCTAATCCATCAGTTCAATTGGTTGCCTACTTGATCCTTCTTTCTACGGCATCTCCTCCACTGAACTAATCCATCAGTTCCATGGATCTTGCGGTGTAGTTCGGCCCTCCACCTCCTTCCTCTTCAACCTTCTTCTCCATGGGTGGCGCCTGTTTTTTCTTCAGTGCTCCTATCCTTCGCCTTGGATCAAGCTCTGGAGCCCAAAATGGAGGTTCCTCACGGTGTTATGCTCGAGGAAGATGGTGGAAAACAGGCCCATTGCCCTCCGGTCCGACTCAAACTTTTGAGGCATTTAGTTTACGGAGGTGTGCTATACTCAAAATGCCACCATCTCTTCTTCATGTTCTCCATGACGTGCAACTTTGCAACAGATCGTGATTAGCATGTTGAGACATACTCCCTCCGCCCCGAATATGTATGTATCTAGACAAATCTAAGACAAGTAATTTTGGACAAAGATAATGGTAGTTAAGAAGAAGAAAAAAATGTAAAATGTAAATGGCACCCCTCTCCGGGTACATCGAGTTGTAGCTAGAGCATCTCTACTAATCCCTGTCCTAGAAGTCCAAAACCTTCTCCCTACCATGTTTGATGTTTGCTCATCTAGCAGATCCCCTATCAAAAAAGAATCATCAATTCGTCAAAACTTTTGCTCAAACAATTGAAACAAATTGAATACATTTCAACACAAACATAGACAATTTTAATGCACCACATAATAATTCAACTATGAGCATCAATAATGTTCATCGAATCCATCAAACATAACCATAATTTGTGCCGAAAGGCACCGAATGAACAAGTTCATTCCAAAAAACCACAAACACATGGTCGATCAAAAGCCATCATAGTTCAAATGGGACTCATGCACTCGCGTCGCTGTCACAAACACTTGTCTTCCTCGATCTTGTAGTTGCACAACATACTCCTCTTCTTGTTTACTTGACTCTCCTCGATCTCCTCGACCTCACCCACCACCTTGGCCATTAAAGTCAAGTGTGAGGCTTACATTCAATTTTTCGATGAAAAGCGGCCACATCATCATTCATCGCTCACTACAAAGGTAAACAAAGAATCTAGCAATCCATAGAAAATCATGCACCACTTTCCCAAGCAAACTGCAAACAAAAAACGAAAGAAGGAGAAAAGGTTACCTTGCGGGTATTTCCTCGAGCATGTCGGTCTCATATGAATCCACCTCATCCTCGCCCAACAGAGGTCAAAGGGGTGGCGGCATGCCTGTCGGAGGCCGCGCGTAGTAGTCGCCGACACCACGGGAGGTCGAAGGAGAAGCGTTCGGGAGGTCACGACCTTATTTTATTCGCCATCGGCTTGTCCAACGGTCCCTTTTGCTGACCAGCTTTGGGCAAGGGCGATAGGATGGTCGCGGTCGAGCGAGTGAAGACAACCACCGGTGACAAACCTCTGTTGATGATGTCCTTGCCTTGCCATCGTCATTTTGGTGGTAGTGGTGCTGTTAGGACATTTCCCGCCTTAGTGTTTTGGTGATGATGACAACTCACTTTGTGATCTAACCGTGTGCCAAGTTCTTCAGGTACTTTCTCTTCTGGTACAAGATGATTAGGCATTCCGTCCTGACGGAAAAGATTGAAGTTGGTGGTTCTGACGTGTTTATTTCTTTGGTCGTAGGAATCTCATACTATTAAGAGAGAATCTGCATCGGAAGGTATTGGGTGAATCAATGCATGTACACATTCATGTCCACCCAATGTTCCCTTCCGTTCGAGGAGAAAGAGGTCCTCACTTCCTCCTACACAGTGGTTTTAACCCCCCCCCCCAGCGGTTGTACCAATGGGCAGGGCGGTTGTACCGCCTGTTCGGTTCTACTAGCACAACCACCGCCCCAGGGGTGATACCCTGGGGTTGAAGCTCCCAGTTACAGGTCTAACGGTAGTACCGCTGCCCTCGGGCGGTGGTACCGCCACGGTTCTGGGAAAACCCAGGACTACTTCAGGGGCGGTTGTACCGGCCTGGTACCGCCCAACCATTGGTCCAGCTTATGTGGTGGGGCGGTTAGTGGGCGGTGGTGGCCCGGTTGTCTAGGTTATTCTCTATTAACCAGTACTACAGTGCCCGGAGCGGTTCTACCGCTCCGGACTTAGCCACCACCAGAACTCGGGCCAGGGTGTGTGCATCGGTGCAACTACCGCTCCTACAACCGCTATACGGGTGATTCCCTTCTGGTTTGGAGTGGTTGTTGAGTGGTGGTGGAGTGGTTGGTCCGGTTACTTGTGTCAACCGATACTACCGCCCAACCCACTGGTTGTACCGCCTTGTAGGGTTTCTGCAGGGTACCAGTGAATCCGGTTGTACCGGTCCATGGAGCGGTTGTACCGCTGCAGTATTAAAACTGTTGTAACGGTTGGATTTGGGGGCACTATATAAAGTGGGGGTTCTTTGATACGTCCATTTTGCATCATGTTTCCTTACTATTATTTATGACTTTTTTATGCATAATAATGCTTTTTGGAGTAATTCTAATGCCTTTTCTCTCATAATTTACAAGGTACACACAGAGGAGAATTCGCAATGGAAATCCGAACTGGAAAAGCTTGGTCACCTATTCTGCACAACTCCAAACAAGCTGAAACTTCACGGAGATTTTTTTATCAAATATATGATGAATATTGGAGCAAATAACTACCAGAGTGGGCCCACCAGGTGGTCACAACCCACTTGGGCGCGCCAGGGAGCCCAGGCGCGCCCTGGTGGGTTGTGCTCACCCAGGCCCACCTTCGGTGCCCATCTTCTGGTATATAGGTCATTTTGACCTAGAAAAAAAAATAAGGAGAGGACTTTTGGGACGGAGCGCCGCCATCTCGAGGCGGAACTTGGGAAGGAGCACTTTTACCCTCCGGCGGAGCGATTCCGCCAGGGAAACTTCCCTCCCGGAGGGGGAAATCATCGTCATCATCATCATCATCATCACCAACAACTCTCCCATCTTGGGGAGGGTAATCTCCATCAACATCTTCAACAACACCATCTCATCTCAAACCCTAGTTCATCTCTCGTGTTCAATCTTGTTACCGGAACTATAGATTGGTGCTTGTGGGTGACTAGTAGTGTTGATTACTATATGGTTTATTTGGTGGAAGATTATATGTTTAGATCCAATATGCTATTTAATAACCCTCTGATCTTGAACATGATTATCATTTTTGAGTAGTTACTTTTGTTCTTGAGGTCACAGGAGAAATCATGTTGCAAGTAATCATGTGAACTTGATATGTGTTCGATATTTTGATAGTATGTATGTTGTGATTCCCTTAGTGGTGTCATGTGAACGTCGACTACATGACACTTCACCATATTTGGGACTAAGGGAATGCATTGTGGAGTAGCAATTATATGATGGGTTGTGAGAGTGACAGAAGTTTAAACCCTAGTTTATGCGATATTCCGTAAAGGACCGATTGGATCCAAAAGTTTAATGCTATGGTTAGAATTTATTCTTAATACTTTTCTCGTAGTTGCGGATGCTTGCGGGAGGGTTAATCATAAGTAGGAGGTTTGTTCAAGTAAGAACAGCACCTAAGCACCGGTCCACCCACATATCAAATTATCAAAGTACTGAACACAAATCGAACCAACATGGTGAAAGTGACTAGATGAAAATCCCGTGTACCCTCAAGAACGCTTTCCTTATCATAAGAGACCGTTTTGGCCTGTCCTTTGCCTCAAAAGGATTGGGCTACCTTGCTGCACTTTTGTTTCTACTATCGTTACTTGCTCGTTACAAATTATCTTGCTACCAAACTACTCTGCTACTTACAATTTCAACACTTGCAGACATTACCTTGCTAAAAACCACTTGTCATTTCCTTCTGCTCCTCGTTGGGTTCGACACTCTTACTTATCTAAAAGAGCCACAATTGATCCCCTATACTTGTGGGTCATCATTCCACCTACCACTTTACCTCTTACCTCTCCCTCACCTTCATTAATGCCCTTTGAGCTTTCTTGTCCGATCTCTCTCCCTAGCCACTCAAACTCATTGATTTGCTAGGGATTGAAGGAGGAGACCTTGATATACACTTCCACCAAAGGATATTTGATTCCCCATACTTTCTTGTGTGTATTTTGTTACTCTTGGGTGTTTGGGCATCCTAGACGGAAGAGGTCACCTTGGAGCCACATTCCATTGTGGTGAAGCTCCGTGGTGGTGTTGGTAGCCTCCAATTCAGTTGTGAAGAGAGCCCCAACCTTGTATGCACAGGTCCGGTTGTGAAAGCATCAATATAGTTGACTAGAGGCGGGGGGGGGGGGTGAATAGGCAACTAACAATTTTTAGCTTTTCTTTACCAATTTAAACTTTGCATCAAAGTAGGTTGTCTAGAAATGCAACTAGGTGAGCAACCTATATGATGCAACAACAACAAGCACACAAGCAAGCAAAGGATACAACACAATATAAGCTTGCCCAAGTAAAGGTACGAGATAACCAAGAGTGGAGCCGGTGAAGACGAGGATGTGTTACCGAAGTTCCTTCCTTTTTAAGGGAAGTACGTCTCCGTTGGAGCGGTGTGGAGGCACAATGCTCCCAAGAAGCCACTAGGGCCACCGTATTCTCCTCACGCCCTCACACAATGCGAGATGTCGTGATTCCACTATCGGTGCCCTTGGAGGCGGTGACTGGACCTTTATAAACAAGGTTGGGGCAATCTCCACAACTTAATTGGAGGTTCCCAACAAACACCACGAAGCTTCACCACAATGAATATGGCTCCACGGTGACCTCAACCGTCTAGGGTGCTCAAACACCCAAGAGTAACAAGTTCCGCAAGGGATTAGTGGGGGGGATCAAATTTCTCTTGGTGGAAGTGTAGTTCGGAGCCTTCTCAACTAGTCCCTAGAGAATCAACAAGTTTGATTGGCTAGGGAGAGAGATCGGGCGAAAATGGAGCTTAGAGCAACAATGAAGCTTGGGGATGGAAGAGGTAGTCAACTCGGAGAAGAAGACTCCCCTTATATAGTGATAGAACAAATCCAACCGTTATCCACTAACTCAGCACGCCACGAGCGGTACTACTGCACCCAGCAAGCGGTACTACCGCACGGGACCACGGTACTACCGCAGGGCACTGCGGTACTACCGCTGGCGCGGCCGGAGCTAGACCAGCCTGTGGCAACGAAGCCGGGGGCGGTAGAACCGATGGTGCGGTACTACCGCTCCCCCTTGCGGTACTACCGCAAGGCAGGGTTGGTCTAGACTGGGAAGGCACGGACATATAAAAATACATCCGTGGCAATTTCCGCTGAGTTTCAATCTATGCAAAAATCCGACACGGTACTAGCGCAAGCCTGGAGCGGTACTACCGCATAGGGCACGGATGTAAAAAAATTGCATCCGCCCCTACTTCCGCTCATGGTGATGTGCCTGGCCAAAGCTCATGGTACTACCGCGACTGCGGGCGGTACTACCGCAAGGGTCTGCGGTACTACCGCTCCGAGGAGCAATACTACCGCATGCCCCAGTTCAGCAACACTAGGAGTCCTTCATTTTGCAGTGACACGGAGAAACGGAGGATGCCCCAAAGAGCCAAAGGACAGGTGGTGCGAAAAAGAAACAGACGTGTGCATGTTGATTCCACCGGACTCAAATCCACCGAAAAGAAACATAGAGAAACGCCGTCTTCAATAGTCTTTGAGGGGCAACAAATCGTCTTGTGCCTAGTCATGATATGTATGAAATGCTCAATGCACACGATTAGTCTGCAAAAGCATTGTCATCAATCACCAAAACAACTAAGGGATAAATATGCCCTTACAATCCCCCCTTTTTGGTGGAGTTATGACAATACGGGATTTGCACATAGGGATATAAAATAGAACATAGGCAAACCCCACATCTATAAAATATAGACGGGCTCCCCCTAGATGTGTGCTTTCTAGAGAAAAACTTTGGACTGCATGGCACACATACTAGGATCAACACTCCCCCTATATTTTATAGACACGGCATATCTAGCAACAATATAGCTAGCACTAAGCAAGGAGGCAAGATAATAACTATGAGCATAAAGTAAAGGGCACAAGATAGCATAGGCTCACGAGCTACTAAGTATGACAGACATTAAGGTACACTAGAGTGCATATGTCTTGCACCAAATGAAAGAGAACCTGGTCTCACAAGCACAAAACAAACCAAAGCAAACGAGGTCCACAAACCAAAGCAAACGAAAGCAAGGCGACAGAGCAAAACACACACGAAGCGCAAATCCTACACTCTCTTCCCCTTTGGCATCGAGACACCAAAAAGGCAGATAGGACACCTACGTCACAGGGGGTAGCCCAAGCTGAATAGATCACTCGTCACACTCCTCGTCGGACTCGACATCGGGGATGGGATCCTCCTCAGATTCAGTCCACTGGTAGCCCTGCTTCGTCATCCATTCTGCCTCTGGTGTGATGTGCTTCTCGAACCCACTGGATATCTCCTCGCCAAACGTCCTCAAGATCCTCTTGTCGCGGCGGCGACTCTCCTTGGAAGCAACATGTGTCCTATACTGGCCCTTGGCCTGCATGCAGAATAGAGCCTTCATCTTGTTCTTCAGCTTCTTAGCCCAAGAAAGCTTAGTAGAGGGAGGAGCATATCCAGCAGAGCTGTCCTCGTCCGCTTCCTCCTCCTCAATCTCATCCTTGTCCACGTCCATTTGAGCAGCCTCGGCCTCAGCATGGGTAGTGGTGTTAGCTCACTGAGGCTTGATGCGGAGCTTGATGGGGTCGTGACAGATCCCGTCAGGGGCAACAAACTTCTCATCGGGATAGAGCTTCTCCCAAGTCCTCGTGATCAAGAGAAATAGGTAAGGTCCATAGATGGGTACCTTACGGTTGAACACCGCAAACCGTAGCTCGCACCACATGATGTGTGAGACGTCAAGTGGTTGTGTCTGAGCGTGACACGCCTCCTCACAAATGAGCATCATATCCACGAGATAGGCATGCACCTTGTCCTTGTCACCAATGCATGGAAAGAGGGAGTTGCGGAAGATCCGGTGCATGATGTCAAGGAATGGGTTCAGCACCCACGCCTTCTTGCCACTGGGAAGAGTCTTCTCAACATAGAATTGCTGAAGCTTGTTCTTGCTGGCGGACTCGGGGTTGGCATGAGGGCGGACACCAACGGGCGTGCTGAGCCCCTCATTAGGCACCTGTAGCAAAGCCATGAAGTCCTTCCACTTAGCAGTCATCTGTTGTCCATTGGTCATCCAGGTCATGGACCGTTCCTCATCAGTATGGAAGTGGACCGAAGCAAAGAACTGGGCCACAATCTCAGGGTCAAAGTCCAGGTGGAAAGAGATCACGTCCTCAATGCCAAACTGCCCCACTAGGTCCAAAGCCTCACCAAAATAGTCACGGTGCTTATCCTGCCTCATGTGATTCATGTCAATCCAGTGCACGTCCACGTAGATTTCTGCTTGGCCTTGATCACATCCAGATAGATAAGATTCTGCTGCTTGGTCCAGAACAAATCATTCCCTCTGAAGTTAGCACGGGGATTCACATAGGGGTTGATCCTCCTTCGAGTGACGAACTCAGCAAGTGGTATCTCATCCATGCCCATTGAGGGCTCCTTGTTCTTGGTGGCGGTGGTCTTGGTTCTGCGTTGGGGGGCATTGGAGCCCTCTGGAGCTTCATCTTGGTTGCGCAGGCGCTTGGATCCCGTGTCACAGCTTGGATTCGAATAGCGGACATTGGAACCGGAGCCACCACCTATGTCATACAACACAAGAACACGCAAGAGAAGCAAGAAGGATCAATGCAAAGACCACAACAAACCAAGTGAAACAAGTAGAAATAGCATTGGGTAATTGCCACATGGAAGATTTGACATCAACGGTAGTACCGCACGTATGCGCGGAACTAAAATTTTACTGCTGCTCCAGCCACGGTAGTACCGCGCTGTGATGGCACGGTAGTACCGCGCCTGGAGTGGAAGTAAAATTTTACTTCCGCGCCTCGCGCGGTAGTACCGCTCCTGAGGAGCGGTAGTACCGCACGAGGTCGGATCCGAGACAACAGCGGATCTGAGCACGGCCGCGACAATGGAGCGGTACTGCGGTTGATCAAATCTACCAAGGAGAAACATACCAAATACCATCTCTACACATTACTACTCTCCTACATCCTACTCTTGCAAAGATTTGGCCTAAAATCTCAAGAACAACATGTATCTTCCAAAAACCTAGAAACGAAATAACAACCAAAGAGAGAGGGATTTGGGGAGAAACCTTGTTCCATGGCAAGAGGGCGTGGTGGGGAACAATCCCACCTGTCGGAATGCGAGGAGAGCGGCCGGAGACGGAGATCTGGCGAGGTCCTCCGGCGCCGTTCTTGGGCAGGAGAGAGAGAGAGAGAGACGACGTGGGGAAAAGGAGTTGAATGGGTATGGGGAAGTTAGAACTCCCCCTGCCCGCTCTTAACCCCCACGCGCTCACGACTACACGGTAGTACCGTGGGTCATCGCGGTAGTACCGCCCGGGCGGAAGTACCGCACCGTGGGCAGTAGTACCGCTCTTCGAGCGGCAGTAAAAAATTACTGCCGTGCTGGTTGCGGTAGTACCGTGCACAACTCCTGCGGTAGTCAATTGGTATCGCACCGCGAATAATTATCCTTGGGCCCATGACCAAAACTCGTCTTTGAAGCACAAGTACCATAAAAAATGGCTAATGTGAAAGAGTTGATCAATTTATGCATAATAGGGGGAGGGAGAGTTCATTGAGAGAACAACACTCCCCCTATGTCCATGCCTACACCTAAATAAGATAACAAGTTGAGTATGGTGGGGTGTGCAAGGGTTCAAGCAACATTGCTCGAATCAATGGTATTTAGCTCACGCCTTAACTCGCGAAATCTTGCTTCATCCAAGGGCTTCGTGAAAATATCTGCAAGGTTATCATGAGTGTTGACATAGTTGAGCTCAATCTCCCCTCGCCTAATATGATCCCATATGAAGTGATACCGAATCTCTATATGCTTTGTCTTGAAGTGTTGCACCGGGTTGAGAGAAATCTTGATGCACTTTCATTGTCACACCAAAGAGGCACTTTGTCACAAATGACACCGTAATCCTTTAAAGTTTGCCTCATCCATAGAAGTTGTGCACAACAACTACCGGCGTCCACATACTCTGCTTTGTGGATGAGAGAGACACACAACTTTGCTTCTTGCAGGACCAATGAAAGTGCGTTATATCGACTAGAGGGGGGGTGAATAGGCGATTTTTATGAATTCTTCAATGAGGAATTTGCCGGTGAGGAAATTCCTAAGTGAAGAACTACTTGCAGCGGAATAAGTACTCAGAAGTAAGCATAAGAGAATGCGGGCATGGTCATCATGATGAAATGAAGACAATCAAAGAGTCCAGAAAGCATAAACACAGGATAACACAAGATGAAGACAAACAGAGTGAAGAAATTGAACTGAGGAAATTGAGAAAGTCTTCAGTCAAAGTCTTCAAACACAGATATGAATGAACACTCAACACGATGTGAGGAAATGAAAGGGTTGAGGAAATAGAACCGATTAGGTTGGTGAAGAACAATGATTTGGTAGACCAGTTCAAGCTGCTGTCTTAGTTGTACGTCTGGTTGGAAGCGGCTGAGTATTTAAACTTCGAGGACACACAGTCCGGACACCCGATCGGCCCGAAACCGCAGCTCAGGACACCAGTCCTCACCGTATTCTCCTTGAACTAAGGTCACACAGACCTTGTCCAATCACTCATGATAAGTCTTGAGCGACTTCCAAACCTTCACAGACTTGCTCACTCGGCGATCCACAAGTCCTCTTGGATGCTCTAGACCATGACGCCTAACCGTCTGGAAGAAGCACAGTCTTCAAAGGTAACAAGCGTCGGATCCACGCAGGATCAATCTCTTCAATGATGCTCAATCACTTTTGGTTTTTAGGGGTTTGGTTTTGGGTTTTTCCTCACTCGATGATTTTCGCTCAAAGTCTTCGGAGGATGGGTTGATCTCAAATGACAAGTGTCAAGTTCTCTCGCAGCAGCCAACCAGCTAGTGGTTGTAGGGGGCGGCTATTTATAGCCTAGGGAGCAACCCGACATGATAAGACATAAATGCCCTTCAATGATATGACTGTTAGGTGGATAAGATATTTTGGGACAGCTGGCCGCAGCACAGCAACGGTCGGAAATTTGACTCTCAAATTCCTCAGGGCTATCATGTTCCTCACTGTGTAGGTAATCCGCACTGGTGAATTCCTAACTCCTCAGTCAGGACAAATTCCTCGACAACTGTAAGAACTTCGTCTACATCCTTTGAAGAAATTGGTGAACTGTATGAGATTTCCAAAGGCTTCACTCGAAGGGATTGGTAGGTGTAGGATTTTGAGTTGAGCATCACATGGAAATTTTTCCTTAGTATTTCCTCGACCCCCTTTAACAGAACAGTGTTTCCTATGACTCAAGAAAGATAAAATGAAACTACGAAAACAAAAGTCTTCACTCTTCATGTTCCTCGAACGAAAACCAAGTCTTCAAGGTCACACCAATTTCTTCACTTTCAAATCTTGAGAAAGTCTTCGAATATCAAAGTCTTCGATCGAAGAACTTCATTTTTAGAATTCGACTTTCTGTAGATATCAAACTCCTCATAGACTTATAGACCTGTGTACACTCATAAACACATTAGTCCCTTAACCTATAAGTCTTCAATACACCAAAATCACTAAGGGGCACTAGATGCACTTATAATCTCCCCCTTTTTGGTGATTGATGAGAATATAGGTTAAGTTTTCAACGGGGATAAACATATGAAGTGTAACTACTGATATTGAGGAATTTGATTGCAAGATATAGAAGAACTCCCCCTAAATATGTGCATAGTGAGGAATTTGCTTTTGAGGCAATGCACATTTGAAGAGTTGAATCATGGAGATCTCCCCCTATATCTTGTAATTCATACACGCATTTGACATATAATATGAAGAATTTGAAAATGCATGATGAAATATGGTGCTTGATGAAATAACGCATCAAGAGTATCAGAGCACAGTGCATCAAAAGTATCAGAGCACCATCGGGTTTAAGATTACAACTCGATCCAATAAAAGTTTCAGAAGAACGAGAGTTGTAACCCATATAATAGACCCGCTTGAAGACTAACTCATATTTCTCCCCCTTTGTCATCGAATGACCAAAAGGATCGAAACTGAGGACTAACGCCCCTGAAGAATTTTAAGTTGATGAAGGAGCGCCAGCATTGTTGGGGTCGGTTGTCGTAGTAGGGCCTGCCGCAGTGTCGTCCAAGTCTTCATTTTCATCAGTGTCTCGCGGTGAAGAATAGGAGCTGGCCATCAAGGAAGGAACTTTGACCTTCTTGTATTTCTTCGGTGGAGGTGCAGACCAGTCAAAATCTTCCTTGAGACCCATTGTCTTCAGTACTTCCGTGCTGTAGACATTAGAAAGAACAGCCCAGGTGCGGTTGAAAGTTTCATGGAGGTAGTATTGGTTTTTCTTCACTGCATTGTGTGTAGAGGTCATGTTGTGAAGAATTGAACCAAACTGACGCTTGACCCATTTATGATTGCGATCAACTTTTTGATGAAGACTGAAGAGTAACTCACGATCAGTCATCACCACAGAGTCTTTGTGGCTTGAGGACTTTGCTTGGCTGAGGTATTGGCGGCGAGTCATGTGTGGCGAGTCATCATTGGTGGAGTAGGATGCGACTTTCTTGGCCCGACCATCCAATGGATGAGTGCCTTCATCTATCACAGCAGTTGCCTTGCCCTTGTCATCGGTGAGGTAAATGTCCGTTTGAGGACTTCAATCGAGGGCAAGTAGCTGCGATGGTTCGTAGTATCAGCCTTGTAATTGAGTGAAGACCTTGTCTGATGAATCTCATAATCCAAGGTGCATAAGGCTTCAGCTCAAAAGGTGACATAGCAATGTTTGCCGAGTCCTCATGAAGAAATCATGGAAGTTGGACGGAACGCCATGAATGATATTGAAAAGCATATTCTTCATGATGCCAACAACTTCTTCATCATTTGAGTCGTGGCCTTTGATAGGACTCATTGTCTTCGTCGAATCGATAGACAGTCCGAGGCACATATAGTAATTCCTTGACGAGGAATTTGGTTCTTGGGGCCTGCCACGGCTTCAAAGGCTTCATCGGCACTTGCATATAGTGATTTGGCTCGGGTTCGTTGTAGATACAACGAGCACCATCAAGTGGAGGATCGAGTGGTAGGGCACGAAGCAATTCGATTCTTTGGTGCCTTGTAGTGAGTGTTTTCGGACATCGAGTCCAACACCCATGAGTTCACATCTTCAGCGTCTCTGGTGATGTGCAGCGTCGCATAGAATTGAAGAATGAGTTCTTCATTCCAATCACAGATATCAGTGCAGAAATTCAGAAGTCCTGCATCGTGAAGAACACTGAGGACTGGCTCGAAGCCTGGCAGAGATTCCATGTCCACATGAGGAATATGTGCATGATCGAAGACTTTGTGTTTGTTGAACAGCACTGAGGAATAGAAATTGGCTTGACTAGCAGTCCAGAAACGCCTCTTCCTTATGCGAGCAGAATCATATGGATTGTAATCAGTGAAGAATACGTGCTCGCCGAAGAAATCTTCAGCCTTGAACTTTTGTTTTGTTGAGAAGGGATTCTTTGGCTTTGGCAGTGGAGTGTCAGTGAGTTGCATCACGACCTCTGGAATCGCAATCTCAGGTTCTTGTTTGAGGATTTCTGGTTCCTCTACATGTCTTGATCGAGGATCGGCGGCCAGGTTCATCGGCGCTAGTGGCTGGAATTTCTTCATGTATAGATGAAGTGGGATGAGTTTCTTGAGCCCATTTGAACTGTTGGAGCGGGGGGTGAGGAATCTGTTGGATTGGGGTGAAGAGTGGAGAATTTGGATGCTGACTTTCCCAAAAGTCATCGTTCATCACTGGCATTGTGCTTCCAATGTCCACATCTTCTTCAATTTCCTCAACACCAGCCTCTTCAGCTGTGAACTGAGGCATAGGCGAGGAAATGATTGGGGTTGAAGGGATAGCTTCACTTCAATTTCTTCATCAATCTGCTCTGACGAAGCAGCAGAATGATTTTCTTCATCAGATCCGCTTGGGATCTCATAATCTTCACCAAAAGGAACAAGGTCCTTTGATGGCACGGAGGAAATTGGAACAGCATCAATGGGATTTTCAAATGAGCTGGTCATTGTCTTCATCTTCTTCGGGGCTGAAGAATTTGAAGCAGCAGATGCTTTCCTTTTCTTCACTGCAGCTCGTTTTGCAGCCTTGGTCTTCTTCACATCAGATGCAGATGGAAGGATTGGTGTTGGTGTAGGCGCAGGAGGAGCTGAGGAATCTGGTTGAATTTCCTCAGGCGCAACTGATGCAGTTGCCCTGACTTCTTCGCTTCTTCAGCGCACCACTAGTGGATGCCACAGCAATTTCTTCGGTAATTTGGAATGGAGTCATCAGCCCTGGAACTAGCATTGTCTTCAGCAGCCTGAACTTCATCAGTGGTGCTGGCATGTTCTTCAGTCGGCTGAGCTGAGGCTCCAGCCTGAGGAATTTCTTGTTGCGTTGGGGCTGCAACATTGGTGAACTTCTTCGTCGTTGATTTAATCTGACTTTGGCTCCTTGCCAATCAGCATAATAGGAGTCAAATTTGTCGCTGAGGGCTTTGATGTCAGCCTGCATCTTGATAAGTTCTTCAATTGTCATCTTGACAATGTTTTTCTTCAGCAGTTTCTTCTTTCTGTACTGCGGTTTCTTGATCTCTCTGGCCGTATCAAATTTCCATTTCTCCTCTTGGATGAAATGAGTCAGCATGTGACTTTGGCGGTGTCAACTTGAAGTCGAGCATAGGAGTGTTTGGGTCCTTGTGCCGTAGATCAATGTAGTCTAGGATCACTCTTGGATCCAACGGCGGTAACAGGTGTGCCTTTGGCTCTAGCAGCCCTTTCTTGGCGGTCTCGATGATTTCCATAAGTTCATCATCATCAGCCTCATCATCTTCAGGTGGCTCTTGGAAGGCGACCTGTTTCTTCTTGGGACTTGGCCGAGGACCTCGTCCTTGTGGCCTTAGTCTTCAGCAGAGTCGGGCCAGATGAAGAATTTGGTGCAGCTGAGGAACTTGCTAAAACACCAGAGGCAATGGAGATGCCTGTAGTCCTTTGGCACGTGGCCAGATGCACAGGTGCTGAGGACTTTGTCGGAACTGCTGAGGACTTGGGAGGAGCTGCTGAGGACTTTGTAGGAGCTGAGGATTTGGGAGGAGCTGGAGCAGCATGAGGAATTAGCCGTGAGGGCACAGCTGAGGAACTTGGCCGTGAGGGCACTGTTGGTGTAGCACTTGGCTTGTGTGCGGGCTTCTTTGCCATAGATTTTCTTGGCTTGACAGAGGCCTCAGTGGCAGCAGCAGTAGCAGAGTCCTCATTAAATTTCCTCACTGCCTCGTTGGCTTGTCTTGCCAATTTGGCTTGGCGCTTCGCCCATTCTTGGGAAAGTCCTCACCACGCTTGATGCTGGTGGGGTCAGCTTCTTGACCAGGTGCCAATGGAGCTCTTGGGCATGGAGGATCGAGAGCTAATTTCTTCATGTACTTTGGAGTAACATATACGTACTCCCTCCATTCCCTTGCCCATCTCCGTTCAATCCTTTGAATGCACACCTTGCGCTGATTTTTGTTCTCTTTGCCGAACGCGGCTTCATCAGGTGTGCAATAGTCAGTATAGATTTCCTCAGGAATCTCAAACACAGTCATGACCTCAGGCCTCTTTCCTCCTTTCTGTGGCTTCTTTCCTTCTGCCATATTCTTCAGCTGAGGAATTTGAACAATCGAATTCTCTGAAGAAGTATGCAACTTTTCTTCGAGGAACGCTGCAAATGAGTTAAGTTGATGAGAACTTAGTGATTCAAGAATGGACATGAGTACCGTGAACAGAGTATAGTTGCGAGGAATTTGGAGAGGTCATATGCGTTCTCGGAAGGTTTTTCAAAAGAACTAGTTTGAGGAATTTTACCAGATGAGCCTTGAAGAATTTCACTAAGCGATCTTTGTCTTAGGTTCGAGTTGTATAGATCGAGGATCCACACAATTGAGGAATCTTGAAGAAAATCATTGCTTAGAGAAAGCGAATCAAGAGCATGTTTTGTTTGAGGTGTTCATATGTGTTAAGATTTGAAGAATAAACACCTTTGAAGATTTTCAGGAAGGTTTGAGAATCAAAGCGAGTAATAAAAGTAACTTTTAATTACCCGAATCAAGAACACGAATTTAACCGAGAAGAACAGATGGGAAGTTCGTCAGGTTAGATCTTCCACGCCCTAACTCGGCGGAGGAAGACAGCTACGGCGACGGCGGAGTGAAGATTTCCGCGGTCAGCGACGAGGTCGAGGCAGTGAAGCTCTTCCTCACCGGCGACGATGGAGTAGCGGCGACGCTAGGGTTTGAGAAGCTCGAGCGAGAGAGAGCGGTCGAGCGGAGTAAAGGAAGTGAGGAAGGGGAGAGGGGGTATATATAGCCACGGTGAAAAACTGTTCGCCCGAAGATTTGGGATGAACGTGCCCCTGACCCTTCTCATTCGCTTGACATGTGTCACCCACGTACTGAGAAGTGGAGATTGTGTTAGATTGTGGGTGAATAGATAAATCTATCGTGGGATGCGGAACGGTTTGAGCGGCAAAAACGAAAGTTTGGATAAGATCCGTTTTAAAGTTCCGTCCGCAATTTCTTCAGCTGACAAGGACGCAGTGAAGATTTTGAACAAGTTTCAAATAGAACGCACATGAAGAATTTGTGAATGGATTGGGTTGAGTATAGCATAGAGGGGAAAGGGTCCGATCACATTCACTTAGCAGAAAAAGCGACTTGAAGAAATAGCCATAAGTGAATGCTATAGAGGACATAAACCCATATATATATATATATATATATATATATATATATATATATATATATATATATATATATATATATATATGTATATAGCCAATGAAGAAAAACGACGGAAACAGTGAAGATTTTACAAAGTTGAAGAATTTGAAAAACTGAAGAATTTCAAAAACTGAGGAAAAACTCAAATTGAAGATTTTCAACTTTGGTGGTGGCGTGACCCACCGTATAAGAATGATGATTTCAGACACCGCGTACAATTGTCGTAAGGTTCTGAGAATCAAATTCTGCATTAATTTCTTCACACTTAGAGTGTTATTCTTCATTGATTGAAGAAAAACGTTTCTTCATGTGTTGCACATCTAAGTCATCAATTTTGCATAAGTGTCAGGATGTGTGTCCTTTTCAAAGAACATTCTAAGATTCTAAGATATTTAGCTCACACATCAACTTGCTAAATCTCTTCTCATCCAAGGGCTTTGTGAATATATCGGCTAGTTGTTATTCAGTCTTCACATGCTTTACGATGGAGATGTCGCCCTTCAACATATGATCACGTGAAAATAATGACGAATCTGAATGTGCTTTGTCTTCGAAAGTGCTGAACTGGGTTGTGAGCAATCTTGATGGCACTCTCATTGTCACAGATGAGAGGCACATTCTTCACGTTGATGCCGTAGTCCTTGAGAGTTTGCTTCATCCACAGCAATTGAACACAACAAGAGCCAGCAGCAATGTATTCAGCTTCGCAGATGAAAGTGATCTGCAGTTCTGTTTCTTCGAGGACCAACAGACCAAAGATAAATGCGAGGAAATGACAAGTACCAGATGTTGACTTGCGGTCCACACGATCACCAGCATAGTCAGAGTCAGAATATCCAATGAGATCAAAAGTAGAACCCTTAGGGTACCATAATCCTAGTGTTGGTGTGTGAGCTAGATATCGAAGAATATGCTTCATAGCCTTATGGTGTGATTTCTTCGGTGTAGCTTGAAATCGGGCACACATGCAAACACTAAACATTATATCTGGCCTAGATGCACGTAAGTACAATAAAGAACCAATCATGGAGCGGTATACCTTGTGATCAAAGTCAATACCATTTTCATCAGTGCATAGATGGCCATTTGTGGGCATAGGAATTTTGACGCCTTTGCAATCTTGCATGCCGAATTTCTTCAGGATATCTTTGAGGTATTTCTCCTGAGATATGAATATGCCATTGTGTTGTTGACAAATTTGAAGACCTAAGAAGAATTTCAACTCTCACATCATAGACATTTGATATTCTTCACTCATCATATAGGCAAATTCATCACTATAACGTTGGTCAGTACAGCCAAAGATAATATCATCAACATATATTTGGCACACAAACAGTTTACCATCATATGATTTAGTAAAGAGAGTAGGGTCGAGTGAACCGGTGTGAAGCCATTCTTCACGAAGAATTCCTTCAATGTATCATACCACGCCCGTGGGGCCTGTTTGAGACCATAGAGGGCCTTGTTGAGTCTGAAGACTTTGTCAGGATTCTTTGGATCTTCAAAACCTGGGGGTTGAGCAACATATACTTCTTCCTCAAGCTTACCATTGAGGAATGCACTTTTCACATCCATTTGATATAAGATGATATTATGATGGTTAGCATAAGCAAGTAATATCTGAATAGCCTCAAGTCTAGCAACAGTGCAAAAGTTTCATCGAAATCAATTCCTTCAACCTGTGTAGCCTTGAGCTACAAGTCGTGCCTTATTCCTCACCACAAGGCCATTTTCATCTTGCTTGTTGCGGTAGATCCACTTTGTGCCAATGATATTATGCTTGCGAGGCTGGGCGTTTGACCGGTTCCTGCACATTGTTGAGCTCGAACTGATGTAATTCTTCTTGCATGGCCTGAATCCACTCGGGGCTCCGGAAATGCTTCATCTACCTTAGTGGGCTCTGTGATAGAGACAAAAGCATAGTGCCCACAAAAGTTAGATAAATGTGAAGCTTTTGAGCGTGTGAGAGGACACTGGCGCTTCAATGTCATCGATGATCTTGTCAACTTGCACTTCTTTTTGCAACGCGAGGATGAGCTGGTTGTCGTCGAGAATTTGATCAGCATTTTCTTGACACCATTGTCTTGACATTATCTTCAGTGCATCATTTCGGCGTTCTTGGCGTCTGAGGAATGAATTCTTCAGCAGATTCTTTAGTAGGAATGACATCCTCGGTTGCCTTGAACTTGATAGATTCCTCGGAGCTGGTTCATCTAACACGTAGGTAGGTGCTCTCTTTGCGAGCCATTAGTTTCATCGAACCGCACATCTGATATCAACAATCTTGTGAAGAGCGATGTTGAAGACTCGGTAGGTGTGCGAGTCCTTTCCGTAACCAAGCATAAAACCTTCATGTGCTTTCGTTGCAAATTTAGAATTGTGACGAGGATCTCTAATCTAGCATTTAGCACCGAAGACTTTGAAATAACTCACATTGGGTTTCTTGTCAGTGAGGAGTTCATAGGCAGTCTTCTTGAAGAATTTGTGAAGATATACTCTGTTGATGATGTGGCACGCGGTATCAATTGCATCAATCCAAAAAGCGACTAGGCGTTTTGTATTCATCAAGCATAGTGCTGAGCCATCTCAACAAGAGTTCTGTTCTTGCGCTCCACGACGCCATTTCTTTGAGGAGTATATGGAGCAGATAACTCATGAGTAATACCAAGTTCATCAAGATAGGCATCAAGACCGGAATTCTTGAACTCAGTTCCATTGTCACTCCTGATGTGTCTGATCTTCACACCAAAGTTAGTTGAAGCCCTCGAGGAAAATCGTTTGAAGACTTCCCGCACTTCATTTTTGGAAGTAACAATGTGTACCCATGTGTAACGGAGTAATCATCAACAATAACAAAGCCATATAAAGATGCATTATTAGTGATTCTGAGTAATGATTAGGACCAAAGAGGTACATGTGAAGCAAATAGAATGGACGAGTAGTGGTCATGATATTCTTCGCTGGATGCTTGGCCTTGGTCATTTTTCCAGCTTCACAGGCTCCACACAAGTGATCCTTGAGGAATTTGACATTCTCAATGCCAATGACACGCTTCTTCTTCGCAAGCATGTGCAAATTCCTCATGCCTGGGTGACCAAGTCGCCGATGCCATAGCCAGCCTTCTGAAGATTTTGCAAGTAGACACACGGCTGGTTGTTGTCCTGTAGATAAATCAACAATTACAAGTCTCCTCTCCTAAAGCCTTCGAAGACTTTGGAATTGTCAGCTTCCATGATCACAACACAACGATACTTGCCAAAGACAAAAACCATATCAAGATCACAAAGCATTGAGACTGACATGAGGTTGTATCCTAAGGACTCAACAAGCATGACTTTGTCCATGTGTATGTCCTTAGAGATCGCAACCTTACCAAGACCCAATACCTGACTTTTGCCTTTGTCGGCCAAAGATGATATGCTTCAGATGTGACGGTGATAAGGGAGTATCCATCAATAGATTCTTGTCACCAGTCATGTGATTTGTACATCCACTATCGAGGACCCACTCATTGGCTTTGGGTTGATCATCCTGCAGATGAATTAGTGCAACTTACGATCTCATATACTTCATCAGTAAAGAATATGATATCAATTTCATCAGATGAATTTCATCAGGCAGTATAACAGATAAGAAGTATGAGGATGTGTGAAATGAAAGTTCATTTCTTCATGATTAACTGCGTCCTTTCGAACAATTTTGTCGTGCCCCCGGCAAATTCTTCAGACGTTAAAGCACGTCTGGAGACCTGACCCTGCAGAAGAGATTAGTTCTTTTTCTTCACCACCCACATCTGAAGGGGTGGCAAAGAGTTCATCACTCTGCGAGCTCCATATGATAATGGTGGAAAAGAGGCCAATCCATTTCGTTTCACATAAGAGGGGTTAGGGTAAGCATATGAATAAGCAGAGAAATTCTTCGAGGACTTATGAACATATTGGTTTGAAGAATAATGCACATATTCACAGCCCTTAGCTCTACCCTGCGAAACAAAGTTGTTAGCACGATGATAATCATATGAGGACTTTGATCCTTTTGAGGAATTTGATCCACGTGAGGAATTTGGTCCGTATGAGGACTTGGGTCCATATGAAGAATTTGGTCCATATGAAGAGTTTGATCTGGGGTTCCTTTTCTTCACGGTGGTGTCATGAGGATATTCACTGAAGACTTTCAAGGCACTTCTTGGGAACCCAGATTTTCTTCATAGGGGAACCGTTCTGCGATTAGTGCCAACATATCTAGTAAATACTTCACCATTCTGATTTTTGAACAGTTTATAGTTGGAGTCAAATGACTCATCAAAAGAATGAGGAGATTCGCATGTAAAGCCGGATAAGTTAGATGGATCAAGCTGGAGGTCCCTTTGCAGCAACCCATGAGGTTTTGGGGTACTGCTCAGGCTTCCAATATGTTCCATCTGCATTGAGTTTCCTCTCAAAGGCAATACCCTCTTTCCTAGGATTCCTGTTGAGGATCTGCTTTTTAAGCACATCACAAAGAGTCTGATGCCCTTTGAGGCTTTTGTACATGCCTGTCATGTACAATTCCTTCAAACCCTGCATCGTCAATGATACTAGCAATGTCCTCAGATGAGGAATTAGTGATAGCAGAGGCAGGTGAAGAATTTGTAACAGTTGAAGCATTTGAACATTCAGGTGAAGAATTAGCAGATTCACGTTCAATGCACTTTAAGCATGGAGGAACAAATTCTTCCTGAGAAGCGCTGATTTGTTGAGCAAGTAATGAATCACGCTCCTTCTGAAGATCTTCATAACTCACTCTTAGCTTCTCAAGATCTTGCTTTCTTTGAAGAAATTCATAAGAAAGTTTCTCATGATCAGACAAGAGAGTGTTATGATGACCTTGAAGGCTGTCAAACCTAGACTGAAGTCTCTGAAGATTTTCAGTCAGGGCTTTAGTGTGATCCATTTCTTCACCTAACATATCATCACTTTTATCTAGCATGTTTTGAACCTTTTCAAAAGCCCTTTGTTGTTTTACAGCAATCTTAGCAAGTTTTGAGTAGCTGGGCTTTAGATCTTCATCAGATTCATTTTCACTAGATTCAGAGGAGGTATATTTGAGTACCTTGGCACCCTTTTCCATGAAGCAAAAGGTGGGAGCGTAGTCATCACTATCTTCATCAGCTTTGTTGGTGAGTTCATTTTCTTCAGAGTTGAAGATGGACTTGTCGACGAAAGCAAGATGCGAGAGCCAGACTCGCACACCGGACTCGGATTCTTCTGATGCCTCCTCTTCCTCATGTTCCTCAGATTCAGCTACAGAGTCCATTTCCTTGCCAATGAATGCCCGAGCCTTTTTGGAGCTGCTCTTCTTGTGAGAATAAGGCTTTGAGGATTTTGATGATGAAGATTTCGACGGTTTCTTCTTCTGCTTAGCGTCATCAGAACTGTAATCCTTGTATTTCTTCTTCTTTAATTCCTTTTCCCACTGAGGACAGTCTTGAATGTAGTGACCAGGTTTCTTGCATTTGTGGCAAAGTCTTCTCTTATAGTCACTGGATGAGGAATCACTGCTCCTTGAGGATTTTCCAAAGCGACCACGTCTTGAGAACTTATGGAATTTCTTCACGAGCGATTGCTAGCTCACAGCTCAATTCTTCAGGATCTCCAAGGCTACTACCCGAGTCTTCACAATCAGACTCAGACACAGCCTTGGCCTTCAGGGCACGTGATTTTCCATAGCTAGAACCATAGAGATCTCTCTTTTCAGCAAGCTGGAACTCATGAGTATTTAGCCTCTCGAGGATATCAACTGGATCAAGTGACTTGTAGTCAGCACGCTCTTGTATCATCAGTGCCAGAGTGTCAAATGAGGAATCGAGCGATCTCAACAATTTCTTCACCACCTCATGGTCGGTAATGTCAGTGGCACCAAGCGCTTGAAGCTCATTTGAGATGTCAGTGAGGCGATCGAAGGTTTGTTGAGCATTTTCGTTGTCGAGTCTTTTGAAGCGGTTGAAGAGATTGCGAAGAACATCAACTCGAGAGTCACGCTGAGTTGAGACTCCTTCATTTACTTTGGACAGCCTGTCCCAGATGAGCTTAGCAGTTTCCAAAGCACTCACTCTTCCATATTGTCCTTTGCTCAAATGGCCACATATGATATTCTTCGCCTGAGAATCGAGTTGCTTGAATCTCTTCATATCGGCAGCATTCAGAGAAGGTGTGACAGAGGGAACACCATTTTCCACAACATACCAGAGATCGTCGTCAATTGCCTCAAGATGCATTCGCATCTTGTTCCTCCAGTAGGGGTAGTCCGTCCCATCAAAGGTAGGACACCCAGCTGAGACCTTGATCATACCTGCGGTCGACATAACTAAAACTCGGTGGTTAAACCAAAATCACACGTAACAAGAGAGTACCTTGCTCGATACCAATTGAAAGTGCGTTATATCGACTAGAGTGGGGGTGAATAGGCAATTTTATGAATTCTTCAATGAGGAATTTGCGGTGAGGAAATTCCTAAGTGAAGAACTACTTGCAGCGGAATAAGTACTCGAAGTAAGCATAAGAGAATGCGGGCATGGTCATCGTGATGAAATGAAGACAATCAAAGAGTATGCAGAAAGCGTAAACACGAGGATAACACAAGATGAAGACAAAGCAGATCAAGAAATTGAACTGAGGAAATTGAAGAAGTCTTCAGTCAAAGTCTTCAAACACAGATATGAATGAACACTCAACACAGTAATGAGGAAATGAAAGGGTTGAGGAAATAGAACCAGTTAGGTTGGTGAAGAACAATGATTTGGTAGACCAGTTCCAACTGCGTCTCGGTTGTACGTCTGGTTGGAGCGGCTGAGTATTTAAACTCGAGGACACAGTCCGGACACCCAGCCGCTGAGCACGCAGCTCAGACACCCAGTCCTCACCGTATTCTCCTTGAACTAAGGTCACACAGACCTCTTCCAATCACTTTCGCGGTAAGTTTTGAGCGACTTCCAAACCTTCACAGACTTGGTCACTCGGCGATCCACAATTCCTCTTGGATGCTCTAGACCATGGCGCCTAACCGTCTGGAAGAAGCACAGTCTTCAAAGGTAACAAGCGTCGGATCCACGTAGGATCAATCTCTTCAGTTATGCTCAATCACTTTGGGTTTGTAGGGGTTTGGTTTTGGGTTTTTCCTCACTCGATGATTTTCGCTCAAAGTCTTCGGAGGATGGGTTGCTCTCAAATGACAAGTGTCAAGTTCTCTCGGAGCAGCCAGCCAGCTAGTGGTTGTAGAGGCGGCTATTTATAGCCTAGGGAGCAGCCCGACATGATAAGACATAAATGCCCTTCAATGATATGACCGTTAGGTGGATAAGATATTTTGGGACAGCTGGCCAAGACGCACAACAACGGTCGGAAATTTGACTCTCAAATTCCTCGGGGCTATCATGTTCCTCATTTGTGTAGGTAATCCGCCTTTGGCGAATTCCTAACTCCTCGGTCGGGACAAATTCCTCGTGACCGGAAGAACTTCGTCTCATCCTTTGAAGAAATTGACTGAACTGTATGAGATTTCCAAAGGCTTCACTCGAAGGGATTGGTAGGTGTAGGATTTTGAGTTGAGCATCACATGGAAATTTTTCCTTAGTATTTCCTCGACCCCCTTTAACGATGACGGTGTTTCCTATGACTCAAGAAAGAGAAAAACGAAACTACGAAAACAAAAGTCTTCACGCTTCATGTTCCTCAAATGAATACCAAGTCTTCAAGGTCACACCAATTTCTTCACTTTCAAAGTCTTTAGAAAGTCTTCAGAATATCAAAGTCTTGATCGAAGAACTTCATTTTTAGGGGTCGAATTTCTCTGTAAATATCAAACTCCTCATAGACTTATAGACCTGTGTACACTCATAAACACATTAGTCCCTTAACCTATAAGTCTTCAATACACCAAAATCACTAAGGGGCACTAGATGCACTTACAACCAACTCACCAAAGAGCAACCAAGAAATTGGCACCCTCCGGAAGTGAACTTCCTATCCACTTTGTCTCCCGCCCAATCAGAGTCTGAATAGCCTGCAAGCTTGAAGTTTGCTCCTCTTGGGTACCATAAGCCAAAGTTCGGGGTATGAGCCAAATATCGAAAGATTCACTTGACTGCCACAAAGGGGCTTTCCTTAGGTGCGGCCTGAAACCATGCACAAATTCCCACACTCAACATGATATCCGGTCTAGATGCACAAAGGTAAAGCAAGGAGCCAATCATGGAGCGATATACCTTTTGATCCACTGCTTTACCATTGGGATCTATGTCAAGTTGGCATTTGACGGGCACTGGGGTGGAAGCTGGCTTGACATCACTTAGCTTGAATCTCTTGAGCGTGTCTTGAGTGTATTTGGCTTGGTTGATGAAGGTCCCTTCTCTTCTTTGCTTGACTTCGAACCCGAGAAAGAACTTCAACTCTCCCATCATGGACATCTTGAACTTTGAGGTCATGAGAGCGGCAAATTCCTCATTGAAAGCTTTGTTAGGGGAACCAAAGATAATATGATCCACATATAGTTGGCACACAAACAAATCCCCTTTGACCTTCTTAGTAAAAAGAGTGGGGTCGATTTTCCCAATTTCAAACCCACGATCTTGCAACAACTCGGTAAGGTGGTCATACCACGCACGTGTGGCTTGTTTAAGGCCATAGAGTGCCTTATCGAGTTGGTACACATGATCGGGGAAATAGTGATCCTTGAACCCAGGGGGTTGTTTGACATACACCAACTCATTAATAGGACCATTAAGAAAAGAACTTTTCACATCCATTTGTTGCAACTTGAAATTATGATGAGAAGCATAAGCAATCGACAAACGAATAGATTCAAGGCAAGCAACGGGAGCAAAGGTTTCACCGTAGTCGATACCCTTGACTTGGCAGTAGCCTTGTGCTAGCAAACGAGCCTTGTTGCGGACTATAATTCCATGAGCATCTTGCTTATTCTTGAATATCCACTTGGTTCCAATGACATTATGGTTCCCCGTTGTCCTTGGCACCAATCTCCACACCTTGTTGTGCTCGAAGTTGTTGAGTTCTTCATGCATGGCATTAAGCCAATCCAGATCTTCGAGCGCCTCATAGACCTTTTGGGGTTCAACACAAGAGACAAACGCGTGATGTTCACAATAGTTTGCCAATTGTCTACGAGTGCTTACTCCCTTTCGTATGCTTCCAAGCACATTTGTCATGAGATGGCCCTTGGTAGAGAGCTTGGATGCAATCTTGGCGGCACAACGCTCCAATTCCTCCTTAGGAGTGAGTTGAGGAGCGGTTACTTGATCATCTTGAGCGTTGTCTTGAGCTAGTTCTTGATCTTGAGCTTGCTCTTGATCTTGAACTTGCTCGGAGGAGAGAACTTGACCTTGGGCTTCACTTGGTGGTTCAACGCCATCTTGAGGTTGATCTTGCCCTTGGTCTTGTTCATGAGATTGAGGGCCTTCACTTTGTTCTTCGGAAGCGTGTGGGCCTTGGGTTGGTGATGGTTCCACTTGAGTGGAACATTGTCCTTCTCCTTCGGCCACAAGGGGTTCCTCAATGTGTAGGTGATGTCTACTATGCAACCTTCTTCTTGTAGAAATTGTTGGGCCTCCAAGTGCAGAGGTTTGTAGGACAGTAGCAAATTTCCCTCATGTGGATGACCTAAGGTTTATCAATCTATGGGAGGCGTAGGATGAAGATGGCCACCGGAGAGGGATTCCCCCCTCCGGCAGGGTGCCGGAATGGGTCTAGATTGGTTTTCGGTGGCTACAGAGGCTTGTGGCAGCGGAACTCCCGATCTAGATTTCTTTCTGGAAGTTTGGGGTTATATAAGAGGTGTTGGAGTCGGGAACAAGTCAGGGGGGTCCCCGAGGCGGCCACGAGGCTGGGGGAGCGCCCAGGGGGGTAGGGCGCGCCCCCACCCTCGTGGTGGCCCCGGGGCTCTTCTGGCCCACTTCCGGTACTCCGTGGGCTTCTTCTGGTCCAAAAATGATCTCCGTCAAATTTCAGCTCAATTGGACTCCGTTTGGTTTTTCTTTTCTGCAAAACTCAAAAACAAGGGAAAAAATAGAAACTGGCACTGGGCTCTGGGTTAATAGGTTGGGACAATTGCATTTTTACCCCTAGTTGGTTCCTACCCACGGGTTTTGCCCTTACTTTTCGAGCTTGCTCAGTTTTGCCCTTACTTTTTCCATCGAGGTCGCTCGAATGCCCTTTGACCGTTTGACCAAAACTTTGAAAATTCATAACTAATTCATATGAACTCAGAAAATGCAAATAAGATATCAAAATGTTCAGATAAACATTAACTTTATGTGCATATCATTTGCATTTAGGACAAAAACATCGTTTAAACTACCTGAGGTAATTAATGTTATTAACATTATTAAAAATAAAAGGTATAAAATATATATTTTCATGAATAAAATTACATGCAAATGTTGGTGATGTTTTCTGAACATCCTAATATCTCATTTGCATTTTTCTGAGTTTGTATCAACTTGTTATGAAGTTTCCAAATAATGGTCAAAGTCATTACAACATTCATAACAAGATTATACGAACTCAGAAAAATGCAAATAAGATATCAGGATGTTCAAAAAACATCACCTACATTTGCATGTAATTTTTATTCATGAAAAAATAATGTTTATACATTTTTATTTTTAATAATGTTAATAACATTAATTACCTCAGGTAGTTTTAAGGGTGCTTTTGTCCTGAATACAAATGATATGCACATAAAGGTAATGTTTATCTGAACATTTTGATATCTTATTTGCATTTTTCTGAGTTCATATGAATTAGTTACGAATTTTGTCAAACGGTCAAAGGGCATTCGAGGGACCACGACGGAAAAAGTAAGGGCAAAACTGAGCAAGCTCGAAAAGTAAGGGCAAAACCCGTGGGTAGGAACCAACTAGGGGTAAAAATGCAATTGTCCCTAATAGGTTAGTCCCAAAAATCATATAAAATAGCATATAATTACATATAAAACATCCTAGATGGATAACATAATAGCATGGAACAATAAAAAATTATAGATACGTTGGAGACGTATCAAGCATCCCCAAGCTTAATTCCTGCTCGTCCTAGAGTAGATAAATGATAAAAACAGAATTTTTGATGTGGAATGCTACCTAACATATTTATAAATGTAATCTTCTTTATTGTGGCAATAATATTCAGATCCATAAGATTCAAGACAAAAGTTTAATATTGACATAAAAATAATAATACTTCAAGCATACTAACCAAGCAATTATGTCTTCTCAAAATAACATAGCCAAAGAAAGCTCATCCCTACAAAATCATATAGTTTGGCCATGCTTCATTTTCCTCACACAAAAATGCTCTCATCATGCACAACCCCGATGACAAGCCAAGCAATTGTTTCATACTTCAGTATTTCTGAAACTTTTTCAATTTTCACGCAATACATGAGCGTGAGCCATGGATGTAGCACTATGGGTGGAATAGAATAATGATGGGGGTTGTGTGGAGAAGACAAAAAAGGAGAAAGTCTCACATTGACGTGGCTAATCAACGGGCTAGGGAAATGCCGATCAATTGATGTCAATGCGAGGAGTAGGGATTGCCATGCAACGGATGCACTAGAGCTATAAATGTATGAAAGCTCAACAAAAGAAACTAAGTGGGTGTGCATCCAACTTGCTTGCTCATGAAGACCTAGGGCATTTTGAGGAAGCCCATCGTTGGAATATACAAGCCAAGTTCTATAATGAAAATTCCCACTACTATATGAAAGTGAAAAAATAAGAGACTCTCTATCATGAAGATCATGGTGCTACTTTGAAGCACAAGTGTGGTAAAAGGATAGTAGCATTGTCCCTTCTCTTTTTTTGCCTTTTTTTCATTTGGCCTTTCTCTTTTCTTTCTTTTTTATTTGGCCTTTCTTTCTTTTTTCTTTTTTAGAGGGGGACAATGCTCTATTAATGATGATCATCACACTTCTATTTATTTACAACTCAATGCTTACAACTCGATACTAGAACAAAATATGACTCTATATGAGTGCCTCCGGCGGTGTACCGGGATGGGCAATGAATCAAGAGTGACATGTATGAAAAATTATGCATGGTGGCCTTGCCACAAATACGATGTCAACTACATGATCTTGCAAGGCAATATGAAAATGATGAGGCATGTCATAAATAACAGAACGATGGAAAGTTGCATGGAAATATATCTCGGAATGGCTATGGAAATGCCATAATAGGTAGGTATGGTGGCTGTTTTGAGGAAGATATAAGGAGGCTTATGTGTGATAGAGCGTATCATATCACGGGGGTTGGATGCACCGGCGAAGTTTGCACCAACTCTCAAGGTGAGAAAGGGCAATGCGCAGTACCGAAGAGGCTAGCAATGATGGAAAGGTGAGAGTGCGTATAATCCATGGACTCAACATTAGTCATAAAGAACTCACATACTTGTTGCAAAAATCTACAAGTCATCAAAAACCAAGCACTACGTGCATGCTCCTAGGGGGATAGATTGGTACAAAAAACCATCGCTCGTCCCCGACCGCCACTCATAAGGATGACAATCAAAGAACACCACATGTTTCAAATTTGTTACACAACGGTTACCATACGTGCATGCTACGGGACGCAAACCTCAACACAAGTATTTCTCAATTTCACAACTACTCAACTAGCATGACTCTAATATCACTACCTTCATATCTCAAAACAATTATCAAGTATCAAACTTCTCATAGTATTCAATGCACTCTATATGGAAGTTTTTATTATAGCCATCTTGAATGCCCATCATATTAGGACTAATTTCATAACCAATGCAAATTACCATGCTGTACTAAAGACTCTCAAAATAATATAAGTGAAGCATGAGATATCAACAATTTATATAAAATAAAACCACCACCGTTCTCTAAAAGGATATAATTGAAGCACTGGAGCAAATGACAAACTACTCCGAAAGATATAAGTGAAGATCAATGAGTAGTCGAATAATTATGTAACTATGTGAAGACTCTCTAACATTTAAGAATTTCAGATCTTGGTATTTTATTCAAACAGCAAGCAAAACAAAGTAAAATAAAATGAAGCTCCAAGCAAAACACATATCATGTGGTGAATAAATATAGCTCCAAGTAAAGTTACCGATGAACGAAGACGAAAGAGGGGATGCCATCCGGGGCATCCCCAAGCTTAGGCTCTTGGTTGTCCTTGAATATTACCTTGGGGTGCCTTGGGCATCCCCAAGCTTAGGCACTTGCCACTCCTTATTCCATAGTTCATCGAATCTTTACCCAAAACTTGAAAACTTCACAACACAAAACTCAACAGAAAACTCGTAAGCTCCGTTAGTATAAGAAAATAAAACCACCACTTAGGTACTATAGTGAACTCATTATAAATTCATATTATTGTAATATCTACTGTATTCCAACTTCTCTATGGTTCATACCCTCCAATACTACTCATAGATTCATCAAAATAAGCAAACAACACAATGAAAACAGAATCTGTCAAAAACAGAACAGTCTGTAGTAATCTGTATCAAACGTATACTTATGGAACTCCAAAAATTCTGAAATAAATTGGTGGACCTGAGGAATTTTTCTATTAATCATCTGCAAAAATAATCAACCTAAAAGTACTCTCCAGTAAAAATTGGCAGCTAATCTCGTGAGCGCTGAAGTTTCTGTTT
This sequence comes from Aegilops bicornis, assembly GCA_021605145.1. Taxonomy (NCBI): domain Eukaryota; kingdom Viridiplantae; phylum Streptophyta; class Magnoliopsida; order Poales; family Poaceae; genus Aegilops; species Aegilops bicornis. The sequence goes on from CM038673.1 coordinate 802,008,763, forward strand.
TTTACAGCAAGATCATAAAGACTTCACCCAAGTCTTCCCAAAGGTTCTACTTGGCACAAACACTAATTAAAACATAAAACTACATCTAACCAGAGGCTAGATGAATTATTTATTACTAAACAGGAACAAAAATAAAATTGGGTTGCCTCCCAACAAGCGCTAACGTTTAACGCCCCTAGCCAGGCATGATGATTTCAATGATGCTCACATAAAAGATAAGAATTGAAACATAAGGAGAGCATCATGAAGAATATGACTAGCACATTTAAGTCTAACCCACTTCCTATGCATAGGGATTTTGTGAGCAAAGAACTTATGGGAACAATAATCAACTAGCATAGGAAGGCAAAACAAGCATAACTTCAAGGTTTTCAACACATAGAGAGGAAACTTGATATTAATGCAATTCCTACAAGCATATGTTCCTCCCTCATAATAATTTTCAGTAGCATCATGAATGAATTCAACAATATAACCATCACATAAAAGCATTCTTTTCATGATCTAGAAGCAATTTTAATTTTACTACTCTCCATATAAGCAAAATTCTTCTCATTCGGGATAGTGGGAATATCATAAGAAACTCGAATACTATAAATTGTTTCCATATTAAAAGAGTAATATTCAGAAAAAGGGTAATCATAATCATGAAAAGTTTTGTAAATATAATCATCACTACTTGTTATAACATAAGTATCATCACAATAATCATCATAAGTAGCAACTTTGTTCTCATCATAATCAATTGAAACCTCTTCCAAGATAGTGGAATCATTACTAAATAAAGTCATGACCTCTCCAAATCCACTTCCATAATTATCACAATAAGATTCAACATCCTCCAAAATAGTGATCATTACTTCCCAAAGTTGACACTCTTCCAAACCCACTTTCATCAATATAATCATCATAAGTAGGAGGCATGCTATCATCTTAACAAATTTGCGTATCAAAACTTGAGAGGCTAAAAATATCATCTTCATTAGACATAGCATCCCCAAGCTTGGGACAAATATTAATTGCAGCAAATATATTCTCAAACATGTCATTCTCATCAAACATAGCATCCTCAAGCTTGGGCCTTTTCATATCATAAGCATAATCACTCTCATCATTAATAGTATGGATAGCACCAATAGTATAGCAATTATCATCATCACAATGAGTAGTAGGAGCAACATCATTTGGGAGGGATACCTTTTCACCTTTGCTTCTCCGTCTTTTCTTTTTCTTCTTCACATCACGTGTGGGTTTAATCCTCTTTTTGGAGCTCCTTATTAATAAGATTGGTTGAATAGAAAGCTCCTCCTCGTTGCCTGATTCATCATAAGAAATAATAGGAGGATATTGGGAAGTCTCTTCCCTTTCATTAGTATTCCCTTCATCTTCTATTTGTTTTCTTGTCTTTATGTAATTGGCAATATAAGGATTTTCAATGCAATTCACCGCACAATACATAAAAATTTCTTCTAGATCAAAATCAAGAAATCTATCAAGATTAAATTTTGGAATACCCTCAGTTATACGTTTCATTTCTTCATACCCCAAAAGAAGACTAAGCTCTTTATGATGCTCAAGGGTAATCAAGTTATCACAATTTTTGGACACGTTTTGATCATGAAATAAATAGCATTGGAGCTTTAAATGACCATGTTCATTGAAAAGTTCACAAGGATGGTGATAAATATTGAATCTTTCAGCAAAATCATCTAGCCTTTCTTGTAACCATTTAGTTTCCAAATAGTTATGCCTCTTGCAAAATCTATCTTTCCTATTTGGTGTGTCCTTGCAAGCTCTATGTATTCCACAAAAGTTGACATGCTTATAAGAGACATTTTCATCATGACTAGTGCAATCATCATTAGTACTATGGATATTCAAAGAGTTCATACTAACACCATTGAAATCATGCTCATCATCCAAATATTTAGTGCCAAACATTCTAATGCATTCTTCTTCTAACACTTTGGTACAATTATCGGAATCCTTATTTTCATGAAAGACATTAAAAAGATGAAGCATATGAGGCACCCTCAATTCCATTTTTTGTAGTTTTCTTTTTATAGACTAAACTAGTGATAAAACAAGAAACTAAAAGATTCGATTGCAAGATCTAAAGATATACCTTCAAACACTGACCTCCCCGGCAACGGCGCCAGAAACTGCTTGATGTCTACTACACAACCTTCTTCTTGTAGACATTGTTGGGCCTCCAAGTGCAGAGGTTTGTAGGACAGTAGCAAATTTCCCTCAAGTGGATGACCTAAGGTTTATCAATCCGTGGGAGGCGTAGGATCAAGATGGCCACCGGAGAGGGATTCCCCCCTCCGGCAGGGTGCCGGAACGGGTCTAGATTGGTTTTCGGTGGCTACACAGGCTTGCAGCGGCGGGACTCCCGATCTAGGTTTCTTTCTAGAAGTTTGGGGTTATATAAGAGGTGTTGGAGTCGGGAACAAGTCAGGGGGGGTCCCCTAGGCGGCCACGAGGTAGGAAGGCGCGCCCAGGGGGGTAGGGCGCGCCCCCGCCCTCGTGGTGGCCTCGGGGCTCTTCTGGCCCACTTCCGGTACTCCGTGGGCTTCTTCTTGTCCAAAAATGATCCGTCAAATTTCAGCTCAATTGGACTCCGTTTGGTTTTTCTTTTCTGCAAAACTCAAAAACAAGAAAAAAAAACAGAAACTGGCACTGGGCTCTGGGTTAATAGGTTAGTCCCAAAAATCATATAAAATTGCATATAATTGCATATAAAACTTCCTAGATGGATAACATAATAGCATGGAACAATAAAAAATTATAGATACGTTGGAGACGTATCAGTAGGATAAAACCAACACCCATTCTTCTTATGGCTTGGGGAGGAATTTCATCACCTACATCACAAGTGCCACTTTGCTCCACTTGGGAGCCGTTATTCTCATCAAACTCCACGTTACACATCTCCTGAATAAGTCATGTGGACTTATTGAGGACACGGTAAGCATGAGAGTTTGCAGCGTAACCAACACATATGCCCTCTTGAGCTCCAGCCTCAAATTTAGACAACCGAACACCTTTCTTGAGAATGTAACACTTGCACCCGAACACCCGAAAGTACTTGAGGTTGGGCTTGTTACCGGTGAGTATCTCATATGGAGTCTTGTTCAAGCCTTTGCGAAGATAGAGCCGATTGGATGCATGACACACGGTGTTGATGGCTTCGGCCCAAAAGTTGTATGGAGACTTGAACTCCGCCATCATGGTCCTTGCCGCATCCATCAACGCCCGGTTCTTCCTCTCCACTACACAATTTTGTTGAGGGGTGTATGGTGCGGAATATTGATACTTGATCCCCTCATCACTAAGAAACTCATCCAAGGTGTAGTTCTTGAACTCGGTGCCGTTGTCACTTCTTATTGTCAAGATCTTTGCATTGTGTTGGCGTTGTGCTTCATTTGCAAAGTCAATGAAGGTTTGTTGAGTCTCACTGTTCCTCTTGAAGAAGTATAACCAAGTGTATCTTGAGTAATCATTCACAATCACCAAGCAATACTTCCTACCCCCCCCCCCCAGACTATCAAAGGATGGAGGCCCAAAGAGATCCAAGTGAAGGAGCTCCAAAGGCTTCTTTGAGTAGATGATAGTCATGGGAGGGTGAGCCTTCTCATGTAGCTTTCCTTCGATGCAAGCGCCGCAAGCACGATCTTTGGAAAAATTAACATTTGTTAGTCCACGAACATGGTCCCCCTTGAGAAGACTTTGCAAAGATCTCATACTGACATGGGCTAAACGGCGATGCCAAAGCCACCCCACGTAAACTTTAGCCATTAGGCATGTCGCAGTCTTAGTGGGTCGCTCCGAAAAGTTAATCACATAGAGACCATTCTCGACATGCCCAACAAAGGCTACTTTAAGAGTCTTGCTCCACAAGAGGGCCACGATATCAATATCAAAGAAAGTGGCAAAGCCCATGATTGCAAGTTGACGAACGGAAAGTAAATTATATGCAAGGGACTCAACAAGCATGACCTTCTCGATCGTGAGATCATGAGAAATGACAACCTTGCCAAGTCCCAATACCTTAGAGGATGAGGCGTCACCCCACTCGACATTGGTGGGCTGATACGTCTCCAACGTATCTATAATTTTTGATTATTCCATGCTATTATATTACCCCTATTGGATGTTTATGGGCTTTATTTTACACATTTATATCATTTTTGGTACTAACCTACTAACCGGAGGCCTAGCCCATATTGCTGTTTTTTTTCCTATTTCAGTATTTCAAAGAAAAGGAATATCAAACGGAGTCCAAACGGAATGAAACCTTCGGGAGCGTGATTTTTGGAACAAACGTGATCCAGAGGACTTGGAGTGCAAGTCAAGAAGCTTCGAGGAAGCCACGAGATAGGGGCGCCCCCTATAGGGCGCACCCACATCTTGTGGGCCCCTCGGCTGACCACCGATGTACTTCTTCCTCCTATATATACCTCGTGCCCGAAAACATCCGGGGCACCACGAAACACAATTTCCACCGCCGTAACCTTCAGATCCATGAGATCCCATCTTGGAGCCTTCACGGCACTTTCTGCGGGAGGGAATCAACCACGGAGGGCTTCTACATCAACACCATAGCCCCTCCGATGAGTCGTGGGTAGTTTACCCACAGACCTCTGGGTCCATAGTTATTAGCTAGATGGCTTCTTCTCTCTTTTTGGATCTCAATACAATGTTCTCCCCCTCTCTTGTGGAGATCAATTCGATGTAAACTCTTTTTGCGGTGTGTTTGTCGAGATCTGATGAAATGTGGGTTTATGATCAAGTTTATCTATGAATAATATTTGAATCTTCTCTGAATTCTTTTATGTATGATTGAGTTATCTTTGCAAGTCTCTTCGAATTATCAGTTTGGTTTGGCCTACTAGATTGATCTTTCTTGCCATGGGAGAAATGCTTAGCTTTGGGTTCAATCTTGCGGTGTCCTTACCCAGTGACAGAAAGGGTTGCAAGGCACATATTGTATTCTTGCCATCGAGGATAACAAGATGGGGTTTATATCATATTGCATGAGTTTATCCCTCTACATCATGTCATCTTGCTTAATGCGTTACTCTGTTCTTATGAACTTAATACTCTAGATGCATCTTTGGATAGCGATCGATGTGTGGAGTAATAGTAGTAGATGCAGGCAGGAGTCGGTCTACTTGTTATGTACGTGATGCCTATATACATGATCATGCCTAGATAATCTCATAACTATAAACTTTTCTATCAATTGCTCGACAGTAATTTGTTCACCTTGTAATACTTATGCTATCTTGAGAGAAGCCACTAGTGAAACCTATGGCCCCCGGGTCTATCTCTTATCATACTTGCTTTCAATCTACTTTTATTTGCATCTTTACTTTTTGCATCTATATTATAAAATACCAAAAATATATTTACCTTATCATACTATCTTTATTAGATCTCACTTTACTTGAAGTGGCCGTGAAGGATTAGCGACCCCTTTATTGCGTTGGTTGCGAGTTCTCGCTTGTTTGTGTAGGTGCGTGGGACTTTTGAGGAGCCTCCTCTTTGGATTGATACCTTGGTTCTCAAAAACTGAGGGAAATACTTACGCTACACTTGCTGCATCACCCTCTCCTCTTCGAGGAAAACCAACGCAAGCTCAAGATGTAGCAAGAAGGATTTTTGGCGCCGTTGCCGAGGAGGTCTTCGCTCAAGTCAAGACATACCAAGTACCCATCTCCCTCGCATTTACATTATTTTCCATTTGCCTCTCGTTTTCCTCTCCCCCACTTCACCCTTGCCGTTTTATTCGCCCTCTCTTTCCCAATCTCCTCCTCTCTTTTTCGCTCGCTCTTTGATGCTATGTCTGAAATTGGGGAGATTATCATTGATATGGACAATATTGATAACACAGAAAATCCCGAGGCTCCGGCCGATGAACCCCCTATCTTGCATACTAAAAAGTTTTGAATCGGTAGTGGTAACATCATTGGCAAAGGTGTTATTCAAGATTTCTTTACTTGTGCCGGTGCTTTACCTTCCATGGGTTGTTCTATTCTTCATAGAACTAGTAGTCTTGCGGATGCTATCGCTATGCTTGTAGTTGAACTTGAAAGACAATTTATGCATATGCATCCTTGCATACAAATAATTTTCCTAGAATTCTCTAATATTGAGCATTCTTCTGTTAAGTGCATTGTTACTATCTTTTTGGCTCATGAGTTTAGATTTATCATAAGAGAGGCCAAAGAAATCTTTGCGCACTATAGGGTGGACGCCGGTCGTCCTCCCATAGAAGCGATCCTATATGATCAAGAGGAAATTAGACGTTTTCAATCTTCGGATTATGTCGCTTTTAATGAAAACCTTAGAAAAAAGGTTCCTACTAATGTCTTGGTTGATTGCATTAACGAGCTTAATAATGATTTTGCCCTTTGAAACAATGAGCTAGGATACTCTCTTGAGTATAGGCTTACAATATTTTGCCAAAAGAATGCTTTTAGTGATGAAATAGTTGTGCACTATGAAGGGCCAAAGGAGGAACCCGTTCCTCCTGTGATTGATCTTGAGGATATTTGTCCCACTAAATTTAGCCCTTTTGATTACCTTTGCTTGCCTCAAAGGAAACTTGCTGCCGAAATAGAGAATATGAAATGAGCTTTCAAGATCTATCTGATTATTACGGCACCACTTAGATCTACCCTTGCTTTTATGCCTAGCTAGGGGTGTTAAACGATAGCGCTAGTTGGGAGGCAACCCAATTTTCTTTATGTTTTTTGTTTTTGCTTCTGTTTAGGAATAAATATTCCATCTACCCTCTGTTTAGATGTGGTTTTATCTTTTAATTAGTGTTTGTGCCAAGTTAAACCTATAGGATCTTCTTGGATGATAGTTATTTGATCTTGCTGTAATTCCAGAAACTTTCGGCTCACGAAAATAATTGTTAAAAATCACCAGAACGTGATAAAATAGTGATTCCAATTGCTGCTGATCAATAATCAAATTTCCTAGGACGTCCTATTTTGGTTGAAGTTTTTGAGTTCCAGAAGTTTGCATTAGTTACAGATTACTACAGACTGTTCTGTTTTTGACACATTCTGTTTTTCGTGTGTTGTTTGCTTATTTTGATGAATCCATGGCTAATAAAATAGCTTATGATCCATAGAGAAGTTGGAATACAGTAGGTTTAACACCAAATTAAATAAATAATGAGTTCATTGCAGTATTTTATGTAGTGGTTTTGTTTTCTTTCACTAATGGAGCTTATAAGATTTTCGGTTGAGTTTTGTGTTGTGAAGTTTTCAAGTTTTGGGTAAAGCTTTTATGGACTATGGAATAAAGGGTGGCAAGAGCCTAAGCTTGGGGATGCTTATGGCACCCCAAGATATTCAAGAATAGCCAAAATCCTAAGCTTGGGGATGCCCCGGGAAGGCATCCCCTCTTTCGTCTTCGTTCATTGGTAACTTTACTTGGAGCTAAATTTTTATTCACCACATGATAAGTGTTTTGCTTGGAGCGTCGTGTATTATATTAGTCTTTGCTTTTTAGTTTACCACAATCATCCTTGCTGTACACACCTTTTGGTAGAAGCCTATTTGATTAGAATTTGCTAGAATACTCTATGAGCTTCACTTATATCTTTTGAGCTTGATAGTTTTTGCTCTAGTGCTTCACTTATATCTTTTAGAGCACGGTGGTGTCTTAATTTTGAAGAAATTGCTAGTCTCTCATGCTTCACTTATATTATTTTGAGAGTCTTTTAGAAAAGCATGGTATTTTCTATGGTCATAAAATTGGTCCTAGAATGGTAGGCATCCAAGTTGGGTATAATAAAAACTATCATAGGAAGTGAATTGGATGCTATGATCAACTTGATACTTGATAATTGTTTTGAGATATGGAGGTAGTGATATTAAAGTCATGCTAGTTGGGTGATTATGAATTTAAAGAATGCTTGTGTTGAAGTTAGCAAATCCCGTAGCATGCACGTATGGTTGAAGTTGTGTAACAAATTTGAAACATGAAGTGCACCTGGCTTGTGCATCCTTATGAGCGGCGGTCGGGGACGAGCGATGGTCTTTTCCTACCAATCTATCCCCCTAGGAGCATGCGCGTAGTACTTGATTTTTGATGACTTCTAAATTTTTGCAATAAGTATATGAGTTCTTTTGATTAATGTTGAGTCCTCGGATTATACGCACTTTTACCTTTCCGCCTTTGTTAGCCTCTTCGGTACCGTGCATTGCCCTTCCTCACCTTGAGAGTTGGTGCAAACTTTGCCGGTGCATCCAAACCCCGTGATACGATACGCTCTATCACACATAAACCTCCTTATATCTTCCTCAAAACAACCACCATACCTACCTATTATGGCATTTCCATAGCCATTCCGAGATATATTGCCATGCAACTTTCAACCGTTCCATTCATCATCATCATGACATACTTTACTTTTGTCATATTGCCATTGCATGATCATGTAGTTGACATCGTATTTGTGGCAAAGCCAACATGCATTATTTTTCATACATGTCACTCTTGATTCATTGCACCATCCGCACATCACCGGAGGCATTCATATAGAGTCATATCTTGTTCTAGTTTCGAGTTGTAATCCTTATGTTGTAATCAATAGAAGTGTGATGATCATCATTATTAGAGCATTGCCCAATAAGAAAAAAGAGAAAGGCCAAAAAGAAAAAAAAATAAAGGCCCAAAAAAATAAAAAGGGCAATGCTATTATCTCTTTTTCCACACTTGTGATTCAAAGTAGCACCTTGTTCTCATTGTAGTGAGTCTCATATATTGTGCTTCAAAGTAGCACCATGTTTTTCATATAGTGAGTCTCATAAGTTGTCTTTTTCATACTAGTGTGAATTTTTCATTATAGAACTTGGCTTGTATATTCCTCTGACGGGCTTCCTCAAATGCCCTAGGTCTTCGTGGAGCAAGCAAGTTGGATGCACACCCACTAGTTTTCTTTTGTTGAGCATTCATTTATAGCTCTAGTGCATCCGTTGCATGGCAATCCCTACTCCTCATGTTGACATCAATTGATGGGCATTTCCATAGCCCGTTGATTATCCTCGTCAATGTGAGACTTTCTCTCTTTTTTGTCTTCTCCACACAATCCCCATCATCATATTCTATTTCACCCATAGTGCTATATCCATGGCTCACGCTCATGTATTGCGTGAAAGTTGAAAAAGTTTGAGATTATTTAAGTATGAAACAATTGCTTGGCTTTTCATCGGGGGTATAGAAGTTGGGAACATCTTTATGTGACGAAAATGAAGCATAGCCTAACTATATGATTATGTAGAGATGAACTTTCTTTTGCCATGCTATTTTGAGAAGACATGATTACTTTGATTAGTATGCTTGAAGTATTACTATTTCTTTTATCAATATGAACTTTATTTTGTATTCATTTGGATCTGAACATTCATGCCACAATAGAGAAAATTACATTATGAATTATGCTAGGTAGCATTCCACATCAAAAATTCTCTTTTTTTCATTTACCTACTCAAGGACGAGCAGGAATTAAGCTTAGGGATGCTTGATACGTCTCCAACGTATCTATAGTTTTTGATTGTTCCATGCTATTATATTACTCCTTTCGGATGTTTATGGGCTTTATTTCACACATTTATATCATTTTTGGGACTAACCTACTAACCGGAGGCCCAGCCCATATTGCTGTTTTTTTTTGCCTATTTCAGTATTTCGAAGAAAAGGAATATCAAACGGACTCCAAACGGAATGAAACCTTCGGGAGCGTGATTTTTGGAACAAACGTGATCCAAAGGACTTGGAGTGCGAGTCAATAAGCTTCTGAGGACGCCACGAGATAGGAGGGCGCCCCCCCCCCCTATAGGGCGCGCCCCCTGTCTCGTGGGCCCCTCGGGCGGCCACCGACGTGTTGGGGAACGTTGCAGAAAATTAAAATTTTTCCTTCGGTTTCACCAAGATCCATCTATGAGTTCATCTAAGCAACGAGTCATGGGAGAGAGATTGCATCTACATACCACTTGTAGATCGCGTCTTGAAGCGTTCAAGGAGCAGGGGATGATGGGGTCGTACTGCCGTGATTCAAATCACCGATGACCAAGTGCCGAGCGGAAAGCACCTCCGCATTCAACACACACGTGCGGAGCAGACGGCGTCTCCTCCTTCTTGATCCAGCAAGGGGAAGGAGAGGTTGAGGAAGAAGGCTCCAGCAGCCTGACGGGCGTGATGATGGTGGAGAAGCGATACTCGGCGAGGCTTCGCCAAGCACTCAGCGGAGGAGGAGAGGTGTTGGGGAGGGAGGGCTGCGCCTTTGGATGTGTGTTGCAGCCTCCCTCACCCCTCTATTTATAGGGGAAGGGCAGGGCGGCCCCTCTAGATGAGATCTAGAGGCGGCGGCCGAGGAGGGCTTGCCCCCCCAAGCAAGGCGCCCCACTAGGGTTCCCCCAACCCCTAGGCGCATGGGCCCAAGGGGCGCCCAGCCCTCAGGGGCTGGTTCCCTGCCTAGGCCCATGAGGCCCTCCGAGGAGGGTGGCCCCTCCGGTGGACCCGGAACCTCTCCGGTGGCCCCAGACAATACCGATATGCCCACGAAACTTTCCGGTGTCCGTATGACAACTTCCCATATATAAATCTTTACCTCCGGACCATTCCGGAACTCCTCGTGACGTCCGGGATCTCATCCGGGACTCCGAACAACATTTGGTAATCACATACAAGTCTTCCTAATAACCCTAGCGTCACCGAACCTTAAGTGTGTAGACCCTACGGGTTCGTGAGACATCTGAACATGACCGAGACGACTCTCCGTCAATAACCAACAGCGGGATCTGGATACCCATGTTGGCTCCCACATACTCCTCGATGATCTCATCGGATGAACCACGATGTCGAGGATTCAAGCAACACAGATACTATTCCTTTTGTCGACGGTATGTTACTTGCCCGAGATTCGATCGTCGGTATCCCAATACCTCGTTCAATCTCGTTACCCAAGTCACTTTACTCGCATCAGTAATGCATGATCCCGTGACCGCACACTTGGTCACTTTGAGCTCATTATGATGATGCACTACCGAGTGGGCCCGATGATACCTCTCCGTAACACGGAGTGACAAATCCAGTCTCGATCCGTGTCAACCCAATGAGACACTTTCGGAGATACCTGTAATGCACCTTTATAGTCACCCGATTACGTTGTGATGTTTGGTACACCCAAAGCACTCCCTACGGTATCCGGGAGTTACATGATCTCATGGTCTAAGGAAAAGATACTTGACATTGGAAAAGCTCTAGCAAGACGAACTACACGATCTTGTGCTATGCTTAGGATTGGGTCTTGTCCATCACATCATTCTCCTAATGATGTGGTCCCGTTATCAACGACATCCAATGTCCATAGTCAGGAAACCATGACTATCTGTTGATCAACGAGCTAGTCAACTAGAGGCTTACTAGGGACATGTTTGTGGTCTAAGTATTCACACGTGTATTACGATTTCCGGATAATACAATTATAGCATGAATAAAAGACAATTATCACGAACAAGGAAATATAATAATAATCCTTTTATTATTGCCTCTAGGGCATATTTCCAACAGGCTCCCACTTGCACTAGAGTCAATAATCTAGTTACATTGTGATGAATTGAACACCCATAGAGTTACGGTGTTGATCATGTTTTGCTCAAGCGGAAGAGGTTTAGTCAACGGATCTGCGACATTCAGATCCGTATGCACTTTGCAAATTTCTATGTCTCCATCTTGAACATTTTCACGGATGGAGTTGAAGCGGCAACTTGATGTGCACTGGTCTTCTTGTGAAACCTGGGCTCCTTGGCAAGGGCAATAGCTCCGGTGTTGTCACGTAAGAGTTTGATCGGCCCCGACGCATTGGATATGACTCCTAGGTCGGTGATGAACTCCTTCACCCAAATTGCTTCATGCGCTGCCTCCGAGGCTGCCATGTACTCCGCTTCACATGTAGATCCCGCCATGACGCCTTCGCTTGCAGCTGCACCAGCTACTTGCCCCACCATTCAACATATACACGTATCCGGTTTGTGACTTAGAGTCATCCAGATCTGTGTTGAAGCTAAGCGTCGACGTAACCCTTCTGACGAGCTCTTCGTCACCTCCATAAGCGAGAAACATGTCCTTTGTCCTTTTCAGGTACTTCAGGATATTCTTGACCGCTATCCAGTGTTCCATGCCGGGATTACTTTGGTACCTTCTACAAAACTTACGGCAAGGTTTACATCAGGTCTGGTACACAGCCTGGCATACATAATGGAACCTATGGCCGATGCATAGGGATGACACTCATCTCTTCTTTATCTTTTGCCGTGGTCGGGCATTGAGCCGAGCTCAATCTCACACCTTGCAAAGATGGCAAGAACCCTTTCTTGGACTGATCCATTTTGAACTTCTTCAAAATCTTATCAAGGTATGTGCTTTGTGAAAGACCTATGAGGCGTCTCGATCTATCCCTATAGATCTTGATGCCTAATATGTAAGCAGCTTCTCCAAGGTCCTTCATTGAAAAACTTTTATTCAAGTAGGCCTTAATGCTGTCCAAGAGTTCTATATCATTTCCCATCAAAAGTATGTCATCTACATATAATATGAGAAATGCTACAGAGCTCCCACTCACTTTCTTGTAAATGCAGGCTTCTCCATAAGTCTGCATAAACCCAAACGCTTTGATCATCTCATCAAAGCGAATGTTCCAACTCCGAGATGCTTGCACCAGCCCATAAATGGATCATTTGGAGCTTGCATACTTTGTTAGCATTCTTAGGATCGACAAAACCTTCCGGCTGCATCATATACAGCTCTTCCTTAAGATAACCGTTAAGGAATGCTGTTTTGACGTCCATCTGCCATATCTCATAATCATAGTATGCGGCAATTGCTTAACATGATTCGGACGGACTTAAGCTTCGCTACGGGAGAGAAAGTCTCATCGTAGTCAATTCCTTGAACTTGCCGATAACCCTTAGCGACAAGTCGAGCTTTATAGATGGTGACATTACCATCCGCGTCCGTCTTCTTCTTAAAGATCCATTTGTTTTCTATCGCTAGCCGATCATCGGGCAAGTCTGTCAAAGTCCATACTTTGTTTTCATACATGGATCCTATCGCGGATTGCATGGCTTCAAGCCATTTGTTGGAATCTGGGCCCGCCATCGCTTCTTCATAGTTCAAGGTTCACCGTTGTCTAACAACATGATTTCCGTGACAGGGTTGCCATACCACTCTGGTGTGGAACGTGTCCTTGTGGACCTCTGAAGTTCAAGAGCAAATTGATCCGAAGTACCTTGATCATCATCATTAATTTCCTCTCCGGTAGGTGTAGGCACCACAGAACATTTTCCTGAGCTGCACTACTTTCCGGTTCAAGAGGTAGTACTTCATCGAAGTTCTACTTTCCTCCCACTTACTCCTTTCGAGAGAAACTCTTTTTCCGTAAAGGATCCATTCTTGGCAACAAAGATCTTGCCTTCGGATCTAAGGTAGAAGGTATACCCAATGGTTTCCTTAGGGTATCCTATGAAGACGCATTTTTCCGACTTGGGTTTGAGCTTTTCAGGTTGAAGTTTCTTGACATAAGCATCGCATCCCCAAACTTTTAGAAAGGACAGCTTAGGTTTCTTCCCAAACCATAATTCATGCGGTGTCGTCTCAACGGATTTAGACGGTGCCCTATTTAAAGTGAATGTAGCTGTCTCTAGAGCTTATCCCCAAAATGATAGCGGTAAATCGGTAAGAGACATCATAGATCGCACCATATCCAATAGAGTGCGATTACGACGTTCGGACACACCGTTCTGCTGAAGTGTTCGGTAGCGTGAGTTGTGAAACGATTTCACATTTCCTTAAGTGTGTACCAAATTCGTGGCTTAAATATTCTCCTCCACGATCTGATCGTAAGAACATTATTTTTCGGTCACGTTGATTCTCTACCTCATTCTGAAATTCCTTGAACTTTTCAAAGGTCTCAGACTTGTGTTTCATCAAGTAGACATACCCATATCTACTCAAGTCATCAGTGAGAGTGAGAACATAACGATATCCTCTGCGAGCCTCAATGCTCATTGGACCGCACACATCGGTATGTATGATTTCCAATAAGTTGGTTGCTCGCTCCATTGTTCCGGAGAACGGAGTCTTGGTCATTTTGCCCATGAGGCATGGTTACATGTGTCAAATGATTCATAATCGAGAGACTCTAAAAGTCCATCGAATGGAGCTTCTTCAAGCGCTTGACACCAATGTGACCAGCAGCGGCTGCCACAAGTATGTGGGACTATCGTTATCAACTTTACATCTTTTGGTATTCACACTATGAATATGTGTAACATTACGCTCGAGATTCATTAAGAATAAACCATTGAGCATCGGAGCATGACCATAAAACATATCTCTCATATAAATAGAACAACCATTATTCTCGGATTTAAATGAGTAGTCATCTCGCATTAAACGAGATCCTGATACAATGTTCATGCTCAAACTTGGCACTAAATAACAATTATTGAGGTTTAAAACTAATCCCGTAGGTAAATGTAGAGGTAGCGTGCCGACGGCGATCACATTGACCTTGGAACCATTCCCGACGCGCATCGTCACCTCGTCCTTCGCCAGTCTCCGTTTATTCCACAGCTCCTGCTGTGAGTTACAAATATGAGCAATGGCACTACGAGTACTGGTAAGGTACACATCAATTACATGTATATCAAATATACCTTTAGTGTTGTCGGCCTTCTTGTCCGCTAAGTATTTGGGGCAGTTCCGCTTCCAGTGGCCCTTCCCTTTGCAATAAAAGCACTCTGTCTCGTGCTTGGGTCCATTCTTTGACTTCTTCCCGGCGACTTGCTTGCGGGCGCGGCAACATCTTTGCCGTCCTTCTTGAAGTTCTTCTTACCCTTGCCCTTTTTGAACTTAGTGGTTTTATTGACCATCAACACTTGATGTTCTTTCTTGATTTCAACCTCTCACGACTTCGGCATTGAGAATACTTCAGAATGGTCTTCACCATCCCCTACATATTGTAGTTCATCACAAAGCTCTTGTAGCTTGGTGGGAGCGATCAAGGATTCTGTCAATGACCGCCTCGTCCGGGAGGTTGATCTCCAATGGGACAGGCGGTTGTGCAACCTGCATATTTTGAGTATGTGCTCACCTTGTAAACTGTTTTCCTCCATCTTACAACTATAGAACTTGTCGGAGACTTCATATCTCGACCCAGGCATGAGCTTGGAAAACCATTTTCAGATCCTCGAACATCTCATATGCTCCGTGTTGCTCAAAACGCTTTTGGAGCCCAGTTCTAAGCTGTAAAGCATGCCGCACCGAACGAGGGAGTAATCATCAAGACGAGACTGCCAAGCATTCATAATGTCTTGGTTCTGCAGGATGGGTGCTTCACCTAGCGGAGCTTCTAGGACATATTGTTTCTTGGCTGCTATGAGGATGATCTCGTGTTAGGACCCAGTCCGAATAGTTGCTGCCATCATCTTTCAGCTTGGTTTTCTCTAGGAACGCGTTGAAGTTCATGTTGACATGAGCGTTGGCCATTTGATTTACAAGACATATTTTTGCAAAGACTTTAGACTAAGTTCATGATAATTAAGTTCATTTAATCAAATTATTTAATGAACTCCCACTCAGATTTGACATCCCTCTAGTCATCTAAGTGTTACATGATCCGAGTCGACTAGGCCGTGTCCGATCATCATGTGAGACGGACTAGTCATCGTCGGTGAACATCTCCATGTTGATCGTATCTTCCATACGACTCATGTTCGACCTTTCGGTCTCTTGTGTTCCGAGGCCATGTCTGTACATGCTAGGCTCGTCAAGTTAACCCTAAGTGTTTATGCATGTGTAAAACTGTCTTACACCCGTTGTATGTGAACGTAAGGATCTATCACACCCGATCATCACGTGGTGCTTCAAACGCATTTAACTTTAGCAACGGTGCACGCTTAGGGGAACACTTTCTTGAAATTATTCTAAGGGATCATCTTATTTACTACCGTCGTTCTAGGTAAACAAGATGCATAAACATAATAAACATCACATGCAATTATATAAAGTAGTGACATGATATGGCCAATATCATATAGCTCCTTCGATCTCCATCTTCGGGGCTCCATGATCATCTTGTCACCGGCATGACACCATGATCTCCATCATCGTGTCTTCATGAAGTTGTCACACCAACGACTACTTCTACTTCTATGGCTAACGCGTTTACCAATAAAGTAAAGTAATTTACATGGGGTTCTTCAATGACACGCAGGTCATACAAAAATAAGACAACTCCTATGGCTCATGTCGGTTGTCATACTCATCGACATGCAGGTCGTGATTCCTATTACAAGAACATGATCTCATACATCACAATATATCATTCGTCATTCATCACAACTTCTGGCCATATCACATCACATGACAATTGCTGCAAAAACAAGTTAGACGTCCTCTAATTGTTGTTGCATCTTTTACGTGGCTGCAATGGGGTTCTAGCAAGAACGCTTTTCTTACCTACGAATAACCACAACGTGATTTTGTCAACTTCTATTTACCCTTCATAAGGACCCTTTTCATCTAATCCGCTCCAACTAAAGTAGGAGAGACAGACACCCGCTAGCCACCTTATGCAACTAGTGCATGTCAGTCGGTGGAACCTGTCTCACGTAAGCGTACGTGTAAGGTCGGTCGGGCCGCTTCATCCCACAATACGGCTGAAGCAAGAAAAGACTAGTAGCGGCAAGCAAGTTGACAAGATCTACGCCCACAACAAAATTGTGTTCTACTCGTGCAATAGAGAACTACGCATAGACCTAGCTCATGATGCCACTGTTGGGGAACGTTGCAGAAAATTAAAAATTTTCTTACGGTTTCACCAAGATCCATCTATGAGTTCATCTAAGCAACGAGTCATGGGAGAGAGATTGCATCTACATACCACTTGTAGATCGCGTGCGGAAGCGTTCAAGGGAACGGGGATGATGGAGTCGTACTCGCCGTGATTCAAATCACCGATGACCAAGTGCCGAACGGACAGCACCTCCGCGTTCAACACACGTACGGAACGGACGACGTCTCCTCCTTCTTGATCCAGCAAGGGGGAAGGAGAGGTTGAGTAAGAAGGCTCCAGCAGCAGCACGACGGCGTGATGATGGTGGAGAGGCGATCTCGGCTGTGGCTTCGCCAAGCACTCAACGGAGGAGGAGAGGTGTTGGGGAGGGGAGGGGCTGCGCCTTTGGATGTGTGTTGCAGCCCTCCCCTCACCCCTCTATTTATAGGGGAAGGGGCAAGGGGGGCCGGCCCCTCTAGATGAGATCTAGAGGGGGGGCGGCAGGAGGGGGCTTGCCCCCCAAGCAAAGGGGGCGCCCCCACTAGGGTTCCCCCCCAACCCTAGGTGCATGGGCCCAAGGGGGCGCCCAGCCCTCCAGGGCTGGTTCCCTGCCCTCAGGCCCATGAGGCCCTCCGAGAGGGGTGGCCTCCTCGGTGGACCCCGAACCTTTCCGTGTCCGCTTGACAACTTCCCATATATAAATCTTTACCTCCGACCATTCCGAACTCCTCGTGATGTCCGGGTTCTCATCCGGGACTCCAACAACATTCGTAATCACATACAAGTCTTCCTAATAACCCTAGCGCCACTGAACCTTAAGTGTCTAGACCCTACGGGTTCGGGAGACATGCGACATGACCGAGACGACTCTCGGTCAATAACCAACAGCGGATCTGGATACCCATGTTGGCTCCCACATACTCCTCGATGATCTCATCGGATGAACCACGATGTCGAGGATTCAAGCAACCCGTATACTATTCCTTTTGTCGACGGTATGTTACTTGCCCGAGATTCGATCGTCGGTATCCCAATACCTCGTTCAATCTCGTTACCGGCAAGTCACTTTACTCGCATCAGTAATGCATGATCCGTGACCAGACACTTGGTCACTTTGAGCTCATTATGATGATGCACTACCGAGTGGGCCCAGTGATCCTCTCTGTAACACGGAGTGACAAATCCCAGTCTCGATCCATGTCAACCCAACAGACACTTTCGGAGATACCTGTAATGCACCTTTATAGTCACCCAGTTACGTTGTGACGTTTGGTACACCCAAAGCACTCCTACGGTATCCGGGAGTTACACGATCTCATGGGCTAAAGAAAAGATACTTGACATTGGAAAAGCTCTAGCAAAACGAACTACACGATCTTGTGCTATGCTTAGGATTGGGTCTTGTCCATCACATCATTCTCCTAATGATGTGATCCCGTTATCAACGACATCCAATGTCCATAGTCAGGAAACCATGACTATCTGTTGATCAACGAGCTAGTCAACTAGAGGCTTACTAGGGACATGTTTGTGGTCTAAGTATTCACACGTGTATTACGATTTCCGGATAATACAATTATAGCATGAATAAAAGACAATTATCAATAACAAGGAAATATAATAATAATCCTTTTATTATTGCCTCTAGGGCATATTTCCAACACGACGTACTTATTCCTCCTATATATACCTACGTACCCCGAAAACATCCAGGGGCACCACAAAACACAATTTCCACCGCCGTAACCTTCTGTATCCGCGAGATCCCATCTTGGAGCCTTCGCCGACACTCTGCCGGAGGGGGAATCAACCATGGAGGGCTTCTACATCAACACCATAGCCCCTCCGATGAGTCGTGAGTAGTTTACCACAGACCTACGGGTCCATAGTTATTAGCTAGATGGCTTCTTCTCTCTTTTTGGATCTCAATACAATGTTCTCCCCCTCTCTTGTGGAAATCAATTCGATGTAAACTCTTTTTATGTGTGTTTGTCGAGATCCGATGAATTGTGGGTCTATGATCAAGTTTATCTATGAATAATATTTGAATCTTCTCTGAATTCTTTTATGTATGATTGAGTTATCTTTGCAAGTCTCTTCAATTATCAGTTTGGTTTGGCCTACTAGATTGATCTTTCTTGCCATGGGAGAAGTGCTTAGCTTTGGGTTCAATCTTGCGGTGTCCTTACCCAAAGGATGTAAAGGGTTGCAAGGCACGTATTGTATTGTTGCCATCAAGGATAACAAGATGGGGTTTATATCATATTGCATGAGTTTATCCCTCTACATCATGTCATCTTGCTTAATGCGTTACTGTTCTTATGAACTTAATACTCTAGATGCCTGCTGGATAGCAGTCGATGTGTGGAGTAATAGTAGTAGATGTAGGCAGGAGTCGGTCTACTTGTTATGTACGTGATGCCTATATACATGATCATGCCTAGATAATCTCATAACTATGCGCTTTTCTATCAATTGCTCGACAGTAATTTGTTCACCCACTATAATACTTATGCTATCTTGAGAGAAGCCACTAGTGAAACCTATGGCCCCCGGGTCTATCTCTTATCTTATTTGCTTTCAATCTACTTTTATTTGCATCTTTACTTTTTGCATCTATATTATAAAATACCAAAAATATATTTACCTTATCATACTATCTTTATTTGATATCACCTTCTGAAGTTGCCGTGAAGGGATTGACAACCCCTTTATTGCGTTGGTTGCGAGTTCTCAGTTTGTTTGTGTAGGTGCGTGGGACTTTTGAGGAGCCTCCTACTGGATTGATACCTTGGTTCTCAAAAATTGAGGGAAATACTTACGCTACACTTGCTGCATCACCCTCTCCTCTTCGAGGAAAACCAACGCAAGCTCAAGACGTAGCATGGGCATAGATGGAATCTTGTGCACGTCCACCACCAAGTCCTTTCTTCCGGTCATATGAGTAGTGGCTCCACTATCGAGCAACCATGATCCCCCACCATAAGCAAACACCTTGTTGGTGGCTTTAGCCATAAGGCACTTGCCGGTGATGTTCTCATTGGGTGAGTCAAAGGGAGACACCCGGGGAGTTGTCGCAATGGCAACGGAAGCCATGTCAACCGACTTACCGTCTTCATCATCATCCTCCTCCTCATTGTACTCTTCTTGTGCCACCAACCCCTTGGGAGGAGTCTTCTTGGTGAAGTTGCTCTTGTTGGGGAAGGACTTGGCCTTGTTTTTTCGGATGAGCTTGCCACCATTGTCTTCCCTCTTCTCATAGGGACACTCCGCAACAAAGGGACTCACATTGCCACAATTGTAGCAAGTCCTCACTTGTTGCTTGCTCTTCGTGCCACTTGAGTTGTTCTTGTTGAAGTTGGGCCTTGAGTTCTTCTTGCTCCAAAATTGCCTTGAAGTGAGAGCCATGTGCTCATGATAAGCATATTTTGTATCTTCGGGGTTGCTCTCCTCTTCTTCCTCTTTATCCTCTTCTTCCACACTAACCTTGGCCTTCAAAGCAAGGTTGGGCTTCTTAGCTCTTTGAGAGTGCAACACCGCATTGTCGGCGGTCTTGTTGATTGCCACAAACTCATCCAAGACTTCACTTGAGGACAAGGTGTGGAAGTCTGGTCTTTGACGGATGACGGAGGACATGGCATTGTGATAAGGCATCATGGCCTTGAGGAACGCTTGATCCAATTGTCATCCGTATCCTTGCTCCCATGATCTCTGAGTGAGACAGCAGGAGTGGTTAACCTCTGGTAAAGCTCACGAGGTTCTTCATCTTCATTCATTGCAAACTCATCGGCCTCATCTTGCACCACTTCATAGTTGGAGCGTTGAATGCTTGTGCTTCCCTTGTAAAGGGAAAAAACATGGTGCCATGCTTCCTTGGCCATGGTGAAAGGTCGTAGATGTGCAAGATCTTCGGATGGAATTGCATCTTGGATGATGAAGAGAGCATTCTCGTCGAATTGGTGATCCGCGGCTTCTCTAGCAGTGAAGTTTCTTGGGTCATGCGGATAAAAATCTTGCTCAATGATTCTCCAAAGGTTAGTATTAACATGGTTTAGACGTTTAAAGCGATATACCCAAGCATCAAAATCCTCATTTTCACAATCTTAGGAGGAGGGCCGGCATGATTTAAATGAGTGGAGGGAATAAGTCCTCCATAAGTAGGAGGTGGTTCCACATGGGCAAAGATGCCACTACCATTTTACCACTAGACAAAGGAAATTTCTCACTAGTAGCTTCCCCTTGTCGGAGTTAGCATCGACACCTTGTTAGTGGGATCGACCACTTCCAAGCAGTATTGGATAATTTGAGACCATCAAGAAAGTTCTTAAACATGCATTTGACCTCGGCCGGCATGGAGTTTTTCAGTGTGTCTAAAGCCACATTGAACTCCTCACGAGAGACCGCGGTTGCCCCATCGGCCGTAGACGAGAACGGATTCACACCGGTGTGCTCCTCTCCACCGTCTACGGTGTCAACCATACTCTTCGGATGGCAAAGTCCTTAATAAAGAGACGAGGCTCTGATACCAATTGAAAGGATCGATATAGTTGACTAGAGGGGAGGGGGTGAATAGGCAACTAACAATTTTTAGCTTTTCTTTATCAATTTAAACTTTGCATCAAAGTAGGTTTACTAGAAATGCAACTAGGTGAGCAACCTATATGATGCAACAACAACAAGCACACAAGCAAGCAAAGGATACAACACAATATAAGCTTGCCCAAGTAAAGGTACAAGATAACCAAGAGTGGAGCCGGTGAAGACGAGGATGTGTTACCGAAGTTCCTTCCTTTTGAAGGGAAGTACGTCTCCGTTGGAGCAGAGTGGAGGCACAATGCTCCCCAAGAAGCCACTAGGGCCACCGTATTCTCCTCACACCCTCACACACTGTGAGATGCCGTGATTCCACTATTGGTTCCCTTGGAGGCGGCGACTGAACCTTTACAAACAAGGTTGAGGCAATCTCCACAACTTAATTGGAGGCTCCCAACAACACCACGAAGCTTCACCACAATGGAATATGGCTCCGCGGTGACCTCAACCGTCTAGGGTGCTCAAACACCCATGAGTAACAAGATCCGCATGGGATTAGTGGGGGGAATCAAATTTCTCTTGGTGGAACTATAGATCGGAGCCTTCTCAACCAATCCCTAGAGAATTAACAAGTTTGATTGGCTAGGGAGAGAGATCGGGCGAAAATGGAGCTTAGAGCAACAATGGAGCTTGGGGATGGACGAGGTAGTCAACTCGGAGAAGAAGGCTCCCCTTATATAGTGATAGAACAAATCCAACCGTTATCCACTAACTCGGCATGCCACGAGCGGTACTACCGCACCCGGCAAGAGGTACTACCGCACGGGACCACGGTACTACCGCTGGCATGACCGGAGCTAGACCAGCCTGTGGCAACAAAGCTGAGGGCGGTAGAACCGCTGGTGCGGTACTATCGCTCCCCCTTTTGGTACTACCGCAAGGCAGGGTTGGTCTAGACTGGGAAGGCACGGACATATAAAAATACATCCGGGGCAACTCCCGCTGAGTTTCGATCTATGCAAAAATCCGACATGGTACTACCGCAAGCCTGGAGCGGTACTTGTAGGACCTTGAAGTATGTCTAGAGGGGGGGGGGTGATTAGACTACTTGACCAATTAAAAACTTAGCCTTTTCCAGTTTCAGAGTTTGGCAGATTTTAGCTATCTTAGGACAAGTCGAGCAATCATCACACAATTCAAGCAAGCATGCAAAGAGTGTATGAGCAGCGGAAATTAAAGCATGCAACTTGCAAGAAAGTAAAGGGAAGGGTTTGGAGGATTCAAACGCAATTGGAGACATGGATGTTTTTGGCGTGGTTCCGATAGGTGGTGCTATCGTACCTCCACGTTGATGGAGACTTCAACCCACGAAGGGTAGCAGTTCTTGTGAGTCCACGGAGGGCTCCACCCACGAAGGGTCCACGAAGTAGCAACCTTGTCTATCCCACCATGGCCGTCGCCCACGAAGGACTTGCCTCACTAGCGGTAGATCTTCATGAAGTAGGCGATCTCCTTGCCCTTACAAACTCCTTGGTTCAACTCCACAATCTTGTCGGTGGCTCCCAAGTGACACCTAGCCAATCTAGGAGACACCACTCTCCAAGAAGTAACAAATGGTGTGTTGATGATGAACTCCTTTCTCTTGTGCTTCAAATGATAGTCTCCCCAACACTCAACTCTCTCTCATAGGATTTGGATCTGGTGGAAAGAAGATTTGAGTGGAAAGCAACTTGGGGAAGGCTAGAGATCAAGATTCATATGGTAGGAATGGAATATCTTGGTCTCAACACATGAGTAGGTGGTTCTTTCTCAGAAATGGTAAGTTGGAAGTGTGGGTTTAGTCTGATGGCTCTCTCCACGAATGAAGAGGAGGTGGAGGGGTATATATAGCCTCCACACAAAATCTAACCATTACACACAATTTAGCAATCTCGGTGGGACCGAATCAACAAACTCGGTCAGACCGATTTTAGTAAACCTAGTGAGCGTTAGGGTTTTCGGTGGGACTGACTTGCATCTCGGTAGGACCGATATGGTTAGGGTTAGGGCATAAGGTAATCTCGGTGAGACCGATTACACAAAATCGGTGAGACCGATTTTGGTAATTAGCTAACCAGAGAGTTGGTCAGGTAAACTCGATGGGACCGATTTGCTCTTTTCAGTGAGACCGAAATGTTACAAAAGGGAAACAGAGAGTTTACATTGCAATCTCGGTGGGACCGATCCGCTCTTTCGGTGAGACCGAAAAGTTACGAAAAGGAAACAGAGAGATTACAATCCCATCTCGGTGAGACCGAGATCCCTATCGGTAGAACCGATTTGCCTAGGGTTTGTGGCGGTGGCTATGACATATGGAATCGGTGGCGCGGATAGGAAGAATCGATGAGACCGATTTTGGCTTTAGGTTTAGGTCATATGTGGATGTGAGAAAGTAGTGAGGGTTTTGGAGCATATCACTAAGCACATGAAGCAAGAGGCTCATTAAGCAACACCTCATCCCTCGTTGATAGTATTGGCCTTTCCTATAGACTCAATGTGATCTTGAATCACTAAAATATAAAATGAAGAGTCTTGAGCTTTTGAGCTTGAGCCAATCCTTTGTCATTAGCATTTTGAGGATCCACTTTCATCATCCATGCCATGCCATTCATTGAGCTTTCCTAAAATGTTCATCTTGGAATAGCATTAGCTCAATGAGCTATATGTTGTTATGAATTACCAAAACCACCTAGGGATAGTTGCACTTTCAATCTCCCCTTTTTGGTAATTGAT
Source organism: Aegilops bicornis (assembly GCA_021605145.1). NCBI lineage: Eukaryota > Viridiplantae > Streptophyta > Magnoliopsida > Poales > Poaceae > Aegilops > Aegilops bicornis. Next base: position 802,032,932 of record CM038673.1, read on the forward strand.
GACAACATATAGATCAAAGCTTCGACGAATGATAATAAGATTGAAAACATTGTCGCTTTGAGAAGTATGTGATAAGCAAGAGCTCCCCTAAATTTGTGCATAGTTTACGATTTGCTTTGGACTGCAAATGCACAAGGAATTAGGCTCATGGGTTACTCTTCCATGTCACATACATCTTGGTGGAGCGCTCAAAATGATACGGAATGAATACATGCACTCATCACCAAGCACAGTGAATGATCACATAGGATAGATAAGATAATATCATCAAACATGCATAAGTGTAGCTTATGATCAAACACATGATCATCAATGTCTCACAAACATAGTAACTCAAGCAATCAAAAAGCAAGCAAGTTTAAAAAAACCACCAAATCAAGAGAGAACAAAAGCAACACTCTCTCTCTCTCGAAGCCTATGTTCTATAAATTTTCTCCCCTTTGGCAACAAGTTACCAAAAAGTTCATAGAAAATGCATAGTGCTAGATCGACTCTCGTGCTTGATCTTCAGGTGGTGGAGTCCGGATAGCGCCGAGGGCCAGAAGGCTTCAGTTGAAGTAGATGGAGCTGGAGGCTGATGTAGGTCTTTGGAGCTGGTGGCACTTGAGGCTGTAGCTGGTGCGGGCAAGTGGCTCGTGTCGAGGCTGGCATAGCAGATGACCTCTGGGCTCTAGGCACTCTGGAAAATGCATCTGTTGTTGTTTTGCCCTTCCTCTCCTGCATGTCATCCTGTAGTTGCTCCACAGCAGATTGAATCTCAGTTACTTTCACATCTAAGTCATAGAACTTTTGTTCTATTATTCTTTCCAAGCTCTCCTGATTTTGAGTGAGGGTGGCCAATCCCTTCTCAATCCTTAGTGTTGATGCTATTAAGTATCCAAGCTGCTCCTACTTGTTCTTCAAGAAATACTCAGATGCCTCCTCTTGAGTTGGCATCCTGGCAGCCTTCTCCTTCCTTGCCTTCTCCTTCTTCTCTTGTGCTTGAACTGACGATGGATCATTCTCATTCATGACAACCTCATTGTCCTCAAAGTCTGGATATATTGGAAAATGTTCTTTATCCAATAGATATTTGCCTGTGCCCATCTTTGAGTTGATCAACTCCTGGATCTGAGGGGCATATCCACAACTTCTTTTCTGGTTTGCAACAGTCCTCTTAATGGTTTCAACCATAAGGCTCATGACTTTGAATTTCTGTGGCACATCAAACAAATGCAACATGTTGATTGCATGCCCTCTAATCATGTTGTGGTCACCATACTTTGGCAGTAGAGTATGCCTTAAGATGCAGTTGATAGTTGGCAGCCCTGACAGAAGGAAGTGGACTGATCCAAACTTATGTGTCTCAATGGTCGTATGCAGGATCTCCTTGTACATGTGTGCCATGGAATTGTGGTCCATTTTCTTCTTGGCATATACATCAAGGTCATCTTCATTCTCCTTTGGGGCATTTATCAGCTTTGCCCACTCCTCAATAGTTGGTAGCACCTTGTACCTTCGTGACATCCACACTATCACGCCATCTGGATAAAAGTGTCTTTGTGGAGTAGAACTGCATGATAAGTTCATCGTTCCAGTTGGTGAGCTTTTGCCCAACAAAGTCTACAATCGCATGACAACAAAAGCTGTCTTGCACTCCAGGATAGTGCTCTACATTTTCTTTCATGTAGGTCCAGTCGACCCACCTCATATCACACACTATGGGCTTCTTATCCAGCAGAATTGTCTCATAAAAGTCCTGCTGTTCCTTGCTGTGGAACCTGTAGTCCACAACAGTTCTTCTCCTTGAGGCATACGGATCTGTCATCCTCCATAGCCTCAACCCATTGTCTCTTCTGATCTTCATATCCTCAGCCACATGATGGGCATCATTGTGGTCTGGTATCTTGGGCTTGAGCTTCCTCAAAACTTGTCCTTCTTCATCTTCTTCTTGACAACCTCGTGCACTTTGGGGCCTTGTTCTTCTCAAGAGCTAGAATACTCCCGGTATTCCTCTTTGGTGCAGACTTGGCCTTGGGGGCAGCTTTGGGTGCTTCCTTGGGCTTAGATGTGGCAGCCCCTGATCTTATAGCATCACCCATAAGCTTTGGTGCCTTGGGTGCTGGTGCAGCAATTTCTTCTTCCTCTTCCATCATGGAAGGCTTCCCAATAACTCTAACTATGGTCTTCTTGACCCTCTCTTTCCTTTTCTTCCCTTCAGCAGCAGCTGGCTCTTTGGGATCTGGCTTTTCAGGAATTTGAGTTGATGCTCTGACCTTTGGCATATGTGTCCTCTTGGCAGGGACCTTCTTATTGAGTCCAGGCTTTGTGCTATGTGCTGAGCCATACTCCTTTTTGAGCACAACCTTCTTGGAGGTTGCTTCATCCTCTTCTGCCCTATAATCCTCATCTTGAATCTGAGGTTTTCTTCTTCCTTTGCACAGTGGCAGCTTTAGGCAAATTGCTTGGGGTGCTCTGCTGCCTTCATCTCAAGAGCTGGAGGGACTAGTGCCCTCACTCATGTTCACTTGCTCCTCGACTGTTACATTTGTCACTCCTGGTCCGACATGCTGCAAACACCGATCGCTGACCACTGTGAAGAGTTATAGATGAGGTAGAGTGGATGAGCATCACAAAATGCAGAGATTTTTGCAAAGAATGACTCAAAAATTCAGTTTTAGTTTTCCACGAAAGCATTTGGATCAACCGATTTTCAAACTCGGTGATACCGAAGCGATTTTGGAACCTAAATCGATGAACTCGGTCAGACCGAGTCACGATTCAGTGGCACCGAGACTGCTAGGGTTTCACAAAGTCCTAAAATCGGTCTCACCGATTAGCAATTCTCGGTCAGACCGAGACTCACTAGTGCAATGGCATAAGCCAAATCGGTGGGACTGAGTTTTTCAACTCGGTGGGTCCGAGATGGTTTCGGCGGAAACCTAACCCTAAATTTTCGAATCAAAACTATTCTAAGGATTACATTGACTGGATAGGAGTGTTTCAATCGTGGCAAGAATCAATAAGATCACAATGTGCTGAGAATCGGACGAGGAAAGCACTGTGATCGAGTCCATACCCTAGTTCGGCGGAGACTCGCTACGGCTGACAGCGAGGTTGAATTCCGTTGACGGCGGATACCAGCCGACGAGGCGGTCAAGCGACGAGGAGACGATCTGGAGACCATAGAGGCAGAGCGAGCTATTATTGCGCAGCGAAGAGGTTCGGAGAAATTTCCAAATTTTGCCCGTGACTATATATAGCCCGACCACAGCCGGTGTGACCGAAAGTGGAACAACTTCGGTGGCACCGAGATGCAAAGCTAGCGTATAGTTATTGCAACTCGGTGTGACCGAAGAGTTCAAATCGGTTGCACCGAGATTGAAAACCTAGATCGACTTAGTGATCTCGGTAAGACCGAAATGGAGGAATCGGTCAGACCGAGAATCACAAAGAAGTTTTGGAAGTTTAAGTCTATGACGAATCGGGGACTCCGAAAGTGCTCCTCACCAGTGGTTCGAATCTGACTTGATCAAATTTTATGATGTAGCATGAATAGAGTTTGAGATGAGAAAAGCATAGATAGCTAGAGAAGGTTCTTAGGCATTCTTGTCCATCCACTTGGCCAAAGAAAAAGAAGCCAATCAATCAAAACAACAAGTGGATGTCCTCGAATGAGTAAAGTATGCAACAAACATGCTCACACAATAAGATGGCAAATGAAATATGTGGCAAAGCATGCACAACCAATTCTAGCATCTATCAAACAATTGGCGATGACTAGGTCATCTATATATGAGTATATTGACTTAGGAGTCAAATGATAGACATTTGATCATATGTCATACTCATCGTTTAAGCTCAAGTGGGGTTACCTCTTTTACATAAAGAATTTATGTGTTCACATCATTAGAGTTGCTTTGACTTAATTCTTTGAGTTAAGCTCCCCCTAGATGTGAGATCCCCCCTAAGAGGGATGAACTAACCTTGGGTTTTGTCGATGATGACTTCATGTAGGTGTTGAAGATGTGGATGCTCAATGTTGATGTAGATTTTTTTGGAGCAATCCTTTGGAGTGAGTTGCACTTTCAATACCTACATGGGTTAGTCCCACAAGGAACAAACAAGTATATCCATAGACATAGAGTGATGCACACACAAAATGATGTCCATGAAATAATTAGGTTACCTTGTCCCTTGCCTTACCAACATGAGGGTTTGTGACTCCTTGAACTAGTGCAAGATATGGAAGTTGATTGCACTTGTCCTTGCCATAATGATATGAGTGAAATATGTTGGCGGAGTCACCCTCAAGAACTCTCTAGTTCTTCTTCTTCTGGATCCACATCATCTTGATGGGAATCCTTGGAGTTGTAGTTGTACTTGATGAGGTAGAACTTGGCGTAGTCTTGGGAATCCACTTGACCGAGACCTTAGGTGCCTCTTCAAATGCATCAATCTCTTCTTGAAGCTTGTCCTTGCCTTTGTTCTTGTGGTCTTGTGGTGGAAGATCATCTTGTGCTTGTGTTCCCTTGAAGGAAGTAGGATCATACTTCTCTTGTTGAGAAACAAACTTCGTCTTGGGGTATTGATCTTCTTCCCACTCAACTCCATTGGCATTGAACTTTCGTTCAAAACCAACACCTTGATTCTTCCGGTGCCTTCCTTGCTTGCGTACAATTTCCTCGAATTTCTTACTCCCGGCAAGGCTCTTGCATACACCTTTATCTATAATTCCCTTCAATAAGCTATTTTCTTGCTCAAGTGTAACTTGGCTAAGAGAATCATTAGTGGAATCAAGAGAACTACTAGAAGCAACAATATTGGATTTGGCATGATTATTGTTACTACTAGAGGAAGAATCTTTCTTGTTCTTATTACTAGACTTGACTTGAGGCATGTAAGTGGATAAGAGTAAACGCTTGGCAATGTAAGAAGAACTTTTATTACGGAGGTCATCATTGATTGCTTTTAAGAACTCATGCTCTTGCTCAAGATTGAGCTTTTCAAAGCGTAACTTCTCATGAGCCCTCAAAAGTTCTCGATGATCTTCAAAGATAGTTTCATGAGCTAACTTAAGAGTGTTTAGTTCTTTAGTTAGACGCTCAATTTTCTCCTTATCATTGTCATTTGTTTCACCTTGATTATCATGATTAATTGACATTTCATCATAGTATTCATCACTAGAGTTGTCAACAAGTAAATCATCATCACCTAGCAAGTCATCTTCATCAACATCAAAATCAACATACTCGGGGTGTGTTACCTTAGGACCTTTGGCCATGAAGCATCTACCAATTCCTTCATTTTGTGATTCAAATATGTCGTAGGAGTTGGTTGACACAAGTGCTAGACCGGTAACACCTTCATCTTGAGCATATTCGGAGTCGGAGTGATAGCTTCTCTCGGAGTGATGGTCGGAGTCGGAGCCGGATACCCATTCACCAACATGAGCTTGATGTCTTCGTTTTGTGTAGCTCTTTGATGACTTGTCCTTCCTTTCCGAATCCTTTCTTCTCCGTGAGGGTCTTCGCTCATAACGATCATCTCTACTCCTCCTCTCTCTTGGTGGTGATTCTTCTCTTCTACTTCTTCTTTTGGAGAGTCTTCTCTTCTTTTGTAGGGTGCCGTACACTCATTGGAATAGTGTCCGGTCTCCCACAATTGTAGCAATTTCGCTCTCGACTAGAAGATCTTTTGTCATTGTAAGACCTTGACTTGGAGCTTCTTTCTTTGCTTCTACTCTTGTAGAATTTGTTGAAGTTCTTCACCATTAAGCTCAATTCTTCATTGAAGGTGTGTTTCTCACTTGATGATGTGGGGGCTTCACTTGAGGCTTTGTAATCACCACTTGACTTGTTGTGAAGTTCCTCCTTATCCTTAAGTGACATCTCATGAGCAACAATTCTTCCAATGACTCCGTTGGCTTGAGATCTTTGTAGTTTGGCATCATTTGAATCAATGTGCACACGGCATCATACTTTCCATCCAATGCTCTTAGGATCTTCTTGATGATGAATCATCGGTCATCTCTTCACTCCCTAAGCGGCAATCTCATTTGTGATAAGTGCAAGCCTAGAGTACATTTCAGCGACACCTTCACCATCCTTCATTTTGAACTTGTCAAGCTGACTTTGGAGCACATCCAACTTGGATTCCTTGACGGATTCGGTACCTTCATGCATATCAATCAAAGTATCCCAAATTTCCTTTGCATTCTCAAGACGGCTGATTTTGTTGAATTCTCTGGGGCACAATCCGTTGAAGATGATATCACAAGCTTGAGCGTTGTATTGCAACATCTTCAATTCTTCCGCATTAGCTTCACGGTTCGGCTCTCTCCCATCAAATAATTCACCTTGCAAGCCAATACAAATAATTGCCCAAACGGCGGGGTTATGTCCGAGAATATGCATTTTCATCTTATGCTTCCAATTAGCAAAATTAGTACCATCAAAGTAAGGACCTCTACGGTGATATTTCCCTCGCTAGACGCCATACTCGCCTAGGTTGTGAAACCAAGGCTATGACCACCAAAAGCTATGGAAATCAAAGCAAATGGAGACCAACGCTCTGATACCACTTGTAGGACCTTGAAGTATGTCTAGGGGGGTGATTAGACTACTTGACCAATTAAAAACTTAGCCTTTTTCCGGTTTGAGTTTGGCAGATTTTATCTATCTTAGGACAAGTCGAGCAATCATCACACAATTCAAGCAAGCATGCAAAGAGTGTATGAGCAGCGGAAATTAAAGCATGCAACTTGCAAAAAAGTAAAGGGAAGGGTTTGGAGGATTCAAACGCAATTGGAGACACGGATGTTTTTGGCGTGGTTCCGATAGGTGGTGCTATCCTACCTCCACGTTGATGGAGACTTCAACCCACGAAGGGTAACGGTTGCGTGAGTCCACGGAGGGCTCCACCCACGAAGGGTCCACGAAGTAGCAACCTTGTCTATCCCACCATGGTCGTCGCCCACGAAGGACTTGCCTCACTAGCGGTAGATCTTCACGAAGTAGGCGATCTCCTTGCCCTTACAAACTCCTTGGTTCAACTCCACAATCTTGTCGGAGGCTCCCAAGTGACACCTAGCCAATCTAGGAGACACCACTCTCCAAGAAGTAACAAATGGTGTGTTGATGATGAACTCCTTGCTCTTGTGCTTCAAATGATAGTCTCCCCAACACTCAACTCTCTCTCATAGGATTTGGATCTGGTGGAAAGAAGATTTGAGTGGAAAGCAACTTGGGGAAGGCTAGAGATCAAGATTCATATGGTAGGAATGGAATATCTTGGTCTCAACACATGAGTAGGTGGTTCTCTCTCAGAAATGGTAAGTTGGAAGTGTGGGTTTAGTCTGATGGCTCTCTCCACGAATGAAGAGGAGGTGGAGGGGTATATATAGCCTCCACACAAAATCTAACCGTTACACACAATTTAGCAATCTCGGTGGGACCGAATCAACAAACTCGGTCAGACAGATTTTAGTAAACCTAGTGACCGTTAGGGTTTTCGGTGGATCGACTTGCATCTCGGTAGGACCGATATGGTTAGGGTTAGGGCATAACGTAATCTCGGTGAGACCGATTACACAAACTTCGGTGAGACCGATTTTGGTAATTAGCTAACCAGAGAGTTGGTCGTAAACTCGGTGGGACCGATTTGCTCTTTTCGATGAGACCGAAATGTTACAAAGGAAGCAGAGAGTTTACTTTGCAATCTCGGTGGGTCCGATCCGCTCTTTCGGTGAGACCGAAAAGTTACGAAAAGGAATCGGTGAGATTACTATCCCATATCGGTGAGACCGAGATCCCTATCGGTAGAACCGATTTTCCTAGGGTTTGTGGCAGTGGCTATGACATATGGAATCGGTGGCGCCGGATAGGAAGAATCGGTGAGACCAATTTTGGCTTTAGGTTTAGATCATATGTGGATGTGAGAAAGTAGCTGAGGGTTTTGGAGCATATCACTAAGCACATGAAGGAAGAGGCTCATTAAGCAACACCTCATCCCTCCTTGATAGTATTGGCTTTTCCTATAGACTCAGTGTGATCTTGAATCACTAAAATATAAAATGAAGAGTCTTGAGCTTTTGAGCTTGAGCCAATCCTTTGTCATTAGCATTTTGAGGGATCCACTTTCATCATCCATGCCATGCCATTTATTGAGCTTTCCTGAAATGTTCATCTTGGAATAGCATTAGCTCAATGAGTTATATGTTGTTATGAATTACCAAAACCACCTAGGGATAGTTGCACTTTCAGTACTACCGCGTAGGGCGCGGATGTAAAAAATTACATTCGCCCCTACTTCCGCTCATGCTGTTGTGCCTGGCCAGAGCTCACGGTACTACCCACCCATGGAGCGGTACTACCGCGTAGGGCGCGGATGTAAAAAATTACATCCACCCCTACAACCGCTCGACCAGCTGAGCCTGGCCAGAGGCCACGGTACTACCGCTCCCAAGGAGCGGTACTATCATACTGTGCGGTATTATCAAGAGGGTTCATGGCAGATCTACCGCTCGAGGAGCAAGATTACCGCATGCCCCAGTTCAGCAACACTAGGAGTCCTTCATTTTGCAGAGACACGGAGACACTGAGGATGCCCCAAAGAGCCAAAGGAAAGGTGGTGCGAAAAAGAAACAGATGTGTACGTGTTGATTCCACCCAAACCTTTCCAACGCGGACCCCCTCTTAATAGTACGGCTTTCCTACGACTCAAATCCACGGAAAAGGAACATAGAGAAACGCCGTCTTCAATAGTCTTTGAGGGGCACCAAATCGTCTTGTGCCTAGTCATGATATGTCTGAAATGCTTAATGCACACGATTAGTCCGCAAACGCATTGTCATCAATCGCCAAAACAACTAAGGGATAAATATGCCCTTACAGGTTGTCGCCTTCAAGGGCACCACACGGCATCTTGCATTATGTGAGAGCGTGAGGAGAATACGGTGGCCCTAGTGGCTTCTTGGGGAGCATTGTGCCTCCACACCGCTCCAACGGAGATGTACTTCCCCTCAAAGGGAAGGAACTTCGGTAACACATCCTCGTCTTCAATGTCTCCACTTGTGGTTATCTCTTACCTTTACTTTGTGCAAGCTTTACTTGTGTTGTGTCCTTTGCTTGCTTGTGTTGTTTGTGTTGCTAGCATCATATAGGTTGCTCACCTAGTTGCATATCTAGACAACCTATTTGTTGCTAACCCTAATTTGTTAAGAAAAGCTAAAAATTGGTAGTTGCCTATTCACACCCCCCCTGTAGTCAACCATATTGATCCTTTCAGGTGCCAAATTCATGGCCGGCAGTGGGTCACTAGCGCCGACGAGGGTGCCAAGGGGCTTTCCATTCGTAGGTCATCGGGACCGGGGAAGACCGACGACGGGCCGAGCAACGACAACGTCGGGGTTGGGCAGGAAAGTTGCAGGCGAGCGGGAGGCAATGTGAAGAACACTTGCCGGGGAGGGGGGAGGGGGGGTCATTTTTAGGGAAAAGGTCATATAAGGGATTTGCTAGATACCCCTTAATGCCCTAAACAGGTTGGATAGAGATGATCTTAGGGGTGGATTAATAAGAAGCCCGGCTGGTTAAGGGTCGGATAGGTAGGCTCATTTTCATTAACAATCTAAAAACCAAGATTGGCTTGGTTCACTAAAAAGCTCACGACTCATGAGCACTTGTTACAGCTCATTTAAAAGCATTTCAACAATAGTTTACGATAATTTAAACAACTGCATCACAAATGCATTAATATTTTAGCAACAGCCAACAAATCAACATAGCATTGCAAGCAGGTATATAGATATATAGATATAAAATGTCAAAGAATACGAGACTTGCGGGCTGAGGCTCTCCTAGAAAAATAAGTGATGCATATAGATATATTAAGTACTACCACAACAAATGTTCACATCACATATCACAGACCCAGTCAACAGTGCAGATACTGCTATATATGTACAAAAGAACTGTCAGTCAATCTCTTCATCAGTCCTACGGCGTCGCAGCTCCTCAGATCCTCGTAATCACATGGTCGAACAAAACGACCGTCGATCCAACAAGCTGCCATGAGATCAAAAGAACAAATCAAATCTTCTATTCCCCTTTTGGTTTTAGCACTACAAGTCTAGAACTCCAAGTGCCACCACCTCTTCTTTCTGTTCTCCACGACGGGCAACTCTGGAGGCAGCAGACCATGATCAGCATGGTGAGATACAAGAGCGAAAGGGAATAAAAAGGCAAAATGATATCCAAACAATGATACAATAGATTGTATGTACCTCCTTCCGGATATATCGAGTTGTAGTGCACCTCAGCCCAAAAACTCAAACATATAACTGGAGTCCAGAAAGAAAGAAAGAAAATCTTATTTAGATACAAATGGACTGAAATATTTGGTGAAACTTAGATATCAATTCACCAATAATAACATAGCAATGACAAGCACACATTACCTCTATTTGATTTTTGAACGACTGGGAGAATTTCAATGTAGCATGTATCTCTGAATGATGTTAGGATGAAAATCTTCACACCATACTGAAAAAAAATAATATCAATGCATATACTTCAGTTCCATACAAATAGCAGAGCAGTCATATGACATGAGCAGCTCACTGGTAATAATGCCAAGAAACTACACATCAAGGAGAGGTTTTTAAGAGATGCTGCCCAAAAAGTCACAATTTCTAACTCATATCAGGTGGCAGGCATACAATTAAATTACGACAAGCAATTGTCCAAGAGATCAATCACTGCAAAGACCAACCAAAGTAGAGACTGAATGCAACTGGTCTGGTAAGAAGCATGGTTTGCCATGCGTACCGAAGTAAGCAACAATGGTCAGAATCATTCACGACAAGAACTAAATACATACATCCTGAGCAGAGGATGAAGACTACTAGGAACAATCTATTTGCCTCCCTTCACTACCACCAGATAATAAGAAAATAAACAGCTTTCAACCTGCCTATCCCCCAATCGAGATCGAGCGATCGCTAGCTAGCCTCCTACAAGCCGTCTGCACTGCTGCCATGGTCCCTCCTGGCCTTCTTCCCCGGCGGTGGCAGTGCGGCGATAGTGTCCTGTAACTGCCGCTGGGCGTCCTGGAGCATCTGATTACTGCGGGCCTCCGTCTCCTTCCACCCCCTCTCAATCTCCCACTGCACCTCCATTCTCCGCCTCTCCAGCCGCTTGATTCCCTCGCCGATGTCCCTCAACACACCTGCGACGGAGTGGTGATCCGCCGCAGGAGCCTCCTCAATCTTGACCCTCTCTGCAGCGGCGGCCTTGGCCTGGAACGCGGCGGCCTCATAGGAGACCCTCTTGCGCGGAGGCGCGGTGGACAGCGTGACAGCGGGCGGCGACGGGCGCTGCTGCTGCTGCTGGTGCTGGCCCCTGAACCCGCCGGCGTCGCGCACGAGGCCGTTGATGCTCCTGTTTCTGGCGACGAGCAATTGCTCCTCCTCCTCCTCTTCTTGGTCGTCCTCGTCATGGTCCTCTTCCTCCTCCTGCTCCTGCTCTTCTTCATCTTCTTCTTCCTCCTCCTCCTGGTCTTGGTCGTCGTCGGAGGCGGGCGGGGAGGCGGGGAAGGAGTTGGTGGAGACGGGGACGGGGCCGCGCTCGAGGCGCTCCATGCGGCGGAAGAAGGGCCAGAGGGAGGTGACGGGGCGGGCGGCCTCGGTGCGGTAGCGCTTGCGGAGCTTCTCGAGCTTGTGGCGGCACTGGGTGCCGGTCTTGCGCTGGCCGCCGCAGCGGCGGGTGACCTCGGCGGCCACGTCCTCCCACTGGTGCGCCTTGAGCTGGCCCCGCCGCAGCTTGGTCCAGCGGTCCTCGTACACGTCGATGAGGTGCATGGTCTCGCCGTCCGACCAGGGCTGCCCCGGCGCGCTCTTCCTCGCCTCCATCGGATGGCCCCTCGGCGGCGGCGGCGGTTTGGATCTGGATCTGGGGGAAAGAGGGGAGTGGTGGTGGAGTAAATGGCGGCGGCGGCGGGTGGTGGAGGCGGGCGGGGGGATAAGGGCCGCCAGGGTAGTATGGTATGGGTATGGGTGGTGGTGGGTTCGGTTTTTTCTGGGTGGGTGGTGCGGTTCACGTGGATGGTGGCCCCGTGCGCCCCTCGCTGACAGGTGGAGCCAGCCGGTTCGGCCTCACTGACCTGTGGGGCCAGCCGGTTTGGCTAGTCTGAAATAAACCTTGAACTCGTACGCCTTGCCGTAATCCAACCCTCACCTCCAAATCCCTGAAGGATCGACAATCCCGACGAGTATTGCACTTAAGCCTGTTTACGAACAAGGATTGTGCTCGTGGCACCGGGGAGGCCAGGGCTTGTATCAGTATCCAAACAAGGATTGCACACGTGGCATCGGGAAGTCCAGGGCTTACATCAGTTTCCAAACAAGCATTGCACACGTGGCGCCATGGAGGCCAGGGCTTACGTCAATTTTCGGACAATCATTGCATACCTGGCACCACGGAGTCCATGGCTTATGTCACTTTCCAAACAAGGATTGTACACATGGCACCGAGTGGGTGGGGGGTGGGCTTACGTCGATTTTCAAACAAGGCTTGCATACATGGCAGGCACCGGGTGGGGGGGGGGGGGGGGGGTTACGTCGATTTTAAAACAAGGCTTGCATACATGGCGAGCACAGCGTGCTTGAAGTGGGCTTACGTCGATTTTCAAACAAGGCTTGCATACATGGCAGGCACCGGGTGGGGTGGGGGTTTTAGGGTTACGTCAATTTTCAAACAAGGCTTGCATACATGGCACCGACGTGGCCATGGTCAGTAATTCAGGCATGTCGTTCAATGTGGCCCGACAACCATTCTAAAGGTTTGTCTCACGTCACCAGCGTTGGCTTAGGGAGGCGACGACGTCGGGCAAACTTGGAAGAGGTTGGAGCAGGAATCTGTCTAGCGTGTTTGGGACAACGGGCGGCCGTGGCAGTCGGAGGAGCGTGAATTTGATGCTCATGAAGAAGGGTGTGCCTTTCATGTCGGTGGCGCTATGGTGTGACCCTGAGGCGGGCGACAAGGTCCTTGGTGAGGAGGCAAGCGATGAAGTCATGTGCCACGCCATGTCGGTGTAGCAGATGGGAATGGGGAGACTGATGGGCATTTCAAGGATTGAAAGGGTAGGGTTTGATTTTGACCACCCATACAAATACAAGGTTTAAAACGGACATCATCGGGGTGCGGCTAGCAGTGGCGGAGGGGAGGGGGGGACCAGCAGGGGCCCTGACCCCCCTAGCATTAGGATTTTACTGCTATGAACAGTGACACGATTAGTAATTTTTTGTTGCTGCTAGTCAATTTCTGGCCCTCCCTGACTTGTTCTAGCTGCATTTGGCCCCCGATAATGCTTCATCTACTCTTTGGCCCCCCTGATACTTATTTTCTGGCTTCACCACCGGCGGCTAGGAGGATAAAAAAGATCAACAGGGTATAAAATCGAAGGTCTTTGACAACAACAATAAAGGGCAGCCCAGTACACATAGCTCTCGCTTGCGCAGGGTTCGGAGAAGGGTCCAACCACTTTGGGTCTTTTATACGCAATCTTTCCCTACATTTCTGCAAGAGGTTGTTTCCGGGACTCGAACCCATGACCTCATACTGAAATAGTTCAATCATACTGCAAAATTGTGTGTGAAAATGCAATGTAGCTCTTCTAATATATACGAAGGCAGTCAAATCTACCCCTCCATCCCACAATATAAGATGTTATTACTATCAATACATGAGTATATTGGTTGTAATAACATCTTACATTATGAGATGGAGGGAGTAAATTATTAATCAATGATGTACTATATACACTGCATAGACACGTACAGGTACTCCCTCCGGTTCTTTTTACTCCGCGTATTAGATTTGTATCAAGTCAAACTTTGCAAACTTTGACCAAATTTATATTAAAAATATCAACATTTAAAATACCAAATATATATACTATGAAACTACATTTCATAATGAATCTAACAATATTGATTTGGCATTGTGAATGTTCAAATTTTTTTATACAAATTTGGTCAAAGTAGAGATACTTTGACTTCAGACAAAGCTTATGTACAGAGTAAAAAGGACCGGATGGAGTACAACAGATCAACTACTAGTAAAAATTGTGAGGAAGGAAGAATCATGCTTACCAAGTCTGCAGCCGCCTGCAGTGTAACATGGTCACCCCACTCTCCATTCCTGGTAAGCATAAAAAAGTGAGAATGTGCATCTTTACACTCTAATTAATTAACATTTACTGAGATAAATAAATAGTAGAAAAAGAGTAGGCACCGACTTTGGCATCTTCTTAAGATATTCTCTGTAATCCATAGGTACATATCCAGCATATATCTCAGGATGGGACTCAAGCTGCGAATGAAAACATGTTACTGTCAGAAAAAGAGAATCTGATAAGGAAAAGTTCAGCTTCTTAATAGTACAGAAAGATACAACCAGTAGCTGTACATATCGACCGACAAAATGATGATTCTTATAATGTGGCCCTTTACGGTAAGAAGGAAACTGATAAAAGTGCCACTTTCAATGTACTGACCTGATTGACCACTTGTTGCCGTACAAATCTGTGGTGTTCAGGAGTTCGGTAGAATTGATCGGACAATGCCCGAAACTGTTTAACAGGAAGGTTCAGACAGAGATAAGCACTTGTGGAGCAGGTCTGTACTGATGACACCAAATATGCTATTCTCGAAAAGTAAACAGAGAACTGAATCCTGTAAATATACCTGACAATTGCCATCTCCGTTAACCTTGAGTTCAACCAGGCCATACAGCACCAACCTAAGTAAGAGATCATATTGGGATCAAATGACAGACAATCTAAAAAGACCTACCACGGAGCACAGACAGTATACAGAACATGTCTTCATGTACAGATTTATGGGATGACAAGTGTACTGCAGGGGTATTTACCTGTCAAGAAGTCTTCGGTGATCTGAAAAGGCTTCATCAAAAGAAGGAATGTCTCCGTTTGTTTTAGGGACATGCTGCAGTAGCAAAGTGAATAAGTAACAAAAAACTTAGACATGATCTTCGAGGCAACACATGCAAGTTAATGAAAATTCGTCAAAGAATGAGCTGCTTGATCATTGACGGAGAGTTAGAGATGCAGGTTCTGAACTTTTATTTTCTAGATTGATGAGTAACGAACTCATTATTAATAAATGTTAAAATGGGGCTTGCCTTAAGATGGGAAGTAAAGTTGCAAAAACTATCACACAGAACAGTAAAAATGGAACATAGCTCAGCATTTGTATTGATACGAACAAACATAAGATCGAACCATGGCCATCTACCAGGTAGATCGATAATTCTGCATTTAACATATTATCTGAACCGTAAATAGTGTCCGGCATCCTTGAGTAATAACCCAAGCATTCTTACGATTACCTAGCAGGAACTAGCAATTACAACTCCTCTAAACTTCAGAGCATGGTTATTTCATTGATTAGATAATACACCAAAGGTGGAACTTGGAGCCCCTTGAAACTGTAGAAACCCAAAACTGCTGTGCTTAACCCCTTCAGGCAGTGAAAATATAATGTAGAGCAGTAAAAGTGGAACAGGGCTCTGCATTTGCATTGATAGGAACAGAGATACGATCGGGGACTGATAGGAACTAGGTTGACTGATAATTCACATAAATCAAAAGCATAGTCTGCATTTAACATATGATCTCTACCGTGAATAGTGTCTGCCATTCTTGAGGAAAATAACCCAAGCATTATTCTGATCACCTAGCAGGAACCAGCAATTCCCAAACCCATCTAAATTTCAGAGCATGGTTTGATAAGATATCCTGAGATGGAACTCTGAATCCCCTTGAAACTGTAGAAACCCAAAACTGTACTCAACTCCTTTATGCAGTGAATGAATTCTAGCATATGTCCCAACCATTCTAGCAATTATTCTGTTATAATGGATATATAAACTTGGATCAGCAGGAAGTGAAGCGAATAATTTCTACTTACAGGGACAGGGACCATGTCATTCAGTCTTTTGCCGACTTCGCCGTCGAGAGCAGAGAAATCGTCCACAAGCTCTATGGAACAGCCCTGGCCATCACGCGCATTGCGATCTTCTTCGGGGCTCGAACGTGGACTGGAGCCCTCTGCTTCTTCTACATAAGGTGGAGCTGCACCGTCGTTTGTTTGTTCAGGAAAGGGGATCGAGTCAGGAGGTGATGACATGTCTGAATTTACTGTGTGCTGGTTAACTGAAGATTGGTAGTACCTGAGGGCAGATGGCTGACGACCTCGGGGCGGAACCACTGCTGCGCGAGGACGGTGGCGCGGCGCTCGGGCTCGCCGCCGACGCCCCCCGAGGCCTCGGCCATGGCGACCTGCGCGAGCTCCTCCTGCAGCGCGTGCGCGATGACCTCGTCGTTCTCGACCGCGTCGACCCTGACCTCGGAGGCGGGGGCGGGGGCCATGTCGTGGCCGTCGAGAAGGGCGCGGGCGCGCTGGGGCTGCGGCAGCGGCGGGGCGTAGTCGGTGGTGGGGGATTGAGGGCGGTGCACGCAGCCGCCGCCGTCGAGGAGGTGGTGGAGGCCCCAGCGGACGATGTTGGCGTCCAGATCTTGCTGGCTCCGCACCACCATGGCCGGCCGGCCGGGCTTGGTCGGTGTCGGTCGAGGAGAGGCGAACCTGCGCCGGCGGAACAAAAAAGAAATCACCCTGCAGTTAGTTATTCCCTCCCGAAGAAGAAGAACAAGAATCGGACGGAATCATGGAGGAAATTGGTCTGATTTTGGCGCAGATTAGAGGAGGCGAGCGAATCAAGAAAGAACCGGGGGGATTGGATTGTTCTTACTCTTGATTGATTGATTGATTGGCGACGAAGCAATTCGGCGATGCAGACCTCGCGACGACGAATTGAATGGACAGGACCCGGCTCTGAAATCAAGACCAAATCAAATCTTTATATGTGTGTATGTATGTATTGTCCCCGCAAGTCAGCAGCCGGGGGGATTGGATTGTTCTTACTCTTGATTGATTGATTGATTGGCGACGAAGCAATTCGGCGATTTATTTAGGCCCTGCTCGCGACGGACGAAGGACGAAACTGGGCTGGATTGAATGGACAGGCAGGACAGAGACGAGACCCGGCTTTGAAATCAGGACCAGATCAAATCTTTATACGTGCGTGCAGTAAAGTATTATCCTCGCACAAGTCGGCAGCCGTGTACTACGCGTGCTGGTCTCCTTGTCGATCCTGTACAAGGACGGAGAGAGGCGGGGGCGGGCGGCAAGAGCAAAGCATCCACAGAAAGAAAAGGAAACCGAAACGGTCTTGGATTGTCTTGGTTCGTCACGAGGAGGAAGACGAAGCGTGTGGGGCCCGCAAGTCAGTTGCTTCGTTCGTAGTACTACGTAGGAGAAGGCCGGTGGAGCCGACTTTCTTTCTTGAGCCCCTCCCATCCCTCGATTTGTTTTTGGTAAACCAAACCCACTTCTTTTCGTCCTCTTCTCCTTGTTTTTGTCAAACAAAAGACATTTTTCCCTTTTATTTTGAGCTAGGGCAATGGCCCTTCCATCAATGAGTTTGAAAACTATTTTGAGTCACCGTGGTTGGTTTAGTAGCCCAAACGTGTTTTGAGGAGACCAAGGGGATGATGACACTCATTGATCAATTTGTTCTCGTTTGTGGTGGATGGTTCGGCCAGTCTTCTTAGTGTTCTTTGATATGACTTGCTTACAGGCACATCACCCTTATTGTAGAAATGGCCAGGAATAAAAAGCGACTCGATTGGTTGCGCAATAGCTGCTGACAACTGCGCTATGTTGCAGCTAGCTACTAAATTGTTGTGTTAGGATGCACACAATGTTGTGACCATCACCAACAAGTCGCAAGATCCATTGTTTTTAACACTTCTCAACTTTGTTTATCACTTTATGGTGCCCTTTATCTCAT
Source organism: Aegilops bicornis (assembly GCA_021605145.1). Taxonomy (NCBI): domain Eukaryota; kingdom Viridiplantae; phylum Streptophyta; class Magnoliopsida; order Poales; family Poaceae; genus Aegilops; species Aegilops bicornis. The sequence goes on from CM038673.1 coordinate 802,050,841, forward strand.
TTGCATCATCCATAAACATATTTGTTAGTGCTAAATTTTTTGGTGACGAAGTTAAGATATCAAACCTTCATTTATATAGTGGTATAGTAGTATCGTCATTCAATACGAATTGCATGACTGCATGTGGCTTTTATGATCAAGCAAATTTTTTAAGATTGTTTAGCTAATCGATTATGTAAGCGTATTATACACGTCACAAATTAAATGACAAGCACAATTCTTAATAATTCTTCGCCCTAGTTCTTAAACGAAGATTATATCAGACGTTTAAATGGAATTTTGGACTGGGGAAATAGTTTCATGTCTAATACATGGCCAAACCAGGGTGCTTCCCATAAGATTACTGCATGTAGGTTTTAAACTCTAAGGTGCTCAATTATCGCAACTATTGGTTCTTATCCTAATATATGGTTTAATTAATGTGATGGTGTCCCAGTAGAAAATTATATATATTGTGTAAAATAATAGCGTGATGGAAGCATATCCCACCAGTTAGGTTTATACTAGTTATTTTTACTTAACTCAAATATCAAGAAAATCCTTAATGTGGAGGTTAATAGATTTGATATGTAAATGTTTATAATATTCAACAACATGATCACATATTGCGATGTTCACATCGAAACCAAAAGTTTAGATACAAACATTTCAATTATCTATAATTATATAAACAAATGTTTTCTTTAAAATTATGGACACGAATGTTAAAGTATGACTCCATCTTTTCATTTTGTAAATATCGTGTTAGCATGTTTAATTAGACCAAACTGCGTTTAATAGTAAGATTTTTTTAAAAAAAGAATTGCAAAATCACAATTATGTTATAAATAATTAATGTGTGCCACATGTGGGTGGGTTGGGGGGAGGGGGTGTACCATATTCTGTATATATATTTTGTATATTTATTAGATATCGAAAAGAGTATTCTGTAATGGACAAGCCTAATAAATATCTTAATAGAGGTTTACAATGGTTTAGCTGCTACAAATTTTGAAGTATATGCAGGAGTTGTCAACATTATTTTATCCTTTAACCCCTCCTCTCAGGTCCACCTGTTGGCATTACTCATTTAAATGTTCTTTCGTTTCAAACCATCCTTGTCTATCCTTCATGGCTAAGGATGAAAATCGGATCAGATTCAGATGGATAATGCTCATACATATCCTATTCCAAAAAATAATCCAAAATTGGAGCGGAGGCGGTATGGATGCAGAAATGAATATGGAATACACTGGATTATATCCAACAGTTTGGCTGTAAACATTTTACATAAGCATCACATCCCAAAATTAAGAAATGATAAGTATGGTTTCTTCCCATGCCATATCTCATACGGCGTCGTCTCAACAGACTTTGACAACGCTCTATTTAATTTAAAAGCTGCACTTTCTAGGGTGTAGCCCCAAAAAGATAAAGAATTTTTTTTATAACGGGAATCGTAAATCTCACTATGTCTAACATGGTTCAATTACATCTCTCGGACATTCCATTCCTTCGCGGAGCTGCAGATGGTGTAAGTTGTGAAACTAATCCAGGGTAACTAAGATGTTTAGTAAAGTCATGACTAAGGTATTCGCTTCCATGATCTGATTATATAAGTTTCACTGGTGGAAAAAAGGCCTTTGGTCGCGGTTCGCAACTGCCATTAGTCGCGGTTGAGCAACCGCGACCAAATAAGCGCGACTAATGCCCCCCACCTTTAGTCGCGGCTGCTTAAGAACCGTGACTAAAGGCCCGTCCACGTGGGCGCCAGTGACCGTCAAGCGGAGGACCTTTAGTCGCGGTTCTTTCCGCCAACCGCGACTAAAGGCCGCCACAGGTTTAGGGTTTTAGCCCCCCCCTAAACCTGTTTTCTGTTTAATTTGTATTGTTTTATTTCTTTTGTGCTTTATTTTAATTTTGAAGGAGTTTGAGAGCGCGGCAGACAGGAAGTAGCCGGAGGTGGCCTTGGCCGGATGCACTACCAGGTTGCGTCGAGGGCGGGCGAAGCGAGGCGCGCTGTGGGCGAGGAGGCCGGTCGGCGGCGTTGAGGGCGGGCGAGCGAGGCGGCAGATCTTGAGGTCAGCCGGGCGCCTTGTAGGCGAGGGCGACAATGGGCGTCGAGGCGAGGGCGACGGGCGGCCGAGGGCGTAGGGCGACGCTGGCGGCGCCGAGGGCGCGGCAGAGACGAACAAAGTAGAATCGGAGAAGACGAGAATCGAGCCTTGTATTTATAGCCCCTTTAGTCGCGGTTGGCGGCGAGACCCGCGACTAAAGGGTTTTTATGGTTTTATGCCTCGCGCTTCTTTAGTCGCGGTTGGCGGTGAGACCCATGACTAAAGGTACCCTTTAGTCGCTGGTCGCCGCCCAACCGCGACTAAAGGGTTTTTTGGCGGGTTTTTTATGCTTCCAGCTTTCACCTTTAGTCGCGGTTTGTCTGGCCAACCGCGACGAAAGGCCGCCGCAGGTTTTGGGGTTTAGCCCCCCCAAACCTGTTTTCTGTTTAATTTGTATTGTTTTATTTTTAATTTGTATTGTTTTCTGTTTAATTTGTATTGTTTTATTTCTTTTGTGCTTTATTTTAATTTTGAATGCTGGACGGGTATATATAGGGGAGGGGCTTTAGTTGCGGTTGGCACAGCAACTGCGTGACTAAAAAGTGCCCGAAACCTTTAGTCGCGGTTGTCTGGCAAACCGCGACTAAAGACCCTCACGTCTTGCGCCACCGCCACCGAGCGCCACAGGCCCAGGCCTTTGGTCGCGGTTCACCTCCAGAACCGCGACTAAAGGTCCCATTAGTCGCGGTTCCTACAGCTTCGCGACTTATGGGGCTGGACGGAAGCCTGTTTTTCCACCAGTGTTTAATCTTTCTTTCACGATGATTCTCCACTTGTTCTGAAATTTTTCAAACTTTCCAAAGGTACTTTTGCTTCGTCAAGTAGATATAACCATTCTACTCAAGTCGCCAGTAAAAAATACGAAGTATAGATATCCACCGCATGTCGTTGTGCTCATCGGACCACATACATCAGAATATATTATTTCCACTTAGTCACTCACCCGTTTAGGATGACCAATGAACGATGTCTTGGTCACTCTGCCCATTAGAAAAGCGTATCATGTCTCAAATGATTTTAAATCAAAAGATGGTAAAATTCCATCATCATGAAGTTTCTGTGTGAACTTATTTCTGAATGGCTAAGACGGTGCTCCTCTCAATTAGAAAGGTGTTGGACCCTTATCTCCGCACCACCAGGTCACCAAGGTCAGGCGGCGATACTCCATCACCTTTGAATCAGCCCGAGAAACACCAACGGAAGGGGCGTCAGGAAGGAGAAGGTAATTCTTAACACCGCCATAGCGGTGAGAGGACAAAGGACCCATAGCAGATTGTCAAAAATATGAAGTACTCCCTCCGTCCGAAAAAGAATGTCGGGTGCACAGTACGTTGATCATTTTGCAAAAAGCCCTTGTGCTTTCAAAGATCTAACACAGCAGCCTGTCTACTTCCTTCAGCCTCTACCCGTCCCCGCGTCTCGGGGCCGGCGCCGACGGATTCCTGCGGTCGCAACCCACCCATCGCCGCCCACCCGCGCGGTTCTAGCTCTAATCTGCACGATTCCACCGCCGCCCACCTGCAGGACCCTCACCTGCGCTGTCGGATTTAGGGATCCGGCAACCCTTGAGAAGTTCGAACACTAGGGTGCGTGCGGAGATCTCAACCTGTCCAGCCTGCCTACTCGCGATCCTCCTAAGCCTAGCGTGTCGAGCTCAAAGAGACACAGAGATTTATACTGGTTCGGACCACCGTTATGGTGTAATACCCTAATCCAGTGTGGTGTGGTGGATTGCCTCGAAGGGCTATGGATGAACTGGTACAGTGGATGAACAAGCCTCAGGAGGTGAGGTGTTCTTGAGCTAGTGTGACGCTCTACTTGTTCTTATCCCGCCTCCTCTTCTTGTTGTCTCTCCCGTCCCATGGTCGTGGCTAGTCCTATTTATAGTGGCCTTGGTCCTCTTCCCAAATATGAGCGGGAAGGGATCCCACAACGGCCGGATTTGAAAGGGGACAAGTAGTAAAGTCTATCCTGACAAAAATAATCTTCGCCTACGAAAAGCCTCTGGTCGTGACGCTGCAGTGGGCTCGTCGATGACCTCCGTCCTGTCGTCCTGGTGGTCTTGGTCTTGTTGCACTAGAATGGAAATCTTTGGCTGATTCCTCGGGACTCCGCGCCTGTGGCTTGCCTCCCTTGCACCGAAGAGGAAACCTGCGCTCTGCGCCCCCTGGCGCCCGCCTGGCCTTGGTCGTCATGGCTCACGTCAGCTGAGCCTCATGAGGTAACTTGCATAGGACTCTCCGGTCCTCAGGAGCCCTCCTGAGGAGGCCGATTTCTTCAGGGGTCTTGGCGTTGCCCACAGTCGGTGTCAAAACCGGCGAATCTTGGGTAGGGGGTCCCGAACTGTGCGTCTAAGGCTAATGGTAACAAGAGGCGGGGGACACGATATTTACCCAGGTTCGGACCCTCTCTATGGAGGTAATACCCTACTTTCTGCTTGATTGATCTTGATGAATATGAGTATTACAAGAGCTGATCTACCACGAGATCGTAATGGCTAAACCATAGGTCTAGCCTATGAGATTATGATTGTTTAATCCTAGAAGTCTAAACCCTCCGGTTTATATAGACACCGGGGGGGGGGGGGGGGACTAGGGTTATATAAAGTCGGTTACAGAGAAAGGAATCTACATATCCGAATCACCAAGCTTGCCTTCCACGCCAAGGAGAGTCCCATCCGAACACGGGACAAAGTCTTCTATCTTGTATCTTCATAGTCCAACAGTCCGGCCACAATATATAGTCCGGCTGTCCGAAGACCCCCGAATCCAGGACACCAACATGCGCTGCCGCTCACCTGCACGACCTTCAGCTGCGCTGCCGCTCACTTGCGCGATTCCGTGGCCCAGAGTGTTGTTGATATTTTGTATTAGCTATGAAAGACGAATTTGGAGTACAGTGGCAATGAATGGTGTTTTAAATGTACGAGAAAATTTGGAGTACTAATACAACTGTCATGTCAGAATTTGGAAAATTTCAGGGATCATTTGACCTTTTTAAGACATTTAAGTGATTTACTGTGTGTTGCGTCTGTGTTAGTAACTGAAGATTAGTACCCGAGGACAGATGGCTGACGACCTCGAGGCGGAACCACTGTTGCACGAGGGCGGTGGCGCGCCGCTCGGGCTCGCCCCCGTCGGCCCCGGATGCTTTAGCCATGGCGACCTGCGCGAGCTCCTCCTGCAGCGCGTGCGTGATGACCTCGTTGATCTCGACCGTGTCAACCCTGACCTCGGAGGCGGCGGGGGCGGAGGCCATGTCGTGGCCGTCAATAAGGGCGCGGGCGCGCTGGGGCTGCGGCGGCGGCGGGGCGTAGTCGCTGGTGGGGGACTGAGAGCAACTCTAGCCGTTCGGCCCCCCAGTGTTAGAAATATGCCCTAGAGGCAATAATAAAAGAATTATTAGTATATTTCCTTGTTCATGATAATTGTCTTTTATTCATGCTATAATTGTGTTATCCGGAAATCGTAATACATGTGTGAATACATAGACCACAACATGTCCCTAGTGAGCCTCTAGTTGACTAGCCCGTTGATCAACAGATAGTCATGTTTCCTGACTATGGACATTGGATGTCATTGATAACGGGATCACATCATTAGGAGAATGATGTGATGGACAAGACCCAATCCTAAGCATAGCACAAGATCGTGTAGTTCGTTTTTCTAGAGCTTTTCCAATGTCAAGTATCTTTTCCTTAGACCATGAGATCGTGTAACTCCCGGATACCGTAGGAGTGCTTTGGGTGTATCAAACGTCACAACGTAACTGGGTGACTATAAAGGTATACTACGGGTATCTCCGAAAGTGTCTGTTGGGTTGACACGGATCGAGACTGGGATTTGTCACTCCGTATGATGGAGAGGTATCTCTGGGCCCACTCGATAATGCATCATCATAATGAGCTCAAAGTGACCAATTGTCTGGTCATGGGATCATGCATTACGGTATGAGTAAAGTGACTTGCCGGTAACGAGATTGAACGAGGTATTGGGATACCGACGATCGAATCTCGGGCAAGTAACATACCGATTGACAAAGGGAATTGTATACGGGGTTGCTTGAATCCTCGACATCGTGGTTCATCCGATGAGATCATCGAGGAGCATGTGGGAGCCAACATGGGTATCCAGATCCCGCTGTTGGTTATTGACCAGAGAGCCGTCTCGGGCATGTCTACATGTCTCCCGAACCCGTAGGGTCTACACACTTAAGGTTCGGCGACGCTAGGGTTGTAGAGATATGAGTATGCAGCAAACCGAAAGTTGTTCGGAGTCCCGGATGAGATCCCAGACGTCACGAGGAGTTCCGTAATGGTCCGTAGGTAAAGAATTATATATGGAAAGTCGAGTTTCGGCCATCGGGAAAGTTTCAGGGTCACGGTATTGTCTGGGACCACTGTAAGGGTCCTGGGTCCACCGGTGGGGCCACCTATCCCGGAGGGCCCCATGGGCTGAAGTGGGAGGAACCAGCCCCTGGTGGGCTGGTGCGCCTCAGCCTGCGCCTAGGGTTGGAAACCCTAGGGGTGGGGGGCGCCTCCACTTGCCTTGGGGGGCAAGGCACCCCCCTTGGCCGCCGCCCCCCCTTGGAGATTCAATCTCCTAGGGCCGGTGCCCCCCCTAGGGGCCCTATATAAAGAGGGGGGGGGGAGGGAGGGCAGCCACACCCTTGCATTTGGCGCCTCCCTTTCCCCTTGCTACACCTCTCCCTCTCATGGGCAACTTGGCGAAGCCTGTGGGATCCTGCTGCATCCACCACCACGCCGTCGTCTTCTTTGGATCTTCATCAACCTCTTCTTCCCCCTTGCTGGATCAAGAAGGAGGAGACGTCTCCCTGACCGTACGTGTGTTGAACGCGGAGGTGCCGTCCGTTCGACGCTAGGATCTCCGGTGATTTGGACCACGACGAGTACGACTCCCTCAACCCCGTTCTCTTGAACACTTCCGCTCGATCTACAAGGGTATGTAGATACACTCTTCTCTCTCGTTGCTATATGAACTCATAGATTGATCTTGGTGAAACCGTAGAATTGTTTTTATTTTCTACAACGTTCCCCAACAGTGGCATCATGAGCTAGGTCTATGCGTAGTTCTCTTTGCACGAATAAAACACAAATTTGTTGTGGGCGTAGATGTTGTCAACTTACTTGCCACTACTAGTCTTATTTTGCTTCAGCGGTATTGTGGGATGAAGCGGCCCGGACCGACCTTACACGTACGTACGTGAGACAGGTTCCACCGACTGACATGCACTAGTTGCATAAGGTGTCTAGCGGGTGTCTGTCTCTCCCACTTTAGTTGGAGCGGATTCGATGAAAAGGGTCCTTATGAAGGGTAAATAGAAGTTGAAAAATCACGTTGTGGCTTTTTCATAGGTAAGAAAACGTTCTTGCTAGAACCCTATTGCAGCCACGTAAAAAATGCAACAACAGTTAGAGGACGTCTAACTTGTTTTTGCAGCAATTGCTTTGTGATGTGATATGGCCAAAAGTTGTGATGAATGATATATATGTGATGTATGAGATCATGTTCTTGTAATAGGAATCACGACTTGCATGTCGATGAGTATGACAACCGGCAGGAGCCATAGGAGTTGTCTTAATTATTGTATGACCTGCGTGTCAATGATTTAACGCCATGTAATTACTTTACTTTATTGCTAAATCGTTAGCCATAGTAGTAGAAGTAATAGTTGGCGAGCAACTTCATGGAGACACGATGATGGAGATCATGATGATGGAGATCATGGTGTCAATGCCGGTGACGAAGATGATCATGGAGCCCCGAAGATGGAGATCAAAGGAGCTATATGATATTGGCCATATCATGTCACTATTATTTGATTGCATGTGATGTTTATTATGTTTTTGCATCTTGTTTACTTAGAACGACGGTAGTAAATAAGATGATCCCTCATAATAATTTCAAGAAAGTGTTCCCCCTAACTGTGCGTCGTTGCGACAGTTCGTTGTTTTGAAGCACCACGTGATGATCGGGTGTGATAGATTGACGTTCACAAACAACGGGAGTAAGACAGATTTACACAAGCAAAACACTTAGGTTAACTAGACTAGCCTAGCATGTACAGACATGGCCTCGGAACACAGAGACCGAAAGGTCGAACATGAGTCGTATGGAAGATATGATCAACATGGAGATGTTCACCGATGATGACTAGTCCGTCTCACGTGATGATCGGACACGGCCTAGTCGACTCGGATCATGTAACACTTAGATGACTAGAGGGATGTCTAATCCAAGTGGGAGTTTATTAAATAATTTGATTAGATGAACTTAATTATCATGAAGTTAGTCTAAAATCTTTGCAAAAATGTCTTGTAGATCAAATGGCCAACGCTCATGTCAACATGAACTTCAACGCGTTCCTAGAGAAAACCAAGCTGAAAGATGATGGCAGCAACTTTACGGACTGGGTCCGGAACCTGAGCATCATCCTCATAGCTGCCAAGAAAGCATATGTCCTAGAAGGACCGCTAGGTGAAGCACCCATCCCAGAGAACCAAGACGTTATGAACGCTTGGCGATCCACGTCGATGATTACTCCCTCGTTCGGTGTGGCATGCTTTACAGCTTAGAACCGGGCTCCAAAAGCGTTTTGAGCAACACGGAGCATATGAGATGTTCGAGGAGCTGAAAATGGTTTTCCAAGCTCATGCCCGGGTCGAGAGATATGAAGTCTCCGACAAGTTCTATAGTTGTAAGATGGAGGAAAATAGTTCTGTCAGTGAGCATATACTCAAAATGTCTGGCTTGCACAACCGCTTGTCCCAGCTGGACATTAACCTCCCGGACGAAACGGTCATTAACAGAATCCTTCAGTCGCTCCCACCGAGCTACAAGACCTTTGTGATGAACTATAATATGCAGGGGATGGTGAAAACTATTTCTGAAGGCAGTTGCTTCGTACGTAAGACAACCCTACATGTCAGTGCCGACTTTCTTTCCTTGAGCCCCTCCCATCCCTCGCTATGTTTTGTTTTTGGTCAACCAAACCCACTTTTTTTCGTCGTCTTTTCCTTGTTTTGTGTCAAACACAAATGTGTTGGCTGCTCCACACAATATTTTCCATCTTCTTTCCGAGTAAGCGTACACAAATTAGCACAGGCCAAATATTCTTTCACAATTTAAGTACATTGTCACACAACTCAGATTTTGTTTTTGAGGCAAAGTCACACAACTCACAAGCAAAAGCTAATCTGAGATGGGCATGTATATCATAGGAAATGTGAACTAGAGAAAGAAGAAGAAGAAGAAGCCCAGCAAGCACAACTTGGCACATGGTAGGCTTACTCGTGCGAGGGCTCCTATATCTCGCTTGGAAGCTCAGGCGGCGGCGGGAGCTCGTATTGGGCGCCTTCAGCGCCAGTTAACTAACCTAGCGCTCACCGCACCCCTCTGTGGGCTAGCCAAATATCGAGGGCAGTGCCTTTCTTTCGCTCGGCGGAAAATTGATCTAGTTCGATCGCTCTGAGCTGGTCCAAGATCGACTGTTAACGAAGGCACGCGGACCATTGACTTTTCAGAAATAGTTCACAAAGAAAAACAGGGATTCAAAAAATCACAAAAAAGGTTCACAAGCTCAAAAAAGTTCAAAAACTTCGAAAAAAGTTCATAATTATGAAAAAAATAATTCATTTCGAAAAAGTTTATCCATTTTGAAAAAACATCATCGGTTTTCAAAATGTTCACAAATTTGAAAAAGCTTCATCAATTTTTTTACATAGTTCATCGATTTGAAAAAACTTAATCAAATTTGCACAGAATTCATCGAATTTGATAAATTGTTTATTTAATTTTTTAAAAAATCATTGAATTTGAAAAATTTCATTGATTGTTTTAAAAAAATTCACGAATTTAAAAAAGTCATTGATTTGGGAGAATAACTCCATGAATTCGAATAAAAGTTCATAGATTTTGGTGAGAAGGTTCATCGATTTTGAAGGAAAAGTTTATGAATTTTATAAATATCCATGCATTTAATAAAACAAAGGGAAAAGCAAGAAAAAAGGAAAAATAAAAATCGAATAAAATCGGTAAAAAAACCCGACGAACTGAACAAAGAAATAAAAGAGAAAAAAAGAAACAGCTTCACAATGCATGGTATAGCCGAGTGGTTAGTGTGCTTGCCTTCAAGCACGGAAGTTGCAGGTTTGAAGCCAGACGACTCCACCATTTTTGACTATTTACATAATTCAAATCATATATGGGCCGGCCAAGATAGACCTCCTCCAACGACAGTAAACAAATTGCACATTAACTAGCGCTGAACGAATAGGAAATGCCGTGGCGAATGGAGAGGAGCATTTGCTGAAGCCAGACACGAATGTGCCAGCGCACTTAGCCCACGAGCGTTTTAAAAAAAACTGTTCGATTTTTCATCAAGTTTTCACCAAAAAAACCCAACCATTGTGTTTTTGGAACAAGATAAACCTAATTATAAATAAATAATGTTTATAGAATTGTTCACTGTGTGTTTTATAAGTAGTTCAGTATATATTAAGAAAACGTTTGAAGTATAATGAAAAAAATGACCAGTGTGTATTCGAAAATGTTCATTGTACAAATTAAAAAGTTCATCATATAGAAAAAAATGTTCCATGTATATGAAACAATTATTCATCATATGTTGACATGGATTTTGACCAAGATAAAATGAAATACATAAACCATATAAAACATTAAAATATAAATACAAAACGGCAAAAATCTGTTAAAAATATAATCAACCACTCAAATTAATGACTGAAAAAAAAGCCTAATGATATATTTTCGAATGTCGATTATGCACGCATTAAACCAACAGTTATAAAATATTATGAAATAAATAAACAACCATTAAGTTTTCACCTATTGAAAAATGGAGAACACGTGGTTTATATGTACGTGCACCATCGCTGACAAAGAAAAAGAATATATGGAAAAATGGTTAACACACGGTTCATATGTACGCGCACCGTCGTCGACGGATACTGATCTAAAATTACACCGTCGCCGGCGGAAAGCGATCTAAAATTTCACTGTCAGAGGCGACACCAATGTTGTCAAAGCGATCTAAAATTTCATTGTCAGAGGCGGCGCCAATGTTGTCGAAGCATCACGAGATATGTTGCTCCATTAAAATATCGTTGTATCTGAACGGATACACACAAAAAAATGATAGAGATAGCCAATTATAAGAGCGATCCGCTGCACAACAAAGAAAAAAAAGATTCATTGGATTGCGTACATATACATGCATGAGGTGTGCGTACGTGACATAGCTAGGCATGCATGCATATATTAGGAGACCATGTGTTCCAAACTAGCCTTAATGAATTACTAGAATCAGGCTTAGCTCACTTTTAAAAAAAATGGCTACGTTGTACATGCACATGCGTTGCCTCATCATCCATCAGCCATACAAGGAAATGGATTAGAGCAAGAGCCCATACGTTGACAAATGATGGCCTAGTTAAGCCCATACAGGCTGATGGGACGTTGCCGTTTAATTAGCAATAAAGAAATAAAGAAAAGGAAAGGAGCAGCGCCACTCTCACGATCGCACGATCACATCACACGATCACAGAACGTGGGCGCGCGCATGCAGCCACAGCTCTGCTGCTCCCCCTCACTATAAATACATGGTCACCAAGTACACAAAGGGTTTGGTCGTATTTCGTCGCTCATTTTTTCATCCACACGCCACCGCTGATGCTCAACGAATTATCCATCCATCATTCACGCACATACGCTGCAACGCCGCTCTTCGCCGTCGCCGTCGGTCGTCCGCTCGCCGTCGTCGTCGCCGGCCGTTCGTCTCACCGTCGTCGTCGTCGCCAACCGCTCGTCGCCGTCCGTTCGTCTCGCCGTCGTCACCGTCCGTCCACTCACCGTCGTCTACGCACGTTGCCGGCCACACTGCTCACAATCTGCATCGCTCACGAGCTGCTCTACACGAGCGGCTGCTCATCTACATCACCACATCACACGTACGTGACGACATCCAAGGCAAGGTGAGAATTCAAGGCAACCTCCTGGCTTCATTCTTGATGTATCCATAGCACATCTTGTTTGGTCTCATGGGATCTTTCATCTCTTGTTGATACAAACCATGGTTAAATTATGTTCTTGTTTTGGTCTCATGGGATCTTGCATCTCATGTTGATACAATTCAAGAATAAAGAGTATATTCCTTCTTGTTTTGGTCTCATGGTGATCTTGCATCCCATGTTGATACAATTCAAGATATCCATCGACGATGCTTTATTTTTACCACGTATCTCATATATTTTCGGTTCTACCCACAAGTTTCTTCTTGTTTTGGTCTCATGGTGATCTTGATCCCATGTTGATACAAATCAAGATAATGCATGAGATGCCTAGTGGTCATATATCACTCCTCAATCCTATAATGATGCAAACTAAGTGCACAAGATGCAACTACAATTCTTGTTGTTTTGGTCTCATGGTGATCTTGCATCTCCATGTTGATACAAGTCAAGACAAAAAAATATGCTCATCTTGTTTTGGTCCCATGGCGATCTTGCATCCCATGTTGATACAGTTCAAGAATAAAAATATGTCTGTCTTGATTCGGTCTCATGGTGATCTTGCATCCCATGTTGATACAAATCAAGGATAGAAATGAAACTAAACCTCATATTGATTTGGTTCCATAAAGCCCTATGTTGTTGGAAATTCAGGCATATTTCTTGCATATAAGTTATAGCGTGTCCAGATCCCCAAACGCAGTCATTGTTGCATCATGTGGTGCTAGTTATGTAATCATGAAGCAAAGACCAAAAAAATGATAATATTTGCATGCCATCTGCCTAGTTAACTTCATCATGTCCATGCGAAACATAAATCGATGTATACTTCTGTTTGGTTACACTACGAGCATATAGTTTGTGCTATGTTGGTGATAATACAAGCAAGAACAAATCAACATACTTCACTTGGTTATGCTACGCATGGGCACAATGTTGCTACATGATGTTAGTACTAATACAAGTGAAGTGAAACTTCAAAAAATATTACCATGCACCGCAAATTCGAAGTCATATAAATATTTGACTAAATTCACTTAGTCCCATGCACCGCAAATCCGAAGTCATATAAATATTTGACTAAATTCACTTAGTCGCATGCCCATATATGATATGTTTGAGACTAGCAAAACTAGTATTTAAGCATAACCCATATGTCATAAAATAATCCTTCATACAGATTAAAATTAAATCATGCATCCCTTTCATATAGGTGAATGCATCCACAAAACTAAAAGATAATGAGGGTCATAGCCCATGTCACTTGCACTGAACATAACATAGTGCGATTGATCACCAAATTTCATATCGCCATCGCATATGATGTCTCGATGCAACACTATATACGTTGCTATAAAGTGAACTAAATATTCTGTCATTTCAGGCATGCACACAGAAATAACATGCATGTCAGAATTAACTCATGAAAAGAGTTATGCCCTATATTGCACATACGCACGTTAGCCCGGCTAGTTAACCATTAAGTAGATTTTCATATTATTAAAAAAAGACAACCACTACATATTTGCGATGGTTAATGAGCTAGGCATGAACGTGCTATATGAATGAAGATTGTCAAATCATGAATGTTATGCAACGCATATGTTAGCATAAACGAAGTCCAAGGCTCTCCGAGTACGGCCACGTCGAAGACCGCGAGGACTATTTATTTCTACATTTTGTAGTCTTCTTTTATTTCTATATTTTGTAGTACTCATGTGTTGCAATTCTATGTAATAGGATAGTTGGAATTCTTAATCAGGGGTTTTCTCTTCGGAGATGTAATTAACAGATCTTTTATGTAAATGTAAGAGTTCTGGAAATAAAGTACCTGCAATGTTTGATCTCCATTTTATTTATGCATTTAAATTATTCACTCTGTATCAATGACGTGGACGCGTGTTCTCACGCCCGCCATTTTCCCGTCATCATCATATACTAGAAATATATTAAATCTGTATTGAAAAAAATGTTCACCATGTACTTTACAATGTTCGATATGTATTTGAAAAAGGTTCACCATATATTATAAAAAAATTGACTGTACATCCAAAATGCTATAAAAAGGAAAATCTGCAAAACAAAGAAACCACAAAAATAGATGACAACCAAATCTGAAATGAGAAAAGTGAAAATTATAAAGAAAAATAAAAAATGAAACAAAATCAAAATAAAAAAGAACAAACAAAAAAAACTTGAAAGGAAACCAATTTCCACTCAAGAATGAAAAAAGAAAAACAAATGAAAGCAAACAAAAGAAAAACCAGCAGTCGAAACCACAGTGACCTCTGCAGAAAAATCTCGGAACTGGGTCGGGTCACATTGCCCCACCCAAGGGCGATACCTAGACTGTTTGCCCAAATAAGGGGTGCTCCTGTTCGGCACTCTAAGCGCCGGTTAGTGCTGCTGGCCCGTCCTAGTAAATATGCTGAAAAGAAAACACGAAGAAAAAAGTTAACACAAAGTTGCGAGAACGAGGAATAGAACTCAGCATAACAATGTCGACAATATGAAAAAGGACAGAGAGGGATTCGAACACTCGGTAATTTTTAGAACTATACCAGTTTTCGGGGCCGGAGCTATCAACCACTCAGCCGGCTCTCCACAGCCTAATCCTTATTTTACTCCTACAAATAGAACATAGCTTCTTGGCTGCTTGGCTTGTAATAGAAATCTCAATGCCAAGAAAATAATGTAGAGCACCCAGATCCTTAATGGCAAACTCGTCACGCAGCCGAAGCGTAATCTGCTGAAGAACAGCTGCGGAGGAGGCCGTCAGGATGATGTCGTCAACGTAAAGAAGCAAGTATCCAGTCGTGTCACCGTGGCGATAGACGAACAGTGAGGCGTCCGAGCGAGTAACGCTGAAGCCCAGTGTCTGAAGAAACCTGGCGATCCGCTGGTACCAAGCGCGGGGTGCCTGCTTGAGTCCGTAAAGAGAGCGGGACAGCAGACACACATGGCCGGGAAGTGAGGCGTCGACGAAACCGGTGGGTTGCTCACAATACACCTGCTCCTCAAGATGGCCATGGAGAAAGGCGTTGGAGACATCCATCTGATGAACGGGCCAGCCGCGGGACACGGCGAGCTGGAGGACGGTGCGGATCGTGCCCGGTTTTACAACCGGGGCAAACGTCTCAGTGAAGTCCACGCCAGCGGTATTGGCGAAACCACTGAACCACCCAATGAGCCTTGTAGCGCTCGAGAGTGCCATCCGAGCGGGTCTTATGGCGAAAGATCCACTTGCCGGTGATGACGTTGGCACGAGGAGGCCGGGGAACCGGTGTCCAGGTGCGGTTCCGTTGAAGAGCATCGAACTCTTCCTGCATCGCCGCAAGCCAGTGAGGATCACGGAGGGCGGCGCGAGCGGACGCGGGAATAGGCGACGGCTCCGCGGTGGAGGCGGCGAGGACGTACTCGTCGCTCGAGTACCGGAGGCTCGGACGATGAACGCCGGTACGAGCGTGGGTGACGGGGCCAGGCGGCGCCATCGGAGCCACCAGCAAGGCAGCCGGCGAGGCGGCCGGCGTCTCCGGGCGAGCAGCCGCGCCGGAGCCGGAAGGAGACAGCGCTGTGGCCGGGCGAGGGAGCCGGGCGCTGTGGTCGGCGAGGCGGGTGGCGCCGAGGCGGCCGAGGAAGCGGCCGAGCCGTCAGCGCCCGATCCCGCGGCGGGGGCGGAGGGTGAAGGAGGGGCGCCAGCTGCACCGTCAGAGCCGGTCGAGGAGGCCGAGGGGGCGGGCGCCAGCGTGAGGGCGCGAGGACCGCCAAAGCCCGGAGGCAGTCCGCGAGCCGAACGGGACCGTCCGCCTGACGAGGTCGTCGAAGTGCCGCCGGTGACCGGCGGTGACGAGACGACAAGGGGTACCTGCTGCTGAAACGGAAACACCATCTCATCAAAGTAAATGTGTCGGGAGGTGAAAACACAATGGGAGACGGGATCATAACAGCGATAGCCCTTAGTGTTAGGTGGGTAGCCGAGAAAGATGCAGGCGACGGAGCGGGGTGCAAGCTTATGAGGTGCAGTAGCAGCGATGCTAGGGTAGCAAAGGCAGCCGAAGATGCGAAGCCCATCATAAGAGGGGGGTGCACCGGAGAGAAGATGATGAGGTGTAAAGTTCCCGCGAGTACGACATGGGCGGATGTTGATGAGGAGAGAAGCGGTGGCGAGAGCGTTAGGCCAAAAGCGCGAAGGCACATTGGCATGAAAGAGAAGAGTCCTAACGCAGTCATTGAGAGTGCGAAGGATGCGCTCAGCACGACCGTTCTGCTACGAGGTGTACGGGCAAGTGAGACGAAAGATCGTGCCATGTGTGGTAAGAAGAGTACGGACAGCAAGGTTGTCAAACTCCTTCCCGTTGTCTGTCTGCAACGCGAGAATGGGGCGACCAAACTGCGTGAGAACATAAGAGTAGAAGGCGGCGAGAGTGGATATAACATCCGACTTGCGGTGCAATGGGAAGGTCCACACATAATGCGAAAAATCATCAAGTATGACAAGATAATAAAGGTAGCCCGTATTACTAGCAACAGGAGATGTCCAAACATCACTATGAATTAACTCAAACAGGTACAATGCAACAAAAGAAGAAGCCCTAAACGGAAGACGAGCATGTTTGCCGAGGCGACATGCATGACAAGAGTGATCCTCGTTCTTATTACACGTGAAAGAAAAACTCCGAAGTATGTGGCGAAGGGTGGCAGGATTAGGATGACCCAAGCGAGCATGCCAAAGATCCACTCCGGTGGCGAGAGAGCGACAGGCGGCGGAAGTGGTGGAGGTGGCGGAGTGAACCGGGTAGAGCTCGTCGGGGCTGTCACATCGGTGGAGCACCATCCGCGTGCGAGCGTCCTTAACAGAAAAACCACATTCGTCAAATTCAACGGTAACCGGATTTTCACGTCTAAAAGAACGAATAGAAACAAGATTTTTAATAAGTTCAGGAGAAACTAGAATATTAGACATGGATATGGGAGTGGAGTTAGACGGAAAATAGGTATGACCAATATGGGTGATAGGAAGAGAAGAGCCGTCACCAACGGTGATGCGGTTGGAGGTGTGGACAGGATGGGCGGTGTGGAGGTTACCGGGGTACGCCGCCATGTGAGCGGTGGCGCCGCTATCCATGTACCAGTCGCCGCCACGGTGTAGCCGGACGGGAAGGAGTGTTGTGGAGAGCCGCCAACAGGCCCGGTCCCACGGTGCCGTGAGGGAGAGGCGGCGCGTCGCCGTGGACAGCAGCGGCCCACCGGGCGGCGGGTTGCCGACCGTAGGGCGCCGCCAGGCTGCGGCGCGGCGTAGTACGCCTGGTGTGGCTCTGGCCGGGTGCCGAGAATGCCCGGGGCAGGGGCCCGAGGAACCGGCATGGAGTAGGCGTGTACGACGCCGGTCCATGGGTTCTGGCCGGCGTACCGCGGGGCCGGCTGAGAGGCCTGCTGCGGTGGGCGGGGTGCTCCTCCCTGGGCGGCTGCGCCCCCTGCTATGCCACCATGACGGCCGCCATGACGACCCCCATTGGCCGCCTTTGGGGCGGCGGAAGAAGCGGCCTGGCGGCGGGAAGCCTGGGGAAGGTGGCGCGGTGGCGGCGTGGCGTCGGGCGGTGGCGGGCGGAACCCGCTGGGTGCCGGGCGACGAGGGCAGTGTGGGTCGCGCGAGTCCGCGCCACCCGCATCCGGCGCTCCTCCAACTTGAGGTACGCGACCACCTTAGCAAAGGTGGGCTCCGGGGATGAGGGTGAGGTTGGAGGCGGCGTTCCCAAAGTCCTCGTTAGGCCGCCGGAGAGGGTGCTGATGAGGAGCTCGTCGCCGATCTTTTCCCCGAGATCACGGAGCTCATCGGCGAGCTTCTTGAGGCGCATGCAAAAATCATCGATGGATGAGTCAAGTTGTCGCACCCGTAAAACTCACCGTAGAGCGGGACCTTACGCTGCGATCGGTTGTCGGTGAAGAGGCCGTTGAGCTTGGTCCGGACCGCATAGGCGTCGTCCTCGCCGTCCACCACGGTGTGGAAGAGGTCGCTGGAGATGGTGAGGTAGAACCAGCGGATGATGGTGGCGTCGAGGATCATCCACTCCTCGTCGTTGATCATGAGCGCCGAGTCCACGGTGCCGTCCACGTGGCCGTGCAGGAGGTACTCACGGAACACAAGCCAAAAATACCGCTTCCAAGCGGAGTAGGACGCGGTGGTGTGATCAAGCTTGACCGGGACACGCTCGTGGATGTTGAGGTCGCGGACGAGGGTGACATCGGGACCGGCGAACGGGTTGGAGACGGTGGAGGAGGAGGTGCTCATGGCTAGGGTTAGGGTTTGATACACGACGCGGGTGGGGAAGGGTGGCGGCGCGGGTGGCAGGGGGCTGGGCGACGCGGGTGGGAGGAGGGGTTTCGGGAGAGAGGGCGGAAGCGGGGCATTCGGCGGCGGCGGCCTAGGGAAGAGGCGGAAGGCGAGGTGGTGGGGAGAAGCGGCGGCTACCAGCGGCGGCGACGGCGACCGGGAGGTGGGTGGCGGCGGCAGCGGCTGGTGGTGGCGGCGGGAGAAGCGGCGGCGGCGGCGGCGGCGGTGGAGGCGGCGGCGGCGTGGAGCGGGCGCGGCGGCGGCTTTAGGGTTTAGGATCGTCTTTGCGATAGATACCATGTAGAAGGACAAGTTATGGGCTGTGCAATCTCGATATATTGATCGGTGCACCAGGCACGTATATATAAGTACAGAGGTGGGCCACAACCTTAACTATACAAAGGAAACAAAAGGTAGGCCCTACACACAAATATACACGTACACAATATACTCAACACTAAGATTACTTTGAGATTTAGGTTATAGTGAGTCCTAGCAAAGGTCCCAGACGTCGTATTTTTTTAAACGAGGTCCTCGCGTCCTACCGAATTAACCACTAGACTAACTTCACCTTCTTGTGTGTTTTCAGGAATCAGTACTATTAGACCCTTTTAGTACTGCATATAACATACATTATATACTTTAAAAATGAAACGAAAAGCCTGACAAATAATTTTTTAAAAATATGGGAAAAACACGGACCTGAAAAAAGTTCAAAATTTTGGAAAATATAGTTCATCAAATTTAGAAAAAGTTCATTGAATTTCCAATAACAATTCGTCGATTTGGAAAAATAGATCATCACTTTTGAAGAATTTTTTCGCAAATTTTAATAAAAGTTCATCAATTATGAAAAAAAAGAAATTTGAAAAAATCAACAAGTCTGAAATAAAAACTTATCATTTTTGAAGAAAAAACTTTCACAAAATTATGGCAAACAGATCATCACTTATCATTTGGTAAAAAATTTAATTCGTTTGAAAATAAGTTCAAGATTTTCAAATACAGTTCACAAATTTGAAAAAGTTCTGTTATTCTGGAAGGAAGTTCATCAGTTATGAAAAAGCTTCATTGATTTTTTTAAGAAGTCATCAATTTTGAGAAACAAGTTCGCATATTTGAAAACAGTTCATTGATTTTGCAAAAAAAGTTCATCAAATTTGAAAAAACGTTCACAAATTTGAATAAAGTTCACAGATTTGAAAAAAGCTCACGATTTTTTTAAAGTTCATGAGCTGTAGAAACCCAAAGAAAAACCAGCCATCCAAAAAAACTAGACTAGTAATGTGGGTGCTTTTCTGTTGTACTCCCTCTGTAAACTAATATAAGAGCGTTTAGATAACTACTTGAGTTATCTAAATGCTCTTATACTCCCTATGTACCGAAATATTTGTAGTTGGGAAAACCTGTACTAATTTCCTCCAACAACAAGTATTTCGATACAGAGGTAGTATTAGTTTACGGAGGGAGTACTATTTACCAAACAAGAACAAGAAGCAACAAAGGAGTAAAGCGGAGACATCTATTAGTTGTTCCAGTTGGTTAGGTCCGCTCGAACTAAACCTGGATTTCGACTCCCACAAGTTTAAAAGAACGAAAAGAGAGTAAACGGGCCTGGCCCATGATGGAGGGCAGGGTGCGTCCGTTTGTGAATAAGCCTATAAATATTAATTTAATTTAAAATTTTATCACACACTTAAAAATTGTTAACGTAGTGTACAAGAAATGTTTGTGCAACTTTTTAAAAACCTTGATCGCATTCCTAAAAGAGTTAAAACATATTCACACATTACAAAAATATGTTCGTGACATTTTGAAAAATATTTATACCCTTAATAAATCTTTGTGTAGTTTTTTTTAAATCAACACCACTCAAAAGAAAGTATGTGGCATTTAAAAAATGTTGACATGTTTCAAAAGTATATTCATGATATTTTAAAAAGTTTCATACAATGCAAAAAAATGTTTTGTGTGGAAGCTTCGCCGTGCGCGAAAGATGCCCAAGGAGGGGTAAGGCCCTTACTACGGCAAGGCAGGCGAACATCCTATGAGGCTGCGTTTTTGGGCGGCACGAGGATGTACTTGATCCCATACTGTTGGAGACCGACGAGATGGCAGTGGTGTTGTTTGGACATGGTAGGCCACACGGCCGCCAAGGGGTTCTTAATGAGGTGGTCCAGCCCACTGTCAGGTACACACAGCTTCGAACTTGTGTGGGCTGATGTTGGGCTACAAACACACCTCCATGTGGAGGGACTTAGCCCAATACTTATGTCTATTACACTCAGATATAGCTCAAGGCAATGGTGGCAAGTATGCTCAAGTCATTAGAGAAATTAATATCATGTTAGTAGATTTTCAGTATGTTTCCTTCATTGTTGTTGGTAGAGAGTCAAATATAGAGGCACATAGTCTCGCTAAGCACGCGCTTACTCTTCCAGTTGGATGCCATGTGTGGCTCCTTCATCCTCCTGGCCTACAATGTATTCCTCAAAACATTCTTGAGATATAAATAAAGCGTGTGGTTAGCCTAAAAAACAGAGAAAAAAATTAAATGCATGTAGTTGCGGAGACATGGATGATTGGCATCTTTTGGTAAAGGCATGTTTTTTTTTTTTGCGATAGAAAGAGAGTTTTATTCCATATGCATAGGGTTACAATCAAGAGACACCAAATCCTCAATACAAGAAGGGCATCTCCCTAGCCATACAGCAGTAGTGAACTCCGTACGACTATACAAAGCCAACTAATTCACTGAAAAAAAATACTACGCACCAATGACTATGAGCGTAGATGCCCACTCTGGAATTTGGAGGACCACTTTAGGATGTGATCATTAGTGTTGCTTCAGACCTGCTTGACATAACATAACCTTGATGGCTACTAATTTGAAAGTCGAGCTTAAGCGATGTTAAGTGGACTTCATGGAATTATTAATATGGAAACTACATAATCTGATGTAGCATATGTTGATTTTTTTGAGAGGATGTATATGTTGATTGATTATTACTTTTTCCTTTGCAACCGTGATGATTCGAACCTACGACCTGGTGGATGGAGGTGGAGGAGAGCCTTCTACTAATAACCTGACTAAAGAAAGTGTCTGTTATTGTAGTGGTTATAGCCTCAAATAACTCCGACGATGATTAGATTTGCTCACTAGATTGCACTCATTGTTTTTATCTCGCACTCGCCTTCACTAGCTTCGTGGGGCAAAAGGTCCAGCCAGGCAGCATAGTCTCACCTCCCTTTTTCATTATGCCTTTTCATGTTTGTTCGGCAGCGGCGGGACCCCTTTCCCCCTTTCGTCCAGAGGTGGCTGGCACGGGCCGGTGGCCTCGGCGGGAGCCTGAGCTGCTGCACGCGCTCGAGGCGGCGCACGGAGGCACGGATCTGGCATGTGGCGCGGATTCAGTGGTGGGACGCGAATGTGGAGGCGCGGGCTCTGGGCGCGGCGACCGCGCGAGGATGCGTGCGGCGGGGCGTGAAGAGGCATGCGGCTGGGCGCGGTGTGCGGCCATGGGTGTGGCGTGCTGGCCGCAGGCGCAGAACTGGCGGGCGGCTACAACACGAGGATGCGCGTGGTGGGGCGTGAGGAGGCGTGCGGCTGGGCGCGGTGTGCGGCCATGGGTGCGGCGTGCTGGTCGCCGGCGTAGATCTAGCGGGGGGCCGCCGATGGTCTTCGCTTGGCGGCCCAACGGGTAGGTCTGGATGCCACGGATCCGGCCTTGGCAGCGCAAGATGGGCAGTTTCTCTCCCCGTTCTGCTGCTCTGGAGTCCAGGGGGACGGAAGGAGACGGCTGCTGATCGGAGGTCCGTGGCTGCCGACCCAGGAGGGGCACTGCCGGCTGCCGGTGGTGCCTGGTTGCCGCTTGTTGGAGCAGGGTGGCTCCGGCCGCGGTTGGATGCGGGGTGCAGGACCCGATCTGGTCTCTGCAGGCCCGTCGTTGAGGGGGTTCGCGGGTGGCCCTACACAGCAGTGGCGTGCTCGTTGTGTGGGCGGTGCGCTATCCAATGGAGGTACGGGTCGACGTCGGCTTGCTGCGTGGGAGTGGCTGCACCGGGTGAAAGCCTGGCCGGTGCTGACCGGCCGGCAGCGACGACGCCTGTGGGCGTCGCTATCCTCCTTGAAGGTGTTGTCGGGAATCTTCACAGCCTCTACTCCCGGATCAAGTCCTTCGGGTGAAAGCACAAATCCCGCTTCAGGGTTGGGCGGTGGCGTCGTCTTCAACGTTGTTCCCCTCTTTAGGGCGCCGTCTTCAAGAATTTGATCCCTTTAGTGCTTCCTACGACTGGACATGCACGGTGACTTCTGTGGCAACGATGATGGTGCTGTGCTACGTTGGAGGCGCGACTTTGGTCGTAGTAGTCGGCTCTTCTTCTCCGGCGTGTCCGTAGGAATGCCTCGACTGCCTGGTGCTGTGAAGTCGAAGCCGCGGTGAGGGGGCCGCTGGTATATGATGACGCGTGTTAGGTGGCTCGTTCGGTGATCCCACGTGACGCCAACCTTGCCTCGTTTCTTTGTGGTGTATCGTTGGAGTCAGAGCTGCGTTGTCTAATGTGGATCGTATGGAGTGCTCTGTTGCAGCCATTAGGGCTGTTTTTCTTTTTCTTTTGATCTTCGGATCTTCCGGTCCTAGGACCTTCACCACCTTATTGTTTTCCATTGGTTTTTGCTATTATCAATGAATGCCAGCGACGCTGGATCTTTCAAAAAAAAAATTATTCATTCGTTAAATAGTTTCACCTTGCTTTTTTACTCTGAATCCGCCAAATTTATATATGTCTCTGAGTTACCTATCAACAAGCCATCTTGAGATCCTCAAAGAAACAAAACAAGCCGTCTTGAGAATCTATAAGCAGAGGATGATGCATTGATCTAACTAGTACATATGCCCGTGCGTTGCAACGGGAGGGAGAATTTTCATGTATTTAAATTTAGTGAGAATTGTATGTACATCATGTGCATCTCTATCGAAAAATTGTTAGCACATATAAGAAAATATGTAAAATACTTTTCCATCCGAAAATAAGTGCCCCTGATTTAGTACTTAATACAAAGTTGTACTAAATCAACTATATTTATTTGTGACGGAGGGAGTCCTAAACAATTACATAGGAATTTTCTTTAATAATTATCTATGTGTAAAAAAAATAAAAAATAAAGCTAGCACATATACCCGGTACATTGCAATGAGTTTTGTTTGTTTTATATTCAATCTAAAGCAATTATGCATTTCAAAGCCTAATCAACTACAACCGTCCAAGTAAAATTATATGTTTGGTTTCCAATGCTACAATCTAAATTTAATTATCTATTTTCGCTAGGAAATGCTTGATAGAAGATAAAATCAACCAGTACATATCTAGAGCATGGGTTGAACCACTTATGTGGTTTTTGCATCCTATCATACATTGTCCCTTTTTAGGGCATCATACAGTGTATATTATTAAAGAAAGCTAGCTAGCAAAAGAGGAAGAGATGTACTTGTTTGGCGTCCTTGACAACGGTAATGCAATTAGAGGCAAGGAGGTATCTCAACATGTATTGGTGGCTGTGCTTGGGGCATGCTAGGTCAAACTAAACTGGTAAGGGAAACTTCTGCTTGAATATGATGCTGGGAAGACTGATGACTTGTCAAATGTGCTTGGCTAGATCATGTTGAGGCCTTCCCGCACCTTCCGGGTCTCCTTGGCGTCAAGGTATGTCGGCGGCAACCCGTGTGCATCCACTCTTTCAAGGAGTTCATCGTATCTCCGTTGTCCTTCTTCTTGCAAAATTCTTTTGCTACAGCTGAAAGGTTCCTTGTTTATTTCAATGTTCAAACTCGTTAACTGCTAAATTATACGAATAACCTGTAAGAATTTATCTCTCTTGATTAAAGCATTGACAACAAAATCAAGAATATCTCCTCATGTGCAAGAACCTAATGCATCTTCAAGCATGTCCAAATACACTCTTAACTAACTCCAATTTTCTCCTTCTGACCAGAAGATTTAGAAGTATTTGATAGCATGAAGCTGAAGGAATCGTGTGACCTTGCACGATAAAAAAAAATAGCCACCGATTTGTTGAGGTGGCCAGCTTCTAAATACATCTGGATAATCCAACGATCATTCCACTTGTGTGGGTTAGAGCCTTGTTATCATCCAGCAAGAGAAGCAACGATTCGGCTTGGCTGAGCATCTGATCATGTGCAAGTATGGGTTGAGAAGGAGCAGCATCAATCAGGAAAAACCTGCATGAACAAAATCGTTGCAATCTCTCATTTCTATACAAGCAACTCATACTTAATCTTGCTAGAGAACAAATTCATTATAACCTCAAAATCTGGTCCTAATCTTGCTGAGAAACACATGCACGTACACGAAAGCTAATCCTTGGTTCCTACATTGGCTGGATAGTTTGTACAAAAGGAAAACAATGCTTGCCAGAGAAAAACACACGTACATACGAAACCCAAATCTGACGAATGTGGCAGGACACAAGCAAAGATGATTTCTGTGTTCAACCCGAGCACTTCTGTAGTCTATCCATCTGACCAAATCACTATCATTTTCATGGAACATGACATGGCTAAAGCACGTAACATGAAATTTATCTTATGTTTATTCGAATAATTGTCTGGATTAAAAAT
This sequence comes from Aegilops bicornis, assembly GCA_021605145.1. Classification (NCBI taxonomy): domain Eukaryota; kingdom Viridiplantae; phylum Streptophyta; class Magnoliopsida; order Poales; family Poaceae; genus Aegilops; species Aegilops bicornis. Next base: position 802,075,954 of record CM038673.1, read on the forward strand.
CAATTTTCATAAGAGCGAGGTGTTCTATTTTGGGAAAGCCAAAGACGAGGAACATACTTACAGACAATTGTTTGAATGCGAATTAGGTGCTTTACCATTCAGTTACTTGGGTATTCCGATTCATCACCGTAAACTATCCAATAAGGAATGGAAGTGTATTGAAGAACAAATTGAAAAAAAACTCAGCTGCTGGAAGGGCAAGCTGATGTCATATGGAGGTCGACTAGTTTTGGTTAACTCAGTATTGACTAGCATGCCAATGTTTTTACTTTCGTTCTTCGAAATTCCGAAAGGAGTCCGAAAGCGACTTGATTTCTTTAGATCTCGTTTCTTTTGGCAGTCTGATAAGGCCAAGAGGAAATACCGTCTTGCGCGATGGGATATCCTTTGTCGACCTAAAGACCAAGGGGGCCTCGGTATTGAGAACTTGGAGATTAAGAATAAATGCCTTATGAGCAAATGGTTGTACAGGTTAGAGACATAGCCGGAGGGCATGTGGGTTCAACTCCTGTGCAATAAGTATTTGCACTCAAAAACGCTAGGCCAGGTTACCATCAGACCGACTGATTCACCGTTCTGGAAGGGACTTATGAGAACAAATGATATGTTCTTTCGTAGGGTCAAATTCTTGATTGGCAACGGGATATCAACAAGATTTTGGGAGGATACATGGCTAGGAGAGACACCTCTCGCCTTACAATATCCTACCCTTTACAATATTGTGCAACGTAAGGAAGATTACGTAGGTATCGTCCTTCAAACTATTCCCTTGAACATCCAGTTCAGACGTACGTTAGTGGGTGATAGATGGATAGCCTGGATGCACTTGGTTCGGATATTGATTGAAGTTCGACTCTCCGACGTGCCGGACTCCACACAATGGAAGTTAACTAAAAATGGGATATTTACGGTGAAATTTTTTTATACGGATCTGATTAATTCTGGCCCCATCCCAAAGTCAATTCATATATGGAAGGTTAAGGTTCCTTTGCGGACTAAAATTTTCATGTGGTTTGTCCACATGCAAGTAATACTCACAAAGGACAACTTACTTAAGAGGCGATGTGTAGGTAACTCGCGGTGTTGTTTTTGTACTCAGGATGAGACAATACAACATTTATTTATCGAATGCCCACTTGCCAAGTTACTTTGGAGAACGATTCATATAGCTTTTAATATCAATCCTCCAGTAGATATTGCGTCTTTGTTTGGGACGTGGTTAGCTGGGGTTGAACAGATCACGACAGCTCGTATTCGGATTTGAATATGTGCGTTATTATGTGCTATATGGAACTATAGAAATGATATGATTTTTAACAGACTACACAACTTAATTTTTTTGCAGGTTATCTTCAGAGCTACAGCTTGGATCCGTACGTGGTCCTTACTCACTCCTACGGACTCCAGGGAGCCTTTGGTTACTGGGTGCAACCAATGGGAGATGGTGGCTCGGGTTATATTCAACCGATTCGGATGGCGTTCGCATAACAGGATAGGAGTCCAGAGAGCTTGTCCTTATTATCACCGTACCGGTTGTCTTTGTCCGCTTGTATTTTTCAGTTCTACGTGCTTTGTTTTGCTTCGTTTGCGAGCTGTAATACCTTTGTGATGATACTTTCTGAATTTTTAATAAAGGACTGTGCTAACCACCAGTCGACTGGTGGTTAGCAACAGATCCGCACGACCTTCGATCGATCCTTCCGCTCGTCCCGCTGCGTCGTTCCTCCCGCTTCCACTGATTTTTTTCCTTTTCTAAAAAACCGTAGTAAATTGCTAGTGGTTTTTTTCTGGTTTTTCGCTGCATAATATGAAAATAAAATAAAAGTGCTTGAAAGAGGATTCGAACCTAGGTCTATGTAATACCTATCGAGCCTAATAACCAACTAAGCCACCTTTTGTTGTTGTCTATTGTAGAATGACAATGTTATTTGAACCTTTCTTATTTCTGCCATATCAAAAGAAAAAATAAAGTTTGGCTTGGTAACTTTGGCAATGACCAGCGTGATAACTATGGTCTGAGTAACATGATAACTATACCATGATAAGGCTGGTAACTACAATGCGAGAAGGTTAAAAGCATGGGAAAGTATGGTAATTTAACATAGAAATTACCGGTGAAATGTTTCAAAAACTTTTTTCCCTTGGATGAAAGACACCATGGTGTTTAAACGTAAAATAAGTTATCAAGTCAGCAAAATTAATAGCACCGAGGTACATAAGTTATCAGGTATGCGATGTGTGAGTTGCCGTGCCACTAACATTACAGTTACCGTGTGTATATTTCATCACCCTCCCCCCTCCCTCGCAAAGTTATCAGGACCGAGGGACGCAAGTTATCAGATCTGTGATGTGTGAGTTATCATGCTATTCACACAACAGCGATTCTGGGGATACTTCACCATCCCCCGCCGCCAAAATTTATCAAGACCGAGGTACATAAGTTCTCGAGTGTCTCAAACGACCTATTTTCCAAATGGGCGCCAATTTTTTTCTGGATAGAAGTTATGCTGATTTTTATATAAGTTATCGTGTCCGTGTGGTGCCTATATTATCGACCTATTTACACATAATTATCAGGAGTATTTTTTCAACATTTTTTCTAGGTAAAAGTTATCGTGATTTTTGTATCTAAATTATCAGGTCTCGTTGCCTATATTATCGAATCGGGTTTACACATAATTATCAGGAGCATTTTCAATAAAAAATCCTGGGTAATTTTTTTTCATGATTTTTGTATAAGTTATCATGTCCGTGCTGTCTATATTATCGACCTATTTACACATAATTATCGGTAGTATTTTTCAACAATTTTTCTGCGTGAAAGTTATCATGATTTTTGTATCTAAGTTATCAGGTGCGCCATGCATAAAATACCGTGTTATTCGCATAGTCGTTACAAGAGGGATATTTCAACACTTTTTTCCTTGAATCAGAGTACATGTAGATTCAAGGTCTAGATTATGAAAATGATAAAAGAACCACTGTTTTTTTTCTTTGGTTGTCGAAATACTTTACTCACATTGTTTATCAACTTTGTTTTGTCTATCTCGCAAAAAGAAGACTTTGTTTTGTCTATCTACAAAAAAAAGACTTTGTTTTGTCTATCTAAAAAAGACTTTGTTTTGTCTAGTTTCCATGCTATTTTGTACAAAAGGAGATTTTAACTACCAATCTCTCACAAGAACTACTTGTGCTGAGTTGGTTACGGCGGTACACCTCCAATTATTTGGTCTTGGGATCGAATTCCCACACCTTTTTTTTAGCGAAATTTAGAACTCATTGTGGGATTATACGGGAGGAAAAAACTGACCGAGCGAGAAAGATCGGGAGAACGGAACGAGAGAGCGCTGCGATGCGGATGGAACGGAGATCGAATCGTACGTGCCTATCATTAAAATCCAGTCGACTGGATTTTAGCTTTGTCGTTTAATAAAAGGACCGCATGCATCATCATGATGCAGAGGCCGGGGGTATACCTCCATTTCCAAAAAAAAATCACGCATGCGTGGACTATGGGGATGCTGCAGCACCACACACCGCAAACCTCTTTTTACCGGAGCCGGGATCTACCGGAGTTCTCAGGGCCAATAGAGTCTTGCCACCTAAAAAGTTGGCCTAAGCTGTATCTTTGTATTTCACTGTTTTCTTCATTTAAGTCACACCGTATTTCACCAGCTTGGGCCCACCTATCTGTGACTAGCTGGCCCACCCACGTGATTTCATTCACTCCGCATACTTTACACAGATGCCTGAGGCAAGTCTGTCTTCCCACGCATGCAGAAGCGCATACTCCAATTTTTTCAAAGGATCAACCTCACTCACTTTAAGTTGATTTGAAATCATTCAAAATTAATATTTGAATTTAAAAACTTATAAATCCGATTTCACTCTTTGACATAAACGGATGTTTAACTTTTTCAAAGAACCGTTTTCAATAATTTTAATATTTCATTTCAACTCTTTCAAACAACAGAGTGAAATCTGTTTATCTCAAATAATAGAGTGAAATCCGTTCATTTCAAATAACAGAGTGAGATAATATAATTTAAATTTATTTAAAAGGTGATTTCAGTTATTAAAATTTTAGAGAAGTAACATATTTCAATACATATCTCACTGAAAGAACAAGCTACAGATATGATAGATAGCAATTTCATATATTTTAGAGAAGTAATTTCATGTTTTTTCGGAGAAATTAGTTTCACAACTTGAACAGCCAATTGAAATCTCAGTTTAGAAAAATCTAATTTCGGAAAAAACATATTTCAATTCTGTAGCTTGTTCAACCATGAAAGTCCTGATTTCAATTCTTCAAAAATATGATTTCAATCCTTTCAAAAACAAATATCTTTACAAAAGACTGAAACATAGCATTTCAAAAGGGTCACATGAACATTTTTATATTTTATGAAGTGATTTCAGTTTTATTTATATTTTTTTCCAAAACAACTCAGCTACACATGGCTATTTCAATTCATACCTAACTGAAATATCATTTCAAATCTTTCAAAAAATATTGCAGTCCTTTTAAGAAGCATATAACACTTGCATAGGCTAAAATAGTCTAGTTACACTACATTGTAATATATATTTCACACATCTATGTGTAGCTGAGCTATGTAAGTGATGTATATTTCTGTATTTCAGTAAAGCAATTACATATATTTTCAGGGAAGTAATTTCATACATTTCAATACATATATGACTGAAATAAAAAATTACATATATGACAAATAGCAGTTTCATATTTTTCAGAGATCTAATTCCATATATTTTCACAGAAATTAGTTTCACAACTTGTAACAACACATTGAAATATATTGCAGGGAAGTAATTTCGTACATTTCAATACATATATGACCGAAATAACAAATTACATATATGACAAATAGCAGTTTCATATTTTTCAGAGATCTAATTTCATATATTTTCACAGATATTAGTTTCACAACTTGTAACAACACATTGAAATATATTTCAGGGAAGTAATTTCATATTTCCCAATACAAAACTCACTTAAATAACAAATGCCAGATAAGAGGAACAACAGTTTCATATATTTCAGAGAAGTAGTTTCATATATTTTCACAGAAATTAGTTTCACCACTTGCAACACCACATTGAAATATATTCCAGGGAATTTCTCAATACATATATCACTGAAATAACAAATGACAGATAAGAGAAATAGCTATTTCATATTTTTCAGAGATCTAATTCCATATTTTTTCCAGTTTCACATTGAAATCTCACAGAAATTAGTTTTGCAACTTGCAACAACACATTGAAATCCCAGTTTCACATTTTTTGCACATCTCAACTACACATAGCTATTTCAATTCAAATCTCACTGAAAAACATTCCAATCTCACTGAAAATCATTCCAAATCTCACTGAAAGTCATTCAAATCTCACTTCGATATACTGAAGTAATCCAGTTTCACCAGATTGAAATATAAATTTCACATTGTGCCACAAACCATTTCACATTAGTTTGTTTCACAACTAGCAACACCGCATTCAAATATATTACAGGGAAGTAATTTCATAGATTTTGGTCTCTTTCAAAAAACTACAACACATGCTCTCTGTCACAAACATTCAAAAATCCTGAAATTGAAGTAGCAGAGGAGGCCGACGATCTGGTGGTAAAGAAACATAGAGTGTTCAAATCATGCTAAATAAATCTGAAATCGTGAAATACATATGGAGAGAGGTTAGGGGAGATGGGATTCATGACTCACCAGATCCGGAGACACCAATGGCGACCACGGCTGCCGGGGCAAGAAGGATGCCGGTGGACGGGCTTCTGGTTGGCGGGATCGAGGAACCTCGCCGGATCAGCCACCCCCCGACGGCCAGTGGATCCGGCCCCTGCTCCTCGTCGGCCTCATGGTACCGCCGCGCCGCCGCCGGCCTTCTATGTGCCCCCCGCGGTAGGTGCCGGTAGTGGAACCCGAATCCGGTGCCGGATGTTGGTGGAGAAGGCGGATCTCGCGGCGGCCATAGTCGGGATTAACCACCGAGCCCCATGGAACGAACTGACGAGAGATGGGGTGGGGAGAAAGGAGATCGATGCGGGAAGGAGAAAGCGGCGTGGGGTTAATATCCTGTCTGTCGTGGGGTCCATCACGTATTTGCAGTTGTATACAGCTTGTATCCTGAAATCTGAGGTGGAAATATAAAACTAGTAGGGTCCACCCGCACGGATCTAGAAGCACCGAGGGATGGTGGATTGCGCTCCGGTACATACCCACTCCGGTAAAAAAACTTAGTCGCACCACACACACGCTTTGCAATTTCTCGAACATGGCCTCTTCACGTGGCCATGCCTCCGTCTAGACCATCCGCCATCGTCACCCTCGTCCTGTGGTGCTGCACTTTGCTCCTCACGGCGGCCACACAGCCATCGGGCGCGTGGGAGTAAGCATTGCCCTAGGTGCCGGTGGTAGTTAATTAGCGTCATGGTGGACTCAATCATGGTGGACTCGGTGGAGCACCGGGAGCGGGTACCAACGGTGAGCAGGAGGGTTGCAGGGGAGAGGAGGCGACTTGAGGGCTAGACTCCCCGGATGGCGCTGGACGTCGACGCACACGAGAAGCTTTAGAGCGAGAGCTCGTCACCGCGGACGCACAGGGCAAGCGAGAACAGGGGAAGCGGGCGAGGGACCTCGGGTCCGTGCTAGACCATGGCCGTCGATGGAGGCGCCAGATCCGACATGCCACAGTTGATCACGTCGTGCAGTGTCGTAGGTGTACTTAGCGAGGAGAGGGCTTGATGTGCCGCAGCTGTCCACAGGAAGGAGGCCGATGTTGGCGGCGTGTTCCGAACGTGAGATCAGGGAATTGGGCATGGCCGCACGGGGCAAGAGACTCATGCCAAGGGGGAAGAAGGGAAAGGGAGAATTGGGTTGGGGACGGGGCAAACATGGACCCCGTGCGTTTTGCAGATACCTCTAGTCGATTCGGCCAGATTTCTGTACGCATAAATAGGACAAAGCGGACGAAAATTACTGTACCAAACCAAGAATATTAACTTCTTTTAATAGTAGGTATATATATATATATAGATATAGATATAGATTTATCCTTTGAGGAAAGGTCTGGTAAAGACTGCGCAATGAGCCAACACCGTTGGGAAAAAATTATACATGGAATAAATTGAGGGATTGAAAGAAAATCCAGTTAAATCGGGGGCATTAATCATGGGACTTAAACTCAAATTTCGAGCATTAGGATCTCAAGTAATCCAAAGTGTCGTGCCCGATTAAAGGGTGCGCAATGAGTATACTTCATTGAAAGAAATTATCAACCGATTAAATTGAGGGAAGACCTGATTGAATTATGGACATTAATCCCAGGACTTAAGCTGAAATTGTGAGCATGACCATCCGAAGTGTCGTGCCCGATTGAAGGCTGCACAATGAGCCAACACCACTGGAAGTGGATTACTCAATACTACATCATAGCATTGTGCACATACCTTTCTCACTAAATTTAAATATACATTATTTTTTTCTCTCGTTGCAACCCATAGTCATGTTTTCTATGATGACCAATGAACTCTAGCTTCTCCCATTCATGGATATCCAAAAGACTAGCTTCCCCAACTCCTTCAAAAATGCATTAGGTGGACGGCCAACTTCTTCTCAATTCCATGGACTTGGTGTTTGGCCTAATTAACTCCAATGACGGAGTTTGAGAAGCTAGCTGCTGGAGGGTTGCCTAGTATGGCTTTTTTTGTTTTGCGAAAATGATCAGATCTATTATAAAAATTCACTGAAAGTATAAATTATCTCAAACATAACAAAAATAATATCAAGATTCTGAGACCACCAAATAAGCACTACTTCCACCAGAACGAGTCGATGACTATTGGAAAGTCTTCGTACACATGCCCAGGACCGGTGCCCTAGAGCTGCAGTCATCGCTATTGAACAGTTGCATAGATATGAAGCATCTGACGCCAAATCTCGCCACATGACGAGAGACCCTAACATCATCTCCCCAAGAAAACGGCAAGAATCTATGCTGGAGCTTCATCGAATACGTACAAATGGACGAACTCGAGGAGGATCGAAGCTCCAACGGTAAATTCGAAAAAGAAGCGCCACCATCCGTCTAACCCCGCACTCGTGAGGACTAAAAAACTCTAACCTTAGCCTAGCTAGTATGGTTTATATGATACGTTGGGAGTAAACAAGATTTCCGCATTAGCTCGGTGTTCCGTAGACTCTATTACCACAAGACAAAGACTCATAGCTAACTCCCACCGAGGTCCAAGGGTGACCCAGTCTCCGTTGATTTTTCTATTGATGGCTACCAGAAATTACATTTTTGTCACTATCAGAATTCAAACTTGATTGCCTCCTCAGTGGATTATTTATAGTATGAGCCAAATGGACACACCGTGTCCTTCAAGGCACGTCAAAATTTCCACAAGTCATGCAAAAGTAATAATTACACATCTCTGTCAAAATACATAGCATCTACAATAAGTGGAAAAAGTTTAGTATAGATTAGTGGTGATTTCCTTTTCGTCAGTATGTAGCAAAAACTGAATCATTTGTGCAAGTGCCTCACTGCAGGAAAAAAGCTCTATACATGAGAAGAAATAGTATACTTTAAAAAACCTTGAAACGATCAGCTCATCAGCTAGTAGCAAAGGAGAGTCGCGAACCAACTTATGATTAGATGGTTAGGAGGATAATGGCATCCATACCCACTAGAGTATAAGTTCTAGACTTGATATTGATGCTCGCATTTTCCTGATTATTTTAGCCCTTTCGGTGATGTGTGTTCAGTGGAAGGAAATATTTCTGTCGATTATAAAGGCGTCTGTGACGACTTCGTCAATCTCAGATAATATGCTAGCAAAATTTCTCGAATGTGCTCATAGGAGGAGTGTGTGCGTGTGTGCATTTATAGAGGTGAGTATATGTGCATATGTATGAGTGTTTGCGTCTGTATTGACTTCAGAAAAAAAAAGAAGCTAAATGAGTCTAGTCCACACCTCATTTTTTTAACCGGCAGGAGCTCTGCTTTTCCATTGATATATAGTAGGAGAGAATGAAAAAAAAGATAAATTTCGAACGTTAGATTTTTAGCAGTTCAGCCTGAACGTCTCCAGGACCATTGGATGTTCTGTACGAATCTTGAACTATAAAAAAATAACCACGTTAGCCCAAAGTTTTGTTTGCGGAAAAACTCCACCATCGCAAGCACCACCCCACTTCTATGTCTTACTAGTAGAACGCCCGCATGTTGCTACGGGCTATCCGTCATGTTATCTCCAATATACAGGATGATGCCCACCTCATCTTCGCCATGGCTCCCTCTCTTCTTTACACTGTACTTGCTCACGGACCGCCAAGGAGGAGTCCCTCAATTGCCCCGCTCTCTGCCCTGATTCCTCGTGTTCATGCCGATCCGCTGAAAGAAATATGCCCTAGAGGCAATAATAAACTTATTATTTTACATTTTCTTATTCATGATAAAGGTTTATTATTCATGCTAGAATTGTATTGATCGAAAACTTAAATACATGTGTGAATACAAAAACAAATACCGTGTCCCTAGTGAGCCTCTACTAGACTAGCTCGTTGATCAAAGATGGTTAAGGTTTCCTAACCATGGACACGAGTTGTCATTTGATAATGGGATCACATCATTAGGAGAATGATGTGATGGACAAGACCCATCCGTTAGCTTAGCATAATGATCGTTCAGTTTTATTGCTATTGCTTTCTTCATGTCAGACACATATTCCTTCGACTATGAGATTATGCAACTCTCGGATACCGGAGGAATACCTTGTGTACTATCAAACGACACAACGTAACTGGGTGATCATAAAGATGCTCTATAGGTATCTCTGAAGGTGTTTGTTGAGTTCGCATAGATTGAGATTAGGATTTGTCACTCCGAGTATCGGAGAGCTATCTCTAGGCCCTCTCAGTAATACACATCATAAGCTTGCAAGCAAATGACTAAGGAGTTGGCCACGAGGTGATGTATTACGGAACGAGTAAAGAGACTTGCCGGTAACGAGATTGAACTAGGTATGAAGATACGGAGGATCGAATCTCGGGCAAGTAACATACCAATGGACAAAGGGAATTACATATGTTGTCATAACGGTTCGACCAACAAAGATCTTCGTAGAATATGTAGGAGCCAATATGGGCATCCAGGTTTCGCTATTGGTTATTGACCGAAGAGGTGTCTCTGTCATGTATACATAGTTCTCGAACCCGTAGGGTCCGCACGCTTAACGTTCGATGACGATATAGTATTATATGAGTTATGTGATTTTGCGACCGAATGTTGTTCGGAGTCCCGGATGAGATCACGGACATGACGAGGAGTCTCGAAATGGTTAAGAGGTAAATATTTTTATATAGGACGATGGTATTCGGACACCGGAACTGTTCCGGAGGGTACCGGGTACATATCGGGTCACCGGAAGGGGTTCCGGGCACCCCCGACAAAGATATGGGCTTAATGGGCCAAGGGAGGGACAGATTAGCGCACAAGGGGCTGGTGCGCCACTCCAACAGGCCAACCAGCCCTGGGGAAGGAAAAGGGGGAGGGCAAGTCCCTCCTTCCTTCCCCTCCTCAAGGAGAAAGGAAGGGGGGGGGGCACCTCCCCCTTCCTTCCCATGGCGCCTATACAAGGAGGGGGAGGGGGACGAACAGGGCAGGAGCCCAAGTGGGATTCGGCCCCACTTGGGGCGCCCCTTGGCCTCTCCACTCTCCCTCCCACCTATATATATGAGGAGGGGGGGGGGGCGCCTAGCACATACCAGACAATTGCCTAGCCGTGTGCGGCACTCCCCTCCATTGTTTATAACCCCGGTCATATTTTCGTAGTGCTTAGGCGAAGCCCTGCGGAGATCACTTCACCATCACCGTCACCATGCAGTTGTGCTGACAGAACTCAACTACTACCTCGATGTCTTGCTGGATCAAGAAGGCGAGGGACGTCACCAAGCTGAACGTGTGCAAAAACGCGGAGGTGGCGTGGGTTCGATACTAAATCAACGCGAAGAAGTTCGACTAAATCAACCGCGTTGTTAAACACTTCCGCTTATGGTCTACGAGGGTACAAAGACACACTCTCCCCCTCGTTGCTATGCATTTCCATGCATAGATCATTGCGTGTGCGTAGAAATTTTTTGTATTCCATGCAACGATCCCCAATAGTGGTATCAGAGCCAGGTCTATGCGTAGATGATATGCATAAGTGGAGCACAAAGAGTTTTGGGTGGTGATCGTCATACCGCTTACCACCAACGTTTTATTTTGATTCAGTGGCATTCTGGGATGAAGCGGCCCAGACTAACCCTACATGTCCACGTACATGAGACCAGTTCCACCGACAGACATGCAACTAGTTTTGCGTATAGGTGGCCGGCAGGTGTCTATTTCTCCTACTTTAGTTGAATCAAATTTGACCGCGGCCGGTCCTTGTTGAAGGTTAAAACAACAAACTTGATAAATCATCATTGTGGTTTTGTGTCGTAGGTAAAAACGGTTCTTGCTAGAAGACTGTAGCAACCACCTAAAACTTGCAACAACAAAGTAGAGGATGTCTAACTTGTTTTTGCAGGGAATGTTGTGATGTGATATGGTCAAGACATGATATACGTTATTGTATGACATGATCATGTTTTGTAATCTATTGGAAACCAGCAAGAGCCTTGTGGTTGTCTCTTTATTGTATGAAATGCAAACGCCATGTAATTGCTTTACTTTATTGCTACGAGTTAGCAATAATCGTAGAAGCAATAGTTGGCGAGACGACCACGACGCAACGATGGAGATCAAGGTGTTGAGCCGGTGACGATGGAGATCATGACGATGCTTTGGAGATGGAGATCAAAAGCACAAGATGATGATGGCCATATCATGTCACATATTTTGATTGCATGTGTTGTTTATCCTTTATGCATCTTATTTTACTTAGAATGACGGTAGCATTATAAGATGGCCCCTTCTCTTAATTTCAAGATAAAAGTGTTCTCCCTAAGTATGCACCGTTGCTGCAGTTCGTCGTTTTGGGACACTACGTGATGATCGGGTGTGATAGACTCTACGTTCACATTCAACGGGTGTAAGCCAGATTCACACACGGAATACTTGGGTTAAACTTGACGAGCCTAACATGTACAGACATGGCCTCGGAACACTGGAGACCGAAAGGTCGAACATGAGTCATATAGTAGATATGATCAACATAGAGATGTTCACCATTGATGACTACCCCATCTCACGTGATGATCAGACTGTTGGGTTCTACGGTAGGGTGCGTCGACTGCAAATTAAAATTTTCCTACACGAAGAACATTCAGGAACATGCTACGGGAGATGGATCACAGTTCGTTACCACTAGACGCCAGCAGCGCCGCGGCAAATGAAGAAGAGTTGGGGCAGCGCGTCCGCGTGGATTGTCTCCTCCTCGTCCGATCTCCCTCGAACAGTCGGTCGTCTAATCCCACGTACAGGTTCGCCAGAGCGGTGCAAGCGCACCACCTCTAATGGTATCCGCGCGTGCAGGAGGAACACCGTGCGACGGACTGCTAGGTCCGATCACACAGTCAGCGGCGAGTGGAGGTGGCTATTCGCAACACATGCAAACCCTAGTCGCAGCGCCGAAGCGATCAACAACATGAGTGTGCCGCACCTCCACTTTATATAGGCGTCCGTCGCAGGCTCAACACTTGGGCCTCGCACGGACCCTAAACCCCAAAGTCTACTCGGTCACGTTCCTAGTCCAGTTCGGATCACATCCGACCAAAGGTCCTCTGAAACGACCTCAGAGGTTCCTTCCCTTAAGAGCGACCCCTTAGGTTCAAGTCGGCTTGGTCACAGCTCGGATCACCTCCGACCTGCACGGTTGGTAGCGGCCTCTAGCAAGGCGTGCCGACCACCAAGCTGAACTATGGAGCTGGTTAGGCGAACCTGCATAACGTGTCACACTTCGCTCCCTTTGCCACACAATATATGTTGTCGGGCTCAAGGCGAGACTATCATCCTTGTGCTAGCCCGACCTCTTTCTCGTTCGATGATACCGACCACAAACCGGATTATCTCATAATCCTTGTCGCATGGCCATGCTTATCCTGGTCGGATCACACGAGGGCCCCAGAGTATATCTCTCCTGATCGGAGGGGCAAATCCCATCTTGCTCGACCATGTCTCGCAACATGGGACTGGAAAAACCCGAAACCTACCTTTGTAACTACCCAGTCATGGATTAGCGTTTGGTCGTCCCAAAGCAAGTATGTCACCATCCCGAGTACATGCGTCAGCTCAGGTCTTAGGACATAGAACGTATGTTGTACTAGAGACTCACAGATGACATATCACTGCGTCTCATAGTTGGGTCTGTCCGGCTCGGACCTTATCTCGACTCGGATCCGACTACGTCGAATCCGACCAGACCTTTCCAATTCCATATTATCCGGTTAGCATCCAATGCTCCATGGCTAGTGAGACCAAGCCATCGACCGTGTCATATGCCAGTCTAGTCGGCTGCACGTCCACACAACCCTTTCGACTAGGGACCTTTTAGGACAGTCATCATACAATGCATAGTCCCACAAACAAGTCAATGCACTTGCCGATACACATCATTGATAATGTCCAAGGACTATCTTTATTCATAAACACATAGGAAATATCATCATACATGATTGCCTCTAGGGCATATCTCCAACAGTCTCCCACTTGCACTAGAGTCAATCAAATAGACATCGAATGCCCATAGCTCTAACGTGCCCCTCATGCTTGGGTTGTGGAAGCGGCTTAGTCAACGGATCTTGTTGTGCCCCTCATGCTTCGTTTGCATCCGTGTGAATCTTGCATAACTCTACATCACCATTCTTTACGATCTTTCGTATCAGGTGATATTTCCGATCTATGTGTCTGACCTTGTGGTGATTCCTTGGCTCCTTGGCTTGTGCGATGGCACCAGAATTATCACAATAAAGGTCCAACGGTTTCACCGAGGCTGGGAAAATACCAAGATCATCCGTAAAATGCCGATCCAAACACCTTCCTTTCCAGCCTTCACAAGCCGCAATGTATTCGGCTTCGTGGTAGAATCGCCACCGTATCCTGCTTGGAACTCATCCAAAGGTAATCGCTCCTCCGCTCGTGACGTACACGAATCCGAACTGTGATCGACAATCATCTCTGTCGGTTTGGAAACTAGCATCAACGTAACCCCTTACGACAAGCTCTTCCTCACCTCCATAAACTAGGAACATCTCTTTAGTCCTTTTCAGGTACTTCAAAATAGTCTTTACTGCTGTCCAGTGACTCTCACCTGGGTTGGCATGGTATCTACTTGTTAGGCTTATTGCAAAAGAAACATCAGGCCTTGTACATATCATGGCATACATGATGGATCTGATTGCCGAGGCATACGGAATCCTACTCATCCTGCTTCGCTCATCAGATGTCGAAGGATTCTGAGTCTCGCTTAGCCTTATACCATGTGAGAGTGGCAAGAACCCTTTCTTCGCCTCACTCATGTTGAATCGCTTCAACACTTTATCTATGTACGTGCTCTGGCTTAAGCCGAGCAGCCTCCTCGATCTATCTCTATAGATCTTAATGCCTAAAATATAGACTGCCTCACCAAGGTCCTTCATCGAAAACTTGCCATTCAATGATTCCATGACCGAGTTTAGCATCGAAACATTATTTCCGATCAGTAGTATGTCGTCCACATACAAGATCAAAAACACTATTGAGCTCCCACTTAACTTCTTGTATAAACAAGAGTCCTCTTCGCTTTTGATGAAACCGAGACCAGTGAAGACCTCATCAAAACGAATGTTCCAACTCTGAGATGCTTGCTTCAACCCATAAATGGATCTCTTGAGCCTGCATACCTTACTAGTGCTAGTCGGATCGACAAAACCCTCGGGCTGTATCATATACACGTCCTCGGTTAAATTTCCGTGAAGGAAAGCCGTTTTGACATCCATCTGCCTAGTATGATCCTCACCGATTTCAACATCGCTACCGGCGAGTAAGTCTCGTCGTAGTCAATTCCTTGAACTTGTCCATAACCTTTAGCGACAAGCCGAGCTTTGTGGATCTGAACATTTCCATCCACATCAGTTTTCTTCTTAAAGACCCATTTGCAACCAACGGCGATTCGCTGGTGGCGGATCAACCAAGTCCTGCATTTGATTCTCATCCATGGACTTTAACTCGGATCTCATGGCCTCCAGCCATGCCTCGGAATCTAGGCTCACCATCGCTTCCGCATATGTGGCCGGCTCGTCGCTTTCTAGCAACAATACATCATGCACTCTGCGCAATCTCTCCGACCTCCGTGGTTTCGGTGCCGCTTCCTCTACGGGTTCCCTGACAGACTCCGGTATGATCTCATCACCAGCCGAGCCGTCCCCGAGTGGTCCTCGAACTTCTTCGAGTCGTACCATCCTCCCACTGGCCTCCCGATTGAGAAACTCTTTCTCAAGGAAAACCCCGTTCCGAGCAACAAACACTTTGTTCTCCTCACGGTTGTAGAAGCTATATCCCAAGGTTTCCCTAGGATATCCCACGAATATGCATTTATCCGACTTGGGTGTAAGCTTGTTTGACATAAGTCTCTTGACAAATGCTTCACAACCCCAAATCTTTAGAAAAGACAAACTGGGAGTCTTCCCGGTCCACATCTCATGTGGTGTCTTGTCTACGGATTTTGATGGTACCCTATTAAGTGTGAAAGCTACAGTTTCTAGAGCGTATCCCCAAAATGACAAGGGTAAATCCGATTTTCTCATCATAGACCGGACCATGTCCAACAAGGTCCTATTCCTCCGTTCCAACACGCCGTTTCTTTGTGGCGTACCCGGAGGTGTGAGCTGAGGTACTATACCTCGACTTTTCAGATGATCATCAAACTCCTGGCTCATGTACTCACCTCCACGATCAGATCACAGAAGCTTTATAGTCTTGCCGAGCTGATTCTCAACCTCGCTCAAACTGTTTGAACTTTTCAAAAGTCTCGACTTGTGCCTCATCAAATAGATATATCCATATCTACTCAAGTCATCGGTAAAAGTCATGAAGTAATCGATAGCCACCTCTGGCAGTTGTGCTCATTGGACCACACACATCACTGTATAAGCTCCAATAGCTGGACGCCTCTCGCAACTCTTTGCGAAGGAGACTTAGTCATCTTGCCGAGCAAGCATGATTCACATGTCTCGAACGACCAAGTCGGACGGGTTAGGAGCCCATCATCATGGAGCTTCTTCATGCGTTTCAGACTAATGTGTCCAAGCCGGCAATGCCGTAAGTATGTCGGATTTATCTCATTAGGCTTATGCCTCTTGACATTCATGTTATAGACCGTTCCTGTTCTAGATTCAATATAAATAGCCCATCAACAATGGGTGCATAGCCGTGGAACATACCATTCAAAAATATCGAACAACCATTGTCCTTTAAATTGAATTCATAACCCTGACTCATCAAACATGAGGCAGAAATAATGTTCCGACTAAGTGCAGGACTGTAATAATAATTATTCAATTCCAAAATAAATCCAGAAGGAAGCTGGAGTTGCATCGTGCCGACCTCCAACGCAGCAACTCTTGCTTTGTTGCCGACCCTGATGTCAATCTCCCCTTGTGCCACACGCCTAGTTCTTACCAGCCCCTGCATCGAGTTGCAAATATGAACAACCGATCCAAAGATCAAATACCCAAGAGCTACTAGGTATGTCAGCAAGGTAAATGTCTATAACATATGCAACAAGTGTACCTTTGCCTGAAGCAGCATTTCCGGCCTTCTTGCCATGCTCTGCAAGCCACTTGCTACAGTTCCTCTTCTAGACCGGTCTCCTTGCAGTGATAGCAAACGGTCTTCGAGTCCGGTCCAGACTTTGGCGCAACGGCGGAGGTTACCGTCTCCGTGCCCTTTGCCTTAGCCTTTTTCTTGGACCAACTCTTCTTGAACTTAGCGATTTACGCACCATTAACACTTGATGCGTGCCTTTCTTAATGTCCTGCTCTGCCGCCTTGAGCATCCCATGCAATTCAGTGAGCTTCTTATCCATGCCATGCATATGATAGTTCGAGATGAACGTCCCATAGCTGGGCGGAAGAGAACCAAAAATAGCATCAGTAGCCAGCTCATCCAAGAGCGGGAAGCCCAAACGATCCAAAGCTTGCACATATCCGATCATCTTGATCACATGTGGGCTCGGTGGATCACCTTCCTTCAGCTTGCAATCCATCAAGGATCGCCAGACGTTGAACCTTTCGGTCCTAGCTCGTGTTCCGAAACATGCTCTTGAGACTCTCGATCATATCGTAAGCCTCAACATTTTCAAATGCTGTTGCAAATCGGGCTCCATACAAGCCAAAGATCGACGGTGATCTTCGTTGATTCATCAACGAAGTTTACGCAGGCATTTTTAGCTATGGCACTAGCATTATCAGCAGGTTCCTCTCGAAGTGGATCCTCTAGAACATGTTCCTTTTATCGTGCTTGAGAACAATTCTTAGATTTCTATACCGGTGGTAAAGTTTGTTCCATTCAGTTTATCCTTTTCGAATTGATTTCAATGCAAAGTTGGGTTGAGCAGGTGGTGCCATTGATCTACAAATGTAAAATATGCAATCACTAAGCAATGTGTATATGTAGAGTAATTCTAGCCTAAACAAATACTCCCACCTAAGTCAAGATCCCTCCAAGAACTCTCGTTGATTCAGGATCCGACTAGCGCATGCGACTAGTGAGCTTTAGCATCACTACTAGCCAACATACCTATCCGGTAAGCAACTCCTTGCTAATCGTATCTCTATACGACTCCTTTCGATCGGGGAAGGTATCTCATACCCCGGCTCCCAACCTTCTTTGCCACAAGGCCCAAAACTATTTTGATAGCCTTGTCAAGTTAACCTGATGCAGTGCATGTCCGTGTCCGACACGAACCCTTCAGTTCAAGGACACCCAGCAGCACCCCAATTTTATTAGCCCAGTATTATACGTACTTGACGTGCGAAGGTGCAACATCGGGGATGGCAATTCGCTTGATATTAATGAGGGATCTTTCTACCATTCTAACATGCATAGAAAACAAGAAGCATAACAATCACAAATATAACACATACTGTGAAATAGTATGGCTCCTTCATGGACGTTCTTCCAGGTCGGCTCCGACTCCGATGACCATCTACTTAACTCCATCTTGTTTGTCACGCCGACGCCAAGCCACCAACCTGATCTCTATTATCCAACTACTACAACTAGTAATGAATTTTACATAGAGTCACAAGTCGACACGCAGGTTGTTATACAATATAATGACAGCACTTTGGCTCCTGCCGTCTGACACACATGACAGGCAGGCCATGTATAAATACACACATGCATCACATACACATGAGCCATACTATTCACATCAAACCTGCAAAACAAAATTATGCATAGAATCGCATTCTACCGGTTTCTGTGTCGGGTACGAAATACACGGCGCTACGCTTCCGGAAATCACAGATCACATCTGAACTCCGATCACGCCGAATTCTCTGATCTGACCGATCTTATCGATCATCGCGAATCCGATTCGGATTTACGTTTCACTGTTAACCCCGATGGCGGATAACCGACCGGTAGGGGTAGATCGTCGTGTCACGACCTCATCGATCCCGATTGATGTAAAACATAGCCTCAACGATCCCCATGTGCAGTTGATCACATCAACCGTGCACATAGCCGGTCTCTTCAAGGACAACAGATCTCATCTGCCGCCTCCGCATATCTAATATGCATACCATCTGAATCCAAATCCTATAGCAGAGGCTCTGATACCATCGTTGGGTTCTATGGTAGGGTGCGTCGACTGCAAATTAAAATTTTCCTACACGCAGAACATCCAGGAACATGCTACGGGAGATGGATCACAGTTCGTTACCACTAGATGCGCAGTGCCGTGCAGCGGAAGAAGAGTTGGGGCAGCGCGTCCGCGTGGATTGTCTTCTCCTTGTTCGATCTCCCTCGAACAGCCGGTCGTCTAATCCCACGTACAGGTTCGCCGGAGCGGCGCAAGCGCACCGCCTCTAACGGTATCCGCGCGTGCAGGAGGAACACCGTGCGGCGGACTGCTAGGTCCGATCACACAGTCGGCGGCGAGTGGAGGTGGCTATTCGCAACACATGCAAACCCTAGTCGCAGCGTCGAAGCGATCAACCACATGAGTGTGCCGCACCTCCACTTTATATAGGCATCCGTCGCAGGCTCAACACTTGGGCCTCGCACGGACCCTAAACCCCAAAGTCTACTCGGTCACGTTCCTAGTCCAGTTCGGATCACATCCGACCAGTGTCCTACGAAACGACCTCGTAGGTTCCTTCCCTTAAGCGCGCGACCCCTTAGGTTCAAGTCGGCTTGGTCACAGTTCGGATCACCTCCGACCTGCACGGTTGGTAGCGGCCTCTAGCAAGGCGTGCCGACCACCAAGCGCACTATGAAGCTGGTTAGGCGAACCTGCATAACGCGTGTCACACTTCGCTCCCTTTGCCACACGATATATGTTGTCGGGCTCAAGGCGAGACTGTCATCCTTGTGCTAGCCCGACCTGTTTCTCGTTCCAGTGATACCGACCACAAACCGGATTATCTCATAATCCTTGTCACATGGCGATGCTTATCCTGGTTGGATCACACGAGGGGCCCAGAGTATATCTCTCCTGATCGGAGGGGCAAATCCCATCTTGCTCGACCATGTCTCGCAACATGGGACTGGACAAACCCGAAACCTACCTTTGTAACTACCCAGTCATGGAGTAGCGTTTGGTCGGCCCAAAGCAAGTATGTCACCATCCCGAGTACATGCGTCAGCTCAGGTCTTAGGACATAGAACGTATGTTGTACTAGAGACTCACAGATGACATATCGCTGCGTCTCATAGTTGGGTCTGTCCGACTCGGACCTTATCTCGACTCGGATCCGACTACGTCGAATCCGACCAGACCTTTCCAAGTCCATATTATCCGGTTAGCATCCAATGCTCCATGGCTAGTGAGACCAAGCCATCGACCGTGTCATATGCCAGTCTAGTCGGCTGCACGTCCACACAGCCCTTTCGACTAGGGAACTTTTAGGACAGTCATCATACAATGCATAGTCCCACAAACAAGTCACGTACTTGCTGATACACATCATTGATAATGTCCAAGGACTATCTTTATTCATAAACACATAGGAAATATCATCATACATGATTGCCTCTCGGGCATATCTCCAACACAGACATGGGTTAGTTGATTTGGATCATGTATCACTTGGATAACTTGAGGGATGTTAATTTAAGTGGGAGTTTAATACGTCTCCAACGTATCTATAATTTTTGATTGTTCCATGCTATTATATTATCTGTTTTGGATGTTTTATATGCCTTAATATGCTATTTTATATTATTTTTGGGACTAACCTATTAACCTAGAGCCCAGTGCCAGTTCCTGTTTCCCCCTTGTTTTTGAGTTTCACAGAAAAGGAATACCAAATGGAGTCCAAACGGAATGAAACCTTCGCGATGATTTTTTTGGACCAGAAGACAACTAGGAGACTTGGAGATGAAGTCGGAGGAGCCACGAGGTGACCACAAAGACGGAGGGCGCACCCAGGAGGGTAGGGCACGCCCCCATCCTTGTGGGCCCCCCATGACCCTTTTGACCTAATCCTTTCGCCTATATATTCCATATATCCCCACACCACCAGAGGCATCCACAAAAACATTTTTCCGCCGCCGCAACCTTCTGTACCCGTGAGATCCCATCTACGGACCTTTTCTGGCACCCTGCTGGAGGGGGATTCGAACACAGAGGGCTTCTACATCAACTCTATTGCCCTTCCGATGAAGCGTGGATAGTTTACCTTAGACCTACGGGTCCATAGCTAGTAGCTAGATGGCTTCTTTTCTCTCTTTGATTCTCAATACCATGTTCTCCTCGATGTTCTTGGAGATCTATTCGATGTAATGCTTTTTTGCGGTGTGTTTGCCGAGATCCATTGAATTATGGATTTATGATCAGCTTATCTATGAATATTATTTGAATCTTCTCTGAATTCTTATGTACATGATTTGATATCTTTGTAATTCTCTTCGAACTATCGGTTTGGTTTGGCCAACTAGATTGGTTTTTCTTGCAATGGGAGAAGTGCTTCGCTTTGGGTTCAATCTTGCGGCGTCCTTTCCTAGTGACAGTAGGGGCAGTAAGGCATGTATTGTATTGTTTCCATCGAGGATAAAAAGATGGGGTTTTCATCATATTGCTTGAGTTAATTCCTCTACATCATGTCATCTTACTTAATGTGTTACTCCGTTCTTTATGATGTGTGGAGTAATAGTAGTAGATGCTGAATTTTTTCGGTCTACTTGACACTTTCGTGATGCCTATATTCATGATCATTGCCTTAGATATCATCATAACTTTGCACTTTTCTATCAATTGCTTGGCAGTAATTTGTTCACCCACCGTTATTTGCTATCTTGAGAGAAGCCTCTAGTGAAACCTATGGCCCCGGGTCTATTTTCCATCATATTAGTTTCCGATATACAATATTAGTTTCTGATCTACTATTTTGCAATCTTTTACTTTCCGATCGATAAACCAAAAATACCAAAAATATTTACTTTATCCTTTATCTATCTCTATCAGATCTTACCTTTGCAAGTAACCTGAAGGGATTGACAACCCCTTTATCACGTTGGGTGCAAGTTGTTTGACTGTTTGTGCAGGTATTTGGTGATTTGTGCGTTGTCTCCTACTGGATTGATACCTTGGTTCTTAAACTGAGGGAAATACTTATCTCTACTTTGCTGCATCACCCTTTCCTCTTCAAGGGAAAAACCAACGCAAGCTCAAGAAGTAGCAGGAAGAATTTCTGGCGCCATTGCCGGGGAGATCTATGCCAAATCAAGACATACCAAGTACCCATCATAAACTCTCATCTCTTGCACTACGGTATTCGCCATTCGCCTCTCATTTTCCTCTCCCCCACTTCTAAAACGATTTTCTAAAAGATTTGACTTTTCTTCGCCCCTCTTCCGTTCGTCTTCTTCGCTTGCTTTTTGTGTGCTCGTGTGTTGGTGTGCCTGCTTGTCTTTATGGCTCAACCAAAAACGTTGATCCTCTAGGAGGTTGGAAGAAATTGAAAATAATGTTTGAAGCTTCATGTCTTTACAATTTGAGCATAATAGTTTCTTTAGAAATGAGCTTAAGGGGCAGAAAAGTTTTATGAAGTATATGAATAAAGAGCTCAATGATATGTCTAAGGAATTTTATGGTTTGAAACCTTAGTTTGCTCATCTTGAAAATTTAGTTGGCCAAATTTCTGATAAACAAGCTACCTTAGTAAAAAAGATGGCCGCTAAATCGGAGGCTTTGAATAATGATGAAGATCTTAAAGTGATTGATGTGACTCCTATTGAATCTTTGTTTTCTAATATAAATCTTGATAAAGATGGGACTGGAGATGAGTCAACTTTAGTTAAAAGGCGTCCCAATGATTCAGAGTTTTTAGATCTTGATGCAAAATTGATAAAGGTGGAATTGGAGAGGTCAAAACTTTAAGTAGCAATGAGAGATGTCAAGGAATTTAATTATGATAATTGTTCTCTAATAGATTGTATTTCCTTGTTGCAATCCATGTTGAATTCTCCTCATGCTTATAATCAAAACAAAGCTTTTATCAAACATATTGTTGATGCTATGATGCAATCTTTTGAAGAAAAGCTTGAATTGGAAGTTTCTATCCCTAGAAAACTTTATGATGAGGGGGAACCTACTATTAATATGAATATTAAAGATTATGAGTGCCATGCTTTGTGTGATTTGGGTTCTAGCGTTTCCACATTCCAAAAACTTTATGTGATGTGTTAGGTTTCCGTGAATTTGATGATTGTTCTTTAAATTTGCATCTTGCGGATTCCACTATTAAGAAACCTATGGGAAGGATTAATGATGTTCTTATTGTTGCAAATAGGAATTATGTGCCCGTAGATTTCATTGTTCTTGACATAGATTGCAATCCTACATGTCCTATTATTCTTGGTAGACCTTTCCTTAGAATGATTGGTGCAATTATTGATATGAAAGAAGGACACATTAGATTTCAATTTCTGTTAAGGAAGGGCATGGAACACTTTCCTAGAAAGAAAATTAAATTGCCATATAAATCTATTATGAGAGCCACTTATGGATTGCATACCAAAGATGATTATATCTAAATCTATTCATGCTTTTATGCCTAGCTGAAGGAGTTAAACAATAGCGCTTGTTGGGAGGCAACCCAATTTTATTTTTGTTCTTTGCTTTTTGTTCCTGTTTTGCTTTGAATAATTCATCAAGCCTCTGGTTAGATGTGGTTTTGTGTTTTGGTTAGTGTTTCTGCCAAGTAAGACCTTTGGGATAGCTTAGGTGATAGTTGTTTTAATCTTGCTGAGAAACAGAAACTTTTGCGCCCAGGAAAATAATTTTCATAATTCACAGAAGCGTGCTTTTGATCTGATTCTTTTTGCACTGGATTAGTACTTCCCAGGTTTTCCTAAATTTTCAGAATTTTTGGAGTGACATAAGTATTCAAAGTTTCCAGGTTGCTACAGACTGTTCTGTTTGTGACAGATTCTGTTTTCTTTGTGTTGTTTACTTATTTTGATGAATCTATGGGTAGTATCGGGGGGTATGAACCATGAAAAAGTTGGAATAAAGTAGATATTACACTAATATAAATAAAGAATGAGTTCACAACAGTACCAAAAGTGGTGATTTATTTTCTTATACTAATGGAGCTTATGAGATTTTCTGTTGAGTTTTGTGTTGTGAAGTTTTCAACTTTTGGGTAAGGATTTGATGGACTATGGAATAAGGATTGGCAAGATCCTAAGTTTGGGGATGCCCAAGGCACTCCAAGGTAATATTCAAGGAAAACCAAGAGCCTAAGCTTGGGGATGCCCCGGAAGGCCTCCCCTCTTTCGTCTTCGTCTATCGGTAAATTTACTTGAGGCTATATTTTTGTT
Organism: Aegilops bicornis; assembly: GCA_021605145.1. NCBI lineage: Eukaryota > Viridiplantae > Streptophyta > Magnoliopsida > Poales > Poaceae > Aegilops > Aegilops bicornis. The sequence continues at coordinate 802,100,008 of CM038673.1, forward strand.
CACCACATGATATGTGTTTTTCTTCGAGCGTCTTGTATGATATGAGTCTTTCATTTTTAGTTTTCCACAATCATCCTTGCTGTACACATATTTTGAGAGGGATACGCATGAATCGTGATTTATTAGAATACTCTATGTGCTTCACTTATATCTTTTGAGCTAGGCAATATTGCTCTAGTGCTTCACTTGTATCTTTTTAGAGCACGATGGTGGTTTTATTTTATAGAAATTGATGAACTCTCATGCTTCACTTATATTATTTTGAGAGTCTTTAAACAGCATGGTAATGTGCTTTCATTACAGATTTAGTCCTAATATGATAGGCATCCAAGAGGGATATAATAAAAACTTTCATATAAAGTGCATTGAATACTATGAGAAGTTTGATTCCTTATGATTGTTTTGAGATATGAAGATGGTGATATTAAAGTCATGCTAGTGAGTAATTGCAAATTTGAGAAACACTTGTGTTAAGGTTTGTGAGTCACGTAGCATGCACGTATGGTGAACCGTTATGTGATGAAGTCGGAGCATGATTTATTTTTTGATTGTCTTCCTTATGAGTGGCGGTCGGGGATGAGCGATGGTCTTTTCCTACCAATCTATCCCCCTAGGAGCATGCACGTAGTACTTTGTTTCGATAACTAATATATTTTTGCAATAAGTATGTGAGTTCTTTATGACTAATGTTGAGTCCATGGATTATACGCACTCTCACCCTTCCACCATTGCTAGCCCCTCTAGTACTGCGCAACTGTCGCCGGTACGGTGGTACCATACACCCACCATATACCTTCCTCAAAATAGCCACCATACCTACCTATTATGGCATTTCCATAGCCATTCCGAGATATATTTCCATGCAACTTTCCACCGTTCCGTTTATTACGGCACGCATCATCATTGTCATATTGCTTTGCATGATCATGTAGTTGACATCGTATTCGTGGCAAAGCCACCTTTCATAATTCTTTCATACATGTCACTCTTGATTCATTGCACATCCCGGTAAACCGCCGGAGGCATTCATATAGATTCTTATTTTTGTTCTAAGTATCAAGCTGTAATTCTTTAGTCGTAAGTAAATAAAAGTGTGATGATCTTCATTATTAAAGCATTGTCCCATGTGAGAAAGGATGATGGAGACTATGATTCCCCCAAAAGTAGGGATGAGACTCTGGACGAAAAAAAGGAAAAGAGGCCAAAAAAATGAGAAAGGCCCAACTAAAAAAATGAGAGAAAGATAGAGAAGGGGCAATGTTACTATCCTTTTTCCACACTTGTGCTTCAAAGTAGCACCATGATCTTCATGATAGAGAGTCTCCTATGATGTCAGTTTCATATACTAGTGAGAATTTTTCATTATAGAACTCGGCTTGTATATTCCAATGATGGGCTTCCTCAAATTGCCCCAGGTCTTCGCGAGCAAGCGAGTTGGATACACACACACACACTTAGTTTTCTTTATGAGATTTCATAAATTTATATCTTTAGTGCATCCGTTGCATGGCAATCCGTACTCATTCACATTGATATCTATTGATGGGCATCTCCATAGCCCGTTGATATGCCTACTTGATGTGAGACTATCTCCCTCTTTTTGTCTTCTCTACAACCACCATATTCTATTCCACCTATAGTGCTATGTCCATGGCTCATGCTCATGTATTGCGCAAAAGTTGAAAAAGCTTGAGAACATCAAAAGTATGAGACAATTGCTTGGTTTGTCATCGTGGTTGTGCATGATTCGAATATTTTGTGTGATGAAGATGAAGCATAGCCAGACTATATGATTTTGTAGGGATAAACTTTCTTTGGCCATGTTATTTTGAGAAGACATAATTGCCTTGTTAGTATGCTTGAAGTATTATTGTTTTTATGTCAATATTAAACTTTTGTTTTGAATCTGGTGGATCTGAACATTCATGCCACAATAAATAAAATTACATGGATAAATATATTAGGTAGTGATACATCTCCAACGCTTCATCTTTTTAATATCTTTCGTGAGTATGATGGAAAGGAAAATTGTTCTCAAGTGCTAGAAGAAGGATTAAATAGAATGCTTGACATGAAATATGTGAATGATGAGCATGATTGCAATGCTGTTAGTATGAATTCCTTGAATACTCATGATGCTAATGATATGCAAAGCCACAAGCTTGGGGATGCTATGTTTGATGAAGATGATATTTTTGTCCCCCAAGTTTTGATGAGCAAATTTATTGTGATGAAAGCATGCCTCCTATTTATGATGATTATATTGATGAAAGTGGGTTTGGAAGAGTGTCAACTTTAGGAAGTAGTGATCCCACTATTTTGGAGGATGTTGAATCTTATTGTGATGAACATGAAAGTGGACTTGGAAGAGTGTCAACTTTATTTAGTGATGATTCCACTATTTCGGAAGAGGTTCCAATTGATTATGAGAGCAAAGTTGCTATCTATGATGATTATTGTCATGACTTGTATGCTATTAGGAATAATGATAACCATGAAACTTGTCATCATGATTTTAGTTTTCAATTGGATTATGCCTCACATGATAATTATTTTGTTGAGTTTGCTCCCACTACTATTCATGAGAAGAAATTTGCTTATGTGAAGAGTAGTAAATTTTCTATGCTTGTAGATCATGAAAAGAATGCTTTATGTGCCGGTTATATTGTTAAATTCATTCATGATGCTACTGAAAATTATTATGAGAGAGGAACTTATGCTTGTAGGAATTGCAATAATATCAAGTTTCCTCTCTATGTGCTTAAAATCTTGAAGTTATGCTTGTTTTGCCTTCCTATGCTAGTTGATTATTATTACCATAAGTTGTTTGCTCACAAAATCCCTATGCATAGGAAGTGGGTTAGAATTAAATGCGCTATTCATATGCTTTATGATGCTCACATTATGTTTCAATTCTTATCTTTTATGTGAGCATCATTGTCATCATCATGCCTAGCTAGAAAGGCATTAAAGAAAAGCGCTTGTTGGGAGACAACCCAATATTTATCCTTACTGTTTTTGTGTGTTCACATGATTATGCTACTGTAGTAATCATGTTTAATAGCTTTTGTTTCAATAAAGTGCCAAGTAAGACCTTTAGGAGGGCTTACGGTGATAGTTGTGTTGATCCTGCTGAAAATCAGAAACTATTGCACCCAGTAAATTAGTTTTGTTAATTCACATAAACGTGCTTATGATATGATTATTTTTGCTCTGGATTGGTACACAAATTTCTTAGGACTTCCTAATTTGGTAGGATTTTTGGAGTTCCATAAGTATACGTTTGATACAGATTACTACAGACTGTTCTGTTTTTGACAGATTCTGGTTTCTATGTGTTGTTTGCTTATTTTGATGAATCTATGAGTAGTATCGGAGGGTATGAATCATAGAAAAGTTGGAATACAGTAGATATTACACCAATATGGATTTAGAATGAGTTCATTACAGTACCTAAGTGGTGGTTTTATTTTCTTATACTAACGGAGCTTACGAGTTTTCTGTTGAGTTTTGTGTTGTGAAGTTTTCAAGTTTTGGGTGAAGATTCGATGGACTATGGAATAAAAAGTGGCAAGAGCCTGAGCTTGGGGATTCCCAAGGCACCCCAAGGTAACATTCAAGGACAACCAAGAGCCTAAGCTTGGGGATGCCCCGGATGGCATCCCCTCTTTCGTCTTCGTTCATCGGTAACTTTACTTGGAGCTATATTTTTATTCACCACATGATATGTGTTTTGCTTGGAGCATCATTTTCTTTTGTTAGTATTTGATTGATGTTATTTAGAATAATGTTTTGCATCTTTAGTTTCAATAAAAATTTCAAGGATAGCCTTTACCATGCTTATTTTGCTAGTATACATGTTGCTGTTTGAAAGCAGAAAGTTTACCGCTGTTGCAAAAATTCCCTAGAAAATTCAGAGAATGGTATAATGTTGAAACTTTTTGCATAATGAGCTATGATAAATATTCTGAAGTGGGAATTTTATCTCATAATTTTTGGAGTTAGGGAAGTATTTGTACTCTTGCATTCTTTACAGACTGTACTGTTTTGGCAGATTGCTGTTATGTTTGCATTGTTTGCATATGTTCGCTTGTTTAATGATTCTATTTGAGGATAGGAGTATTAAATATGCAGAGGAATTTAGTATGCATTGTTGAATAATAATTTTAGTGATTTGTTACAGTAGAAAATGATAAGGTTTTGCATTGGTTTATACTAACCTATCTCATGAGTTCTTGTTGAGTTTGGTGTGGATGAAGCTTTTGATAAAAAGAGAAACCATGATATGAGAGAAATTAAGGAGACACAAAAGTTCAAGCTTGGGGATGCCCAAGGCACCCCAAAATAATATTTCAAGAAGTCTCAAGCATCTAAGCTTGGGGATGCCCCGTTAGGCATCCCACCTTTGTTCTTCAACAACTATCGGTTAGTATCGGTTGAGCCTAAGTTTTTGCTTATTCACATGAGTTGTGCTATCCTTGCAATTTCATTTTATTTCGTTTTGCTTGCTGTTTGAATACAATACCAAGATCTGAAATTCTTTAATGAGAGAGAGTTTTCGCATAGTTACATAATTATTTAGCTACTCATTGATCTTCACTTATATCTTTTTGGAGTAGTTTGCCATTTACTCGTGTGCTTCACTTATATCCTATGAGTAAATGGTTGAATGAGTTGATTATCATAAATATGAAATTATATATGTCTCATTTGCTTATCCCTTGGGGAGTAATGACTTCACATCTAAGAAGTAGAGGTTTATTGAAGGTTAGCAAGCTTTGTATTGGTCATTTGAACAATTCATGAAAGAATATTGAAGGAAGATAGACTTCACATATAAATATACTATCTTATACATCTTTTATAATTGTGAGCACTCATTAAGTATGACATGCTAAAGAGTTGATGTTGGACAAGGAAGACAACGTAATGGTTTATGTTTTCTCACATATCAGTTAAAGTATATTGTCATGGATCATTCAAACATGTTGAGCTTGCCTTTCCCCCTCATGCTAGCCAAATTCCTTGCACCAAGTAGAGATACTACTTGTGCTTCCAAATATCCTTAAACCCATTTTTTTTCCATGAGGGTCCACCATACCTACCTATATGCGGTATTTACCTGCCGTTCCAAGTAAATTTGCATGCGCCAAACTCTAAACCTTCAAACAATAATCTGTTTTGTATGCCCGAATCGCTCATGTAGCGAATAGGGACTGTCAGTATCTTCCATGCTAGGTGGGTTATTCTCAAGATGAGTGGACTCCGCTCATCATTCACGAGAAAAATGGCTGGTAACCAGGATGCCAAGTCCCATGATCAAAAGATCAAATTCAAATCAAAAATAATTGCAAACAAAACTCCCCCAGGTTTGATGTTAGTTGGAGGCACCCGTTGTTTCGGGCAAGCCATGGATTGATGATTGTTGGTGGAGGGGGAGTAAAAACTTTTACCATTCTGTTTGGGAACCGCCTATATTGTATGTAGTATGGAAGATATTGGGAACTCTTGGTTGTTATGTTGACAATGAGATCATACCTCTCAAAATTATTTATCTCTATTTCAAAATTGAGCTCTAGCACCTTTGCAAATCCCTGCTTCCCTCTGCGAAGGGCCTATCTTTTACTTTATGTCTTTTACTTTATGCAAGAGTCAAGGTGATCTTCACCTTTCCCTTTTTCATTTTATCCTTTGGCAAGCACCTCGTGTTGGAAAGATCTTGATATATATATACCATTGAATGTAAGTTAGCATGAACTATTATTGTTGACATCACCCAAAGGTGAATACGTTGGGAGGCAACACTATAAGCCCCTGTCTTTCTCAGTGTCCGATTAAAACTCCATAACCATTAGTATTGCATGAGTGTTAGCAACTGTAGAAGACTATATGATAGTTGAGTATGTGGAGTTTGCTAAATCAAAGCTCTGACATAGACCCTTCCTGGAAATAAGATGAATTGCAATTGTTTGATGACTAAGAATGTAGTTTGCTAGATTTATGGTCTATGCTTTAACATGTGAATTTCTTGTTACTTGTTCGTGAGAAGTTTTATGAGATGACTACTGTTATGACATATAATGATGCTAGAAAAGGTGATTGAAATTATCATTGATCAAACTTGTGCACCTTCTAGCATTCACACTTCATAAATTCTTTCTTTATCATTTACCTACTCGAGGACGAGTAGGAATTAAGCTTGGGGATGCTGATACGTCTCCAACGTATCTATAATTTATGAAGCATTCAAGCTATTTTATTATCTGTTTTGAATGATTACGGGATTTATTATACACTTTTATATTACTTTTGGGACTAACCTATTAACCGGAGGCCCAACCCATATTGCTGTTTTATTGCCTGTTTCAGTATTTTGAAGAAAAGGAATATCAAACGGAGTCCAAACGGAATGAAACCTTCGGCAGCGTGATTTTTGGAACGAATGTGACCCAGGAAACTTGGAGTGCAAGCCAGGGGAGCATCGAGGAAGCCACGAGATAGGGGGGCACGCCCACCCCCTGGGCGCGCCCTCCACTCTTGCGGGCCCCTCGAGGCTCCCCCGAACGACTTCTTTCGCCTATATAAGTCCACATACCCTAAAACCATCGAATATCAAGATAGGTCGGGAGTTCCGCCGCCGCAAGCCTCTGTAGCCACCAAAAACCTCGCGGGAGCCCATTCCGGCACCCTGCCGGAGGGGGAATCCATCACCGGTGGCCATCTTCATCATCCCGGTACTATCCATGACGAGGAGGGAGTAGTTCACCCTCGGGGCTGAGGGTATGTACCAGTAGCTATGTGTTTGATCTCTCTCTCTCTCTCTCTCGTGTTCTCTCTATGGCACGATCTTGATGTATCGCGAGCTTTGCTATTATAGTTGGATCTTATGATGTTTCTCTCCCTCTAGTCTCTTGTGATGGATTGAGTTTTCCTCTTGAAGTTATCTTATCGGATTGAGTCTTTAAGGATTTGAGAACACTTGATGTATGTCTTGCCGTGCTTATCTGTGGTGACAATGGGATATTCACGTGATCCACTTGATGTATGTTTTGGTGATCAACTTGCGGGTTCCGCCCATGAACCTATGCATAGGGGTTGGCACACGTTTTCGTCTTGACTTACCGGTAGAAACTTTGGGGCACTCTTTGAAGTACTTTGTGTTGGTTGAATAGATGAATCTGAAATTGTGTGATGCATATCGTATAATCATGCCCACGGATACTTGAGGTGACAATGGAGTATCTAGGTGACATTAGGGTTTTGGTTGATTTGTGTCTTAAGGTGTTATTCTAGTATGAACTCTATGATAGATTGAACGGAAAGAATATCTTTATGTTATTTTACTACGGACTCTTGAATAGATCGAGCAGAAAGAATAACTTTGAGGTGGTTTCATACCCTACCATAATCTCTTAGTTTGTTCTCCGCTATTAGTGGCTTTGGAGTGACTCTTTGTTGCATGTTGAGGGATAGTTATATGATCCAATTATGTTATTATTGTTGAGAGAACTTGCACTAGTGAAAGTATGAACCCTATGCCTTGTTTCCTATCATTGCAGTACCGTTTATGCTCACTTTTATCATTAGTTACCTTGCTGTTTTTATATTTTCAAATTACAAAAACCTATATCTACTATCCATATTGCACTTGTATCACCATCTCTTCGCCGAACTAGGGCACCTATACAATTTACCATTGTATTGGGTGTGTTGGGGACACAAGAGACTCTTTGTTATTTGGTTGCAGGGTTGTTTGAGAGAGACCATCTTCATCCCTCGCCTCCCACGGATTGATAAACCTTAGGTCATCCACTTGAGGGAAATTTGCTACTGTCCTACAAACCTGTGCACTTGCAGGCCCAACAACGTCTACAAGAAGAAGGTTGTGTAGTAGACATCAGGTAGCATTCCACATAAAAAATTCTGTTTTTATCATTTACCTACTCGAGGACGAGCATGAATTAAGCTTGGGGATGCTTGATACGTCTCCAACATATCTATAATTTTTGATTGTTCCATGCTATTATATTATATGTTTTGGATGTTTTATATGCATTAATATGCTATTTTATATTATTTTTAGGACTAACCTATTAACCTAGAGTCCAGTGCCAGTTCCTGTTTTTTCCTTGTTTTTGAGTTTCATAGAAAGGGAATACCAAACATAGTCCAAACAGAATGAAACCTTCGCGATGATTTTTCTTGGACCAGAAGACAACCAGGAGACTTGTAGATGAAGTCGGAGGAGCCACGAGGTGGCAACAAGGACGGAGGGCACGCCTAGGGGGTAGGGCACGCCCCCCAGCCTTGTGAGCCACCATGACCCTTTTGACCTAATTCTTTCACCTATATATTCCCATATATCCCCAAACCACCAGAGACATCCACAAAAACACTTTTCCGCCGCTGCAACCTTCTGTACCCGTGAGATCCCATCTAGGGACCTTTTCCTGCACCCTGCTGGAGGGGTTTCGATCATGGAGGGCTTCTACATCAACTCTATTGCCCTTCCGATGAAGCGTGAATAGTTTACCTTAGACCTACGGGTCCATAGCTAGTAGCTAGATGGCTTCTTTTCTCTCTTTGATTCTCAATACCATGTTCTCCTCGATGTTCCTGGAGATCTATTCGATGTAATATTTTTTTGCGGTGTGTTTACCGAGATTCGATGAATTGTGGATTTAAAATCTACTTATCTATGAATATTATTTGAATCTTCTCTAAATTCTTATATGCATGATTTGATATCTTTGTAATTCTCTTCGAACTATCGGTTTGTTTGGCCAACTAGATTGGTTTTTCTTGCAATGGGGGAAGTGCTTCGCTTTGTGTTCAATCTTGCGGCGTCCTTTCCTAGTGACAGTAGGGGCAGTAAGGCACGTATTGTATTGTTTCCATCGAGGATAAAAAGATGGTGCTTTCATCATATTGCTTGAGTTAACCTCTACATCATGTCATCTTACTTAATGCGTTACTCCGTTCTTTATGAACTTAATACTATAGATGCATGCTAGATAGCGGTCGATGTGTGGAGTAATAGTAGTAGATACAGAATCATTTCGGTCTACTTGACACGGACGTGATGCCTACATTCATGATTATTGCCTTAGATATCATCATAACTTTGCGCTTTTCTATCAATTGCTCGACAGTAATTTGTTCACCCACCATATTGTTGGGGATCGTAGCAGAAATTTAAAATTTTCTACGCATCACCAAGATCAATCTATGGAGTCATCTAGCAGAGAGAGAGGAGTGCATCTACATACCCTTGTAGATCGCGAGCAGAAGCGTTCAAGAGAACGGGGTTGATGGAGTCGTACTCGTCGTGATCCAAATCACCGATGATCCTAGCGCCGAACGGACGGCACCTTCGCGTTCAACACACGTATGGAGCGGAGACATCTCCCGCGCCTTGATCCAGCAAGGAGGAGGGAGAGGTTGAGGAAGAGAGCTCCAACAGCAGCACGCCGGCGTGGTGGTGATGGAGTGGCAGTACTCCGGCAGGGCTTCGCCAAGCTCTTAACGGAGGAGGAGAGGTGTTGGGGAGGGGAGGGGCTGCGCCTTGGATGTGGTGCTACAGCCCTCCCCACGTCCCTCTATTTATAGGGGAAGGGGGAAGGGGGCCGGCCCCCCTCTAGATGAGATCTAGAGGGGTGGGGGGGCAAGGGGAGGGGGCTTGCCCCCCAAGCAAGGGGGCGCCCCCTCTAGGGTTTCCCCCTCAACCCTAGGCGCATGGGCCCAAGGGGGGATGTGCCTAGCCCACTTAGGGGCTGGTTACCTTCCACCTACAGCCCATAAGGCCCTCCGGGACAGGTGGACCCTCCCGGTGGAGCCCCGGAACCCCTCCGGTGGCCCCGGTACAATACCGGTATGCCCTCGAACTTTTCCGGTGACCGTATGATAACTTCCCATATATAAATCTTCACCTCCGGACCATTCCGGAACTCCTCGTGACGTCCGGGATCTCATCCGGGACTCTGAGCAACATTCGGTAATCACATACATATCTTCCTTATAACCCTAGCGTCATCGAACCTTAAGTGTGTAGACCCTACGGGTTCGAGAATCACGCAGACATGACCGAGACAGCTCTCCGGCCAATAACCAACAGCGGGATCTGGATACCCATGTTGGCTCCCACATGTTCCACGATGATCTCATCGGATGATCTACGATTTCAAGGATTCAAGTAATCCCGTATACAATTCCCTTTGTCAATCGGTACATTACTTGCCCGAGATTCGATCGTCGGATTCCAATACCTCGTTCAATCTCGTTACCGGCAAGTCACTTTACTTGTACCATAATGCATGATCCCGCGACCAACCACTTGGTCACATTGAGCTCATTATGATGATGCACTACCGAGTGGGCCCAGAGATACCTCTCCGTCATACGGAGTGACAAATCCCAGTCACGATCCATGCCAACCCAACAGACACTTTCAGAGATACCTGTAGTGCACCTTTATAGCCACCCAGTTACGTTGTGACGTTTGGTACACCCAAAGCACTCCTATGGTATCCGGGATTTACACGATTTCATGGTCTAAGGAAAAGATACTTGACATTAGAAAAGCTCTAGTAGACGAACTACATGATCTTGTGCTATGCTTAGGATTGGGTCTTGTCCATCGCATCATTCTCCCAATGATGTGATCCCGTTATCAATGACATCCAATGTCCATGGTCAGGAAACCGTAACCATCCATTGATCAACGAGCTAGTTAACTAGAGGCTCACTAGGGACATGTTGTGGTCTATGTATTCACACATGTATTACGATTTCCGGATAACATAGTTATAGCATGAACAATAGACAATTATCATGAACAAGGAAATATAATAATAATCATTTTATTATTGCCTCTAGGGCATATTTCCAACACATATTATTTGCTATCTTGAGAGAAGCCTCTAGCGAAACCTATGGCCCCCGGGTCTATTTTCCATCATATTAGTCCCCGATCTACAATATTAGTTTCCAATCTGCTATTTTGCAATCTTTTACTTTCCGATCTATAAACCAAAAATATCAAAAAAATTACTTTATCGTTTATCTTTCTCTATCAGATCTCACCTTTGCAAGTAGTCGTGAAGGGATTGACAATCCCTTTATCGCCTTGGGTGCAAGTTGTTTGATTGTTTGTGTAGGTATTCGGTGATTTGTGCGTTGTCTCCTACTGGATTGATACCTTTGTTCTCAAACTGAGGGAAATAATTATCTCTACTTTGCTGCATCACCCTTTCCTCTTCAAGGGAAAAACCAATGCAAGATCAAGAAGTAGCAGAGTTCATTAGTAATTTGATTAATTGAACTTAAGCTTATCATGAACTTAGACTTATAGTTTTTGCTTATCTATGTTGTAAATCAATAGCTCGTGATTTAGCTCCCCTATTTTTTGATATGTCCTAGATAAAACTAAGTTGAAAGATGATAGTAGCAATGATGCGGACTGGGTCTGTGATCTGAGGATTATCCTCATTGCTGCACAAAAGAATTATGTCCTTAATGCACCGCTAGGTGACAGACCTGTTGCAAGAGCAGATGCAGATGTTATGAACGTTTGGCAATATTGATATGATGACTACTTGATAGTTTAGTTCACCATGCTTTACGGCTTAGAACCGGGACTTCAAAAATGTTTTGAATGCCATAGAGCATATGAGATGTTCCAAGAGGTGAAATTGGTATTTCAGACTCATGCCCATGTCGAGAAGTATGAGACCTCTGACAAGTACTTTGCCTACAAGATGGAGGAGAATAGCTCAGCTAGTGAGCATTTGCTCAGAATGTCTAGGTACTACAATCGATTGAATCAAGTGGGAGTTAATCTTCTAGATAAGATAGTGATTGACATAGTTTTCTAGTCACTATCACCAAGCTACTAGAACTTCGTGATGAACTATAATATGCAAGGGATGACGAAAACGATTCCCGAGCTTTTGGCGATGCTGAAATCGGTGAAGGTAGAAATCAAGAAAGAACATCAAGTGTTGATGGTTAACAAGACCACTAGTTTCAAGAAAAAGGGCAAGGGAAAGAAAGGAAACTTCAAGAAGAATGGCAAGCAAGTTGTCACTCCCGTGAACAAGCCCAAAGCTAGACCTAAGACTGAAATTGAGTGCTTCTACTACAAAGGAATGGTCACTAGAAGCGGAACTGCCCCAAATACTTGGCGGATAAGAAGGATGCAAAGCTCTTTGCCGTCAGCCAGCAGACGGCAAAGCCAAATCAGCCCAAAGTGCACCCAGGTTGCACAGTGGTTGTTATACGGCAGCTTTGCCGTCTGGCTGATGGCAAAGCTGTTTGCCGTCAGCCAGCGGACGACAAAGATCCTGTATAGCCCTTGTTTTTTCTGGTTTTTCTTAAATTCATTCAATTTCATAGATACATAATTTTATCACAAACTATTCAATGAATGAGCATCCATGAGCAAGCAAAAAAACACATAATTTTATCTTTCATCCATGAGCATCCATGAGCATGCACAAAATTTCAATTCCCATGAATTACCAAACTGAGTTTGGAAGGTAATGGAGATGGATACACATAATTAAGAAAGTTCAACACTATCATACTTGAAAGGTTTACACTAAAAAGGTTAAACCTGACATACTTAACTTTGACATGTTTAGATTAACATGACCTGACATACTTAACATTGACATGTTCAGATTAACATGACCTGACATACTTAACATTGACTTGATTTTCTTAAGATCTTCACTCGTCCTTCTTCTTGTTCGCCTTCATCATCTTGATGCACTTAGAGCGGCGAGGCAGTGGGATGTACTTGTGGACATTTATGATGGCAAGAACACCTCTGTTGTCTTCTTCTACTCATTCCCCATGAAATGAAATTACACCGCAGTTGAATCAGTCAATATATGCAAGCAACATACGAAACAAGCACTTCAAAACAGTCAATAAATGGCAAAACAATTTGCTAGTACTCTATCTACAATGGATCATATCTGCCCATGTGTCCATGTCTACTATAAAAGGCAAACACAGCTAGAACCATATCTACTATAAATGGACCATATCTAGAACCATATCTATAAACGCAGCTAGAACCATGTTTGATAAATGGACAATATCTACATAAACTTGGCTCTAATTCAACTCTATCATACTCCCTCCGTCCGGAAATACTTGTCATCAAAATGACCAAAAGGGGATGTATCTAGATGTATTTTAGTTCTAGATACATCCCTTTTTATCCATTTTGATGACAAGTATTTTCGGACGGAGGGAGTATTTGATAAATGGACATAGTTGGAACAGAGTCAAGTTTCTAGACATAAAAGAAAATTGAGAAAAAAAAGCAATGCACTTGTGCTCAATAACATCAACAACACTTAATTAATTTGGTAGGTTAGTTGGCAATGGCAATTGGCACCATTCAAAACTAGGGATTTCTTTAGACATGAAAGAAAAACGAAAATGTTGAAAAACAGAGCATAGTAATCTAAAAATAGGAAAAAATACACTTCTTCTTCTTCTACTTCTTCTTCTTCTTCTTCTTCTTCTTCTTCTTCTTCTTCTTCTTCTTCTTCTTCTTCTTCTTCTTCTTCTTCTTCTTCTTCTTCTTCTTCTTCTTCTTCTTCTTCTTCTTCTTCTTCTTCTTCTTCTTCTTCTTCTTCTTCTTCTTCTTCTTCTTCTTCTTCTTCTTCTTCTTCTTCTTCTTCTTCTTCTTCTTCTTCTTCTTCTTCTTCTTCTTCTCCTTCCTCTTCTCCGTCCTCTTCTTCTTGTTCTTCTTCCTCTTCTTCTTCTTCTTCTTCTTCTTCTTCTTCTTCTTCTTCTTCTTCTTCTTCTTCTTCTTCTTCTTCTTCTTCTTCTTCTTCTTCTTCTTCTTCTTCTTCTTCTTCTTCTTTCTTCTTCTTCTTCTTTCTTCTTAACCTAAACTAAACCTAAACAAAAATAAATCTAAACCAAAACTTTAAAAACTGAAACAACCTAAACTAAACCAAGCCTAAATTAAACTAAACCTAAACTAGATCTAAAAAAATAGAAAAATAAAATACAAGGTGGAGGAGAGGGGCGCCGGGGCCACCGGGGTGGAGGAGGGGGGCGCCACGGCAACGGTGGTGGTGCGGGGCGGCGGCGGCTCAGCACGGGGGCGGGGCGGTGCGGGGCAGCGGCGGCTCGGGCACGGGGTGGTGAGAGAGAGAGAGAGAGAGAGGGTACAGAGAGATGGGGCGCATGCGTTGGCATTTTAGTTAGGGCACGACTCTTTGCCGTCTGCTAGCAGATGACAAAGAGCCTAGCTTACGGAGGCAAAGAAAGTGACCATTAGGTGGTTCTCGCTGGTGGGCCACCCTCCCTCTTTGCCATTCGCTAGCAGACGGCAAAGCTTCTATGCCGTCCTCTAGCAGACGGCAAAGTGCTGGCTGACGGCAAACATGATATTTGTCGTCAGCTCTTTCTTTGCTGTCAGTTTTCTTTAAGCTGATGGCAAAGACCTTCTTTGCCGTCAGCCAGCTGACGACAAAGAGCTGGCTGACGGCAAATATCCTGATTCCAGTAGTGTGTAATATACTTGTGGCACTGCCGTTTAGGTCATATTGGTGTAAAGCGCATGAAGAAACTCCATATGGATGGACTTTTGGAATCACTTGATTATGAATCATTTGATACTTGCGAACCATGCCTTGTGGGCAAGATGACTAAAACTCTGTTCTTCGGAACAATGGAGCGAGCTAATAACTTATTGGAAATAATACATACCGATGTATGCGGTTCGATGAGTGTTGAAGCACGCGGCGAGTATCATTATTTTCTCACCTTCACTGATGATTTAAGTAGATATGGGTATATCTACTTGATGAAACACAAGTCTGAAACATTTGAAATGTTCAAAGAATTTCAGATTGAAGTGGAGAATCATTGTAACAAGAAAATAAAGTTTGTATGATATGATCGCGGAGGCGAATATGCGAGTTACGAGTTTGGCCTTCATTTTAAACAATGTGGAATAGTTTCACAACTCACGTCACCTGGAACACCACAGCATAATAGTGTGTTCGAACGTCATAACCGTACTTTATTAGATATGGTGCATTCTATGATGTCTCTTACCGAGCACTACAAAAAAAGACACATCCGTGACATTTTGGGCCAAACAATTTTTTTTCTGTCATCCATATGACACTTCTATGACGATAATTGTGACAAAACCCGGTCTCATCATAGATGTGGTGGGCTCCTACTTCTATGACAAAAAATCATGACAGAAAATGGGCTTTTCGTCCTGGGCGGGCCGGAGACGCAACTGCATGACATTCTTTGGGCCGTCCATGACGGAAAAAACAATGGTAGAAGCGAGGGGGATGAAAATTTCGGGGGGGTTCCCGGTTACGGCGGGAGGTCGGGGGCCGAGCGATGCGCGTTTCTCTCGTACATGTACGCGTGTGTGTGCGAGGCGTTGGCTCTAACTGAACCCGAGCGAGGCGTTGGGCTCTAACTGAACCCGAGTGATTGCACTGCAGGCTACGCGTTACTGAACCCGAGCGATCGATCGATGGTAGTTAATCGAACCCGATCGAGCGATTCTTCGCCATCGCTGCTAATCAAGCCGATCGATTGGATGAACAATGAGCGTTATGGGGGTTGGATGAACAAGTGGCGGTGGCGTTGCCTCTGGATGAACAAGACCCGTGGTGTGGAGGCCTGGATGAGCGATGAGACGGTGGAGGGGTGGCCGTGGAGGGGTGGTTGAACAGGACCCCGTGGTGTGGAGGGCTGGATGAACAGTAGACGGTGGAGGGGTGGTTGAACAGTAGTCGGTGGAGTAGCGCGCGGTGGAGGCTGGATGAACAGGAGCCCGTGGAGGCTGGAGGAGGTCGACGGTAGCCCGTGGAGGCTGGAGGAGGTCGACGGTGGAGATGAACAGTATCCCGTGGAGTCCCGTTCTGCGGTACGCCACACCCCTCCCGATGAACAGGTCCCCGTTTGTTGTGGCGCTCCAACACAAGTCCGTTTGGCCCGCTTTTGCGGTACGCCACACCCTCCGGATCAACAGGACCCCGTTTCGACCGTAGGAGAGGTCTGCTTCTCCTGCTTTGCGATGCGCCACACCCTCCCGATCAACAGGACCCCCGTTTCGACCGTAGGAGGTCCGTTTCCTCCGTTTTGCGGTACGCAAAACCCCTCCCGATCAACAGGACCCCGTTCCGAACGTAGGAGGTTCGTTTCCTCCGTTCTGCCATACGCCAGGCCTCGTTTCCATCGCCTGTTCTGTCCAAGCCCTCCTGATGAACACGACCAGCATTCCGCTCCGACCCAGCCGGTTGGCTCCCACGCTTTCCGTTGCTTCCCGATGAACACGACGCATTTTGTTGCCTCCCCATGAACACGACGCATTCTGCTGCCTCCCCATGAACACGACGCATTCCGTTGCCTCCCCATGAACACGACGCATTCCGTTGCCTCCCCATGAACACGATGACGACGCTGTTTTACCGTTCCGACCAAGCCATGTACAC
Source organism: Aegilops bicornis (assembly GCA_021605145.1). Classification (NCBI taxonomy): domain Eukaryota; kingdom Viridiplantae; phylum Streptophyta; class Magnoliopsida; order Poales; family Poaceae; genus Aegilops; species Aegilops bicornis. The sequence continues at coordinate 802,116,501 of CM038673.1, forward strand.
GAGTCCTGACCGTACGTATGCACGAGTAGGCATTCGAGACCCTGCCCGTATGTACGTACGTGGCCGTATTTTCTTTCTTGCACCCTGGCCGCTGTACGTATGTGTACATGCTACATGTGCGCCTCTACTACGACACGTACACGCCTCTACTACGACACGTGCGCGCCTCTACATCGACCAGTATATATGTACGTACACGTTCACGACCAGAATGACAACGCTAATATGCTTCGACCAGGTGGGTCCCGACTGTCAGGCACTTCCTTGCGTGCGAAGATGTAGCTGGTGGGTCCTAGCAGTCAGGGGGGCGAATCGTTTTTTTGCCTGGACGCAGTTCCTTGCATGCGAAGATGTAGCTGGTGTGTCCCAGCAGTCAGGGGGGCGAATCGTTTTTTTGCCCGGACGCACTTCCTTGCGTGCGAAGATGTAGCTGGTGGGTCCCAGCGGTCGAAGCGAATCGTTTTTGCCCGACGCACTTCCTTGCGTGCGAAGGTGTAGCTGGTGGGTCCCAGCAGTCGAGGAAACGCGTTTTTCACGAAATACGGTGGCCCGTCCGGTGGGTCCCTGCTGTCAGGTGGAGGAATCATTATTTTCCGCGTAATAAGGAGGCACTTCCTTGCTGCGGCTGTGGACCCAGCTGTCAGCCTCTCCACGTACAGTCCACGTCCAATGGAAGTCATTCCTTGACCACGTTGACCACGCCGCTCCGAGAGCACCAGGGCGGTGGACGACGGCGAGGCCTAGGAAGGGGACGACGCGGAGCCGGTGAAGACGCGGCAGTGGATGCCCACGCAGAGAGGAGTATGAGGGTTCACTCGTTCGGCTGCGGTGTGAGGCTGCCGTCGCCGCAGGGCCTGGCCAGCGGTGGGAATAGTAGGGGGCGGTGAGGCCTCCGCGGCAGCACAGCCGGCCACGGGAGGCAGGAGCAGGCGGCACGACCGGCGCTGCTTTGGGCGGCTGGAGCAAGAAGACCAGAGGTTGAAGAAGCATTACGGCCGTTGGATGGACATCGTACGGTCACTGGAGCTAGAATCGTTCATATTGACTAAGTTGACAAAGCCCTCCGTCCCCGTCAACTTAGTAAGCCCACAAGTCAGCCTCCCACCAAGGTGGGTCCTAGCTAGCAGGGGGCGTATTCATTTTTTTTGTGCGTAATAAGGAGGCACTTCCGGTGGGTCCGAGCTGACAGCGGGGGAAACGTTTTTTTCGTGAAATACGGTGGCCCGTCCGGTGGGTCCCAACAGTCAGGGGGGAAACGTTTTTTTCGCGAAATAAGGTGGCCCGTCCGGTGGGTCCCTCCTGTCAGGTGGAGGAATAATTATTTTGCGCGTAATAAGGAAGCACTTCCTTGCGGCCGACGTGGACCCAGCTGTCAGCCTCTCCACGTACAGTACTCTTCCGATGGAAGTCGGTCGTTGACCACGTTGACCACGCCGTACCGAGAGCACCAGGGCGGTGGACAACGGCGAGGCCTAGGAAGGGGACGACGCAGAGCCGGGGAAGACGCAGCAGTGGAAGCCCGCGTGCAGAGGAGTACGAGTGTTCACTGGTTCGGCTGCAGTGTGAGGCTGCCGTCGCCGCAGAATAACAGGGGGTGTGGGTGAGTGGAGGGATGGCCAGGCCAGCGGTGGGAGTAGTATGGGGGCGGTGAGGCCTCCACGGCATCACAGCCGGCCACGGGAGGCAGGAGCAGGCGGCACGACCGGCGCTGCTTTGGGCGGCTGGAGCAAGATGACCAGAGGTTGAAGAAGCACTACGACCGTTGGATGGACATCGTACGGTCACTGAAGCTAGAATCGTTTATATTGACTAAGTTGACAAAGCCCTTGGTACGCTCCAACTTAGTAGGCCCACAGGTCAGCCTCCGAAACGGTTGTCAGGGGGAGGACATTTTTTGGGCGGCCGAAGGTAAGAATATCCGAGATTGAAGAAGAAGCACGACATCCGTTGGATAGACATCCAATGGCCACTGCTGCTAAAACCGTGTGTTGACTATAATAAGTTGACAAAGCCTTGCATACGCATCAACTTATTTTTTTTAGGGGACGCGTCACTGAGTAGGCCCACAAGTGTGTGGCAGAGAACTTATATCCCATTTGCATTTTGTAAGAATGTACAACCCATTTTTGAATTCTAATGGAATTTACAACAGCCCATTTATAGTTTGTTAAAAGTACATCCCATTTTCTAGCTAGGACAACGATCAATAATTTCAACCAACCGTTGAAGACATAATTCAATAAAATTTCCCACATTTTGATGGGATCCGAAATATTTTTATCCCGAAATTTCTAGTCAGATTAAATATAAATTTGTATTACGTAAAAATCCAACGAAACATTGCGCGCGCAACAATGAAAATTTAAGATTTTCAAAATCCATAAATAATATTTTATAAACTAATTTCGTGTTTGGTGCATTTTTTATAGTTACTGCCCAGTTTTTATAATTACATCCCATTTATTATTTTTTAAAGCCCACTTTCCTGTTAAGCCTAATGCATCCCTCCTAGGAAAGATTTGCAGCCCAGCGGGGCGGAGAATAACAAGTTGACCTTGCCTGGGTATTCCTCAAAAAAACGTATAGCTGGGCTAGCCATTTTCATCTTGAAAAAATTAGTATCTGGGCTGGATATCTGGCCTGGGCTAGACGGGCCACAACCCGCCTAGTTAATACCCTGCTCTCCTCTGAACAACAACGAAATCATCGCCAAGAAAAACTCTGCAGTGCTCACGCCTCAAAAACACAAATACTGCTCGAGCTGCTTGGTCCCAGCTTTCGGCCACACCTTGTGCAATTCTCTTGTTTATATTGATTACATAGGTTGACAATGATGTGGGACTGTGATGTCACGACACCAGGAGAAAGCAAAAAAATATATAGTTGTACATAATAAGGAGGCACTTGCGTACGTACGGCTATGGCCCTAGTGGGTCCCAAGTGTCACCCAGTCAAAATAAAGTCATCTCGTGAATCCTCATGTTCGTTGACGATGTTAACAATGCTCGGCGCCACGGCGAGCACAACAACTCGAAGGACAACGGAGAGGGCCTCGCGGGCCCTACGGATGGTCTGATACAGCGCCCGCTGCTCATTCAGGAAGCCAGGATCATCGGACACCTATGAGCACCTTCGAGAAACTGAGATGGCATGAAACGGTAAGGCCGCGCTTGGGAGCTCTGGTTTATTTCAAACCTGTATTAACATACAAGTGTAATTTACTCGTCATAAGAAACAACGTGTAAAATACAGGCGTAATGAAACCGAGGGCCCGAGGTCTGTAAGTAAAACCGGCGGGTTACGCGTGTAATTTGAGAGACCAGTGTATATTTTACGAACACTGCTATATGGACGATATTACCAGACAATACATGCACGACGTGCGTATCATGCCATCCATGGGCAAGGCAGAAACATCAGCTAACGACTGGATTAGCAATCGTCCGAGTGTCGTTCAGCGTTTTTATCGTGTGTGAAGTACTTCCAATATTTTACTAGTCGAAATCGACCAACCAAGCGCCTTCGCCCGAGACCATCTGCTTTAATTTACAAGCGTCAGTTTTACAAGCGGTTTTGGTTGGAAAACGGCGATCCAATCATGGCCTAATATCATGAGTTGGTCGGAAGATCATATGGTTTCACGTCTAACCTACCCGACTTGTCGTATAGGCTATGCATGAAACATCAGACCATGAACTTCTTAAGCACGGAAACAACAGAAGAGGATGATCTTCTTAACAAGCAAATCACTGGCATTAGATCGACATGCAAAACAATACGAAGCATTATTCTCAGGAGGCATGGTGAACAGCTCGTGATGCCGCATGCCACAACATTCCAAGCTCAACTTTGCAATCAAACACAAGGCCTGACATTACATAGACAATATTCAGAACAAACTCTTAACACAGGAATATCTCAGTAGAGTAACTATTTACTTCTAAACTGAACACAGGAATAGGAAAACACTCGACGCTGCTCACAAAGAAGGGCGTCCCACTCAAAAGTATCAAATGCATGTCTTCCGCTAACATCAATGAGCAAATTTTGACAAGGTTTTCCAATTCCAATATATTAAACTAACGTCTTCTTGCTAACATCAATGATTAAGCTTTGACAAGCTTTTCCCATTCAAAATATGTAATGCCTATGATCGTGGAGTCCTGTCGTAGCTTCTTGTACTTGTTTGGGCACTTTTTGCCCAGGGCACTCCACGTGTTGTTAAATTGCCAATGCTCTCTGCAGACTAGTCATGTCACCGGTGTCTAATAATACTCTGTAAATCTTCTCGGTCATTCCTTCTGTAATGTAGCGCAAACAGTGACTGCTTCTTTCCGCAAAGTGGAATGACCAACTGGACCCAAAGAATGCAGCAGTTTGCCTTGGACACATTGGCTCCTTTTGTGCAGTTCAACTAAAATCAAAGTCGGAATAAAACCGAGCTTTAATTTTGATATCCCTGTAAGCAACAATAGGTATAAGGGAAACAATTACTGAGAAATAACGGTTGATGACTTGTACTCCCAGAAGAAAAGCATCTACTGATCTACTTTATCTTAATGGGAAACAAAGCAGGAGAGTAGCAATTCTCCATTAGTGTGATTCATTCATATTGACTGAGACATTATCTTAACAATGCCTTGTTTCAACATGTATAAAGAACGACAAAGCAGAAAAGTACCATTCCTAAAACAATGCAACTGATTCATTTTAATAGAGACATTATCTTAACAATACCTTGGTTAAACTTGTAGAAAGAACTACAAAGCAGGATAGTACCATTCCTAACAAGTGTTGCATTTTTGAACTAAGATTCAGTAGTTAATTAATTCTGAGAGTGTCATTGCTTAATTTTACCAAATGACATTAGATTAACGAAAAGCATAAACAGTTCTAGGGGAGAGTGGGCGCAACAACAGTATGTGCTTCCATCTGCTTATAAAGGGGGTGATGCAGAGTTTGTTGTAACAAAGCAACAAGCATCATGTCTGGGTTGGTCCCATTTTTGTTCACTACTTAATGGGAAAAGACAACAATACAATAGCTTCAATTCAACATTTATTTAAAACAGTACCAATACAAGTAGCACAACATCTCAAAGCACACTGCACAATCATGTGGATGAAGGCCTGTACTGACCTTTCATGAGACGGACAAGATAAAATACGAATCTGCCAACACGAATAGGAAATCCAATCTTGTTTTGTGCAGTTGCACTGAAATCAAGCAAAGAGTTTCGTGTAGCGAAGCAAAATGTCGCAATAGCAACAAGTTGAATAGATATCCCTGTTTAAACAGAGGCACAAAAGGAATCAATTACTGGCTAATAAAGGAGGATGAAACATGCGGCCACAAAAATGGTAATCCCGCCAATCCCTAACAAGTGTTGCAGTTTTGAAATAAGATTCAGTAGTTAATTCTGATAGTGGCATCAATTACTGGCTTATAAAGGGGGTGATGCTGAATTTGTTGTAACAAAGCAACAACCATCATGTCTGGGTTGGTCCCATTTTTGTTCACTACTTAATGGGAAAAGACAACAATGCAATAGCTTCAATTCAACATTTATTTAAAACAGTACCAAAACAAGTAGCACAACATCTCAAAGCACACTGCACATCATGTGGATGAGACCAAGATTTGAAACAACTCGCCACGAAGACTGAAACAAATCTCGATCTCCTTTTGTGCAGTTCCACCAAAATTAAGCAAAGTCACCGATTGTGACATTCAAGTTGAACTGCACAAAACACTCTTAAAACATAAGTGTTTCGAGTAGCGAAGCAAAATGTCGCAATAGCAATAAGTTGAATCGATACCCTGTTTTAACAGAGGCAAAAGGAAACAATTACTTGCCGATAAAGGAGGATGAAACAAGCGGTGACAGAAAAGAAGCATCTAACTTATCTTGGATGGAAAACAAAGTAGGATAGTAGCATTTATAAATCGGTTGCATTGATTCATATTAACAGAGACATTCTCTTGAAACAACATTCGTTAAAAATGTAATTTACTTTTAACAGTGGCATTGCTTCAATTTTCTGGCGGCATTCTTAGATTAACAACAGCAAAATAGCTGTATGGGACATGCCAGCACCATGTGCATCCACACGTATAAATGGGTGATGCAGAGTATGTAGCCAAGCAACATATATGCGTTGGTCCCATATTTGTTCTCTTTGAACCTTTTTCCTATGTGAGGGCAGCAAATCTAGTCCTGCACAAACTACCCGACCCCCCAGTTTCTTTCCCTTTTCAACAAAGAGATCGGTTCCTGATAGATGTGTGTACTGGGTTACCCCCTTTTTCCCTTTTCGACCTACAAAGCGGCTGGATAGCCAGTCTATACTACTTTCCACCCCTCCTTTCCTCATTGAACCACGTCCTAGATTCTTGCTCCAGCCCACCGCACCCTTCTTTCCTCTTTAAACCAAGACCTAGATTCGACTACAGATCGAAAAAGATCCACATGCAGCTAGAGCAATGACGGTTTCAAAGAAACTTATACCTTAGGGTCGTCGGGATGTGGCAAGGCATGCGGCGGGAGGCCGGATCTGCCCACACTACGTACGATAGCGAGGAAGAAGGGGTCGGTGGCCCTCCCGCATAGGCGCTGGGTGAAAGAGAATAGCACAGCCGACAGTGGATTGCCTCCCTCGCCGAAGGCGATAGAGTGAACGCTGCACCTCCTCCCCTTCCCGGTGCGACGGGATACAGACGCCTCCTTCACCAGCTGTGAGGGGGGAGAGAGAGAGACAAGAGTCCAACGCAGTCTTGTTTAGATCTGGTGAAGAGAGGGTGAGAGACTGTGAATATAGCAAACCCTAGCAAATGAACGCTGAGCCTCCAGCGTGTAACATATATGTAGTCTTGGCGGCGTGTGGAGAGTGCAAACCCTAGCGAACAAGCGCTGAGGCTCCCGCTTATATATATACTACTAATGTAGTACGGACTGAGCTCCGGTGCCTTCACTCCATCTGCTTTTGGCTCTATGACAGGTGAGCCAGCCACATTTTGGGCCCACCTGTCATAAACCCAAAGGCAGGTGCACTAAGTCAATGAAGCTGCGCCCATATAGTACTCTCGTGTATATGTATACGACTAATATATAGTGGAGTGGTTTTCTTATTCTCTCCATAACAATCATTTTAAATTGTGTAAGTACGAAACAAAACTCTTTATTTAATGTACAGTGAAGAAAACTAATACTACTTCCGATGAACTAACGATCCACGCCCATGCATCCTGGTCGCACTTCCTGTCCTTCACGTGTGGTACACTACCCTCCCTTAAGTGAACAACCACACATGCGCCAAATTATCGGAAACGTGTGAGAGTGTGTACAAATAAAGAATTTTAATTTCAATTATCGGAAAGGTTTGAGAGTATTACAAAGTTTGACTTCAGGCAAATCTAATATGCGGAGTAAATAAAAATGGAGGGCTACTACGTCCATCCGGGTTTTTAGTCCACACCATTTTTTAAATCAAAGTTAATAGCTGGACAAATAAAATTACAGGGGTGCTGGAGACAAAGTTGTGAGAAGGCTTAGAAATCAATACAAAACTTATGCTCTTAGTACCAACGTCGATCCTTCTTCGAGGAAACATTTGGTTCATAGCCAATTGTGTGATAAAATTGCACCAACGTGAAAGACGATTGCGTCTCCAACGCAACCAAGGTGAACTGACGAAGGATATCATCTTTGTGCGTAACAAGCAAAGAGCACTGATGGAAGACAGCTTGTTTTTCATTGAAAATCGTTCAGCTTCACCAGCCGATGCAACCATGAGGCGCAACCATGAGCATCGATAGGTCATCGTGGTGATGCATCATCCATTTGGCATCAAGTTTAGGTGAGGCACCTATGAAGTTTGACAAATCCTCACTGTGGTCTGTTTCTTCTCAGTAATCAAGCTCGAGGAAGGAAGAACCACGTGGCAGAGGACAGTGAGGCGGAACAACAATGGCCATCCAATTTTCTGCAGTTCCACTAAAATTGAGGAAGGCATGCCCGGGTATGGAGACACGCATCGATGTTTCCAAAATATAAAAAAGGGTTAGCAATGACATCTCAATTGTCAATAAGAATTAATCAAATGTACACCAACAAACAAAAGCATCGTAATTATCTTGATGGGAACTAAACCAGGATACCCGAGAAAAAAAAGCATTTATTCATTTAACCAGTGATAGTACTACCACCATATGGACAATGACCGCACAACCACCATGTACTTTTTGTCGAAACAACACGTATACCTCCACCGAGGCATAAATCAGGACAACTTTTTGAGTGGTATTTCCTCTATAATAGTACTAGTAGGTGATGTTGGACCAGCCGACGAACCCTAGCTACTATGCATGGGGAGCTGGGGAGTAGTCACATAGAAGAAAACCCCGCACGCAGCAACCTGGGGAGCTGGACCAGCACAAGAAGTTATACCTCAGGTGGGCGAGATGTCGTTTAGGCGGGCGGGCGGGATCTGCCCACACGACGGCAGTGAACAAGGGTGCAGGGGATCTTCGTCCGCGCCAGCGCCGGCTCCGAGAGGACGGTGCACATCGGCTTACTCCGTTGCCGACGGCAACAACGTCAATGCTGCACCTCCTCACCTCCCGCAGCGGACGGGATTCGGCCGGATCTGTGACCACCGGTGAGGAGAGAGATAGAGTGGACACTGTCATCTTGTTTTGATATGGAGAAGGTGAGAGAGTGAGACGCGAGAAACTCTATCAAACAAGAGGCTATAATGGAGTAAAAAAAAATCTCTCCATAGGAGTGGTTTTAAATTGAATACGTGCATTCCCGGAAAAAAGAAACGAAAACTGGCGGACAATTTTTTAAGGGTCTGTCTAGGACACATCTAGATGTGACATAGTTATGTCACATCTAAGTGGATGTCCACTATGTTTGTGGTCTATTTTTTTGTCCTAGTTTTTTTGTTTCTTGTTGTTATATTATATACTTGTGGGAGTTTAGATGTGATATCCTTAAATAACATCTAGATGTGAATTAGACAAACTGCTTTTCTAACGTACCAAGAAAGAAAACTCGATCAAAAACACGCCCCCGCTTCCAGGTCGCGAGAGTCGTCACGCACACACACATACACATAGACATGCATATCCGTGTTTACGTAAAATTCCATTTCCATCTCCACCTCCAATCATATTTATCTAACTCGCACATTATTTACGTTGTTAATTATATACGCAGCAATATTAACGTACAATATCTCTTGTTTGCGCACGTCCGGACCGCTACCACGGCCGGTCCTGACCAAACCGAACCCTCTTCATCACCCGCGCGTGCTTCCCGTCCGAAACGGTCAGTGCCGCATTCATGCCCGGCCAGAGCGGACGCGACCTCTCACTGGCGCCGGCATTGAAGCGGCGCGTCGGCCAAGAGAGCGTCGCCCGCGCCGCTTCCGGGTGCACGCGGCTGCTCCGCGTTCAAAGGTCGCAATAGCCGGCTACAACATGCATGTAAAAAGTTCTTGGGAGTCCATGCTACAGCTAGCTGTCCTCCCCCAACTCGTCAATCTCTTCCAGTAGTGCTAGTACTCCATGGCGCGATCCATCGACAAGCAGGCGGGAAAGTTATCGTATACTCGGTTTGCGGTGAGTGGCATGCCGAGCGATCGTGTGGGGTCGAGCCGTGGAGGAGGGTGAGACACGAACACGACAAACGTGATTTAAATGTTGGTTTTGCTCGATGGAGCGATCCAACGAAATGAAACGTTGGTTTCTCTCCGTTTCCATTTTTTCTCCGGAAAAACGGAAACTTTCTACTCCATTTTAATTCCTATTCCAAGGTTGCCCCGTTACAACATTCCATCAAATACAAAGGAAAACTAACACGCATGCTGATGCATCTCAATGATTCACAGATCATAGCACAGATCATAGCCAATATTTACTTCACAACTAAAGAAAAAAGTTGTGTGAGTGTGTACGAAAGAAAAACTACTGATGGGGTCACTACGACTTAAACCCTAAACCCTAAACATGATTTAATTTCCTGGCCAGGTAGAACCCGTCGAAGGAAAGACGACTGGAACCCTCGGATCATACGATGCTTTTGTGCAGTACCACTAAAATGGACCTGAGCATCCCTGATGGCAAAGATACACTACTAGGGAAAAGGCTAGCAGCAGCGCGGGTTTTAGGTGTATCAGTAGCGTTGGGAGTGACGCTACTAATAAGGCGCTACAGCTAACACATAGCAGTAGCGCGTGCTCACCAGCGCTACTGCTACACAAGTGTAGCATCAGCGCGCTTAGTGGAAGCTTCGCTCTTGCTAGTAGCTCTAAGCGGCCTCTGGCTGGGCCTTTTCTGCTATCGCGGCGCTGCTGCTAACTTTCATACACTTGCTACTGCTAATTTTAGTATTTTTTGTTTTTTTTCGGCATATTTGTTTTGTATTTGAAAAAGCTTTATAGAAGAATCTTTAGCACATACAAATGTCATCATGATACACATACAAATGCCTGTGAGACCACAAATGTAATCATAGCATATACATACAAATAGTCTCATCATAATCATCATCCAACACAAAGTGGTCTCTTGTCATCATCTCGAAAATAGCGATACAAGTCTCGATTACTTGCAAATACATCGTCATGCATCTAAACAATGATATCTGTGAGAAGAGCTATCACTTTGAGTACATGAGTCCGTATCCCTCTCTCGCATTAGCGTGAACCTAAACTAACTACTGCACGTCGCTCGGAAGCGGAAACCGGTACACACTGGGCGACACTCCGGCCACTTGTCGTATATATACTCCTGGCGTAGCACTTATTCACCATCGATGATCTATGCACGTGCATGGTCACATGAGTCGATGATATGCAACATATATATATAGTTGAGCAACAGAAAGAGACAGACTTGGCAAAAATAGAAACAACATATCATAAGCATAAATAACAAAGTTCATCGTACCCCAAAATGCCCTAACTAGAGTGATTTTTAAGCTAGTCGAGGAGGAGGACGGTTTAATTACATCACAAATAAAGTTTCACCGTGCATAACTCAAAGTTTTGTCATACAAAAAGTATGGACTAAACAGACACATTGTCATATATCGATAATCACTCCAACATGTCGTTCCATCAATCCATGTCAGGGAGATAGTCCCCGAGCCTAGTGAAAGGCTTCAGGTCGAGACGCTGAGCAGCTACCCGTGTTCGGACGTCTTCCCGCGACATTTGTCCTTCTTCGTAGAACATCCCTGTTTTTCCGGCGACCTCCTTCATGATGATTTGGGCAAGTTCGCGCTGGATGTGATAGAACTCGGCTCGAAGTCGATGATCCGGGATATCTCCTAGGTTCTTTGCCCATTGCAAGATATGGGCATCGCCGGATGTAGGTGACATGCGAAGGTTACGATGATCCCGTCGTACTCCGGCATGTGGTGTAGGACATAGAATCCATCATTAAGAGAATCGATTCGGTTCTTTGGATGCAGCAAGTCGGTCTTATGGCCGGCGAGCCTGCCGCCCTTCTCTTCTTGTCCCTAACCTCTCCACCCCTTGCTTGGTAGTAAAACATAGCAATGTCGAGAACATCCTTGATGTGGGTGTAATCCTTTTGTGAATGTTCTTGACGAGTCCAAGTAAAGAGCGTGGGAGAATCAGGGGTATAGGATGATGAGGACGGCGCGCCCGCCGCTGCGCATAATAAGTACACCTCAAATTACTTAGCCTCCACCATGCAAATGAATGATTGAAATCGAAGGAAGGATAGCAGCGCGGATGACTTACACAGGATGATAAGGCACGAGAATCGCCTCCTTGTCCTTATTGGCGAGCATGAAATTGACGATGTATTCCCTCGCGTATACACGGTGCTTTGCGCAGACTCCCAAGAAGCCCTCGTGCATGTAGTACGGGTCAGCGACACAGATATGAGGTATCTGCTCAACCCCGATGATGTAGTTCATGTGCAAGTCATAAAGGCAGACAAACATAAAATCCTGCTTCTTCACGTGAAACATGTCGAATATGTAATCGAATCGAAGGAAGAACTTATCCGCGGGGAAGCTGTCGACGTACGACATTTGTCGCGGAACGTTAACCACGTAGAGTGGGTATCCTGGATCTGTCGAGGCGATGAGGCCTTTCTCTACCCACAGCACATCGTCATGATGTCTCCTTAGATCGCCGAATCTGGCCCCTAGCACTCTTGCAGGTAGGATTGGTTGACCGGGGATATGCCATTTATCCGCATTGGGGATATCTATACGGTCCTGAAGTCGAGGCTGGTGAGGCGGCTGGATCATAGAATCAGCTTTTTTGCCTTTCCTCGCTCTCTTCCTAGACTTCTTTACTACCGGCAATTCAGGCACCGACTCATGACGCTCAAACCCTGAGGAGGCGCCCGGTATAGACATATCTTGTTCAGCGCCACCGTCGTCCTCATCCTCATCCATGGCGGCGTCATCGGCGACTAATGGAGCCTCCTTCTTACCCGTCCGCTATCACCCAACCCGACACCCGGCGCTAATTGGGTAGGTGGGGTGTTGATGTTCATACCTTCTTTGAGGCTGCGTGCTGCGTGGGTGTGCTCCCGACCGCCTCGAACGAAGCGAACTCTTTCAGCCACAACAGGACCCACCCATTGCAACAATCACCAAGCCGCGCGGTGTCTCCTCGTCATCCACCGGTAGTATTGGAGGAGGCAAATTCTCGTGGCCCGGTTAAACCGCAGCCACGAAACCTTGAAAGGCGTTCGGGGATCGGCCGGCTGTGGAACAATGGTTCCTTCGGCTCCATTATCGTCGCCTTCCCCACGTCCACCTTCTGGTCGCCGATGGTGTACAATATGGTGCACGAGGTTTCGTCGGCCTGCAAAGAAAAGTCTGCGACGTGAGACATCCGTAAGGCAACGAAAACGGGAGATTATACATTTATATTGAAGGGGGCCGGTGTGACAGATACCGTGAGGGCGTCGAGCTCAGCCAAAGATGAAGCACTGCCGAGCACGTCTGGTGTGGGAGCCAGTGTGGGAGCAGGTGCGGGAGCTGGTGCGGGAGTAGGTGCGGGAGCAGGTGCTCACAAGAAGTTAGCAAGGGGAAAGTCCTCTGCATTTGCTTCTGGATTTTGCCTTGTCCAAGTGAAAACGCCCGTCACCAAGGAAGTAGACAAAATCTGCAACCACCTGTTTTGCGGCAGCTACCGCTATTCTTGTTATGCGAGATGATTTCTTCTCAACCGCAATCTCAACCTTCTTGTCGATGTTTTCTTCAGTTAACCTCCGTCTTTCCGTTCTCTCCTCCGTGGTCTCACGGTAGTACTTCTTCCTCGTGGCGCCGTCTCCGACACCATGCACGCGTCCATACGACGGTCGAGTATCCACCGATTGTCGTTTCAATATGTTCAACGCCTGGTTGAATGGAGTGTCCCACTTGGGCCTCGCCAATGCCTCAGACGGCGAATCGCTTTCGGCCGCAATCCGGTGCTGCTCTCTCTGCAAAAGGCACAAGGATCGTTTACAAATATGACTAATGTGTGCAGTCGAATTGATCAGAAACTAAAATTACCAACAGTCTCATGAACTCCGTAATGACCGGCGTTGTCTCGTAAACCTTCTTAACTAGGTCCCAACGGTGCCGGGCTCTCAGGACGTCACGCTCCTGCGGGACGGTGAAATCCGCCAAGGGGTCTGGGATGCCCAGACTCGCGGCTTCTGCGTCCTCCTTGGCCCATTTGGACCTCTTTCCGCCGTAACCACGGCTTCCGAGGTGGTGGCTCCCAATGTTCCTCTCTTGAAGCCCCTTCATGTACTTAGACTTTTTTTTGGCAGCTTCGGCCTCGCAAGCCTCCTTGAATATTTGAAACCGCTCTTCCGTGATTGTCGGATTATCCTTTAAAATCTCGGAATAGGGTTCCTTCTTGTCGATGATCTTTGCTTTCACTCGAGTTTTCCAGGCGGCCAACGCGTCGCTAAACTTGGTCATGGCGTGTTTGTTTATCTTCTTCATTGCGGGTCCTAAATGCGGATCTTCATAATCCTTCTCATTTCGGCCCGGGAACAAGAATATCTGGTGAAACTTCTTTAAGAGGGAGCTCCTCATATTTTTTATCTTCTGTAGTTTCTCATCGTTGATGGTGGCAGTTGTCCGTACGATGCAGCCTATTTGATTGCCGTAGCATCGACGCGATTCCTCGGGCGCCTTTGGCTCAAAATTGCCGTCGTCCACCTCCGTGACCACCAGTCTAGTAGTCCTGAGTTTGTTAGGAAGCTACTGCCTCTTTGCTTTCGGTTCTACAGTACCGGCTCTGCTCCCGAGGCAGCACAGGTCTCAGTCTCAGCGATGGTCTCGACGCCGGTCTGAGTCTCAGCGCTGGTCTCAGTCTCAACACCGGTCTGCGTGTCGGTCTCAGTCCCCGATGCCACCGGTGGGCCTAGCAACAACATCGGTTGATCGTCGGTAAGGCTAAAAAATTCGTCTGCCGCCCGGTAGACGTCGTCGCAATCACCAGAACCCTGTCCTTCATCGTTGCTTGCCATGTTTCCTATGATGAAATCTAGTCAATTAATTCTAGACCTAATAAAATGAATAATGACATAAAAAAGGCCTATTGTTTTGCAGGAACGTTGACTCCTTCCTGGTGCGGCAAATCCGGGCACTTTCGATATGTCCTAGTTTGTAGCACAAGTCATGCCGAAATTCACGGAAAATTTCGGCATGACCTTTGCTAAAAAGTGGACAAATCAGAACCTGAAATTTGCCGGAGCGGAAATGAATCAACATTCCGGCAAAACATATATAGGCCACTCAGCTTCATTTAAACAACAAAGCCACTTGGGCACAATCGAACCACTTCAATGAAAAGATATAACATGACCACTTCAATGAAAAGATATAATCAACAATAAAAGCCTAGGAAGGGATCATCTTTAAAATAAAACTTGCCTAAATAACCTAGATAATTAACCTAATTAAACTAGTTAACCTGACTAGTTCTCTGTCAAAGGCCTAACTAAATTTTTGCCTAAATAACCTAGATAATTAACCTATGCATGAGAGAGAGAGAGGAGGGTGGGGGCTTACAAAGGATGGCTCCGGTGGTGGCGAGGGAGGCAGGGGCATCTCCGGTGACAACGAGGGAGGCAGTTGTGGCGAGGAGGATCATTGGCGTCGGCCAGCGGCTCGGTGGCGTTGATGAGGCAGCAGCGGCTCCGTGGCGTTAGAGGCGGCTCCGGTGGCGTCGGCACACGACTCTGGTAGCTCCGGGGCATCGGCGTCGGCAGGAGGCAGCGGTGAAGTGGGGCGACAGCGAATCGGGAGATGGCGGCGGGTGGGTCGAGAGATTTGGGGGCAAGTGGTGGCGGAAAGCGGTTTTTGGTTAAGTCAAAATTAAGCGGTAGCGCGTTTACAAAAGCAGCTATAGCTAATGTAGCTATAGCGCTTATTACAAAACGCGCTACTGCTATAGCTATGTAATTTTCTCCTTTTTTATTTCCTTTTACATTTCTATAGCGGGGTCTAGGAAGCAGCGTTGCAGCTACGTTAGCTATAGCGCCTCTTACGAACACGCCTTCAGCTCTTCCTTTCTCTGTTTTTTCGCTTTTTCATTTATTTTGCTTTACATTTTATTTTTTTCTTTCTCCTTTTTCTGTTTCTTGCATTTTCATTTACTTTTCTATTTGTTTTTCATTTTATTTTATTTCCATTAGGAGTAGCGCTCTTCTTGGGAAACACGCTGCTACTCATGCCCTAGCGGTAGCGCGCTTCCGCCAAGCCCGCTACTGCCATGCGTAGCCTATAGTTCCACCAATGGGAATATTAGTAGTAGCGCTTTTACGACCACAAGCGCTACTGCTACAATTGTATCTGCAGCGCGGTTTTTTTTCAACCGCTACTGCTATCTAGCACTAGCGCCCTTTTTTGACCCGCGCTGTTGCTAAATTTCTGTGTATAAGGTTTTCCCTAGTAGTGATATTGAAGAAGTGTGATAAGAATAATAGTACTGGCACTAGTTCATGATACATAAACTCATCACAAGTTGAAGCCAGTAGAAGTAGAGAAAGATCGACATGGAGATGGAGCTACGCTAGTGGAGCAAGCCGCTCCAAAAGGAAGATGGACTACCTGGGACGTCGACTGCTAGCAAGAAGGGCGGTTGGGACGCGACATCGGCCCATACCGCGGTGACCCATGATTGGGACGCACCGACTGTGGGTTTTCTCCTCGCCGATGTCGACCGCGTCTACGCAGAACATTGTTCCCTTCCCCCAGCTGCGGGATCAGGCCTGTTGAGGGAGTCCTGGATTAGGGGGTGTCCGGATGGCCGGACTATAACCTTTGGCCGGACTCCTGGACTATGAAGATACAAGATTGAAGACTTCGTCCCGTGTCCGGATGGGACTTTCCTTGGTGTGGAAGGCAAGCTTGGCGATACGGATATATAGATCTCCTCCCATTTGTAACCGACTCTATGTAACCCTAACTCTCTCCGGTGTCTATATAAACCGGAGGGTTTTAGTCCGTAGGACGAACAACAATCATACCATAGGCTAGCTTCTAGGGTTTAGCCTCTCTGATCTAGTGGTAGATCTGCTCTTGTACTACCCATATCATCAATATTAATCAAGCAGGAGTAGGGTTTTACCTCCATTGAGAGGGCCCGAACCTGGGTAAAAACATCGTGTCCCTTGTCTCCTGTTACCATCCGCCCTAGGCCTTACAGTTCGGGACCCCCTACCCGAGATCCGCCGGTTTTGACACCGACATTGGTGCTTTCATTGAGAGTTCCTCTGTGTCATCATCTTTAGGCCCGATGGCTCCTCCAATCATCGACAACGATGCGGTCCAGGTGAGACTTTTCTCCCTGGACAGATCTTCAGATTCGGGCGGCTTTGCACTGCTTGCGCCAATTAAGCAGCCACCGGAGCAGATCGAAGCTACGCCCGCCATCAGTCAGATTTGGAAGTTTGAACTACACGGCCGACGTCCGGAGACTTGATCTTCGACGGGTTCGAGCCACAGCCGAAAGCGCGCCCGCCTTTATTACGATGGGCATGATCTAGCTCTGCCGCCCGAGCAAGTGCCCTAGAGGCCGCACCCGTGTCCGCTCCGACCCTCAGCTCGGAGCCGACTGCGCCAATCGAGGATGGGTGGCTGGACACCGCCTCGGGGGCTGAAATCTCTACGGCGATCGAGCCGAACACCAGTCATGTCCTTTGTGAAGCTTGTGACTCCAAGGTGCCGGACTCCCCTCCGGACTCCGAACCTTCCGCGCCCCTGCCAATCGAATCCGATTGGACGCCGATCATGGAGTTCACCGCCGCGGACATCTTTTAGCACCCGCCCTTCAGCGGCATTCTGAATTCACTAAAGTCTCTCTCTTTATCAGGAGAGCCCTGGCCGGACTATGGTCAGCAAGGTTGGGATGCGGACGACGAAGAAATTCAAAGCCCACCCACCACCCACTTTGTAGCCACTGTCGATGATTTAACCGACATGCTCGACTTCCACTCTGATGACATCGACGGTATGGACGCCGATGCAGGAGACGACCAAGAACCAGCACCTACGGTGGCAATCGAAGGCCACCTCGTCGTATGACATATACATGGTGGACACCCCAAAAGAAGGGAACGGCGATGGAATAACGGAGGATGAGCCCTCCAAGAAGCAGCCTAAGCGCCGGCGTCAGCGGCGCCGCTCTAAATCCCGCCAAAGGAAAAACGGTGATTCTGGAACGGGAGACAATAACACACCGGGACGGTCTTTGAAGACAACCCCTCCGGCAGGATTCAGCGTGGGAGGATGGAGAAACCAGCCCTCATGAGAGAGCTGCAAATGAGAGAGGTAGAGGGCGATAATTACATGCCTCCCTCCGAAGGCGAGGCAAGCCTCGGCGACGCATTTAATTTGTCGTGCTGAGGATCCCGTCGAACAAGAGCGTTTCAGACGCAGGCTTATGGCCACAGAGAGGAGCCTCAAGAAAAAACAGCAACAGCTTAGAGCTGACCAAGACTTGCTAGCCGACAGATGGACTGAAGTCCTTGCGCCCGAAGAGTACGAAATCAAACGCCGCTCCAAGAGCTACCCAAAACGTAGGCTGCTACCCCGATTAGAGGACGAAGCACCTAGACCTACATCACCAGCGCATGATGCGGCCGACCGGCCACCTCGTGGCCGCGACAGAGAGGCCTCTCGGCCCTCCACTCAAGCCGCACCCCGGCGTCGCTCAAAGAACACCAAGGCACGAGGAAATGCGCCAGACCTGCGAGATATATTGGAGGACAAGGCAAGGCAAACAAGATCGATCTATGGATCGCGTGGGCGCCCACGACACGCGTGGCGATAACCGTCATGCCGGATATGGTAAATCGGCGGGCCGAACAAAGTAGACAAAGCTCGTTTGAGCTACGTCGTGATATAGCCCGATGAGGCGCCGACACCCACTATTCTTCACGGATGAAGTAATGGATCATCAAATCCCGAGGGTTTCAAACCCGTAAACATCGAATCATACGGCACAACAGATCCTGCGCTATGGATCGAGGATTATCTCCTTCATATCCACATGGCCCGCGGTGATGATCTACACGCCATCAAATACCTCCCACTCAAGCTTAAAGGACCAGCTCGGCATTGGCTTAACATCTTGCCAGCAGAATCAATTGGTTGTTGGGAGGACCCGGAAGCCGCATTCCTCGACAATTTCCAGGGCACCTATGTGCGACCACCAGACGCCCCGATGACCTAAGCCACATAATTCAGCAGCGGAGGAATTGGCCAGACAATTCTGGACACGGTTCCTAACCAACAAAAAATCAAATAGTCGACTGTCCGGACGCAGAGGCCCTTGCAGCCTTCAAACATAACATCCGTGACGAGTGGCTTGCCCGACACCTAGGACAGGAAAAGCCAAAATCCATGGCAGCCCTCACAACACTCATGACCCGCTTTTGCGCGGGAGAAGACAGCTGGCTAGCTCGTAGTAATAAAATGACCAAGAGCCCTGGTAATTCGGATACCAAGGACAGCAATGGAAGGTCGCGTCGTAACAAGCACAAGCGCGCATTAACAGCGACAATGCTGAGGATACGGCAGTTAATGCCGGATTTAGAGGCTCTAAGCCCGGTCAGCGGAAAAATCCATTTAAAAGGAATACTCCGGGTCCAGTTTGGACCGAATACTCGATCGCTCGTGCCAGATACACGGCACCCCCGAAAAACCAGCCAATCACACGAAGAGGGACTGTTGGGTGTTCAAGCAGGCAGGCAAGTGAAGTGCCAAAAATAGAGACAAGGGGCTGCATAGCGATGACGAGGAGGAGCCCCGGCCGCCGAACAATAGGGGACAAAAGGGTTTCCCCCCACAAGTGCGGACGATTTACATGATATACACAACCCACATCCCCAAAAGGGAGCGGAAGCGTGCACTCAGGGACGTATATGCGTTGGAGCCAGTCGCCCCAAAGTTCAACCCATGGTCCTCCTGCCCGATCACTTTTGATCAAGGGACCACCCCACTAGCATCCGCCATGGCAGATTCGCGCATTGGTTCTAGACCCAATCATTGTGGATTTCACCTCACTAGAGTCCTTATGGACGGCGGCGTAACTGAACCTGCTTTATCGGGATACGGCGAAAAATGGGCATAGATCCCTCAAGGATTAAACCCACAAAGACGACCTTTAAAGGCGTCATACCAGGTCTGAAGGCCAAGCTGCAGGCTCGGTTACACTTGAGGTGGTCTTCGGATCCCGGATAATTTCCGAAGCGAGGAGTTAATCTTCGACATAGTCCCGTTCATGATGGCTATCACGCATTGCTTTCCGGACGAACCGCATTTGCAAAGTTCAATGCGGTGCCGCTTTCACGCATACCTCAAGCTCAAGATGCCAGGCCCTCGAGGAGTCATTACGGTCAATGGAAACACTGAACACTCTCTCCGAACGGAGGAGCATACGGCGGCCCTCGCGGCAGAAGTACAAAGCAGCCTCTCAAGGCAATTCTCCAGTCCGGCTATTAAACGTCCGGACACCGTCAAGCGCACACAGAGTAACCTACAACAAGACCACCTGGCACGTTCCGAGCAAGCGTAGCAATGCGGCCCCAACCACAGCCCTCGTGAAATTGCGAAACCAGTACTACGCGTACATAACTACGCTCTGGAAATACCATGGGCATAGGGGGAGAGGCACGACCACGGCATGCCCAAAATGGGGCTCAACCGCACTAGGGGCTCCCGATTTTGTCATTCTTTTTCTTACTTTCAGGACTCCACTCTACGGAAGGCCTGTGCGGCAATACAATCGCCGAACACACGATGCAACAACCAGGGAGGCAGAAAGCTACGTCGAGTCTCCAGGTGGTCTCTATAACGAGCAGTATACTTGTTTCACATATCATCCCGCAGCTCGCCCCTGGAGGGGGACATGTCAAATAGTCCCATCTCTTACTTATCGCACTATTTGTATCGTCCTGCTTTTACCGCAGCCTTTTCGAATAAACAATACATAGCTTTTGTCTATTATTGCATTCCCTTTTCTTATCTATATATGTTCATTAATGACATGTTGCACCCGTACACTTTGGTACGGCCAAATACACCAGGGGCTTAAGTACCCCAACATACAGTGTGATAAGTCCGAACACTTTCACAAGTGCGGCACCCCGAACTTATAGCATTATATGCATCGGCTCCGAATCATGTCTTGGGTCAATAGTTGGGTTTGCCCAGCTCCCATGTTTTGGTACCTTACGCTCCGTTATATCGGCTAAGGTAGCGCTAGGAGAACCACTGCGATTGTGCCCCGGTTGAGCTGGGCTAAGCACCTCAGTGGAGAAAGCTAAAACTGACCGTCATGATAGGGCGAGAGCTGGTCGCTGTTCGAGAGGTTTTCGAGTCCCTCAAGACTTATGCCGCTTAGAGCGAGCGGTCGGCTTTGTCCGTCCTAGGCGTGGTTAGCGCCCCGAACTCCGTCTTCCGAATACTAGGGGCTTCGCCGAAATATAAAATTATAGAATTCTATGGCTAAGTGAGAGTGTTCAAGCATTATAGTCTGATTGCCTTGTTCGTTGTGTTGAGCGCCTCCCTCGAAGGACCCAAGAATGGGAAAAAGAGCGCTCAAGCTTATCCCGAACACCCCAGCACTCGTGCCACGGGGGCAGAAGCCGACGACTCGCCATCTCTCAAATTTAATAAACGACCGCACAGAAGGTAATATTTTAAATTCAAAAGCGTTGCTTAGCGCATATGAACAAATTTTCAGCGTACAGGATCACAAAAGCGAGTTTGCTCAAAAATTACATCTTTGGAGCATTCATCTGCTATAAGGCGGGCACCCTTCAGGACGCCCTCATAATACATATCGGGCTTGCGATGCTCCTTGCCCGGCGGTGGTCCGTCCGTCACAAGCTTCTCAGCGTCATCCTTGCCCCAGTGCACTTTAGCACGGGCAAGGGCCCTACAGGCACCTTCGATGCATACAGAGCGCTTGATGACTTCAAGCCATGGACAGGCATCCACCATCCGCCTCACCAGCCCGAAGTAGCTCCCAGGCATGGCTTCCCGAGCCACGGCCGTGCCTGAGACCCCTTCATGGCCTGTTCAGCCACCTAATGGAGCTCGACCAACTGCTTGGTTGGTCGCTCAAAAACACCAGTGTCCGGCCTCGACATCTTGAGACCAGAACACCTTCTCCGTCGAGCTCCCCTCTTTGGCTCGGTAGAATGCGGCAGCGTCGGACACACTTCGGGGAAGATCTGCGAATGCTCCTGGAGAGCTCCGGACTCGGGTAAGTAACAAATAATTCACTTTCACGTGCTTGCTTTGCATAAAGAATGCCTTACCCGCCGCTATCTTCTTCATCGCCTCAATTTCCTGGAGAGCTTTTTGGGCTTCGGCCTTGGCAGACTTGGCGCTCTCAAGTGCCGAGGCGAGCTCGGACTCTCGAGTCTTTGAGTCAAGCTCCAAACTCTCGTGTTTTCCATGAGAGCCTGGAGCTCTTGCTGCACCTCCGCCACCCGCGCCTCCTGCTTCTCTCGCTCGGTGCGCTCTACGGCCGCCTTGTCTTCGGCCTTGGACAGTGCTTCCTTCAGGGTCGCCACGTCGGTTGTGGCCCCTGTAATACTCATGTTGGTCCTGTCATTTTTTTGGAACCACATCTTTTTATATACTTACATAAGGTATTACTTACCTTCGTTGTCTTCGAGCTGCTTCTTGGCAAGGCCGAGCTCGTTCCCGGACCGCTCGAGGCTCTGCTTCAATGCATCGACCTCCGCAGTCAGTGCGGCAGAGGTCAGCAGCGTAGCCTGCATTCCCATATTGACATACTTATGTTAGACTCCTGCGTATATCTTTTAGATCCTCGGTTCGGTTTTCCTTTCCGAACACCAAACTGAGCATCAGAGGCTACTGTCTATGCGGTAATATTTTTACATATCTTAAATACATACCTCAAAGATTGTTAGAAGGCAGGCATAGGCTTCAATCAGCCCGCTCTTGGCGGACTGAACCTTCTGGATCACCACACTCATAATAGTGCGGTGCTCCTCGTCGATGGAGGCGCCATTAAGCACCTCCAGCAGATTATACGGTGCCTCCGGTTGGACGGAGGTCACCGGCATTGTAGGCTTTCCCTTCTTACTAGGGGGCGCCGAGACTCGGAACCACCGAAGGTTCCGGTGCGGTGTCCGCCTAGGGCCGGACTTGGAGCCCTTGGGGGTTTTGTCCCCTTTGCGCCTGGAGTCCAGGAGGTCGCCTTGCGGCGCCTCCAGGACCACCTCCTCCTGGCTTGGACCCTTTTGGAACTCCACCTCGGCATCATCCGAGGGCGAGGAGAGGAGGCGGCCGGAAGTGAAGTGCTATTCACATCCGACGAACCCAGGGAGCCGCTCGACGAAGCGTCGAGCCTGGCCTTGGGCGGACTGCATGATTATATTCGGCGTCAGAAGATATTGTGCAACAGAGGAACGCCATGAGTTATTCTGGTATCCGGATACTTACGATTTTGCTAGGGGCTTGGCCCTGGATGGCCACTCCTCTTCGCCGTCGTCGGCGTTGGTGGAGTAGTCCGGTGGAAGGGTCCTTCCCTTCTTGGACCCTCCGGCCCCCCAGTTGGGGCGGCCTTCCTTTTCTTCTCTCCCCCCGCTGGGGGAGAGACCTCTTTTTCCTCCTCCTCGTTTTCGCGGGAAGAGTCCGCCTCGGAGTTATCAGACGATGAGTCCGACACCACCAGGCGCCGGGAACTCTTTCGAGTTCCCGTGGCCTTCTTCTTGGCCTTTTTCTCCGGCACCACGTAAGGTGCCGGAGCCAGCAGCCCCGTCAAGCGGGCGTCCACTGGGTCTTCTGGCAAGGGAGCCGGACAGTCAATCTGCCCGGACATCTTCTGCCAATCCTGTGAAAGGAAGGGGAGTTTAGATCCCGCATAGAGTCAAACTATGAAAAACAAGTATCCCGTAAAGTGTAAAATAGTTTGCCGCGTTGGCTTGATGCTGCGCGCTGAATCCGTGATCCTCGGTAGCGGATGCGGGAGCCTCGGCGCCCTTGAACAGCACCTTCCAGGCATCTTCGTACGTAGTGTTGAAGAGCCTGCTTAGGGTTCAGTGCTGTGCCGGATCAAACTCCCACAAGCTAAAAGCCCGTTGTTGGCACGGGAGGATCCGGCGGATGAGCATGACCCGGACTACGTTGACAAGCTTGAGCTTCTTGTTCACCAGGTTTTGGACGCATGTTTGGAGTCCGGTCAGCTCTTCCGAATTACCCCATGACAGGCCCGTCTCTTTCCACGAGGTGAGCCGTGTAGGGATGCCAGATCGGAATTCAGGGGCCGCTGCCCATTTAGGGTCACGCGGCTCGGTGATGTAGAACCACCCCGATTGCCACACCTTTATGGTCTCCACGAAGGAGCCCTCGAGCCATGTAACGTTGGGCATCTTGCCCGCCATGGCGCCTCCGCACTCCGCTTGGCGGCCGTCCACTACCTTCGGTTTGACATTGAAGGTCTTCAGCCATAAGCCGAAGTGGGGATGGATGCAGAGGAAGGCCTCGCACACGAGGATGAACGTCGAGATGTTGAGGATGAAGTTCGGGGCCAGATCGTGGAAATCTAGGCCGTAGTAGAACACGAGCTCCCGGACAAATGGGTGAAGTGGGAAACCTAGTCCGCGGAGGAAATGGGTGAGGAACACCAGCCTCTCATGGGCCCTAGGGGTGGGGATGAGCTGCCCCTTGTCTGGGAGCCGGTGCGCGATGTCGTTAGACAAGTATCTGGCCTCCCTCAGCTTCTTGATGTGTCCCTCCGTGACGGAGGAGACCATCCACATGCCTCCCGCTCCGGACATTGCTGGATAAGGTTGAGGTGGGATGTGCGGACTTTGGCGCTGGAGCTCGAGTGCGCGAAAATGGATAGGCAAAGGAGGAAGAAGGCGTAGATGGAAAAGGTGGATCCTTATCCCCTTATATGGGCGGAAGAAACTATGTGCCTCCACCAGCCTGGTAAAACTCGCTTATCTCCCAAGCGTCGTAAATTAATGGCACGGTTGGGTTACCCATGCCCGTATTGATGAGGGTCCCGGAATAAGGGGACACGATCTCTGCTTCGACAAGACGTGCCGAGGAAACCGCCTCGCTAAGTGCGCTGAGGTGGGACAGTAGAAACAATTCGAATAAAGGCTTGGCCGTGGTGTGATGTCACGCTGCGAAATACGTCAGCAAATTGGATTTGTGTAAATATTATTCTCTCTACGGTGGTATGTGGAACTTATTTTACAGAGCCGGACACTATCCTTGTGTTCAAAATCTTCTATGAAGTATTCGGAGGAGAAACCCGCCTTGCAATGACGAACTGAGGGAGTCCTGGATTAGGGGGTGTCCGGATGGCCGGACTATAACCTTTGGCCGGACTCCTGGACTATGAAGATACAAGATTGAAGACTTCGTCCCGTGTCCGGATGGAACTTTCCTTGGCATGGAAGGCAAGCTTGGCGATACGGAAATATAGATCTCCTCCCATTTGTAACCGACTCTATGTAACCCTAACCCTCTCCGGTGTCTATATAAACCGGAGGGTTTTAGTCCATAGGACGAACAACAATCATATCATAGGCTAGCTTCTAGGGTTTAGCCTCTCTGATCTCGTGGTAGATCTACTCTTGTACTACCCATATCATAAATATTAATCAAGCAGGAGTAGGGTTTTACCTCCATCGAGAGGGCCCGAACCTGGGTAAAAACATCGTCTCCCTTGTCGCCTGTTACCATCCGCCTAGACGCACAGTTCGGGACCCCCTACCCGAGATCCGCCGGTTTTGACACCGACACCCGTCGTTCTATGCTTGAAGAGAGCAACCTAAGCAAACAGGCTTGTAGCTTAGGCTCATGCTAGTGTATATATAGTGGTTTTCTTTTTCTCTCCATATCAGCCATTTTATATTGCATACGTGTCATTCAAGAGTGAAATGATGGTTGCTTCTTCCGACTAACTTACTGTGTGATTTGACTGCTCCTTAGTGGCCCCTACACGTACTCCCCCTACGTGTATGCAATAGTCACACGTACAGGACGCAAAAACGCACGCGACACCCTAATGCATGCATGTCCGAGCACACAACGGAACACACACGGTCACACTCAAGTGCTCAACCTACACGTGCATGCACACACATACTCAGTCAGGGTGAGCTAGTGACCGTATAAACACCGGAATATATATATATATATATATATATATATATATATATATATATATATATATTAAGCGCAATGAGCGTATTATGAAGTCCACTGACCGTATTTTTACAAATATACAGTGACAGACAATGTATTTATCTCGTTTGAAATTAAGCCATATTAACCGGAGAGGAGGCAGTATGGACTAGCATTACTTTGCTGTGTCCCGTCAACTTGCCGAACGAGGAGAAGGTTGCAGGACGGGGAGAAGCTTGCGCGCGGTGGCTCTAAAGACAAGGAGAAACTTTTGACTAATGCAAGCTCTCCTCGCTCAGGCGGTGGACGTGCAACAGTTAATTCGGTGTCAGATTGCCAGAAGCATACACTAGTGCTATTATTGTTCGACTTCCCGAATAGGCGAACAGCCAAGCGCAAAGTTTACTAGTACTAGTACTACTACTATAGTCTATAAAGGTATGTACTATACTAGTACTAGGAACCGGACGGAGGAGCGTCTGCACTCTTATTGTAATTTTAAAATGTGATAACGCAATCTTCAACACATTTGGTTCTTCGAGGGTTCTCGCATGTGATAATGGAAGTTGATTGCATGGAACACTCGCCATAATTCTCGCTTAATTCTGGCTCATATCCTGTTATAAATAGTAGCGCTCGGTAATATTTCCTCTTTTTTTGTTATTCAGCATGTAAACATGTCAGCAAAACTTGTGGCGCATCTTCATGCGAACCATGCTTGCTGCACTTTGAATGTGGCCGAGAGCTGGCTTGATGAAACACCTCGCTTCCTACTTCTTTTTTTTGCGGGGTACCTCGCCTCCTAGTGACTAGTGTCTTGGCTGATCGTCCTAAGAATACTTATATATGAATAAAGCTCTCTCATTTACCCGCAAAAAAGATTAAGCCATATTAACCGGAAAGGAGGGAGTATGGACTAGCACTACTTTTTGATGTGTCCCGTCAACTCGCAGAACGAGGAGAAGCTTGCAGGACAAGGTGAAGCCCGCTTCATGCCTTTTGACTAATGCAACCTACCCCAGCGAACATGCATCGATCCATTCGGTGTCGATTGTCGAGGCATACCTTTGTAGTACCCAACATGCGGAGTACCATTATTGTTCGACTTCACGAAGAGGTGAAGAGCCAAGCGCAGTAGTACTACTACTAGAACCGCATGGTGGAGCGTCTGTACTCTTAATTTTTTTATCTCTGATAAAGTACACGTTTATTCCGGAGAAGGGCGGAAAACGGCAGCCCAACATGTAATGAATGATATCGATCAACCAACCATGCTCGAATATATCTTGGCCTCCGTGCGAGCCCGTCTATGTGTTCTCGCTCCTCGTCTCTCTCAAGGAACGGCGGGTTGGCTCTTTGCCGTCAATTGAGATCAGTTTGCTCACACTCCTGTCCCACATGTCAGTGATATGCCAAGAGGAGGTGCATTGACCAACTGGCCATACGCGTACTTGGTTTTGCACCTTCATACTACTCCTCCCTCCGTCAGAGTTTGCAGGGCGCACTTCATTATGATGCATTTCTCTCAATGCATTTCCACCACCAGAGAGACTTTAGACGCGTTTGGTTTAATGCTCAATTAATTAGGGCATGGCAACCGCAATCAAGTCCATAAATTTCTCTCCATGTACTGTACTACTACGGAGTGGAGTAAGTGCATGCATGTGTGTACCCGGGGTGGAAGCACTACATGCATGTGTGTACGCATTATTCCCTCTAGTAATAGTGTAACATCCCAAATTTTCAATTTGGAATGTTATACATTAGGTCATCATGCATATCATATTTTTCTCGCATTTTCCGATCCTAGAAAATTTCACGCAACTCAACGACCCTCGGAGAGAGTTGAAAGTTTCATTATTTTCATATTTGGGATTTCTCAAATTTTGAAAATAGGATCATTTGGATTTATTTAAAAATTATCTTCATAAAGTTTTTCCTATAAAAATATTAAGAGAGGGAATAATATGACTTTCCCAACATTTAGGAAAAATGAAGATATTTTAAATAAATCAAATTTGGTTTTTGAAAGATTTATTTTGCTTAGGCAAAAATGAGCATTTTAAAAATTTATGCATGTTTTCCGTTTTTAAAGTTCATTTTGTTCGACTCATTTTTAGGAGTCGGGGAAAATTTGTTTTATTTAAATCGGAGTTCATTTGGTATTTTTTTTAATTCGTTTTGTTTTAATTAAAAAAAAACGCGCCGCCACAGGCCAAGGCCCAGTAACCCAGCCCGAGCCCGGCCTAGCGCCCGCCTCTCCTCCCTCGCGCCCGCCCGAAAGGGAGCTCTCCCGCCGCCGCCACCCCACCGCCGAGTCCGGCTCCGCCCGACTCCGTTGCCCCTTCCCCAAGCCGGGCGCCCCTCCTATTTATACCCCGCCGGACCCCCCTCTCTCCTCACCTCGTCCCGTCGCCGCCCCAAGCCGAGCCGCCGCCGCCGAGGACGCCGCCGCCGTCGCTGGAGCACCCCGCCGCCCCTCGTCGCCTCCCGACCCGCCGCCACCCGCCGACCTACTTTGTTGGGGATATAACTCACGAGTGTGAACCGCCCGGGAGGGCCAGTTCCACGCTGCTCATGATCCAGGCCCATGTGGACGCCTGGAGCCCAGAGACGAATTAAGGTCCATGTATGTAAACCGCCTTAGCGTTATAGCTTGCGTTGCAAGACAGGAAAGGAGAGATCAAGCCGGACTCTTGTATGAGCCGGATTGGGACTCTGTAAACCGACCGGGCGTCCATCCGTGTATATAAGGGGACGACCCGGCGAAGTTAGGGACAGAGATTTCGAGGCTAAGGAAAAGCTATTGCTCCTAAGTCGCCGAAACCATATCAATCACATCACAACCGGGCGTAGGTTTTTACCTTCATTGAAGGGGCGAACCAGTATAATTCCCGTGTCTTGTGTCCGCTTTAACCTCTCTAGGTAAACCCGTCACGATGGCCCTACGACTAAGTCCTTTCATGAGGACATCTGCGTGACAAGTCCACGACGGTTGGCGCCCACCGTGGGGCTATCCACGATGGTTTGATGATCTTAGAGGGCAAGTTCGAAGGACTCGAAGGCTATCTGATGGGCGGATGACTAAGAGTCGTCGCGGCAAGCTCTACATCGACGATGCGGATCGGGCCCCGAGGCCGGCTCGGTTGAGTACTGGTACCGGTCCCCTTTGGCGGCATACACGTGTTTATCGGCAAGATCGGCGAGCCGGAGCCTGGGCTGGACGTCTGCACCGACCTCGTCGAGAGCGGCTCAACGGGCGAAGAAGAGTCCTGCCCTGGCTAAACCGGCGGTCAAGCATGTTTTCGTGGGGGTCGTCCACGGAGACTACGAGGACGGATCAGCATCTGGTGACGAAACTGTTGTCTACTCTGGCGACGAATCGTCGGCCGGAGAAACTGAATCTCTATACCAGCTACGAGATGGCCAGATCGGGGGTTGTTCCGACGGAGAGAGTATTCCGGACCCCTTCGATCTACCCCACCGGGTTGGGATCTTCATGGCCGGAACGCAGGCGGCGCTTCACTCTTCGACCGCGGCGCCCTGGTCGCCGGTTCAACAATGTGATGGCAGCGGGGAGGAGGCCACTGTCGCCCGCCGGCTCAAGTTTTGTCGAGCTCTTGACGCGTTAGCTGTGCTCTTGGCGGAAGCTAATCTGCGGATCGGGACCTGCACAACGCAGAGATTGCAAAGGTGAGGAACAGATCACTAATGCTAAAGCGGACACGGCAGCCGTGGGCGAAAGGATGGCGATGGAGCAGGCCGCTTTGGATGCGCAGGGCTTATAGGCTCGAGCCGACCAGCGCGTCACAGGAAGTCATGAAAAGGAAGTACAGGTCCCGTTTACCTTCCGTTTTCGAGGGACGGGAGCTTTTCAATACCCCAGGGGCAGGGACCAGTAATCCGCCGCCATTGGTAAGCCGGCCAGAAGCACCTGGGACGGCAGCACCGGTTCAGCCCCGTATGATAGATCTATCTCGCCATCACACCGGTGCGCCCCAGACCGTGCAGACACCTCCGGGTCACTACTCCAACCCGATGGATAACCTCGTGGTGGCTGCGGCACGGTTGGAGGCGATTCCAATTGAAGGCGATTCACCGCAGGCGGTGGAGACACGCCGGGTTAAGGAGCTCCTCAGGACGGCCTTGGCTCAGCAAGAAGCGTACTCGTACAGTCGAGATCGGATCCACTCCACCCCCGCCCGAGCCGGAGCTACAGCCGACGCGTCGATGAACCGGCCGTATCGAGCAATACGCAGCGGCGTGGTCCGCCACAAGCGGCAACAATCCGGCAGGCGGCTTCGAAGATGCTCAAGTGGTAGTGGACCGCGCCAGGGCACGTAGGGAGGCCGAGTTAGTAGCACAAGCGGAGGATCATCCGCCCGCGCCGGTTCGACCAACCACCTTTGAACCAGGGGTCACGTCCGGTTCTTTGGGGTGCCTTGCCTTGTCCCGCTTTGCGCAACGTCACGATTGCCCAAGGACTTCAAGGGGCCACGCAAGGTGCCGAATTATACCGCCGACTTGGCTCCGAGGCGTGGATAGAAAGCTACGAGATGGCCATGGAGATGCTTTGGACGTGGATGAAGCCGCATGTGCGAAGTACTTCACAATGATCTTTGGAAGGTACGGCCGGACTTGGTTAAAAACTTGCCGCCCAACTCCATCAGCTCGTGGACCCGATTGCGGGCCGGTTCATCCAAAATTTCAAAGACACCGTAAGCAGCCCATGTCGGTGGTGGATCGGCAGCTTGTGTCCAGGCGGAGGAGAGTCAACAACCCATTGGGTGCGCAGCGTTCGGAAGTTTTACATTCTTGAGACGGATCAACCCTGATTCCACGATCTTGACCTTGGAAGCCAATTGCCGGTTCGAGCCATTGAAATTGAAGCTGGGTCGCATGAAGCGTTTTTGCCATGACATGGGCACTCTAATGGGCGTGTTGGTAAAGTATGCTGATTCTGATAGTACCAAGGATCCCGAATCTGATAATGATGAAGTGGGGAAAGGAAAACAGAACGGCAGCTCCAGGGTCCAGCAGCACCATTCGGCAGGCAATGGAGGGAACAAGCGCAAAGCGAACGGCAACACGGGTTTCATAGCCAACACCAATGCGCAGGACAAGGGTCAGCGGCGCAGGGGCAGGCAGTCAAACCGGGGCGGTCACAATCCGGATCGTTTGAACTTCATATTAAATCAACCTTGTCCGAAGCACGGGACGAAGGAGGTACCGCGAACCACCTTTGGAAGGATTGTTATATTATGCAGGAGTTTAAAACTCCAACTCTTTCGGTATGATCAAGGGACCGACGGCGGTTCCGGATCCGCTCGGAATTACGAGGAGGAAATTCCGGCCGGGATTCGGTAGTAATCCGGGCGGGCAAGGCAATCGAATAATCAAGGTAATCGAAGCGATCGAGAACCAAGGGGCTACAATCAACAACAGCAGCAGCCGGGTTATCGAGCAACCCAAAGCGGTTGAATGGGGCGATACCACGTCTTTACCAGCAGTTTGGACCGACGGGACCGAAAACTTCAGAGGCGGGCGGTCAGTGTTGTTGAACCGGCTGCGCCGCATTACCTACACTGGTCTGAGCAGCCGATTGTGTGGAGCAGAGAGGATCATCCTCCCGGGTTTACAATCCGGTCGATTATGGTGGTGGCACCCGGTAGGAGGGTACAAGTTTACCAAGGTTCTTATGGATGGAGGAAGCAGCATCAACATCACGTACTACGAGACTTTCCGGCGTATGGGGTTAACGAGATAGGCATCTTAGGCCGTCCGACGCGGTGTTCCACGGAGTGGTGCACAGTAAGTCAGCGTGCCGGTCGGTAAAGATAGTTACGGAGGTGACCTTTGGGGACGAACATGACTCCGAGCGAAGCGTTGGCGTTTGAGGTGGTAAAAATTCAAAGCCCTTACCACGCCCTCTTTGGGCGGCCGGCTTATGCTAAATTTATGGCACGGCCTGTTATGTTTACTTACAGCTGAAAATGCCGGGTCACAAAGGAACGATAACGGTTCATGGAGCCGCGGATCGCTCTAGAGTGCGAGGAAGGTGATGCGTCTTACGCGGAGTCGGTTTGTGCCACGGAAGAGTTAAAGTATTATAAAGATAATGTTGACCCGGCGGATATGACCCCTTTGAAGAAGCCAACTACAGAGCATGATCCGGACTTGAAGTTCAAATCGGCGGCTGAGACGAAGCTTGTTGATTTTGTACCCGGCGATTCATCCAAACAGTTCAACGCCGATTGCCAACTGGATCCGAAATAGGAAAGCGCTCATCGAGTTCATCCGTGAGAATCGGGACATTTTTGCATGGAAACCGTCGACATGCGGGTGTACCGAGGAGCTCGCTGAGCACACTCTTAATGTTGACCCGAAATACAGACCGGTAAAACAGTTTCTTCGCGGTTTAATGAGGAAAGGCGCAAGGCCATCGGAGAAGAAGTTGCTAGGCTGTTGGCAGCAGGGTTTATCATCGAAGTCTTTCATCGAGTGGCTCGCCAACCCGGTTCTGGTCCTTAAAAAATGGCACTTGGCGCAAAGCGTAGATTACACAGATCTTAACAAAGCTTGTCCGGCCAGATCCTTTCGCCCTCCCCCGCATTGATCAGATTATTGATGCGACGGCGGGTTGTGAGCGTTTGAGCTTTCTGGATGCGTATTCCGGTTATCATCAGATTAAGATGGCGGTTAAGGACCAGGAGAAAACGGCGTTTATCACCCCTTTTGGAGCCTTCTGCTATGTGTCCATGCCTTTTGGGCTCAAGAGCGCCGAGCAACTTATCGGCGTTAACGTGCATGTAATTGTTTGCATAAACAGATCGGCCGTAATGTGCACGCTTACGTGGATGATATCGTGGTGAAATCAAGGCAGAAGGAAACATTGATTGAGGATTTAAGGAAACCTTCGACAACTTGCGGGTGTACAAGATGATGCTCAACCCTGCCAAGTGCGTCTTTGGTGTTCCAAAGAGCAAATTGTTGGGTTTCCTCGTGTCTAACCGGGGATTGAGGCTAATCCGGAGAAAATTACAGCTATCACCTCCTTAGCCAAGCCAAAGTGCATCAACGATGTCCAACGCTTGGCAGGCGGATTGCTGCGCTAAGCGGTTTATCGATCGCCTAGGAGAGAAGGCCATCCCTTTGTACCAGAATCTTTGAAGAAGACGGATCAATTAAATGCAGGTTCAGCTCTTGATGAGGCATTGGAGGACTTAAAGCGGCAGGTAGCCAACCGCCTGTTCTTGCTGCCCCTATTGACGAGGAGCCGCTCTGTTATATGTTCTTTGCTAATGCTAGGGCGGTGAGTGTGGCCATTGTGGTGGAGCGCAAGGAGGCGGGGAAGGAGTATCCGGTTCAGCGACGGTTTACTACATCGATGAGGTCCTCATTGAATCTAAACAAAGATATCCACATTGGCGTAAGCTGGTATATGGGGTTTTTATGGCAAGCCGGAAGCTGAAGCAATATTTCCAAGGGCACCCCATCACAGTGGTCAGTTCGGCTCCTTTAGGCGATATCATACTGAACCGGGAAGCAACTGGCCGGATTGCTAAGTGGGCTATAGAGCTTGGGCCGCACGGTTTAAAATATGTGCCCCGGACGGCTATAAAGTCTCAGGCACTTGTGGATTTCATTAATGATTGGACGGAGTTGCAAGCACCAGAAGAGAAGCCGGATCACACCTATTGGACCATCCATTTTGATGGATCCAGGCAATTGGAAGGCTCGGGGCTGGAGTCGTATTAACTTCCCCACGAGGTGATAAGTTCTGTTATGTTCTCCGCCTAATGTTCCCTTGTACTAACAATGCAGCTGAGTATGAGGCTTTGCTCCATGGCCTCCGGATGGCGGAAGAAATGAACCTCGGCCGGGTTAAATGCTTTGGTGATTCGGACTTAGTGGCCCGGCAGGTATCCGGCACTTGGGACTCCAAAGATCCACTCATGGCTGCATATCGTCGGGAAGTGGGCGTTGTTGCGGGACATTTTAAGGGTACGGAGTGGACCATGTGGATCGTCGGAAGAACGAAGCGGCTGATGCTTTGAGCCGGCTGGGGTCCCAGCGTAAACCGGTCCCGCCCAACGTTTTCCTTGACGTGCTGCATAAACCGTCAGTTAAGCTGCCTGATGAAATTGATTTGGCTATCCCTGATCCGGAGGCTCAATTGGTGGCGGCCTTGCACATCATTCCGGATTGGACGCTCCCTTATTTGGCGTACATGAATCGGGGCGAGATTCTGGGAGGATGAGGCGTTGGCCCGGCAGATAGTTCGGCGGTCTAGGTCTATGACCATTGTTAACGGCGAGTTGCACCGTCGCTTGGCGTGTCGAGGCGTTTCAGCGTTGTGTGTCCCCGAAGAGGGCCGTGAGATATTCTGAGAGATTCATGAAGGGATTGTGGTCACCACGCGGTTCAAAATCCCTGGTGGCCAAAGCGTTCGCCATGGCTTCTATTGGTTGACTGCCCATCTTGATCACGGAGGATCTGGTCGACGGTGTGATGGTTGCCAAAAGTTCTCGAGGCGTGCTCATGTGCGGCCAAGAATTGAGGATGATTCCAATTACTTGGCCGTTTGCGACTTGGGGGCTGGATATGGTTGGACCTTTCAAGCGATCCAAGGACAAAAGACCCACCTGTTGGTAGCGGTGGATAAATTTACAAAGTGGGTCGAGGCGAGCACTGTTAGCAAGTGTGATCTGACCCACGGCGGTTGAGTTCATCAAGCGGGTGATTTTCGGTTTGGGTTTCCGCAGTATCATCACGGACAATGGCACCAATTTGTCCAAAGGAGCTATGAAGGAATTTTGTGAGCAGGAGCACATCCGGCGATGTTTCTTCCGTAGCCCACCCGCAATCCAATGGTCAAGCGAACGAGCTAATCAGGAAATTTTGAAAGGTATCAAACCCGGCTTATGGTCCCTTTAGAAAGGGCGCCGGGGTGTTGGGTGGAAGAGCTACCATCGGTGATATGGAGTATAAATACTACCCCAACCGATCCACGGATACACGCCGTTCTTTATGGTCTATGGAGCGGGCGGTCCTTCCCGATGATATCCGTCACGACTTCGCCCGAGTAGCAGCTTATGTTGAGGCAGATAGCGAGGCAGCACGGCAAGATGATTTGGATCGACCGGACGAAGAAGCGCGATATGGCAGCAGCTTCGCTCAGCGGTCTACCAAGCAGGACCTTCGTCGGTATCACAAGCCGGGTTAAAACCAGAACCTTTCAGAAGGAGACTTGGTGCTGCGGCTCATTCAAGATCGAAAGATATGCACAAGCTATCCCCACCTTGGGAAGGGCCTTTTGTGGTCGATGGGCTCTATACAGCGGGTCCTACTATCGATTGATGTTCGAGGCGAAAAGACTCACGCCGCGTCGAGGAGGAGGAGACCAACGAGCCATGGAACATAGCTCATCTTGACCTTATTATACTTGAGCCATTGGCTCCACTTATGTACATATCAAGGCGATGTATATATTATGAATAAAAGCAATAAACCGGATCCTCGGCTAAAGCGGGGTATCACATTACGTACAAAGGACCGGTTTGGGTACATGGAGATGATGTAAATAAAAGCGGCCTCCGGTTTAACCCTTGGCCTTGTTGTTAGAAATTTTTGTCATTTGGGGGCTTGGTGGTGTCGAACCAATGCAACACCTCTTAGGCTAAAGCCACCCGGATCATTTGGGGGCATGGTCACGTCTGAACCAGTCACACCTCTTGGTCGGCCTAAGGCCATAGAATCACTTGGGGCTTTGGTCGAACCCGAACCATCGCAATGCCATTTGATCGGCGTCATGCCACGAGTTGATTGGGGACCTGGCTGACTTGAACCACCGCTACACCGTATAGGGGCTTGGTCATGTCCGACCATGGTAGCGCCATCTGATCCGGCTCAGTGCAGCCTTTCCTTGCAAAGTGATTTTCCTCATTGATTTTGCTTCCATGGGGTCTTTAGGCCTGTCATTTGGTTTTTGTTGGCCTTCTTAAACCGACAAAATTCTTTAAACCGGATTTATGTTCCGCATTCAATACCTTTTTTAAAGTTGGCGATTTTTTGTTCGGTTTGATTTTGTGTTAACATCCCATTATGGAGTAACAGGGGCTTATCATGCCGACCACGATTTACACGGTAAATCGGTTTTATCTGTGAAGGACTGTTCTCCTGTGACAGTGATGGTTTATAAGGCCTTCAATTCGCGTTTGACTAAAGCCAACTGTGTGCCTAATACTGGCAGGTATGTTCGTATCACATAGCTTTGATCATATACCTCGGTATTATCTCATATCAATATATCGGTATCAGTTTGGCTAGCGGCGTCAACCGCCAAAGCGGTTTAAGAACTTGTGATTGCATGCAAAATATGTTGCGAGATTTACTACGAAGCCAACGGGTCCCGTCTTGACATGCAAAAGTTTACAGACTGAGATTGTACGGCATTGTTCAAAGAAAGACACTTGCTATCCTATTACAAAGCCTTTTGAGGCCGGCGTTTCACGCGAAGTTATGCCTTGAAAATTTGAATATATCGCCCGGCTTGGCGGATTACGCTGCTTCCCGGGTTGGCGCGAGGTGGAGAACACGGCGCTGGCGTCGGTTCAGCTTCCTCTTCTTCTTCACCCAAAGCCGGAAGTCATTGGTAGACCGGTCAATCCGGGTTAAGGCACGAAGACAGCTTCTTCACTTATCAGCTCAGCCGATCAACGTCAGGGGCGTAAGTGTGCTTACGGATTGGAGGAATCAGGCTCTGCACTTCCGGGATGACAAAATCCACCCGTTTGTTGTTTGCGTCATAAAAAGATCGGTGAACTTCCAGATTGGCTTCAGGCCGGTTGACTTCGCCAATGAACGCATTTCCTTTGTAATCCGTTTGAGGGCATCGTTATCGAAAACTTCGCCGTTCTCTTGAGCGCTGGAAAACCTTTAGCTATGTCAGCCGGATCAAGATCCGCTATCCATGCCTTGGCACGAGTCAGAGCCAGCAGGGCGCCAGCCCGGGCTGCGGATCGCTTCATCTCTTCAAGCTGTCCCGGAATCATGGACAGCCGGTCCAGCATCTCTCTGATCAGGGACGGCGCCGTGTTGTCATATGAAGTGGCGCATATGGCCCGCTGGGCGCCGGTATATAGCTGTTCAATCAGGGTATACGAAGCCTTGAGCTTTTTACGCGTCGAGAACCGGATGAGCAATACGCTTTTGCACCAGATTTAGACAGCCCAAGTTAAACGGCGGAAGCGTTAGCACGCATATTCAGTATAAATTTACTTACCAAAGGCGGCAGAGGTCATGGCATGCACTTGGCGTTTGAGTCCGAAGCTCTTGATCACCGGTTTAAGGGCTGCCTCCGCTTCCTCCGCCCGTTTTATTAAACCGGCTTTCTCGGTGTCCCGATTGACCGCTTTCGGTTGTACCACTCCTTCAGCTGTTCCATGGTGGTGAGGCGGTCTTTAGCTCATCCTTGGTTGTGGTGGCTTACGCTATTTGGGTTTCAGATTGGTTTGGAGGTCCTTGAGTTGCACAACTTGGCGATGTATTTCATTCTGATGACAAATAAAGCATGTTAGTGGTTTCATTATACAAGTCCCAAGCTTAATACAAGTATTCAACTTGGCACTTGGGGGCTAATGGCTAGTTGATCTCAATTTTCTAAGGAGGCGCAACTTAAAGTCCGGTTTAACTTTGCAAAATTAAACCGACCCTTAGAGCTACTATGCGTGAAAATATGAGAAAGGTCAAATTATTACCTCATAGCGGTCCTTCATGCGATTTACTAGACCGGCTTCAAGGTCACGGCTTGTGTAAAGCGGTTCGAGCGGAATGAAGTTCTTAGGCGGAGAAATTGTCGTGGCAGACATGTCGATCTTCCCCTTGTCTTTCTTGATAGTAGTGGAACTTTCTTTGATGCTATGCTTGGCTAAAGCGACCGGTTGGCTAGGGCGGTGTAGCGATTACATCACAAGAACATCGTCATTTTCAGCGGTCTTGTTTGGGCTTGATGTCATCTTGCTTTGGCTCGGCGGTTCAACGGTCATGATCCGCTCGGTGGGCCAGGTTTGGTGGAAGCAGGCTGTGAGGTTTCCACTTGGACCTCCGGTTCAGCTTCCTGGCGGGTCAGATATCATCCTTGTACAACTTCGCCGGAGCTTTCCTTGGCGGCTTGAGGATTTTCATGTGGCTGTTACGGGGTTTTTCCGGATCACCATCCGGAGTAGGATCAAGAGTTTTCGCTTTCTTGCTCAAAGCAGCGCCTTGGTGCTGCAATATTGAAGTTGGATCAAGACAAATTGACCAAATTAATAGGGAATCGAATTGACAAGACAGTCATTACATACCTGCTGCGATGTTCGGCGGAGGCGGTTGTGTGGTGGATGAACCGCCCAGACGAGTTGGAAGAGGCCTGATAATTCGAGCAGACGGATTGAGAGAACATCGGAAGAAACCTTTTAAGGGATAACGCTTTTCAGAGAACAAGTCACCTACGGGCGACGCTTCCGGATTAGGGTGTCTGGTAAACCGGTGAGGTAACCTGTTGACCCTTTGTCTTGCGGGTTGTACGGGCGCTCTTCGATCTGCTGTGTCTTCAAGAAAATATTTGGATTCAAATAAGCACAGGAATGGTATTTTTCACTTTCCGGACGGTATGACGAATTCTCTTAACAGTATGGCTTCAGATTCGGAAGAAAGAAGGATTACCTCAACAGGATTGGCATGGTGGCTTCCGCATCATCACAGGAAGAAAAAGTGTCGGTAAAAAGAAGGTAAAGAGGCCAAGCATATGCAAGAAGAAATACAAAGCGGAAAGCGGTTTATGGCGGCTCCTAAGTAAATGTCAAAGTTTTACCTCGGCTTGATTCTTCGTCCTCTGGCGGTTCGAGGACTCGGTGGTCTTTCTTGCCAGTTTTCTTAGTGGCCTTGGACTTTGCACGTGGCGCCCGGACCGGTGCAGTGCGTTTCGAAGGAGCTTTCAGCACAGGAAGTAGCAAGCATTAGCATATGTCAACAGTATTACGAGCACGAAAGGCGGTAAAAGAGCTTACCGCCCGGCGGTTTGTTGGCGGCACAAAATGGAGCCAACCGGTGAGGCTGCGAGCGGAGATTGGCTCATCGAGCATCTTCTTGACGATCTCGGTGGTCTCCTGTTCGGTTATGGGTAGCTCGTGGCGCCTTTGAGGATCTTTGAGGCTGCGGTGTACTCGTGCATCAATCCGGGCGGCGGCTCGGTGGCAACACGCCCAAGAGACCCAACAACGCACAAGATCCACGCCCGGTTAAGCCATTGGCCATTAGAGCCGGAGCTTGATTATTTGTGGCGCGAAGTTTTTCCGTTCATGGCGGTTAAGCGTGAAGGCAGCGGATGATGGTTGCTGAGCGGTGAGGACGGTAACCCGGCAAGGGGTTTTCATTGGCGGTAGCGGTGTTACGGCGGTAGAACCAAGTTTGATTCCAATCCTTTGGATGGCTGTGGTGCTTGGCGTGAGGGAAATCGGCTTCCTTCCTCTTCTGAATTGAAACGCCGCCCAGCTCCGTGTTGGGACCATCGAGAAAATTCTGTGCGACGGTTCAAATGGAAAAATCCCGGAACAACTCCTGACGGTTCTTCTTGAAGATAGACTTCACGAAGACTTGAAAGTTGCATATGTTTGAAAGCGAATTGGACCGATATCCTGCGGATGGAGTTGCAAACTGGCAAGGACGTCCGGAAAAACTTTGAACGGCGGGCGAGAACCCCGGTCTAGGTGCTGCATAAACACAATTACTTCCCCGCTTGACTCGGGAGAAACTTCGCCCTCGGAACACGCCAATGGAGGGCGTCTTTTGGAGCCAAACCGCCCGGTGGTGGCGTAGCCGTTGAGCTGCGTCTCGGTGATTTTGGACGGACCCAGTTGCAAGCAGCAAATTGAGGAGCCATTCCGGAAGATTAAGGCTGCGAAAGAAAGGAAAACGGTTCACCATTGAACAGGTCAGGAGTTACAGATAAGGTTAAACCGGCAATCCAGTAAACCGGAAATCCCGGTTTAACTAAGGACTAATGGAGTAGACGGATTAGATATCGATGGATTAAACCGCCCGGAGGAGGCACAACTGAAAAAGTTGCTAAGTATAGATGTAAGCGGGTTTCCCATGCAAAAGGAAATAATCTAGATCTACCGGGTTGATGAGGAAAATTTCTGCGACCTATCTGGACCTCCTCTACAAGCAGGAAGATTCAGGCATGTTAAAGCGAAGGATCTGAGCAAAGGGGGAAGATGCCTAGAGTCGGGTAAACGGCGAAAGCAGCCGTTTGCATATGAGGAGCGGTACGGCTGAGCCGTACAACCATGGTGGAACTGGCATGAAGAATCGGCATGAACACTCACGAGCTATGAGACGAACCGAGTTTCCAGATGAGATCTAGGGTTTAAAGAAAACCTTACCTGACGAGCGGGAACCACGGAGGCGCTAAAACTCTGGTCGATCGAGGTTGATGCAGCGGCCCGGCGGGAAGCGTCGGTCGAAGGTTGAGGGCGACGGCAAGAGCTTGAAGTCGGCGGTCGCAAGGAAGAAGAAGAGAGCAAGAAGAAGAAGAGAATGGCCCGACCGGTCTATTTATAAGGGACCCGGAGCAATCAACGGTAGCGAGAATCGAGGAGTCAAAAGCGGCGGAAGGTGCAGCGGCCGCCTCGATTTCGGAATGGCATTAAATGCGAGGAATCTTCTTGTTTGGATTTCTTTATTAAGGATGACGTCGGGGCCTTTCGACCACGCGAATCGGAAGATGACATCCACGACGGTTCAAGCAGGTGGCGGTTACGGAAGAGGAAAGAGATCAAGAGTTTCTTGAGGTGTGAAGATTAACATGAACCGTTCAAGTCAATCTGGGCCTAATGTTGGGGATATAACTCTGGAGTGTGAACCGCCCGGGAGGGCCGGTTCACGCTTCGTTCATAGTCGAGCCCATGTGGGCGCCTGGAGCCCGTGAGGCGAATTAAGGTCCATGTATGTAAACCGCCTTAAGCGTTATAGCTTGCGTTGTAAGACAGGAAAGGAGAGATCAAGCCGGACTCTTGTATGAGCCGGATTAGGACTCTGTAAACCGGCCCGCGTCCATCCCGTGTATATAAGGGGACGACCCGGCGGCGAAGTTAGGGACAGAGATTTCGAGG
Source organism: Aegilops bicornis (assembly GCA_021605145.1). Lineage (NCBI taxonomy): Eukaryota > Viridiplantae > Streptophyta > Magnoliopsida > Poales > Poaceae > Aegilops > Aegilops bicornis. The sequence goes on from CM038673.1 coordinate 802,157,343, forward strand.
CTAAGGAAAAGCTATTGCTCCCTAGTCGTCGAAACCATATCAATCACATCACAACTGGGCGTGAGTTTTTACCTTCATTGAAGGGCGAACCAGTATAATTCCCGTGTCTTGTGTCCGCTTTAACCTCTCTAGGTAAACCCGTACGATGGCCCTACGACTAAGTCCTTTCATGAGGACATCTGCCGTGACAAGTCCACGACATCGCCCGACCCGCCGGAGCCTCGCCGGAGCCCCACCGACGAAGATCATCGGAGGTAGCCGCCGCCCGATCCGATCCGGTTTTCCCCTAAAAACCCGATCCGGTTTATTTAAAAAAAAAGATGTTCGGTTTTAAAAAAAACCTAGATTGGTTTTATTTTTTTTGGTTTTCTTATTTAGTGAACGTTCACCGACCCGTTCGTTTCAATGAACGCGTTCGTTGGATTAGTTCTGTTAACGAACGTCCGTTATTTAATCCGTTCGTCGTTTTTCTTTTAAATCGGATTTAATCCGTTATTTTTCAGATTCGATTTCTGATCTGATTTTCAAATCTGTTTTATTTCTTGCTCGTTTATCGGAATCAGGTGATTCAAGCGCCTGGAGTTTCGTAACGAAACCGCCGTTCAACTAACCTACTTTCACAGAGTTTTGCTACTGTGAAATTTTGACTTAGTTTCAGATTTGCTAAACCGAGTCGTTCTCTCTCGAGTTCCGACTTTCGATGCTTTATTCGATTCGATTCTTTTGCAACCAGGGTTCTTAAGTTGAACTATCTGGTTAGATCTTTTATTCGAGATTTCCCTGTGCATTAGATGAGTACTTATTGTATGCTTGTTGTTTGTCTGCGTTAGATCACCCGGAGTGCGCCGCTTGTTACTTCGAATCTCTAGGACTCGCGGATCATCAGCAAGGCAAGTAACAAAATGATCATACCTTTTCTACTACCCAGTTTTATGCATTAGATCAAACCCTCAAACACTTGCATGTTTAGGATCTAATTAAATTGTGGGATGGGAAGTAGATTGAGGTAGTACCTATTACCTGTTTTACTTATGAAACCTTGGGAGTTACTTCTACGTTTGCTTGATTATGCCATGCTATGATATTAGAAGTTGATTGTGTTAGTGAATATACATTAAAGATGTGAGATAGTTAATTAATGGTTTATTTAAGGTGGCAACCTAAACACACATCTGGGTGGATTGAGGCACCTGGTTTCTATCAGGATTTGCCTGTATTTCTTCGGACCGCCATCCAGGCTCTAAGGGATCATGAGATTTTTCAAACTAGAAACTTCCGTGTGCAGCCACAAGCCAATTATGGGCTCTGGCGTAGTTGACTAAGTTGTGCGCACCCTTACGGGTAGGCTAGCTGATGTAGGGGATGTAGGTTGGTACGGTCTACCCACATGTAAGGTGCTAGCGCTTACGAAAGACTATGTCTCGGTCATCCGCCTCTCAAACACCATGTAGTCACGAGAACCAAGCGGAGGCGATCGAGTCTTGTGGGGAAAAGTCATGAAACCTCTGCAGAGTGTATAAACTAATCATGATTAGCCGTGTCCCCGGTTATGGACAATCTTGAGTATCTAGTACTTGAATATCATGTGAATCTCAACATGTTACCTCTAATAATAAAGTTATTGGGTTTTAATGAGTACTTTTTAATTGGGATTGAGGATGCTGTCAACCATTCTCAATGTTTAACAACCACCATGATAGTTAAATAAAATTATTCCTTTGATGTAGGGAAAAATCAGCTTTATGCAAAAATGTAACCGTAGAGCCTTACCACCAGCCAAATATGCATGTAGTATAGGCTTGTTGCTTCATTGTTCTCTATGTGTTACCTTGCCAAAGCATATTCCATGTCTTGACCCGTTTTCGGGCTGCAACTTTTCACGTTGCAGACTTTTTGAACGACGAATAAGGTGTTAGGTCGTGGTTCTATACTCGGTGATGCCGTTGGAGTTGATGGACTCACTGCGTTTTCCAAGCCTTCCGCTGTTATTATTAGATGGCCTTAAGCCATATTATTGTATTAAGTTCCCTTGTGGACAACGATGTAATAAGTGTGTGATTGCTACTCTGCTATAAATCCTTCTGAAATCAGTGGTGGTGTCGGCATCTTGATCCGAGGATGACACCGAGCACAGAGCACTAGATCCATTCGGGTCTGGTCGCCACAGAGAATGGTATCGAGCACCTGACCGGTAGGACCACGACCACTAAGTTAAAGCCATAGATCACTACTCTCTTCCCATTTTCTAACTCCTCATCTTTTCTACTCCCTTTAGGATGATTTGACACGAAGATCAAGTACACCCAACCAGATGAAGGCACACCTTTTGGATTTCACTTGAAGGAAGTTACCAAGTACACGAACATTGGATTACCAAGCTTCACCGGACTTTCAACGCCACTCTGCTCAAGAGGAGCGCTGGAAGATTCACGCTCACGTTCCAGAAGGACATTCGCCCCAATCACCAAGCCTATAGATAGTGTTTTAGTGCACCAACTTGGAGTCAGGAAAGAGCATGGCAGCTCACATCACCATGGGACGCATTGGAGAAGTTTATCAAGAAGACCTCAAGGACACAATTTACCAGATTTGCGGACGCCGAGATGACAAATGGGACGTCGTCAGCACCAAGAAGGATAGATCCATTGCAGCATTTATCCAGGAGTTAAACCAGCACATTCGACGCCAGGAGAACCAGATGTACAATGATATGTTGGAGTTGCAGAATGCAAAGGGAAGGATCATCGAACTTGAAGAAGAACTAAAGACATCTCGCAAGGATTATATGGACGAGATCGTAGCTCTAGCAAGACACAATAACGATCTTAAGTACGAGATTGAAGAACTCAAGAAGAAGTTGGCGCTCAGGAATGAAGACCAGTATGTCGATTGCCCAAGCGACTACATCAACATCGACTACACCGATTCGGATCCAAGTGAACCCGACTTTGAAGACGGCTGGGCGGACATTATGGAGTCTTCCACCGGTTCAAATTGGTAGAAGTCCCCACATATTAGTAGTATTCCTCCATGTAAACATTATAGTACACGCACTTTTGCAATAGTTAGATCGTTGTAAGCCTTTGTTTGATTGAATGAAGTGATTTTGTGTGTATTTGCTCATGTGCATTTGGGTAGTGATTCCCCTTAGACCTCATTCTATTCTAAATTCTCATCTTTTCTAAAACCCATCAGATGCCTCCGAGACGCGACCCCGGATTTGTTTTCCCGCCAGAGATCACCCAACTGATCCAGCGAGAATACCACGATTCAAACATTGGTGCGTAACCGAGGGCAACAACAACAACAACAACAACCCACCGCCACCACCACTGCGGATCATCCGACTCGTTTCCTTAGACTAAACCCGCCGGTGTATTCCAAAGAGCACCGAGCCAATTGTAGCAGATGGTGGCTCCGCAAGATAGGAAGGGAGCTGACCACTGCAGGATGCACGGATGGAGAAAGAGTGAAGTTTGCAAGACATCAGCTTGAAGGACCCTTGCAGAGCATGGTGGGAGAATTTCACAGCCACTTACCACTGTGAACACCGCCACATGGGATCAATTTCAGCAAGCTTTTCGCCTTTGCCCATGTTTCAAGCAGGAGCCATGGCCATGAAGAAGCGTGAGTTTCGCAACTTACGCCAAGGAGGAAGGACTGTTGGCGATGCGTGGATGACTTTAGTAAACTAGCACGTTATGCCCCGGATGACGTTACTCTTGATGCAGCTAAACAGGAGAAGTTTCTAGAAGGACTGAATGCTGAGTTCAAGATGCCGTTGATGGTAGCCAGTTTCAATAACTACCAGGAGTTAGTAGATCGAGCCCTCATGATTGAAGGAAAGCAGCAAGAAATTGAGAACCGTAAGCGGAAGTATGGACAAGGGAAGTATAACTCTGGAGCTCAGCGAAACCTCGTTATACCCCTAAATCAGAATTCAGTTTGACATACCCATGGAGGAGGTAATTCGCATAACCATAACAGCACCAAGAATGGGAGCAGGGAATGGAGGAAGTAATGGACAGAATCGCACCAACCCATCAACACCATCCAAAGTAGACCTGAGTCATATTACTTGCTTTAAGTGCCGCAAGACTGGGCATTATGCCAATGACTGTCCAGAAGGCCAGAATGGAAATGGCAATGGAAGCTCTGGAAAGAAGCCCAACCCTTTCAATAGGGGACAGGTGAACCACATTGAAGTGGAGGAGGTTGAAGATCAGCCCGATGCAGTAATCGGTAAGTTTTTGGTTAAGTCATTTACTGCAGTTGTTCTTTTCGACATCTTGGTGCATCGCATTCATACATATCAAGGGATTTGTGGATAAGTACAAGTTACCAACCCAAGCCCTTAGGTCACCCATGCTAGTAACCTCACCGGAGGCAGTATATGGCTAGTAAATGGTGTGATCGATCGCCATTAAGGATTGGACACTATGTTTTCCCCTCGGACCTAATAGTTACGGAATCCCAAGGATTGGATGTGATATTAGGTATGGATTGGTTATCAAGGTATGGAGGAAACATAGATTGCACCACAAAGTCAATTTTGCTCACCACACACGAAGGAAGAAGGATTAAGTATGTATCACGGCACGAGCCGAGGAGAGCACAAGTTAATTGCTTATCGAGTGGTACAGGAAGAAGTACCGATGGTGAAGGATTTTCCTGATGTATTTCGGAAGAGTTGCGTGAATGCCACAGGATAGAGACATTGAGTTTTTGATAGAACTTTTGCCAGGAACAGGCCCGATATCGAAGCGACCATATAGGATGCCAGCACAGGATTTGGCGGAAATCAAGAAGCAGATTAAGGAACTATTGGATATAGGTTTTATACGCCCAAGTTCTTCACCTTGGGGATCACCCGTTTTGCTAGTGGAGAAGAAGGATGGATCGTTAAGAATGGTTGTTGATTATCGTGGATTGAATGAAGTAACAATCAAGAACAAGTACCCACTACCTATGATAAATGACCTGTTTGATCGCTTGCAAGGAGCCAAGGTGTTTTCCAAGATCGACTTGCGATCGAGGATACCATCGATTGAAGATTCGGGAGCAGGACATACCCAAGACAGCATTTACCACGAGATATGGACTATCTGAGTATACCGTTATGTCATTTGGATCGACTAACGCACCAGCCTATTTCATGAACCTGATGAACAAAGTGTTTATGGAGTTTTTGGATAAGTTAAATCGTGGTGTTCATTGATGACATTTTGATTTTCTCGAAGAATGAAGAGGAACACAAGGAACATTTGCGATTGGTTTTGAGAAACCGAGGGAACACCAGTTGTATGCCAAGTTCAGCAAATGTGAGTTTTGGTTAAAGGAAGTTGGATTTCTCGGACATGTTATATCCGGAGAAGGGATAGCGATTGACCCCACAAAAGTTGAGACCGTGAACCAAATGGGAAGCACCAACGACAGTTGGAGAGATTCGGAGTTTCCTTGGACTCGCAGGATACTACCGAAGGTTCATTGAGAATTTCTCAAGGATTGCCAAGCCTAAGACAGAATTGTTGAAGAAGGAAAACAGATTCATATGGACTGAGGACTGTGAGGCAAGTTTTCAGGAGTTGAAGAAAAGATTGGTCACCTCACCAGTTTTGATATTGCCAGATCAGACTAAGGATTATGAGGTGTATTGCGACTCTTCACGTCGAGGACTTGGAGCAGTGCTTATGCAGGAAGGAAGAGTTGTTTCGTATGGTTCACGACAACTTAAGCCCCATGAGTTGAATTATGCCACTCATGATTTGGAGTTAGCAGCCGTTGTGCATGCCACGAAGACGTGGAGACATTTTCTCATTGGAAATCATTGTGAAGTATATACGGATCACAAGAGTTTGAAGTACATCTTCACACGTAGGAATTGAATCTCAGACAAAGGAGATGGTTAGAGCTTATCAAGGATTATGACATGAGATTGCATTATCACCCTAGGAAGGCTAATGTCGTAGCAGACGCATTGAGCCGTAAGAGCCACATCAATACCCTAATGATGGGAGGAATACCCAATGAGTTGGCCGAGGACCTTCGAGAGCTATGTTTGGAAATAGTTCCGAGAGGCTATGTAGCAGCATTGGAAATTCAGTCAACAACGATGGACAAAATCGTAGAAGCCCAAAAGGCAGATAAGGAAGTTGCCTCTATAAAGGAGAAAATGAGCAAAGGAAAAGCTAAAGGATTTCGTGAGGATGAGCACGATACCCTATGGTTTGAGGACCGTGTTTATGTGCCCAATGACCCAGAGATCAGGAAGTTGATTTTACAAGAAGCCCATGATTCACCCTATTCGATTCACCCAGGAAATACCAAGATGTATTTGGATTTGAAGAATACTTTACGGTGGACCGGAATGAAGAAGGATATTGCGGAGTATGTAGCAGTTTTGCGATGTATGTCGAAAAGTAAAGGCGTAACATCAGAAGCCAGCAGGATTGTTACAACCATTGCCGATACCCGAATGGAAGTGGGATAAACTAGGCATGGATTTTATCACCGGATTACCAAAGACTCGTTCAGGATATGACTCGATTTGGGTTATAGTCGACCGTTTGACAAAGGTAGCTCATTTTATTCCAGTCAAGACTACCTATAGCAGTGCTAAGTTGGCAAAGATATACATGACCAGAATTGTGTGCTTACACGGAGTTACGAGGAGCATCGTGTCGAGATAGAGGAACCCAGTTTACCTCGAAATTTTGGAACCGGTTACTTGCGAAACCTTGGGAACCCGATTGGAATTCAGTACAGCTTTCCACCCACAGACTGATGGACAGACCGAGAGAGTCAATCAGATTTTGGAGGACATGCTGAGAGCTTGTGCCCTAGATTATGGATCTAGCTGGGATGAAAATTTGCCGTATGCAGAATTTTCCTACAACAACAGTTACCAAACCAGCTTGAAGATGGCACCTTTTGAGGCTTTGTATGGAAGAAGGTGCAGGACACCGTTGTTATGGGACGAAACTGGAGATTGACAGTTGTTTGGACCAGATTTGATTAAGGAGTCTGAACAAAAATTTAGTTGATTCGAGACAGGCTCAAGGTAGCCCAGTCCAGACAAAAGAGCTATGCCGATTCAAAGCGCAAAGCGATTGAGTATGAAGTTGGAGACAGAGTATATCTCGAGTATCCCCGCTTGAGGAGTTAAGCGTTTTGGAGTTAAAGGAAAGTTAGCACCCCGTTTCGTTGGACCGTATAAGATTTTGCAACGCATGGGAGAATTTGCTTATAAGTTGGAATTACCAGAAGGACTGTCAGGAGTTCATGATGTATTCCATGTTTCTCAGTTGAAGAAATGTCACCCCGAGATAGGAGAGGTACCGTTAAGAGACACAGTGCCACTGGAAGCAATTCAGTAGAAGGATGATTTGACATATGAGGAAAAACCGGTTAAGATTCTCGATTATGCCAGCAGAGTTACCCGCAGCAAGGTTATCAAGTTTTGCAAAGTTCAAGGAGCCACCACACTGAGGATGAAGCCACACAGGAAAGAGAGGAAGTTTTGCTCAAGGACCACCCTCACCTAATTTCTCGCCAACCCGAATCTCGAGGGCGAGATTCATCTTAAGGGGGTAGGTTTGTAACATCCCAAATTTTCAATTTGGAATGTTATACATTAGGTCATCATGCATATCATATTTTTCTCGCATTTTCCAATCCTAGAAAATTTCACGCAACTCAAGGACCCTCGGAGAGAGTTGGAAGTTTCATTATTTTCATATTTGGGATTTCTCAAATTTTGAAAATAGGATCATTTGGATTTATTTAAAAATTATCTTCATAAAGTTTTTCCTATAAAAATATTAAGAGAGGGAATAATATGACTTTCCCAACATTTAGGAAAAATGAAGATATTTTAAATAAATCAAATTTGGTTTTTGAAAGATTTATTTTGCTTAGGCAAAAATGAGCATTTTAAAAATTTATGCATGTTTTCCGTTTTTAAAGTTCATTTTGTTCGACTCATTTTTAGGAGTCGGGGAAAATTGTTTTATTTAAATCGGAGTTCATTTGGTATTTTTTAAATTCGTTTTGTTTTAATTAAAAAAAACACGCCCCCCCACAGGCCAAGGCCCAGCCCGGCCCAGCCCGAGGCCCGGCCTAGCGCCCGCCTCTCCTCCCTCGCGCCCGAGGAGCTCTCCCGCCGCCGCCACCCCCTTGGCCGAGTCCGGCTCCGCCCGGCTCCGTTGCCCCTTCCCAAGCCGAGCGCCCCCCCTCCTATTTATACCCGCCGACCCCCCTCTCTCCTCACCTCGCCTCACCGTCGCCGCCTCCAAGCTGAGCCTTGCCGCCGAGGATGCCGCCACGTCGCCGGAGCACCCGCCGCCCTCGTCGCCCCTCCCGACCCCGCCGCCACCCGCCGACCTCGCCCGACCCGCCGGAGCCCCGCCGGAGCCCCGCCGGCGAAGATCACCGGAGGTAGCCGCCGCCCGATCCGGTTTTCCCCTAAAAACCCGATCCGGTTTATTTAAAAAAAAGATGTTCGGTTTTTTTAAAAAAACCTAGATTGGTTTTATTTTTTTCGGTTTTCTTATTTAGTGAACGTTCACCGACCCGTTCGTTTCAATGAACGCGTTCGTTGGATTAGTTCTGTTAACGAACGTCCGTTATTTAATCCGTTCGTCGTTTTTCTTTTAAATCGGATTTAATCCGTTATTTTTCTGATTCGATTTCCGATCTGATTTTCAAATCTGTTTTATTTCTTGCTCGTTTATCGGAATCAGGTGATTCAAGCGCCTGGAGTTTCGTAATGAAACCGCCGTTCCGACTAACCTACTTTCACGGAGTTTTGCTACTGTGAAATTTTGACTTAGTTTCAGATTTGCTAAACCGAGTCGTTCTCTCTCGAGTTCCGACTTTCGATGCTTTATTCGATTCGATTCTTTTGCAACCAGGGTTCTTAAGTTGAACTATCTGGTTAGATCTTTTATTCGAGATTTCCTGTGCATTAGATGAGTACTTATTGTATGCTTGTTGTTTGTCTGCGTTAGATCACCCGGAGTGCGCCGCTTGTTACTTGAATCTCTAGGACTCATGGATCATCGGCCAAGGCAAGTAACACTTTGATCATACCTTTTCTACTACCCAGTTTTATGCATTAGATCAAACCCTCAAACACTTGCATGTTTAGGATCTAATTAAATTGTGGGATGGGAAGTAGATTGAGGTAGTACCTATTACCTGTTTTACTTACGAAACCTTGGGAGTTACTTCTACGTTTGCTTGATTATGCCATGCTATGCTAGTAGACGTGGATTGGGTGAGTGAATATCCATGACAGATGTGAGATTGTTAATTAATGGTTTATTTAAGGTGGCAACCTAAACACACATCTGGGTGGATTGAGGCACCTGGTTTCTATCGAGATTTGCCTGTATTTCTTGGACCGCCACCCAGGCTCTAAGGGATCATGAGATTTTTCAAACTAGAAACTTCCGTGTGCAGCAACAAGCCAATTATGGGCTCTGGCGTAGTTGACTAAGTTGTGCGAACTCTTACGGGTAGGCTAGCTGATGTAGGGGATGTAAGTTGGTACGGTCTACCCACATGTAAGGTGCTAGCGCTTCTGAAAGACTATGTCTCGGTCATCCGTCTCTCAAACACCATGTAGTCACGAGAACCAAGCGGAGGCGATCGAGTCTTGTGGGGAAAAGTGCGCAAACCTCTGCAGAGTGTATAAACTAATCATGATTAGCCGTGTCCCCGGTTATGGACAATCTTGAGTATCTAGTACTTGAATATCATGTGAATCTCAACATGTTACCTCTAATAATAAAGTTATTGGGTTTTAATGAGTACTTTTTAATTGGGATTGAGGATGCTGTCAACCATTCTCAATGTTTAACAACCACCATGATAGTTAAATAAAATTATTCCTTTGATGTAGGGAAAAATCAGCTTTATGCAAAAATGTAACCGGAGAGCCTTACCACCACCCCAATAAGCAGGTAGTATAGGCGTGGTTCTTCATTGTTATCTATGTGTTAAAATGCCAGCATATTCCATGTGTTGACCGTTTTGGGCTGCAACTTTTCACGTTGCAGACTTTTTCGTAGATTTACGAATAAGGTGTTAGGTCGTGGTTCTATACTCAGTGATGCCGTTGGAGTTGATGGACTCACTCGTTTTCCAAGCCTTCCGCTGTTATTATTAGATGGCCTTAAGCCATATTATTGTATTAAGTTCCCTTGTGGACAACGATGTAATAAGTGTGTGATTGCTACTCGCTATAAATCCTTCAAGTACTGTGTGGTGTCAAGATTACTGATCCAGGGATGACACTGAGCACAGAGCACTAGATCCATTCGGGTCTGGTCGCTACAAATAGATGCCGTGCTATAACTACCAATGCTATTTTTCAGACCGATTGCTAGTCGCCTTGGTCCCACAGATTTGTTTTCTTTTTTCTGAAGCGCGCTGTATAAACAGTGCCGGGTGGAGTAGTATGAGCGGATTCAAAGAAGAGCGTATTGATTGGTGCTTCTTCAGAGCAACTTACAGTGGGAAAGGTTGGCGTTATGATTTGACTTCTCATTACTCACTATTAATGCGGCGCAACGACCGGGCTGAGTCTCCCATGCGGTTGTGCACTACCCCCTCGGTTCTTAAATATACTTCGGAGTATTTGTCTTTCTAGAGATTTCAACGAGTGACTACTCAAATATTTGTATTTTTAGAGATTTCAAATGTACGGGCACATACGGATGTATATAGACATATTTTAGAGTGTAGATTCACTCATTTTTCTCCGTATGTAGTCACTTGTTGAAATCTCTAGAAAGACGAATAGAATATTTATGAACGGAGGGAGTACACATATGAAGCAAAATGAGTGAATCTACACTCTAAAATATGCCCGTTTGAAATTTGTAAAAAGACAAATATGTAGGAACGAAGGAGTATAATTTTGTGCATGGCACATGGACCCGGATGATGAATAGACTTCTGGCAATGCTATCAAGCTTCCATCATTTGTTTACATAATTGACGTACTATACAAATAATTTTCCAGCGACATGAAATTGTACAATGGTGTGAGCTTTTAGCTTTTGTTTTGCGTGTCTTACCATCAATGCTCTTTCGGAAACAATAAAAAACTAACTTCCTTGCTAATGCATGTCAATTATTAGCAGATCAGAGCTAATAATTACATCACAACTAAAGACAAAGTTGTGGGAAGGTGTTAAATTAAAATTGATCCATGCTTTCATTGGCAGCAACGTCCCCCCATCTCTGTCTAAATCAACAAGGCATGTTGGGAAAAAAGTAGCTGTCTGGAGCATGCAACATTCTGATCATTTTGTGCAGTTCCACTAAAATAGAGCTGAGCGTCCCTGTTCCGAAGAAATTAAGTGTGGTTACGATAATAGAGGACTGCTGATGAAACAATAAACACACAAATAGAAGCCGGTCACCTTTTCAGTCTCTCTTAAGACTAACTAGTTGGAGAAGATTAGGCTCGGAGTTGGATGAGGAGGATAGAGCAAACCCAATCTCCCTTTGTGCAGTCGCACTGAAATGTAGAGACGTTGCCTGTGTGACATTTTAGTAAAACTGCACAAAACACTCTTAAGAAAAAAGTGATTTGTGCAGTTCACCAAAAGGTCGCAATAGCAACGAGGTGAAATGGATAGCCCTGTTTGCAAAAAAGAGGTAGAAAGGAAACAATTACTGGCCAATAACAGTTGATAATACATGCGACGATAAAAAAGAAGCATATTCCTTGTCCTAAGGGAAGATAACAACACGGTTGTGTTTGTCTAAAATGGTGTGAGGACGAGAATGCAATATGGAAAGTACGCCGGACGAGCTACGTTTTGGGCAAAGAACTATGGAAGATCCACATGAAGCGACGTGAGAAGACGGGCAGTGGAGCAAGGCCGGAGGGGATACCTGGAGGTCGTCGGGATGTAACTAGGTGAGCGGCAGCGGGCGGAATCTGCGAGCAGGTGGCGAGGGCCTGCCACGGAGCTTGGTCAGAGAGAACAGCGTGTACCGCACATCGGGACGTGCTGCCTCGGCACCGTCGAACGAAGAAACGATGCACTTCCTCCCTTTCCCCCGGCGGACGGGATGCGGCCGGATCAGTGACCAAAGGTGAGAGAGAGAGAGAGGCCACCGCACTCCCTTTCCCCCAGCGGACGGGATGCGGCCGGACCAGTGACCAACGGTGAGAGAGAGAGAGGCCAGCGCAGCCTTGTGTGAGATACTCTGAAGAGCGACAAACCAGGCAGGCAGGCTCCATTGTATATAGTGAGCGGACTACCTTTTTCTCCATAAAAATCATTTTATATTCTGTGTACGTGCCATTGAGCACTATAACTTTATTTAAAAATGACGTGGCAACGCGTCAAGTCGAACTTTGTTTCGTGCACGCGTGGTAGACGACCTCCCTAGGTAAACAACCGCTACAGGCGTTCAAATTAGCACGTGGGCTGCCATTTCGTAAAGAAATGAGCTCCACTGTGTACCCGTCTTGAGTGTGGCTAGGCACGAGCGTGAAATGCGTGCACGGTGCACCTATTCTCTTCTTGTCTACGTACACCACCTACGTGGGGTTGTGTGAGACAGATCCAAACCTAGAGAGATATTGTGTGTGGGTTCTTGAGAGTTTTTTTTTGGGGGGGGGGTCAATCAAAAATGTAACATATGCAATGTGTGTGAAATAGAGTCCTGGATATAACTTATATATAGAGGGGCGATCCACGAGAAGAGAGTGGAGGTATCATCGGCTTGAGGTGTCCATAGAATCGAAGAGAGGGATGATGTGTGTGTGTGCGCGCGCGATCGATAAAGAGTGCCATCGAATTTGTGTGTGCCCACGTCAAAGATATAGAGTGGCTGACCTACTGGAACGTGAGAGGGGACATGTGAAGTTTGTCTCTGTGGCATGGATACCTACCTGCAGCGCTCGACTATCGGTGTGTGGTGGGGGAAGAGGAGGCCCAATTAACTATAGAGGTACAATGTCTGGTATATGTGTGGAGGAGGAGAGAGGCCTACCTCATGTATTAAGGAGATCGATCTGCCTCATGTATTAAGGGAGATCGATCGACATCCATGCATATGTGCAGGAGAGGAATAAGGTTGGGAGAGAGACAGAGCTAGAGTGTTGGAGGGGGTGGTAGTGGAGTTGCTTCTAACAAATGGAGGGATAGGCTTGCTATTCAAACGGAGGGCACGCCATAATATCAATAAGAGAGGAGATGGCTGCTTGTTGTCCGTGCGTGCGTGTGAGAGACGGGTCAGGAGGCATGCACGAATGATGAGGGGGGACGATGTGGCTATGGTAAGCAGACGTAACTACATAGGAAGATCAATCGCCCTTTGTTAGAGAAAGGAGAGACATAACTTGTGGGGTACGTCGATCGATGGGGGAGGTAGTTAAAGTCGATCTAGGTATATGTTGGGAGATCGATCGGTATACATGCATGTGTGTGTTAGAAGCAAATGAGGCACGAGGAGAAGGATAGAGAGGGAGGGATGCATGTAGGAGGTGGTACGAGAGGCATACTATATTAAGGGGGAGGAGTGTGCGAGTACGAGAACGATGAAAAGAGTGGTGGGAGTGAGGCATGGACGGTGACAAGAGAAGAGGGGAAGCTTGTGTTTGTGCTAGGCACACCTGGCTAGAGAGGCATATCGATCGATGTGTGCCGTAAAGGAGCTGGGGGGCCTACACACACCGTGGGTGAACGACCTAAAAAAGATGAATTCTTGTGATGGAGCTAGAGAATGCTGAGGGAGGGTGAGAGGGATGCGGGCGTGTGCATGCACAAGAGAAAGTTAAGCGCTAGCTACAAAGATAAGAGGGTTGTGTGGGTGTAAAATACGAATAGAGATCATATATACTTCATTATAAAAAGCGAATTCGGATATTTGAATAATTTATCATAGTGTTTTAAACCGACGCATGTGTGAATATATATAACGGTGATACACATGGTGTGGTTATGAACATGTTATACTACATTTAATATATTTTATCTCTACTCTTATAAAAAAACGGAGTTGTTGATGATGGTTTATCCTGCCATCCTGCATTATAGGCCGTCCGATTTATATCTGGCGGATAGCAAGGAAACTATGATGGTTGAAGTTGGCAACAATCATGATTGTAGATTCTTATTGAAATAGAGAAACGAATTCAAATTTAGTTCGAATTGCAGCGGTAGTATAGACATTTGGAATGCACTAAAATGTTGGTATGAGTAGGTTACATGCATTATACAGCAATCGAAAAAATTTAATCGGACATAACATGGATTCATACTCCCTCCTTCCATCTATATATGGCGTAATGAGTTTTTTAAGACCGCCTTTGACTATTGACAAGATTAATAGTACATGACATGCACAATGTGAAAATTATATCACTGAAAGAACCTTTCACAGACGAATTTAACGGTGTGCTTTGTGTAAGTTGCACGTCATATATCATTTCTCTAATATTTGGTCAAAGTTAGCATAGAAAAACGCATTAGGCCCTATATAGATGGAAGGAGGGAGTAGCTTTGAATAGAATTTGTATAGTAAAACGGGGAAAGACTCTCTCTTTGTGTGGTGTGAATAGTTTTATTTTTTTGTTTTCTTTTTGGTTGAGGGAAGTGCGAATTGATTTGGTACGTACAAGTACAATGTTACTACACGTTAGGCTTGTCCCTAAAATTCAACCTGCGTCTTGTTATATCCCGAAAATTCAGATATCGTGCTTTCAAAACTGGCGCCTTCACAACCCGCGCCTTGCTATCCCGAAATTACAACGCGCGTGAAAACTCCCTCCAGGTGCCAAATCCCGACATGCGAAATCCCCCTTCTAACCCTGAGCCGAAAGGGCCGCTAGTTCAAATCAGTGGGGGGTACTTTTGTAACACACCCTACATTTTGGACAAGCGCGTCCCTAAGTCATGCTTCACCCCCTCCCATCGCCCCCTTTTCGCCATTCGAAATCCCAGGCCACCATAACCTCTCCGCTCCAGCCGCGAAACCCCACCCTCCTCCGTCCGCCACATCACCGCTGCCCAGCCGGAGCCTCTTCCCCGGCGACGTCGTCCACCGCAACAGCTCGACGTCCCTCGTCCACCTCCCCGGATGAGGATTCGTCGTCCATCTCGCCGTCCCGCCGGTTCAGCCACCCCGTCCTCCACCTCCAAGGAGTTGCTCCGACGACCACCTCGTCTATCGCGCCTGCTCCATCCCCACAGCGTCGCCTTAACCTGCTCCACCGGAACCGCAGCATCCTCACCGACTCCTCGGACGAAGCCGAGGCCTACTCGGCGCCACCAAAGAGGTTGTACACTCATCGCATCGCACCTTCTCCTTAACTCGACCTCCCGGCGCCGACGGTGCTCCATCCCGCACCCCATGGAGCGGCTACCTTGAAGCCGGGCGCCGCTGGTGACATCTCCACGGCGGCTCTCCCCCAGTGCGAGGCCCCTTCGGCGGCGGCGTCCATACCAGCCGGATCTGCTGCTGCTGCTCCGGCTCTCGCTCGCTTGCTCGCGCTGCTGCTGCTCCGTCTCTCGCTCGATCGCTCGCTCGCCCGGCTGCTGCTGCTGCTCGCCCCCTCGCTCGTGCTACTGCTCTGCTCCGATTAAGCCACACTTCAGTCGACTGAATCGACTTTTGGGTCAGTCGATTTTCAGGGGTTGGGGGGGCTCGCCGGAGTTAAGGAAGAACCACCCGCAACGGGGACGGGGGCTCGCCGGAGAGGTACTCCATATCTATCTTAGGGTTCAGGGTGGGGGCCTAGAGGGCTGGCCAGGGCGACGGTGGCGAGTTGTTTCGGGGCGGCGAGGCGGCGCTGGGGCCGGCGGTTCGGCCGGTGGTGGCTGGCGGCTCAGGGGGGTGCAGGTTGAAGATGAACTGCAGGCCCTCCCTAAACTACATGTCAAGTGCCTCTCTACTACCATTGCGTTCAGTTTCGACAGTAGCATTCAGATTCCACAGTAAATTTCAGTTTCGACAGTTAAGTTCAGAGTCAACAGTTTTTACCTCATCTATTGTAGTCAGGTGGTTTTTGGTGATGTTAATTTTACATCCATTTTACATCATCTATTGGAGATGCTATTAGAATCCCACTTGAGATTGACGATGTCTGTCTTGTGCTGCTTCAGCCTTGACTTCTTATGGCTCACTGGAGCTGCTCCAACGACAGAACGATCCATCACAACAGAGCAGTGCCCTGGACGCCGTCTCATGCATTCCTCAGATCTTCCTCCACACCTCCGACAGCCACCTCTGCCTCAACTACTTCAGCAACCAACCCAATGATGCTGAGGTCGACATTGCTACGGCAAAGAGGTTGTACACTTGTTGCATCACTTATTACTATACATTCACATCGATCCATTAGGGCTATTTTGGTTCAACGGAAAAACGTCGATCCACTGGTTGTTACCATCACTCTAAATTTCTGCATGCTCTCCTTACATAATCTCACCATATTTTTTCGTATGCATGTCAGATATTGTACACAGTCATGCTGAACATGTAGAGAAAAAGAGAAGAGTTTTGCGCGGCAATACAATGTCATGCAGACATCGCTCCATGGTGGGTTCAATGGCAAACCCTCCCCACTCCTCTCCAGATTGTAATCCAGAGGAAGATATCTGTTCTGAGGCGGATTCAGACGCCGCTGACCACTCCTATTTACCCCCCCAAGGTGTTTGCTCTACCTTGGCATGATGATGTTAGTCATATCATGCATATGTTGCCTTGCAGTGCCTACTTTTGACATCATATATGTCATCTGCTTAGTTTAGACATGTTACGTAATGCCACCTGTTTAGTTTCTATATCATATATGGGAATTATGCAGTCTCATGTCTTTTAGCCAGCCATAATATATGTGAAATGTGCAATGCCATCCTGTTTAACCAGGCATCATATATTTGAATGATATCTTGCCCATCCTTTTCTTCATTACATTTCCATTTGTCGACAATGTTTGTACATTAAACTACTCTTCCTGTGAATCAGCCATTTGGGTGGGAGATGGAAAAATCTGGAGTGAAAACAAGGCCTTCGGAGCAGACAATGCTACCTGTCGAAGCAGATCTCTTGTTGGGTCCCGATAGCTCCTCGAGAGATGGATTCGTAGACAAATGACCAGTCCTATTCCCCACCGAGGTGTATGCTCTAACTTGGCACGGTTATACTGCTCATATCATGCATGCGGTGTCTTGCATTGCATAGTTTAGACATCATATACACAATATTCAACACCATGTTCTTAGTTCAGACATAATATCGAATGCCCTCTGTTTAGCATATAAATCACATATGTGAATTAAATGATGCGATCCTGATTACTTAGATAACATGTAGGTGAATTATGTCATGCGATCCTGTTTAGTTATTCATCATATCTTTGAATTATATTATGCTATGCTATCCAGTTTAGATAAACATCATATATGTGAAATTATGTCATGCTATCCGTTTTAGTTAAATAATAATATACATGTCAACTATTTCATGCCCTCTTTTTTTTCACACTATCTATTGCATCTGTCTCTCATACAATGTTTATACATTCAAATATGTTTCATGTTTATCAGCCATTTGAATTGGAGCGGTTGATGCCAGTATAACCCCGGTTGGTGCTACCTCTTGGTGGAGATAGCACCCCGGTTGTACATGCAAAAGAACCAGCCCTACCACACATAACCCAAACTCTCGCAGATTGTATCACTACTGTGATGGACAGAGAACCAACTTCACCCAATCTAACCCCAACCCCAGCCGGTAGTAACCCAGTTCCTGTTGACACAGCACCATCTCCACCACAGAGCTCCCAAACAAGAGCAGTTAGTAAGGCAGCTCCAGTGCCTAAAGGGCCAGTACTATCACGGCGAACTCCAACTCCACCAGTTAGTATGCCTATTCATGTGGAGGAAGCACAACCAGCTAGTCGTAGTTTAGCATCTATCGCATTTGATGTTGTTAAATCGTATATGCGTATCTTCCCATCTTGAAAATATTATACTGAAGATGAAGGAAAATGCCAGTTACAGGTGTTTGTCCTGGAGTTATGTGTAAGTAATGTTATTCATGGCAATTACTTTGCTTCGTCCCATACATCCTACCTCCATGATGGTTATAATACATCAAATTTTCCCATTTTTCTCTAGAGAGAAGGACCGGTTTGGAAACTCAGGATGATATAACCTGTGCTGATACCTCTGCTATCTTCAAGAATGCTTGGTGGCAGTATCGGAATTACCTGAAGAAAATATACTTCACCGGCAAAGAAACTCATCAATTTCCCTTACGTTCTCCTGAGACACATTTACTGGACGATGACTGGGAACGCCTTGTTCTGTACTGGTCCCGAACCAAGAATGTGGTAAGGTCTATGAGCTCATTTTCTATATTTAAGTATTATATCCTTGCGACTTACTGTACTCTGTTCATGTAGAACAAGTGCCTAAACAAGAAGAACAACTGTTCTAATTTAAGATTCCATTGCTATCATAGTTCAAAAAAGCGCTAGGCGTTAATTATGCGTTTTGCCACCGCCTTGCGCTTTACTGACCAAAGCGCATGCTTATGCGCAGTTATGCACAGATTAAGCGTAGTTATGCGTAATGCGTTTTGCCAACGCCTAGAGCCTAGGCGCGCTTAAGCGCTCGCTTAGGCGCGCCTTTTTTAACTATGATTGCTTTGCTCTTGTATCACTGTAACTTATTTTTAAATTGAAGGATCCAATCGAAACTCCAATGGCATAGCAGATATATTCACGCATGTTTCTTTAACAGGTTTGCTCTTATCAATAGCTCTATTGATTTCAATGTATACAGTTGACTTTCATATCATGCACATTACTGGCATCACAACAGAGCCAATAGTGTTGTTGTACATGTAGACCCGTGGTACCCATCTGAAATCTTGTTGTGCCGTGTAGTTTCCCACGCTTTGTATTCTTTCACTGGTGCTTTTTCTTGAACTGATATGATTTGAACCGTGCCTCTATTTTGATTTGGCAAGACAATGCAGTGACCATAGGACATAGATATATGTTTGTTTGATGCTTTTATTATGTAGTAGTACTTGGCAATAGAAGACCTGGTAGTTTAATCCTGTCCACCTTACTAATGAACTGGTTCACCAAAATGAGTTTCATATACTAGTACATGCTAAACTTGTTATGTGTCTGCTTGTTTCTTCTTTTAGAATGCTGACAGAATATTGGGGAAGAGTGCCTTATTAAGCAATGGTAAAGGAAGTAATGCAGATAAGGTTCAGGATAGTGACACATCCTTGTTGGTCTCCAACAAAGCTGATAAAACAGCTAAGGAAGACTATCTTGAAGACAGCGAGACAACCCCAAAGTCCTGTCTTGGTTTAGTGTTCGAGTTACTGGCCACTACCGCTTGCACAAGCTATTCAAACTCACTATCTGAATAAGTTCGGTTTCTTTAGTCTCAACTACAAGTTGAAAGACATCGATCAGCTGTGCTGCGACGAGAGGCGGAAGGACTGCGGAAGTCCCTGGAGCATTCAGATGCATACTTTCTGGTGCAACAACCAGCGTTGGAGGATTTTAGAGCCAAACAGGACAAAGCTAATCAGCTTGCTAAGCTTATTGCCAGCATGGTGGATACCCAGGATAACGTTTCTTGAGCTCTTCTGAAGTTGTTTCAGCTATGCTCTTGTTTTGCTGCCGCGTTTATTTGCACTGGTGGCCAATTTTGACGGCTAGTGTATGTAATGTGCTGCTTTGTTCCCTATATTTGCACTGGTGGCGAATTTTGATGTCCAGTGGATGTAATATGTGTAATAGCGGTAATAGGCTAGCGTTAATTGCTTGCTTATTATTTCCTTATTGTCTTGTTTAGTTGTTTTCTTGTAGTCACTCCAGTTCTTTTTTCTGTGTTTTTCTAGTGGCCACAATAGCCTATTTTTGGTAACTAGGCCAAAATAATCATGGCAACACACAGACTGTTGTAACCATGGGCCTCCTGCAGGCCGTATGATCCATGGGCCTTCGTCCGGCCGTAGAATCCATTGGCCTTCTATACGGGCCGTAGGATCCATCGGCCTTCTATACGGGCCTTAGGGTCCATGGGCCTTCTACGGGCCATAGGGTCCATGGGCCTTCTACGGGCCGTACGATCCATGGGCCTTCTATGGGCTGTACTATCCATTGGCCTCATACGGGGAGTAGGATCCATGGGCCTTCTACGGGGCGTATCATCATTTCGCCAATCATGGGCCGTGCTATTCGTGGACCATAACGGGCCGTTAATAGGCCGTATTTGATAACTCTATGAAAACAGCCCAACGGGTTTTTTTTGACATGAAAACGGCCCAACGTATTAACGGTCCGCAAACAGGCCGACTGTAACGACGGGCTGAATTTGGCCCTAAGCGAAAATAGCGGTAATGGGCCGTATGTAACCGAATCGTTGCAAATGAGCCCAAGAATCAATGGGCCCTGAGAAGGCCGAAAGATAACTTGGGCTGGAAACGACCCAATGGAATAACGGGCCGTTAGCGGGTATAAAGTGATACACTGTTCATTACGGGCCAGTTTCACCACGGGCCGTTAATGGGCCAAGAATTACAAAGGTCCTCATATGGGCCGAAAGAAGTCATGGGCCACACATGGGCGGAAGTTAAAACGGGCTAGAATCATATTGGACAGCCCAGATGACGCTACTGGGCCTAATTCGGATAAGACGTAACAGGCCCTGGGTTAGCGGGTTGTAAATGGGCTATATACAAACAAGTCGTTAACAGGCTTTCCGTGGGCCGGCCTTTTCACAGGAATGGGCCTCTGTTGGGCCGTGCCACGTGTCGCCGTATCATAGGCGCCTTCGTTCCAATGAGCCGACACGTGTTTCCTCCAGCCAATGATGATTTTACACGTGGAAAATCCCCATTGGTCGGGGCTGTTACCGGGTTATCGGATCCAAAACCCGACCCGATAGGTTAACGGCGTTCCGTTACGGTGGATGCCACGTGTTGGTCACCCTTTACAAAAGCACTTCTGTGACGCGTGATTTATCGTCATGGAAGTGGACACTTCCGCCATGATAATTTTGATAATGTCATGGAACACTTCTACGACAGCACAGGTATGACTATCTTGATTCTGTCATAAAAACACCATGGATGTACATGCATGACAAAAAATGCGACCTACTGTGACCAACACGTATCATCACGGAAGTGTATTTTTTGTAGTGGATTTACCACTATCATTTTGGGGTTATGCATTAGACACAACTGCATTCATGTTAAACAGGGAACCGTCTAAATCCGTTGAGACGACAACGTATGAACTGTGGTTTGGCAATAAACCTAAGCTATCATTTCTTAAAGTTTGGGGATACAATGCTTATCTCAAAAGGCTTTAGCCTGATAAGCTCAAACCCAAGTCGGAGAAGTGCGTCTTCATAGGATACCCGAAAGAAACAATTGGGTATACCTTCTACCAAAGATCCGAAGGCAAGATTTTTGTTGCTGAGAATGGGTCCTTCCTAGAGAAGGAGTTTCTCTCGAAAGAAGTGAGTGGGAGGGAAGTAGAACTTGATAAGGTAAATGTACCTTCTCTCGAATTGGAAAGTAATACATCAGAGGAAACTATTCCCGTGATGCCTACACCAACTAGAGAGGAAGCTAATGATGATGATCATGAAACTTCAAATTAAGTTACTACTGAATTTCATATTTCGACCAGAGCACGATCTGCACCAGAGTGGTACGGTAATCCTGTCCCTGGAAGTCATGTTACTAGACTAAGGAGAACCTACAAACTATGAAGAAGCTATGATGAGCCCAGATTCCGACAGATGGCTTGAGGCCATGAAATCTGAGATGGGATTCATATATGACATTCTTCTTGCATTTGTCTAAATATATACTTTCAGTCTCATCTAAACAGCGGGTGCATGCGTTGTATCCCTTGTTTGTCTATCTTGAAAGGTTACTAAGAGCAGGCCAATCATTGATGGTTACAAAGATCAACGCTCGTAGGTCAAATTCCTGCTGTTTGTGCTCAACCCACACACGTACACCTTTTTATGCCATGACTGTGAAAGTTCTTCAACTAATGGCCTTAGGTACACATCAATGTCGTTGTCAGCTTGCTTAGGGCCTTGGATGAACACTGACATCATAATGAACTTCCGCTTCATACACAACCAACGAGGAAAGTTATAGATACATAGAGTCACATGCCAGGTGCTATGATTGCTGCTCTGCTCCCCAAAAGGATTAATGCCATCTGCACTTAAACCAAACCATACGTTCCTTGTGTCACCTGGAAAGTCCCACCACTTTCTCTCAATTTTTATCCATTGCGACCCGTCAGCGGGTACTCTCAACATTCTGTCTTTCTTACGGTCTTCTTTGTGCCATCGCAACAACTTGGCACGCTCTTTGTTTCTGAACAGACGTTTCAACACCGTGGTATTATAGGATCATACCACATCACCTTGACAGGATCCCTCTTCCTGGGGTGCTCGCCCTCAACATCACCAGCGTCATCTCGTCCGATCTTATACCGCAATGCACCGCATACCGGGCATGCGTTCAAATTCTCGTACTCTTCACCGCGGTAGAGGATGTAGTCATTAGGGCATGCATGTATCTTCTGCACCTCTAATCCTAGAGGCAATTCGTTATCCTTTGGAAGCTTCTTCATTATTTTCAGTAGCGAACCAAACTCCTTGTTGGATACACCATTCTCTGCCTTCCATTGCAGCAATTCCAGTATGGTACCGAGCTTTGTATTGCCATCTTCGCAATTTGAGTACAACCATTTTTTGTGATCCTATAATATGTGATCGAACTTCAACTTCTCCCTTTCACTTTCGCATCCTCTCTGTGCATCAACAATGACCTGGCGAAGATCATCATCGGGCACATCCGGTGCCTCTTGATCTTGAGCTTCCCTCGTTGCAGTATCACCATATTCGGGGAACATAGGATTCAGATAGTTTTCATCATCCTCTTCTTCTTTATTGTCTTCCATCATAACCCCTCTTTCTCCGTTCTTGGTACAAACATAATAGTGGGGCATGAAACCCTTCTCAAGCACGTGGACATGAAGGGTTTTCAAGGAAGAGTAATCCTTCGTATGTCCACAGCCAACACATGGACAACAGATAAAACCATTCTGCTTGGTTACCTTAGCCACACTGAGAAAATTACGCACGCCCGTAATGTACCCCGAAGTGCGTCGATCACCGTACATCCATTGTCGGTTCATCTGTATTATGTAATTAAGTATATCAAAAACTATTACAGAACATCATGAATAGAGAATGACCAAATTAATACAAGTTCATCATCACATTAAAACTGAATTATATTAGTTATCAAATGTTATTACTGCAAAAATAAATACATAAAGTTCATATATAGTTCTCATAAAACAACATACAACTATGTAAAACTTTTAAATGCAACAACAAATGCGATCAAAATCGCAACTAAGGTAATAATTGATCCAACAACATAATGATACCAAGCCTATTTATCAATGACATTTTCTAATCTTCCTAATCTTTAAGCGCATTGCATCCATCTTGATCTTTTGATCATCAAAGACATCGGCAACATGCAACCCCAATTTCATCTTCTCTTCTTCAATTCTTTTCAAATTTTCTTTCAAATAATTGTTTTCTTTTCAATTAAATTTAACCTCTCGACAAGAGGGTCGGTTGGAATTTCCGGTTCACATACCTCCTAGATAAAAATATCTATGTCAAGTTGGTCGGCATAATTGTCATAAACACTACATGAAACAAATAGTTACTCTAAAAGATAATATACCACATCTGAATCATAGACCGGACAAAGAGCCGACGGGGGTGGATACCAAAATCATGGCATATATAATAAAAAACAATAACACAAGTAATAAAATTATACAAGTAGCTATATAAATCATACAAGTCAGATTTTTTCTCTAAAAAAGGATGATTAAGAACAAGAGGTTCACTATGGTGGTGTCGGCGATGAGATCAGCACGGGCGACCGACGGGGGTGAGGACGACGAGCACGCCCGGGAGGACTTGATCTTCTTGATTCAGCAGATCAACGCATCCCACTATCTGAAAGAAAAGAAGGAACGCAACCTTTCTCTTCTCCAGAACTGGACGGGGAGAGTAGTATCCTGCACTA